>OZ022264.1:249107385-250448781 GCA_963978885.1 Nemotelus pantherinus | reverse complement strand
TTCGCATTATCTTGCTAATCAAAGAACCAACTAACATAAATCCGGTAAAACTCTGAATTGATTGAGGCATGAACTTTTCCTTCATTTTGTCATAGTCTATCAAAGAAATATCCGACTAATTTTACTAATTTTCACTTTTGTTGCCATAGCCGACAATCGGCAGATGAAAATTAAGATATTCATCTGATGAAAATATAATTTAATATTATTACAAAAAAAAATTAGCGGTATACGGTGGAGAGATCGTGGAATGCTGTCACGTTTGCCAGCATTTCTAACTAGCTAAGTTTATATAAATATAATAGTGTGCAGGTGCAAAAACATTCTAGTGAGGCTAGAAGTAATAAATATAGAAATAATTGTTTTGTTTTGAATTCACTTAAACGAAATAAGTCTTGAAATGTGAACGTGCCATTATTTTTGGTTGCGTGCAAAAATCAAGAGAAAAGTAAAGATAATATTGTTTATAACGGGAATAAATTTCAGTGAAATCAACTATTGCATCATTAAACCAAGATATAAAGTCCCTTACTAAAGAATCCTTTAATGATTTGATGGCTCAACACACCATTTGAATATGTACTTAATGTAGTCATGAAAACCACGATAAATTTCCAAGTTCATAATGGTTTTTGTGCGCTAAATTCTATGGCTGTCAAACCCGAAGCGATAACAAATGTACACTTCACTCGAAACGGACGGCGGCGTTGTAAGCGAGATTATTAGTGTACTTTGCAAAACTTTAGCTAATGATGTTACTTGTTTTCAGTTGGGACAAAAATCAAATCAACAACAAAGTATGATATGTGTAGTATGTTTTTTTTCGAAATTACTACTACGCCAGATATATGTACAATACTCGCGTATAAATATCTTAATAGAATCGGAAGATGAAAAAAACCGTTTTCAATGTGGTGTTTGTTGAGTATTGCTATATTGCTCTCTTCATTTCCATACTAAAATATCTCACACTTTATTTATCAGGTTGGCAAGGTGCCCACTTGTCGAACTTTTGTCATAACAGTATCACTTCAATTATATTTTTACGTTTAGGTCAAGATTTCGAGCCGGTTCCCATCGATCCACTCAGAATAAAATTTCAAATTAAATGGAAATTGAAACGGTTTTGCTTTGAGTGCATTCATGATCGGCAGGTTGCCTGAAAGATTGCGGTAATTGCAATTTAATGCTGTCGGAACAAATTAATTTGACTGACAAATAAATATAACTTTTTTAACCCACTAAGGAGCGTACACCATACCATAATTGAAATAAATTTTTCCTGTTTTTAGAATATGCGAATAATATTGCAAGTAAATTAATATGAATATATTGATTTAGTTGCGGACACTCGTCCGGTAATTACTTTTTATTACCGAAATATGAACTTTTAGTAGATTCAATGCTACTCGTAGATTCTCCGTTGGGTGCTTGCCAAAAGACATTCGCTACATATATACTTTGTTTAATAGCCCATGGAAGAGAGAATATATTCTGCCTCGTATCTGAAATCCCTTCTATTCGGAAGTAAATATGAAGAGTCATATACATTTATGAAGATTATTATGAGGTACATCCAATCTTTTATGGGATGCTAACAAAATGAAATGAAAATATGTTGTGTCTCTAAAGTCGCAATGTACACGAACGTTCTGTTGTTTTCTTTGAACTAATACCAAGCATGAGTAAAATTATTTGAAACGGACAATACAATCTGTAGCAGATGTTTTGCCATTTAGTTAGCAAGCGAAATCAAGATAATATTTCATCATCCAAGCGCATCATAATTGTCAAAGAAATTGTGTATAATTCACCATAGGTACATTTTTCGATCATTAAGCATGAAATGCTCACACATTAAACAGCGAGTTTGTTTCGAACTTTTTCAAAGAAGTGTGTTCGTGGTTACGTTGTACGAATGTAATTAAACCGAAGCGAAAACTCTGATGAGCATATTCGATATCTCCGAAGAACAACATATTTTGCATGGATACTGGTAACTTATGGTACAGAGATGATTCGCGATGAATTTCGTTTGGTTTTAAGTATGTAATCTTAAATTAATACAGCGAAAATGCCGCAATCGTTAAAAAATTGAAGACATTAACTTTTCAGCTTAAAGATTACGTGTGTGTAATTTGGCGCTTAAATCTTTATAGATCATATCATCAACAAACTCAATGGATTGAAATCTTTTTAGAGGCCGAAAGGAGATAGAAAGATTATAATAAAAATCTAGCGACTTAATGTATGACGTTCGCATACAGCACATATTTAAATGAAAATATATAAATGAAAAATATAGCATGTAAGCAGAAACCGAATAATAGTCGAAAATCTATTATTAAATTTTTTGTATGCAAACATGCAAAAATTGGCTATCACTGTTTTTTTTAAAGATTTTTTAAATTCCAAATATATTTGGACAGAAATAATTTCTCCGTTTCAAAGACACAGTTAGTTTTACGACCTGCAACAACTTCTGTGTGTCGATGACTTCCGAAAAGTGTGTTAGATACACTTATTAAACTTACTACATACCTTACAAATTTGACATTTTGGGCCTGATGATTTGACTCCGGAGTAGCCAAAGACTTATTGGTGGACCGAAGAGACAGCAGAACTGAGGCGAAGAGCTCTAGGGTGCAGGTATAGGGCTCGACGATCTATAGGTAGATCACAAGCATCTCAAACTGCCGCAGAACACAAAAGGGCGAAAAAAGAGCTGGGAACGGCTATTGTCGGAAATTTGACAAAAGGACGAGTGCTGTCCTTTCACATTCTCATAATTTGAAGGGTTCTACTACTGCCGTTCTTTCGGATTCTCACGAGCGACAGCCTAGTAGTACCAAATTTGTTTTGTATTAGGTTCAAATAGTAAGTTGTACTAGAATAAAACTTGTAAAAACTATATTGAGTGTCTGTTGAAATGGTCACGAAGGACGATAACAAGGTTAGGGAATCGCCACCAAGGACGAAACAAAGAAGTCGTCACAAAGGACGACAAGAGCTATCGCGGGTCGCCACGAAGCGGTGACAGCTATCAAAACTAGTAAAAAACAAATGTGACAAGCGCTTTGCGATGAAGTGAAACTAGTTTCTGGTAGGCTTGGTCAAATGTGTTACTTACTTAATTCCACTGATGGAGGCGGATACGTTCAAGTACATCGTGGGTTCGCTGTTCCCGACCAATCACACTAGAGTAGAAAATAGCCTCATGGTCCTTCAGGAAGATATTCCTCTGCTCATTCTGAAGGTTCGTAGTGCAACTCTCAAAATTAGAAACCCTAAGGCCCCTGGCCCCGACAACATTCCAGTGAAAGTGTTGAAAGCTATGGTAGAGAATTAACCTTCAACGTTGCCGCAAATGGATAATGCGTGCTTGTTGGCGGATGTTTCATCACTCTGAAAAGAGGCGCGACTTGTTCTGATCCTGAAGGGAAAGAGTGACCCTAATACACCATCTACGTACATACCTCTCTGAATGCTTGATGCGGCGTGCAAACTTCTGGAAAGCCTATTGAAACTATGACTACAGGGAGCAATATCAGCAATACGAAGGGCCGGTGGCCTTTCAAAAAATCAACAATAAGTGCCATCTACGAAGTGATCGGTGCAGTATATGGCGCCGAGGCTGCATGTATTGGCCGATCGTGTTTCTAGTGTCGCTGTCATTACCTCCAGAAATCTCCACCTTGCTCAGTTCAAACTAAATCAAGTAATGAAAAGAGTTAAAGGCTGGATAGAAAACCATGGTCGGCAGCTGGCGATCATGAAAACTGAGATTGTAATGCTGACGAAAAGAAGACTTATGACGGTCAGCTCCGAAGTAGTCGAGACCAAAAAATCTGGAAAGTATCTTACAGCGACTCTTGCATCTAAGCTGATAAGGAACACATTCAAAAAGCATGCGATTGGGGTCTGTGATCTCGCTGAGCAGACTCATGGCGAACGTTCGCGGTCCTAGTGCGGATAAACGCAAGCTGCTTATGACAGCAGCTCATTCGGCGAACTACGATGGCGAGCGTCCAACGCAGAGCGGCTACCGCAAGTAGCTACCGTAAACCAAACGATGCATGAAATTCTAGTGACGGTATGGGATCATGAAAAGATGGTATAATATGACATGATAGGTATAATATGATAGACCGTTCAACATCTTTAATGGGCTTCGACAAGAGGATGATCTGGCCTGCCTAATCTTCAACCTGGCGTTGGAGAAAGCAATCAGATAATCTGTCATTTCAACAAGACTGACTACAGTCACCAAGTCCAGTCAGTTTATGAAGATGATATCCACATCATTCGAAAATCTGAATTAGCTGTACAGGAATCCTTCATTCAGATCGAGCGGGCAATACATAATCTGCAGGAAAAACTCCTAAAATTGGACAAGCCAACAGGGTAGTGTAGCATAAATTTGAAGAAGTGCTGCAATCCTTCAGCTACTTTTAACCAATAGTAGCAGCTGATAAAGAAACAATACGCAAGCAGCTGTTCAAATCGAACAAAGCCTACCACAGTCTGTCAAGGTTCTTCGAATACCGAAATCTCATCCGATCCTCAAAGCTTCTTTCTGCCGCCCAAAACTATGATCTTACCAGTACTCACGTATGGATCCGAGACTTGGGTGCGCAGCAAAAGGCACTCTGGTGTCTTTAGGCGCGTACACATAGAGCCAACGAACGGCCAATGATAGTTTGAACACATGTTGGTCGTTGGCGTTTTATTGTTACCGCTGGCAGAGCGAACGGCAACCAAGGCCAACGCCAAAGCTAGCACTTCGAACACACTTAGTCAATCCTGGCCAACGAATGGGTTGGGCGTTGACCTTGGCCTTTTGTGTACGTAGCTTTAGCCGCGTTCAAGAGGAAAGTCTTGCGCAAAATCGTTGTCTTATATTTGAAGACGGTCCATTCCGGAGATGCTACAATCATGAGTTCTAAGCTATATACCTAGAAGTAGATATAATTGCAAAGATAAAACTTGGTAGACTCCGGTGAGCAAGGCTCCTAGCTCACATCAGCGAAAAGGAACTTGCAGGAAAACCCTTTATGGCAGAATTTACGACAGCGTGGGAGATCTTGTTTGCACTGGATCGATCTCGTTGACCTGGACGCTCGGAACTTTAGTGGTTCTAATATGATGACATTGAGACCGGTAGAAAATGTTGTTGAATATGATCAGGCCGGACCCCGGTTGTAATGCCGATGATGATGTCAATGATTTATCTACTACAGTCCTTCAAGAAAAAACTTTGTCAACCACAAGTCGGAATAACATTTATTTTTCTAGGCAGGCGCAAACATGCATACTTTTAAAATAACGATAAAAATGTAACGAACTTGTAAAAGGCTCTCTTGACGTATGAAGTATGAATAGGAGATTAATATTAGATTAGGTTTCATAACCGCTTTGCTGAAAGAGAAATCTTCCATTGATTGGCAAGCGTTCCGAGTCATGATGGCTAAGGAAAACATCTAACCGCCAGAAAAGGACAATGGCGTAAAGCATAAAAGCGAACTACACGTCCACAACTTCAATTTTTAAAAACGATAAGCCTGAAATATAACTTTTTCAATCAAGCAACAGATTTTGCAGACGCCCTAGAGCTTCAATTCTAGGGAAAAAATTCTCAGATGTGACGATCTTGATCCAAAATATCATACAGAACAGGCCGCGTTGAACCTCTTAAGCGCCTTAAAAAATTACCTCCTACAAGTCTTGAAGAAACAAAACTCTTGCTGCTCAGTCTCAAAAATTTTCTTTTAATGGCCGAAACGGGCTCATTGAAGGCGTAGTTGGTCCGATAGGCAGGGACAGATAAAATGTTGTCGTGTCTCACTCTGTGACCCTTGGTATTGAGGCCAAATAAACCTAAAAGGTGTTTAGATGAAATATTACCCATGAGGAGCTTAGCAGCAAAGATCGTTTTGAAATTTTCACGTCTGTTATTAAGTGTATTCATGGCCAGCAAGTTAAGTCGATCAATGTAAGGAGGCAAGCGAAGAGGATCTGACCAAGCAAATTCACGCAAGCAAAACCATAGACATTTTTTCTGACAAGCAAAACCGTAGACATTTTTTCGCTAATTCAAGTATCGGTCTTACTAACGCACAAAAAAGAATCTTAGTAAGATGTATGTCATGAAACTCTTTGGATCGCCTCCTCACAAATCCCAAGGTTAGATGTAGCTTTTAATAAGATGGCGTTAATATGATCGTCAAAAGTAAAAGAATCATCTAAAAGTACTCCTAAATCGAGTACTTTGTCAGAATACCTTAAAGGAAAACTATTCAAAGAGTATTCAAAGTTCAACGGATTAATTTTACACGTGTACGGAACAACGGTACACTTGTCAATATTAATGACTAACTTGTTAGTGTCATACCAAGTCCATGATGCTATTTAGGTCAGCTTGAAGTTCCAAGCAGCCGTGAGTATTAGATAACTTTTTAAAAATTTTGGCGTCATCTGCATATAGTAAAATTGACGAATGTTTCAGGACAGATGGTAGGTCATTTATATATAAAAGAAAAAGTAGAGGTCCTAAGTGACTACCTTGAGGAACACCAGATATGACATCAATTTCTGATGAAAGGGTACGCATTGGGTACGACATTCCAAATAAGATGCTATCCAGGAAATAAATAGCTGAGGAAAGTTAAACGAGGACAATTTACACAATAAAATGGAATGATCCAGCTTATCAAAAGCCTTCGTAAAGTCAGTGTAAATACAGACTACCTGAAATCCTGCCTTCAAATCATACTCGGAACTTATCGGGTCCTTCCTTCAAAGAAGAACCTTGCAAAAGGATTGAAAAAGATTGCAGCTTTTTGTCTTTGTGGTCAGCAGTAATTGCTGGCATCTGAAAGAAGCTCGTCATTTGACGTTCGGGAGTGCAAAACGCACGCGGTGGGCAGTTCCATGCAGAAATTACCTATAGATCAGCCAGGATATTGTAAAATCTGCCTAGCTTGAGTGAATGTGTTAGATAGTGTGCTATCTGGGTGATGAATAACTTTTATTTGAAGTTAGCTCGCTGGAATAAGTAGATCTGCGGTGAACATAGTGTAAAAACCTTTTTCAGTGATGGAAACGTGTGGAATTCTTTTGATGTGATAGTTCCTCTGAGTGAAAATTCACAGGGAATCATATAATTTTTCCTGGGGGACCATAACCTTTAAAAAAAACTAGAAACCCAAGTCCTTCGTTATTGATATCCATCGTTTCACCCTGTCACATGAGGCATAATCTGATTGTACAAACTGATATTCAGTTATCACATTTCATTATTCGAATAGTTGAAAAATATTTCAATCCAAAATTGCCCAAAAAAGCTGCCAAATTATTAAAGAAAATAGGAAATTGGGCGGAATTTGCTAATAATAGTCATTCATTTTTACCATTTTCCATCAAGGGTATCAATGTGATCTAACATTGATTTCAATTGAAAGACCTGGAGTGCAAATTATGCAATTATAATTATAATTAATAATTATGCAATTCCAGTGAAATGCGACTAAATGAGTTTAATGAGCGTACGTATAAAAACTCCTTCCACTGACTGAAAATAAACTGCATCAAATCTACTAAACTCGTATCTTCGCCGATTTGGGAAAAAAACCTGTGCCCTGGCTATAAAAATAAATTATTCATGACAAATAGAGAATAAATGTTACGCATCTACAGTATAAGTCTCCTGTATTCAGACACAGCCTTGATGTAATGATATAAAAAAAGTTTTTTTAAGTGTTTATACTGGCCACACAATAACTCTATTTTTTGGATGAAATAGTATTGGATTTTTACATTCCGAGTTCTTTCCAAGTCAGTTACGCTACATCTCAAATCACTTAGGTACGTAGTTATTCATTGGAAAATAAAACGTTTCAGTTTATCAATTCCACTACATTACTTCGACGAAGAATCTGCTCGCGGATTTTCGAATAATCCGAAATCCAATATATGTAAGTATGATAAATGTCTGAATTATATCTTCTTCTGTAAGTACTTTGAAAATCTTTCTTAGTTTGTTATCGCGTATCTCAGAGCCCAGATCAGATAGTTGTAATGTTTAGAAATGAACAAATAGGTTTCAAAGTACACTGTGTGTTCTTTCACTGTTTCCTCCCCTTAAATGATTCTAATTCAAAGAGAAAAATTGACCTGAACTGAAGTATTTTCCGCCATTGTAAGATATAACCTTTACTCGAAAATCACTCAATTTTTTTCGATTAGCACTACACTAAGTAAAGCACAAAGTCACATCGATTAGCTGCTTTTCGAGAAAACGTGTGAAAATTGCTGGAGCGTTTAGAAGTTGATTTAAGTGTCAAGATACAAAAATATTGTGTTTTATGTTAGACATTTTTATTTAGCTTAATCCACTTGTTAGTGGAAAAAATGTTCGAATAAGAAACAGAATGCACTCGCTGGTCTTCGCTATAGGTCTTCTAACTCTTCTTTTAATCGTGTTGGATGAGGATGTTCTTTCAATCACTTCTGTCGCAAGTGAAAGTGATTAGCTGCAGTAGGCATAGTGATTACGTCAATTGAAATTGAAGTATGGACTAACTAGCACCCGGACGAAATATAACTTCCTTCAGCACTAGCTCGCAGTGAGCCCGTTCTTTTGATGTCTTGTAGAGACTTGCGAATTTTAATTTTCGCTTTTATAGCCATCAACAATGGTACAAAAATCGGTAGTTGGGTCTAGGCGTTGGATCAGAAACTGAGATGATTCCAGACGATTGGTGCAGCGGCATCACCTGTCCCATGCATAAAAAGGGAGATAAACTGCGGTGTGAGAATTACAGAGGCATCTCCTTAGTCAGGATCAGAAGCTAATATTAATTCTTTTTCTTTTTCACAGCTTTTTGAACTAATTTGATTATAAACTGCTGATGCAACTGTAATGTGTACCGATTGTCAAACCTTCACAAACATCCATTACACTGCAGAATATATTTATTCCCTCTTTTCCGACTTCTAAAAGTCGCACAGCTGCTACAATTCTTCGGTATATTTCAAAGGCTTTATAAATGAATGGAGATAATTGAATATGTCGTACATCTTCGCAACTGCATTGCAATGAAATTTTGAAGCCTATTCCACGCACAGCGATTCGAGAAAATGTACGAAGGCAGTTTGATAAGTCAGTGACTTTTTGAATTTCCTGCTCAGTAACTTTAAATGCAACACTGCTCTCGTTTACTGCCATCTATTAATAGACTACTGTAAAATTTTAAGCAAGCTGCGACTTTTAGTTTGTGCTCAACATCTATTGAAACTGCTTTCCTCCTCGTGAATTTGAACGAATATAGAAAAAATGTATTTCGTGTGCTGATTAAGCATTATCTTTTGCTTAAAAAAAACATCACCGCGAAACCAAGAAAAGGTTTGATAAATACTATGAGGAATCTGCACCATGAATTTCAATGGTTAAGAAGTGGTTTATTGTGTCCCGTTGTGGTCGTAAGTCACGCCGAACGCTCAGGTCGCCCAAAAGAGGTCGTCACGATAGAAATCGTGGATAAAATTCATGGAACGATATTGGACGATCGAAGAATGAAAGTGCGTAAGGTAGTATTTTTTGTGAACTATACAAGTAATCAAGAATTTACCCAATAAATTTCCTCCATTTGATTCATTTCGATCAAACAGTGACGTAATAGTATCCTAATATTAATATGTGCTAGTATTTCATACTAGCTAGTGCTTTTATATTCATATGTCAAACTTTAATACTCACGAGTATTTTATTCTAGCTAGTATTTTCGTACTAGCTGGTATTTTTATACTAGCCAGTACTTTTGTACTAGCTAGTATTTTCATACTAGCTAGTATTTTTGTACCAGCTAGTATTTTTGTACCAGCTAGTATTTCGTACATGCGAGTATTTAATACTAGCGTACTTGTGAGTATTTGATATTTTTAGAGTAACTAATACTTGCTGATATAATATTGTACTTGAAAAAGGTTGTATTTGAGTAATCGGTGCTTAGATTGATTTATTTTAGGTATTTTATTCGGGTGTTTTGGGAATGGTGAAAAAAATTGAAAATTTATGTAATTTTTTATTTATGGCGTTGATGCAATTACCGACTGGTTTAGAATAGTCAAAAAAAGATGGTCAGTGATCGATCGACGAAAAGTCATATAGCTGGCAACAGGATTAGTTGGTCATATGTTAATAAATTTATCGACTTTGGCAATTTGAACGAATACAGGAGGTGTTTTGTATATATAATAAAATAGAAATCAAATTAAATTGATTGCTTTCCCTTAGATGGCTCCTATACTGGAGAAAGCCTTGACAAATAAGTAACCGACCATTGGAAAGTTACTGACAAGCAAGAAGAATACCCAATTGTACTTCATCTCGAAGAAGAACACCTAATTTGTGGGTGTTCTCCTCGCAGAAATAACAAAATTTAAATTTAATGCGACTGAAACACCATAAATAGCCATTTTTACAATAAATCCATGCTATGTGTATATGAAATTATTCTAACTTTTGTCTTTTTCGTTCATTTTCCAGTTGATGCGGATGAAATCCGACGTCTTGGCAAACGTTTCCGCAAATTAGATCTCGATAATTCGGGTGCGTTAAGTGTCGATGAGTTTATGTCGTTACCGGAACTGCAACAAAACCCGCTGGTACAACGTGTCATCGATATATTTGATGCGGACGGGAACGGGGAGGTAGATTTTAAGGAATTTATTCAAGGAGTTTCTCAGTTTAGTGTAAAAGGTGATAAACTATCAAAATTGCGATTTGCCTTCCGCATCTATGACATGGATAACGATGGATACATATCAAATGGTGAATTGTTTCAGGTAAGTTCGACATATATCGTATAGCTACTAATTTAGTTTCGAGAATGAATTTTCTGTTGTATGACATGTTGAAAGGACTGGCCCCCGTAAACATCGAGTACGTGACCGTTGCATTGTAGCAAATACTGAAACAGCTTTGTCGACTCGCCTGAGTAAAGAAACTTAAATGGCTTTTGCCTCTGGCAAATTGAGTTCTTTAGCCAAAGTGAATGTTTACGATGTGATTGAAATTTTAGAGGTAGAATGTTTTCAAAATCTTAACATGCCTGGGACTTTCTCTTCATGATACACTCGTAACTTATTCTTTGATTGTTCATTAAATTTCGAGAGTATACTTTATTTTTTTCAAAAAAAAGTATTTTCCCGCATACTTCATTGCCGTCATTGTAATAAGTAAGCGCTGTGCAGCACAAGTGTTTGCCTACCACTTTTATGTTTCATCATTTCAAATATTCATTGTCGCTTTCACATTTTATTGCCATCGATTTAAATAATTCTACAAATTTCACTTAATTAACGAACGATAACAGACTTGAGTATTTAAACTATTTGCATCGCACACAATTTTGTCATGCTGAATCCATTGCTTTTAGTTGCCAGAATAATACATAGACAGCCGGGGCTTGTTTCGAGTTCAATTTCCCAAATGTTATTCTGTTTGGTCGTTTTTCGTTGTGGTCTCCGTAGTCGACGTGCCTCTCCCGTGTTAGAAAAACATTTAAAATTGTGAATCGACCTACAAGCTTTTGCGAAGAATAGGTGGTTCTATTTTCCAAAAAAAAATCGTTGAATCAAAATGAGTTTGATGTTATTTTCGTTGATGCTAGAGGTGTTGAAAATCATGCGAGAGGGACATTGTGAGAAGGAAAACACCGAAGAAAGTGTATTCTTGAAACAGTTTCCTTGTTCATTTTGAAACAAAAGCGAATTTTATGACTTGCTTTACGTGTTTTTAATTGGTTTCGAAAGCTATTTTAGGTCGATCGAAATGGCATGATGCATGATGCTTCGCTTTAAGATGTACGATATCGTGAAATTCGCTTAAGTCGTCCATAAAAGTAGTCATATTTGATCGTGAAGGCGATTGCCAATTTCTTTTATACTGTCAGCAATTGAAAATCTGTTGCAGTAAAAGTGTTCCTAATTGATATTTTATTTTATTGACAGTTGAATCTAATATATGAAGACGAGAAATTTTGTTTTCGTGCTAGACGTGCTAATGTGCTGTATTAAAAAGTTTGTTTGCGGGGGCGAAGCGATGATACATTTGAATTATTAGTGGAATCTGGATTTTTCTGATCAGAAGTTGAACACATCTCTCATGCGATTGGGTTGTGATTACATTCACTTGAATCTAATGAATTGCCATTTTTTGGTAAACCGACCATTTTCGTTGTAAACTGAAAGCGGCAGCCTTGAATAGATTGAACTTGAACGTAATTTGATATATTTTCTGGGGGAAAAACTAGATAATTCCTACAAACAGTTTATTTTAATTTCCTAAATGCAATATTTACAAAGCCTTCTAACCAAAGCACATAATTTGAACCTCACTTTATACACAGGTACTCTATGCCCCTAAACAACAAATCTTAGTATAAAATATATCTTAAACATTGTTGAGTGGTTTCCGCTATTAATCATTGTCCAACGACCTACCAATCTGAACCACATCAAATCACATTTGATTCGTTCATCCAAGACCGTCAGAACAGATCGGCCATGACAATAGTTTCTAAAAATATTTAAAACACAATTTTTCAACTCAATGTCGTTTCTACCTCAAATCATATCGAGGTAAATAAACATTTTAACGTAAACATGATTAAATATGACGAAGTGTTGAATAAATTATCCAGTACGTGGTAATTTGATTTTACAATTCATTTGGAAAATTCGAGCGAACAGTAAGTTGCACATTAGAATGTTGATGCGAACGAGGATCGTGATAGTATCTGAATTTACATGAATGTCTATTGTTGTAATTTTGGAAAATTTGCTTGATTTGCTGATTGAGTGAAGAATTTATGCTAACTAATTAAACATATTCGCTTGCTACGCCAATTGAAGTTCGCAGTGCAACAATAGGGGCTGATTGATGACCGTAATTATTTATAACTGACAACATGAGCTGTCAGTTACGTAATTTCACCTCGAGAAGAAATGAAGTACTAGGGAAAGCTATTTTGATGCAGCAGCTTTTCGCTAGTATTGCAAGAAAAAGTCTATCAGACTTGGTTCATAATGAGGCCAACCTATTCTGTGAATCTCATTTTGATCTGGTCTTTGCGTCGGAGGCTATATATCTCAGTCCGAAAGAGATCGGAATGTCTGGTGCTGGCGACCCTTTGCTAACACCGCAACCAAAACTTATCAGACTTTTTTTCATCAGCACAATCATCCGCGCTACAACCGAAGTCCGGCTTCATTGACAAATGTGAATTTTATAGAGTGACATCATGCTACTGGGAATAATTACAAAAATATATTTGGGTCCTGTTATCTGAGTTTTTATAATAATAACAGGTAACGGCAATGTTAAATGTTGCATTTAAATTACCAGTATTTTCGGTTAAATAAAAATGGAGTAATTAACAGCACCTGCACTCTAAAGACAAAGTCCTGATCAAAAAACTCTTGAAGAATGCACATATTTTGCGAAGTAAAACTTCAAAATATTTCTGTGAACACTAATTTTTGACCAAAAACCACTTTGCTTGCGTGTGTTTCACGCCGACTGCTGATTCTGCAAACCAGCGCTTGATATACTCTCTCAATATCAATTTCTTTAATACTTCAAGTATTCATTAATACTTTCCACAGCTAAATCGCAACTATCTCGAAGGCAGGTTCAAGGTTACAATTCCATCAAGGGACAAGTGAGAGGATGGCCCACCTCCCCCAGACAGAGGAGCGCAAATGTGGCAAACGGATAGCTCAAAAATGGATTGTGCGGTAAGAGCAGGGATTGTAGGTCCCAAGTGCAAAATGCATTTCCCTCTCCCAAAGGAAGCCATCATCTATTAAACAGAACAATCTACCATACTTAGAGTCTCACAAATCATAAAGATCAGGAACACTAAAAGGGCCAGAATTAAGATCCTCTCGGATAGTCAAGCGGCTCTCATGGCTATCAATCGCGATCAGATAAATTCAGCTATACTCTTAGAGGTGAGCGAGGCCCTAAATAAAATAGGAGAATAGAACAACCTCGAGTTGATATGGATCCTCGGCCATAAGGGGCACCAAAGAAACGAGAAAGCTGATACAAAAACCCAAGAAAGAGCAAGAATGCGATTCATAGGTCTTCATTCAGGACGACCGCTGCAGCTACTGTAAGGAAAAAACAGAGTATGTAGAACATCTTACACTCGATCCAGCCCTAGAGAGACGAAGATTTTGGCTCTGCTCTTGCCTCTATCAGGGACATAACAAATGTCATGTCAAGGAACATCCTATAGGACATAACGCAGAGGAGGCACAATAGACCCAGGAGGTCGCAGTCATAGGGGCCTTCTTGACCCACTTCAGGCTATCAATCAATCAATTCATTAATACTTTATGTGTTTAAACAAAAATGATCTTAGTTTTTTGGATAATCATCGTTGAGTAAAATAAAAAAATTGGTTTAAAATTTTGGGTATTTTTAAAGATATCTTAGGTTTAAGACAGCATATCCAATATGGTACTGTTAATGGTGCAAACAGCCAGTCTGCCCTTACGGCCAGGGACAGGTAAACAAAATGGCACTTTGGACACTGCTTTGAAAAATTGGCTACTCATTTACCCTATTGGAACCTGTAAACCCGTTTTAAAGGCCTTTAATTGAAGCACTCCAAAAGTACAATTTTCATAACTTTCGGAAAAATAATCGATTTAGCGGAATTCAAAATTAACCTAAGCAACGATTTTCAAAATGAATGTTGCGAGGAAAGGATATCTTGAGTGAGTCTAAAGCGGCAATTTTCATATTTTGAAAATTGATAAAGTACAAAAATTTGATTCTTTCTCTCGAGGCACCAAAAACGCATGGCCCCAGATGTGTGTGACTCACATTGTTGCGCAAGTAGGTTTTCAGCATGAGCACTGAAATGATCTAAATAATGCAATATCTTAGGCATGGGTTGATATTTTGAAACGAAATTTGGTCTGGGATTTGTACACGATGTAAGTAGGACTTTGGCAAGTAATCTTTTTGGTAGCATTGCTCCTTTGAAAAAATCACTTGGTGTTAAGTCAAGCGCTTGCTAACCACCAAATATCATAGCATTATTAGAGACAAGTCAACTGTTTCTCACTTATTGTCGCTCACAAATACTGTTACTTCCGCAATCGACCAGCAAAAGCAAGTCTTTGCCAAAGCTTTCGATTAAGTGAATCACGATATTATTCTGTCAAAGGTAGCTGGAGTTGTTTCACCGGCGGCCTTTATCTTGATTTTCCTCCTATATTTGCGATCGCTCTTGTGTTGATCTGTTAACTCTTGCTCTTCTGCACCCTCAAGAACCAATTCTTGTCCTCTGTTGTTCCCTCAACTCATCTTCTTTTTCAATTATCAACGAATCTCAATTAATATTCTCCTAGTTGCATATTTGGTTAAAAAATATATGAATCAAGTAAAATATAAAATTTCAGCTAAAACATTATTCTTAAAATTAATTCATCTGATAAAAATGTCTTTTAACTTAAGTGCTTAAGATTAAATATTTGTTGAACATGAAACTTCGTCAAGTTCTTGGTATATCAGCAAACAGCTTTTTAAGCAACATCTTCAAAAATGCAGTCCAGGAAAAAGGACCGTTATTATAAAATTTTAAAAATTTATCTTCAGTTTTCGGCTGTGCATAACACCAGCGATCCATTAATTGAGTGTCAGCAACCCCTAATTTGTCAAGAGCCTGTTTAAAAAAAAAACCGTCGCTCTCTCAACGCCGAAAATGAAATTTAAGTGTGACACTTGATAAATGTTGTACCTCATGTGCCTTTTTTTGTAATAACAAACAAACAATGGGGTTCACTCTCATTGCAGTTTTTCATCATTTAACAACACGAGGAGGATGTGTATATTATCGGGTTTTTTCTCGTATAGTCGTACTTGTGGCTTAATCCCGTTAAATCTCTTCTTCCGGCCTTTCCAAAATATGTAATTCGTTAGCCAGCTGAACCATTACTAAAAATCACACTTTATCTTATCAAATGCTTCCTTTTTTAAAATGCAAAATTCCATTTTATTTTCTTATTAAAAATATTTTATTAAAGAAAATAAACTTGTTACTAGGATTGATGGTTTTTTGCTTAGTCTGTGAAGTATTTACTTGGTGTACAAGATATTATGATGCTTGATTTCAATCACATTAATTTTGGGCTTATCTAAACATATTCTTTTATTCTTCTTTTCAAATTAGGTGCTGAAAATGATGGTAGGAAATAACCTTAAAGACACACAACTCCAGCAAATCGTAGACAAAACAATTGTTTTTGCGGATAAAGATGAAGATGGGAAAATATCTTTCGATGAATTCTGTTCGGTTGTCGGTAACACAGATATTCATAAAAAAATGGTTGTTGATGTTTAAGTTCAAATTTATTAAAAAGAAGAGAAAAAAAATATATTATTATTTTTTACTATCTCTTATTTACACAACAAAGTAAAAGCAAAAGCATAAAAAATGATGAAAAAATATGATATAAAATAATTTATTGCATTGTTCATTTTTTACATTTTATATAAATTATATTTAAATATAATAAAAAAAAAGTAAAGGTATATTTAATGGATAAACAATGAAAAATGACAAAAAATAATAGATCAACAAATCAAAGGAATGAGGTAGCAGAACTGATGAAACGATTAATATTGATTTAATTTCTAATGCGAAAAGAAACATGAAACGAAAATATGGACACTCAACTTACAATTAATTTCGAGATAAAAAAAACTTTAGGTTTGTGTTTAAATTGGAATTTTAATTTAGTTTTGCCATTTAGTTTTCAGGATCGTTGTGTAGTATATTATGTATTGAAGTAAAATCTTTACAATTACATTTAATGTGTTTGTAAACTTTTTCTTAGGATAATTAAATGAATTAAATAAAAGTCGTATATTTCGTAACTCTAACTTTTGTAGTTTTGTCAATACAATAGCTATTGAAATTCTTTTTTTTTTATAAAAAAAACAAACTCTAAATATAGACAAGCAACATTACAAAATACAATACTTAAGATACATCTTTAGTCGGTTTTAATGATTTTTAAATGCTTTTATAAGTAATAAATAAAAAAAACAACAACAAAACGACAATTGTAATTGATTACTTAAAAGTATATAGCAAAAAAAAAACTAATTATATATGATATGAAAATAAATTGATCTGATATTCTAGTCAATAATAAGTACCACTATTATACATTATAATAATTTCTATTGGAATTTTATCATGTCTTTGCTTTGTCTAAAGAAAAGTTTTGATGGTGTGTTCTCTGTAATATTAAAAGAAGAAACAAACTTAAGAAATTGAGACTTTATTTTATAAAGAAAAATTTAAAAAAAAACATAAAACTGAATGACATAGTACTCTCGAATATAGCAAAAGAACGAATGATTTGAATTGAGATGAATAAAAGGAAATAAATATAGTTCTCTCGATATAAGATGTAGAATTTCGTTTTTCAATAACTAACACAGCTTACACACACAACAAAAATCAACCGATGAAAACGGGAATAAGATGAGAAGAATGATCTGAATCAATCTAGTGGTTGTGTATCTTGAGTCATTACCACGAATGCCATATGGTTTTATTGCAAAAAAAAAACACTATCTTCCAAATTCTATCGTTTGTTCATCATAAAATCTAAAAAAAATATCTATGCTGAAAAGTGATATTCCGTTCTAATGGCATACCGTCTTGTTTTTTTTTTTTTTGGTCATCTTATCGATTAACCGATTTACTTACATGCTATTTTTTGTTCAGGGTTTTTGTTCGTTGTTTAAATCTTGTGATTACAAAAAGCAGTCGAATTGGATATTTGAGAAATCATGCAAAATGTTTATAATTTTCAGAAAACATTATTTATTTGGATGCAAATGATAAGGATTTCTTAAATGGAAAGAAATCAAAACTAAGTTAACAAAATATAGAAAGCGACTAAATTGGTCCATTGGAGGCTATTAAAAGAATTAAGCTCCATAATATGTATTGCGCCTTCATGGACATTTTGCGCTTCCTGAAAGTAGTCGAATGAAAATTCTTGAATATTATCAATACAATCGCATATGCTGGATCATTTGTGTTGTATCAGTTGCTACTTCATTTTACCGTTGTTTTCTATTGGTGTAACAGTCGCACTTATTCACTGTTGAAGTAAGTCTGCAACTTGCGTAGCAGTGTTTCAATATAACACGTAAAAAGCCCAATTTCATCTAATTAACAATAACCACGATATCTGAAAGGTTTCTTTGTTATTTTGTGTTTATTACCATGCAACCTAGAGGAGTTAATATCAGCTATAACAAATTCGATTGTGAACGTAATTCAAATCATGGCAAATGCCGTTCCAAAACGAAATCAATTTCTATTTCTCTTTTATTGAATCTTATATGCAAAGCCTGAGTTTGTAAACAAAACGCGTGAGTTAATAGACTCATTTTATTCTTCTTGAAAAAGTCAAAAAATTACACAGCAGTCGAGAATTATTGAAGTACCACTGACGCAATATAGATATAGATATACCCTTTTCTACCAAACTAAGCATGCACTTTGATATTGTTGAATATCTGTAGGTATTATACTAAAATATTTATGAATTTATGCAGGAAATTTCTATCATAGTATGATAGGTCAGATACGATACTTATTTTGCTTCTTATTGATATACTGAGTTTCAGACTATCATTCAGTGTTTTCAAATCATACTTTTTAGTTCAAAATAAAAATCGGATTGATTGCTCGAATTGCAATTATTCCCCCCAAATTAATTTCAGTGACCTAACAGCTTTCCAGAGGCTTTTCTATTCAATTTTTAAGTTGTCTCTTTTAAACACAAAAGCTCTTGTTTGGCGCTCGTCATTGACGTCAACGTCGGCCGAGTGAACTTCGTTTCACCTTAGTATGGAAAACTTTTCCTTTTTCCCTATGTGATGACTAATACAATTTTAAGGCTTCTATTTCAAAAAAAAAAAAAAAAATAGTCTTAACCTATACAATTGTTAATAGAAACTCTAATCTGTACTGAATTCTAATAGTGTCTAATTAATATCTAGAAAAACAAACAAAAAAAAATTAAAATCCTCAAAATAATATATCTTCTTACATAATAAATTAAGATTTACTCTGAAATTACTTATGGAAATTACACTAAATAAATAATGATCGAGTTGAAAATTTGCATAAGTTATATTCTCGAATTATCTAATTTGCCTTCTTAATATATATAATATATATTTAATACTATTATTGATAATTCTCCCAACTAAAAGTACGAACATGTTTCATCATCGAGTTTCGCAGTTGTACGTTTGCAAGAACGTTCAATCGAAATGAAAATGGAAACATGTAGGTATGCCCATTCGTTGTGCAATCAAATGTTTAGCTATATAAATAAATATTACAAAACAAAACGTATTCTAATTCTAATTGATAAGAAATTGAATGAAGAATGATAAGGAACAAAATATATATGTGTAGAAGTGAAAACTCCAGATTTTTTCTAGTTTATCTTGTTCGTTGATATCCGTTTAATTACGTTCTCTGATGTATTTTTTGCCGTTCTTTCCCCGACCGTAGCGAATTCCGTAAAGCCACTTTGTGCTAATATAGAAACTTGATCTTCGTGGAAGGTAGTAGAACACACTATTTACGGCAGCGAACCTTGTGAAGTCGTATGTGCAGTTTGCTTATGTGTTAGCTGTTGTTGCCTACATACCGAACGTCGTGACTTTCAACTATGCAAAATGGGAAACTTCAAAAGGCACATTTACATTTGAGTGAAACGTTTTGCCTTTGAGGAATCAGAATTTTTCACACCTAAGAAAAAATCCAACAACCTAAATACAAGCGATAGCTGTTTGTTTTAGATGATGGCCACCTAGGGGGGCAGAGTTAAAACTCTTAACGATATCTTCTTTGCCATTGTACTTCCAACAGGTGATTCGAATCTTGCCATTTAGGTAAATCTTTTATTTTAGCCTCTCATTTATTGGTCTGCTTCATTCGAAGGTTAACAGTTCTGAACTCGTCGTAAAACCTCTCTGCAAGTGTACTTGCCCCCCGAAAATGACCAATAAGTTTCCCAAATAACTTGTTCGCAATGCAATTGTTCGAGTTTTTTCTTTACAAGTATATATTTTTCTCCTTATCCTATTCGGAAAATATAACATATGTACATAGATATTTTAAAATTACAATCTAAATTTAAAAGTTGAAAACACATTTTGAAAGTAATATGAGAACAATTGATAGAAAACAAAAGCTTCGACCTTTCTTTTTTTGATAATTGTTGTTTAAATGACTCTAAACCTCCATTGAAACAGAAAACTTACTTCAAAAGATTCAAAATAAATAACACATTATATTGTAAAAAAAAATATAGCAATGGAATTATATTATTATACAGAGAAATGATTAATTGAGAAAACAATAACAACAACAACAGATTCGCATAAAGTGTTATTGAATAATTAAATTGAAAACAAAATGAAGAAAAATGAATAAAATATTAAATACTAAGAAATTAATTGAAGTAACGAAAATAAAATTTGCACTTTTATGGGGTCTCTTTCTATCTGCACACACACATACATTAACATACACATCTCTGCCACAACAAATGATATGAAATAATCATATGAAAAGAAAAGAACAACAACAAAGTTTAGTGAAAATTTCAATATGAAAAAAAAAATATGATCATAAAAATGCTATTTGAAAATGATGTTTTTATTATATAAATGCGAATTGTATCTTTTTTTATTCTTAAAATCTTCTATATATATTGTTTTCCTAATGTAAAAGAAGAAAATGAATGCATGAAAAATTCAAAATTCGAAAATGAAAAATCTGAGAAAAGAAATCTTTCAAAAAAATAAAAATAAACAAAAAAACTTCTATAAAGAGTTTTGTTTTATTTATTAGGGAGAACAGTATTTTTCAATATGTGCGATAATAATGTAACTACATATATATGATCGAATAAAACTAGCTAACCATCTTTTGAAGAACGTGGTGAATAAAATTTAAGTTTCCTTAAGTAAAGTTTGTATCCAAGCCAGATAAATGTCTACAAATATTCCAAATCTGCCTTGTCGATTTGAGGAGGGTTTGCTAGATGTACACGACCAATCTCTACGAGATGAACTAGCTTCATTGGATTCTAAAAACGTGCAACAATAAGACAATATAGATTTTGATTGTTTCAGGTGGCGCTAAGGCATGCTCTTCTATTTTGAGGCGAGTAACTTTCGTTGATTGTAAACACTTAAAATTCGCGAACATTCGCAGAAAAGGGTCATTAAATATTGCTGCTTCATTATAATAAATGGAATGTTCGCTTTATTCTCGATTTGAGAATTTACTCTCGCGATTTGAGAATTTACTTTGACGGCATTATCATTTTAATAGGAGAACTGGATAATTTTATATATGTGTGTCCTATCTAAACGACCAAATCGCCCACTGTAGCTAGACTTTAGAATTTTGCGGAAATTCTACCATGGGAATTTTTGAATAGACCAGGTCAATCAGACAATTCGTTGGCTTTGACTTTGACTACAGCCAGCAATTTTTATTTTCCTGCGAAAAATTTGAGGAGATTTGAAATACAGATATGGACACTTTAGTTCTGCAGCGAACTATTTCTTGCGCCTTCTCCCTTATACACTCTCCATCACTCAATCAATGTGCACGGCTCATGTGCATCTTATTATATAATTAGTACTTCTCAGATAATTTAAAAACTGGTATAAGGGAAAGTATATCAAATCCAGAGTACTGGAGGCCCACCTCTTCTGAATCCGAATGTGATCGATTTGATTAAACGATTAGTTTGGGGATACCATGTCCTTTTATGGATGTTTCGACGTGGGCAAACTTACGATAGCGTTACTGCTGCACGCAAAGTCGACAAGTCATTCTCCGTTGCCGTATCAGGAATCGTTAGGACTGTACTGACCAGTGGTTCTACCATCCAATGTATCCTATCCAATCTTTGCGTTTAAGATTTTTATCGTTTGATGGCAGAGAATCATAAAACCTTTCTAGAAGGTTAAAAGAATAATCTTTCATTGCCTCCTCCATATCTTCAGTGGGGGCGTGAAAATTTGTGTGCCAAACATTAGATTAGATATTAGAATAGAAATTTAGAATATTTATTAGAATATTATTATTATATATATTATAATATCTATTAGAATAGAAACACACAATCTTGCGTTGACAGACTTGAAGTCAGTTATTTGCGGTTTCATTTTTCTCGCAATATAAAGGCCACCCTAAATTCTTGATTTGAAGATTGTATACGATCTCATGTTTACAAACTAACGCCAAAGAGTTTCAGTTCCTTCCAATTGAATGTTTAACATGTCTGGGGAGTGATTCATTGTCAGGAAAATCAAAGCGAACTCGAAGTTGTTGGTACGAAAATTGGCTATTAAACTTCAGGATGTTTAAGGAAAGTCATGCCGCGCTGAAACTATACAATGAGTGCTTCGTAAGCAAGTGTTCTTAAGAAATTATTCCTAGATAAAGAAAATCAACAAAGTCGGCTAACCTTTGTTAAAAAGCATGCCTGCTACATCTAACTTATGAAACACAGAAATTTTTCCAGTCGAGTTCAAGTTGAACTTTTTTGACCCACCGGCACATTCTACGTCTGGCGAAAACAAAATACCGAGGTATATAAAGAGGAAGTTAAACGTACTATGAAACATGGTGGTACTGTATGGTGGCCTGTATTTCTGCAGCCGGCAGTGAATATTTTGCATTTGCTGAAAGGATCATCGACAAAAAATATACCCGAATATAATCAAAAATTATTTGCTGGTAAGTGTTGTGGAACTGGGAATACGTGAAATGTTCCATTTTCTCGAGACAACGATCCAAAGTATAAGTCGGACATTGTTGATATCTGGCTTGTATAAAGCTGCCTCCACTTGATGAATCTATTCGCCCAGCCTCGAGATTCGGAAATATTCGTGAACAAAAAATAAAAAACAATGATGGCTCAAAGGCGACTTAACTGGAAGGATGGAAAAACTCTTCCCAAGTATTACACAGGAACTAATCGATTCAATGTCAGGCAGGCTACAAGCTCTTGAAAATGAAAAAAAAATATTAAAATAAAGTGCAATATATATCAGATTTTCAGATCTATATTGAACTGTATCAAATAAGCTGCGAATCGAACTTTAGCAAATTTATTCAATTTCTATTCATTAGTATTAATGAGGTCCCTTACTTTAATTGCTTTTGTTTAACTGCAAAATGGCATCCAAACTTTGTTTATATTTTGGTTAGCTTCGACATACTTTCGAATCAATTTTCAAAATGCGCACGGAATCAAATAAGCTATGAGTCACTATATTTTGGAGCCTCGATCTTTTGAATAGCGTTTATGTTGTGAAATGATGGTGTCATCAGTGCATTGCAAGCATTTGATAAAATGTTTCTGCTAAAATCGCGGCAGTAACGACAAAGTGGCACAGAAAACACTTTGATAATGGGCCAATCAGATAATGTTTTTGGATCGGTCGAATATCTAGCGTCGTAGCTCAACATTTTATGGAAAATGATTTGTTATTCATGGATGAATGTTCTCGATGGACACACTATAATATTTATTAGCCACTCAGCATCGATTGAATATTTTTAATACTCTGCATTTGGATGAGTTCTAGTTTCTGATTATGAAAATTTAAGAAACTGTTCATGCAATGCGGTTTACGCCCTTCGACCACTACAATGGAATAAATTGGGTGACGTTTAATGTAGAAATTTTCAGAACATTAGTAGATTTAATGATATAAAATATTTTCATATCATATAAGTCATATTTTTACTCACTAATAGTTCCTATGCATATATTTTCATTCAGATACCTTTCAAAGAGCCACCGATTAGAATTTGTAATTGACGATAAGCTTCTCCTCCCATAAAAAACTATTTTAAAAACTTAGATCATTCGCGGACCATTCCGGAACATGCACCCAAATTCAAATCGCTCCAAAAGTTCGGTAGTTGTTGCGCAACATTTTACTGGAAACATTCACAAGTCTTAATGCTGCTTTCAAAATCAGCCAACGCTTGACAGCGGACAGGAGACTTGTTGATATTTACGAAAGCACGCACCACGGCAGTGGCACGCGATGACTGAAAGCTTACGAATGTCAGAAAAATGTCAAATTTCATTTCGGTAGTGACCGGGCCAAAGATTTAAGAAAACGATAAAACCTAATTAAAAAGTGTTTCTGCGCCTCGTTCTTATAATATAGCATTCGATTATGGCAAATAGTGACTTATCAAAGAATATTCAATAGTATGATTAAGTTAGCTAGACATGTAAAGTGATATTCATCGACTTGTATATGTTCCCGCCTTTTCTTCAGGCCGACCGGAGACTCCAAGACTATTTGGTGGATTTTAGGATATCATTTTGATGAAAATCAGTGGTAATTAGATAGTATGAAAATATTTAATTTGAAGTTGAGATAGAGGAAACACATGAAGCGCAGTGGGCAATTTCGCAATTTGAACAAACTTATTATTGCTTGCACTTCCAGGGTACATAACTAAAGGAAATACTTGTGAGTTGAGACACAAAATCCAAGTCAAATTTCTTATTTACCGTGCAAAGATGTGCTCAGAATGAAAAAAATATTTTTTTTTTTAAATAAAAGATATAGCATAGTTGTGATCTCTTTAAACTCAAAAGTCATATAGTATTCGCCACTGCTTAAGAGCTCTGTAATTCTTTATTATTTGTATAGTGCACCTGGAAAAATTTTGAAGCAGACAATACTAATTTTCTATCGGTTGGTATCATATTAAATCTCCCGTTTTCCAGATAAATCAACTATAAAATGGAAGAACCGAAGAAACTATTCTCTATTCGAATTGTGGTATCCGATTTCTATATGAGTCGGCCTATACCTGGTCTAGACCCAGCGTACTCTGAATTTCGCGGACAAGAAATCAAATCGGTAAATGTTTTTTTGATCAAATGTATTGTTCCTCTAACATTGTTTTTCTTGTAGCTGCCAATTGTTAGGATTTTTGGGTCGACTTCAAATGGCGAAAAAACATGTATGCATGTACACGGAGTTTTTCCCTATTTTTATATTCCATACGACGAAAGTATTGCAAGACATCCCCATCAAGTAGCTTGTCAAATCGCGACCAGTTTAGACAAGGCAATAAACATATCTCTAGGCCAAACGCAATCATCAAATCAACATGTATTCAAAATACAATTAGTTAAGGGAGTGTAAGTGCATCAAACCTACTTAAAATCAGTTAACTGATTGTTTTTTTCTTCAAATCGTTATAGACCATTTTATGGATACCATCAAAAAGATCATCAGTTTTTGAAAATATTTCTATATAATCCGCGATTCATTAAGAAAGCGGCAAATCTACTGCAGAATGGAGCAATATTAGGAAAAGTTTTTCAGCCGCATGAGTCGCATGTCCCGTATAATTTACAATTCTGCATAGATTACAATTTGTACGGCATGAGCTTATTACATGTTCCTATTGAGATTATAAAATATCGACAGAGTGATGAGTTTGGTAAGTATTGAATCCACGTGAACTCTATTCAATATCAAATGGTTAGGAGTTTCGATAAAAACAATCGAATTATATTTATTAAAACAGAAACAATAATTCTGCAATATATATCATATTCAATTATAAGCTAATTTCATCTTGCACCTCTACCTCGATTAGAACCACTGGCGGGATTGTCAGAAGACCAGATCTTAGAAAACAAAATCACAAGAATTTCAACTTCGCGTCATGAGGTAGACATTGCAGCAGCATTTATTCTAAACAGGTTTCAACATTTGTCTAATAAAGCGGGAAATGCCAATCCAGGAATTGAGTCCATATGGCAAGACGAACGAGTGAGAAGAAAGAATCTATCAGATAAACAAGATGTAAGATCGTATTCTCCAAAAAAAAATGTATACTAAATACAATTTGCAATTGACAGCTGCCACCATTGGAAACTCCTCCCTCTCAGGACCGAACTTGGGTGAAACCAACTGAAAGTGAAATTTTCTTTAAAGCAGCTCTAAGATCTAAACTTGCTGTTGAAAATCGCGAAAATCAATCAGGGAATTCATCGATTTTAAACACGACTGATACGAAACAAAATCCAGTAAAATTTGAATTTATTTTAAATCTGTGAAAAATATTTCTTTCTTTTTTAATTTTTAGAAACAGAAATTCAACTTATCGAAACTATTAACAAATTCTGTTTATCCGAGCGAGTGCTCGCAAATCGTGAACTCATCGATGGCAAACGCATCGAAAATATCCGATCATCTATCAACGAATAGTGTCTTCCATTCATCGGTTCGTGGCCGATCCAAGTCACGGAGCAGTGTATCGACCGATGTGAGTTTTGTTGATGAAGATATCGTTTTGAGCCTATCACAGCCGCTTCGAAAATCGAAAATGAATGAAACATGTATTTATTAAGTTTAATTCGGTTATAGTGCTTTAGTTAAACATCGTAATTTTCAGTGGCAGAAGAGGACTTTGACGTGTTGGAAATTATGCAGCAATTGGAGGAAGATGAAGGTGCAATTGATCTAGATAGCACGTTGGCGCCATTGACGCAAACTAAAAATAATAGTAATTATTGAATGCTAATCTAAGTTTGGATGATATATTTTAACATATTAAATTGTAGAGACTCTCAGAGCAGCTGGTGGCGAAAATTCTAGTCTCATCATCGATGACGTTATAGATCTTTGTTCAGATGAGGAGGAAGAAGATAATTTGAACTATAAGACTTCAGTAGATAGCGTTGATAAAATCCTCATGGACTTGACTCAGCCAACGCAGTAAGTGAAATAAATGTCCACCATTCTTTGTAATTTGTAACCTCATCATTTAAAGTGTAGTTCACAAGGTAAGTCATATTCTTCATGTTGGCCCTAACAATGAATCGCGTACATACATTGGTTAGAAATTTATTAACAACTTAAGCATGTTCAAAAGTATTGATAGTTTAAAAGCCACATTCGTTATCGTACGAAATCAAACAAGTTGCTGCAATTTACATCTTCTGTGTTTGTTTTGTTTTCAAGAATTTTCGCTTATATACTCGTTGAGGTGACTGTTTTATATTGTATTCCAACTCCATTGTACTCCAAACTTGAGTTTTATAAAAAAAATATGAAGAATATTCGTAAAATATGCGCTAAATTGTATAGTCATTATGATAAATGGCGAGAATTAAATATCTCCATCTGACCTAACAAATATCTACAAGTTTCTCATCGGTGCTAGTCTCTATTACAATATTGTATTATTTAAATATTGAAGCAGGGATACTAAACGTACGAGATAAAAGTAACTTTTAAGTTTATTTCTTAATATTTTTATCCTAGAACATAGTTCCGTAACTTGACGTTTATTTATTTATTGAATAATTGACAGAATAATGTTTCATCGCATTTTACTAAAAACTAAATATATCTTAGTACACAATTTGCTTGGTTCTATACTTAATGCAATATCTAAGCTGCATGTCAAATAATACTTAAGAGTTTATATTTGAAAAATTGCACGCTATATGCTTAATGTAGGCCAAATCATCGTTGCAAATATAAGTTAGACTAGGTATGTCATGTTTTCATGTTTTAGTCTCTCTACGAGTGCTTCTATCAAGTAATTTGCCGTAAAGGTTTGTAATATGAATTCTCACTTAAAAAAGAAGGTATATCGGGGTTACTATTAACAACAGTCTCGTTTCTTCGTCCCTCTGTCGAGAGCTGGTTAGGCTTTTAGCATTGAAAACAACAAACAACTAGGACAGGGTTGTTTTTTTTTCAATGTTACTATCTATCCTAACCTGAGAGACGCAGAAAAACGCGATTAATATTTAATAAAAATGTTGCGTCCAAACTTTTACATCTATTTATCATCTATTATCTGAGACGCGTAAACGCTGGGCACAGAAGAAATGCTCCGCAGACTCAGCCTCTTCTAGGCCGGGCGGAAAAAGGTAGTTCTGTGCAACGCCCTTTCGGTATATATGTCCTCCTAGTTGTGTCCAGCCAGTATGCCTATCAGGGCTCTGCAAATTTTTCTGCTCTTGTTGAACAGGAATCTCGCATTCACATGTTTGGCCCCTGAAAGGAAGATCTTAGTGTGTTTGGCTACATCAGAAGACATCCATCTCTTGTTTTGGGCATCAACTAGCCACTTCTGAAAAATGGCATGTATAGATGCGCTGGGCACACCTGAAGCGTGGTCAGGGCCCTGTAGCGGAAACGGCGAACTTAAATTCGCATTGGCGTTAGCAATTTCATTTTCTTCAACACCACAGTGCCCCTATATTCAGAGCAGATACAGCTTATTGAACCTAGGGGCAGAGTTCAACCATGCTCTGCACTCCCGGACATTTCTCGAAGAAGTCAGGGGTCTAAGTAGCACCAGCAGCACAGCTTGGCTTTCACTGCAAATAGAGATACATTTAGCCTTCCACCTCTTATTAATCGCTCCGCAAGTAGTTACAAAGAGAGTGAATATTTGAATCTGAAAAACAGAAACATGTTCTCCGTGAAAAGAAGCCCACCTGTCATTCGATGAATGCAGATAGAAACCAGCTCCAGATCTAACATCTGTCTTCGAGCCGTTCGTGAAGATCTTTGAGTATTCCGTCACTTTTCCTCAAGAAGATTATTTCGTATCCTCTCTCAAAGTTCAGTAAGGACTCTCGAGCGTCCGAAGGCAGCGCAAATATCGGAGAGATCTTACAAATCGGAAAGCCGTCGTTTCCTACTCGTAGGCAAAGTTGAGTTAGTCTAGGAGAAAGCTCATCGCCAAACTATGAATACGAATGGCTAGTAGAGGCAGATTGAGAAGCGCAGCAAACGCATTAGAAGTAGTACTCATAGCACCAGAGATGCCCAGGTACATAGTCCTTTGCAGCTAAATTCCTCAGACAGTCGACAGTCCACCCTACCACGGTTGCGAACGCGATCATCGCCCTTAAGTCTGTTATTTACATAACATCCCATTTGGTGGCGAAAGCTCTCTTGCATTGCTCGGAAGCATTAAGAGCTCAACTAAGCTTGACTTCCACATGCTTCTTCCAGAGGTTTTTTGTCTAAGGCTACTTTAGATATTTGCCTTCATCTGAAAATTGCAAGCTTTAACCTTTCGTTATTGGAAGCTATATTTTTTCCACTTTTCAAATAGCGATTGATAGATAAAATTAAACAAAATAATGTCTCGTGCACCATCTGTCAATTAAATCCAAACCGCATTGTGTATTTCTACGTATAACATTCAAATCTTTACAGACCAAAAAAAAAAATCATGCCATCCGTGGTTTGGGACCACAAAGGGATCATTTTGATAGAATATTCACCTCATGGTGCGACTATCAATGTTGCTAGGTATTGTGAGACTTTAAATAAATTGGGGCGAGCAATTCAGAATAAGAGGAGAGGACTGCTGCGAAAGGAAGTGTATGTTCTGCCCGACAATGCCAGACCTCGCACTGCCAACGCAACAAAGGAACTTTTGTAGTCGTTTGAATAAGATGTTTTGAAGCGCCCGCACATTCACATTGCGTATTGCATTCGGTCAAACATATTCCTTTGTGGTTCCAAAACATGGATGACATGATTTTTTTTCGCCGAAACCGTGACCTGTCCTTCTGGATGTCGATATTTGTCAAATAATTGAAATACATCTATCTTCTTGAGGAAATATTGATTGTTCATACAAAATCTCAAAGAACACCGTAAAATTTGAATAAAATTTCGACTATAAATAATGTTTTTAATTTATTTTTTTTAAATTCATTTGTTTTTTAATAATTACGCTCAGAGTATCTAATTTTCCAGAGCAAAAACTCCTCAAGAATTGCCGCAAGTCGATGGATCCGACGATATGATGTCTACACCGAAAAAACGAAGAGTCACACGATCTACAGTTCAAATAACATCTCCACGCTCACCCAGAAACAAGATTGTTGCAAAATATGCGCCATTAGATATAAAAATCAATCAGTCTCCTGCAGTCAAAAATACAGGTAAACGAGATCTAATAGAATAAATTAAGAACGAAAAACAAATCCTCAATTTCAGTTCTAGAAAATGGCACACCAAGCAAAACTTTGAATGGAACCAAAAACGGTCAAGTGCTTAAAAACATGTAAGTACTTAGACGACATGGATTCCAGAGATTAAAGCTTTATTTTTCTGATTTCAGTTCTTCGGTGCGTGTCCGTATGAAGCGTGTTGCCGTAAATTTAAATGGTGATTTCAATGGTTTACGTAAATCTCAACGGAAAAATGAAGAGATGAATAAAGACACTGAGAAATCATTTGTCGTGTGCAATTTGAAGCCCAATATGCATGTGAAGAGTTATTTAACTGTTGAAAACGTGCATGCTAAAGATGAAAATTATGAAACCGGTGTCGAGAATCCAAGCGTCCAACTTATGAAAAAGTGTGGGATAAAAATTAGAAGAATTTGTCCTGGCACCATATTTGCGGAAGAGAATAAAGCAAAGGATTCGTCGGAAAAGGTAGAGCTTCAAGACAATGCAATTGAAATAGGGACTGAAATGGAAATTGAAAAATCGATGAATCAAGATGAAGAAATTGAAAAATCAGTTGAAAATGAGAGTGAGAAGTCAGAAGACACTACTAGTAACATGCGTATTTTCGAAAATGCACAAACAGAGGCAAGAACAGCACTTATGGATTCGTGTAATACTGTCGTTGAAATCGATAGAGAAAAACCAACCCATGATGCTTCCATAAACAGCGAAGATGAAAGAATCGTATTAGCTGAAGTAATGAATAATAGCTATCCTAATTTAATCGAAGAAAACAGTGCAAAAACAGAAACAAAAACAGACGAAATTATTGAAATTTTAGAAGAAATTGATGTAAAAGGAAGACGGAATACAATCGAAGCGGAAATCAATCCTTTTCAAGAGTTGAAGGAGACTCTATCTGATAAATCAGACACTATAGAACCAGACACAATGAACGTGCAAGCGAGCAATGAGAAATCAGAGACCAACAAGGAACCCAACAATAACATCGAAGTTAAAGAAAATATCATTGGCGAAAAAGCAGACCGCATAGATGAACCAGACAAATATATCGGCCTAGATGCAAATGGGTTTGCAAAACCAGATATTCGTGCAATCGAAGTAAAATACGAGACACCTAAGCGAAGAAGAAGTTGGTCGCCTTGTGATATAGCACGTGAATTTGATCGATTGCACAACTACTATCCAAAACCAGGCTCATCTGGTATGAAAAAGAATCAACGAAAACGAAAGAAGAAAGCTGATATAAATCCGACTCCTCAGAGACAAACAAGACGTACGACGAAATTGCAGGAGGTGTCTCAGATGTCTTCAGAAAAAGAAAAGAGTAGTGATAATGAGCAGGGAGAAGATTTAAATATTTGTAGTGTCTACGAAAAGTCTCTTCTTATCGATAGTCCATCGTTATTTAGTGATAGTTCGCCAAGAACACCAATGACAAAACTATCGATGGAATCATATTTGGATATTGGCTGTGGCATTTCTTCAATCATTTCGGAAAATGATTGCACAATGATAGCACTGGTGCCCAAAATGTCACCACCTACTTTCGCAGAAGCAGACGAAAAAAGCATTGAATATGATATACCCGAAGAAGTGTTTACCGAACCGTTCTATGGGGATGATGCGGATATAACAAGCAAGCGCGAAGTTGGACATACGGTATTGAATATTCCAGGAAGATCGTTAAATTGTTGCCAAAATTTCGAAAGTACTCTACCGAATCTGAAAGGTAAGTACTCGAATCTTATATTTGTCGCGTTTTTTGCACTTCAGATTAGATCAGGTTTGCCCGTTTTGCAGTATCCTACCTGATCTCGATCGTTTTAAAAAAAACGATCCAGACCAGATAGGTTGCTGCATTCATTTAAGTTGCTGCATTCATTTATTAAAACATTATAATGACGTGTAACGCTGATTCAACAGGTATTTGTCTAAGGTTGTGATGCAAATGATTTAAAATTAATGTTTACATTTCATCAAACTGTCAGTCTGTATATCGTCATTAGTTGGTGCAACTACTACATGTACTGGTGGCAGCAACCACTTCAAACAATTTCTTTCTATTGTGAACCCGTGAGCTTTTACTCAAACGGCTCTGCAGCCCAGATCTTTCGCCTCAGTGAGATCACTGAGGCAGGATTTTGTTGTTTTCAATGCAACAAACCTAATCAAAACTCGATAAATGTTGAAAAAAGCGATTATTTTCCCACTTTCATGTAAATAAAAAAAAAAATAACAAACTTTTCTCTTCCTCAGGCTTGAATGCATGGCGCAAAGATGTCGTTAAATTTATGTTAGGCGATAGTGCTCTGAACGACTTGCAGAATCCTGACAGTGTAAAAGAGTACTTTTCTAATCGTGATCGTGTTATTATAGCCTCTAAAACTCTGCCTCCGACAATTAGTGATGCAAAACACTGGCTCAAAAGCCTGGCTGAAAATCATTTAAGAAATGCCAAGCAAAACAACAATAACTATGAAGATAGTCCGATTAAGATACGTACAGAAAAAGTTAAGATGATTTTTGACGAATCAGCTTACGGAGACGAAAACGGCGATAGTTGTGATTTGTCACAGAAGAGTATAACGTTAACTCCATTAACACCAGAAAGCGTGAGCTCTAAGCAGTCAGATACGAGGAGAGTGAGAAATAAAATAACGCCAGTGAATAATCAAACGGCGCCGAAAACTCCTTTGTCTGCGTTGCAAAGATTTCGAGAGAGACGTAAATCACGAGCACGGTTATCTTTGGCGAAGAAATTGAAACGACTGGGTGCAGTGGATTCTGGAAGTTCGGGGACTGACACCGAGAATGTTAAAACCTTAGTGAGCGTGAAAGCGCAAATGAAAACCTTGCCAAGATCTGATTCGATAGACGATGCTGAAGGATTGCTGGATAGAAGTTTTGAATCGCAACAATTGAGTGACTTGTGCAGTGAAAAGGTACTTAGTTGTGCTTAGTTTTTTAGTTTAATGTTTGTTTGTACGAAAGACGGTAGAGCAGTATTTTTGCGACACGTTATACGAGTTGCGTTATACATTTTAGATTATGATAAATAGCTCGAAAATATGATTTTATATAATAAATCTGTTTTAACTTCGAACGCAGCCTTTTCTTTAAAGTATGATTTTGGTATATAGTACGTAGACGTCTTAAATTTTGGTAATTTTGAATGAGAGCTGAAAAATAGTTTCGTGAAATCTTTTATAACGTTCCAAAAGTGCTGGTCATCAAATTTTATTTATTGTGTAGCAATTGTGTACTGTGTTTTTTGTGTCCTTGTTCGTTTTAAAGTAGATTTTGAAATATTTACGCTTTACTATTGTGTGTGTGTGTGTGTGATTTATAAGAGGCAATGAAGTGAATTTTCAGTTAGATACCATGTGTATCTTGGCTCTCAGCAATCATAGCCACGATCATTTTCGATATACTGCGATGTGAGATGTTGCCCATTGCTGTCTTTTTACTCCAGCTACACCTGCAAAGGTTATTAATATACGTATTAGAATTTAGCTGTAAAATCAACTTTAACTTGTTCGAAAACTGCAAATTACTTCCCGCGATAGAATTGGGAAATTTCATTTGAAGCTAAAGATGTATGCTTCTCAAACGGTTTCAAAGTAAGCAATTCCTTCATATGCTGAAGGTTCGTTAATATTTTATTTTATTTCAAACTAAACAAAGCGTGCAACACTAAAATATAGCACGTAAATTAAATCTTAATTAACTAAGAACACTTACGATTTACATAAAAAGTTAGGGATTGTTTAATACTTTTGGAAGATTTGGTTCGAGGAGTCCATGAATTGAGCATCTTGGTCAGTTCTATTTTAAACTTGGTTCAAAAAATAGTTGAGTAATAATATTTTCCAATACTGTTGAATATTTTGCAGCATCTGTTGATTGCAGCATCTTTTTCGGCGTAGACAGTTTGGTGTTGGTATACGTTTAGTTTACGTTTGCGCCTCGTCCGTCTTATTGATTCATTGAAAATTGTCATATTGGAAAAGATACAACATTGATCAAGTAAAATAGCAGAATATGATCATCCTCCACGAAACTGGAGTATTTCAATATCGAAGATTTAGTATGTATCCGTACGATTGTAAATTGCCAAATTCATGTGTGTTTATAATGGTATCTCAAGGCAAAGAGCAAGAACTGCTTTTGTCGAACCTATCACTATGTACCTCAGAAGTAAGGTTCCCAACAAAACATGCGTATTCCAGCTAAGAGGTAACCAGACCTGTGTACGATGACTTCATGACCCAAAGGTTTTTAAATTCCTTGCAAGCCTCCTAATGCCTTGCATAAAACTTTGTCATATTGCATCTTAAAATGCAGTTTTTTGTCCAAACTAACACCAAGGCAGAGCGTATATACTAATAAATAGCACGGGAAGCGTGATATTTTCCGATAGGAGAGAAGGGTATCATGTGTAGGGTTTACGGACCCGCGCCAAATAAGTACGTTTTTCAAGATGCAAAAAAAGTAAGAGAAGCATATTCTTGGCCCTGATACATCAACCAATGAAAGATGAGAACGTGCAGCTGTGCGTATGATTCCATCAAGAAATAGCAAGCGCAGCGAACATTCGCTGGCAACAAACAACATTGTCTGTAGTGGATAGCATAAACGTATCGAAGAGGTTCTTTTTACTCTCCAAATGGTATCGGAAATAGTATTCCGCGTTAATTATCATATTGCCGACCATTTTAATACACAGACTAGGTTTTAAGAAAATTAATATTGCATATAACGCCATTGGTTAAAAAGGTGTTTTTGCAAAGCATATGTGTTTACTAGTAGGAATGAAAGAACTTATCTTATCGTAGCATTACTGTCGGCGGGGTATTTTTTGTCTCGTTTCAATTTTCAAAATTTTTTTTTCAGGTATTGCTATCTATTTTTCACAATTTGTGAGGTAATGTTGTAATTTATATCGCAAATCACGCACTTTCCGCGCTATTTATAAGTATATACGCCCTGGCTAAGGTCTGTCAACATTATTTAGCAACAAATTATTGAAATCAAATCAAAATTGAAGTTGATGGATTTATAGGAAAAAGCTTTTTACTTAAAATTTACTGTTGAGTTTATTTTCATCACAGTTCAAGTCTGGACTGAAAAAAAACTGAGTTGGCACAATTTCAGATCGTCTACACACAAAAGGAGTGATAAAACTACAGAAATATCGGACACAAAAATATTGAAAAAAAGAGGTCCCACCCTTGTGCTAGTACCGAACTAGTGCTAGAACTCTGAGATAAATATTGCTCACTTGCAAGATCACTGCGAAGAAATGCCTGATATCAGTCGACTTTGCAGAAGTAATACCTTATTCACGAGCGTAAAAAGCGTTTAAATTGGATGTAAATAAGCTTGCATGCGCTTTGACAAAACCAAACGCTGGGCAACAGTTCGCCCGATTGCATAAAACCAGAAACCAGGTACCAAATACATTCTTAAACAAGTGCACAATCTAACATTTAGGACGGCTTTGAAGCAGTAAGGAAAGCTAAGTTGAAAAGTGTCTTAGACTTGCTGATGATATTAATTAAGTTAAAAATAAAATATTTTAACTATAATGCAATTATAGAAATAGTGTGAAATAAAATGTAATCGATTATCTAAGATAGTATAGATTTGACAATTTTAGACCCTTAGCAATAGTGTTGAAACATGAATGCTAAAAAAGTGAAAGTATTCCGATTTTCAATGGCAAAGGTAAGCTTTTTAAAAACGGAAAAAATGTGCCTATTTTTATGTATATTTATAATTTGGTTCGTTTAGCATTGCCAAATTTAAATAAAAAACATTATTCTCTAGGTAATGGAAGTTTTGGAGCGAACATCATTCATTAGAAACCTCTCGGTCGACGAACATTCTGCTGGATCTGACGTTAGTTTTGGCATACGAGGCGCAACGCCAGATAACACGTTTGGTTTCAAAATCAGCCTTGAAAACCTACAGGCAGTGAAAGCGGATATAGAGGTATATTATTTCTAGTAATTTTATTCTAGATCCCTATCAAATCTAAACTTGTTATTTCAGCGCAATCATCTGATTGTCTTTTCACTTGAAGTTCATGTAAATACTCGCGGCGATCTGAGACCCGATCCAGAACATGATGCCATCGAATGCCTGTTTTATTCGATTTTACATGAAGACTTAGATAATACTGAATCGAATAAAACTACAGGTTGCATAATGGTGATTTCTGATGGCTTAAATCCGTACCTGAATGGCGTGAAGACTCGTATTTTACCCGTGAAAACAGAACTGGAATTATTCGATCAGTTGCTGCAACTGTGTCAGAAATGGGATCCAGACATATTATGTGGCTATGAAATTGAGATGAATTCTTGGGGATATTTATTGGATCGGGCACAAACGTTAGGAATGAATTTGAAGGCATTACTGTCAAGGGTTCCCACGCAGAAAGTACGAGAAAGTCAAGCTGATGAAGATTTAGATACGTGGATTGGTTTGGATATTGAGGTAGGTATTAGTTAAATTGAATCTTCTAATTTTTATAATATAATTAAGATGCAATATGCATTGGAAAAAGTAGATCCATATGAAATTTGGTCGCCTTTTCGCAGTTCATGTAATAGGTAAATTTTTTTTTTCAAATTCGTTTGCTTTATTAAAGCCATGGCGACGAAATTTTGCACCCGGTTAAGATTTTTCAATTTTCGTTTGATCATAATAAAAGAATAAAATAAATCGTATTTTCCGCTTTTTTAGCTGAAACTTTGCGGAAGAATCCTATTAGGAATATGGCGACTAATGAGATCCGAAATCGCTTTAACCTCATACACGTTTGAAAATGTGATGTATCATATCATGCACAGAAGATGCCCTTTGCATACTTTTCCTAACTTAACTAAATGGTACACATCGCCAAATACGCGATGGATCGTTTTGGAATACTACCTTGAAAGAGTAGTCGGTACACATGAACTGTTGGAACAGCTTGATTTGCTTGGGAGAACCAGTGAAATGGCTAAACTGATCGGTATACAATTCTATGAAGTCCTATCGAGAGGATCACAGTTCCGAGTGGAAAGCATGATGTTTAGAATCGCAAAGCCAAAAAATCTTGTCCCAGTGTCTCCTAGTGTACAACAACGAGCTCATTCACGAGCACCTGAATATTTGCCTTTAATTTTAGAACCAAAATCGCGATTCTATGCTGATCCAATTATAGTATTAGATTTTCAAAGTTTATATCCGAGCATGATAATCGCATATAACTATTGCTTTTCGACGTGCCTTGGGAGAGTGGAGCATTTAGGACAGTAAGTATAATTACTGTTTTGTTTCCGGGAGAGCTATCAATATCTTAGAAACTATAGCGATTGGAAGATGAGGAAATATATTTCAAAATAAAAATGAATAATATAGTAAAATACAAATAAATAGGAGCATACAATTTTTTAATTAAAAATTAAATTGATAAATAAAGAACAAGCACAATATGCCAAAAGACAATAAAACGTTAAATCACTCTCAAGATCATATTTGTAATTTGCGTTTCCTAAAATCTCAAATCAACTTTTTATGTTCTAGATCATCACCATTTGAATTTGGTTCGTTTCAACTTCGTGTTCCCGATTCCGTTCTGAATTGGCTAGTTGATAATGATCATATTACAATCTCACCGTGTGGTGTTGTTTTTGTGAAGAAGCATATTCGTGAAGGTGTTCTGCCACGGATGCTGAAAGAAATTCTGGAGACGAGAATCATGGTCAAACAATCAATGAAAATTCATAAGACTAATTCGACTCTGCAGAGAGTATTACATTCCAGACAATTAGGTTTGAAATTAATGGCCAATGTTACGTATGGCTATACTGCTGCTAACTTTAGCGGTAGAATGGCCTGTGTGGAAGTAAGTAAAGCTTATAATATAGAGTTTTGATTCTAAGTAAATATTCTATTTGAAATGTCTGACACATTGATATCCTAATAGGTAGCTGATAGTGTTGTTGGAAAGGGCCGTGAAACGCTTGAACGGGCTATAAAAATGGTTGAAGCGAATAAAGACTGGCGCGCAAAGGTAGTTTATGGAGACACGGATTCATTGTTTGTTATGGTGCCTGGGCGAAGTCGTGCGGAAGCATTCAGGATAGGAGAAGAAATAGCAGAAGCAGTCACAAATGATAATCCCCAGCCAGTTAAGTTGAAATTGGAGAAAGTTTATCAGCCTTGTATTTTGCAGGTGATTTTCAAGACATTTTTGAGTGTCGTGTTATAATTACTTTATAATTTTCAGACAAAGAAACGATACGTGGGTTACATGTATGAGTCTGCTGATCAAAAAGATCCCGTGTATGAAGCGAAAGGTATAGAAACTGTTCGTCGCGATGGTTGCCCGGCTGTAGCTAAGGTAAGACATCTTCGCTTTTGCTTGCACACCAATTTATTATTTTCACCCGCTTTTGAGCCCCATAATAACGATTTTTTTGGCCAGATAGAACAAAAAAAATAAAGCCAATTTCTGTAATTTCCATAGCTCTCGGTACTAAATTTGAAATTGCATTTTCCATGAGCTTTTTTAGTAGAAATCAAATAGATATCGGTTCAATAAATGCGTTCGTTACGACTGACAGTAATTTACTAAACTAACTAAATAATCTGTTGTTTGTGAACATTTGTAGTGCTTTAGGTATTTTATTATGTGTATGTTTATACACAATCTAGATTTAATGACCAGATCATGTCATTGTTTCATATTTGCGAAGTTTTTTGTCAATTGAAACATCTCCCTTAAAGTTTCCATTATACTTACCGTGAAATCCCACGACTCTGGTAGAGAGCTTCATCACAAATTTACAATAAATGCGAATGCGAGTGTGGACTGATTAGTTCCACGACTCATTTTACCCCTGGTTAATCCAGGTTCGTAGTCAGAGCTAGGTGAACTCAAACCTTGGTCACAGAAGAAGCCAGTGCCCTACCCACTAGGCTACTAAAGCCTCATATGAAGTAGAAAAAGTGAAATCGATAATTCGTTGAGTAACCTTTGTGTTCAGAAATTAGAAATTTAGAAATTAAAAATTAGTCAGAAATTATTTTTTTGTGTGTTCTTGATCATTTTGAGCCTATACTTGTATTCGGTCAAAGTAATGACTATAAATTCGGGAAAAAGCTATTGAAGTTATCGCTAACAGCTACCAGAATTTCTGGAAGTAGGACCCTTTAGTGGTGATACACTGTTGTCAGCCTCAATCAATCGATTGATCCTTTCTTTCAGTCTTTTTCGAAAAATTTGCACACATGCACATGGTTTTCATTTGGTCATCCTACAAGTCCTACACAAAACTTGATAGCATAGTACGTTGCATTTGTTCCTTCGACCGAGGATAAAATCTGAATCCACTAAACACACGCCCCGTAGAACATGTTCATCCCATAAATGTTCTATAGGATTTAAATCTAACAATTAAGGTGGCATCTGAATCACCTTGGAATAACTATGCAACAGCCATTGGTATACAACCAGTGACTTATGGTTAGGCTCTTTGTCTTGTCGGCTTTTGGCTCTTTCTCGATTTTTCAGAAATTTACTTCAATTTTTGATTTGATTTTGATTTTATATAACCGCCAATAAACACCAGTTCGCCAACTCCACCGAAAAGCACACCCCCAGCACAGCTTCTTCTGGGCTCTTCATTGGCCACCTGATTACTTTCTCATTCGGCCCAAATACATAGAATTTTTCGTTGGTAAATATTATGACGTTCCACGAAGTTAGATCTTTCTTGCTGAACATTTTGGCAAACTGGATCCTTATTTCATTTTTATTTCGTCCAAATGGTTTATTCTTTGCTTCTCGCTCTCTCTACAAAAAGTGAAAGTATGCAGATCATACAAAATCTGCCGAAAACTGCGATCTTAACTAATAAAATCTTTGTCTCCCGGGAAAACTCGAATACTCAGCTGGGCTGAAAATGTTTCTTTTATACAACTATTGCCAGATATTTTATGAGTTTAAACGAAAACTTTTTTGTGCTTCATAATAATAAGAATAATCGTAATTGGAAAAATAACTTATCGTTTATCCAGATTTATTTCGCTGCAATTGTATCGGTATAATATCTGAATTTATGTCAGACTGAATATTAAATTTACTCACTCTGATATGCAGTAATGCTATACAGATTTTATACATTGATATATTATATATTCATAAAACTGTGCTTGTTTGTCATTGATATGCTTTCCCATTACAGATGCTAGAGAAATGTCTTCGCATTCTATTTGAAACGTGCGATGTTAGTCAAATTAAACGTTATGTTTGTCGGCAGTTTACAAAGCTCCTAACAGGCAATGCTAATGCTCAGGATCTTATTTTTGCTAAAGAATTTCGTGGAAGAAATGGTTACAAGCCTGGAGCTTGTGTGCCAGCATTAGAGTTAACAAAGTATATATTTGACAAGAGAAAAATTAAGTTCAGTTATAATATCTTTTTATTTTCGTTAGAAAATGGTTGCAATTGGATCCACGAAATGAACCCAGACGTGGAGAACGTGTGCCATTTCTAATTGTGAATGGTCCACCCGGGTTACCATTGATTCGCTTGGTACGGAGTCCGCATGAGTTTTTGGCTGATGAAGGCTTGAAAATCAATGCAATTTACTATATTACAAAAGCAATTATTCCACCGTTGAATCGTTGCTTGCTGTTAATCGGAGCTGATGTGAATGAGTGGTGAGTATTTTAGAAATTTAGACTTATAAATTTATTAATTAATTCTGAGAGTGAGATTTTACGTTATTTGTAATTTTCTATTGATATAAAATGATAGAGGTCAAAGCAGCAATTAAGCATAATATATTTGTACTATGACTGTGTTGAATCGAAATGTTTGCATTTATAGCTAATGCGTGAATTAGGTTGTTCTATTCAAGGCAGTGAATGAAAAAATCCCGTACCTTAAACGTACTGTACGCGAAAAGCACACATACTCTATCTCAGTCTGTACTGTTTGCGTACATGCACGTACATGCGTACATGCATTCAAACGATATTCTGAACGAAATAGACACAATGCAAATGCGCGGTACGATTTTTTTTCCAAAGAGCTGATTTTGAAATTATCTACATGGAGCTCAAAAGATGATCATTTCATCGTTGTTGTAGAACTGACATTCAAGTTTGTCTACAACTAGGCCTGCATTAAACTGCCTTATGCAGAATGCACAAAGCATTCGCAACAAAGTATTAAAATGTTCAACTTTCTGTACGTTAAGCAAATTTGATCGCAGTATATTTGAATTGCACTCCAACATTCTCAAATATTCACCGGATGCTCCAACTTCTTTTCCTCCAAGAGGACAGCCATCGCTTCCCAATGCCTGCATCTATACCACTCAACGTCTTGCGAAATAATTGATCACCTAATCACTTACCTGTAACATTTCAAATCATTAGTAATGTAATGTCTGTAAATATTCTAAGACAACATGAAAAATATATGGACAAATCCTGAATAATTCCATTAATCTGCAAAATAAAGACTTGTCGGAAATCACGCAAGTTATAAATGAGCTGATCGAAGTAGCGACGCCAAAAACTACCATTCTCATGATAACCCCACTGTTCAATTCACAGATTAAAACGTTGATTCAATTCATATAAAGATCCTAGCACCACAAAATTTCACTACCAGCTAAACGAGTAAATTAGAAATATACTATCAGCTCTAAAAAAATGAAAAATAGAATGCTCTTCTTGTCTCTCAAGAGAAGGGGTAAACATGTTGTGGTAGCTCCGTAAGTTATTGAAAAACAAATCTCGCGTAATTCCTCTATTTCTTTCATCAAAGGATCACACGGTCTGTAGAGCTGATCAAAAAATGGAAATATCAGCAGAAACTTTTCTTAAACGAATCTCACTATAGACTGTCTTGGAGATGCCTGAACTATTATCCGTGTTGATCGGCTAAGCAAGCCCTTTGATTTTGAGCTGACAAACCTCTGTACTCCTCCAGATATCAAGAAATATATGAAAAGAATGAAACGGCAAGCTTCAACAGGCGTCAACAATATTTTAAACATCATTTATACATATTTTAAAACAACAACAACAAAGGGACATTCGCCTTTGAAATTATCAAAAAATCGATTTTGAGATTTTTACATATTTCGATTCTATATATGTTCAAAAGTTGCCTCCTAAAATTTCATTAAGAAATTCGTAATAGAAAAAAATTTACAGCTAAGGTAAAAAAAAGTGTTCGACCTTTTATTCAATAATATTATGGTGACAAAAACTTTAAACGCGTTTTTCTCGAAATTACCTTTTTCAAACTGGTAGGACATTTTTCTCCGAATCTACTCGACCGATTTTAAAAAACCAAAAAGCATTCGATTACTTATTAAAAATAGTAAACAATAAGCCTCTAAAAGTTTAAAAAAATATTCCCCTCTTTTTTTTACGGGGATGACTTACCCCCAAAAAATGCCGTTTTTTCGCATTTTTCAGAAATATACATACAAAAATTTCAAAATATGAAAAAGTATGAGTTTTAGAGGCTTATTGTTTAGTTTTGAGTCTCGAGAATAGAATCCATTTGGAATATTTCAAAAATCTGTTACAGGAGGTCCACAATATGTCCTACCGTTTGAAAAGTAAGTTTTGGATAACGCCCTCTACAGCACTCAAGGGAAACTAAAAATGAAAAACAGATTTTTTTTTATATTCTTTAGAGACTGTTTAACAATATCCAAAAGAAATGTTGTCAATAAATATAATAGTTTTTTCATAATAAAATTTTTAAAAAGTGTTTTTTTTTCAATTTCAAAGGCGAATGTCCCCTTAAAGAACCTGCCTAAGAAAGCTCTAGTTCTACTCTGTTTTATATTTATCTGTTGCTTAAAGCTGATCTACTTTCCCACGTCATGGAAAACTACTGTTATCATCCCTATACTGAAGCTGGTAAAAACCCTATCTCACCAATATACCCATAAGCCTACTCCCATCGCTGAGGAAAGTATTCTCCGAATATAAAATCATACCTGACTGTCAGTATGGTTTCAGCCCAAGATGATACACTATCCACCAGCTAACAAGAATTGTTAACCTAATTAAAAAGGGTTCGAAAGCATCAAATAGACTGGAGCAAGAGTATCAGCTCAACAAACCAGAAAGCTCCAGAAAGTACTTAGGTGTTCTTTTGGATAAAAAAACTCACTTTCAAAATACATACAGACACTTTCGTCTCTAAAAATCTAAAGTATCTGTGAGATCATTATTAATTGAGTTCATCGTGTAAAATGAGCGAGCCAAAAAATTAAACAATATTTTAGTGTATAACATGGACTTTTAGTTGGCATTATACTCATGCTTTTGAGATAAAAATTCCAACTTCGATTGCAACTTTGAATAAGAAAATTTACTCTTTAGCATTTAGGTTGAATAATAATCTTTAACGCAACTGACTGACTTTCATATTTGTTAGGTTTGCAGATCTCCCTCGAAAACATTTCACATCTTTAGCGATTTCAGCAATGAATCCGAAAAATCGGATTTATGACGACTCAAAGAAAAGTACGATATCGCAATATTTTGCATCATCAAATTGTATTATTGATTGTGGCAGGAACACTAAAGTCGGTATTTGCAGTATTTGCATCCGCGACAAACAGAAATGCATTGCGAGTTTATCGCAGAAAATAAATAAATTAGAGCGAGGATATATGTTAACAAAACAGGTACAAAAAGACAAAATATTCCTTGTAATGAGCATTTTCAACATGTCATTTTTTCAGCTATGTCAATCTTGTTGTGGTCGTATGGGAAATATTGAATGTGCTTCTCTGGAGTGTCCTGTGTTATTTGTAGCAAATCAAAAGTATCGTGAAAGTAAACAAGTTCAGCATTTCGAAAATATAGTCAACGATAATTTTACTGCCGATTCGGCGTGATAGTGAATTTTATGAAGAAAAAAAAAACAATGTAAATTTGTAAATAATATCTAAATTAGTAGTCATATGCTTATGAATTAGTCAATTGTAAAAATCAAACCTTATATCAGTATTTATTGAAAATAGTGAATTTTATAATAAACTTTTACTGATTAGTAATTTTCAAATAAAATAAAAGGCAATTGAATTCGAGAATTTGAAGAAAAACTTACTGTTTTAATCATGTATTTCCCGAAAACTGATTTTGAACGCAAAACGGTCCTGGTAACGACTAAAGCACCGATTTTCGAAGACTTCTCCAGGACGTAAAATATTTTTCGAGTTCTCATAAGGTTTTAATGATATTAAAGCCATTCTATTTCAGCACGATTGATACAATGACAGTGGCTTTGAAAAAGATTATTCAAAATACTAATGATGTTCGGTGTATGAGTAAAAAATTGGTTGCGAATATTGATAGTTTGAAATATTTGACCAAGAGTACTGGTATGATCTTCTTTGAAAATATGGTTTTGTATAATTAAGCTTATTACGTGGATAGATGGATACATTCACTATATGGACGAGGAGAACAAACGAATTTCGACGAATATTGACAATGTTTATATGTCGAGTGACGAAACAATATGTAATAGCCGTAGCTATATGAGTTCTTTAAGAGGTGAGATAAAAAAATTTTTGTTGTTGTGGTTTTGCTGATGTTTTTGCTGAATTTGTCGAGGGAATTTTTGTTATATTCGTGGTCGTGCTGTAGATTGAAGTTGCAGTATTTTAGTTTGAGAATATTGCAAGAACTTAAAAATATTGAAAGAGTTTTAAGTTATATTTTAAATTAATATGGTAGATTCCCAGACCTGACTTTTATACCTGCTCTAGATTCTTTTGAGAAACGAATTGTACTTCATGTTCGAAATTAAATTACATAGTTCGAAAAAGTTCTAATAAGTATGATATGGTGTGTGCGACTTAATTTGAACATTGTTCTGACTATCACCATGTTTGAACCCCTGGACTTTAAATCTATTTGTTCGATTCGTCGACAACAGTGTTCTCTCCATAATATAAAAACAAGGCGCACTATGTGCAAAACCTTCATCTTCGGTCGGTGTTTGCGATGATGCTGTATCCGGTAGACAATATCTTTGAGATATTTGACTACGCGATACGGTCATTCCTATTTCGGTTGCAGCTTAGAAGTTAAGCGTGGGATTTTAGGGCGCAGCTAATTTGTTTTCTTGGAACCCATTTGGATTCGCTCTCGTATTTGGATTCGCTCATTTGGATTCGCTATCGTATTTGTATTCTTTTGGTGCTCAGCACCGCGAATAGAGTCTAGCCATTGTTGCAGCTCGGAAACGCACTCTGTTGTTATCTTTGGATTTTTAGTGATATTCCGATATTCATACCATCTATTTCGTCCGGATACTGTACGTCATGGCGATTCTTCAATCATTTGAGAAAGTATAATATCAGGATTCAAATCAAGCTTATTGTTATTTACGACATTTACTAGTTACTTGATTGAACCCTTCGATCATTCCGATCAGATTGAACCCTTCGATCAATCCGTTGGATTGTGGATGAAGTGGAGTGCTTCAAGATTTCTTCATGCCCAAGGCATCGTGAATCTCCGAAAACACTTGTGACCCATAACTCCATAACTGCTCACCCAGTGAAGTATGATTTGCTCCGCCACTGTAGATGCCTCCTGATTTTGAATAGCGTAGATTTCTGTCCATTTGGTAAAATACTCGGTGACTACTCTAGTTCTACTCTGTTTTATATTTAACTGTTGCTTAAAGCTGAGCTACTTTCCCACGGCATAGAAACCTACTGCTATCATCCCTATACTAAAACTGGTAAAAGCCCTATCTCACCTATGAACAATAGACCAATAAGCCTACTCCCACCGATGAGCAAAGCATTCGAAAATATCATCCTCTCGCGGTTATCGCTAAAGATCTCCGAATATAAAATCATACCTGACTGGCAGTATGGTTTCAGACCAGAATTATCGACTAAGCTAACAAGAATTGTTAACTTGATTGAAAAAGCGTTCGAAAGTACTAAATAGATTGGAGTCGACATCGTCTATAGGGACAAAGTTGTGATATAAAATCTATCATATCGTCTATAGGGACAAAGTCGACAATTTGCCTCCAATAAAGTCTTCGTACACTTACGAAACAGGTTATGAAAAATCTTAAAAACTATAGATACATTTTTTGTTAATATTTAGTTGGGTAGCCTTTAATTTTAATCACGGCTTTAAGGCAGTGTGGCATCAATTCTACAAGTTTTTTTTGCATAGTTTGGCTCTATTTTCGCCCATTCCTGCTGAAGAGCCTGTTTCAACTTAGGTTTCGAGCTAATATGATGAGTCCTGATCCTTTTTTCCAGCATGTTCCATATGTGCTCAATGGGATTGAGGCCAGGACTTTGCGGCGGTGTTTTAAGCAAATGTGGAGTTTTGTACGCCAAGAACATCCGAGTATTATGGGCCATGTGCTTAGGATCATTATCTTGTTGAAAGTAAAAATCTTTTGATGCACCCAATTTCTCAGAACTTGGCTCAAAATTTCCCTTGAGAATTGCAATATATGCACGGTGATCCATGATTCCTTAAAGTATTTTTAAGTTTCCAACGTCGATGGCAGCTATACAGCCCCATACCATTACGCCACCGCCACCGTCTTTTACAGGTGTTTTTTTGGATGTAAGTTTCCCCTGGCTTTCTCCACACTCTAAATCTCCCAAAAGACCCAAAAATTTGGTATTTGGACTCATCAAAAAATATAACATTGCGCCAGAACTCGAGACTTAAATCTGTAAAACACGGCGGAGGCGTAATGGTATTTGGCTGTATGGCTGTCTCGCTGTCATCGGCGTTGGGAAAATAAAACTAATTGAAGGAATCATGGAATAAAGGCTGCCCAACTAAATATTAACAAAAAATGTATCTATAGTTGAAGAGTGGTTCTCAATGAAAAGGCAATGCATATTCCTATCCGGATTATGTGGGTGCCAGGGCATAGTGTGGTCATAGGCAACGAAATAGCTGACGAATTGGCGAGGAAAGGTTCAGGAGCTAGCAATAGCCCCTGCATCACTGTCCCACAGTCAATCGCTGACGCCACTAGCAAACTTGATGCCGCCATATGGATCAAACAAAAGTCCGAATGGGAAAACAGGATGGACTGCAGGGTGGCCAGGACATTATGGCCAACACCTGATTTAAGTAAAAGCAGGAAACTGCTCAAACTCAGCAGAAACTGCTTGAGAGCCACGGTCGGATTGCTCACAGGGCACTGCCTTACCACATCTCATGCGAACAGAATGGGACTGACATCCAGCAATTTATGCAAGAGGTGCGAGATGGAAGAGGATACCATCGAGCATACTCTCTGTGATTGTCCGGCCCTAAATAATAAACGCCTCAAGATTTTTGGTTCTTACTACTTTCAAGGGTTAGCAGAGGTGGCCAGTGCCGTCACGCTGAGTCAGCTGATCCAGTTTGGCGAAGCGGACACTTGGCAGCTCTAAAAAGCAAGCGGAGGGTGGCAAATGGGCCCAAACTGGAGGCCTAGTGCAAGCCGCATTCACGGCAGCCCTCTTTACTAACCTAACCTATCTATAGTTTTTAAGATTTTTCATAAACTGTTTCATAAGTGTACGAAAACTTTATTGGAGGCAAACTGTCGACTTTGTTTTATTTTTAGTTAATAACTTTATAATGAATAGTTTATATGGATTAGTTTTTGTTTCTAAAGTAAATAAAAATGTTTAATGAATAAACCGGCATTAAAATTTTTTCCAATTTCTTGCAACAATTTATTGTTCTTTATCACTTGAGTTTCAAATAGTTGCTGTACGAAGACATTATCGGTACACTGCAACTAACCCGACTTTGTTTTATAGTTTTATTTGTTTTATATATATGATATAGATAGATTACACCCGAGTAGTAGTCACAGTGAAAACAAATTTGCACCGCGGAGACAAGGAAGATTGTATTTTGCTATACTTTAGTGACCTATGACCACAAGTGTCCTAAAGTTATTCTTTATTGCTTTTATCACAACAGAGTATGAGCACATATCTGAAGCTGTCGCAAAACTAAAGGAACCATTACTTTTGAACGACATGGATGAAATTAATAAGATGTTTCCGAATGGTGTTCAAATAAGCAATGAATTTACGACCAATCTACTCTGTCTGCCTCTAATGGACCAGACGAAAAATCGATGCTACATTGTCGTAGAATTGAATCGAGAAAACAATAAACCTTATGGCCAGGTAGAGTAGCTTTGCATCCAAAACCTATTTAAACTTCATGCAATTTCAGATGGAGCTACGGTTAGCCACTACGGCGGCAAAATGGATTGCAATCGGTTTGGAGCAGAAACAAACTAAATGTAATGACGAACGCGACTATCATTTGAATATGAAATTGAGAAGTTATGTTGAAAACTACTTTCTTGGCAAATTCGATTTTGTAGAATTTCTATCGAAAATAATGGTGAAATTTCTTGTACATTTTTATGAGAGTAGCTCATCTCTAGTAGTACGATTTTGTTTTGTAGATTTTTACGAAAAGTATTGTTAATGTCGACAGAGTATTTTTCTTTAGGACTTACACGCGTATCAATGCTGCAAGTATCCATGCTGATGTGTATCAAGATATTATGACACCGAATGGATGCAAAATGGTAAAACTAATAGATAAGTTCAAGTACGTTAGAAGAGAAGATGAACCGAGCAAGAAAGCCCACTCTGATTGGTAAACATTATTTTAGATTACATCGAGAAAAAGGATTAGCCTCACAAGTAGTCAAAACTGGTAAACCACTTAAGTTTATCACTACAGAAACAGATGACGTTCGTCTCGATGCGGAGTTTTTGAAATTGGTTGGAGGGCAGGTTAAGAGCAGTATTTTACACCCTATCAAATACCAAGACAACGTGATTGCTATAGTTGAATTGGTGAACAAACAAAACGATGAGGCTTTCACCATGTACGATGAAATCATTTTGGAACGAATCTGTGTGTATTTAACACTAGTGCAACATTACGAGAAGATAAAAGAACTGTGTGATTTTGAGGTACTAACAGCATTTCAGTGAATGTGGTGGATGAATTTTGATGTTAGCTTAAACATTTTTCAGCAAGCCAAGTGTGAAATTATAAAAAGTCAGTTTGGCTACCAAGTAACTACATTGGCCACTGTACCAGTTTATGCTAAATTTACCGACGAGGACGTACCAGAAGGATTTAATGAGTGATGACAATTTTCAGGGAATCATTTAATGAAGATGTTTTCAAAGCTATATTTTCCCCTAGATTTTCTTGGTATCTCGAGAAGAACGAAGAGATGGTCATACCGTGGACGTTCTACATATTCAAGAAAATGTGCTCGGAGCTAATTCAAAACGAGGATATCTTCTATGAGTTTTTACTCGACGTAAAGAAATGTCACAGAGGCTTACCATTTCGGAATTTTCTTCACAGTTTTGATACTATTCATACGATTTATTGTATTGTTCAGCGAATCGGTGATGCGGTGTCGAAACTCGAAGTAATTATGAAAGATTCGGGTTTATTACAACTTGTTGTCTTTTGATTGGTTGTAGGTGTTTGCCTTAATGATGGCCGGCTGCATTCAAGGAGTTAATTCAGAAGGATACAACTCACAATACTATATTGCCACAAAACATCCCATTACCCAAGTTTACGATTCTCCGCATTTCCGGAATTTCCAATTATCATTTTCGAAGCGACTTATTAACGTTTATAAATTGGTTCACAACTTGGATCAAGATGATCAAAATCGATTTTACAAAATTATTTCTGATTGCATACTGAGCTTGAGTGTGGCGCCTGGCGAAAGTAGTGTAGTGAAGCTGATTAAGCTTATTGACGATAAAAAATATAATTCATCAAATCCGCAACATCGGAATTATCATCTGTTGCTAATAATGCGTGCTGCGTGTAAGTCACGCGTTGCAAAACCTTTTCGTATTGCCAAGCGACTTTGTGAAGATCTCTATCGAGAGTTGTATGCGCAGGGTGATTTTCAAAAACAATTAAAACTCCCGCTGTCGCCATGGATGGACCGTGCAAACGTCAGCTCAATACCCGAATACGAAGTGGAATACATTCGAAAGTCTTGTTTGCCAATCTATGAGCTTTTGAAAAGGATACATCCAAGTACCGGAGAACTGCTGATTTTGTGCAGGTATGATGGTTTTAAAGTCTTCTTGCAACTTTTTTGATACTACTTTCCAATTCTTTCTTTATTCGTATAAAGATGGAAGTGCTTCCTTTCAGCGTTCAGTGGTTTGATGCATATTTGAGTTTAATTTTTATTTCAGGGAGCTACTAAAGGCCTGGGAACTAATGATTGAATTACGATACAAGAAAGCTTGGAATCCTGATGAGAGTATTGGCAAATCACTGGAAGAAACAACGAAATAGTTAGATTCTATTGGCATTAATTTAGTTTCATTATTTCGAATGCTTTAAGTTTTTTGATTATCAATATTTATCGAATAATTTGAATGTGGTTTGTATAATTCAGATTTGTTCTTTTGCCAAAGTGCTTGTAGTCACATCTGAATTAGATCAGTTTGCTTTTTCTGGCGTTTATTTGTATTACGAGCAGCTGTTTGCCGCGGTCCGCATTCATGCAGCAAAAAATTTTATTCGAGTGCATTCGAGCTGTTTTTTTTTAGGTATGGATTGCCATTACCGATCGTTGTCCTATAGAGCAGCCTATTATCATGCTTGGTAGCAACTAGACGGCCAGCTAGTGATTGAATGATCTTCCCTGTGGAGAAAAGTTGAATTTTAGCAAGCGAAGTTAAAGTGCCTTGGAAAACTCTATCTGAAGGGTGATTACAGTGATTAGGAAGCCTGAAAGCTGCTTCCATATCGCAGTCTGCAGAATATGCTGCAACACCTGGTCTTGCAGCTGCTTAGAGCTATCAGTGTAGTCCTACCCGTCTCCCACAGTCGCTTGAAATCCTCGCTCGAAGCACAGAGTGGGGACCAAGTAGGCAGTGCTTTCTGCGTATCCCCGTTCAATACTGCTCTGACCGAAGGATCTTGTCGAGTCGATATCGACATCGACAGCAGATCGACAGATGTGTTATTGTGACTGTCGATATCGTTTACCGATTATCTATTTGATCGACAAGTTTTGTCGATTACAATTTGCTTCGCGATATTGCACCGACAGGTTGTTGGACATACGCAAAATGTAAGTTATTTTGTTGCAATATTCAGTCGCTAATAAAATAATTATTAAATGATGAAAATTATAAACGCCAAACAATTTGAACGTTTGGTATCTCTACTTGAGAAAAACGAAGAGCTTGCAAGAATATTCGTTAGGACTTGTGTGCAAAACGGCGAAATGATGGATCGTTGGAATAGATTTGCAGAAGAGCTAAATAGCTTGGGCCCACCAGTAAGATATGGAGGTGGTTGGCAGAAGGCTTGTTATATTAGGTATACACTACCCAGGTGTGAATCGATTTCAAATTTAACATTTGGAAAAAGCTCATAAGAGACAATAGTGAAAAATGAAAAACTGATGGTGGACCGAATAAACAAGTTTCTTTCTCCCCTCTTGAAGAGTGTGTCGTAAATCTACTTAATTTAAATGTTGTGCTCAACCCCACTGGCTGTGAATTCAGAACGCTGTGCGATATGAGTATGAAGCTTGCATCGTCGAATTTAACTTGTTCCAGAAGTAATCAAGCAACCACAGTTGTAAGCGCTTAGCCACCAGCTCCCATAGATGCAAAATTCTTCAACTGAAAGAACACATCGAAAAAGTAGATCTGCCACCACCAACCAACAGGAAACTAGACTCCGGTTACTCGAAAGCCAAACTGATCTGCAGGACCACATTAATAAAAATATCGAATATTTTGACAGGAAAAATGTATTATCTTAAAAGGGACAAGTTAAAATTACAAGGTCCTTAAAAACGAAGTGAAAAACCCTGCAGATTTATTAAGAAGATTCGAGAGATCTACAGATTTGTCAAGTAAAAATTAAAATATTTTCTAATTGTGTAGTTTGGAAAGTCTGAAATGCTGTATAAATCTACTCTTCATTAAATAAATCAAAAAGATTCTAATCGACAGGTCTTACTCCACATTGTCCATACTCAAAGGATTTGACAAGTCACTAAACTACTTTCTCTTTCGTTATATTCTAGGAGGGTGGCTTGATTATCTTTATCAAACTCGTCGTCAAAAAATTAATCAAATGAGTTCATTTCACAAGCTTTCAAGAAAAAAACCAGACTGATTTCAAAAAATTGCACTTGACAGTTAACGGATGCTTAAATAGCTCACAATGGCAATTTAGTTCACAATAGTACTCAATTCAAGCATTTTCCTCGATTTCAATATGGTAGTACTTATAAGTAGTTTCGATCGACTCTCACAATACCAAAACGATATCGACTCGACAACTGCGAACTGCGTCGACTATCGACTAGCGATCGACTCGACTTTCACAATACGGGTGGTCTCGATTCCCTAAGCCTGACAGCAGTTTTTGCGTTAGTGCCTCTAAGAAAGAAGTGAATAGAGCATGAATGAATTTAAAAATTCAAAAAGATCTAGTGGCAAGCCAATGTGTGAAATAACAAGAAGAATTTTAAGAATACCGTACACAAGGCAAAGAAAACTTCGAGGAGAGCCTTTTGTGACAACATGGAAAATATCAATGACTCAAATCGTCTTTGCAAGGTTTGACGGCAGTTGGGCTAATTCGAGCACCAATGCACTGCCTCTTCTTAAAGACTCACATTTTGCTTAGTTCCCCAGCATACGCGGCGCATCAAGAGGAACAGACCATCAGCTTCTCGGTGCATCTAAAGATCTCAAATTCTCAATTGGATTTGGCCATCAATCCTCTGGAGCCGTTCAAGGTCCAGAGCCCATAAAATTAGCCCTACTTTTATGGGCTACTGATATCCAGCAGCCCATAAAAGTAACCCTACGACGGCTGAAGGAGATATATAACCCACACCTGTGCTTTACATATATTTCCCTCAGCTAGCCTGAAACAAAATTATGTTAATCTGTGAAGTAAGGAAAGTTCTGTACATTAAATCTATGGAATATAGTTAAATATTTCTTAGCTCTAGTCTTTCAGTCCCAGAATGGTTATTACCAGAAGTAAGTCTGTTGAAACTGCTCTTGATGATCTCACTGAACAATTTGAAAAATCTCTCGCTCTCAAGAAGTATACATTTGCCACCTTTCTACACGCACTGGATCTATATGGCGATAGCCAGGCCTATCCTTGCTTACGGATGCTTGGTCTGGTGGCCAGCAGTGAATAAGACTACCTTTGCTAGCATGGCGAACAGAGTTCAGCGGCTGGCGGCTCTCTGCACCACAGGTGCCTTAGCCTCGACTCCTTCGCCTGCTCTGAATGTCCTGCTGCATCTCCCTCCGCTTGACCTCTTCGTTAGGGGCGCTGCCGCAAAAGCTGCTGTCAGGCTTAGGGAATCGGGATACTTCGAGTCACGATCCTTCGGCCACAGCAAAATTGAGCGGGAGTACGCAGGTAGCACCGACTACTTGGTCCCCACTCTGTGCTTTGAGCGGGGATATCAGGCGATTGTGGGGGATGGGCAGGAGTGGAATCAGCAAATGGGTGCAGCAACTCTTAGCATCTACACTGACGGCTCTAAAACGTCTGCAGAAGTGGGTGCTGCAACATTTTCCGCAGAAGCAACTGTGGAAGCAGCTTTCAGGCTACCTAATCACTGTAGTATTTTTCAGGCGGAGAGTTTTGCGATACGTAAAGCCGCAGACCTAGCATACGCCAGAGATACCAGAAGTGAGGAAATCAACATCTTTACAGACAATCAAGCGGCGGTTAAAGCTCTGATGTCTTACACATTCAAATCGAAGTGTGTACTTGACTGCATTCAGGCCCTGAATAGACTGGGCAACAACAGAAGAGTCCGAATTTTCTGGGTCCCTGGTCACAAGGGCATTCAAGGAAACGAGAGGGCGGACGCGTTAGCCAAGCACGGGGCTAGCCTTCCCCTGTCAGGATCGGTTGATATTCTTACTCCAATCCAAACAATCAAATACTCAATTGACTCCAATATGATGCAAGTTGCGACGTGCAGATGGCGTGCAACTCAGACCTGCAAGCTAATCAAAATCATGTGGGGGTCGTACAATATCGTAGCTACTAAGTACCTACTTGAATTGACGCGAACTGACTGCAAATGGCTGGTCGGCATTATTACCGGCCACTGTCTTGTAACAGCGCATGCCATGAAAATGGGACTCCTAACCAGCGAAACCTGTAGGAAATGTCAAGAGCCGGGAGTCTCAGAAACAATCCAACACCTTCTGTGCCACTGCCCGGCACTGGGGAGAACCAGGCAGCACTGCTTCGGTGAGCCCTGGCAGGTGGATATCTCACATGTAGCAGAACAGAGGCTGAAAGACATACTTCAGTTCTCAAAAAAGTCCGGGGCCTTCGATGGCCGTTTGGACTGAACTTTCCTTCTCCGGGTCCATTTATCTGGTACCACTACGGACCAATGGGTCTATGTGTGGCCCAGTGCCAGCCAGTTAAACCCAACCTAACCTACACACTGAAAAGAGTTTTAACTACATCAGGTTGGATGCATCTGTGGAAGCACTCGTAGGACTGAGTGTTGATAAGTGGCAAATAGTCTTCATGGAGCAGCTGCTCTAAAATCAACACGGGCACACCTCAAGGTTGTATATACTCGAAAGAGCTTAGCCTAAGGCTGTCCCTTTGTCTGCCGGGACCATTGTAGTGTCCTTCAGGTGAAGCGGTTGGCTGTTTTTCAAGCTATCGACTGGCTTCGGTGAAATCAAACATCCGAAGTTAATATATGAATTTTCCCTCATAACCAAGCTGCTATGAATACCCTTGCTTGTTCTTGTACAGTTTCTAGAAATGCTACTGAATGTCTTGTGTCTCTTAAGTAGATGTCGGGATATTCAGAGTTGCCAGTAATTATAGGGTGGATCGTGCAGTGGCAGAGCGTAGGACTCAACGACTTCTGTCGGAGCTATGGCTCAGTGGGTGAAGAGGAATCCGGAATGCATCTTATGTGCCAATGTCCAGTTCTGACTAAGAGACAAATAGCTTCGTGGCACCCATAGACATATAAAGAATGGACACGCAATCACAATGCATGAACCCGTACGTGAATGAAGCAATTTTACTACACATGCAATTTTACTCTCTCTAAAACAGCTTTCCCCTCAATGCCGCACGCACCACCACTCAGCGCTGTAGACTCTCTATGTAAACATTCATTTCAATCCATCCAATCTACGGGGTGGTTGGGATAACGGGGAAACTAATACATGGACACAAATTTCCAAATACATCAACTTTTCTGAATGAAATTTGTTGTTGTTTTACACAAACACATTGCGACCAGAGGTCGAAAATTGCTTCATTTCTCTCGGCCCATTTTGTATCCATTCTTCTTATATCTATGGTGGCACCACAACAGGTCTCTACTGTGCATGTGTGTGTGTGTGTGTGTGTGTGTGTGTGTGTGTGTGTGTGTGTGTGGCTTTGGGCAATACATTGCAATTGACATCCATTCGACCTAACCTAACCTAGTTTCCCAGGTGCTGTCCGGCTCTCCAAAAGCCAAGAGAGTAGAGGAACATCGAAATGCTGCGAAATTATAAAAAGCAAGCTAAAATGAATTTAGTAGCCTACTACCGACTCAGTATTCTTTGGGGAATGCCAAATTCTATTTGGCTGTAATCTTTCCACCTTTGGAAATTTAATTCAAGGATTTTATTTTGCTTGCGCTTTGACAAGCGGATAATGCGTCTTTTTAAGTACGCAGCTTTAAACATAGCTTCTTTAGTTTCCATTCTCAAGACGAACTTTGTATAAGATGTCCTGAATCAAAAAAGTCCGGTTGTTAGACACTGACGTCAGGCTGACGTCAGATGCTTAGTTCAAGTCTCATCCTCGTTTAGGCATGAAGGATTACAAATTATGCGTGAGGACTCCTCAGATTATCTAAACGACAGTGAACTAACAGCTCCTCGTCAAAGAGTGGATAGAGACGCGAAAGCTATTGGTTTCAGGAAACATTGAAGCAATCTGCATTATTTTTCAAATATGGAATGAACAAGTCACATTTCTAGGCATCTAGGCCAACCACTACTTTAAAGGCCTTAAATAATAATCTTAAAATCTACAAATAGAACAAATCGAGAGAATTACTACCTCAAATTTTCCGTTTGATTGTTCCGTCACCTAAGTTCTATGAGTTTTTGGTTGTAATTTGTCAAATTCGTGTACACCTGACCGACTACCTCTATTTCTATATTCCTGTTCGTGAGATATAAGGATATGAAAACAGCAGTGGGAATTGAAGCAATTTGCCTGAATCTGAGCGTTAGTAGTAGTGTAGGAAAACTATGGGACTATGGGCAAATTTGACAGACTCCTCCTTCGCGAGCAGGAAGATATAGATAGAGATATTAGGCCATGTGTACGCGAATTCGACAAGTTACAACCAAAAGCTCGTCGAACTTATGTAGCGGGGAAACCAAAGGGGATATTTAAGGTAGTAACTTTCTCGATTTGTATCTTTGTAGTAAAATTGCTTTACTAAATTTCGTATATGTATACGATTGTTTCATTTCCTTAAATCTCTCTGTTCTGAGGCCATGCCATATTCTCGATTATAGAGATGCTAGGTATCATCATTTATTCAGCTACAAATTAAATTACTTAAATAAAAGCGCTAGTTGTAAAACTCAATTAAATATGAACAAAAAAATAATCATGAGTCGAGTCGATAAAATAAGAATTGATAATTTATACATTAAAAAAATGCGGTTTCGAGTACAGATGAGATTAGCTGACTAGTCGTCAATAGTGAGCGATAGGTCATCGATATCACCATCATTTTCGTCCTGAGTATCCTCAAAGCTAAAACCTGAAGTATATGACTTCCATTTCTGTATTATTTGCCTGCAAAGAGAATGAGTCTCTAATATTACTGACAAACAGATGATCTTTTTGACCATACTATAATAAAGTGGGAGCCAGCGCCTGCCAGTCAAAGTATAAAGACTAAAATTTTGTGTGTGTATTCTCACTACTGTAGGTAAGAACGTTCGAGGGTTAAAAATCTTGACTAACGGTGGTAATAAAGGTGTGCAATAACATGGCTTACTTACGTTAAAGTATAAAGTCTGGGATTTGAATATTATGTTTAAATAATTATTTTAATTGAAGGTTTAAGAAGTCAGACCCATCCGAAGGGTCCAACACTTCCACAGAGTCGGTATAAGGTTAAATCCACCGAGAAAGCGTTGCCCATGAACATATGTAAGAGAATATTAGTATTAGTTACGACTTTTAGATCTTAGTGAAGTTAAAAAATAATGAAATTTTCATCTATACATACATCTATGTAAGTATATATAACTTTCCCCTTTCGAAGACAAAAGTATAAACGTTTTATCTACATTTTATTAGTTTCGAGATATTCAATGATTTGTAGTGGAGATTTATAAAAAGATAGGTTTTTCAAATTTTGTAGAACGATGTAATAGAGTATTGTTGCATGCACGCCAAACGAACCGCGTTTCGTTGTATCGGCGCCAGAAAAAGCTAGAAACGGCGAGGAAATACTCGACATACATCACATACATGTATTTCATACATGTATTCAAACAATGAAAACAATCTATGGATAAAACGTAGAATAACCCTCTAGAAAATAAAAAGGGAACATTCCAGAACCCAAACCATGAGTCAGATCTCACATGGCAACGGAAATTCCCAATAGTCTTTTCGAAGCAGTGCTGCCATATTAGGGATTTTAACCCTAGATTTAGGGATATTTTGAAAACTTCAGGGGACAAACAGGGAAAAAAAATATTCAGGGTTTTGTTTAGGGCATTCTGAAATTGTATAATGCATTTTTCCGGAACGAAGATTTCAATAAATAATAATCTAGAAATATGTAACGTCTATCTTTTTCTGACATAAGAAAATGCAGAGTGAGTGAAAAAATGACGTGTTGTCATTGGTCGCATTCGTCTGCCACCCATGGTGCTGTCTAACTGTCTGCCCCGCGACCCCGTCGATAATAAACCTTTCGGGACTAATTTTTTCTGAGTGAAACCTTAACGAACCCAGGAAATAATTAGTCCCAAAAGATTAAAATGAGTGGGCGAAAGTTTCACCTCACCTTAAAAAAGTTTGCTTCATGTGACGGCAGTCTTACACATATAAAAATTTACATTTAAATAACCTGGTTTTTGAGATTGCCAAAAAATTTCCCGGAAATTACGTCACAATGACTACTTAGGTTATTTTTAGGGATAAATAGAATTGTCTGGGGGTAAGCCACAGCGCCTGTCTGGCAGCACTGTTTCGAAGTCGGATCGAGAACCCAAGACACATTTCTAGAAAGGCTTAGAGCCTAGGCACACAGGCACTTAAATTACTAATTTACTAATGATCATTTATACCTAAATTAGTAATTTAAAAGTACCTGACACACAGCCCTTGCGTTAATAGGTCTGTTCCCGGACCACCATTAATTGCAATTAATCGCGATTAATTGCAATGAAGCTGTTCCCGTACTCCGTTTTACTGAAAACTGAAAATTTCCCCTCTCTCAGTAAAATTCAGTAGGGTCTGAGCTACTGAAAAATACTGAAAAGTGTCAAATGGTGTGGTGCGAGTAAATAGTTTCAAATGTGCGCGGCAAGCAACATATTTTTTGCGTAATTTTGCTATGAAGGTCGAATATTTTTGTGGCGATAATTTATCACCGCTCAGGATAACCGTACAATCACTATTGTTCTTCCAAAAACCGAAAACTGACACTTTTGTTTGTCAATTTTCAGGAAATGCAATGAGAGCGTTCCCGTACTTTTCATGAATTTCCCCCACCACATGATTCAGGAAAATTCAGGAAAATTCAGGAAAATTCAGTGACTGAAAGTCCTGGAACAGACCTAATGATGAATACTGTCACTGACTATCTGTCACTCAAAGAAACAAGTTTTTTTAAAATGGAGAAATTGAAGGAGTTTTCAATGTATGTTGCCTCTCTTATGTGCTAATTAATAAAGTTGAAATAGAAACCGGGCAAAAACTACATTAAAATTGTGTAAATATTTTGAAATTTTTTGTATAGTGTTTTCTAGACAACTAGTTTGTTGGTATCCGACAGCAAAAATGACAAGCGGTCCCCCATCTAAGTAATAACCGCGCAAAACACTGCTTAACTTCGGTCATCTGACGAGAACCGGTTGTTCCAGTGTGGTATGGTCGTATTTAAACTGACGTTTCATAAAAGTTGTCTTATTATTTTTCAATGGGAAAAGCGACTTTTTACTAGGGAAATTTGTATTTAATCGGGCAACTCTACTTCATTAAATATTAAATTACGAAAGTCTGATGATCATTAGCGATTTGCTAAATGATTGATAATTTGGTCATTTAGTGGTGATTAGTCTAAATTACCATATGACACACGGCACTTAAATGATGATTTACGGCAAATGATCATTTAGGCTGCGCTGTCTGTCTAGGCTCTTAGATGTAGGCAATAGTAATTTATCTCACCAGACCGGATATAAATATCGCCGCGAGAAGTCTTCGGAATCAGTTGATAGTGAGTTTTGGTACAATGCGATAGATTGTACAGAGTTAGAAGCGAAAGCTTGTACACGCGAGTTAGTAGAAAGCGGAAACAGCGGAAAGGCTGTTACTTTGAAAAGCGATACAGCGAATTAAGTATCCGGGCGCGCGATTAAAAGCGAAAAAGTGTTGAATTGTAACGCGAAATTATAATAGTGCGATAGTAAAATGTAAACGAATAAGTGTTTATAATTATTTGTGTGTTAATAAAAGTGTAATTAGTGTTTTAAAAGAAACTGTTTTATTTCACGAATGTGAAGAATATCGAATCCACTGAAGGTGTTTTAACGGTAAAACACAACAGTTTGTACTTTTCGAACCCGGTGTTAACTCAAAAATGAGATAAATACAGATAGAACGCTTATGCTTAGTAGGGTAGTATACTGGTCGTATATAACTTAGTGCTCCGAAAATTAGGTAAAATAGGTAAAATCCGCCCAAACCCAGCATTAAGGGACACAATATTTTTAGTCTTTGAAAAATGTAAATAAAATAATTGTAGCATTATTATTATTAGAGTTTTTGTATATGTTTATGTATATGGGCAACGTTTTCAGGGTGGATATATTTGACCTTATACGGAGTCCTGGGAGTGTAAGACCCTTCGGATGGATCTGGCTTTTTAAATCTTGACTTAAAATAGTTATTTAAACATAATATTCAAATCCCAAACTTTATACTTTAACGTAAGTAAGCCAGTTTATTGCACACCTTTGTTACCTGCTAACCTGCTACCTGTATAAGTCACCGTTAGTCAAGGTTTTTAACCCTCGAACGTTCTTACCTACAGTAGGGAAATACACACACAAAATTTTAGCCGTTATACTTTGACGTATGCCTGGCAGGCGCTAGCTCTTAGCCTATAATAACCACATCAATTTCAGTAGATCTTATCTTTGAATTACTTACAAAGTACTTTCATAAAGTTCCTCTGTTTTAGGAAACATCTCCCGTAAAATGTCGTAGCAAGGCAGCGTCATATTCGAGAGAAATGTCACCTGATGTTTCGGGACATCTTCGATTTTTTCACGACTCATTATGTTTGGCGGATTAATGCCCATATCCCGAAGCAAATCTCCTTCATGAAACAATTCCTCGGTTATGTTCTTAACCGCTTTCTGTGCGTACGCGGCACTCTTGACTGGCGTCGCCAGGTCGGCCCCGGTTACAAGCATTGTACGAATACCGATTCGATGCTCTGGATTCTCCCATTGCAAACCATTCACTTTGAGCCATGTTTTAACGTCCACTCGTCGTTTTATGTAGAACTGAAGATTGGACGAGAGAATGCATTCATGGAATATGCGTTTGAAGACCGCAAGTTTCTCAGGTCTGATGTTCTTAAGAATTTTCGAAGACTGAAATTGTCAATTTGTAATGGCGGCTTAGTGCATTTGATTTGGGACAAAAACGTTGGTGCAACCACATACCTCGAGAATGCATTCCGCAATCAGAAAATGATGCATTTCTACTGGCGCATTGGTTGATTGAAACACCACCGGATGTTTAATCGCGGTGAGGTACTTCGCAGAAAAACCTCTATGATCGGCATTATGAAGCAGGGAAGCCATTAAAATTGCAAGTCTCTTAAAATAATAAAGAAAAATGTCAGTAAATCTGTTCCGTTGCAGTAAAATTTGGAGCCAGTACTTCTACGAAATGAGGAAATCGTTTTGGATAGTAATAAAATATTAGAAAAACGAAGTGGAAGGACATAAACGCCGTTGTAAAATTGTGGTAAAGGTTTGGTCTGTACACTTTCTTCACAGCAAATATAAATTTGTAGATTGTGTCTTTATCGGGCAGCACCGCCGACACAGAATTGAGAATATGGAAAATGTATTTTGGTATCTCGAGTTCGTACGGATCGTTCGGGATGAAAGTGAATCTGAAAATGTTTTCTCAAATTTTATTGTCCTTATTAAATATCTAGATTTACGAATAAAAATCATGAGGAATATAAATGGTTTCTGCAAGTGAGTACACTTCTGGAATTTTAACTTTTCTGGTTATTTGATAGCCCACTACATCGATTAGTGACAGATTGAATTGCAACTGTAAGTTGAATTTCAGATTGTAGCTGATTAATCGGTAAGCTGTTAGTGTAATTCACCTTTAGCTGGTACTGATTTATAATGCTCTTGTAGTCCAACGATATCATCATGTATTTTGCGAGAGCATCAAGGAATTTTTCATCGGCTTTTGAGAATTTGTCTTTCGATTGCTTATTGATGGCCAAAAGTATGCCGAAATTTTCATTATGTGGGTTTGGAACTTCGACGCCGAGCACAGATCGCATTAACATACCTATATATCGACCGACCGATTTATCGAAACGCGGATCATTGAATACGTCCACGAAATTCACAAGAGTTCCAGTTTCTTTGACCAGCTGAGCGATTTGCACCTCCCGTTCGAATCTGGAAATAAAATATGCAAACTAATTTGATTTATGTTTAATCGCGTTGATAAAATAGAACCTTTTTCTTTTTCTCTTGGGCTCCAATCGTGATGTGGGATTAAAGTTGCTAGTCAATCTCTTTTCACATTCTAAAGATGCGTTGAATAAGTAAAACGTTACGGATTCAGCGTCCAGTACATTTTTTGCATGATTCTATAGTTCAATACAATTATTTTACCGTATTCGCAATACAATAATAAGTTGGCGACTTACCATCAAGTACTCTGTAAAAGATGTTACTTTCATCAGCGATATTTCGGATATTTCTTCAATCATTGTCGTCAGAAGAAAATCATTGGCATCACATTCTGCTTGCATTAGTACGAGTTTACGGTTTCGAACGATGACAGAGCCGACAATATTGGCCAAATATGTTGCAGCGTTCTGATCATGCTGGAGAATATATACAAGGGCAAATCATAATAATAGGTCTGTTCGCGTACCTGTATCTATTATAATTTATTAAAATAGATTCGCAGAAAGTCGTTTTTGTACTTTTGCTGCAAGCCAAATTTTGCAGCAAAAAGAAGCCAGCTGCCAAATTCTGTTACTGCTGCAGTTTGCTGAAGTACGCGAACAGACCTAATAATAGGTGTGTTTGTTTTGCTCACCCTATCCATAACAGAACATAACAGACGCATTGGAAACAACAACAACTCCTGTCTCAATGAATTCACAGGGACAGGAGTTGTTGTTATTTCCAATGCGTCTGTACTATTCTGTTATGGATAGGGGGAGCAAAAAAACACGACTAATAATAGGCGTGCTTTTTTGCTCCCCCTATCCATAGGTTAGGTTAGTGAAGAGGGCTGCCGGGAACGCGGCCAGCATTAGGCCACCAGTTTGGGCCCATTTGCCACCCTCATGGACAATAGCACGCATTCACACTTACAGCCATGGCATTGGCGGGATTCGAACCCGCAGGCCCCGTAGCACGCCGCTTTTCGGCCTGATGTCTTAGCCAGCAGAGCTACCGGCCCCCCTCCCCTATCCATAACAGAACAATGCTCTCCAGAACCCATGCATTGGAAACAACAACAACAACAACTCCTGTTATGGATAGGGGGAGTTGTTGTTTCCAATGCGTCTGTACTGGATAACATTGTTCTGTTAACGATAGGGGGAGCAAAAAAACACCAAATATATGGAATTTTCGGTACAAGAAAATGTAATTTTATGAGGAAAAAAGTCTAGCGCATTAGAACCGCTAGAAAACTGATTTTCGAAGAAATTATCTTTGAGTGACTAAAAATGTGTGAAGACATAATACACTTCTTTGTAGTATCATATCAACCATTTCTTACTCAAAGGATCAAGTATCATTTTTTGACAGCATCTCCTATAACACAAATGATGAAAATGCTCAGTGCTGGCAACATTTGTCCAACACAGCCGCAATACGTCTACCATACATGCTCCTGCTTAATTAACCTATCTATTGAATTTCGTTTTCATCCAAGGATATCATGGAAAGTTTCAGCGATTGAACTATGTTTGGGGCTGCCATCCGAAAAATTTTCAAAACTCGAAAAATTTAAGCATCGGCTGCTTATTTTATTGTAAATGCTTTGCTTATGAATAGAAAATGGAAACATCTGTTGGTGCAATATTTACGAAATTGTCTGGTGCTTGCAATCATGCGTTAGCACCATAGCTGCTTTACGTTGTGCTAAACCCACCCTGTGAATTTCGTTTCGATTAAATGACTGCGCTGGAAGTTATAGGAGTAAATAAGATTTTAGGGCTGCCACCTTCAAAACTTTTTAAATTTTTGAAACTTAAATATTTGTTGTTAATTGTCAGTGCAGGATCATTCCCATTTGGAAATTTAAATGTCAATAAATTAGGAGATTCGTCATAGCTGGCAGCCCTTTCGTGACTTTTCAACAAAATTCCTACAGGATTAGAGATACAGCAAGGTCCACTTATCGCATGAGTTTCATTTTGATTTCATTGCTGCATCGGAAGTTATAGGGAGAAAACATTTATTTTCCTGAGTAAATTTACAACATTTAGTAGACAAAAATTGCCATACCTGGCAACCTTATAATAATGTTTCAACCAAAGCTCTATATAATCTGTAAGGTTCACCTACTGCGTGAATTTCGTTAAAATCTGGTGGCTAAATCGGAAGCTATAGGCCATGGTCTGGGTTTTTTTCTCGGTGATTTTTCAAAATGTCACCACTGTCACAGTGCTGCGCGTATTTTACTTCTATTAGACCTGGCCCTAACTAATACCAACATGTTATGTAAATTTCAAGTTGATCGCATTATTCGATCGTCAGTTCTCGTGAACAGAAGTTATGAGTGCTGAAAATAGAGGTAGTTTGATCAAGGGTTGCCGTTCTTGTGCACCGCGGAATTTTGAAAATTTTAATTTGACGTGGTGGATAAAGGTCATAATTTATCAACAATTTGAATTTATTTTCAAAAATCCTAAACATTTTAGGAGGGTCGATGATTTGAAGGATTTTTTTTCAGGAGCTGGTGTAGCTACAGGGTTGCCCACACAATCTTAAAAGTTAATGTGTGTCAAATCTTAGTCTACATCAATACGCTCTGCAAATTTCACGAGGATCTATTGTTTTTGTTACAAGTTATAACAAATCGAAATTTGAAAAAAAAAATCCTTGCCTACTTTTAGGCAGTCAGTGCCCACACAAGACTCAAAATTTCCATTTTTTTTATCAGAGGCGGACATAAAACATTATAAGTTTTCATTCCAATATTTACTTTTAGTGAAAATGTATAGAAATATAAGGGTACCTGAAAATTCACTGAAATGCCCGCCGCCGCCAAAGGGTTAAAGATATCTTAATTCTAACAAATCATGAACCTATCTGTTATATATATCTGTGTTCTCCGAAAGTTTTATTTCAATCGGGTCGGTCACTCCAGAGATTATCTCCCTTAAAACTTTCATCGAAAATCAGTAATTACGTTGCAATTCATTTAGAATGTACACATGCCGGATTCAAAGACCTAAACGTCTAAAGATTCAAATTTGAATCACGTATATAACCCCAGCGGACCGAAATATTGAAAGATCGAAATAAGATTGAAATGACAAGTAACATAGCCTAAAGCCTTTCTTCTTATTTCTACGAGAGTGAAGTGCAGAGTCATTTTCGAATGTGAAATTTACCTATGTTGCTAAAATAAAGGCAACAAAACTTCTAACATCAAGTTGCAACGCTATCTGATGTTTTACTTATGTTTTACTTAGAGTGGTCATTTCTATCTACAAATGTTTTACGTAATACACTTGAAAACAAATCCTTAGTTGCCTGAATTCGTAACACCCAGCAATTTCCTTTGCGAAAATCGCTGGTTCCATACTATTCGAAAATTGTAAGGAGCTTTCGGCAGTGGTTTACACCTTTTTGTATACTAGAGATAAATTATGGAAATATCTTATTTATTACAATTATTGAAACTATGCACTCATTTTTTTGATAATATTTTGCTAAACGATTCGATTGCAATATATATGAAGTATAATATTCCTCATATTTCAAAACATTGCATGTTTCATACATAATTAAGTATTCAATATGATAATAAAATTAATTATTAAAATTTGAACCCTTGGCCTTTTTATTGGGTGAAAGTCGGTGAAGACCTATTCATTTTTGGTCTTCGCGATGGCCTGGCTGGCCTATGATTCAGTAGTGTACTATTTCTTCTTTTTTTCAAAGGAGGGACCTTACTTTTTTTCTTTTGTTTTATTTAGGCCGAAGTCAGTGGGTGGGGTGAACATCTAGGGTCATGGCCTCAACCACACAAGGGGGCTGAGGCGGTCTGCTTCTCCTCAAGCCCACTAAATGGAGTCATATTCCCCGCTTTACGTTTTATTTTATTTTACTTTATTTATTTACCAAACAAGGCATCATATACAATAGCAAAACATTAACAATTCATTATAACAACAACAAAATACATATTGTGTCCAATACATTAAAAAAAAACAAAATACATCACACCTTTTGTGGTAGTTACTTTACTTGATTATATTTTTATTTTAATTAAAGTTAGTTGGAAGGAAAATTAAGTGAGATTAGGACGTTGATGGGGCCTTTGTAAAGTTTGTTTTGAAGGTGTATTTAGAGATCCCCAAAGCGTAGTTGCTGTTTAAAGAGTTGAATATCCTACAACACCTATTTATGGATCCGTTATATGCATAAGTAGTGCGGTGATTGTACTCCTTGAGCAGAGTTGTGCATCTTGGTTGGTCATTGAGAATAATTTTGTTGGAGAAAACTTTAACATTGACTGCGCCACTTATAATATCAAACGTTAGGCAAGCGCTTAACAGTATTCTTCTAGAAGAGAGAGACATTAAATTAAAAAGGCTCAGTCTGGTTTTGTAAGATGGAAGATGTTGGAAGTCTTTTGGATGAAAGAGTTCTCTCAAAGCGAAAAGTAAAAACTGTTACTGAACAGATTCCACACTATCACTATGTAACTCATAAACTGAGTTACATATTAAGCAGGCATATTCCAATAGAGGCCGCACCAGAGTGATATATAATGACTTGGTAGCCCATATATTCTTGAACTTTTTAGCACGTCTCTTAATGAATCCGAGCTGTTTATTAGCCCTGGCAAAGATCTTGTCATAGTGGAGGTTGAAGCGCAACTTGTTGTCCTATTCTACCCTAAGATCTATAATATGATCAATCCTATTCAATTTGGTGTTGTTAAGACAGTAAGAATGCATTTTGATTGTATTCTTCCGGGAAAAACGTATTACATGGCACTTGTTAATGTAAAGATTTAAATTATTCTCGCTGCACCACTGTTCGAGAGATTGAAGCTTGGATTGTAGAAAAGTTGCGTCAGATTGCATGTTTACGCTGTGGTAGAGTTTTAAGTCGTCTGCATAAATGAGATGGAGTATACCAAGCAGTGTTTCAGAAAGATCAGAGATGAAGATGATAAAAAGCAGGGGATCGCCTTGCGATACTCTAGAAGGTACGAAAACTCTTTTAGATAAGTGGCCTTGGAATTTAACAAGCTGAGTTTGATCACGAAGATAAGACTGGAGCCAATTAAGAAGGGACCCTGATATACCAAAGTTGCGAAGCTTGTATACTAGAGTTTGATTATCAACCCGGCCGAAAGCCTTACTAAAGTCCGTATGGACCGCGTCAATTTTGGTTCCTTTTTCCATTTCACAGAGCACATCAGAAACTAGGATTAGATTCTATTTATTATTATATTTTTCAGCCCCCTTTCGATACTAGCAACGTGCTTTGACATGTTTCGGCTGGGTATAGCATAGCAGCCCATGCCTGAAGGCTATTTCTGGTGCTGTCCTAATTATAGTCCTTTTCCTATTTTTATTGTTAAATTGCGGCAAGTGTATTTTCTAGGAGCTAATGGGGATTACCCCATTTTTAATAACCCATCGTAGCCGCGTAGAGCTAGCAAAGTAGAAAACAAGCATCCGTCGGGGTTTGATTAAAGAGCGCTCCACTATTGCGGGCGAGTGAACTTCACGGTCATTCCTAGAGTACTTAGGAATGCTTCCGGGACACTTTACTTTTTTTGTTGATTAGCCTCCGTGATGGTTAGCCATCACCCACCCCTTGGCAGGTTCAGATGAGGTGCCTTGTCAAGCATATCCCATCTATTTCAAATCGCTACAAGAGGCTCTGTTCGTTTTTTGGAGTCATTTAACAAAGCAATTAGTGAGCTCGCAACCAACTCTTCTCAAAGAGATTCCCGACATTCCCCTAATTGGGCGGCAATTTCTGGTTTAATAATTTTTGCCTTATTTGATGAATAGGAACGATCTTCGCAGCTTTCCATGCGTCAGAGAAGTAGCCATTGAAAATAATGGAAAGAAATCTAAGCATAGAGATTGGAAGACGTTTGCCATGCTCAGTTGACTTTTTACTTTTTACACTGTGCAGCAAGTGTACCATGTATTCACTATTGCCAAAGTGAAATTGGTAACTTGAAGATTTAAAAACATAATATACATTAATGCAAAGTAAAACAAATTTTCCAAATAAGCTTGATACAATTAGATTTCATGATACTTGCCTTCGTATATGGTATTCCACTCGTTTTAAATAGCTCTACGACTGCAACGCAATTATCCTTTTTTCGAACCGGTACAGCCAGTACATCGCTTGCATAGAATTCACCTAAATCCTGACCATCAGGAAAACGATTATCAACTTCATCGTTTATATTGTTAACAGCTACAGCTTTGTTTTTTTGGCTTACATAAACTGCTATTGTACTCTCACCCGGTAAATCTGTCAAAATACGTATTTTCATATATGAAATGAATTAGATAGCATGAAAAAGATATATTTAACTCAGTTTCCATGCATATCGTCGTCCTGTTATTTCTGCCATGGATTTTGAGCATACGAATATTTCTTCTTTGGTTTCATCGACAACGTATAGAATGTAACCTGGGATAAAAATTATAAGTGGTTTTTTGATTTTTCAACCCCAAAAAAATACAAACAATTATTTTTTCACCAGTTCTCAGCTTACCTTCACTTCGCGTTATAAATTTCATCTCTTCAGCACATTCGTGTAACATTTGCAACAGGTTGTCGTCATTTGGTAGTTTCCATGTAGCCATCGGGTCCATTGCTTTGCTTTGCATCATAAACCTGAACGTCAAATTTGCAAAATCTATAAATGAAATTCTAAATATTTCACCATTTTTCGACTAACCCCTTTTCATATTTCTTCGGATCCGAATCCCTTCTCCCAATAATGTGTGGTATTAAGACCGAAATAGTGTGCGGCTTAATATCAAGCTCAATTGCCGTTGATCGTCTGGCTTCCTTCATTAAATCTTCCCCTGCAGTCAGTTGATTTAATGTTAGGCGTTCGTGAATATGCTCTTCGTCAGAGATCTGGAAAAAATACTTAGAGAGTCGCCGACGAATAATAATCTAAAACTATTTTACATCTGCACTTAGCTTGCGATCCATAATAGGTTTTTTTTAAAAAAAATTTCAGTGGTTTGATCAATATTTATTGCGTTTTGTGAGTAATTAAGAAATGTTTGACGAATCTGAAACCTGTCAATGCTGGAAATTGATTTAAGAATATTGATCATGTGTGCATTTATAGCACCAGTAAAAATCGGAATTAAACCTGCACAAACTTGATTTAAGCTTTCATAAAAGAAATTGGGGGACAATAAACGCCCGCAATTTTCCAATTTCTTTCAGTTAGCTCTGACACACGAACGGAAGTTTCTGACTATGATGCAGGAAGAAAACTAATTTCTTAGTGTATGTGATTTTACATATAAAATATATCCTTTTATTGATGATACTTTTCAAGAGTGGTCAATACATACCAATGCTGCTAATAGAATAGAATAATTTTATTTAGCGTCTTTAAAATATCTACAATTCACTTATTTCTAGGACAAATTTAACAACTTATGTTATAAATACATAATGACTGAGGGTGGCGTCTAGACTTAATATTTGTAACTTTAAACTTAAAATCCGTTATCATGTTTCTGCTGCGCAGCACTCCTTCGGCTGTCGGTTTCGTTTCCGACTTTCAATGAGGTCCAATTCATACTTTTTCAATGAGCAGCGTTGGCATCGGTCTGAAAATAAAACAGGAAAAATCTCGATTTCAAGAGGATAACTTCTAGTCGCTATGTTCAAGTAAAGATAATTGCTGTGGAAACACAAAAACATAGGATCCCTCGGCGGTGATTTTACGTTTTTACATCTTGTTGAATGTATTGTAGTTCGGACAGGACTTCTTCACTCCTTTTTAACTCTCCCTAACTTCCTAATCGTTATCTCTGTTTAATTCTTGCAGCAGTGTACCTGCTCTTGAATAATGAAATTTTAGACATTCTTTCGAACCGTCCTTTCTCGGATGTATTCCTTAGCTCTATACCTTCACCAAATATGACTCCAGACACTCCATCACGCTCCGCTTTCAATTGAAATCTCGGTCGTTCAATAATCGTATGACTTCGTCGTTCAATAATCGTATGGTCGTATGACTTCTTAAATCAATTGGTTTTCATTCTTCCGAGGACTGGACGTGATTAATGCCAGCCATAATTTAACGGATCCCTCTCTAATATCATTCACACCCACTTATCACCTGGATAAGTCAAACGATTCCCATTGGTTCAACTCTGAAGTTGCTTTTGCATTGAAATTGAAAGACAGCTCGTAGAAGATTCAAGCACACGGGTTTAGTACTAATACAAAAGATCGTGATCTGAGGCAAAAAGCACTGCGAAGCTGGCTATGCGGGATTATTTTAATAGCGTCGAGTCATCGATCCAATCCAAAAACTCTGCTGGTGACTTATCCTCTCTCTCAAAAGTGCTCCTCACATTCTCTCTAATATGCTCCTTGATGAACCAACATCTTCTCATGCACAAAAAGTATGCGACCTTTTTGCTTAGTATTGCCCAACCTTCCGCTCTCAGTTTTTAGCACCTACATCATATGATGTTCAGTTTTCTTTATCTCGTATTCCATTCAAAAGGCCGATACACAAGTCGGGTACTCATGCTTGTATTTCTAATTATCGTCCTCAATTCATTCTTCCATGCTTTTGCAAACGTCTCTAACGTATTGTATAAAACAAGCTGGATCCCCAAGTCCAACCCTTCCTAGCTCATGAGTAGAATTGATTTGTAAACGGAAACTCCACTCTCTTGCATCTGCTTCGGATCGACAAAAACAAGTAGATGTTTTATACATCAATTTTCTTAAACCTATCGATTGCTTCTGTTGGCCAGAAGCTACTGTTCTTTAAGTTTGAAGGCTATTGATTCTCTGATTTTTTTCTTTCCTGCTTTTCTTCCTACGTATCTGATCGCACCTGTGTAGTCGCTGTCAATTCCTGCACTTCATCTCCTTTCCATTCAATCTCTGGAGCTCCGCAAGGTTAAATTCTTGGTCCCTTTTTATTTCTACTTTGTAATAATGACCTCCCTTCCTCCATTACTTCATCTTAGCCTTTTAAACGCTGATGACTTCAAGATGTCTAGAGTAATTAGCTCGTTGCAAGATTGTGAGTAGCTACAAAATGATTAAAATGCATTCAGTATCCGGTGTATCACCAATTCTCTTGTTCTAAATGTCTCGAAAAGTCATCGGATGTATTATACCTGTAGAAAATTCCCCTTTGTGTTCACTTATCATATTTCTGGATCTTCTCTTGGTGTGGTAAAAAAATTCAAAGATCTTGGCATCGTATTAGACTCTAAGCTTAGGATCCACCAGCATACCATGCACATTATCACCACGGCGTCTCGTTTATCAGGTTTTGTTCTCAGATCCTCAAAACCTTTTAATAATATTTCTACTTCTATGCATCTTTTTCTATCTTATGTAAACGAGTCATCAGCGTACAGAAGAGCTTTAGCTTGGTTGCTTTGTTTGCAAGGCTGATCTGCAGTGAAAATGTTAAAGAAAATGGGACTTAAGGCTGAGCCTTGAGGTATTTGAAGACAAAAAATACCTATTTGGACGAAGAAGCGCCTGTTTCTGTGAAAATTTTGAATCAGTTTGACAATGTCAACTGAGAAGTTGAGCTGTACGAGTTTATAAATAATTCCAACTATTCATACCGGGTGGTTACACAAATGTGGTTATTTGACCAGTTTGGAGTACCTTCGAGTTGTCACACACTGTAGTTGAATGCGGTTGTTGTTCATGAGGTGGTTTGCTTTATAGCAGCCACGGTTAGAACCGTTTCAGTGGCTCACTGAAATAGAACCGGTTTGATGGTTGAATGATGGAAAGATAGTGCTGTGCTACATCCTGCTTCTCTGGCTATGACTAATCCTGGTCCAGGTGCCAGTTCTTTGGTTGCTTCCTAGTTCTCTTTAAGTTAACCAAACTGTTGTTAATTGCTGGAACAATGTCTGTAGAGTAATACCGAAGTAGTAAGTAAGATCCTGGACAATGCTGAATCCTAACTGTACTCCGTTGACGTAATCATTCTTCGAGGCAATCTGCATCGCAGAAAAATTTCTTCCATTAATAGTTTGGCGCAAGCTGCAGCAGCAGCTTCTTAGAGAGCAAAAACCTGAATTCATCTGCTGACTTTATCCGCAGCTAAGCATACATCACTTTTTATCATGTGAAACCGGTAAAGGAACTAAGAGTCAAATGCAATAATTTCAAACCGTTGCCGACTAGGAGTGATTGTTCACATTCACCATATTGCTTGATGTATCTTATTACATCCCATTTCATCCCTATTCAATAAATATTCCACAAATGATTTCAAGAATAGCAAATCCTTCTCATTCATAATTTAAGTGACATGGATAGAATTGCTATAGGTTTGTTTTATGCTTTATGACACATGATCATGGCACTAGTCCTCAATGCGAAGTTGTCAAGTAAGTAATGGCTACAGCCGCAGGGATTGGTGTGCGTCTTATTCTGGGATCTGACTCTATTGCTCATCAGCGATTGTGGGGTAGCTCTAACATGAATGGCTGAAGTGAGGCACTTTTTGACTCTATCTTAGTCCTATGACCTGCCCATTGCAAATGCTGGCAGCGAACCGACCTTCCTTACCTCAAATTATAGAGAGGTTTTTGACACCAGCTTGGACTGTGCACGACATACATATCACCTGCATGACTGGAAACTTATCCGAAGAATGTTCGTTCTCTGATTACAGGTGCATATCATTCAGCCTAGCTGGCCTTTACTCGACTGAGCAAGTAACCTTTACTAATAGGAAAAATATGGACTGGAAGCTGCAATCCCTGAATCGATCTCCATTGGAAATCGCTCCAAGGAGCATCAATTGATCGAGCAGTTGGCGTTCTCATAAGTGCTCTCTACAGCTAAGGCAGCATCTAATCCATTTATAGCCAGGGGAATTTCAAGCCCCATGATGGAATGTGAAAATCACCAACTTGCGGAGAGAGTTCAAGAAGGAGTTCAACACGTCTAAAAGATAAGAAATGGTCGCTGCATAAGACGAAGCCATACGCAAGTCAAAGAGGTCCTAGTGGATATCTTTCTGAAGAATCATGGATAGTTCCAATGAGGTGAACTGCGTTTGTGAGAGTTTAAGACTAAAGACAGACGACACAAGTTAATTATCATTAACACAATGATCATTGAACGCTATTGATAATTTGTTTGGAGAGTGACACACGGCTACTTGAATGAGGTTGTTTAACAGCTGTAGGTTGTTTGAATTTAAATGGTATTATTTTGACAGTTATTGTTTATCGAAACACATAAAAAAATCAGAAATTAGTACAAGTTTTACTGCGAATGAGCCTTTGTGTAAAATTATGGAAATTTTACACAAAAAAAGTTTAATCACGATAAGGAAGAAAATATAAAATGTTCATGAATTGAAGAAGAGAATACGCAGAAATGTGCAAAAAATGAAACATTTGCATACCATATTGTAATATATTCGAAATAATATGTTTATGTTTTTGACAGTTAGAAACTACATTGTTTCAAATGCAATTTCCCGAATTTCCCCAGTAAATTTCATAATCTTCCCCGTAGATGGTGCGACAATCGATAAGAGCAAATGAGCATTAGCTTCCAAATGATAATTCGTAGAACCTCATTGATGATGTTATAAATGATTATTAACCATGACACACGTAATGGATAATGATCATTGGGCTCGAAATGATAATTAACTTGTGTCGTCTGTCTAGGCTCTAAGCTCAACTCCGAAAGCTATAGGGTGTATCATAAAGCCTGGCGGCATTTCAACTGGTTCGAGATGCTGTATGTTAATATACGGCTTATATCTTTCATTCAACAGCTTTTCCAGAAAAAAGTGGTATTCTCATCCTTGGAAAATACTCAATTACGACAAGAAGTCTCCACGGGCAAACCTCAAGATGGAGTCCTCTCTCATCTGTTGGGTGCTTTACAGTAAATACTCTTCTGGTGCGGCTGGACAGTGCTGGCGGTAAATTTGGTTCTTATGCAGATGACATGGCGATAGCAGTATCACGAAAATTTCTATCTACGATTTTGGAGTGTTTAAATCAATTTTGTAATATACTTTCATGTTCAAGCCAGGAATGCAGCTTGAGTGTGCTCCTCCATTTGACTTGCCGAATTTGAACGGAGTCTTTTCATGGAGCTGAGCCAGAGGCTCAAATGTATTCAACATCCTCGACTCGAAGGCACTTCGGAACGAAAATATATTAGAAAGAGCGCGAAAGGCTTTCGATGCACTCTACTGCTGAAAATGAGCGAGTTGAGGTTTTGATTTTTGCAGCCTCGTATTGCCAAATGGCTTTATACCGCAGTGATTGATCAAATACTACTACATGGGGTGGCATTTTGGTGGTAGGCTGATATTCAGGTTGCCTTCAAGCGCTTGCTTGAAAGAGTTCGAAAGCTGGTAACACTCTTGGTGAAAAAAAAGGAAATTAACAGTGGCATCAAGTTTTCTTTTGTGCCTTCATCTGTGCTACAGAATATCACTGTTGGAGGGTGCCAATTCTAAAGCGGGGCTATAAAGCACGTCGATACCGCGGGTGAACAAAGCCTTTGGTCTCGAGTTTAGTCTTACTATAGAGGTTGGCCCCCTGGTGGAAGCATCGCTTTTGGTTGTGGTTTAGAGCCTAACCAAGATAGCTACCGCATTCTATGCAAGCAGTAGACCACTTTTCACTCCTTAGCTAAAGAGATTCTTCTCCCTGGCGACGTGGAGTCGCATTTCGGGCCATGTGTTGCATTTTATAGTGCAGCAAAAGTTCGCAACCTGTCGTCATGAGATGTGGCAAACAATTTAATATGGCTTTCAGATTTTTGTTTAATCTTTTCTATGGCTGTTTTTCTTTTGCTTACGAAATGTTTCTGAATCAAAAGCAATATATCGAAAATCAAAAGTAGGCTTAAGTCAACAAATCAATCATTTCATATTCTCAATAATTTCTTACATCCTGGGGGGTTAATATTGGGGGGCTATTTATAAATTTATATATTTTTTACGTTTTATTTTGTATCGCGTTTGTAGAATTCGATTTTAACAAAGACCATCATCCGCAACTTTGATCATTGTTTTAACAAAACGGCTTTGTTGGTTCAAGTACTGCAACCATGCCGAAATCAATGACCAAAACAGTGAAATATGTAAGAAAATCGAAATGTTTATTCATTAAGTAAAATATAACAGCTTTCCACTCAGCATTCGGATGAAGATGATGGCGAAGATATAGAATCATATTGGAAGCCCCGGAAGAAAACTGATATGCATCAGGATAAAACACTCAGGCAGCTAAATATCAGCGAGATAGTATCAAATAAGACATTGGTTCGACCATCTTCAGCATTTCATCCAAAAATATCGCATGAAAAAGTGATTGACGATGTGATGTAAATATAATTGGAAAGTAAAATACCTCATCAAATTTAATAATATCTAATTATCTCTTCAAGGACAAAACTGATGAGTCAAACTCCTCTATCTACTCTCTACTGGGAATGCCCAGATGGGACAAATTTACTAAGCTTATTGCATGAAACGGCCGAAGATATGAAAGTCATGACCATGAGTGAAGGTAGGTAATTTATTTGTCAATATCTTCGCTGAAGCCAGGACTCACAAGAATTAAAATTGTCTGAGAAATATTGAAATATGTTATCAAAACTTGAAAATAGTTTACCAGCTATTTTTGTAATGAGTTTCGAAGAAAATTGTTTTAAAACTTTTTTCCCCGAAAACTCATACCTCCCGACCGAGCTAGGTTCTTAAGTTTAACCCTTTGGTGACGCCTGGCATTTTAGCCGCATTCAACTACCATTATATATTTTTAGGCTACCTGATCTATGTAGTGGACGATTTACAAAACGAATTGTTTATTTGTAGCAAAACTTTGGAAGAGCTAGAAGGGAGAAAGTATTCTTGGTCAATCGGTGGGTTTAAGCTAGAACCCTTTTGTTCCTGTAACCTAATTCAGTTGTTCTTCATAGATAATGATAAGACTATTGCAGTTTATGTTGCCAAAGAACGTAAAGTAGCTCTGGTCAATAATAATAATGTGGATCCACGATTTCCAGATGGCCAAGATTTGGGTGATTTTAACGCTTTCTATATCTTGGCATTGCCTGTGGAAACTGATAAGATTTGCATTGCCGTGGTCGAATTATATCGCCTAGATGAAATTCCTTACACTACGGTAAAATCTCGGTGAAAACAATTCAAAACGCCTACAATATTTTCCACTATAGGATGATGTCGAGAAATGCACGTATCTAGCGAATCTTGCAGCGGATGTGATATTGAAAAACCGAAACGTGATGAGCACAATGAAAGATAATGAATTGAATGAAGTTCTTTTGGGAAATATTACGGAAAAGCTGGTCCACGAAGCGCCCGAAAAAGGAGAAACAAATTATACGACACAGCTTGTAGTAAGTAGCTCATACTAATTCGTTTAATGCACCTGGAATGATAACGTATTGACTTAGTTTTGAATCAATTTAGATTCTTCTCTTCAATTTGTTGATATTGAGTCAAATTCTTGTCATATTTTCTAAAAGCCGTTTTGATAGTGACATTTGGGTTCTCCAGTAAATGCAGTATTATCGTTTGGATAAACCGTGCTAACCGAAATGCAGGATAAATGAATGCTATAGGAAATCCAATGCTTGAGTGAAAAACTTAGCCGAAAAAACGATATATGCATATAAGAACCACAGCAGTTAATGTATCAAATAAAGTTGAAAATATTTCAATAAACAATCATACTAGGGTCATTTGAAAAATTACTGGCATTTCAAGAAAAACACAAACCTTCAGCCAATTTGGAATTTATTTCCTGATATAATCTTTCTGCAGCTCGATTCAATTATTCAAATGTGTTTACCAAACTTTCAAAAAGTCAGAAACATTTTTTTTATCCAAATTCGAAAATATATATGTTTGTAGTACCTTCGACTTCGATATTCGACCCATAATTTTTTCTGCGAAAATTTTTTTTTAGATTAAGAAACCAAAAAACAGTCAGTGGGAACCAGATGTGGTGAATAGGGTCTAATTCGATGCAGCAGTATTTCGAATTTAAATTAATTTAATTTCGACGAAATAAGAGTTTTTTTGGCCAGATGCAGGCGTTTTTTCTTGATTTCGGATTTCTATTTATCCAGCAATGCAGCGTAATATGGTCCGTTGGTTATTCCACCTTTTGCAAGATAATCGATGAAAATTATTCCACAACTATCCCATAACTGTCTCCATTCCATAACTATTCCTGCAGAGAGAACTTAGCCTTACTCTGAATTGGTTCCGCCTTCATAGTCCGTTGCATAGACGATTTTTGACGAAAAAGTATCTATTGGTACGAAAATAATGAAAATGCTTGGTGCTGGTACCCCCCTGCTGGCACTACAGTCAAACTAAATATGTTTCGCAATGAGGCCAACTCACCCTGCAAATTTCGTTTCGATGCCTTGACTACATTCGAAATTATATGGATCGAATTAATTTTAGAGCTACTACGCGTGAAAAAATTCAAATTTTTTAAATTGAAATATTGGTTGTTGATTTTCACTACAATATCATTATCATTTACAAATTTAATGGCAGCCTTTTTTAGCAAAGGAATAACAAAAATCATTTATAAAAATTTCAAACAAGTTAGGTGGAAATTTAGGTGTGGCTTGTATTGACTGTATAAATTTCATTTTAACTTTATGACTACATTGGCAGCTTAGGGCATAACAAAATTTTTTTTAGTGATTTTTCAAGATGGCCTTCAATAGCACAGGATTGCCTGCGCTTCAAAAAAAATTATATCCAAAACAAATATATTCTGTAAATTTCTTGTTGATCTGATGATCTCACCGTGAATGTTGGTGAAAAGTAGTTTTAGTTTAGTTTTAGTTTAATTTAAATTAATTTGATAGGCTGGATAAATCTCACTGAATTTTTTAATCAGCTCATGCCTGAAATCTCTGTCGTCCTTCATGGATAGAAGTCCCTTGGTCCATTACACTTTTGGTACGACCTGGAGTGGACTTCGGTTCGGCTCGAATGTCCTGTCATGCCGCTACAAAAGACGAAAAGAGCTCATTCATATCATGTACAGTGGAAGCAGCTCTGTCATCCAAATGCATACCATTGAAAACACTATGTGAGTTTTTAAGGAGCGAATGGAGGACGAATGAGATTTTGGTTGTTTAGTTCTGATTGATTGTTTAGCTTTAATGCCAGTACGACATTGCAACGAAATGACTTGGTGTTTATGGACTGACAGATATGACATTCTAGACTTGGTCGCCTCTGTGCGTGATACCGCCAGAATGAAATCCGAGAGCAGACAGACCACACCATTAGGCTAGTGGTGTAGGTTCGGCTGATATTCATACCGATTAGTGCTGATCTGGCTGTAAGCACCAGACACCAAGAGGGATGGTGCCAACTCTCACATAGCCTCCCTGTATTGGATTAGACAACCATGAGATCGATAAGACGACTACACACACGAACGGAGATAGCGGCTCTGAGGGTAGACCCAACTAATTAGAAATAGTTTCGATCACAGCTTACTTAACGTCACTTTTGACGGATAATCCGAAAGACAGACGAACGGAAAGAGAAATTAGGACGGCAGAACTGAAGAAGCACTTCCATCGAGAAATGTGCCTTTTCGAGGAAACGAATGGTCCGAAGGACCCTTCTTCACACGCCAAACGCTCAGAATTCTGGACATGAAAACAGAACGTGTGGTAAGATGGGCAAAGTGGCCCATAGCTGCCCAAAACAGCCCGTTGAGATGCCGAAAGGTTGGCTACTGGAAAATTCTGATGGTATTTGGCGAAAACCCGAAACCCCACACCTGAGCACACCTCTCACACCTCCTAAAAGTGATTACATTAGTCGCGAGCCAATCGCCGAATAGGAAATGCTTGCCAAATGCAAGCGAATCCTTCGTGAAATGCTGCAAGCCGCTTCACAGCAGAAAAGTATTTCAAAACAGGTGAACAATGGCATAATACAGCTGGAGGAAGTCTTCCAGGTCCTCTTTGCTTATTGGACTAATTGGCAAAAGGCAGATAAGAAGAGTAGCAACAAAAACATACAGCAGTTGTTCCGGGTGTCACTCGGCCCCGGAAATATAAAAGGACACCCAAATCCAATCCTGAGAAGATACAGGAGATTAAAGCTAGTAAAGAGACTGTGCCTCCTGAACCTGGTTTGTGGGGGGCCGTGATAGAGAAGAAGAGTTGGAAAACCTCTTCTAAAAAGACTCTAGAAACATCCACAAAGTCAAAGAATACTCGAAGATTAGATATAATACCCGAAAAGAACACCAAAAAGCCGAAAAAAAGCATTCGCAAAGGAGCTCAGCTAGACGAAACCGGAACTCAAGTCTGTCGAATAAGGAACACGGTGAAAAGGAGGTCTTACTGAAAATTAAGCAGTGTAATAACCACAAGAGGCTGCGAAACTCGATCCAAACTGCTGTGGAAGGCTAAAGGGCCGTGAAGCTAATGACCTTTAGAGTCAAAACCGATTTTATAGACCTCGATTGCCTCATTTCGGATGAGGAGGTGATGGCAGCTATTAAGCGTGACTTGGGGGAGGAACGAAGTAATGGAGTGAATACCACTTTGTTTCCTCAAACTCAACGGAGCAGCAAAAGGGTGGTGGTGGAGCTGGACGAAGCACCAGCCCTGAAAATTCTCAGAGGCGGTAGAGTTAGGGTGGGTACGCTTTACGCTTCAGTGTATTGCTTCTGGTGACTGGGCCACGACCACACAAAAAGTACCTGAAAACTCCCAGACTGTAGTGGCAGTTGCTAGATGTGTAATTCCGGCCATCGTAAAATAAGCTGCCCTGCATGCTTTGCGTCGAGAAGTATGGCGTGGAAGTCGCAAAGCATGTCATGGGTTTAAGGTTTTGCAATGTGTTCAAAGACTCACTTGACGCCAAGAAAAGGCGGTAGGAGTGAGAGTTAGGGCTCTCCAAGGACGACTTTCTCACGCAGTGCGTCTGCAAAAAAGACTCAGTTTATCCTGATCAGTAAGTTTAATAGAATAGTACTCGTTTGCTTGGTTTTAGGTGCCACCGGTCACGCAGTGATCTGAATTGCTGTTTTTACTTAGAATAACTGTTTTATTTCGTAAACACAGAGGGTAGATTCAATTTCTCTTTGAGTGGAAAAACACACAAAAAGTGATTATTTTCACTTAAACTAAAAACCGTATCAGCTCACAACTTCGTATTCACTTGCTGCAGTCACGCGCATCTGATGCAATATTGCTTTTAGCTTTAAAACGAATAAGTCATAATTCCAAATCGTACTTATAAATACTAAAAAACTAGGCCTGACGGTAAGTTACTGTGAAAATCGCAAGGCGTTTGATGACGATTAAAAAGAATGTAATGCATTTGGAGCCTCCAGGCAAACAGTTGGTTCTATCGTTTAAAGAGCAGTATGATGCGTGAAACTTCAGACTCAAACGATTTGCAGCCGCATTCCCCGAGAAGTAATGTTTAAGTATGCTAAGAGTTGACTCATTATCCAGAAATCTAAGCAAGGTGTCTTTATGTAGAAATTTTTAGTGAGCCCGTCCATAACGAATGAGGTCCAAAAAAAAAGCTGCCACGCGACGACTCTTCTCATTCATCATAGTGAATTTCACTCCCTCTGCAAGAGTTTATGCTGACGCTAGATCCAAATAATCCGTTTGAATATCTAACTGTCCACAAAGAATGTTGTAACAGAATATCCACGAGCCGTAACCAATAACCGTTTTCAAAACCGACTAGCTCGAAATTTTTCTCGTTTGAAATTCAACTCTATTATACGAAGACGGTTGATAAAAATCCAATGGCTCTGAGCTGCCCAGAAAAAGCTGTAGGAAAATGTCACCACATATACCAACCACCACTGATCAACCCTTCAACCCTTTCCAAACCTCAACAAAATATGAAATAATAAATCTGATTTTCATCACAAACTACTTGCAGAATTTCGCAAACCATATTTTAGGATCTGAATCCGTAACGTATTTTTTGGTGAACGAAAACGGTGCATTAGAGCGTCAGTACACGAATGAAAGCAACCCGGTTTCCCAACTAACAGTGAATAAAAAGAAGATGAGGTAAGTGCTTGATATACAGTACACAGATCTGTGACACAGATGCACTCAAACTTCTTATTTTATAATTCCAATAACGCTATTTTAGAATCGCCAAAGAAATTCAGATTGCAGCTTTACTGCAAGGGGGTGAAAACATTGTGAACTTCGCCGACGTGTTCAACGATCCTAGATTTGATAAGGCAATCGACCGGCATGTAGGACGTTTGATTCGATCAGTTCTGGGCTGTGAAATTGTCGAACATGATTCGAACCATGTGGGAGTGCTAATGGCCATCAATAAGCATTCCGAAGCGAAATTCACAATCATCGATGAGAAAATCCTAGATGCTATCAGGAAATATCTAACGTGTGGATTGAAATGGATGCAAGCTAACTCAGACTTATTGCAAAAAGTATGAAAATGAATTGTGAGATTTTAAATTAACTACTTTTCTACTGCAGATACGATACAATTCCGCTTTGTCTGATGTTTTCATATATCAGTTAACGAAAAGGGCTCGTGTTTCCGAAACTTATATCATTGAAGAGACTACCTACATTCCGGCAGATTTTCAATCGTAAGATATGCTTGCATAGTTTCAGCATGATTAAGTTCATTTGACACATCTCCATAGTTTTATGTTTATTCCGAACGATCCGGAACTCTTGGAGACACCAAAATACGTTTTCTATATATTCAACAGTCTGGAGCCGAAATTCGTGCCGGACAAAGATCGCTTGTACAAGTTCATATTTGCTGCAAAGAAACTTCATCGTGAGACCTCGCCTTTTCATAATTTTCACCATGCATTCATGTGTCTGCATACGGTCTATTTAATTATGAAAAATTATCCAGAAGCTTTCAGTGACGTCGAGGTAACAAGATTGCTGTGACGTGTTCTGTTCAATAGCTCAATTTTTCAGAAATACGCATTAGCAATGGCGGCATTGCTACACGATTGCGACAATCGAGGTCTATCAGCAAAGTATTTAGAAATAATAGATCATCCGATTATCAATAAGATGGAAGTGGCTCCACTTGAAGCATATCATTTTTACCTGGGAAAATGCATTCTTGAGGTAAGAATTTTGTTACATTTTTTCCAAAGAGCTAGTTTTGGGCCTACCCATTTGACATTTGAACGTATATTTCTTTAGAATTGAATTTTTATCGAAGCTGATTTTTGCCGAGAAGTCATAAAAAATGAGTAAATATTAAACACGGAGCTTATTATTTTTATAAAAAAAAATTTTTTTAGAAGTTTGATAAGATAAGATAAATGATTTCACTATTTTTAATCGCTATTAGGGTTTGAGATTTTGACTACCAAACGGAGACATTTCTCTGTTTCACCAGCTGCTGAAAAACTCTTCTATAAAGAGATCGATCGCATATTAATGTTAGGCGTAAACAAAGTGTCAAAGTGTGCATGGTCGTTACCTGTGACTCTAGTGGTCCAGTCATTTAAGGTGCACCAGGATACTTGAAAACTGAACTGGGTCACGTTGAAAGCCGTCTTACCGTTGCCACTAGTGAATGGCATATTAAGTAGACCCCCAAGGCTACTAACATTCCGAGCTAATAGATGTGAAAGACTCAGCAAGAAAACAGATTTCGCCGTGCTCTCTATTCAATGCACCGCAAACATTGTCACTGATGAATAGAACTTCTCCATTCAAAATGACGCAAATCAACATGGAGAGCAACAGTGCTAGTGGAGTGGACGGAGACAAGAGATGAAGCATCCATCGCGTACAAGTCGGGCAAATAAAACATCATGTCAGAGTTGGAATGTCTGGCAGTGGTGTTGGCAGTCAAGAAGTTTCAAAGCAACGTGTAAGGTTACGAATTCGAAGTCGTCACTGACCATACTTCCGTCAAATGGCTAATGAGGCTTTAAGGGTTTATTTTCATTATAACCCTCCAAAAGGAAAGCCAAAACATAGCTCTGGACTCTTTATTCTTTGGGAATGCGTTGAAATCAGCGGAGAATGCAGAGACCCTAGTGAAGTTGGTTTAAACTCACCTTACGTCTAAAATGGTTTCCATAAGGAATTGGCTAAAAAAAGATCCAGGCCCAACAACAGCTATGCCCTCACCAAAAAGACATAGACTGGTTCGTTTACAAGCGAGCCGAGAACGAGAGTGAAAATTCGGATGAAGTCAGAAAATATCACTGACTTTTTGAAGAGAATGCATGATCCAACCTTGAGCGCGGCCAAAAACCTCGGCCGCTTACGGCAATGGCTTTACTGTCCAAACATGGTAGCTCAAGTGGCAGGCAGACTCTGTAGGTTTATTCATTGTTATCAAGAACACCGAAGCTCCTTCCCATTCACTTTATCCACCAATGGTACCACAGTCCGTCTTCAGACGCAGTTTCTAACCCTTCAACAAACCCTTAGAAATCATCGGCCACAATCTAGGTCTAAGTCTGGCCACATTCGAGCGCTATCTCTCGCACTTTCGGATCATAGAACCGTTGAATAAATTTATTTTTATTTATTTAAACAAATTGTGCGGAAGAAGATATTTCACCTCGTTTGCGTCCCAGGAGGCATCATCTCGGATAAGGGAGTTCAGTTTCGGCTAAAACTAGTTCACTCTTTGATTGTGGGACTCACAATCACTCCATCTTTACCGTAGTGTATTTTCTGCTGACAAATGCCTCAGAAAGATTGAAATGCAGGTGCTTCAGCCGGCCTTATTTCAGGGATTAAGGCAATTATATTTTATCTTCTTCTATCAATCAGTTTTCTGATAGCATGGATGTCCACAAGGATTCTATGCCTTCTTTGAAAAACATGCCTATAGATTCCCATAGGACGAGAGAAATCGAGAATAGCCTAGAAGCATGCAATCGCGATCGTGGCTTCTTAAAATGTCCAACGGGGTACTTTCAACTCGACTGATACTGATATTGGCGCGACAATTAAAGTGTGCCTGCGAGTTTCGTGAAATGTAGACTGTAAAGTAAAGCGATTTAGCTGTGATAACTATTGTTTCGAATAAAAGTGCGTATAGTAGTTGTAAACAAACTGTTTTATTTTATAAACACAAAGAATGTCGATTCCACCAAGCATGTTTTAAAATAGAAAAAATAGAACAATATTGAATACACTTTATTCGGCACTAAATAATAATTTTGCTATCATTCTTATTTTACAGCAAACTGAGATGCTTGATAACCTAAACGAGAAACAACAAAACGACTTCTTTCGTATTTTCAAACAATGTGTGATTGGATCTAATCTAACGATATTTACAAGTCGTGGTACACGATTCAAAGATCTTTTAGATAGCGGTGAAATCGACTTGGAAACCGATGAACATCGAAAATTGCTGAGGACTCTTCTCACGGTCGCTGGTGATTTATCTGAGGCAGTAAAAAGTTTAGAGCAAGCTATGCATGCCACAAGTGCAGTGTACGAAGAGTTTTATAGGGAAGGAGATTTGATGAGAGATATGAATTTGGTTCCGCCTCCTATTATGAATCGAGAAGCCAAAAATAATATTCCATCAACCGAAGAAACATTTTGCACGAATATCGTTGTGCCATGTTTTGAACTATTGCAGAGAATGTTCCCGATAACTTTGCCATTGTATGAAAATAGTCTGTAAGTGAATGCAAAAAAAAAGTTAAATAATATCAATAATTATAATTATTGTTAGCAAAATTTGTTAGAATTAGTTTTTATTTATCACTGTTCGGAATGTAATTAATATCTTAATATGATTGCAGAGAAATTCAGAAAATGTGGAAAGAAAAGGCGGCCGAACTAAAACGTACCAACGATGACATTAATGGTATCATTATTAATGCCACTACCAGGGAAACTATTGATTTCATAAAAGATTTCGATGAATAAACACTTTATTCGTAGATATTTAAAAAAAAGCTCAACAATATTAGTAAATTAAAGTAATACAATAAAATTGAAAAGTCATCTTAAACTATAAAATGGTTTTTAAATTTTTAAAATAATATTCAATGCTTCATAAATTCAACACTCCTGGGCCTCTGTCTCTTGCCAATTTGTAGACTCTGTACAGCAATCTCCAATTTATCTCCACCTGCTCCGCTGTAGTTGAGGGGGAACCTATGATATACGATTCAAATTACTATATATCAATTGCAGCAAATTAATAAACTTCCCAGAACATTCCGTACCTCAAGATCGCACAGTATTTCCCAAAAAATTGTTTCTTGTTTCTGCATCTGAATGATGCATCCTTTCTATTTTCGTAAGAAGAAATGAGACATGTTTTTCCATTTTACCTACAGTTTTTTTCAATTTTTCTAGAATCATCCTAAAAAAACTGAAATTTAATGCCGAACAAAAGGTTTCATTATTTTCTTTAATTGCCATTTTCTCTCGCACTATGCGTACATACAAAATTTTAGTTTGAGCCTACTCATGTCAAACATATGAGCGTTCCTTTTGCTATCTACTGCCAAGTACTTGCGAGTATTAATTACTAAATATAATTATCACATATTTGAAAATAACAGAAAAATTGCGTTTTCGCCACCTAGCGGCCACTAGCTGATTGGCGTATCATATTCACGCACCACTATCAATAATCAAACAGCTGCTCAGCACTCATACATTCTCATTTATTTTACATAAGGTACTTCTGACATTTCTTGTTTGTCATTTCACAGAACTGTCATATGTCAAAGACGACAAAATTCGCTCAGCCTTCGCACAGTTGCACAAAAAAAGTGCGAACACATTTCGTTCATTGTTATTCGGATTTTTGCGTATTCTGAGTGTAATCGTGCGAATTTTAATTTGAAAAATGTTTTAATCTCTAGATAAACATCCGGTCTGTTTCATATACGGTGAATAATTTGCCGAAATCACTTGTCAATTAATTAAACTTACTTTTTTCCGTACGGATAGTTCCGGCTATCTTCTTGACGTCTTGGAAGATTGCTTCGAGTTGGATATCTATCTCATAAGGGTGTCATGAAAGTTAGATCATTAGATACGCGTAAATTTCTAGAATGAAACTGGGAAAAATCGTTTTTTGTCCTTACGATAGCAAGTGTTTGTAAAATTGTGGTGTCTTACAAAAAAGAGCTGTAAAGTTCATTGTGCAATCAGGAACGTATCGGATATCGTCAAGGGCAATATCTGAGTTCGTAGTGTTCTCTTAGGGAGTGTATATTGTGGTTAGTGTGTGAAGTAAAAGAAAGTGTATAGGTCGGAATCAAGGCTCCTTCGCAAATCTCCATAGCCGCAATTCAGGGTCGAATGCATTGCAGATTCGCCGATATTGGTAAGTGATTCCTCCGTATGTACCTATATGTATCTATGAATATTCAAGAATATGTGAGAATACCAATCAGACGCGAATTGTAGGCGATCCAAAGTTGCTAACTTACAATGAGATGAGTAATAAATTACTGATAAAACGTCTTGAAACGACCAGTACAGGCTTATTGTGAACGAAATAGACAACGATGTTTTTGTTCCGTACAGTTGAACTAATAATCATAAAGAGCTGATAATGCAAATTAATTTATAGAAACAAACTTTTTTATATTTTTTTAGGCGCCCGGTATTTACAGACTGTAGACTCATGAATGTATCTAATTTTAATCGTTTTATATTTTTAAGACAATATGTCGTTTACGTAGCCAAAACCCATTAAGCAGCAATAAAACGAAGTCTTTTATCCTGCCTCCAATAAATTTTACGCTTGTAATTGACCGCGCTACTTTAATGATACAGATAGGACGAACTAGATCAATTGGACATATGCCTATACAATATGTACGTTCTGCTATTGCAGGCATCCAAATTGAAATGATTACTACTCACTGATAAGATTTCGGCAAAATTGAATACGAAGCAATCACCTTGGCAGATAGGCAGACGTAAACACACGAGCCATGTGTTAAAGATAGTCTTTATGATAATTTGCATTCGCATAGAATAGTAAACAGATAGATGCTGGTATTCAAATTCGAATGAATTGCACTGAATGCAGAGTATTTTGTGGGTCAAATTTACATGAGATTATGTAGTGATGAATTTGAAGAGAAAATGCCTCATCAGGCTTTGCTGAGGGGATAATTATTCTGAAAATTCTAAGTAGGTAGGCATGTGGCACATAATAAAGACTAAACACGCTTCAGTAGAACAAATTTTGGCAAAACAATTTTATTTGAACAACTGAATGTTATATTTGACTGCATACAGTTTACTTTTGTGACAATATCTGCTGGATGTTCAAATCACATTATGATTAAAACCCCAATTCAGGTATCAAAAATATAACAATTTCTTACGTAGTGAAATATATTTTCAACTCTTAAATAAAATTTCTTGAAATTTCTATGCATTTTCGTTTTAAGTTTCAAGTTGAAGCTGGAAAAATTTCAAATTCTGTGAGTCTAAATTGTTTTGGTCATATGAAAGGTTTCTATGAAACTTTCTGCTTCAGTATGCGCCTTTCAGGCTTCATGGAAACTTTCTTTTTGTTATCTAAAAAGATCAGGATTTGCGATATCAGTTGAAAACTCAGAGAATATTGTGTATTATCTCAAGTACAGTACTCCCCGGCTAAAAACAACCCGCTTAAAAGCATTCCCCGTTTAGTGTCACGTTTTCAAGAGCTTAATTTCGTTTTCATACATCGCTCAATACATTTGTCCCCGCATAATGGCAACCCGTTTATACGAAAAAATCGGATACTATCAATAGAAATGAAAATGGGAAAAATTTCACTTCATGTTAATTTACTCGGATATTGGCAAATTGCTAGAACTATACGGACATCATCGGTTGTTTACTCAGCTGCTGTAAATTATCGGCTGATTCTAGGTAGTTTGTTTTGTGTTCTAGTTGGTATACTGGTGGCTTACACTGAGGACATCGGTTTTTCACTATCTTTTGTTGGGTATGTAATAGTACTTGTGTATAGTTTGCAGTAATTTAAAAAACATTAAATTGAATACGGTTATTTAAAAAAAATCAGCAACGGTAAGCCCAAAGTAAGTCTTTATTTGATATTTATTACAGAAGTTTCTTTAAGCATTTTAAATGGCTCCTGGCAAACGGACAGCATTGACCATAAAACAAAAATTGGAAATAATCGAACTTATTGAAAAAAATGTCCCACGAAAAGAGGTGTCGGAAAAATTTAATTGTGATTGCTCCACGATAACCAGAATAGTTCAGAGCAAAGATCACTTTCGTAAATTATATTTAGAAAATAAAAACATAAAGCGGAAACGAGTTCGTGTTGGAAATTACGATTCCATCGATAAATCGGTGTCGAGGTGGTTCAACCAGATGAGAGCGAAAAACGCGATTGTTAATGGACCCTTAATAAAAGAACAGGCAATAAAATTTGCTCAACTTCTAAATGTTCCAAATTTTGAAGCAAGTAACGGATGGTTGTGGCGCTGGCAACAAAAAGAAAATGTGAGCTTTCACCGTATACACGGTGAAAGGAATTCGGCCAACGAACCAATTGCATCTGAGTGGGCTACGAACGCTTTACCATTGCTTTTAAATCAATATTCCCCAGCAGATATCTTCAATGCTGACGAAACAGCCCTTTACTACAAAGCACTACCTCTAGGCACATTAGCCAGAGCCGGTGATAAAGTCAGCGGAGATAAAATTAGAAAAGATCGCATTACTTTACTATTCATTACCAACATGGATGGATCGGAAAAGTTTGTTTACTCTATAGGGAAATACCAAAACCCTCACTGTTTCCGGGGAAAAACTATTCCTGTGCCATATTATCACCAAAAAAAGGCATGGATGACAGGTGAAATTTGGACAAAAATAATGGAAATATTCCAATGTTCTATCAAAGCACGCAACCAAGGCCGAAATATTATTCTATTCATAGATAACGCACCGTGCCATAAATTAGATACAGGAGTGGAGCTTCAAAATATCAAAATGTACATGTTACCAGCAAATACCACTAGTATCACTCAACCTCTCGATTTGGGGATAATTCGTTGCTTCAAAGCATATTATAGATCTAACATCTTGAGGCAGCAGTTGCTAGCAATTGAAAGAGGAGAGTCTACGGCTGAATATTCGAAAAAAATAAATTTATTAGATGCTTTAAAATTTGTGAAACGTGCTTGGTGGCTGGTTTCTCCTCAGACCATAGTAAATTGTTTTAAAAAAGCAAGATTTGTAAAGGAATGTAACTTTGATATAGACGGCGAAGTAAATGAAGTGATTGATATTCCCATCGCAGAAGACGTTTTCACAGAATTTGTCGACTGTGATGAAAATGTGGAATGTTGTGGTGTTGCAACAGATGAAGAAATTGTTCAGGAAATTGTAGATGAGCCACGAAACGGTATACTGGAAGGTCAAAATACACATAATTCATTTGGCCAGGAAAGCAGTACCCCTACGAGAGTGGATGCAATTATGGCTCTTAGTACATTGAATAGATACGTGGATAGCCTGCAGCTTAATTTAAGTACTTTCGAGCAGATGGAGAATTATTTTTTAAAGACAACGAACACAAATTTCAAACAAACAAAAATTACCTCATTTTTTAAATAATCGTATGAATTCAGGTCTTTTTTGCTTTCAATCTAATTTACATATTTGTTAGCAATCTGTGAATTGAATATTTACCTTTATGTTTGCATATAAGTCTAAAGAAGCTTAATATAAATAAATAATGAAACTATACGTGCCTATTTAATTTTGTATCAACAATGGTTAGACCTATATCAGTAATCTGTTTAGTAAGTGGCATTGAAAATATCAAAAAAGAAGAGCTTTTAATAAGATTGTCAGCTCTATCACATCACTGCGAGTAACTAAATATGCAGCATTAAACAGTGTTACAGCACCTTCATACAAGCAAATTAGTTGACAATAATCGGGTTCCCTGATATAAGTATAAAAATTGCTTATAACCGGGCTCCCTCACACAAGCATCTGCACTGTTTATAACCGGGCTACCGGATAATAGCAAAACCGCATATAATCAAGGATTATACGTGCCCACTTATAGTTGCTTATAACCGGGGAATACTGTATCATCGTTAGCATAAGAATGTCGCGCCTACAAATAACTATTATTTACCGTCACTCTAGATTAAGTGTATTTGCAAACTCAAGCTTGTGTAGCTTATTTAGAAGAGCGCTGGCGGTAGTAATATGTGTTGTTAATATCAGCTAGCCTTGTTTTACTTAATAGATGTTTACCTAATATGTAAAAGTAAGGTGTTAATTATTTATGTTGATCATTTATTCAGTTAGTGTTAGCTGTTCATTGAATGCAATGTGTTAATTATTTGAGGAAATTGTTGCAGAAAATCGGAATAGAAATAATGATTTTCCCTCAAGAGTTTTGTTAGAGGCGAAATAAATAATGCAGAATATACTTCAGGCAATTTTATGCAGATTTCAATGTCACCACTAATAAGTAGTTTGATTAGACAAATTTGTTTATGAAACAGAATTTATTAGATTCCTTAAAATTCTAAACAAGATTCACAAATCCTAAATCTCAATAATTTACTATCTATCCTCTATCGATGTGCTAAACGTACTTTAGATTAGATAGACATGGGAAAAACGACTTAAGGGGACATAGCACCTTCAAATTGAAAAAAAAATTTTTTTTTTTCAAAGGTTAGTTTGTAATTGAATAAAAAGACATATCTTAATGAAATTTTTTACATATACTTTATTGTCCTTATACTACATAAAAAAAAAGTGAAACATTTTTTGTGGCCCCCTGTCGTCTGCTACAATTTTTTTGAAAAAAAACTCCAAAAAACCTGGCGTGCACGATAACTGCCCTCAGAAAAGGCTGGGAAAAAACGGGGTATTTTTCAGCATCAAAGCGGCCTAGGAATGAACTAAAAAAAAATTGGTTGAAAAACAACAAAATGGCGGCGTTTTTTTTTCGAAAATCGAGGTTTTTTCCCCCCAAAAACGGTTATAGCTAAAAAAATTTAATGCCAATTTTTTCATTCGTAGTTCATTCTGAGCATTAACATGTGCAGATTAACGTGTTAAAATTTCAGAACGACTGGATAAATACATTTTTCTTAATCATGCACGCCAATCGCGTTTAAAGGTAAAATTCAATATGTTTTGTAATAAATCTTATCGAAATTTAATCTGCGTTGCCTGAATCATACAATATACCTTCCTCTTGCTCATACTCCTCTGCTTCCAAAGATTTTTGCTCCCTTCGAACAGTTCTGGCCTCTTCAGATGCCTCAGTCGAGTGTTTTTCCGCCTGGTTGATTCTTGCAGCATCTCTATTTTCTACATGTTCCAGCGCACGTTGGCCAATTGTAATTCCCATGTCTTGTACTTGTACATGCAGAAATATTTGCAGCCATATTTATGATATTTTTTCCACAAAAAGTATGTTCGGGGGCCAAATTCCAAACACAAGAATTATAACTTTCGTTATTATTCTGCGTAAAATTGCCCAAGCAGCACTTTAATGTGATGATAAATCTTCATAAATAGGCTTTAAAATTTATTGTATCTCATCATCTAAAGGTGGAGGATGCTTGAAATTTGTTAAAGCATTACCACCAGCTACCTCCGCCTTGCGCCAGTTACTCCAAGTCTTTTCTACAGTTTCACCAAGTTATCAGTTGAAATTTTTTGGTAATTTGCTGCCTAAATTTCCTTGCGCATATTTTCAACCGAATTAGAATTTCATCGTATAGCTAGGCCATAATATGTTGTTTCAGTTGAACTTTTTTCGGACCTTTTTTTTTTGGAGTTTCAACACTTTTTTTGGAAGCATCTTTTTCAGCTATTTTATTTTTGTTTTTTGCCAAGGCTAACTTTTTTTTTTGCTTCTTTTGAAGGAGTTGACTCACTTATCTTTCTCTACATTTAAGTCGATGTAGCGGTATAGCGAAGTGAACGAAAATCATAGAAAAAATTACCTTGACGCGCTTCGCTATTATGCTCAGAAAATTTTTTTTTTTTTTTATTTCAATTTTATTTTATTAAAATCATGTTTTTAAAGCTTCATTCTAGCATATTCAATCAAAAAAAAAATCGATTTATTAAAAATTTGAAGGTGCTATGTCCTCTTAATTTGGTGTGTCGACACCGTTCGACTCACTCATTGGTATAAGTCAATCAGTGTGAGTCAATCAATTGTGTCAATCAGTTCTTGGTTGAATCGTGAAGCGTGATGAACAAAAATACATTTTAGGTATTTATTTAAAGAAAATAATGAATCAATAGAGATAATGACAACCAAGATTGACAAACATAAATACAACTTTATTGTACAAAATAAAAAAAACTAAAAACGTATCTTGACAAATTAATCTTCTTCTACGAATAAATATGTTTTTAGAAATAATATTTCTAAAATAAATAATATTTTAAATACACTTTCTGTGAACTTATTCGTTGAGCAAATAGCCACTCTTCGAAAAAATCCTTCCACAGGAAACCGAAGTGCAAACGACTCCTAGTACTTTCTACATTATCTTAAAGCGACGAGGATATACATACACCCTTTCAGCCCAAAATAAACGGATCTGCTGTTCTTTTTTTATTAGGTTCTTGCAAAAAATTTTCGCTTTCAGTCATTTCTACAGCAGCGATATCTTGTTGAGGCTTGACGACGTTTGCTCTTTTGTCAAAGTTTCCGAAGAAGTGATGGTTCATTTTGACGAAAAGAGGCTAATGCCAGATTTATTTGACTAGCAGCATCACACAAATTGCAATGAACAGCATCAAATGTCGACGCATCCACAAATGTCTGCGTCTTAAATTGAAGGACTAAATGAACGACACGTAAGCACAAAGCATAATATTTTCATGAACTTATTTGTCAATGTGTTCTGTAAATTTCTTAGTAATCTATTGAGTGCATCAAAAGTTGTCAAAACTTAAAAAAATGTTTTCTCCAAAGCACTCCACTCCTAAATAGTGTTAAACATTTCAAAAACATCTTTTAGCGAAGCAAAAAACCTCAATTTTCATTTGTCATACTGATGATACCCTCATCAAAGGGTTATAAATAATCTTTTTAAAAAATTGAGAATCCTGCATTTGATATACCTGTATATCAATAATCTTTCGTAATTTCGGGTAGCTCTGACCACGCACTCCTGAGATAATCAAAACTGCAAGTCAGCGAAAAGCACAAATATAATCCCATTCTTTTTCATTAGATGTCCCAAAATTGACTGCCTATAAAATCTTACCTCTGGCAGCGCCTATATTTGAAAGGCGGGACAAGTTTTCATTTATAGTAAGCAAATATTTTTTTTACTCAGTTGAAAATGGCGATTTTTATATCAACAAAAAATTTATTTACTTGAAGTTTTATTACAATGCTTCTTAAAACATAAACGACTACAACTTGTAAGGAAAAGTTTCAACGTTTTCAAAACGAAAACCTTAATACTGAGGATAAAAACCTCAGATAACTAAAAAAAATTGTATTGCTGAGTTTGAAGTATTATTCGATAAAAATTCATATCCAACACAATCAATACTGGCTGCTGCATTGAATGTTACAAAGCAATGTGTTCCTTAACTTATACAGAAGATAAAAATGGCTCAAAAAATCACACGGGATATTGACAATACACGCCCATAACTTCTTAGTTTGAAGCGCGTCTTGCCTAATTTCGACCCCATTCCGTCTCATCCCGCTGGGTTCGTCGATGTTGGCCATAAGTCTACTAGTCGAAGCGACGACTACTAGAGCCCAGTCACTTGCGCTGCGGATACCTTGGTGTTCGGGGTCACTCCCAGATACCGAACCGACTTGCTGATTTGGACCTCAACGGAGTCAACTGTCATGGGTTTGACAGTTGATATCCTCCGCTTCGTTAGCATGACAAATTCTGTCTTTGACATCAACAGCTGCAGACTATGCTCGTTCATCCACCGCACACTCTTCGTGACTTGGTTAAGTCCGAGTTAGGCGAAATCGGTGGATCTGTTAGTGATTATCGCTACAACGTCGTCAGCGTAACCTGCCAAAATTACATCCCTTGGCATTTCAGGCATAGCAAATCATTGCACTTGATATTCTAGTGGTCAGATGCTAAGATCGAACCCTATGCTGTACCTGAGTGGACATATCTCCTTCACTCTCTCCTCGCTGTCGTACAGCAGCCATCGGCTCCTGGGGTAATCCCGCAGCATAGCCAAGAAGTAACCAGGAATATGAAATCTTTGCTTAAAGGCCCGAAGGATATCTGCCCACCTCGCCGAGTTGGATGCGTTTTGCACTTCCAGCATTACCAGCAAAATGAACGTTCTGGTGCGGTAACATGCCAGCCCCGCTCTTCCTACAGCCCCAATAACCTCTGAGATTGCATCGATTGTTGAATAACGGAAACCTTGCTGCTTATCAGAAAGATCGTCAGTCGATCTGACTGTTGGATCAAATATTACACCAAGATCTCTAAAATGATCAACAACATTAAGAGGAGAGCCAGAAACAGAATAGGAGAACATTAAAGGTGAAGTATTACAGGTAAAAGATATTTTGTGACATTTCGCGATGTTCAAAGTGAGAGCATTGGCGCAGCACCAAGTCTGTAAACTATTAAGGTCATTTTGTAAAAGTGTATAGTCATTTTATGACTCGATCACTCGAAATATCTTGAAATCGTCAGCATATAACAGACAAGAAGATTGGATTAAAAGAGGTAGATCGTTTATGAACAAAAAAAAGAGAAGAGGACCAAGAATAGATCCTTGCGGAACACCTGATACAGGAAAAAAGGGAATTGAAGAACAGGAATTAACAGTTACAATACAGGTACGACCATATATGTAAGAGTTAAACCAGCAAAGAAGAGGAATATCTATGCCACTTTACTTTAGCTTTTAAAGAAGGAGGTTATAGTTAACAGAGTCAAAGGCTTTGGAGAAGTCGGTGTATAGAACGTCGACCTGCTTTTGATGATCAAGAGCGGATGTGACCATATGTGTGAAGAAAAGAAGGTTGGTTAATGTAGATTTACCTTTGACAAAGCCATGTTGCTCATGAAAATAGGTTGGATAAAGAAGTAGACTTGCTTGTAGACCACTTTTTCAAGGATCTTGCTGAACAAGGAAGAGAGGAAATGGGACGCACAGATATGAAGAGATTTGGCCAAGATATTTGGAATACCGTCGGGACGTCGATATCCTCCAACAGAAGTTCAATTTCCAAAGGGTTTGTCCGAAACGAATGTAATTCAGGAGAAGATGAAAAGATAAGATTTTAAGAAGGAAGAGGGCTTTGTTGTGAGAAAAAAGAGGAAAAGTGTGAAGCAAAAAGTGCACACACTTCAAACGGAGTGGAAGCCGCTGTATCACCCAAATGCATACCATTGGCGATGCTGGGAGAGTTTTTCAAGGAACAAATGAATGACCAAAATGATTTCGGTTGGTTTGTTCTGATTGACGCTTCAATGCCAGCAATGTAAGTGCACATCGCCTGTCTAGCAGCTTCTTTCGCTTTAAAGCGTAGATCTTTATACAAAAGGAGGTCAGCAGCTGAACCAGATCTCTTGTATAAATTACGAGTTGCATTTTTGGCTTCGAGTGCAACTGCGGCATTATTGCTGAACCAAGGAGCATCATTCCGTTTTTTAAGACGATGAGTTGGTGTGAATTGCGGAATAAGGTTTGAGAAGAAAATATAGAATTTGCACAAAGCATCATCAATGTCAAGACCACGAAAGAAAGATAACCAGTTAATTCTATTTAATTAAATTGCCATGCCAGTGAAATCAGCTTTATGAAAGTTGAAACGTACCAGAGAAGGGATTTTGTTCCTCATAGAATTTAAAAGTAAAGTACTCTACAACTTTTTACGGGTCTACGGATTGAAATTGGTAGAGAGTTTCATTGACAAATTTACAATCAATGTGAATACGAGTGTGAAGTGATTATTTCCACAACTCACTTTACCCCCTTTTTAATGCAGGTATCTATTCAGAGCTAGATGAGCTCAAAGCTCGGTGCGACGTCTCTCGTTCGAATCTGAATTCTAACCAGGGACTCGACATATTAGTAGCCAGTATCCAAGATAAAAACGGTCAAAAAGTATATCCTTGTAGAACGTGCACTTCGATTTCGACTCCAGCCACTGCACTTTTAATATGTGGAACTTCCCGTTATGTTAGGCCTTTTAAAAAAAATTAAAATTTTAGATCTTTTTTCGGACGCTAATCCGGTGAAATTGCTCTATCGTACTAATATGTTGTTTGCGAATAATGTCTCAGTCTCTTCATAAGAGCTTTCTCAAAGACTTTAAAAGCGGTTAGTAGAATACTAATTGATCAATATGATTTAATTTACATCAGACTCCTTCTGGATCTCAATAGCATCGTTATTATCGTATTTTTCGAGGTGTTCGAATGTGTAAGTCAAGATTTTGAGGTTTTTACATGCAACTGCTTACTTTTTCAACCTGTTCTTTTAAGAAAGTGAAGTTGAAGATGTCAAAATAAAATTCTTTTAGTGAAATACGAACAGTTGAAAGTATTTATCATGGTTATCATAGCAAAAATTTTCTCGAAAGCCTATTGAACCTGTTTTTGGTTTGAGAAAACCAGAACAGTTCCACCTTATTCTTTTCCTATTTGCGGGGGGTTGAATTCGGTAAAGATTTCATTTCATAATCAATTAATGTATACGCGGGTGGTAATTCTACGACTCACTCTTGATTTGGCAAATTCCTATGTGTGAACACATAAATGTCGAATCAAGAACCACACACTTTACCAGCCAGTGTCAGCTACCCACTCAGTTTCGCAAGCTATATGTAAATGGTTAATAAAAATTAAGTTCTTAATGTTTTTCTGCACTGAATGAGCTAAGTTCAAAGAAAACATTCTATAAATACAGAATTAATCAATCATGAAAGTCTATTCAATACTTTTCATTGAACATAATCTAACACCAAATCTAATCCTAAATGTCTCTATCATTTCCAACAAATTACTTCCTTTCTTCCTTCAGATTTTCATTCAATAGTCTCATGATAATAATCTCGTTATATTTATCTTATCTTCATATTTTATTCAATAATATCTGAAACGACAAAAAACTATAGAGTAGTAAAATTTTAATCGTCGGCGTTTATCAATTCGTTGGCAGTTGAATTGAGCTAATTGAATATTTAGATATATATTTAAATTACGTTAAATTATCAACCCGTTCACTGATTAACGCTATCAGAAAGTCAATATAAAATTCAATATAGTACAATAAAATTATAAATATTACGTTCATAGAAATGTCAATACGAAAAATAAATCACTGTACGGAATTCTAGTCGATTAGATTACATGTATTCGAAGAGGTCAATACATAAAAATATGTATGCGGATTGGTAAAATAGTAAAATTTAAATGATTGAATTGAAGATAATTATAGGTTTTGATGAATGTTTGGCAAGTAAATATTGATGTTGATTTTTATCAAAGTGTTTTAATCAATAAAAGGACCCCTTATTTGCAGTGTATAAAAGTTTGCCAATCGTCGGCACATTATTTACTACATAATATCTATTTTGAAATGAAATCATAATGTTTATTCAAGAAATGGTGGAAAATCGATTAATTTCGACGATGAATTTCAGTATTCATTCGACGAAAAAGCTTGTTCGGTGAATTGCTTTATTTTTTTTTTAAATTTTGTATGCTCATATATTCTATTAATAATTGATCGAATTGTTTATTTAAACGCAGTAGCAATATTTTCTTTAAAGATAAGTAAACCAAATATTAGTACGGCTTACTAGCTGAACACAAATAATAGACATTCAATAATAAGAGTTTTGATCCGAATGCTTTTACAAAGATAGAAGATATATTAAAATCTAGTTTTCATAAATAAAACTAGCAATCATGATGAAATTCCATCCTAATTTCCGTTATGAGAGGGTTTTCCCCACGCAAACAATAATTTTTCCTAGCGCTGTCGGCACTGAAAAAATTAGATACATTGAAACAACTCCTGGACAATTGTCAATCATTTTTTAGTGTAAAATTTTAAGCTTATGTGTAGAATGCGCTGTAGCGAACCCAGCTAAATAACCGACGGTTCATTTTTCCAGCATTTTGAGAAGTTAGAGTAAGGGCCAAACTACACGAGCGGAGAGCTTTCCGCCGAGCTTTTGAGCTTCAAAACAGAACACAGGAGTTTGTTTGAAGCAAACTATACGAGCGCGTTTTTGGCTGCGTGTTAAATCCATACATTTTCAAAAGCTCGGCGGAAAAACGCTGCGATAGCTCCGCTCGTGTAGTTTGGCTCTAACTGATCTAGCTTTGCGAAATGATTTAACCCGTATCTGAGGGGAAACTTGACGTGACAGTCCTTTGACGTTTCTGTTCAGTATTGCTTGACAAACTTATTTTAGCAGAACTTGACTATTATGAGAATGAAGCGAAGGTCTGTAAGGTAGAAGAACATGACACTATCTTGCTTGATGTAAAATATTGAGAAAATGTTTTTCATTTGCTTATTGGTTCGGTTTGTCCCCGGTCAATTCAGCTGCTCTGTGATGCTGAGTTTCGCTGCGTACTTCTTCTTCGTGCTCTTTTTGTACTGAACAAAGATAAAACACGCAAGCTCCGAAAATTTGGTTGCAATCAATATCGGTACCAAAACGATAATCTTCCGGTTCTACATATGAGAGTGGGTAATTAAGTTCACGGAATTAAGTTAACTTCTTCATCGTTTGAAAACTTCTTCCCACGAAGTTCCTTTTTCAATTTGGGTGATCTAAAATATCGAATCCCACCTTATGCAAAACGGAAAATTATTCTTGTGAGAACAGGTGCGTTTTCGAGACATCTTTGGTTAATTTTCCTATTTTTTTTCTTTCATGGCTACTTTCAAGCGCTCTAGAATTGAAGTGTAGGTAGTGCTCACCGGCTATGGACCTGCCTGTGTTCTTAACCCTAGAATGGTACGGGACATTTTTGGGTGACTTTAGGTACATATTTTTACTAAAAAGGAGGCAACAATAGTATTATGTACATTTTTTATTTTATCATTAAACATAAAAATATTATATAGCTACTAGCCTCATGGCAGTCTGAGTGGCCAACTGGCCAATGCGCGACGAAATATAGACCGCATGTGAGTAAAAATTATTCATGGGTACCATTCTAGGGTTAAAATCGAGCAACAAGATCCCTTCTGAGTTCCAGCAGACTGTGACAGATTAAATTTCTTGGGTGGTGGTGTGCGGTTTTTGTGCCGCTGCATACAGTCTTGTTTAGACTCAGGTTCAAAATGATGAATCCAAGTCTCCTCTCAAGCAACGACTCCATTACTCCATCCTCGTCTTTACTATAGAGGTGCAAAAACGCGCGGCAGCACTCCACGATTTGTTTGCCTTCTACACAGTCGTGCCATAAGTTCTGTCCCTTGTTTAAATGGGCTAAATTAAAATGCAACGTTAGCGTAAACAAAAATTTATATTTTTATTTGTTCTCGATAAACAAAGGAACAAAAAAACAGAATATTCGAAGTGGCCTCCATTTGTTTTTACACACTTCTTCATACGGTAGGGCCACTCGTCGATGGCTGCACGTTCGACTTCTAACGGAATTGAGGCTGCTGCTTTTGTCAAACTTTCCTCTAAAGCGTCAATATTGCGATGACGCTTACTGCAGGCCTTCTGCTCTAGCCAGTCCCAACAGCGATAGTCAAGCGAGTTCAAATTGGGGTAATCTTCAGCGGCTATGCATTCGGGCAGATTGTCCGCACACCACTTTTGGTTCATCTTTGCTTTGTGAGCTGGCGCCGAGTCTTGCGGGAACGTCCAGTCTTCCCCATGAAACATGGTATCGTTGAGTGGTTTGACTACCTTCTCTAAGACATCGCTTTGGTAGTTTGCTGCCTTTGGTTTAACCACTTGTTCACAAAAATGCAGCTGAGTGACTCGTTCGTACGAAACACCCCATCAAACCATGACTGAAGCAGTATGATGACCTCTTTGGACTCTTGGAATTTTTTCAGCAGCTTTTCCCGGTTGAATTTTTCTTCTATGGTGAAAATTTTTTCATCAGTGTAGAGAATTTTCTTGTGTCCTCTTTGCGCGTACCATTGAAGTAACGCCTTCGATCTTGTAACTCGTATCTTCTTCAAAGCCGGTGTTAACAGCTGTCCCGTTTTTCTTCGGTAAGCTCCAAGTTTTAGGACCTCTTTGATGATGCGGGATATCGTTCTTTTTCGGATATTCATCTTCCGTGCCATGATTTTCTGCTTTCGGAGAGGTTTTCGCCGAATCATCGCAGACACGGCTTTCACAGCTACTGGTGTCCTCGTAGTGCGTGGCCTGCCATTTCAAGGTCTGTCATCAACAGAGGAGGTCTCGTTGAACTGTTGAATGCACCGATAAGCAAACTTTTGAGAAATTTTCAATGATTTGAGCAAGTTGAAAATATCCACTGGTGACTTGTTGCACTTGTGCAGCGCGATCACAGCGATGCGGTTCTCTTTGACGCTCCACTTCATGTTGCCTCTTCGAGTAAACGATACAAACTGAGGCAAATTTTGCAGTATAGGTCCACTCTATATTTTGAAAAAACAAAGCCTTTTCGGCCGTCAGTCGTATGGGCTGTGCGGACTCATTCGACTTAGGGACAGAATTTATGACACGTCTGTGTAATCACCAAGTACGCTATATCGACGACTAAGTCAGCTTGGCCTACGAATAGGGAACGACAAAGTGAGGCACTGCTATATCAGAGGTTCGATGCGTGAGACCTCACCGATTCTCGCCATGCTATGAGACGCTCGAGTGCCCTTACTTGACTTCGCAGAAGATACAAAGTAATCTTCTTGAACAGAAGTAACTGGGAGCACCCAGGTATCTGTACGAAGAGATACTCCGAGATCTTCTTCACGGACGGCTCGAAGACAGATGTTAGGTCTGCAGCTGATTTCTATCTGCATTCATTGAACGACCGCTTGTCTCAGAAAGCACATTTCTGTTTTTCAAGCAGAAATATTCGCTATCTTGAGGGCTGCCTGCTGGGCAAGTAAGAAAATTAGAAGGGGAAACGTATCTCTATTTGTAGCGACAGTCAAGCTGTGCTGCTAGCGCTACGTAGACCCCTGACTACTTCAAAAATTGCTCAAGAGTGCAGGTTTTCTTTCAGAGCCCTATCATGCGACTCTAGGATTCCTACTCAACAAGAGCAGGAAAGTTTGCAGAGCCATGGCAAACATAGGCACTGGAAACTGTATTTTGTAAAAGAAGATAAAAGAATCGCTAATTTGATTTAGTATTTTGGTTAGTAATTATTCCCGTTACCAATTTTATTAAGTTCTCAAAATTCTCGATAGAAATCCTTGTAAAATTCCTAAAATTTTAAGTTCAGATCTTTTAGTATCTTGATATTTATTTTTGTGAAGTTAAGCACTTGTAACCCACAGTATGTACTTATTTTTATTAGGTCGTCCCTTCCCTTTAACACTTAAAAGCTCAATAAAACTGGTAAAAATTGGCAGTTAAACTTGCGATACACGTATAGACGGTAAAAGGAAGAAAAAGGACGAATAAAATTGAAAGTTGATATTAAAGGTGAAGATGAAAATGCACTAGTGTGAACATACGAGTAACTATAGCTATATGCAATTTTAACTATGGTCTAACAAATATTCTACGAATTATGAAAATTTTTGAGGTCGATATTGGTGTCCAATCATACGTGTTGCAGCCGATGCTAAGCGGATCAAGCACGCTGAAATGTCTTTCACAGATGCGACCATAAAAACGCCGCCTAACATAAAGATAAAACTTTAATGAGTTTTTCTCGGAAAAAATATTTTTTCAAACGTAACGCAGCATAGCTCATTCGAATACATATTTTCATTCGAATTATTAATCGTATTTTTAAAATAAAATTTTAAAGTGAAAAACCTATAGAATTTCGATAAGTTAATTTACACAGTATTTATTATCGAATGATTGCCACATTTTCATTCAAGTCTTTATTCAAATGCTCGTCAATCACAGAAAAGTCAATATTGCTAATATCCGCAAAGTATTTTACTAGCTGTGTAGAATAAGGGATTTTTTGATGTTGCAGATTAAAGTTTGCACCAGTTATACTGCGAGCTACAGTGCGCCTCAAACTTAGCAAATGACTGGATAACTGCTCCCGGTGTCGTTATTTTTGAATATTTGTCGATGAAATTATTTTGTTTGGCTCTTGTCAAAAGACAATAGGATAATAGTGTTCAAGAAAGCTGTTGAGCATATAAGTAACTTCCTTAAGCATTATTATTCTATTGCCAATTGTTCCACCCAAAAAAAAAGTTATATGAAAAAACGCACATTTAACGTACATTTAAGTTTATTTTTATTCTGAGCCTATAGCAATTCTTTTGTAGGAAAATGTGTAATCAATATATTCAACCTTTCTTTTTCATATTAGGTGCACATATTATTAAAATATTAGATTTAACATTAATCTTTACCATTGCATTAAATCATCCTAAAAATTTATTAAATAGCAGTCCCGTTATTGACGACTCTATTATAGAATCATTCCCAAGTGGATGAAAATATCAGTTTTAAAAATATCTGTGGCTATACTTAGTCCAAGCGGTCCCAAAAAGTCTGCAATATTTTTAATGGCCTATAAAAGAGCTGAGAGCATCTTAATTTGCACCAAATGTAATTTAAAATCTACCGGTCGAAATATATTTTTTTTACAATACATATACCATAATATTCTATAGTTACTTGAATGAGATACGATTGTTGGATGTATGTTTTTTTTAAAAAATTATTGTCCATTATTTCGACTATTAATTACTACTAATTTCTACATTAAGTGTAAGAAATTTTATTACCGAAGCAAATTGTACGTTTTATGACTATTTCCATGCAATTTCAATTACCAATTGCTTGGATTTTTTTTCCCTGAAACATTTCACAAAGTAAGATTTCAAGCTAAGTACCAATTTATCCTTTTCAATATCTTGACAGATATCAATATTTCGTGGGTAGTCTGCCCTCTTCTTCAAGGTTCTTTCACAACTTTGCTTTATTTTGTGCCTATGAATTACCGTAGTGGCTAAAATTGTGGCCAAAATTGTGGCCAAAATTGTGGCCAAAATTGTGGCCAAAATTGTGGCCAAAATTGTGGCCAAAATTGTGGCCAAAATTGTGGCCAAAATTGTAGCCAAAATTGTGGCAACTATTTTTGATGTTTGAGGGCCCATAGCATAACGGTTTTTTTTTAAATAATACCATAAAAGTATGAAATAAAATTATAATAACAATGGAAAAACATTTATAAAGGAAATTTAATAATATAAAAAAGAAAAGTGAAACACATAAAAAAATCAGATGTACAAACAATCTGGCAATGCCTGCTAATACTTAGTTGGATACGGCCTTATAACGACTTTCAATGGAGTTAAACAGCTTTTTAAGCATATCAGCTGTTATAATCTGAAATCAAGTAGCAATTATTGCTTCTATTAGTTGGGTTTATCGCTGAATTTGTTTCTTACTCACAAGTTTCTTTAGTCACCTCTACTAAAGGGATATAATTCGAATACAGTAGCGACATGGCATGGAGTTAAATCCTGTTCAAATTGATGCAGTCTATACTGACTTTAGCAAAGCTTTTGACAATTTTTTTGCAATTTTTATAATTTTACAATGTTTTACAAAATTACTAAATTTAAAAAAAAAACACAATAAAAAATACCCAATTTACTAGCAATCACTTAACATACTGACAAATATCATAATTTGAGCTCCTATAAATGATATCAACAGTTCAATCCTACTATAACTTGAAGATGATACCTGATTGGTTTTCTAAACACTCCAGCTCATTGGCTACATTTAAAGGAAAAAAAGCTACTTCATATCAAACTAAGCAAGTGTTTCTTTTCCCAGGCTATTTGGCCGTAACTTTTGATAGAATGCGGATAGTGAAACAAACTTTGCGTTGTATTCTTAATTAAACTATCTTTCCATTGATGTAATATTTTACTTCAATACTCCAAAATATATTATAGATATAGAAGCCCTTAAACTTCAAAAATAAATTTCCTCAAAGGATTTTTATAATTTTGGCCAGTACTGGAAATAAAGGCTGTTAATTTTTGGTTCATGGAGACACCGTTGCATCCACAAAAATGCACTTTATGGCTCGCACCTGATTGTTAGTGACATCATAGTGCCATACTTCTCGAAAGATTAACACGGCGAGCGCCGAACGTCAGTAACGATCGGTACAGGTCCAGTTTTAAGTCTGGAGATTGCCAGACTTTCACAACGTTTTCCAGATACCCAGATTTTTTTTACACTTATACTGAAACTTTTATATTATAAATGTTTAAGTAAAAGTTTGAAAAAATCACATATCGCAAATCAAAATGTGAAATAAAAAGGTATAGAGTTTGAAAAGATCAGCCTGCGGCTAGCCCTTTGTCAAATTGTACAATTAAATAAGTTCTTTCAAAGTGAACCCCCAAAAATATTTTGGCTTCATTTAGAAATAACAAGATTAACGAAAATAATACTCAATAATTATATTCAAAGGGATTACTTAAAGAAAACCAAAATACAGGATGTTAAATTTTTAATTGAACTGTAATTTTTACCATAGGATAACCTTTACTTGGGAGCTGCAGTGAATGCCTAGTTAAATGGACTCAAAGATTATATTTTAGTATTTAGAACGCACTGTTCAAAATTATATTGTGCTCGTGAAGCAAATATGTCAGTATCAGTTTCATGGATCCTGAAAATGTTGTTTCGAAAAGACAACTTTCAACAATCGCACTTTGTTAATGTTTTACAAACTTTTTTTTCCTCCTTCCTTCCACTCTCTCCATCACTCTATCAGCGTGCACAGTCCATGTGCACCATCTTTATTCTCCAGTAAGTTTTTCATAGTACTTCCCAGACAACTAGTTTGTTGGTATAAGGGACGGCACAATTAATAAAAATATCAGAATTGCAGAATATAGATTCACAGTGATGGGAGCTGAGAAATATTAAATTCACCGATTACAAAACCGGCAATGCTAAGTTATTTTGGAAACAAGTGGCAACAATTGAACCATGAGAACGCAAGTCTGCTTTTCCAACTTTGAGTACTTTTGATTTTCACCTATTATCCTTACCCAATTCTTCCGAGTGTGTAGAAAGAACTTTCTCTCAAATAAATCTCAATAAACGAAAGAAATAAACAATCGATTACAAATAAATACTCTAAGTGGCATACTTTTGTTTAAAGAATGTTTAAAATCAGAAATGAAACTTATGCAGGTATAGATTTAACTGATGTCCTTAAATCAAAAATATTTTCGGAAAATATACATTGAAACATAATCATAGTACGCTGATCATAAGAGTTACGAATTGTTTTTTTGTCATGCATTGTTTTTATGCTGAAATAAATGCTTTTTATCCAAATGATCTTGTTTTTACTGAAACTAAGTTACGTTTTTTTATTGAATCTAGAATCCCAAGATTTCTCCAGATTTTCTGAAAAAAAAACTGCTCAAGACTCTCTGTATTTTTTCCTGGCAACGCTGGCGGTGAGAAACCAGTTTTCGTTTCCGAATTTGCGTCGCATTTGTGTGAGAAAGATGTGGTTTCAACAAGATGACACAGCGACCGCAACCATAGACTTATCAAAAGCGAAATTCGGAAATCACATTATGTATCTCCAAAAATGGGCCCGTCAATTGGACACCGAGGTCGTGCGATTTGATTCCGTTAGATTACTTCTTGTGGAGATACGTGAAGTCGTTTTTTGCGCTGACAAACCAGCGACGATTGACGCTTTAGAAGCCATCATGATTCGCGCAATTGACGATATACGACCCCAGTTGCTTCAAAAAGTGGTTGCAAATTGCACCTTTAGAATTGGCTTCTTAAGGCGCGTACACATACAACCAACGAACGACCAACGAACGGCAAATGACAGTTTGATCGAATGTTGGTCGTTGGCCTTGGCGTTGGTCCTGCCGTCTACACAGGAACAAATTGGCACCAATGGCTTGGAGCCAAGGCATTGGATGCGGTTCGGGCTGAGTGTCATTGTACACCTAGTGATTGACAGCGATGAAATTGGGGTTGTAAAGTATAACGCATTTATGATAGTAGAACGCATTTCGACACCGTACACTATATTTGACAACATGCAAAAAACATAGTCTAGCTCAACACACAACTCGGTATTAATGACAGCCAACACAACCGACCGTCCACACTACAACGGAGTCCCAAGGCCAATACATCGCCAACGCTTTGAAGTTACCGCCAGCAGAGCGAACAGCAGCCAAGGCCAAGGCCAAGGTTGGCTCTTCGTACACACTAAGCGAATCTGAGCCAACGAATGGCTTGGCCATTGGTCTTGGCCCTATGTGTACGCGGCTTTAAGCATTACATTTGCACGAAGTCATCGGCCCAAAGAAAAATTTTGAAAAAAAAATCATAACAAGGCGATCCGATTGATAGTTTTTGTTATATTCAAGTTTGAAAACGGAACCCTCTAAAAAAACACCCTTTATAATTTACAGCAAGTACCTCGCCTTAAAATAGGTGTCACATTTAAGTTCGCAGTTAATTTTTCAAGCATTTGTCCGCCAAATGTCTCAACTTACGAAAAATTATATTGAAATGTTTTGAAACTTTTGATTTCAAAACGTTCACGGTAGAATACGTTTACAATTTCCCCAATCAACGAAAATTATCGTCTACGTGAAAATCAACTTCACCTAAACCCGGTTTCCAATTCCAATTTATAATCCAGTAGCTTAATTGCTTGAAAAGTTAACACTGGTGAAATGGTTAGGACTTTTACAATTATCGTGCAATTTAGAGGCAACTAACACAGATGATTGACCTTGTTTTAGTGTATATCTATATAGTGACTATCTGTCGATTTACTTTTCTCACAAACTAGTTGTATTTTTTTGTGAAAATCTTATATTGCTTATGAATTATAAAAACAAACATATCTATGCAAGAAAAATCCTTAATATATTCAACAAAATCGATGGTTGGATCTATTTTAAAAGCAAACCATTTCAATATAATCTGTCTGCAGCGCCTGTTGGTTACATAATGTCTTTACCAGAATGCCATCTGGTTCGTTGATTTACAAGGAAATATTTATGAAAGCAATAATTATTTCTCTATTCCCTAAAAATCGACCATTATCAAACACCATTATTAGGGAATTCGGCTATGTCTAATAGAAATCAATATTTAAATAAGAAATTAATCCTCGAATAAATCACTTTATCTTTTCATACACACACTTGGCAAACTGTCTGAATGTCATGAACAAACCAGATAGTGTTGTTTTCTTTTCGGAACACGTGTGATGACGTCAATGCCTGTTGCCAATCTAAAACAATTTCTTTTTAGTCCGATTTCGACAAATAATTTTTATCAATTGAAAATCTTGTGTGACTGGCAGTTGAATACGTAACCGGAATCGGCAATTCAAGGACTACCAACAGCATGGAATTTTTTGAAAGTAGATGATGTAAGGAATTATTTCGGATTTCAAAATTTGTTTGAATTAGAGAATACCTCCTGTTATCTTATCATTTCTAATCAATTGTAATGTGAATAAGGGGTAATTAATTTTCAAATGTCAATAAATAGAAGATAATGTCATGAGCAGCTGATCCTTGACTTATTATATTCTTAAGTCTATTTGCGTTAAATTTATAAATTGACGTATGAGGAAGAGAAAAGATAGGAAATCTAATCGATGAGTCAATTAAATCATGTTTTCAAAAGAAAAAAATGTTCGCTCATATTTTTTTTAAAAGCTAGAAAAATCAAAGGTAAAATTTTCTAATGTCTCTTAAAATATCTCTATTTATAGTCAATTTCGAATTCAAAAATAAAATAATTAATAGAAAAAAATGTTCTATTATAATATTCTATGCAAGATTTTGTACAAAGCGTACAATGATTGGCACCTTAAGAGCTACTTTGATCATAAATGAGTATGTAAGTAAATACTGGGCAGCAATTAAATAGACAGCCAGTTTTGTTTTGTTTTTTAATAAGATTTACTGAAAAAAATCAAATTAACTCAAAAATTAAAAATATAAATAATTATTGGCACTTATTTTCAAATATTGGCACGTATGAATAGTATGATTATTGACACTTTTGTTTGCATCCATAAACAATATAACTTATTTTTTCAGGATTTTGCTTTCAATTTAAATCTATTATACATCAAAGAAAACTGAAATATTTTCCCATTCGCATTTGTTGATGCAGATTCCTCTGACACGTAAATGCTCTTGTTTTCACTTTTGAACTTTTAGAGCAAAACAAGAAACCGACTTCATTCCCATTAAAATCTCTTAACCGATCTTTTCAGAATTTCAATATAATTGAATTCTTTAATGCATTGTTCAATTCGTGGAAACCAATTTATTACATTCATTTCACAAATTTTTGCCACCTGCCAATGTAACAGCTTCTGGTTGCCGAGTGTCTTCGAAAGCTTGTACCAAACGTGGCCAGAGTTAGAGATGTGACTGCTCTTGCGACCACTGCTACTAATCACACAAATGTTCTTTGAAAAGAGCAGAACAAAAAATGTTATCCACACATCTGTTAATTTGCTCTTCTTTTTTAAATTTCATCAAACTATCAGCATACCTGTAAACCTGTAGCGGTTGCACCAACCACTATAAACAATTTCCGTCAATATCGCTCAATTTCCTTTCTATTCTGAACCAATGAACCCGAAAATTCGCCCCAGTGAGATCACTGAGGCAAGATTTTGTTGCTGTATTCAATGCTAATAGCCTAACGAGAACTCTATAGATTTGCAAAAAAGGCACCTATTAATACACAACAATTTTACAATAGATATTGTCGCTGAAATTTACGATCGGACGAATATAGATTTTAAGTTATGTAAGTTGTCAGTTGAATCTTATTTCGACCCGCTGTTGTCATATAAAAAAAAAAAGCAATCCCACGACAACCCTTGTACGGGTCTAGGGGTTGAAGCTGGTAGAGAGCTTCATTACAATTTTTTTTAATCATTGTGGATACGAGTGTGGAGTGATTAGTCCCACGACTCACTTTACCCCTGATTTAAATCAGGTACCTAATCAGAGCTAGGTGAACTCAAAGCTTGGTGCGCGGACCCTCGTCCGAACCTGGATTCGAACCAGGGACCCCACACGCAAGAAGCCAGTGCTCTACCCACTAGGCTACTCAAGCTTCTGCTGTTGTCATATACGCAGTTCGAATTTCAGTCTTTCGAAGCTTCAATTTTCTTGTATAACAGGCAGCAAACACTCACTGTTTTTCGTACGCACTGAGATCGCAACTGTGATTAAAATCGCTGCTACTGTAAACTGCTCTTTGCTGTGACAGCTCAGTAAAAAGAGCAGTTTAGCACATCTCTAGCCAGAATGATTATTGGTGAAAAACGTTTTCTCGGATTTTTGCCTAGACATTTTTTTCACAATATCTGACACGGAGTTATCTTTTCTTATGGAAAACTCTTTTCTACAGTTGGTGACTAATTTAGCAAGTTCACTAATGAGAGGTGTTTCAACGTGATTTTCAAAAGTAAACTCTTTATCTAACGTCATATCGAGTAAAGTAAGTTAGTTCTGATTGCCAACGCAATTTTCTTTTCAAATAGATGCTTTCGTTTTAGGTACAATTTATTTGTTTTCATTTGTTAACTGAAATTTCCACTTCTGATTATTTAAATAATATTTTAAGATTAGAGTCGTACGAATCCGAATACCATTCGCGCATATCACAAGATTTTTGCAGTTAATCCAAAGCAATGTTGGTTGTATAAATATAAAATAATATTCGAACTAAACAGAAGCCTTGAAAAACCTGAACTGCTATCTGCCAGCTTAAAGACTTGTAGCTTTTTATTTTTACTTAAGGGGTCAGGTACACTTGAGACATCCAGAAAAAGCTCTTTTTCAGGATTTTTTTTATACACACATTAAAGTAATTAATAACAAATGTTTTTTTACTTGAAAGAAATATATTTGTAGAAGCTAGTGTAATTTTTTTAAGGCACAAGGCTGAAAATTAGTCGAAATAGAGTAAATTTTCGAGGGATCAAAAAAAAAAATTGTTTTGCCGTGATCACTGTATCTTGTCACTGGATCATCCGAAATAAAAAAAATCGGGGATTATTAGTTAATGACATAGTGGTCCGGATAGACGAAGGACTTTGGCAGATTTTGATTTGTCGAAAATGGCGGTTGTTGAAAGAAAGTACATCGTCTAATCAAAAAATCCTTCGTTCATCCGGAGGATAATTACATATCAAATAAGTGAGGAAAATTTCATGCTGATCGATAAAGCCGTTTTCAAGTTACAGTGATCACCGACTACGAAAACATAGTTTCGAGAAAAATGCTTTTGAAGCATGCGAAAAACGCTTTATGCAATAGAGACGACTTCATTCAAAGTTATTTATCTCCATAAAAAAATTTCCGATTCGTCTGAAATTTGCAGAGAATGCTCTTGAAATATGCTACTTTTAGAAAATGCAAAGAAAATAAAATCGATTTTCTCAAAACTCTAAGTGTACCTGCCCCCTTAACTAGCAATCGAGAGTCCGTATTACTTTAGTTACATACTCGAGGAAATTGAATTCAATTTTTATATAGCAAGCCTTCGCGTTATATGATATCGAGCATACGTATCTTCTTTTTTTTTGTGCATCACTTTGCTGTATTGCAAATTTTAATATTAGTAAGTTTTTAATTCAAAAGTAATATATCTCTATTTCCTTCTTCTTCTTTTCTCTTCCATGCAATTGAATATCAACCAAAGCTCATTATTAAATTATTTGATTTATAAAGTTCAAGTACTATCCGGTATCTAAATACTGAATATTTCTTTTTATTGCTACAATGTCGTAATTTTGTTGGTACGAAAATGCAGTCAGATCTACATCGCTGTCGATTCTATTTATGGAACACTGCTCTAACGCCAAATATTAAAATAGCAAACTTGTATCTTCTCACCTCGGTAAAATCATGCAAGTGTAAAATTCATTCAGCTGGTCTGTAGCAGTAAAATTTAACTAATTACCTTCACTTTTAAAAGTGTAAAATTCGAATGATTCCAGTTTACTTGTGCTATGTATATTCTTTTAGTAGTTCGCTTTCAAAAATGCATATTATCATAAACATTGAGTTATTATATTCTTGAACTGTTATGCTGATTGTCAAAGAAATAAAAATCATGATAAAAAAAAAGTTTTGAATAATTTCAATCGCGCACACGAAAAGTTCATTGATCGAAATCTATGAGAAGTGCAAGCTAATAAAATACTAATATTCATATCGATAAAAATATGTTTTGTTCAGTTAAATCGATTAAATACATTTTAGGATAATGCTCAATTTAGCTTTATAAATTATTTATATTCTTGTGAAATGCCAAGCGAGAATTCTTTGAACTTAACATTATTTGTAAAAAAAATCAAAAGTATTCAGATTTTAATAATAGCAGCACGTTATTTTGCATATTTTCAAAAGAACTGAACAAAAAAATGGTCGCAAATAAAATACAATATCATACCACTTACTACCCACGAGTGGTAAACTTTGGCTTCAATTAATTTTGGCTATTTTATTTAAATTTAAAAAAAACACAAGCTTTCTATATGAAAAAGTAAATGCCTTAACTAAGAGAGCTGTGAGACATAAACTGATGTATGGAAAGAGTATTCTAAAGCTTCATTCTGACGTCATCGTATTCTTGCGTCACATTGCTTCCCCCTTCTTGAATCGTAGAGTGCTCCAGATCGCATTTTAAACAGCTCGCCCTTTTCCTTTCAGCGCCCTGCAATTCCTTGGGTTTGCTGCCTTCTTTCTTTTTTTGTTGCTTTGCTACGTGACTTAGCTGCCGCTCCTTTTTAAAGTGGTTGGCAATCTTTTGGGCCCGTTTCCAACTTTCTGAGCTCCTTTACTAAGTGGTATCGCTACATACTTTGGACTCACGGAAGCCTCTCAAGCGTGTGGCTTCTCTTTGTTAGTGATGCGCTCAGCGTTGAACTCCTTCTAAAGTTTTGTCTGACGCCCATCCTAAAGTACTGTTTGGGTTTTCGCTTTCTCGGATCACAACTGAGTTAATTGACATCATTGTGACCCCATTGAAACAACGTATCGCTCCAACCGTCCTTTCTCCGCTTTGGGTCATGAGGAAAATTTCTTCACGGGCTTTCGGACGCTTTGTATCCTCTCACGGTACGCTGGAGAGATATCTTGACAGCCTAAGGTAGTCAATATATCTCCCCTTGCTTAACAAAGTTGCTATTCTGTAGTCAGAACTCTGTGTCACCCCTGCAAAGGGAAAAACGAGGTCTCCTTTCTTACATAGTGCATTCTTATATACTTATCAATTTCAAGAAGATTCAAACTGATTGAGGTTAAATTTTTAAACTGAATCTGTCTAGTTGTCTCCCTTCCATTCTTTACGAAGTATTTTTGACTAATAAATACATGACTCTGTTAAACTAGCCGTAAAAACTGTTAACACCACTATGACTAGCTTCTGGAAGAAAAAATGTTGAGAATCTCTACGACTCTCAACACCATAAATGGTAAACTTTAATAAATCTAAATCATCTTACTTCTTGTTAAAGAGTCTTTACCAATTTTCCATTTAGAAGCTAGATGTATTTAAATTTCTTGACAGATATCGATATTTCCAGTTTAATCTGCTCTCTTCTTCAGTGGCTATCAGACCGATAGACACTGAAGAAGAAGAAACATCGATATCTGTGAAGAAATTAAAATAGATTTAGCTTCTAAAGAAAAAATTTGCCTTTAAATTTATATATTTTTTGGAAGCTAGAAAAAAATTAGCTCACATTAAAACAATTTTTGAATATGCATGGAAATCTAATCAGAATGCTTGAGCTACAATTTGACTGTATTCAAAGCCAAATTTTGAAAATTATTCGAGAGATTCATGGAAAAAATTTCAAAAATGTATCAGTTATCAATCCCTGGCTTTTGCTTATAAATCCCAGCTAATTGTGTTATGTTTATTATCTTTAAAGTAACTAGGAAAAGCTACTTGTTTGCAAACCCTTATTTGCTGTTTATAGGTGCGCATCGTAGATTTTTAATTCTCCCAGCCAATCATTACATTGCAGTTAAAGTACAGCTTTGTAGGACGTTTCTGAAACTACTGTTTTTTCCGAAAGGTATCTACTTTTGCACGTATTCTTGCATGAAATGAAAGTAGCCTGAAAGCAACAACAAAAAAAACACTTGTTTCAAATAAATACCATCCTTTTTTAGAATGAAATTTTATTTATTTGCAATGAATAGCTATTTGAAGTCCTAAGCGACATGGGTCTATTGTGACCAGGCTTTGGTCCTTCATGAACGGGAAAAAACAGTTGGTGATACGAACGAATCGTATCAAGATCTTATGTCCAAACGAATCATTCATTATATCTTCATAACCAAACGCCTCACCGTATCTCATATTAAATTTTTGGCTACTTTTTCTGGCTCTTTTTGTGTCCGTGTCTTAAGAACAAAAGGCACTAGAAAGCATGTGTGTAGCTCGATTATTCGAAACACACTGCACTTAATTAAAATCAGACTAAAATTAAATTTGCGCCGATCATAAATATGGGGGCTATAAAATGCGACTTAGTGGCAAAGAGTACTGAAAGAAAATCAAACTCGGAGATCTATGGCTAAAATCAGAGTTTCGTGTAGCGGCAAAAAGTTCAGTACGAAAATTAGCTATGCTGGTCGAAAGTTCCGAAACATTGGAAAATAGACTGTTACGTAGACTGTTAAAAACAAACAAACAAAAAAGGACTGCCCTCCTTGAAGAGGGCTGTCCATTACCCTCAATCCATCGCTCACATAGGTTACTAGTTGTAACAGTAGGGGTTTAGTTATTTTGTTCATCCGTTTTGTGTTCATTGTGTGTTGTTACTAGCGTCCAAAATAGTATAATTAATCAAAAACCAGTATTCGAGCCACTGGGATGAATACTGAATAGTTTTTTCAGGTGTGCCTCTTTGGGGTTGACAGGACCCATATGATCATTGACCCAAAAGAAAAGAAAGGAAAGAATTTAGAACCTAGTTTATTTGATACGTACATACAGTCAAAAGCGAAAATATCTTGCCATATAATTCGAGTCCGGCCTAGCAAGTAGAGGCTAATTTGGGAATGAATTCGTTGATATCAAGTGGGGACAATGGCGACGTAACTCTACTAGCTGGCACTCAAAGTCTCCATCTGTAAAATTGACAGTTAAAATTCCGGCCAGTGTAATTTACAACTAGAGCGCACAGCTACTCCCCGAAAAGTCGAGTGTTCAAACCGGAGAGTAATGGGTCGCGTAATTGCGAGATAACTCGATATCTACATATTTGAATATTACTACTTTATACAGCATAAAGCTTTGATTGAATGTCAGAATATAATTTAGTTTTGATTGAATATAAAAATTATATAAAATTATGAACATATTAATAAACGAGTGAAGTCGTATGTAAAATTCCATATCGGGTTTTAGCTGAGAGGCGGTAGTAGTGAAGAGCACCAGATGTATATATTTATATATACATATAAAAAAGTGGGATTTAGTAACTGTGGTCCAGTTTCCATGCAAACCAAACCCTAAGAGTGATCAAAGAAGCTTAAACTTTCTCAAGAGCGAATAGCTACGTTCTGCTTTACTGAATCACATCTGGTGAGCTGAACCTTGCTCAAATGCTTGATTTCCGCAAATTAGGGTGAATGAGTGGCGTCCACGGTCCGTCTTCGACAAGCTAGCCGGGACCAGAAAAGTCCTAACTAGATTTTCTGCTTCATAGACCGCATAACGAACTCAGGCCTACAGCTCATTTTTAGCATATCGTATCATACCTAGTCTAGCCATAAATTTGGTCCCTTATAAAATGGTGTGTCATTTCAAATTCGGAAAGAAAAAATCTACGAAAATTCGTTACATACATTCTTTATTGCCTATTTGATTATTAAAAAATAACATTCATTTGAAGTGCCCCCCCTTTTGCTTTTACACACTTCTTCAATTGATCCAGCCACTCGTCTATCGTCGCATGCACTGTTTCCAGAGGTATCAATGCCGTTTCTGCTACTAAATAATGCTTCAACTACTCAATGTTTCAATGAGGCTTCAAGCAGGCTTTCTGCTTTAAAACGTCCCATAGTCTGTAATCTAATGGGTTGAGGTCAAGACCGCCAGATGGTCAATCTTCGAAGGCCATAAAATTGGGTAAATGGTCCTTTAACTAACGTTGCGTGGTAAGCGCTTTGTGTGTAGGTACTGAGTCCTGTTGAAATATCCAATGCGTATTGGAAAATATCCGTCTGATAGTCAACTGCTTTTATTTTAACGCCTTGTTCACAAAAATAGGGCTTGGTAGCCCCCTCATTCGACACGCCCCACCAAACCATGATTGACGCTAGGGGGTGCCATTTTTCCACGTTAGCAACCTTTTCAGAAACTTCTTGAGAGCTGTGTGCATAGACCCTATCGTTTTGGCGGTCATCCGTAAAGAGGGTTTGACGATGACTACCTTTTGTGTGCTGCTCCCACAACTTCTTCTTCGCTATGGTCGCTCTAATGTGCCGCAATCTTGGGAGCCATTATTTGCCATTAATGTTGCATTTGCCCGTACCGACACCTATTTCTTTTCCCCCCTCTTGCGTTTGCCTCGTCAGCACAATAGCCTTAACCTTGGTCCTCTGCCTCAAACGTTATCTGTGTTTAGAAATACTTTAAAAAATAACGTTATCTCTTATAATCGTAATATGTCCTAATTTACTCATTTTGTTTGTTTCTTTTCCGATCGATTTGCTTTTTATTCTTTTTTGTATTATTATTCCATTCTGAATTTATTAATTTTCTTGGTTTTCATGTTATTTTCTTATTAATTTTCTTGGTTTTCATATTATTTTCTTTTTTCTTACATATTTTATACACTTGTATTTATTTTTATTTTTTTCTTCTTGTCTAATCAATAATTGGATTTGTTCTGTTAGACAATAAATAAATAAATAAATAAAGCTGCCGTCAAGCGATGCCCAGTATTTCGTCGATAAATGCCTAGCCTCAGGTTTTGTCTTATGATGCGGGACATGGTCCTAGGCGGAATTTTCGTCTCTCTCGATGTGATTTTTTGTTTCCGGAGAGGATTTCTCTGAATTCGCCCAGCAACGGTTTTGATGACTGCTGGTGTCCTTGATTCAGGAAGGTGGCCGCTTCTAGGTCTGTCATCGACAGAAGACATTTCGCTGAATCTTTTAATTAAGTAGACGAGTTCGGTAGAGCGGTTTTAACAAATTGAAAATTTCAACTGGGGTGTTGTTATACATGTGCAGCGCTGTTGCCACGATACCCCACTCTATGTTGTCAGCGCAGACTTATAAGAGCAACTGAGATATTTTTTAGCAGACCAATACTTACACTTTATAACACAAATGAGTATCATTTGTCATTCGATCACTGAACTATTTGAATTTAAAATATAGGGACAGAATTAAGTCGTTCAATGTGCACCAATCAACTAGTGGACTAAATGTATGTATCACTAAAGGTTTCACTAAAAAGAACGAATCTAGTGAAACTTAACCATTTTGCGTAAGTCTAAATTAGACTCTCCAAACTAAAAAAACAGATCTCTTTTATTGTAATAGCTGCTCAACATCTCCTCTTTCTCGTTCTTCCTATCAATCATAGCTAGAATATCACACGCTAGAATAGATTTTTCGCTTCACTCCCACATGTCGTCCCAGGAGACCTAATGTTGCTCCCTGGTTCACCTCTGAAGTTGCTGCTGCCCTTTGGGCAAAGGATGTTGCTCGTGCCAAATTCAAACGTTCAGCTTTGCATGATGACCTGCTTGAGTTTAAAAAGCTACGCTCTCATGCTAAGAGGGTCGCTCAAGAAGCCATCGTAGGCACGCATGAGAGTTGAGGCTTCTATGAGTTACAGCAATTCAAAACCCTTCTGTTCATTTATTCACTCACTGAAAAAATCCCCCGTCATTCCTCATAATGTGTTCCTTGATGAAACTTCTGCCGCTACAACTGAAGAGACCTGTGAGCTCTTTGCTCGTTTTTTCTCGTCATTTTCTTCCCCACAAAACCCTCTTTCTCCTCCACATGTTTCTTTCACCACTCCCTCGTCGTTTCGCGCTAACCTTAGAGCGCTCTCATCGTTTCGTACATACCCTTTAGAAGTTGAATATTTAATGAGTTGTCTCGATTCTAACTCTTCTTCTGGCTCTGATGATATTCCTAATATACTAACTAAGTCACTATCTTCATCACTTTGTATACCTCTGTCCATTATTTTCAACCTAAGCATCGCATCTGGTGTTTTTCCTTCCATATGGAAATCAGCCAACATTTTTCCCATACTTAAGGCAGGTGACCCCGCTTGTATCTCCAAATACCGTCCAATATCGCCTCTACCTTGCTTTAGCAAGCTCCTTGAGAGAGTTGTCTACAACAGAATTTATCCTCTACTTGAGCCTTTCCTTGCCAACGAGCAACATGGATTTGTCAAAGGTAAATCCACTGTTACCAACTTGCTATTTTTCAGCAATACTGTTGCTTCTGCAATCGATCAGCAAAGACACTGATTTCTCTAAGGCATTCGACTCTGTCAACCACGTGCTTCTTCTCTTGAAATTAGAGAAATATGGTTTCTATGGTCCGCTGCTCTCCTGGTTTTCTTCTTACATTTATGAACGTGCTTGTGTTGTAACTGTGAACTCTTGCTCCTCTGCTCCCTTCTATCCGACCTCAGGTGTTCCGCAAGGATCGATACTTGGCCCCTTGTTGTTCTTAATCTTCATTAATGATCTTCCAGGTCTCCTAAACTCTTTCTCCCTTCTTTACGCAGACGATTTTAAAATATTCAGAGTAATCGATACAATTGAAGACTGCTTTCAGCTACAGAATGATATGCACACCCTGGGCAACTGGTGTAGTGCAAATTATCTTACTCTGAATGTCTTAAAATGTCGCCAAATGTCATTCACGCGTAAAACTAACCCTTTAGTGTTTTCTTATTGCGTTTCCGGTACCTCTCTCGATGCTGTATTTTCTTTTAAAGACCTGGGAGTTATTTTCGACACTAAACTCTTATTTGACCAACACATATTGCATATAATAGTACAGTAAATCTGTCGAAAAAAAAATCGATTTACGGAAATTAGTGCCTAGGACGTGAATCTTTTTTTATTCGATGACAAATGAGATTTACTAAGCAACCATGGGGGTGGACCAGTTCAACCCTTAGCGGTCTTTTGAAAAACTCAAAAAAACAGCCAAAAAATTTTTGAAATGCGTTTATCTCGTTTGCTATGCATTTCACAGAAAAATCGATTAATGATAAAATGTAGAGGACGTTAAAATCTACAATTTATGTCATTGGAGCAATGCTGTACAACAAAAAATGCACACGGTAGGTGGCGCCAAAGTATCCAAAAAAGTGTTTTTCCACTTTTTCGCCCTGAAAATATTATTTTAACGCAAAAATGTAAATGCAAAAGTTGTTCCTTACATTTTTATCAACAACTTTTATTTAAACATTTTTTATATACGACTTACCGTTTCAAAGTTACAGTGCAATATAGCGCAGCGTATACAGCACCGTGCTGTTAATGGTATGTAATTTCGTCGTACCTACTGTGACTTTCTCCGGCGACGTTGGCATAGTTCTAACAAAAGGGACTATTCGACCATCTGCCCTATTGACTAAGGACCGTACATTTTTCAGTTGCCATGTGAGTTTCGGAGAGTAGAGACAGCAAAACTTAGCTCTCTAAAAATGAGCGATAATGTGTCGATTTGTTTCGTTTGTGGCGAAAGTGTTTTACCTCCGATGTGCACTCATTGCGTGCAACCGTATTATTGGAATTTTCGTACTTTTGCAAGCTGCAGCTTTGAAACGGTAAGTCGTATAAAAAAATGTTTAAATAAAAATTGTTGATAAAAATGTAAGGAACAACTTTTGCATTTACATTTTTGCGTTAAAATAATATTTTCAGGACGAAAAAGTGGAAAAACACTTTTTTGGATACTTTGGCGCCACCTACCGTGTGCATTTTTTGTTGTACAGCATTGCTCCAATGACATAAATTGTAGATTTTAACGTCCTCTACATTTTATCATTAATCGATTTTTCTGTGAAATGCATAGCAAACGAGATAAACGCATTTCAAAAATTTTTTGGCTGTTTTTTTGAGTTTTTCAAAATACCGCTAAGGGTTGAACTGGTCCACCCCCGTGGTTGCTTAGTAAATCTCATTTGTCATCGAATAAAAAAAGATTCACGTCCTAGGCACTAATTTCCGACCTCAACCTGCAGATTGACTGTACTATAACTGCCAAAGCGTCCAGGCTCTCGGGTTTTATGCTTAGATCTTCTAAGCATTTTACTGATATCTCCACCTGTGTACGCCTGTTTTGCTCTTTTGTCTGCAGTATCCTTGAATATTGTTGTCAAATATGTTGCCCACATTTTCAGTACTTAATTGATGCGGTTGAATCTGTACAACGCAGGTTCACCCGCTCTCTGCTTTTCAAATTCAATTTGACTTACTGTGGGTATAGCGCGAGACTTACCATGCTGTGAATTCCATCCCTGAAATCTCGTAGGCTGTTCTTCGATGAATGCCTTCTATTTAAACTACACCATCGATTTGTCCCATCTGACCTCTGCAACCTGGTTTCCGTCCGTGTATTGGATCGGTCATGTAGATCAACTTTAACGTTTAATGTTCCGTTTGCACGGGCTGATACAGATTAATTTTCACCGCTGCTACGCTTACCTAGGCAGCATAACGAACTCAGAATTGGTTCCCTGCCACCGACCTTGATGCTTTTCAAAAACATCTTAAAAGATAAAGTAATTACTTATTCTTTTTAATGCATGCTCATCTTGGCTAATTGATTATTTAAATTTTGGATTGAATTATGATACTCTTATTTGTTTTATATACATTTTTATTTTATGTATCATTGTCTATTGCGTAATTGGACCCGATCTGTTGTTGTAGACATTAAATAAATAAATAAATAAATAAATAGCTGTTCTAGCTCTCACCTTGGCCGAATCTTCTTTCAAAATGGCTAGTTTTAATACATAGTATAACATTTACCGTATGGCACAGAAAATAAAAATTTGGCGGTTAACTTTCTCAACCTTGGCTAAAATCAGAAGTTGAATGTGGATCACAAGAACTAGAAAATAAAGTTGCCCATGTACAACATTACACAGTTCCAGCTTTACATAATCCCAGACCTGAAACTACAGTTACAGGTCTGGGGTTGAAATTAGTAGCGACTACAATCAAAACCAATATGTAGGAATGTAAGGTGGTTAGTTCTACAACTTACTTACCGATCCAGCCATGAACCATGATCGGTTTATTGCTGGATTTGAACCAGACGCCACGAAGATTAGGAGCCGGTGCTATTCCCACCAAGCTAAGCTAAATCAGGGAAAATACGACTTGTACAAGTAATTTCACGTTCGTAAAATATCAATAAAGAAATAAAGCCATCGTCATCCACGTATTTCCAGGTGTAAAGGGAATCCAGTGAAGCTCCTTAAATTATTTTCATGGTCAATAGCAGCACCAACAATAAAGAAACATTATTTTGAAAACATGTCAAGTCATGCTTCTTTAAATATAATTAGGAAAAATGAGACAAGTTCTAAACGTGTCAAAACAAAATACTTTCAGGCGCCACACACTTAAAATTCGAGTATTATTTGGCAAACAGATATTCTTTTAATTCTTTTGAAAATAAGTACAATTCACGCCTATTTTGCGAACTAGCGCTTGGATGAGTATGAGTTGGAAAACTTTCCGAGTACTGCTTTTAATTTTTTGTTGTTGAAATATCTGAACTGAATAGAGGAACAATGTGTTGAACTGATGAGTTGAAGTGTTAATTTGATTTTAGAGTGGTAAGCTGATATATAAAATCCTTTGATTGATTTTTTGCAGCGTTTTCAGGGAGCGAAAATTCAAGGAAGTGAGACGATAACATTGATGAAATATTACCATTCTTGTTCGTTTTTCCGCTCCATACAAGCTGTATAGTCAAATGTCTAAATGCTATAAACAAGTCGATGTTAAGGTATGCTCCTGCTGGTATCAAAGAGTTTTTGAATGATTTCAGCTTATTTCGCGTCAAACGTCTAAATTGTATACATATTGACGTTTAAAGTTTGCCACCTCATCCTGAGGTCACGGGGCCAGAAATAAAACTGCTAGATTTTTATTAACATCCGAAATTGCCATATTATTTCATTATTTGTCAATAGTGTCCAGTGTTGCGAAAATTGTTCAAAGTGCTCAATCGTAGATACTTATTCGAATTTGATACATCAAAGAGATTCATCAAAATTCCTCCAACTTCCATTCAGAAATGGCACTTTATGAAAGCTAAAGTATTATTGATCTAATTAGTTTTACCTATAGTTGTAATATGTATTTTTAAAATCTGGCATGAATCCAGTCGGTGCGGATATTTCGAGTGACAAACATACGAAGAAATCTCCTTGAATTAGTACTAAAAACGACGTAAAATATTCTTAACCATCTGCGAATTTTGAAACGTATCTGTATCATCGACGACGAATACACCACAGATCATCATAGATTTTTCTGTTTTTTTTTTCTTTATTAAAATAAACTCCTGTCAATTTTCTACACGTGGCCGCGCGCAACGTGAAACGATCGATGAATATTTATGTTCCTGGATGAATAATGAATCAAATCATATGTCGATTCGGATATTGCTTCAGCTAAATCAATTACATATAGTTACAAAGTTTTAGTGAGATTTATTATTGATGTAATGATAATAAAAAAATTTTTGTGCAACATTCTATCGATTAGGAAGTACAGTAGTAATATGATTTTCACCATACACTAAAGACTACAGTCACACATCACACTGCGTTCAAGTAGAAATAGGCGAATTATTCGGAAATGGTAAACAATAATTTAGCTAGTTTGTAGTATTCAAACGTGCTTTGTATCTATAAATAATGTTTATGGTGAGATTCGGTTGCGTTGTGGTAGACTGCGACGAGACGGGATGAAATTGTACCATTAGAGAGCGAATGTGCTTGTTGACTGCATGGGAGTGGGAAAATTGTTCATAAATTGTTGTGATCTGATCGCTGGACACATACTAATTATATGATTGAGTTTCGCAAAGCATGAACATTTTGTTGATTATTAGATGGAATTTTCGAAATATTCTATGAATGATTGCAAACTTAAATGAACCATTTCTTAATGTTTGCTTCATTGAATGCGATTTGAAGTTGCAGCCACTTGAGTTTGAAGCACACAATTTTCGATAATTATTTACAATTCAGTTTAGAATTTAGTATGAGCTTTATTCAGTTACATAATTTTACAATGTATTGAATTAAGGCCGGCGATACATGAGTTCTTTAGTTGCAAAATGAGACTCAAGCGATTTTTTACGAAACTTTAAACTTTAAACACCATTTCTTATAGGAAATCTTCTCAGGAATCGATTTGTGCACTTTATTTTATCCCAAACCCAGTCTAAATGCCTTAAAAAGTGATTTGAAAAACAGCCTTATTTCCAAAACGCGACCTGAACAGAGATTTTTTCTCTCAAAATGGCGTCTAATATTTTGAACGGTTTGGTTCCAAAAAGCGACTCAAACCTTAGCAATGTCGGAAACGGTTCTTGCTATTTTTTCCAAAAACCGACCTAATGTTCTAACTTTAAGAAAAGGCTAAACTTCTGTTCGTCACATATTTTTAAATGGTTATTTTTATTATTAATCTTGTTTTAAATTAAGCAGGCTTTTTCTAGAATGATAAGAAATATTTCAAAGTTGGCCATACTGATTGCGACTTCACATGTTTGTTCTTAGAAATCGTGCGCCGACACATTAAATGTGTGCGTTGACTGAAGTTGTGTCATTTTGCTTCTATTTTTTAGAAAATATAGATTCGGATGATGAAACTGATGAATCCAATAAGTGTTTTTATCGTCGTATAGATTATAATAATCTTACAGAGAACGATATTTGGGATGCGGAAGTAATTATTGACGAAAAAAAAAATGTTTAACACAATATTTTTGCTGCTTATTTTTCCATGTTTTTAAACTTATTTTTGTATAATTGTTTTTTTAAGTTATGTTCTAAGGTAGGCACCTACTTTCTGTAAAACAAAAATTACAGGCAAAAATAAAAAATAAAAAAAATATAATTGTTTTTGTTTTGTTCCAAAACCCGACTCCAACATGAAGTTTCGTTCCAAAACCACACCTGAAGGCGATTTTGTTCCAAAACGCGACCTGATGAACTGTAAATGCGAATTAATTAATATTTAACATAATCCATAGTTTATGAAAATTTGTAATATTGTGTAGTTTTTTATTTTCAATTTATTAAAAAAAAAATTGGTTTGATATATTGACCAGGAAAGAAAATATAGTTTTTTGCTGTTTCTGAAAAGTTTTCAAAAACCTTTCAGTCTCATTTTGCAACTAAAGAACTCACATGTAAACGCCTGAATTTAGACCGTTTTTCAGAGGCTTATTTAAAATAGAAGGAATAAATGAATCGTTTTGAAAGTGATCATGTTTATTCATTGCATAATAAAATACAAGAATCTGATTTTAGTAAATTTTTTTTTCAAAATGGCCGCCGTAGTAACCAATCTCCTGAGACCCTCGCGATGAAAGGCATCATTCGGCGGGATTTTTAGCATCAGTTGCAGCAATTCGAAATCAAAAAAATGGGTTGGAGTGTATTTATTAAACATGTATCTTCTAGTTGAACCAAAAAAAAAAGTCAAAAAATCGTTAATTAGCACGCCTCATAAAAAAAGTTCGATTTTTCACCTTGTTTTCGACAGTTTTTGGGTCGAAAATGCTAAATTTTGAAAAATTTGTTGGCATTATTGAGGTTCAACTAGAAGCTTATACTATAGAGAAAACGTGTGCCAAGCTTCATAGGAATAGGTTGAGAGTTTTTGAGCTATCTTGCCCACCAATTTTTCGAGAAAAACGCGTAGCTTTGACACACAGAAACTCTATGATTACAACGACTGACCAACTAATCAGCGATTCCAAGCCCATACAGAAGTCCTTCAGTACGTTTATTTTTTAGATCTTAATTTAACTATTAATGCAAAAAAAAATGCAAATTTTACATGTATCGCCGGCCTTAAGTTGAAGTATTTAATTCAATACATTGCAATGTCTGTTTGTCCATTGAAAATGAAAATATTTTAGTTTTTTTTTGGAACTATTTTTGTTGGCTATAATTTACGATGTTAGCTCTTTAAACAGATCAATTTCAAACTTGGACTTTGAAAAAGACTGGACTTAAAATTCAATTCGACGCATTCTTTATGGAACTAGGAGGAATTAAGTCAGGAATTAGGCCATGCTCTTGTTCACGTGACGCCCATTTGTGGTTATAGCGATTGCTTCTCTTGTTATTTCTCTTTCGTCAGTAATAAATAGTTGAGGTGTTTGAAAAATAGATCGAATATGGTCAGATATATGTATATACAGTGGGTAAAAAAAGTTAAGGCACGAACACTTAGTAAGAACAAAAAACCTATTTTTAATGCGACTTTATTAATAAATGATTGTGTTTTTGCATTTAATTAAAAGTTTTGCATGTTTACTTTAAGAACAATATAAAAAAAACCGGTAAAGAAGCAAATTCCACAACATTAACGTAATGCCTAATTTTTCAGCAATTAAGAATACCCAGGCAACAGGTTTGATCCATCAGACCGTTCACAAACCTATATTTTCAGGACCAGATGGCCCCATACAGCTCCATAGCATAATGCTCTCTCCGCTGTGTTTTACAGTGGGAGTAGTATGATTCCTCCTAAACTCTGTATTAGGCTTTTGCCGAGCATATCGCCGTCCATCAGATCCACAAACATTAATTTTTACTCCATCAACAAAAATTATGGACTTCCAAAATGATTTTAGCTTTTTTACGAACTCTTCAGAAAAACGTAATTTAACAATTTCATTTTTTGTACTAATATAAGGTTTACTTCGGCACATTCTGCCCTTAAAGCCCGCTTTCTTTATTACATTTTGAATAGTTTGAGTTTGAGGTTCAACTCGTTTTTTCACCTTAATTTGTAAAACTGGGACACTTAGTTTAAGGTTTTTCTTAATTTTTTTGATAATCCCCTTTTTTTTCGCTCAGATAAGATTTCAGTCTATTCTAACCGATGCTTTGTTTCAAACGATTTGGTTGATTTATATTTTGTTATTACATTTCTCACTGTATAGCTTGATTTTCCCATTAGTATTCCAATCTCAGAACACGCCATTCATGTTTTCCAACGTCGCGAAAAACATTCACGGATTTCTGGACCTACCGATTTCCTTTTCACACTCATTTTTAACAACACCCTCAATAAAATTACTTTTACAAAAGACTTTTCAAGCTAGACTGAATAGAAATATCATGTTTTTATGATATTAAGTCCATTTAACGGTATTTTTTTCAGGAGTTACAAATAATTTTAGATAAAATTGCGCTATTTTGGCACTTCACTGAAAAATGTTACGTTAATGTTGTGAAATTTGCTTCGTTACCGGTTTTTTTTATATCGTTCTTAAAGTAAACATGCAAAACTTTTAATTAAATGCGAAAACATAATCATTTATTATTAAAGTCGCATTGAAAATAGGTTTTTTTGTTCTTACTAAGTGTTCGTGCCTTAACTTTTTTTACTCACTGTAGGTATCTTTTGTCGAACATTCTGCATAAGATGCAAAATATTTCGTTTAAGCAATATTAATCAACTAGAAAAATATACTATAGAAATCAAAACTCAATATCACACAAAAATATTAACAGTAGCGTTTAGTAAACGAAAATTTGTCAGAGACCCCAAAATATCCATTATTAAAAGTATTAGACCTTCATTGTACCAAAACAAGTAACTACCTGTCAAGCGTACAAATGTTCTCAAAGGTAAAATTCGGCTTCTTTCTTATAATCCTTTCCAATGTAATTTTCAATACCATAAAATACATATGTTTGTTAGTTACAAACCATGCACTTAAATTCTTCGCAACAATTAAAGTCATCTAAACCGCAAGAAAGTGGCAACATTGATCACTTGTCATCCCAATGTTTCTCGCTACCTCTTGCATACAGATAGGCGGATTAATCTTAAATCACACGGTTTCATTATCTTTTCACTACTGGTGCAAATCTCATGTATCTGCTGATACATGTGAATCGTAATTTCTTATTAATCTTTTCCATGAACAGAACTAATCCAAGTTTTTCTTTCAAATAAATTTCGGTAAACATTTACATTTCATTTGCCTATGGAAAATTTAGAACTTCTGACTTAAGTAGGGACGATAAAATACCAAAAATATCTATTTTGCGTAGTGTTAATCGCTATATTTACTCTTATAATTGTATCAACTCATTTCCTACTCATATCTTATTTGACATAATCTTTCTATCTTGATTATAAATATGTGTATACTAAATTCTGTCGAATGCTTGTACTATCTTATTTTCGCATCTAATATAAAAGCATTTTTACGTAGCTATGTCTGTATCATGTTTTTCAATTCTTTTCTGGTAAATCAAATTTTTTTTTTCAATCTGTGTTCATTGAACGTTGTGAGTGTTGTCGCGCGAATTCTGACAGTGTCACTCATTCGTAGGGGTTAGTTAGGCGATTTCCGATAGAATTGAAATGAGAATTTTTTGACATTTCATTGATTTCTGGAAAAGTATAATTTTTATTGGCCTTTGTTGATATTGTGTTTCGAAAAGTACAGTGGAAAGTGGTTCGTAGAGTGTGAAACTGAAGTCATGGTTCAATTAAATGTAAGTAACTGTATTCGAAATTGTGCCTATAAGCGCATGAATAATATTTGATATCAGTGCTGATAATCATAAGATAAATAAATACCACCAGATTTTGTTGTCGAAATTTTTCACCAATCGAAAATTGTAATTCATTTTTTTATTGTCGGGGTATTATTGGGAGTATTGTTTCTTCTAGCTTTGTCTAGCCCTGTTTTTCTAGACGGAATTTTCCGTAAACCGAATTTTCCATCTATAATTATAAATTGATAAACATAGTAGAATTTCACTGCATGCTAATTTAATTTAAAGTCACTTTTCGGTTTACATAGCCAAACGTAGCATAAAGGAGAATAGCAGATCAAACGTTAATTGCATTTTCAAGTATTTTTTAATAGTATTTTTTGCTTAAGTGCATAAGGTCTTATAATGTTAAGAGAAACATACGTATCTGCCCGCAGAAAATAGGCATTGAATAGAACATGATAACAAGCTTATTTGATTGAAAAGATTGTCGAACGGAGACCTGATTGCTAAGATTAGATAATACAATGCTTCAAATTTGACAGTACTATTCGAGTTATAGTACTTCTATGTTGGCCCAAAAAAATTATGCAATCAAGTGGACACACTAAAACAGCTGAGAATAAGACCTGACAATCGGCACACCTATATGTATTATTTGCTGATCTGACGTAGGGTTTTGTGTAAAACACTACGTCAAAGTAACAACCATTTTGTTTTTTTTCAACATAATTTTGATAAATTGATTTCTTATATGTATATATAGTCGTTAAATTATTCATTTTAACATATTTAAAAATTATTGTTATTATTATTTATTATATTGATATTTTCTTTGTATGAACAATTTTACTGTTGTTATGATTGGTTTAAACCAATCCTGGCCGGGAGCGGATTAATTAGCATCCACCCAACACTAAATGATTGATGAATTCTACTGGATCATTTGAATATGTTTTTTTTTAAATTTCTGTATTTGGAAAACATAGCTATTTTCTTTTCTTGATAAAGAAAATGTTGAAGTACGCTTACACCACCTTCTTTTAAATAATGATTCCTTCACGGACTCTTCCTTTCCCGGACTCTTCCTTTCCCGTTCCCTTTGTGTCGTCTTTAGCTGTTGTATGATGTCTGCGTGCTGTAGCTCGAAGAAGCTCAAACCCAACCTGATTGAGCTAGTCGACCGAGCGAAAGTGGTATAGTAGCACGAGTGGCATAGTGCCGAGAGAAAACGTCTCGACGAACTGCTTTTTCTGAATCTGAATCAAAGTATGTACATATTTTGGGATTGAATGAAACCAAGAAATATTAATGTTTCTCTATCATTGTATGTATTCAAATTCAAAGTTACACTAAATACACTACTGAAGGATGATACATAGTATCCGGCTTTACTCTGTCAAGTTTACTATCAGTTAAGCCCAAAACTGTCGAAAATTGTGAGCTGGTATTTAGGTCTTCCAATGTTGATACTTCCGTTGTGTAGACAAGGGCCTTCATCCGTCCCCATACAAAAAAATCCATAATTGTTGGATCAGGAGATCTTGCAGGCCAGTTTATTGGTCCATTTGTACCGATCCAGCGATTGGTATAATTGGAATTCAACCAATCTCTGACTGGTCGGCCATAGTAAGCTGGAGCACCATCGTGTTGGTAAAACATGGAAGCCAGTCGTTGCAGCGGAATATCCTCCAATAAGTCCTGCAGATCATGTCTTAAAAAATGTAATTAATTGGTACTATTTAAAGTAGGCGGGAGCCTAATAGGTCCAATTTCATCGTTACCAATCACTCCTGCCCATAAATTTACGCTGAACCTATGCTAAAACGATGAAGTCCTTCTAGTGTGTGGATTGCTCTCAGCCCACGTATGTAAGCTGTGAAAGTTTGTGATACCGTCCCTGGTAAATAAGGACTCATCCGTCCAGAGAATGGTGTTCAAAAAATTTTCGTTGTCTAATTGTTTCTCAAGGAGCCAATAGCAAAATTCCATCTTTTTGGGCAAATCGATCGGTAGCACTAGTGTGTGATGGTAGGAATGTAAACGGGCTGCTTTAAAATACTCCAAACTTTCCACGTAGACACGTTAAACTGCAACGCCAAGCGTCGAATACTGATTGATGGGTCAGTTTCCACTGCATGCAGTATTTCTTCATTGGTCCGTACAGCGATTGCAGGCGCAGGATTTGCGTTTACTCGGGTCGTCCTAACGCTGCTAGTTTCCCAAATCCTTGTGTATAATTGTTGAAACAGTCTCCGGCCAGGAATCCGTCGATGGGGATATCTCAGTTGGTACAAAGATTGCGCCACTAGTGAACTTCCCCGGCACTCTCCATATACGTACATAATATCTGCATACTCTTCATTAGTGCAGTGAGACGTTTTGAATTCATGTTTGAAATTTTAGTGATATCTTCTAGTTCGAGTAATGTACCGAAACTGACAAAAATTTGAAAGTGGTTCTGTTTTTATAGGGTCTTAATTTTTTTACGTATTCCATTAATAAAGGCGAAGAACTGTACCCAATTTTAGCTTTCACATCCAGGTAGGTGCTTCAATTATGTTGAGACTAATTTAAATGAAGTTTATTTTATGGATAGTTTAAAAAGTAAAAATACTTAAGTACAAATAACAACTTAAACTTTTCTTTTCAACGAGGGCCACTTAACGGCATACTTAGTTTTTAAGCGATATGTATTTTTGCTTACTACTTGCGAAATGGTAAGATCTAGGTCATAAATATGTATGCAACTTTTGTAGCCAAAATATAAAATTAAAATGGCATATTTTAATAAGATTTTCTGAAAAAAAAAAACAACATTGAACACAGAATTTTCAGGGTAGAAGTACCAAAGTTTTGTGTTTTGAAGTAAATATCTCAAAATCAGGTACAGTTACAATTAAGAATGTTACATCAAATTTGAGGTAATTTAATTCCAAAAAAATTAAGCCAATAAACTTTGCGTTATGATTATTAGTTTTCAAGATATAATGATTTAAGTGAGTCAGGGTACAGGTCTGAAACACTTTTATTGGCCACCCTGTAACTCCGTAGATTTTGAAAACCGGACCACCCTGTAAAACAATTTTTTGCTCAAAATATATCAAGGAATGCCTCCTTACAAAACTGTCCACCTAGTACCAAACACCCTGTATATATATATATATATATATATATATATATATATATATATATATATATATATATTAGGAAAAAATATCAGTGAAAAAATCTTAGGTTCCGATTGTTGACAGTTAATAACCTTTAACCCTTTGGCGCAGGTGGCCATCTTAGCGATATTTAAATGTACCTATTATTCTGTCAACAAATAACATTTGCTAAAATAAAGTTTATTGAATGAATTTTGAAAGTGTTTTAAAAGTGAATGTGATAATATTTTTGAAATGTTCAACCCTATGTGGGCGCTATGCGCCTAAAGTTAGATTGGGAAAATTTTTGAATTGCGACAACTTTTGATAAGATTATCAAATCATTATCAAACTTAAGGGACATATTCTGCCCTACTAAGCGCAAAAGCGGTATCTCAAAAAAAAAAATCGGAAAATTTGTTTTTTATAACATTAGAAAGCTAAAAACAATACGCATCTAATGAACAAAGCCTTTTAAAGGTATCTTATTTAAAACATATGGAAAACACCTTAAGAAAGTTTTTTGAATCTAAGTACCTGATGTATTCAAGAGCAGAAGACCGTTCACCGAGAAAAGTGGAGCTAGGAGAAACGAACCCAGTTCCTCGTCGCCTATCTCAATTTTACCTGAAATCACTAAGAAAATTAGAGGTATATCAGTATTACTACTTTTACAAAACTTCAATTATCTCGAAACTCGCTTTCATTGAGATACCGCTTTTGCGCTTAGTAGGGCAGTTTTGATATTACTAAATTGTAGACTCCTGTATTTTTTAATAACGTGCTGGCAACCCTGCAGTTACAGCAGTGAAAAATATTTGTCTTTTGCAGTGAAAACTAGCCCATATAAAAATCTTATGCTTTGTTTATACAACCAAAGCAAAACTTTTGAAATTTCACATCGGACAAGAACGGTAACTCTCTTCCAATTTACCTATATTATAAGCATCAAAAACTTCTATTCACGAGAACTCACGGCCAAATTATTAGATACAGTTGAAATTTACAGAATGTATTGGTATTAAGTAGGACCAGGTCTGATAGAAGCGATTTTAGAACGCGAGCAACTCTGTGCCAGTGGTGCCATATTGAAAAATTACAAAGAAAAAACTGCTTTTTGCCCTATGAATTCTGATTCCGTTACCGGATTTTCATGAAATTCACACAGAAGCTGAGCCTTATGCTAAGCCAATTAGGTTGAAAAATTCGGTTGGAGCTACCAGCTATAGTAATTTTGATGTATTGGATTTTGAAAAATTTCCCAGTTAAAAAATTAAAGTTAAATATCTTTGTACCCCTATTACTTCCAATGCAGTCATCGAATCGAAACGAAATTCGCAGAGTGGGTTGATTTCAATGTGTGGCAGGTGTGAGATATTTTTGGCTTTGATGCTAGCAAAGGGTTGCCAGCGCGAGGTATTTTTGCTATTTTCGTATCAATAAATGCTTACATTAAGTATTCATATCGCGAGCATTTACAATGAAAATAAGCTGCCAATGTTTAAATTTTCTAAATTCTGGAAATTTTTAGGGTAGTGATCCCAAACATTTTTCTATCCTTGTAACTTTCGACGAAGTTACTGGATTAAATCGAGATGGATAGTGTTCGAATTCAACATAAATTAGAATACGATTAGCATAAAACAATTCCCACACTTGCATATACCAGGCAAGCAAAATTTGATATTGCACGCTTGGGTGTATGCAAGTAAAGTTTGCCAGACAACATGTTGTAAAGAATTTGTGACTGCAATTTCGGTCTCACGGTGTGAATGCAATGATCATGTTACACTAGACCGAGATTGCAGTCAAGAAATTCTAGATCAAAAATTCGCTGTGTATGTACAACGTGATCAGAACTTATGTCTCACGATGTATGGATGTGTAGTTCACGTTGTGCATACATTGAATATGAAGTACAACTAAGTACTACATAAGTATGATAATGGAAATAAAGCAGTCAGTATTGTCCTAGCATTCAATCCGTGCGTTTCTATTCAACGAACATAAGGTCTAGCACAGGTTTAAGAACTTGGGCTAGAGACGGAGATAATCACATAGCAGCTATCGGGAGCTCAGTACCATCGTTAATCGCACCTAGTACAGGTCTAGTACCTGGGCTAGCCAGTTAGAGTAAAAGAGCTCTAACTTAACATTTCATATAGCGCCACTGGGCTAAATCTGCCGAAGAGCAAGGGAGCTCAATTTCTACGTTCATCGCACCTAGCACAGGTCTAGTACCTGGGTTAGGCAGTTTGAGCAAAGGAGCTCTAACTTAACATTTCATATAGCTCAATTTCTTCGTTCATCGCACCTAGCACAGGTCTAGTACCTGGGTTAGGCAGTTTGAGCAAAGGAGCTCTAACTTAACATTTCATATAGCTCAATTTCTTCGTTCATCGCACCTAGCACAGGTCTAGTACCTGGGTTAGGCAGTTTGAGCAAAGGAGCTCTAACTTAACATTTCATATAGCTCAATTTCTTCGTTCATCGCACCTAGCACAGGTCTAGTACCTGGGTTAGGCAGTTTGAGCAAAGGAGCTCTAACTTAACATTTCATATAGCTCAATTTCTTCGTTCATCGCACCTAGCACAGGTCTAGTACCTGGGTTAGGCAGTTTGAGCCAAAGAGCTCTAACTTAACATTTCATATAGCTCAATTTCTTCGTTCATCGCACCTAGCACAGGTCTAGTACCTGGGCTAGCCAGTTAGAGCAAAAGAGCTCTAACTTAACATTGGTGACCCCGACGTGATTTGATCACGCAACTTAACAAAACATGGCGGAAATCATTGATCGCTTATTTCAAAGGCAAACCCGGCAGGCAGCCGAAGTCGACAACATAATCTCAAACTATAAGAAAGATTCAGCCAGTCGAAAAACCAAGGCTGAATATTTCGAAGAAAGGCTTCGACGGCTAGAAGCAGCCTGGGAACTGTTCGAAGAAACAGATACCGAAATCCGGGCACTTAAAGATGTTCCGATAACACACGAATACTTCACCAGTGGCCTATACGACACGACGCAAACCAATGTACGAAACTTTCGAACGCGTTTCGAAGAACAAATTCAGGCATTGGAACAATCTAAAGCAGCACCAGATTTTTGCGACGGTGACACAGCTGTACAACAGCCAAGTGCGTCGAAAGTAGCAAATGAAAGCTTCGAACACGAGGCGACACTGAGTGAATCAGTGAAGGGAAAGAGCATTCCCGCGCCGGAAGCTACCAAGTTTATAAGAAGACATAATGCTCTAGCTGACTCTTTGCGTCGACTTCTCGCCCGTTTAGATCAAGAAGAACATTCGAGGCAGTTTTACCAGTTAAAGATCAAACTGATCAACCAATACTGGTCCCAATTAGAGGACTACAACCAAACCATCTGGGAGCTGAGCACGGACCCTGTGTCAGAGGGTTATGATTTAGACCAGCATATTCAGCTGGAAGAGCTTTCACAACAGTGGCTGATCCATTTATCAACCAAACTCGATAATTTAGATGCAGCATCAGCCCCAAGACTCGCACCAGCAGTCTCCGCCACTGGGCTAAATCTCCCGAAGATAACACTGCCCAAGTTCGACGGGGACTACATCAAGTGGCGGCAGTTTCATGACCTATTCATTCAAATGGTCGATAGCCAAATGTTATCTAACTGCCAAAAGTTATGGTATCTCAAGACAAATTTAACGGGTGAGGCTGAAAGGCTTATTAGAAATTTCGCTCTTACGGACGACAATTATAGCTCAGCCTGGAAGATGCTTAAGGACAGATACGAAAACCGAAGATTATTGACAGCAGCATTGATCAATAAACTACTAGCAAGTTATATCTTTTTGTAATGTAAGATATGTATATGTATTTAAATAAAACTCGAGTTTCGATTCTATTCGTTTTTATTCCTTCGACAATTCCAAGTAGACTGACTCAATCGTCTACGTACATTCAAAATGTCAATTATCTTAGCTTACTGTTTAATTAAGTTTATTTAGAACATAATTCAGTGTTGAGTGTTTATAATAGTCAATTCAGTGTTGAGTGTTTATAATAGTTAATTCAGTGTTGAGTGTTTATAATACCATACAATTGTGTAGGTGTCATATACATAACTTCTCCCCCTCACTCTTAGAATTCTCCTGAATTCTATTTTCTACATCAAATTTTACAATTCTTTGCTTTTTTTTTTTTTTTTAATATACAATGTTTGTTTAAACTAAGTTCATTTAATGACCTATTATTAAACATAAATATAAGTTTTCCAAAAATAAATTTCTTTGTTGTTGATTTTTTTTTAAAAAAAATCAGTGAAGCTAATTACAATTTTTCTTTCTAATATGAGAACTTTATCAAAATTATCAATCAGCATTCTGATCTTTTGTTTGTTTTTATTTTCTCTTCTGACAGCCATTTGTATCTTACAAATTTAGGTTTTCAAATATTAACAATCTATAAACTTTTGCTTTTTTTCATAAGTAATTCTGTATTGCATCGTCTTTGTTGTTAACATTCGGTCACATATTTGCAAAATTGATTTTTTTTTTTTTTTTTTTTTTTTTTTTTTATTAAAGTACGTTTTAAGCTAATTAATATATTTTACTTTATGTCTCGCTCATAAATTCCTCCTAAAGTAATGCATTTCATTCACATTTTCAATGTATGTAAAAAGTACTCGATTGCGTATTGTGTGAGTGTCTACTATGTCAATCAAGCCTCTCCTAGGTCTGTCGTTCTTTTTTTTTTTTTTATATTAGAGTCTGTACTTTATTTGTCGAATGTCTTAATTCTGTTTTTAGTAGATACTTGTGTTGTTGTCATCACTATGATTATTGTGTCAAAAAGGTACAAATTTTAATGTAAAGTAAAGTAATATTTAAATGAAACTAACTGTTAGTATGAACACAAGTTTGTTTATATTTTTAGTTTTCCCTGAACTATTTCTAAGATCATTCTTTCCCTGAAATATGGTATATCTACTTCTGTAAATGTTGGGTTACAATTTCTTGTGAGGCATTCAGCTATCATACAGCAGAAAACTCCACAATCGCTCCCATTACTTTGCCTTGGACAATTATTAGCACTTTCTTTAATGAATGCTTCTGTAACAAACGGTATTCCCTTTTTATCTAAGGATTCTTCTTTTAAATAGTTCTCTAATGTATTAAGAAGTTGTGGATTATTATTTCCTAAAGAGTCGTAATATTTTATAGTTTTGTTCCTTAAATCAATTACCGCTAGGCACCAATGTGTACCATTGACATGAACAGGAATTAATATAAGATCATATGCAAAAATATCCGCATTTTTCGTCCAATTTTTCACTGTTTTATAGCCTAAACGTAATAAAGTTGGAACAAAGAAAGTATTCATAGTAAAAACCTTCGGGAATTCATGAATTGAATAGATGTTGATTTGCTGTTGATTGCGTTCTACTAAAAGGTTTAAGTAAAAGTTTATAATATTGTCATTTAACCATGATGAGCCCACCAGACTATTTATATCTTGACGTGTTAGAGTTAAATTAAATTTTGATATTAAAATTTCTTCCTGTGATTCCCCATTTGTAGCCTTATTAATTACTTTTCTTTCTTCTTTGGTAATAGGGTCCATTGAGTTTGTAGCCTTGTCAATCACTTTTCTTTCTTCTTTCGTAATAGGGTCCATTGAGTTTCCTTTGCAATCCACAGACTTACGTATCCTCTTAATATTGACTGGATGAACATTTTCTAGCTTTGATTTTCGATATTTAGGTAATTGTTTGAGTCTCGTCGCTTTGTAATTTTTTATAAAGCCTGTTGTACGTGTTTCAAAATATTCTTCTCGTTTTACATTTTGTTTTGCTAGCATTTTGTTTTTAGTGTCGATCAAATTTTTTTTTATTTGTTCAAGATTTACTTTTCGATTCTGCACTTCGCATGGTGTGCACTTAATAGATGAATGGTACCTCTGATTATAATTTCGTAATGCCTGTTGTAGTATTCGTTTCGGTGCGAATTTTGTCTTTCCAAAAGTAAGAATCCTAAATTTTTCAGCTATTGTGCTATGTAATTTTTCTATGTCAGCAATGCCAGTGTGGCTATGAGGCTTTGTCATGTGATGAATAATACCTTCATTTTGAAAATATTCTTTGATTCGAATCGCATTAAACTCATTACCTGAAACTATTTTGTTTGGTTTTCCAAATTTCGTAAAATGCTCTTCAAGAGTTTCTATTATTGTGAGATGGTTTCTGTCAGGTAAATAATATGCTGTGCCAAATTTCGAAAACGTATCAATACAAGTGAGGAAACAATATTTCATTATAAAATACATGTCGATATGGATTATTTGATTTACATCCGTAGCTGTTTCCGTTAGCTGAAATTTCGGTTTGATAGGCCGTCGCTCGTATTTAACTTCCTGACACACATCGCACTGATTTATTACTAGTTGTATCAACTCTTGTAATTTCGGATAGTAGATTTTGTTTTTAAGCATTTGGAAAGTTTCTTGTATGCCTGAGTGAGAACTTTCTCTGACATGATAAAGCGATATCTGTTTTATTGCCTCAACTTCTGTGTGAATATCTTGTGCTCTGAATGAGCATCTTGCAAATTTAATTTGCCTGTCGTTTGAAAACATTTGTCTAATATGTTCCTGTACTACATTATATTGACTATCCGATAGCTCTGTGTATATTCCAGTTATGCCCTTCTTGATATACCTTCTTAAGATATCACGTAAATTTCTAAAGTCGTGTTCGGATATGTATATTATTCTTTTTCCATGCATTATCTCTATTTCTTGTGTCTTATTATTTGTTAAAATTAACTGTGTTTTATATTTGTTTACAATTTCTGACTTTATTGGGATATAATCCAAAAGTTCTTCCTCCGCTGAATGCTTAGTCGCCATGGTAGAATTTATATCCTCTTCGACGTTGAGTAAAATTCCTAAATCTGAATATGCTTGAGTCTCTTTTTCCAATTCATCTGATACCGTTTTGTCTTCTCCCGTTTGCTTGATTCTACTTAAAAAATCTGCTACATGGTTCTCTTTTCCCTTGAGATACTCTATTTCATACTGATATTCGCCTAGTTTGGTAAGCCACCGTTGATGTCGAGGTGAGAGATCTTTACCTTGATATTTGGCGTTCAAGTATTTAATTGGCTGGTGATCCGTATATATCTTAAATTTGCTTCCATAGAGGTATGGTCGGAAATAGTGGATCGACCACATGATGGCCAAGAACTCTTTGTCTATAGCCGAAAAGTTTCTTTCATGTTTTTTCAGTGTCCTGGATGCAAAACATACCGGGTGACCATCTTGCGACAACACGGCGCCTATCGCGTAATTCGACGCATCCGTGGTTAAGTGAAACTGTTTTTTATAATCTGGAAATTTTAAAATTGGTGGCGAGATAACTAAGTTTTTCAGTTTTTCAAACGCTTCAATGTAATTTGGGTCTTTGATGTTGAGCTTAGCTCCTTTCTGCAAATACTTTGTGATTGGTTGGGCCACCTTTGCGTAATCTTTAATGAATTTCCGGTAATAACCAGTAAGTCCAAGAAAACTTTTTATTTGTTTTTCCGTTTTTGGTATTACCAGGGACTGAATAACACTAATTTTTTCCAGGTTTGGTTTCAATCCTTCATTTGTGACTACATGCCCAAGAAAACCAGTTTCTTTCTTTATGAAATTGCATTTGTTTATTTGCACTTTTAGTTTGTGACTCTCTAAAACTTTGAAGATATCTGTAATAGCCTTTACATGTTCCTTTAAGGAAGTGCTAAAAATCAAAATGTCGTCAAGGTAGACAACGCAAGTTTTGTTTATAAAATCCCGTAAAATCTCATTCATGAGACGTTGGAACGTTGCCGGGGCGTTTTTGAGCCCAAACGGCATACGTACAAATTCGTAAAGACCATGTGGCGTTACGAAAGCAGTTTTTTTTCTATCTTCTTCTTTCACTAAGATCTGATGATAGCCTTTCGCCAGATCTAGGGTTGTGAAATATTGTGAATTTCCTAGTTTACCTAATATTGAATCTATGTTAGGTAAGGGAAATTTGTCATCGATTGTGACTTCGTTTAGCTTACGATAGTCGATGACTAATCTGAATTTTCTTTTCGCCGAATTATCAATTTTCTTTGGAATAATTATCAGCGGGCTTGAGTACTTCGAATTGCTCTGCCTTATTATTCCCTGTTTTTCCATATCCCTAACTTGCCTACGCACTTCTTCTTCGTGTTTAGGAGGGTACCTATATAACTTAGAGTTTATTTGCCGATCTGTGGTGGTTGGGATTTCGTGTTCTATACTGGGTGTACTTGTGAGTTGATCTCCTTCTTTGAAGAATATAGCTTCAAATCTGTTAATTATTTTTATTACTTCCCGATATTCTTCGCTGTTCAAATGATCTAATTTGAGGTGGTTCATGTAATCATTTTCGATTTGTTCTAACGTATATATTTGATTAATGATGTATGGATTATTCAAAAAATTTATTAATTGACCGTTAAGAGATATTGTTTGGTTTTCGAGATCAATCACAGTGCTTAGTTTGTCCAACAAATCAACACCAATGATAAAATTATATTTCCTGTTTGCCAGGTTTCTAACTTTCCACCTTATTTTCGCTTCAGCTGGTATTTTAAATTCTAATGGGGCAGGTGTATGTACTTCATAATTTACACAATCTTTTCCTGTTATTGTAGAGAAATATAGAGGTTTGATTTTGATTTTTTCAAACTCTTTCAGATTCTCGTCAATGATGCTAAACGAGGATCCCGTATCTATTAATGCTGTGTATTTTATAGAGTTAATAGTGAAATTAATTAGTGGCAGGTCGTCCGAGGCTAGTTTAGAAAAAACGTTGCCTGTTCTGACTGCACTGGACTACCACTAACATGATTTGACTCTACGTGATCATTTTGTCTATCGTTCCTTTGGAACTGATCATTATTGAAATTTTGATACGAATTTCTTTTACTTTCGTACCCCATATGCTTCTGCACATTATCTACTTCCATAGGCTCTACACCCTGTTGCCTATATTGCCCAGAATTTTCCCAAAAATTTCTTTTGTGCTGGTTGGGATTTTTAAGTGAATACCTAGTTTGATGACTGAAACCAATATTTCCCGAATTTTTAGAACGATTAGTTTGATGACTGAAACCAATATTTCCCGAATTTTTAAAACGATTAGTTTGATGTTGATTTGGTTTATTCGGTTCTGAATATTGACCTTGTTGGTGTCTGTTTTGGTCGTCACGTCTGTTTCGTTCCCAATTCCGGTCTGTTTGGTGTTTGTACTGTCTGTAATTATATCCGTTTTGTTTGTAAAATCTGTCTTGTTCTTCAAATTCTTTATGTTGGTGGTGTTTATTTCGTGAAAAATTATTTGCTTTTGAAAAACTATTTACTTTTTGTTGTCTGTATTCTTGTCTGATGCAACTGTTTTCGAATCTTCTACTACCCATAATTTTCAACACTTCTTCTAATTCACAAATTTCATATATCTTATCCAAGAGAACACCTTGGGTCATTTCTTTAATCGTATTTATAAGCAAAGAATCAACATTACTTAGATCTATATGCAAATTATTCGAATAATATATAATTAATTCATCGGATTTACATTTAATTTTTTCTACTTCTACTGCAAGCTCACTCACTGTGTTGGCTTTCAAGCTGCTAATCCATTTGTAGATGTCCGATGGCTCCATATCGGGTTTAAATCTCCGTTTGAGTTTTTCTTTTATCGAATTCCAATTATCTGGCTGCTGTATGTTTATAATAACATCCTTTGCTTCTCCCTGTATTCTTTCAAAATATATATTTCTCGTTGCAGTTTTTCTTAGTTCTTCGCTCTCAATCGTTTGTAGAAAAAATTCTACGCTTCGTATAAATGCGTTTATTGATACTGCTCCATTGCCCGTAAATATACTCATATGTTGTATGGTTTTTAGTACGTTATTTTGTGTTGCAGCTTGTTGGGTCGTTGCTCGTATTAACGCTTCTCCTACTACCCGTAACTGACTTTTCCTTTCTGCTAACTCACGTTGTAATAATTCTATTTGTTGTTCCATTTCAAAATTTTTAATATCTACTTTTCTTATTATGTTATATTCTTCACTCCTCTTTTCTTTTCTATTATTCATTCATTATTTATTAGTGATAACAACTAATAAAAAAAATTTTTTGTTGTTTTTTTTTTTTTTTTTTTTTTTATGTTTAGGATCTTGTCCTCACTGTTCGGATTTTCAGCTCCGGAGGGCTTTTGTTATTATTGTTGGTAACAACTAGTGATATATATATTTTTTTTTATTTTTTTTTTTTTTTTTTTTTTTTTTTTTAGGATCTTGTCCTCACTGTTCGGATTTTCAGCTCCGGAGGGCTTTTGTTATTATTGTTGGTAACAACTAGTGATATATTTATTTTTTTTTTTTTTTTTTTTTATGTTTAATGTTATTTTTTATATTTAAAGTTTCTCTTGGAATCTTCGATAAATCCTGCTTCAACTATCCTAATAGTACATTCATTCCCAAATCGCATTCGCTTATAGATATATTAAAAATTCGACTCGTTACTGTAATCCAGCTGAGAAAACTTTCTGTTTACTTAACTTTCTTTTCGTGTTTCTTTTTCACTAAATCTTCATTGTCAATTTCTTGCGATTGCTCATCATCTTTTTCTCTTTTTTTTTTTTTTCAGTTTATAATTGCAAACAAAAATACTTACTGTGTGTATTTCTCAATATGAGCCTTCGAAAACGTAAATCTGCTTCTCACTCCTTGCGTAAATTTTTCGCGAAAGGAAGCGAACAACGAGTTGAACTGAATTTGATAAGTCCGACCGAAAATGTTGATTTCAATTTCTAACCGGAAATCTTTTCGAGTCGCGAGATAGAGAGAGAGATCACTTCTTGTTCACTTTTTAATTAAATCACTTTTATCACAATTTGTATCTATTTCTATCTATCACTATCACAGTCTGTATATTTCTACATTTTGCAAATTTTCTTAATTGAAGAGCATTCGCCGCTCAAAGTTTCATTCTTCGATCACACTTTTATCTCCACCAATGACAAACGGTTTGTCGAAACTTTTCACTAATTATTATTATTTTATTTTATTTTTTTTTTTTTTTTTATAGAGCAAGATAACCTAGCAGCCTCACCAGGTCTTTTAAGCCGACTTTTGGCTTCGTGTTCGGACTCTTGCATTGTTTTTATTATTATATATATAAAAAATTATTTGCCCGTGATTCGTATCCGACTGCGCCAGTTATATCTTTTTGTAATGTAAGATATGTATATGTATTTAAATAAAACTCGAGTTTCGATTCTATTCGTTTTTATTCCTTCGACAATTCCAAGTAGACTGACTCAATCGTCTACGTACATTCAAAATGTCAATTATCTTAGCTTACTGTTTAATTAAGTTTATTTAGAACATAATTCAGTGTTGAGTGTTTATAATAGTCAATTCAGTGTTGAGTGTTTATAATAGTTAATTCAGTGTTGAGTGTTTATAATACCATACAATTGTGTAGGTGTCATATACATAACTAGCACAGCCGTCACATGCCACTGACAAGCCATCTGCGGCAGCCATCCGATCTCTACACGATACGACACAAGAGTGTATAATGGGATTGGAAAATATTGATGTCACTACCCTCAATTGGGACCCACTACTGCTCCATGTTTTAATTAAAAAGCTCGACGCAACCAGCCATACGCTGTATGAGCAATCACTGGCCAATCCTCGTGAGCTACAGAGTTTGAAGAATTTTTTAACCTTCTTAGAAACTCGATTTCAAGCCTTGGAGGTATTAGGCAATAAGATAAAGGGCCTAGAGGAGCCGAGGAAAATTAACGCCATGAAATCTACCTTAGCCACGCTCAAGACGACAATATGCTCCTTATGCAATCAGAACCACCCTCTGTTCTACTGTCCGGAGTTTTTAAAGATGACACCCTCTAGCAGATTGAAAGTAGTCCAATCTAAAAGGCTATGTGTCAATTGCTTCCGTGACGGTCATAGGACTATCGAGTGTACTCTACGAGGGTGCAAACAATGTGCAAAAAAACATAATAGTTTGGTACATTTAGAACCCAAGTTGGGATCCAGGCCACCAAAGGAAAGACCACAACCTGAAACTAAATCAAGTGCAGATAGCGATCAAAATGGGCAACCTTTATCGCTCAGCACCCTGGATTCCCCCAAGAACCTAACTTACGTGCTTCTGAGCACGGCTGTAGTAAAACTGATTGGTAGCAATGGAATGACGATACAATGTCGAGCACTGTTAGATCCCGGTTCCCAGATAAATTTGATAACCGACCGAGTGGTTAAGAAGCTGGGTATATCACCAACCTACCATTCGACGTGCATAGAGAAGGTAGGAGGCATAATTTGATTTTGGCGTGAAACAGTTGTGGGAGACTTTTAGTTGCAGTGCTGGTAAAGTTTTGCAAACACTGAGCATTTTCTTTATTTATGTTACAGGAGATGCAACATAATCTTGAAATTCATGCAAGTGTTAACACGGAAAACTTTCCACCCTATGTGTTTAAATGCATTGATGAGATCAAAGCGGTTTTGCCCTCGAAACAGGTTGAAGCACTTGTGCTAGAATATGCACTCAAAATCTGCACGATTCTTCTATTGCTCATCGAACATTAGCATTTCTAGCGGTTCAGTTTTTTTTACAGTTTTTTTTTTAATTTTTGTTACTTAAATCATTATCTTATATAATTTTTTGCTAAAAATTTCAAAAAAAATCAATAAACTTTGAAACTATTAGGTCTACAGAGGCGGTTCTGGTCTCTGATTGTAGCAAATTCAGTATAATTTAAAAACTTGCTGGATAGATTTTATCATAAAACAAGCCGTTTGAGGTATAAATTGGCAAAAACAAGAAAAAGTCGAAAATTTCTCGGTTTTTTTTTCGATTTTCACAAGGTTGCGTTCGGCGCTCGAGGTCGCAAACTTGGGTTATTCATTGGGGCAATATCATAAGCAAGTCAGTGAAAAATCAGGACTACCGGATTTGATGCTATGTATCCATCCTTTGAAAAGGCAAGGTTAGTGGACTTTTTGCAGTTTTATGTAATATTGCAATAGGATATCATGCAGTTTCCAAAAACAAGTTTGCAAAAAAATTGTTGATGTTCGTACACCTTTTTCGTTGCCACTTTATTTTACCTTCAAAATATTTTGCATAGAATTAGTGATAGATTCATTCATGCAAAGACTTTAATCTCATTCATGTTGACCCCATTTAGACGGAACTACGCATTTTTTATTGCTTACTATTGTTCCCACCATCTTATTAATTTTACGAACCAAAAACAAACATAAATCATACCTGCTTGAAAGGTACAAATAATTTACTATGTAAGCAAATAGTTGCATTGGCTTTCTTGTATGTTTGATAATTTCCAGATTTCGATCCATGACATTGTCTAATTATTTATTAGACTTAAACGATAACCTGCTTTTTTTTTTGTTTTCCAAAAGTAGTTGATTACCAAGAAAATTCTCTGCGTAAACTTTACAAATCAAGCAGAAGGTTCGTTATCAATTTATTCATGTACGAGCTTTGCTTGCTTTATGTTTTAAAATTTCTCACTCATCTTGACAAAAAAAAACTATAATCGCTGGATTCCAAAAGATAATAATAAATCACATACGCATGTGTATTAATTCAAAGCTAGAGACGTCATCAATTTTCTTATTTCATTCAAAATGTAAACTGGTAAAATATTATTTGGCTGATTTTCAGTAAGAACTTCAGAGGAAAACCAAAATCAAATTAAATAGAAAAAATAGCGGAAAAATATCTAACCTACATATGATCTCAAATATGGATGTTCCTTTTATTCATCAGCCTAAGAAGTAATCTCAGCATCTCTGTCTTCTCATCCAATGCATCGTCGTATTCCTAAGATCTTCTCTCCATACCTTAGACACATTGCTAAAACTCTACGGTTAATAAAACCCAATTCAGCATAAAATATTAACTGTATTTCATCACCAACATTTTTCAGAACTATTTTGATACAGCTTTACGTGTGCATCAACGAGATTATTTACGAATATACACTCTCACACCATTTTCGTCTGTCAGCCCGTCTACCAGCTTACTTACTTCAATTGTCGTAAATTTGTGTTGATAAATGTATGTATATTTTAATAATGCTCGTCTTCTCTCGTTTGCGTTTCTCTTATCATTATATAGCGATCAGTAAACAATAATGAGTAACAACCGGGGAAAAGTAACAGTTTTGCTCGCTATTGGATCGGTTTGCGAATAATCGGATTCTAAATGAAATGAATATTATTCGCTGATAATTAAGTGCAACTGTGATTTGTGATTAGTTTGTGTGAAAAGTACAAAATGTAAAGTTAAGTTTAATGAGTTTACGTTGCAGTGAAAATCGCGTCCGAAATGCTGCAAATAATCATGTGCGCGATGCAATGGGAATAAATTATGGTTAGAAACAGTAGAATATTAGTAGATTGATAATACGGTTATCAAATTCGCAAGGACTTTCTCAGCTTCATTGATTTGCTGTGATTATGATTTAGTGTGTAAGTGTGATTTAACTAGTGTGTTTTTCAAGCAGGACAGTTAATGTTCTTGAAAAAATCATCTCAGTGTGTTGTATTTTCAAGTTTCCCAAAAAAGAGTTTGTGATAGTTGTCCGGTTTCACTTCAAAATGCGGAGGACACCACTTCGAAACATTGGACGTGCTGCTTCCGAACTATCTCCTCTGAATCCTCCATCGGCGAGTTTGAATAGCGAATCGCAATCCTCGTTGACCTATGGCAGTATTCGACCTTATTTTGGATTTCTTCGAAACTCACTTATGCGACCAGCATCTGTGCAGGTAGTTAATGTAAAAACAGTGATTTTACATAGTAATTGTTTTGATAGTTTCAACCACCTTAAAGTAATTCTGTACTAGCCTAATATGCTATTTTTAACTAGACATTGTTAATCTTAATTTCTCTGATCATCCATTTTCATTATCACTTAGCTTAACTTTTTGTTATCATTGCCCCCAAACTTGCGTGCACACTTTAGCTACATTGATCGATAATGGTTTAATTTGTACAGGGTGATTAGAAAATTTACTATAGAGTATGAATATTCGGCGCTTTGATAATATACTCACTAGGTTCAATATTTTAATGATGATAGTATCCCTACGAAAATTCAATTGAATTTTTGAATTGATGCTTTTGTGACTAATTCTACAAAATTGTTTTGAGCCCTGTGAGCTGAATTTTGTTTCGATTTGAGTCAAAGTAAGATTTCATCCTAATCACATTGGACTCTTGAAAAACATTGCTATTAAAATGAAGCTCCTACCATTCTAATGATCAAAACCAAAAAAAATAATTCAAATCCCATCCAAACTCATCGTCAATACATTACAAACAGTGATTCAATAATTTATCTTCATTGCTCAGTAGTTCCTTTCCTCACTCTTCGGCTGTAAGTCCATCAATTAAATTCATTTCAGACGAATGCTATACTTAATTGGCTTTGTGATACACGTTTTGATTATTCCGTTAGCGTCTGAAATCACAATTTTTTGTACAAAAAAACAACAATAGATTTTTAGGCGCGTGGAATCCATGAAAAATAAGCATGTTCCGAAACAGACAGACATCACTCTAAGTTCATGCCAATTCGATCACGTGTAGCGATGTTTCTCTTGCTGAGTGATCGCTATTGTTTACGCGATACTTTATCGATTTCTCCATAAGTTTATGATTGGCTTTATATTAAACATGTGAATAAATAGTGAGACTGTCAATTATTGCAGAATTATGTTAACGAGAACACTTGTTATCGTTATTAATAGTCTCAATGCAATTGTTTGTTTATTAGTTGATAAGAACAGGTGTGATCAATATTTTTCAAAATTATATATTTAATCTTTCGAGTCGTCACCACCTTTCTTCGTAGATATTTGACAGTAGCCCGGAATTTAATATAAAGTGATTTATTTGTGAAGAGAATTTTGTTAAATTAAAAATCATCACCAAGTAAAAAGAAACAAAAAAAAATTATAATAAAATTAGTAACTTTCACTTTCAATTACGGACTCCGTTTGCAATTGAACTTGCAAACTTGAGTTTTCGAACTTGCTGATTGCACCCCATTTAGTCACAGACTCTGAAAAGGTAAACACAGCGACCGCTGGAAGTCCGACTGCAGTCATGCCTGTCGAAATATGCCTTCGCCCAAATCCTGACTAACAAGTAGTGCAATCAGAACCCAAAACTTACTAACAGGTAGTGCAATCAGAGTTTATCTGTAGAAGCGAAAGGAAGGTGTTCTGGTGATGCCGAAGCTGTCAGTTCGGGGCATCAATATATCCAAGGAATGAGAACAAAGCCACGCCGACTGGATATCGCCCGCCGTGTAATGCTCGAAACCGTAATCAGAAGAGGACTTCACATAAAAAGTAGATCTTTCCCTATTTGAATCGGGATTGAAAGATAACGCTGAAAAGCAAGGAGGACCTAGCCTGCACCTACTTAAAAGTGAAAGTTCAAGCTGGCGTTCCTGAGCAAAGGGTGCTGAAAAGTATAATAGAGAAATCCTGCTGACGCTAATCCTTCACAAACTAAAACATCACTCGTGAAAGTAAGGAAAACGCACACAAAAGCTGTTTCTATGTTTTTCATCGTTGTCATACATATGGCACATCCTATGCGTTGTATGTCTAACCAGGAGACTAAACTGACTAATCATCAATGTGCTAACGAGCTGTAAAGTGAGATAACGGATTCGAGGTCAGTTTACAACTTTACGCAATCGCTATTTGTTGACAATCACCTGCAAGTCGCCTGCTCCATTCTACCATCTAAGTATTAGTTCATACAGATCGTTCCACGACCGAGTCCTGCATGTCCGCCCAAATTTACCACTGATATTGTGTAAGGAAGTGGAAATTCCTAGTGTAGTGTTAGATGACATTACTTCATGGAGTGGTGCCAGGTAGGGCTTAATAATATAGTCTGCGACGTATATCAGTGTGTTTGCCTCGATCACGCTGCGGCTTGTAGAGATTTGGGTTGATGATATCTTAACTATCAGTTATTTAGCTTGGCGAAGCTGTCACCGCTTTGCAAAATATAACCCATCTATGTCAGCTGTTGAATTCCTGGCCCTAACAAGGTAGATCTAGCTATCGATATAATCCCTGCCACTGCTGAAAATGTGGATATTAGTTGACCAGTGAAGTTTCTTGGTGCTCGGAGAAAGATGCCGAATGATGCTGAGCTACTTCTTGTATGCGATTTAATTTAACCAGCCCAAAAAGATGTAAATCAGCTACTCTTGTGAATATACATAGATTTGTACCCAAAGTAAAACGCAAAGTTCTTACGAATCTACTCTTCCATAAAGTTACTTTCACTAAGATCACGCGAACATTGTTTATGAGTCCGCAAAAATTAGTTCAGAACATTTCTATGCCTGAAGCTATAAGGTTTGTTCAGATCCTCTGTTTTTGTGCTTTTATAAAAGTCGTGGTTTCGAGATGACAAGATCTATAAACTCAGCTGAGTCAAATAGGTAAAAGACTTTTGGAGTGAAGAGTTAAAGAGGCCGAGGACTTGTGCTCTACAAATCGATTTTTTGTTTTATAAAAAATGAAAGCTGCATACGTGTAAAATATGTATGCAAAAGGATATTCCGATCTGGAACATATTTCTCGCATTAGAGCGTCTCAAACGCACCTACCTCACGCGCGCTGGGGAACGCTCAGGTATAGCTTATTCACCGCGTGGCCTCAAATAGCTTTCTATACCGGAACTAATTACGATCTGTACTATCGCATACTTGTTCGTGTTGGAATGCACTTTAGGTGGCAGCAATAAAAAAAAATAACCGATTCGTCAGAAAATTGCATATCCTTAACGACGAATATCGCCCGCTGCTCGAAACGCCTGCCTCGCGCAACGTCTGTCGGAGCAAGCCAACCAGGAGCGGATTCCTATACGGCACAGAAATAGCCGACTTATATCCTAATGTGAGTATAATGGAGCAAATTGACGATCGACGACCACGAAAATCTTCATATATAGGTCGATATTTTGGTCCAAATTGGCAGATAGAAATTTTTTTTATCCGCCGTATTGAATCCGCCATTTTGTATTTTGTTAATTTGACTTCAGATTCGTAATCAGTGACCCCAAAACCCTATAACCATTGGTACTCGTCGTGTTAACTGAACAAACAAGAAAGTGATCCCAAGGCAAACTTGCTAAAAAAAACTTTAAACGCGTTTTTCTCGAAACGATATTTTTCATCATAACTTCAAGCACAGGTGTCGATTTATTAATCCGATTCACTTCATTCCAAGTCTGCCCAAAAGAATATACTGTTTTATATGTGTTATACCTAAAATGAGCATGAACAATTTCAATTCATAATTATTAAGCGAGGTCAAAGTGAAAAAAAAAACTGGGTTAAGACATGGAGATTTCCATAAATTTTAATGACTTTAAACTATGACTGATGCCAGTTTACTACGAGAGGCTGCAGACTTGAAGTTACCGGACGATGTCCCGCGTGCAGAGGCAGACGAGGGCCGCCATTTTCGAGCCACCACATTGAATTTCATCGTAATAAAAATTTGAACGATTTTAGAATGATCAACAAATAAAATAATCAAAACCAGAACTTCGTATGTTTTTTCATTGTCCCTCGAAAAATTCTCCAACTTTGCCTTATTTTCGACCGTATCTGAAAGAACCTTCCCTTAACTACAAATCCAACACTCATGACCGAAAGAACAAAAACGCAAAAAACACTGAATAGGATAAGTTCAATTGACCATTTGTACACAAATCGTGTCCTAACAGCTCGAAAAAGTCACTAAAGTCAATGAAATCTCGGTTTATCACTCTAACTAGAGCCATATTATGTAGCTTTGAAGAGGTCTGCCTGATTAGCAAGAAAAGATGCAGCAAAACAGATGCTTAGTAAAACTGAGAACTACATAAGCTCCGAACAGATACCAGAAAAATCATCGGTCAAGAGCAGTGTTGAGAGCAACACCGAGAATGACTGGCTCGCATACATAATATTCCAAGGAACTTATTAAAATTTAATCAAATCATTCTATGAGGGACTGAAAGGTGTAAGAGAGACCTCGAGGCTGTGTATAGTCCTGAAAAAGGACCAATCAGCTAAACTAGACTCTCTAAAACGCTAGATGGTGAGAGTACCTAGTCCAAAAATAAGTACTGCAGAATTTACTTTAAAATCACTTCCTGGGTCTGATCAAAATTTCCGCTATACTGGGCAGTAAAAAATGCTGGTAAGCGATATGCGGTTTCTAGCGAAATTGTAGCCTTTAAAAATTTCAAATTGCCTGGCCTGGATGGCATCCATCTGGATAAAGGCGGAAATTGACCACCTAAAAGCAATGTTTTAGGTATGCTCCGTCACAACAGGATAAGCAAGTCTTAATATCAAAACTTCGCAGAGATGACTACTAAAATCCAAGCAACTTCAGGCTGTTCAGCCTAACATCGTTTACGCTGAAATGCCTAGGAAGGCTTGTTGGCCAACATATACGAACTAGGATTCTTAAGTCTAATCGCTTAAATGAGGAGCAGTGAGTGAGGGAAATCATGCGAGTCAGTCCTCCAGTCTATAGTTTCCAAGTTTGAGGGAGCTCTTTTTAATGGTGAGTTTGAGTTGGGAGTATCTGTAGACATTGAAAGGGTCTTTGAATGCACGCTCTTAAAAAAGTTTCGTTATCTAAAAGTAATATTGGTAACAAAAAATTTTCTGGAAGGAGCGTGCAGAAGCTAAGAGAGCTTTTGCCAGCAAACTGAATCTACAGCTCCATTTAGTTGTCTAGATCTACGTAACAATCATAAGGCCGATGATTAAGTAGACATCTGCGATGTGGCGGACTATTGTGTCAAAATCTTCAGGGTTCCCCGCCACAAGGGCATAGATGGAAATGAGAGGACGGATGCGTTAGCCAAGTATGGGGCTAGATAAACATCCTTACTGCTATGCAAACGATTAAGTGCTCAATCGACTCCAAAATGATGCAAGGTGCGACGTGCAGATGGGGTGCAACTCAGACCTGCAGGGTAACCAAAATCATGTGGGGGTCAAACAATCTCGCATTGACTAAATAGCTCCTCGAGTTAACGCGGACTGACTGCAAACGACTAGTTGGCATCATTACTGGCTATTGTCTTGTAGCAGCACATGTTATGAAAATGGGACTCCTAACGAGCGACACCTGTAGGATGTGTCAAGAGCCGGGAGTCTCAGAAACGATCCAGCATCTCCTGTGTCACTGCCCGGCACTGGGTAAAACCAGACTGCGATACTTCGGTGAGTCCTGGCTGGTGGATCTCTCGCACGCGGCAGAACAAAAGCTGAAGTATATCCTTCAGTTCGTGAAAAAATCCGGGGCCTTTGATGGCCGCTTGGACTGAACTTTCTTTCTCGTGGTCCATTTATCTGGTATCACTATGGACCAGTAAGTCTATATGTGGCCTCGTGTGTGCCAGTTCAACCTATCCTAACCTTTGTTATTTATATAAAGCTTTTTTTCTTATTGGGGTACATCGTGTTTGGAAGCAAATATTAAAATGTTTAAGCGAAACTCGCAAACTATATTATTAATTCATGTGTCTGGAAAATTCAAAAATATCACACCAATATCCCATTCATTCAAATCTTTAATTCCAACATTCCAACGCTAAATCAAATATGTTTATCTTGCTTATGAAAGTTTTTTTTTTAAACTCGAAAACCTCTTTGATTCACGTGATTTATTTATGACAATGTGCGCTTCACTCGTGCTTACCTTGTAGCTAACTGACTTTTCATTCGCTTGTAAATTAATGAATTCCACTTATACTCACATTTCTTTATGATTTAATCGTACCAAAATGCTTTATCTAAACTCTTGGGAATTAGATTGCAGTTAGAATCTAAAAGATACGCGCGCACATTGTTGCTTCGTGTTTTAACAATGTAGGTATTATCTGTTGTTAAGTGATATGATAATCACTGGATGATTGCTGTTTCATCACTAATCTGAAATTTTTCTGTGATTTGACTTTTGAATAAAAGATGTCACTCTTCGAAGTTTAACAGAAAGCTTTGAGCCGAAAAGAAAATAACAATTAAGAGATTTAAAAGTGATTATTTCAGATTGCTTTTCGAAACAATCGATTCATACTCGACTAAGCATCAATAGTTCGAGCTTTTCATTTGGAAAGTTGATACAGCTTTCAATCTTGAAAATGTGACTGATTGAAATAACAATTTTTATAAGTCCTGATAAAATCTGGAAGGCTGACAAATAAGCATAAATTCTTCACGGCAAATAATTGCTTTCATCTTTGTGACTTTTTGGCATTGTAACTATTCAACTAAGATATTTGGAGTAAAATTGATTTTCGATTCTTAAATACCCACACTGGGCGCAAATTTTTTTTTACATAAAACGTTAATTTCCCATTCTCGAATAATGAATATACGTACTACCAGTAACGGCTCGTAACACAAAAATTTGGGTCGGCCAAAAGTGAAGTTCTATTACCACAAGATGAAATTTTTGGTAGCTAAATAAATAGTCTCTCAGGAATCAAAAGTCCTATAGTACTTTTCAAAGAGCAAGCAACAAATCAAAGTTTTTTTTTCCCAATAGGATATACAAAGCAATACCACTTTGTATATTCATTCTTTTATTTTAACTACCGCGAAATCATCGACTTTTTCAGCACAAAAATTATCATTTATCTTTCATTGATTTTCGTAGCATTGCTATTAATGACAATCGCACATTCTTCCTAATGCAAGCTTTTATGCATTTTAAAGTTGAAAAACTTGCGATTGCAACTTTATATTATCTTTCCCTGTCGAACTAAATCGATGATTAGTTTTCAAAATTATAGCGGGCACTAAAAAATTGTTCATTACGGTCTTCACGAGTATACCACGAACATTAACTATAAAATACTACGTACCAACTTATCAAGTTTTATTTTTTCATTAAATTATATTCTTTAAGAAAAAATTCGTCTATAAAAAGATGATTTGCGGGACCATCTTGCTACCTGCATTATTTCAGTTTTTCCATTACCATCTCTTCAATAAAAAAACATTTTCGAAAAACCGTTTTCGCACTGACAAATTAAACCTATACGACAACCACAGTCTCCTAATCAAGACATAAAATCAATTCAAAAAGCATTTTTTTCTATTTTAGCAATATTCACTACCATCGTCTTATCACTCTACCAAACACAAGGCATTCTTCAATAAAGAAACTTCCATTTGACCTTTTTCTACCCGCACAATGCTATGTTACAGAAACTCAATCTCTCCAGAAACATAAAGCGTCCTAACATTGACTTTAGCGCAATTTAACGGAGCATGTATGGTGCTTGCTGCTTTTAAGCAAAGTTCTGGCAGTTGGCGGCTGGCCGCTGGCAATTTTTACAATTTTTGCTTTACCCGGTCTGTATGATCAGTTCGAAATTTGATACCAACCACCTAGCTAAATAGCTAGTATTGAAATAAAGTATAGAAGGGAAGCTGCCTGAGAAGCTTTGAGTTGCTTAGACTGTAGCCAGACTCTGCCGGTTTACTATGGGCCGCAATTTCGGCCGTGGCTTCACTTGATTCTCGCGTGCACTTGCTGGGTATGATATGGCCGCCGTTTCGTTGGGTGGGTGATGCATGGTAGTCGTATATACGAGTACATATGATTGAATGTTTGTATGTAATGTCGATTTTGAGGACTGTCGGCTGGCCGCCGCGTCGTATGAAAGATTGCCGGGTAAGTTGTTCGTTGCGCGTATACAAATCGGAATTGAAATAAGATACAAATCAAAGCGGAAGAATCGCAACGGGTTGTTTACCCGTTTATACTCTACTATTTCGATCTAATTCCTATTTTAATCCGGGCTTGTATACGCGGCTGATGGCAAATTAAAGAACCACTGATATTAAAGATATGGGTGAAAGAAATAAATGAGTAGTAAAGAAATTATTTTGGTACGGCCGGGCCGACCCTGCCGCCCCTGACGAGCCGTCACTGCGTACTACACTCATTATATCTTTTAATTCGGTGCAAACTACAATAAACACGCAACTATTAAACCACATCATCAACTAATAAAGAAATAATTAACATTTTACTGACTTTCAGTCAAACAAAGCGAGAGGAAAAAGTGTCGATTTGTTTGAGTTTGTTTGACAATATTTCGAAGCTCGAGCACTATAAATTGTAGAGTGTCAAACTTCGAGGTAAATTCATAGCATTCGTTTCGATGACTTGAGCTACTCAACTAGGAGCATAGATGCGTTATAGTATACTTAATTGCCCAGAGTATTTTATAAGGCATTTCGATTTAACAATGAATGTAGACACATAGTATTCTGATTTAAGTCCATCAAGTTGATGATACGAAAAGTTTAACGCAACGCGAAATCAATAAATTTTCAATTAGCCTGGCGTACTTCCTTCTTCTTGCTGGATGTGATGTCATTGCATTGTACATTCAGTGGCCGATATGTTTACAATGAGAAACCATTGCGTGTTTGTTTCATTGATGAAACGATTGAAATAGTGAAGTGTCGGGTTGTCTGTTGCATTGGGAAGACATCAAAAAAAGCATTCAAATTTCACCAGATATAAATTAAGGGTCGATGCTCAACACGTAAAATTCACTTTAAATATTTATTTACATATTGAATGTCAATATTTTCCTGGTATTTTCATGGTTTTCAATTAAATATCTTCCCGCCAGTTTGAAAGTCAAAAAATTGCACAGCTCCAATCTCCCTTAACAATTTCACGATCAACTCATTTTCATTGTTATATAATTTTCCGTCAATATACTGTATCGTCTGTCGCGTATTCTTTGTGTTCGTCGGGTTCTATAGTTGAAAGTCGATTTTAGTTCGTCGTCTAGCTAGCTAGCAACCGAGATAAGTCCAAACAATCCTAATAAACTTTTCGAAACTGTATTTGCAAACATAATCGAAAGCTAACAGCAACATTATCCACCCTGCCTTCCACCGCTAACCGTTTTACATTATAGACTACCGAATAATATTCTTTGTAAAGTACATATTCCACCATCGCAATTGCTACTCTGCAAATTTATAAAACGGAGCAGATATTCAATATTTTGTGGCCGCCAGAATAAATTCCAGAGTTTCCCATGTCTAATTAGCACAATGCTATCGGTCGGGTGCTAACAGCTTTAGGTAGAGCGTGCCCGAAGCAAATGTTTACCTGTAATGAATATTAGACTTGTGAGAAAATGATGTTGTTATATTCCGTTTTAAGTTCTTGAGCAAACGGAAATTGTGTTCGGATTAATTAAAATGAAATACAAGAGTGTGGATTTATCTGGAGGTTTTAGTAGACCAAGTACTTAAAGTATCATCAGTATCAACACTAAGCAAAATGTGCAACTGCAAATATGATAGTTTCGGGCTTATCAAGATTCGTTCGAGATAAAGATGTTTGATCTTCGGCTATTGTGGTTGTCTATGTATTGAAAGCATTTAAATATCGAGAGCCCCGCTTCAATTGGAGTTTTTCCAATCGTTTGTTGCAGTGATTGTGGTCCTAGTGTCGTCGTCGTCGTAGCTAACGAGAAAAGTCGTTAAATGATTGAGATTACAGCAGCGCACAGTGATTCTGACGTTAGTGCATTCAATATAAGTGAAATGAAAAAAAGAATGTTTTAGTTTTTAGTGAGTTTCTTTGTCCTTGAGCCTCTTCTGACTGAAAATCAAAACAAACTAGTCTATTTCCCTCATATATTTAATGTGTATTTAGTCCTAGTGCCGCTTAGTGAATTGATGCGCAAACGCCATGTTCAAATCTCGTCTAAGACCTTCATCATCAATCAACCAGGAGGTAAAAAATTTTAGTGATGTCAAAGAAATGATTTTTTTTCATAATTTATCAAATGCTGTACAACATTTGTACAGCATATTTCTGTCCAAATGTGCAACAAACTTGCAAAATACAGTATTGCTTACTTTCTTGAATAATCATATCCTACTAATTTGATATATTGGCAAATTTACAAGCAACGTATTTATCAAATCCATTCGCACATAGCCTAATACTATTATAATTACCCTGATATCACTATATCTTTATAACTATTCAAAAGTAAATAGTTCTATGGATTAAAAGTACTCGGGTTTAAATCTTTTGTGCCACTATCTAATACTTAAGTGGCTGCTGTGGACTTACAACTATTATGTTTGTTCTTGTTTCGTTTTGTGTATGAATACTTATTGTGATTATGTAGTCTGAGATAGCTATGCGATAGTGAGTAGTATTTACATATGCGGACATTATAATGAACTTGAAAGATGTAGGAAAAATAATCGAACTAAAATCCTCATGTGCGACACAAGTTGCTATTGCAAATCGATTTAAAATATCATTTTTCAAAGTGTACTAATAGTTTGGTGTAAGCATTTTTTCTGTGGCATTTCTCCTAAATACCAGTAAGAATACTCCCTCGGACAAACTAAACGACTGAAAAAGTAAAAAATTAAAGTAATCCCACGATAACTTTTTTATCAGATGTAGGGGTCGAAGCTGGTAGAAAGTTTCTTCACAATTTACCAACTAGGCTACTCAAGCTGCACTGAAAAAATAAACAGGATGAAAAACGCGTTGAACTAAACATATACCAACGAGATTTCATAAAGCTGTGTAAATAAATTTAGTTTCCAATTGAATTAAATACAATTTGAAAGCAAATTAAATTCTTAAAAACACCCTTATAGCTACAGACCTAAATTAGAAAAACTCTAGCGCAACAGAACCGCTAGAAACACTAATGTTCGATGAGCAGTAGAAGAATCGTGCAGATTTTGAGTGTATATTTTACCAAACGTTCTCCAGCTTGTTTCGAGGGCAATGTATCGCTTTGATATTATCACTACATTTAAACTAAGGGTGGAAAGGTGTTCAGTCAATTTCAAAATTTAGGAAAGCCAAACACTTCTTACTTATATTTATTATCGGTTGCTTATCTTATAAAACATTGAAAACAGCATCTTCTGTAACACAAATGAAAAAAAAAATGCTCTGTGTTTGCAACACTACCAGCACTGCAACTAAAAGTCTACCACAGCTGGATCTCGTTTTCAACCGATAATTTCATCGAAAGTTACAAGGATAAAAAAGTGTTTAGGGCTGCCACCCGAAGAATTTCAAAAACTTAGAAAATTTAAACATTGGCTACTTATTTTCATTGTAAATGTATTTAATATGAATACCTAATGTAAGCATTTATTGATACGAAAATAACAAAAACGCCTCGCACTGGCGATCTTTTGCCAGCATCAAAGCCATCTGAATAAAGAAACAACCAATCAAAATATAGACTCAGTATTTTGAGATCGTGGCCATTTCTATATATAAATTAATATATCACATTTGCCTCGCGTTGAAGTCAACCTTCCCTGCGAATTTCGTTTCGATCCGATGACTGCATTGGAAGTTATAGGGATGCAAAAAAATTTAGGGTAAAGATTCCAAATTTTCCAAATCATAATCTGTGTTTTTTATTATCACTATCATTGCCATTTGAACATTTTATGATCAAATCGCTTACTAAAAAAATGGTAAAAAATTCAAAAACAATCGTAGCTGGCAACCCTATCTTGGGGTTTGAATCAAATTTCTACTGAATATTGGCTACAATAACTTCCATTTACCATTACAATTATACAATTATACATACATTATACATACAATTTCGTGTCGATTTCATGACTGCACTAGAAGTTATAGGGCAAAAAGACTTATTTTCCTGAGAGAATTTACGAGATTCAAGACACTAAAATTACCATAGCTTGCAACTTAAGCCTAGTTTTTCAACCAAATTTCTAACGTGGTTTAGAGTAAGGTTCAGCTACTGTGTGAATTTCTTAAAAATTTGGTGACTGAATCAGAATTCATAGGGATACTTATCGCATGAAAATTGGGAGTAGCTCTTTTAATACTTTGCTAACATCACAAACAAATGTATATCAAATTTGCTTCACATTGAAACTAACTGACCCCATCAATTTAATTTTGATCCAAGGACTGTATGAAAAGCTATAGGGACAGAAAGATTTTCAGGCTAACTGCTCATGAAAAAAAATAAAAAAGTTTGAGCTTGAATAAGTTGTGGCTTATTTTCATAACAAAATTATTATCCGTAGAGGAGTCATATCGTAGTAAAAAAAAACCTACAAAAAAATTGTAATAGCATGTAGCTCTATCCTAACTTCGCATCCAAAAGTCTCTTAGAAATACGATATGTTAACATCAACCTAAGCACATCATCTTCTTTTGCTTTTTATACCGCAGCCCTGACATGTCTGAAACATATACTGTTCGTTCCTTCGATGTACTGTCTTCTTACATGGACATAATGCTTGAGATATCCCCTTCATCTGAAATAAGCCTCGCCGGTGATTTCAATGTGAATCACGTCCAGTGACAGTGACTTCTGCACCTCTTGGCAACTCGGATCACAATTCGATTTCAGCCCACTTTAACATCTCTTCTCTGATTAACACTAATCAGTTTCCTACCAAGCGACTAGTCTGGCATTATGGCAAGGCTGACTGAGCTGCGTTTAGAAAATACATCACAGAGATTGACTGGTTCGATTGCTTAGCAACAAAGATCTTCGAATATATAGCTTCCACCATAACCGACATCATATGGTGTGGAATGTACTCTTTTATCCCGCATTCCTTCAAAAACACTAAGCCAGCCACCACCTCATGGTTTCGTTTCGAATGTCAAAAGGTCACTCGCATTAAGAAGATTTATTTTTTCATTCACATTCCGAACTTACAAGCTATCTCCGTCTGAAAAATCAAAAAAACTTTATAAAACTGCTCGCAATAGCTGTAAAACCACTATCAGAAAAATTAAATTCCAGTTTTACCAAAATATTAAACAGAAGGTCCTTGCAAGCCAGATAGGAAGCAAAGAAAAAGAAGCTTCTGGTCGCTAAGAGCAACTAAGAAAAACTTCTCCAGTTCCTCCGTGCCACCTCTTCTTCACAGTAATAACGTACTTACTAAGTCACTGGATAAAGCTAATCTTTTTACTGAGATTTTTGCTATAAACTCTTACTTGCCCCCTTCATCACTGAGTCGTTCTAGTTCTCCAATGTGAGCTTTCAAGCAAGAGCCTCTATTTTTCCGCACAACAGGGGTATTAAAAATATTCTCCAAGCTTGACGTTTCCAAATCTGCCGGACCTGATGGTCTTTCGCCCCTCGTACTAAAGTGCTGCGCCTCCACCTTGCAAACTATTTTACCTGTCATATTCGACTGAAATATTTATTTCCTTCCGCATGGAAGCTTGCACTTGTTCGGTCAATACCTGAAAAGGGGGAGGCATGTGATCACTCTAACTATTGACCTATTGCAATTGTTTCGGTTCTGTCTAATGTATTTGAACCACTTCTGAACCCAAAATTAATGAAATATCTTGAGTTGAACCATCTAATCAACGACCGCCAGTATGGTTTCCGTGTTTTTTACTAACATTTCTCACTGAGAGATGGAACCGTTGGTGAAGCAATGGTCGTTTCTCTTGATATTTCGAAGGCCAGCGAGCACCATGTTCCCGCGTAAAGCTTTCCATAAGGCCACCTGGGTAACCATTAGTTGCAATTCCTCAACCAAACCCACCTGAAAATTGGAATCTTTTGCGAAAATGGCATCTAACGACGCAGCTTGTAGAACGGTTTTGGGCCAGATGGAGTAGCGAATATCTTTCACATTTACAGCAAAGACCAAAATGGTTGAACCCGAGGGAATATCTTGCACCAGGGCAATTAATGCTCGTTATAAATAAAAATTACTCCTTGACCAAATGGCCACTTGCAAGTATATTGCAGGTTCACGCAGGAAATGATGAAATTGTTCGAGTTGCAACAATTAAACTTAGAGGGCTCATCACAAAACGTCCAGTTCTGAAACTACATAAGTCTATTACCTATACCAGATTTTGATTCAATCAACGAGCTCTATGCAGATGTTCCGACAACGGAACATGCAGACATGATATGTGAAGGAGTCATAGATAATGTCACCAGTAGTGGGGCGTCGCAAGTTGGGAAACAAGGCCTTCCGAAGTCATAGGCTGGGTTAGTAATGTTCATGATAATTGGCTGCACTATCCCGATAACAAAAGGTTTTGCTAAAGAGTCCTCCTCACTTGCAACAAAAATGCAGTGCCTAGCCTTACTAATGTAAGTGATGAAATCACGGTTGAACCAAGTTTTCCTAGCATTATTTAAAAACTATTCAAAATCAGAGAAACATTTTGTCTTATATACCAAAAACACTTTCAAACGGTGAAAAAAAGAAAATTGATCGCGATTTACTGGACTTATTTATAGCCGATATGCAGCCATTTTCGATAGTTGAAGATCGGGGTTTTCGTAAGTTTGCTCGCTGGATACCATCCAGAAAAACCATTTCAAATTCTTTAATACCTACTCTATATGAGCGAACATTAAACGAGCGTAAACAAAATGTTTAGGCTGAAAGTGAATGTGTGATAACAACTGATTGTTAGGATGAACTAAACAAGCTTTATTGCTGTGACGGCACACTATGTATATCACTAGAGATTTCGAGTTTAAATCCATTTTCTTAGATTGCAAAGCTTCCTCTAGAAGCCATACAAGTAGTCACTTGGCAAGTGAGCTTAAAAACATCGTCGAAGAGTGGAATTTGATGACAAAAGTTAATCTGGCGATTTCTGACAATGCCAGAAATATTATTAAAGCTATACGGGAAGAACTCAGTTGGGAGCATTAGCATTGCTATTCGCACACCTTAAATTTAGTGGTAACTGATGCGTTAAATATTGTTAAAGAATCGATTGAATAGATTGTAATATTTTTCAAACGAAGCTCGCAAGCAACTACAAAACTTTTGGACTACCATGCGAAACAATCAGGTACTGCGCAGCCTAAGCATTTGATTCAGGACGTTCCTACGCTGTGGAAGTCTACATTTTACATGCTTAAGAGATTTGTTGAGCTGAACGAAGCTGTTAAAGCTATAGTTGCTGTGATTCGCCGAGATTGGCCGAATTTAACAGAATGTGAGTGGACCGTATTTGAACACTTGGTGACGGGTTTGGCTCCGTTTGAAGAAGTAACTCGATCGTTAAGTGGAGAGAAATATATAGTTGGTGGATTAGCAATTGTTCTAACCAATTGCCTTATCTATGCATGCGACGAATTATTGGAAGATCAGCACTATTTGAACTCTCACATGTCGTTGGAGATAATTTCGAAACTTAAAGAAGGCATCGAAAAAAGGTTTGAAAATATTGAACGGAATAAAACCTTAGGATTGTACACTCTACTGGACCCACGGTTCAAGCTTATAAGTTTCAAGACGGAAGTAGCTTCTACAAAGCAATATTGTCTAGATTTACTTGTCCCTCTGATAGAACAGAATATGGTAGCTTCACCCACTACTACAAATTTACAGAATGTGCAATCTATGTCCAAATACTAGAGCTGTATTTGGATGAAGAAGCATTGCCTCGACAGGACGAAAATGGGAAGTGGAATGACCCCACAATTTGGTGGAAAAACCATTGTAAAATTTTTCCAAATCTGACCCAAAAGTGCAACGTGGTTATAACATCTGTACCTTGTGAGATGACTTTCTCAAGAGCTGGTTATGTAATGGACGACCGAAAAATGAATTTAAGTAGCGAGAAATTGATACAAATTATATTAATCAGAAGAGATGAAAAAGTATGACTCGAAACAGATACTTTTAACATTTTATTTTGGGATACTTCGTCTCTCGGCCACTTTTGAAATGTCTATCTATGTAAGTGTAGAGAGGTTTTGTTTTTTCAATGATCCCAAGAAATGCCGCCATCAGATCCCAAATACAGAATAACGATGCGCATCGATGCTAAGAAAAACGGAAACGCCCACAAATTCATTGTTCGGATCTACTAAATCATCTGATTACAATAGAACGGGAAATTCAGCTCAAGCTACATACAATAAATTTCGTCAAAAACAGACAAAAAGGGTGAATACTAGGAAGCATGACAACAGCTGTCTTTGATATAAATGATGAAGTCTGCCGGGATATAGGGCCCTATTCTGAGAGTCACCTCACGTGAGATCTCTCGTCACTTGGAAAGTCACGTCACGTCACCTGCAAATCGGTATTCTGAGAATCACGTGAAGTGACTCTAGGTGAGGTGACTACGAATTTGTGTTTGAATGGCAACGCCTGAACGTTTGAAATTTACCATGTTATTGAAATTTTTCTACGCTTGAAATTGATCACGTACATAGCACACTGACATTGACCGGTTCTTGTTCGATCACCAAAGTTAAGCAGTGTTAGGCGTGGTCAGTACTTAAACCCACATGCTAAATCAGACAAACGACTAAATGGAAAATAAGCGAGGACAATTCAACGAAAAGCTTAATGTGTCTTCTAACCTCATAAATCAATACACAAGGTAGTACAAGACGTCTGATCATAATAAAATTAACTTACAATTTTCAGGTCACTTTTCCAAGAGCGCTCAATTTCATCAGGCATATAGCTGAGGTCACAGGGATCTTGCATGACAGCGCTCAAAGAATCGTTGCCAACAAATTACATATGATGAAGGTCTCTTCGCGTTGGGTGCCGAGAATGTTAACCGACGAGCAAAAGGAGAAAAAGTTCTAGGCAGATCTGGAGAAGTTTTTGTCACGTTTCATAGCCATGGAAGATACCTGGATCCACCATTTTGACCCAGAAACTAAACACGAATCGATGCCCTGGAAGCGACGCTCTTCACCGATGCCAAAGAAACTCAAGGTGCCGAGTTCGACAGAGAAAGTAGTGCATCAGTTTTTTGGGACGCTGAAAGAATTATTATGGGGGAATACTTGGAATAAAAAGCCACTATATCAGGCTCTTTCTACGCAGACTAAAAAAGAAGATTGCGGGAGGATATTGAGGAAAAACGAGGCGGCAAACTGCGAGCCGGAGTGCTGTTTCATTAAGACAACGCACCGGCTCACAAAGCTGCAATGGCTGCAATTAACGAAGAGCCACCCTATTCGCCAGATTTAGCTTCCAGCGGCTTCTACCTATTTACTCGGCTCAAGGAACACCTTCGGGGCAAGAAATTTAAAGATGATAGCAAAGTGATGGCTGGTTGGGGCGTTTTGGGAGAATAAAAACAAAAAAAAAATGTCTAAGGGTATCCTGGGTTCAGGAAAAAGATAGACTACATGTATTAACTTGTTAGGAGACTATGTTAAAAAATAAATATTTTTTTTTAAGTTTAATCACCTTGGTTTAGCTTGATTATCATGACTTTTGGATCAACCCTCATATCTCTTCCATCGGGTTGTATATAGCTAACTGAGTACATTTTGTCGACCGAAATGAAAGTTCAGAAAACCACTCATCATATTATGATTAAATCCATACCAATTGAGGGGTTAGCTGCTCCAACAAGTATTCCTCAACTCAACATTAGGCGTGTTTTTTTGCTCCCCCTTTCTATAACCGAACAATCCCGACGCATTGAGAACAACAACAGCTTCCCCTTTCCATAACAGGAGTTGTTGTTGTTTTTTCCAATGCGTCTGCATTGTTCTGTTATGGATAAGGGGACCAAAAAAGGCGCCTATTACTTCGATTATGAAAACTTCAGATACATTTTCTTCGCTGATCGATGACGACCAAGCCCTCAAGAATTCTTTCGACAGCACAATACACAAGCAAATTAGCCAAGCGCACGATAGTACGATCCTGAACCAAGCCAATCAGAGTCCTCCTTATGAAAACTATTAGTTCTTGGTGGGTGGAATTTTAACGCGTAAAAATAACAATCAATAATAAAAATAAAAATCACGTCATTTGCTTTATATAGAAACCTATGTGATTTCAATTACTTGTTAAGATCAATGTAATAATTTGTGTACTCATTGCCAAACTAAAAATTTAAATGAATGTATCGATATTGATGTTATTTGTGCCATTCCTCACGAACATACATAATTGAATTGCAATTCATTGACCTATGAATGTGTATTCACCTGATAACGAACATTTACCTATTTAAGCGAAATTGGTCATGTCAACAAAGTACATTCCATTTGAATTTATTGCAATAACTGCAAATCAGCAAATTCAACAAATTCGAATCGAATGTACTTCAGTCAATTACTTTAATGCTTTTTCGTAGATTTATCAATTAGTGTAGAAGTATAAAATGAGTGAGCTTGTACAAATATGATCTCTTGGCATAAAGACCTGAAAGGTAATATCAGATACATCTTGTATACTTTATTCCTTGCGACAGTTTGCTATAACTTAAGGGTTATTAGTATTTGCTTGTTAGCAGTTCAGTAGTTTCTAAAAATTACTTGACGTTTCAGCAACAAAAATCAAAGTAATCTGCTGGTAACTAAAACGCGTTGAAAGCACATGCGCTTTCAAATATATGTAACTACAATATGCAAACCAAATTCACAGGATTTTTTCGGAAAAAAAACCTTCAAAAATATTTGGCCAACCCTTTCCAAATACTATACTATATACTGTACAACTTAGCAAATCCTTTCCGAATATTTAGAAATCATTTTTGAATGTTAGCTTCCAGAACACATTATTCCTTTCCATGCATATATTTCTATAACTATAGATTGGTGAAGGATAGGACAGGTTAAAACAGTTTTCTATAAAAAAAAGAGTAAAGGAAAAATGTTTTCCTTGTAGCTTAAATGTGATTATGATTATTTTGCGTATATAGCAAAATAATAATACTTCATAATATCTCCATTTAAGCTTCACCAATAACAAAAAAATGTTTGGTTCTAATTCAATACAAAGAGACTGATGTTGCTTGAAAATAATTTGAAAAACACATTTTTGCTGTATGAGTACAAAGTAATTACAGTGAAACCTCTTTATGTTGACCACCTACGGTTCGGGTTGATGTTGGTCAAGATATGCAGGTGGTCAGTTTCAAGAGGGGTGCTTGTTTTTCATTAAACACTATTGTCTTTTCATAGAGCATTTGCATAACAATAAAAATAACTTGGAGATTCATGAAAAGAAACAAAATAATCCGCCTAAAGAATTATATTACATTATTTACTACCACCATATAAGTCATATAAACTTATTTGCTTTGCCTTCGTATAAAGTGCATTAGCTTCTATTTTATTTCTTAACTCAAACACTGTTTCAATAAAACTTGGCTGATGAGCTCCGGCGTATCTTAGGCGTAGTTAGTCAATTTGATGGCCTGCTTAGCGGTAGGTACTGGTATCACCGAACTAACTATTTCATGATCAGCAGTTTCCTCTTCTTCGTCGGATCGAATGCTTATAACATCTTCTAAAATTTCTTCCTTACGATTGCCACCGAAAGAATAAAATTCATTTGAAGCTAATAAATAATCCTGAATGATGTAAGGCAAGACTGAAATAATTGGCTGTAAATTTACTTCATCCGCATCATACAATGATGGCGTTAAGTTGAAACCCGCTCGATGAAAACATTTCCTTATTGTATCTTCTGTCACCTGAATGAATCCACCTGATCGCATCTAAAGCAGTTACTTTTCTCACCATTTCGTAGGTTGAGCCGGAGTCAGTATCTATCATGGAAATTAAGTGAAGCGAAATATTTTCCGATAATGTAGTTTCGCATATTGGATAATGCCTTGGTCCAAAGGCTGGAGCTCAGATGTCAAATTTGGAGACAAGAATTTTATGTGTACATTCGAAAAAGATGTGTCAAGTTTATGACTTGTAGCATTATCCAATAAAATTATTATTTTTCACCCTTGTTTTTGCATTTCTTTATCTATTTCCTCAGAAATTGCGGTTGTCATCTATGATTTTTTGTTCCATTCTTAAAGTACGGGTGGAGCAGAATCCGTTTTAAAAATCCTTGCGGTTTTAGCTTCTCTCCTGTTGCACTACAGCATAGCGAAATACTCAGTCTTTCCTGGGCCATCTTGCTCCCTTTACACTTTTCGTTTTTTGTCACAATGCTTTTGGCTGGAAGTTGCCTATAAAACAAACCAGTTTCGTCCACATTAAACCGATCTTCAACTCTATATTCCTTTCAAATGTTAAGTAATTTGAGTATTCAATGCGCCGCTGCTTCATGGTCAACATTTGCACTTTCACTGGATAATGCTCGAAACTGGATATTATTTTGCAACCAATGCTTTCACTTGAAGTAATAGGCCAGTCACTGGGATATTTTTTCGTCGGCACTTCTTAAAAAATTCTAGAACTTTTTCCTTGACAGGCTCAAGCTGCGTCTTCTTCAATTTCCGTTTTCTTTCTAGATTAACATTTTGGTTATTTGCTGTTAAAATCCATTCTTTATTCTTGATAATGTTAACGACTGTAGATTTCGCTATTTTATATTTTTCCGCTAAAAATCGCTGGTTTTTTCCTGTGTAGACTTCATCTTTTCGTAAGCAAATTTAGTTTTACACTTGACTTTTTTGTGTCACTTCCCGCCTAAATACATTTCACTACAAATAATTTTCTTCCAACCTAGAATGCAAAGCCAAAATTAAATGAAGTAAATTTTCACTATGTCACAGTGGCGAAATTATATATATTCACTATTTTCATTTTCATTTCAGTAGCCAGACAGATTTTTCATAGAAAAACCAAAGTGATCAACTTGGAAAGGTGGAATGTAATGTGACGTTTTACAGACTTACGGTCAAGTTACAAGTAGACAGGTGGTCAGCTTGTAAGGGTGTATTTGTATTGGAAGCAAATTGAACTAGCAAAAACTGGTTAAATTAGACAGGTGGTCAGCTTGTGGAGGTGGTCAAGTTCACAGGTTTCACAGTGTTACTAAATTTGTCCGGTTTGAATTTTTCCACCTTTCAAAGAAAAACATATTCTGTCTCAAGAAATTGAAATATTAGGTTCAAGGGGAATAAATGGTTAAAATAAACACTGTGAAATACTTGGCAAACTTTTTGGATTGAAGGCAACAATAAATTTCCATTTGTTTTGCACTAAATAAACGTCCTACACAATCATTTCCCATGCAATCGAACCCTCATTGGGCGCGAATTTATTCGTATTATATTTTGTTCAAAATTTTTATACTCCATTATTATCTTGGCTGGAAATGAAATTCAGCAGCCAGTATCTTAACAGTTAACAGAACAGCAAACAAAAAGATTAAGAAAAACGTCAATTTTCTACTGATTTCGTTGATTGAAAATAGAAAATGGATATAAATAATTCTTAGGGTAATTTCCACTTACAATTAAAACACAATGCAAACTAGTTTGATCGGTGAAGTACCCAACCAATAACTATATCGATTCATTGCTTACTAATTCTTAATGCCTATCATTGACCTACCAGCAGACAGACGTCTATCACTAAGTATATTTCTACCTTGTTTCTAAATAAAAGACACGCCATACTACTGCAAGCAATTTCTCGTTCATTATGTAGCCTGTCGAGGTTTATCGTTTTCGTGAAAGAAAGATTTTGTTTATCGCTGATAGTTGTTGACGATTGAGTATTTATAATAATGCAAGAATCGAAAGACTGAAGCAGTAACCCGATATTTTAGTCATCGAATTGCATGTACGATGTTGTTTTAAATTTTAAATTTATCTCTTAGTTGCTAGTTCTACAATAGTGCATCTTGAACTGTCAATAAATGAAACCCCATTCCTATCTGTACAGTGACATGAATGTGTTGCACAAAATATTTATTAATAATTTAATTATTGACATAATGATGCAATTAAAGTTTCAACACTATTCCTTACTGCGAAAAAAAACAATTATTTCATGCGAACATTTCGATGATACTTCAAGCAACCCTCATAGCCCACGAGCATTAAGCATATATATTCTGGAAAAAAATATTTGCACTTGTAAGTCATTACTCCTAATTGACCACTATCAAACAGTCAGCTTAAACCATTCTTTTGAAAACTGATTCATTCAAACTATCTATATCAGAACTCAAGAAACAAACCCAAACAACGTGAATGCACTTTCGAGTATGCTATAAACATAAATAAACTTGTATGCATGAAAATTCCATTCAAAGATAATACGATAGCGACAGGTATTTTCAGTTTCAACCAAATTCTTCATGCGATCATTAACTGTATCTTTGGGTCCAAAACGCATGGACATAGATGCAAACGTATGTAAATATGTGCGTAGATTTGATTGCATTGAAAAAAACATGAGGGAAATTTTGTTGGTTCTTTTGCCAAAAACCTGAATCTTTTTCGTTTAAGATGTAAACTGACCTTGTGACACTCAGAGAATTAATTGAGCTTTAGGTTTGATATGTAGATGTTTTGGTTGGCGCTATTGGATTGAATCCTTTGTGTTGCAATGAAAATCACTTTCGGGCATAATAATCCTTGCTTTTGTTGATGATTGCAAACAAGCTATCGACAAAAAAAAATATTTGTCTTGCTTTATATCTTAATTTATTATCTCTGGGACATTTTTAGGACCTCCAAAAAATCACTTGCAGATAGAGATATTTGAGAAAAACAAAAATTCTTAAGTAAGTGGGGTAAATTCAAGAAAAAATAAAAAAATTAAAAGTTTCTTTGACCCTATGTTTTTCATATTATTGAGGGTTAAAATTTGCAAATTAATAACAACCGGATTTCATTTGTGACGTAAATTATGTTCCAATTGAAAATAAATTATGCACAGCATGCGAATTGCGTATGTATCGAATCTTTAATAAATTCAAAATAACGATCCACGACATTTTCTGCTTTGCTGTACTTCACCATTCTATATACGCACAATAAATGAATGCGTACGTACGTAAAACGGAATCAATGCTATGTAAATCAGGACGATTTTTGAATATAAATTGTTCAATATAAGAAAACAACACCAATTAATCACCTGGCGGTGTTTCCTTGCAACGTATAATCAAACAATGTCGTACGACCATCATGCGCACGGCTGTTGATTTTGTTTTGTCAAATATGTTTGCCATTCCGCAGTTTCCAAATAAATACCAGAGATTCCTAGAATTTCTATCGAAAAAGTTGTAAATATTTTTGTGTCAAAATATTATTGAGCCAAATTTTTCGAGAAGGAATCACTACTCAAGGAATAAATGATCGATGATTGCATTTGAACTGGTTTTCGGTGATTTTGATACAAGCTGCTTTCTTACAAATAGCTAAGTAAAAAAATATGAAAATTTATTTTCGTCAATAATTTGATGAGAAGAATAATCTTTAATCTTTCATCAATTTTTGTTTTTGTTTTTGCAAATTGAATTGCTATGAAACCATAAACCTTGAAAAAACCTTGACAAAAGAAATTGTATAATTACTGCATGCAAGCAAAAATATTCGAATTTACCATAAATTAGCATAAATTCAAAATGCTTCGAAAAGTAGTTGCAAATGATTAACCTCTTCTAGTATGTGTATATCAATTTTTACAAGTATAGCCCAGCTGTTATCACACATGAATTAAGAAATTTATATAAACAACATAAACTTAAATGTTGAATAGATATGAACAGTGAACGATATATTAACACAGGGAATTCCCAACTTTCGTAAAGCATACTAAGTATGCCACCAGCGGTCAAAACTATTTTGTAGTAAGTCGTTTTATCGATGAATGTATTTAAATTAGACAGATGAAGGTATATTTTTGAATGCACGTTACGAGTATGTTTGGTGGATTGAGTGATGGAAAAATACAAAAGATTTTTTCTTATGTTGTCTGATGCCAAGTAAAAGCTTAATACCAACAATTTTTTCGATTGGTTCTCAGCCCTTTGCATAGCTGTCAATTAAGTTATTTTTAAATATGTAATGTGAAACCATGCATAAAATAAGGTTTATTCTCGATTTACATAGGCTAATCTATGAAACTTTGGAAGAAAAATTTGTGGAAAAAAAACTTCCACTAGAAACAAATTGGCCGATGTTGGGGCACTCAAGATATTTTAAACCTATCTCAAAATCTCGGCAACTGTATCAGCATAAAATTTTATCAAAACACCGTAAAAAGATTCCATTGCATCGTGAATAGGGATTCCAATCCCGAACCATATTTTCAATCCCGGGATTACGGGATTAAAAAATCTCAAATCCCGGGATCCCGGGATCCCGGGATTTGAAATTCATAATACAACACAACAAAATAAGTCAAGTTTCTAGTAAACAGATTATATTATTTGCCATCATTTCAAAACTAAAACAATAAGTAAGCTCAAAACTGTATAAAAAATTGCATTATTACTTTTTTATATTATTGATGCAAATAAAAACAATAATTTTAATTATCCAAAACGTTGACAGTATGAAGACAGATATTAAAAATTACATCTATTACAAATTAGAACAAAAAATCACGACCAAAAACCACAACAACAAAACACAACTCTTAGAATTGAGATACATAATAAAGTAACATATAAAAAATTCGGCCAAAGTTCATTGGGTTTTTCGGAAGTAACATTGAAGCAATAGGAAAGTATCCAAAGCATCGTCTCCAAGCCTGCTTCTAAATTTATTCCCGATGTTGGACACCGCGGAAACGGTCGAGAAATATTGGTACGCCTGCTCCAAACTATGCAAGTGCCACCACTTTCGAAAAGATTCATTTCTTTTGCAATGGTTTTAATTAGATTAGTTTCTTGCGGCATTTCATGATTGATTATTTTCATACTTTTGCAGCTCTTCTTGTAGCGACCATTGACGACTACCTTGTTCTGATTCAATATGGGTATCTACTGGGTTCTCTTCATTTCTTTGGCTACCAAGCATAGGGTCCAGCATCTAGATAGATCATTGAAGTATGTTTTTTTTATTATATGCGTTGCTTGGTTTCCAAAATAGAGATTTTATTTCACTTGGTAAATTTTCGCTGGTACAATGTGGATTCTGGAGATAGCTTAGCATACCAGATAGCTCGGTACACTGACGCTCTTTTATTCGGTCCAATATTGCAATTTTCATAGCATTTAGAACAATAGACCGTTTTTCTCCTAACAGCCTAAATACAAATCTTGATGAAGTATTAGCAGTGCATAAATTTGCAAGTCTGCGACTAAAGGCCGTCACAGCCAATTTTACAGGGTGTAAAACTTCAATAATTTTCTGAATCGAATCAAACTCTGTTGCTTCTAATTGCTCTGAATATTGCAGGCCTATTAATGTATACTATTTTTCAAAATGGGAAACTATTCGAGCATTGTCAAGAGACTATTTCATCTTGTTTTACAGTCCATTTAAAGGAGACAGTTAAATGCCTTGCTCGGATCCGACATAGTTTTAAAGATCGTTATTATTTTTCGTTGGAGCTTTTTTAAAATATAAAACTACCTAACAAACTTTTTTTATGCATGCGCTGATGTCCTTCGTCAGATCTAGCGTGTCTTGCAGGCGACCGGTTCGAACGTAGTTAGCTGATTCAGGACCATCCAAATCTTCGTGGTCGTCGTTCAGACTATCGGGAAATCACTTTAATCTGGAATGGACCTCATATTATAGCGAACATCGCAAACTGCCAAGTGGGTGCTATGCGCCAAACAAATATGTTGCTCTGTACCAACTAGTCTGCCTTCTTTTCGCATTTCGTTTGACCCATCAGTTACGATGGTAACAATGTTTTTTCCTAGAGAAACATTAAACTCATATCTAGGTAGTTTCCAGCTGTCATTGATATTCTTACTCCCACCAAGCTCCAGTAAGAATTTACTAAGTAGATGTTTATATTTATATAGCGCCTATTTGCAGTCAAGGTCCATTCATCAAACATCAAACTGAACCGTTCACCTGAGATACTAGCCTGTTATATCTTATTTTTTATTTTCTTTATCCTGCTTGCATAGCTAAAAACCTTTTTTTGATTGTTGTTAAGGATTTTGGTAAATCTGTGTATGCATTCGCTAGTATTAATTTCCTCAAATCATTCGATGTAACGAATGCACTAAATGCGAAACAGTCCATACTTATTTATTTACAAACCCCTTTGTATTCTCTTGTTAACTGTTACATCGGTTTATTTTGCTCTATTCTTTACGCATTTTGATGTGAGCTAATTGTTTTCTCATAAATATGGATTCTATTTGCACTTTTCGAGTCTTGCTGTAACTTGATTGCCGATAATGCTTGACTCCCGGCCCCGAAATCCCAGCCAATTTCTGATCCCGAAAATCCCGGGATTAGAACTCATCAATCCCGGGATTTTCGGGACCAGAAATAGACCGGGATCCCGGGATCCGGGATCCCGGGATTGGATTCGCTAATCGTGAAGCTAGTTATAGCAATTATCATTTTAGTTAGTTTATTCCAAGCTCCTAAAATCTAAGAATTTTATGCTTTATTAATTCTTCTATTATTCATACCGAATATTGTCTTTTTTTAGAAGGATCTTCTTGAAATAAGTTTTAAAGCTTTGAATAATTCCTATTACAACATTACAATTTTAAAACAGGAAAAGGAACTTTATGCTTTCCGAATCGTTTAACGCAGCATGAATATACGAGTATTTCATTGGACTCCATCCCACAGTCGAAGGGTTTTTTTTTAAATTCCTGGGTCTCGTTTGTTTTTATAAATTTCGTATTTGGCTGGCTATTTATTTGTCCTAGAATTTTTTTTTCATTTTTCAAAACCAAACATTATATTTTTTAACGGTATATTTGCACAAAAAAGTAGTGTACCTAAAGCAAGTTTACTTCGAAACATTTTTTATTCTTTACTTAGAAAATTTTAAAAAAATCTGAGTGAAACTCGACTTGATTGTGTTCAGCCGGAAAATTCGACCACCATAACATGAAAAGATGGTAGTAAGGGCCCGAAATTGAAGAAAAATTCACGAAAAGACAACACATTAAAGAAAAACAAATAAACAAACAAAAAGGCATGCCCAAAAGCAAAGGCATAACCACAAAAACACAAACACACCAGCCTGACATATATCGGTAAAATCGTCTAACGGCTATAGGGAACACGTGGTCTAGTTTAGCCCCAGCCTTCGCATGACGTGATTAAATGAACTCAGCAGATCTGGAAGTGATTATCGCTGCCACGTCATCAGCGTATTCAACCAGAAAGACATCTGCGTGCTTTTTTTTGTGAAGTAAACGATGTTCTAGAGGTCAGGTCGGATGATTGATTCCTGTGCTGCTCCTGAGATGATGAGTCGCTTCAGAACTCCTTGGTTATTGTCGAACAGCGACCATCTGTCCCTAATATAGTCCTGCATCATGATCATCAAGTAGGCAAGAATGTAGAAGCTATCATCGAGGGCCTAAAGCACGTCTGTCTTCCTCGCCGAGTTGAAGAAATTCTGATCATTTAGCGTTTATTTATTTATTTATTTATTTATTTATTTAGTGTCTTAATCCACAGAACAAATCCAATTATTGATTAGACAAGAAGAAAAAAGATAAAAATAAATACAAGTATATGAAAAAAATAAAAAATTAATACAAGTACATAAAATATGTAAGAAAAAGAAAATAATATGAAAACCAAGAAAATCAATAAGAAAATAACATGAAAACCAAGAAAATTAATAAATTCAGAATGGAATAACAATACAAAAAAGAATAAAAAGCAAATCGATCAGAAAAGAAACAAACAAAATGAGTAAATTAGGATATATTACGATGATAAGAGATAACGTTATTTTTTAAAGTATTTTTAAACACAGATAACGTTTGAGGCAGAGGGCCAAGGTTAAGGCTATTGTGCTGACGAGGCAAACGCAAGAGGGGGGAAAAGAAATAGGTGTCCGTACGGGCAAATGCGACATTAAAGGCAAATAATGTTCTATTGAGACGGCCCAGTTCCCTAACTGAAAGTTGAATGCTGGGGTCAACCAATATACTGCCTTTAAAAAGTTTAAAAAGGAGGCACTCGTCGAGGAACACTCTGCGTGGCTCAAGGGAAGGAATTTGAAGGATGGAGAGGCGCATACTGTAATCACAATACGGAATACTGTACTTATAGAACAACGAGCGGGTGAATCGGCGTTGCACGGATTCAACCGCATCGATCAAGTATCCATAATGTGGACACCAAATTTGGCAACAGTATTCAAGAACACTACGGACAAAAGAAAAAAACAGATTAAGAGAGGTGGAAAGATTAACAAAACGTTTAGAGGATCTGATGATGAAGCCGGAAAGACGAGAAGCCTTGGCAGTGACGTGAAGAATATGCAAGTCGAACTTTAATTTGCAGTCAAAAATCACGCCAAGGTCTTTGATATTAGAAACAGCATTGAGAGGAGAGCCAAGGACACAATAGGAGAAGAGCAAAGGAGATATTTTGTGGGTGAAAGACATTTGATGACACTTCGCAACATTCAAAGTGAGGGAATTAGCAGTGCACCAGTTAGCCAAAGTATCCAAATCGCACTGCAATATGGTGCAGTCACTAGCGGATTCAATCACTCTGAAAATTTTGAGATCATCAGCGTACAAAAGGCAGGGTGAATTAAAGAGGGAAGGAAGATCATTAATAAACAAAAGGAACAATAAAGGGCCAAGAATGGATCCTTGCGGAACTCCTGAGGTAGGAAAAAAAGGTGTAGAAGAACAAGAGTTAACAGTAACGATACAAGAGCGATCACAAACGTAGGAAGAGAACCAACAAAAAAGGGCACCAGAGATACCAAACCCAGCTAGCTTTGATAGAAGAACAGCATGGTTCACAGAATCGAAGGCCTTGGCAAAGTCAGTATAGATGACATCTACCTGCTTTTGCTGGTCGATTGCGGAAGCAACGGTGTTTGACAAAGTCAATAAGTTTGTAATCGTTGACTTACCTTTGATGAATCCATGCTGTTCCCTGGCCAGCAAGGGCTGGACGAAAGGGTACACTCTATTGTAAACGACTCTTTCGAGAAGCTTACTAAAACAAGGTAAAAGGGATATGGGACGGTAATTAGAGATGGAAGAAATATCACCAGCTTTCAGGATGGGAAATATGTTGGTGGATTTCCAAAGGAAAGGGAAGGTTCTGGTTCCGTTACCAGCAAATCGAGCGGTCTAGCGCTGTGCTCTTCAGCTCTTGCTACTGCCCGTATCACTGCCGAGTTGCTACCAACAGCGGAATGCCTTTTACGGAAGCTTTGATGTCTGTGATATAGGTCACTAGTTAATCAGCCAAGGCTTCAGCAACCACTTGAGGAGCTGAGGACTGTCCGATTCTTCTTTGTTTTTATCGATGAGTGTCATTCGGGTAACCTTCCATAACGATAGAAAGACTCCCACAACTAAAAAGGAATTATATAGATCTAGTAATAGCCGCGGTTCGATCTCCACTACAACTTAAGTGCTCCGACCGAGACTCCATCAATACTTAGGGCCTTCCTATTCTTCATCCCAGACAGCGTGTCGATCAGCTCCTCCGTAAGGAGAGGAACGTCCTTCCGGTGCACGATGATGCCATCTTCCGTCCTTGGCGTATGCGCTGGGAACAGCAGGCTAACGATGCGATACGTCCTTAGTAGCTCTAGACCGCATGCGACCGGGTTTTCGGGTAACCAATTTGTACTCCTCACTCCATGAGCGGATCCGAGCTGACCTCCTCGCAAAGGGTTCGCCATTTTAAGCGTTTACTTTCATTAATGGCTTTGGCCAACTCTTCCTTTGCTGACGTCGGCGCTGCAAAAAGATTGGCTGCCCCCCGCTTATTGTTAGTACTCTTTCTGCGCCTCTACGTTAGAGCGATGAGTTGCAGTTCGGCAATCTCTTCGTTCCACCAGCAAGCCCATCTACCTTGGCGGAAAAGCATGCGCTGGGACATTGCAACCTCACAAGCTTCCTAAATCCGCTCACCGTGTTTCCCACATGAGTTATTGTAGGGGTTAATTACTCCCCCTCCAAGCTTGCATGTAGTGAGGTGACCATCATTAAGCCTTCTAGAGGTAGAGTAATGTTGCCATTGTCTGCTTTCAGCAATATGAAAGGTGATTTAGTTGTGATCAACCGCCGTGTAGCTCTGCATCGTCGTCCAATCGCTCACAAATTCCGCCAGTCTCTCAACCGTGTAGTGAAGAGAGATATACACTCGCTAACGCCTGGCTTTCGGTACGTTGGCGTTGAACCCGTATTCAAAACCAATAAACCGCGATGCCATTTCAACTATTTTTCATCCTCGCATGTTCTCAGTAGGCATACTCCACTCCAATGCCCTTATATTGAAGCTACCTCGAGCAATTTCCATCAAAACTCTTTGTTCCTAATCCCACGAACTCAATCCTTAATTCAGCGGACTTTCATCCAAGCACATACTGTTGCAGATAGCCTCCAGGACTTCCGCATAAGTTTTAGTTTGACGACCTGCCGCCTAAGAATATGCGGGTTTCGTTGTAAGAATGATTTTCGGCAAAAAATCATAATGAGTAATGAGGCACATTCCTCATTAAACGGGCCGACAGAAGTGTCATCTCTATGACACTGAATTATTGAATAGATACCTCTGCGCGAACAATAATGTTTAGTGCCGTATTGGCGCCGGAACTTTCTTCTTGAAAATAAATTACAAAACAACAACCATCAACCAGGAGTGCTATCGTGCCAAGGTAGTCGATTTGTTGATGCCAATTATTCACAAAAAATGTTATGAAATACTTTAATGCAATAAAATGGCCCTTCACCCCACACTGCTCGAAACAAAATCGTTTATTTGAAGGCGTTTGATGTTATAAAATGGTGATTTTGACTAGCTTCTGCGTTCGCCTGGTCTGACATCGATGGGCTTTTTTCTATGAAAATACTTGAAATCTAAAGTTTATATTAACCAGTCAAAGACCCTTGACGAACTTAAGCTAACATTGGTGAAAAATATCCGAAATATTGTGCAAAACACTTGAGACAATGATGGAAAATGCCCAAAATCGGGCGCACTACGCCATTCGAACTCAGAACGAGCATTTTGGCGATCTTACTAAAAGTAATGTAAACAAATATCCTTCAAACGGTTAAATGATTTTTTACTTGTTTTCTTGTTTTTTTTTAGAAAAAATGGGGTTTATCAAGTTATTTATAATAAAATTTGGTTGAAAATATCAGACTGAGGTCCCACTAGTGAACTAAAATGGGTTTGAAAAATTAACAACTAGAAAGGGCTTTCAAAAGAACTTAAAAGTGTTTTGAAAATAGAGAGAATCAATTAAAAAAAGTTCAAGCATCAAGTTCTTCTTAATAATTCATGATTCTTATTACTGCTAGCACCAAATTTTCATCATCGAAATTCAAGCAAAAATGTTTTCTCATCCAAAAGTTTAGTGCTAACTTAATTTTTCACAAATTTCAACTACACAATAAGGCTGGCTGCTAATAATTGTAAGCTCCCACTTCCTTTGAATGACAATCAGTCAAATAAAACTCTCAAGAAAAATAATATAACATTAAATGCATTACCATTGTATGAGAACCAACGCTCCTGTTGCTGTCAAACTAATCAAAAGATTAACCTGAATCGTATAGATTGATTCAGACATTTTTGACCCAAAAGTATAAAATAATAAAAAGTATAAATCCATATTTCTGTTTGCAAATGTATTTCTAATTTATAAAATTTCCATATTTCTAAAATTTTAGTGTCTTTCTTTCCAAATACCTCTGATCAAAACTAAAAATAAAAATATATATTTTTAAACAAAACGCCTATATTTATCACATCTGTGTTTTCTTAATTAACTCGATTTATACACACCTCTTATATTATCGCGATTACACACATAGTTGCATTTGCATATGCATTGAAGTAAAAGTACACCATAAATCGATTTGCTCACTATCTCTCACTATAACTTTACCTTTCTTCACAATGCATAAGATATAGATAGCACTGACATTGTCATAAAATCAACCGTTCGTACTTCCGAAACCTTCACCTTGCCAACAAGTTTCTCTCCGGTACGATATTTACATAATTCTATCTTTTTGCTGAATTAATTTCACTGAATTTATACGCTTCGAAGGCTTTAAGCGATTTCATTAAGAAATTGCACTTAGGCATAGAGAATAGATTTAATGGTCTTGTCTGGGGCACAAACCTACTAAGTGAATGTATTGAACCGATCTGCAGCTGGCGAAGGGTAGAATATCGAGCATTGAACACCTTCGATGAATTTAAGTGATTCAATTCTCTTAGAATGAAAAGATAATTTCTTAGTTAGATGGAATTGAATTGTTTCGTAGAATTAAAATCTAAGATATATTAATTAAATCGATGGATAGGTATGGGGATTTTATTTTTTTGAATTATATTTTTCATGATTCAGTTGGTTTTACAGTTGAGTCATCGTGTGGTTTGTGTTTCTTTGAACCTGATATTTCTTGACGAACTTCGAAGATATTTTATTTATACTTTTTATTTTAGGAGAGTTTGATGGCTTCGTACCTATAACAGAAACTTAATGGCCGTTTTCCCACACTGGGCGCAAAAATATTTTAACTTATTTTGATGGAAATTTATAAAAAAATTAAACGCATGCGTATATGATACTAGTTTAAATGCAACATTTCATCAATTTGTGTATTAAATAGCTGATGGATGTTACGTAGGTCCACAAAAAAACTTGCGTTACTAATTTCCAATCTTCAAAACGTTCGAAACACCAATGATTTTCTTAGATACAAACTTATCCAGCAAACAATATATAATCTTGTCTGCCGATTGTCTGATAAATATTAAAATCTAAAAAATTAAATTGATCATGGTAAATCAGTGAAGTGTTCTACCGATACACTTTCTAAAACGCTATGGTTGGATCGCAAATATATCAAAATGAATTATGTTTACGATGATTGGTATTCTCACAATTTATTATTTCTTTGATTATATGCAATTTTTTTTCAAATAAGTATTTACAAAACAAATAAATTATCTAGAAGTGATTCAAATCACACTAGTAACCATTCGGGACCAAATCAAAATCACCGATATCAACATCACAATCAACATCATATCATCTACCTAACGATTGATATGACATCGAAAGCGCTGGAAAGCGAGCAATTAAAACCGCTTGTAAGTAGTGATAATGATGGAACATCAGACACGGATGAGACGCAACGGACACTGCGGTCAAATCCACAAATTGTATCGACGAAGGACCAGCGTTTGGTCCATTCGACAGAAAATCTGTCGAAACCACCCGCCGAATCGTCACATCGCCTTCAGTTACCAACCTTAACGATCACTCATGCTAACAGCAGTGATCAAGTATATCCGCAACAAAATTCACCGGAACCAGAACAACAACTCTTACAGCATCATCGGATCGATGAAAACAATCACACACAACATCGTCATAGTGCTAGTCATTTGGATTTTTCTGAAATTTTAACTCCAAAACGATTTCATTTTGGATTACGACGATTTTCACATACGGTATATATACACACAGTATTAGGATAAAAATCGGTCTACTTGAGAAATCTAACCAGACCAAAAACTTGATGGGTGTACAAAAAGTGCTTCAGTAAAATATTCATAAGATTGATACTTTGGTATAAATTTTTAAAAAAAATAATGAAAACATTTTTATCATTATTTTATATTAACAATAAAATATTTCATCTTATGAATGATTTGACTGAACAGCAATAAAAGTATTACCTGGGGCTTTGTCAATTCGTGTGATGGTACTGTTGCTGTGTTTGTAAATGACTTTTGGCTTCTGTGAAAAATCGTCCTCTGCTATAATAAAACTGGCTTTTCACGAGGATTTGATGCAAATAACTAAAATCTAGATGAATGAAATCTAGAGTTGAACCGTAGAACTAAACCACATTGGTTGTAGAATCATTACATACTTAAATCATCAATAACACTCACGATCATTTTATGCTGTCGCTACATTTTCTGTGTAATTCCATCCACACTGAGTTATTTTTATTATCACAAAAATAAAAAAAAACATTTGATTTGTTTTTTGCAAATCGGCGAATCACCTCTGCATTAAAACTCATATGTGCGTTTTTATTTCACTATATCACTAGACGTCAAACAATGTGTCGAAAAAACTTACTCTCAAAAGTACGAAAAAAAATTCCGCCATCAAACGATTCTATAGACGATCTTGAATATCCATCCGCAACACAATAACTATACTATCAAAAATTCTCTGAAGCAAATTCAGATTCAACTGACAGATACAAACTGCAGAAACTAGTATCTTCAACTGCTGTTCGAACTGAACTTTTACCATCATCGTAACGCTACCACACATTGTCCAATTCTGCACTGCAAAGAGAACTAACCTCCTCCTCCCATCCGAAACGCAACAACTAGCCAGCAAGATCGCTGAAGAGATTGTCACTTACTTAACAACAAATCCAATGCAGGCCGCAGTGCCAATCAAAACATTGAAAAGATCAGATCGTGGAATCTATACGTTCGCGCCAAACTGCATTTTCAAAATATCTTTATGAAAGTTTTAAATCCCGGTATCATCTGAGCGGTGTGCTATTCAAATGATCTAGAATAATAGAAGCTTTTGTCGTTGTCTTCGTTGGCTGTGAATTATTATTTTCGGATTTCAATTATTCGTTCGCTGTAAATTTACATTTAGAAAAACTAAATGATGTGATTATGTCAATTTCGCAATGTCAATTCCGTTTAAGCAATGTTTCATGTCTACAAGTTTTTATCTGTTAATAATAAACAAATTGCTTATAAATAATTTGAAAATGTGATTACGCGTCGTTGTGATATTATATAAAACTGTAATATTTATCGTGCATTCAATTAACTAAAACAGAATTTCTGTGTCAGAATGTGAGCTTATTAGTGCTAAATTAAATGTGATCTATGTGATACGATATTAATATATCAGAATTCTGTGAAATAAATTAACAAGTGTGATAGCAAATTGTTTTATGCTCTAGGCATAATATACGGTTTATGTTCTATAGATTAGAGTAAAAAGATACGATTGCCATTGTCAGAACGAAAAGAATATTGTCGGGAAATTGATAACAAATTGTAGAAAAGGCTTGATTTTGATAAAAAAAAAACAATCGTTTTCAGCAATTAGATAGCCATATAATGATGTCCGTTGGATTTTAACGAATATTGATTGAAATAGAAAACTATTCAGCATTCATAACATTTTAAACATTCTCAAATATTTTTTTAAACTTTGATTTACATGTTTTTAATGATTAATGTCTGTAAAAGTGCGTGATAAATTTAGTTTTGTGAAAGTGTAGAGTCTCCCATCAAATATCTTCCGAATCTGAAAATATGAAGGCAAAACACTCATTCAATAACCCGACGTTTAACTAATTAGATATTGACATTGTGCTGTATCAAAAATAAGTACGGCAAAAAGTCATCCAAATATCCATCATTTTGAATATTAAACTCAAAAGAATCATAGCCTAGTGTCCAAGTGAAATAGATAAAAAAAAATTACCTATCTAAAAGAACCCATAATCAAACGATCAAATAAGTTTTTAGGTTTTATTTCCTTTTATCTACGGGGTGGAATCAGTCTCTCTTCATAGGTTTTTTTTTATAAAAAAAAACAAAGTAAACCCACGACAACCTTTGTCAGGTCTAGAGGTTGAAGCTCGTAGAGAGCTTCATCACAAATTAACAATCAATGTAAATGCTAATGTAGAGCAATTAGTTCCACGACTTACTTTACCCCTGATTAACTTAGGTACCTATTCAAAGCTAGGTGAACTCAAAGCTCGGTGCGCGGTCCGTCGTCCGAACCCGAATTCGAACCAATGACCTCCCATACAAGAAGTCAGTGCTCTACCCACTAGGGCCTCTTCCGTCCTGTTTTTTCATTCGAACTTTAATTTACTACCCCTTATGATCGCACCTAATTTGCTCCGTCCGCATAAATTCAATGTGTATTATTTTTTTTTATTTAGTCTGTGTCCTTAGCGACAAAAACCCATTTTCGGTATTGCGTATGAATACAAATAACAGTATGATACTACTGATTTGAGCCGTACCACATACCTGGACGTTATGCACGTGTTGTCACTAAACATGCGCTTCTGAGGATGGACCGATCCAGGGGCTTAAACCTCAGAGTCATTTCCAACCCAGCAGTCAGGGTGGTTCTTAACACACCCGTGATACTTATGCAAACTAAACCTTGCAGTATCCTTGACATTGGTCTCGCTTTCAGTTGCTTTTCATGCACCAAAATTTGACTAGTTACGCACATGAATATATAATCAGCCCGTCTGAGTCCCAAAAACAGGGCGCCATGACTTTTCCACCAAATCTTGTGTGGGGGTGTACCTTTTTTGCGCGATGGTATTGAGTTTTGTTTAAACTCAAGCGGATGGATGAGCCAAGTCTCGTTTCCTGTCATGATTCGACTAATACTCCATCCTCGTCTTCACTACGGAGACTCAAAAATGCGCGATCGCATTCCACGCAGCATGAGCATTCTCGGCATCCACCTTGCACTGACCTTAGTCATAACAAGCTAATCGTGAAGAATATTTGAAGTCGTTGTATCTGATCACCAACCATTTCTTTACTCTATAAGCACCTTCCAACATGACTTTTTCGAATTTTTGAATAATTTCCAGAGTGGTCACTTCGTTTGGCCGTCCTGGTCGTGAGTTTTGTTCAAGTGAGTCCCTTTCTTGTTTAAAACAGCTTTGCTACTTGTAAATCATGGTTTCAAATGGACAAGTGTCCCCGTAAACGGATGCGATCTCTTCCATTATGGTTTGAGCCAACTTTCCTAGTTTGGTGAGGAAATTTATAGCAGCGCGGTACTCGATTCGCTTCATATTTTACACTTTCTTCCTGATTGAGTTACTCGACTGAAATAAAACTTGCTATTGATACAAGTTCTGAGTCTCTGAACTCATGACGTTTCATTAAACTACTCTCGTTAATGACCTTCTTATTCATTCCGCGAATTTAATGACTCACCCTCGTATAATATGTTCAGCTTGATATTCCATTACGACTTTCGGAGTATATAAAACCGCATTATCATGCTGAAAGAGAACATTTTCACTCAAAGTTCTGACTCCATTTTGCTGTTTCTTTTTATCTACAATATTCAAATATTCCCTGCATTTCATTTTACCCGCAATGAATTTAATTTCTGTTTCATTTGTACCCGATTTCAGGCAACTCCACCTCCGCTCATTTGCGGTCTGATTTTATCAAATTATCTTTTCACAAATCGTGGAAATAATGCGATCAGCTATCACGTTTATCGGTAAAAATTACTTTTGGCCATCGCCTTTTCTATTCAATGTGCTAGCGGCCAAACCGGAATCTTTATTCTTTGTGTATTGCAGTCAGCAAAGATAGTTTATTCATTTTTTTAAAATCTAAGGCGCTCAGTACTTTTCATACTTCTTTGTATGTTCAATGTCAGATTCCACAGCAATTTACCTTGCAATGTTCGTTGAATTAGATGCGACTCTAAAAATTTCATGTTCTTCCTATTGACTGCGAGCAGGCCTGATCTCTTCATATCCCATAATTTTTAGAATCTCTGAAAAGAATCAACACTGAAAATCGACTCCTTTTACTAATTTTAGCGATTAATGTCGAGTATATATCCACAACATTTGTTCCTAGGGGTATTTCCCTTGCCCATTTTTTTCTGGGCTCCAAACCTTTAAATCTGCGATGGTCGGGCAATAGTATAATCCTATAACAATAATATAGTATAACCGCTGGAATCGGCATGTCCTCCACCATAATTTTCCCATGGTCCAGGTCTGTCTTAGTCCTGTGCACTTCACATGTTGCAAAATGCAGATTTGGTTCCACTTTGCTACCGGTCGCAGCCCCCAAGTTGCTCTATTGCAACTTTGCAGTAATATAGAGTATACAATGCCTTGCGAGCTCTTTCTGTTATATTTTCCTTCCAGTAAAGCTTGGAGACCAAAATAAGTCCTCGATATTTAATTTTAAAAAATTAAAAAAAAAATGATTTAGTCTCTCCAATAGGACCGATATAAATTTCCCTGAAAGGGAGTGGAAATCATCTGCATATACTATCACTTTATGCTCAGGTTGGTCAAGCTTTCTTTGAAGCTTTTTATCTGATAAATTCTACAGCAAGGGAGATAAAACACCGACTTGGTAGTGCCCGTTTTTATCAATCGCATGATGATTGAGCTACTCTAAAACGAGTCTAACACCCTGATTTATAAGTTATAAGTTCAACTGCTTGCGAATTGACATACCGGTTTTAGAGAGCATTCAAAATTGCCTGAGTACCATATTATTGGACGCTGGCCAACGATGTCCAGAAATGCAGCTAGTGTGTACTATTTTTCAGCCTACTCCACTAAAGGATGCAGCGCTGTTTGGACAGCTTTACCTTTCGTATAAGCATGCTTTGATTTCGACATCAGAATAGAGTTTAAGGCGCTAGCTATTAAAATTTCCCACAACCTTCTCTAAAATCTTCAATAAAATGGAGCATATCAAAATTTGTATGTAATCGTTTGATTTAACGTGTGAAGCTTTCACTGCCTTAGAGATATCACTACTTTCATTTCCTGCAAGGTGGCAAAAATGTACGAAAATTTTAAGCAAGTATACGTCCATGAGCCAGAGCATATCGCTCTTTAATATCGGCTTAATATCAGCCGATGTGATTGATTGCTTGAATCCACTAAACAAATGAAAGACCTATTTTACGTGTGCAATAGAAAGAACAGGAATCGAACATACAGATGTCTCCTCACTGTTAGAAAAGTAAATGTCCATTAGAGCCCTAATTATCTCACAGTTGCTTTGAGTCCAACTTCCATCGAACTTTTGTATGCGGAACTCGGAACTGTAGACTTTATGTTTTGAATTTTTCATTTGTGCCTTCAATATTTGCGTACGAAGATTTTCATGATGCTCTTAATTTATTTTCTAATTTGGATGCCACATACATGCAGTGACAGTGAGCAAAAGTACTCATTTATCAATCTTATATTTAGAAACTCACTTCTACTGGAGACCGTTGGGTACATTGCCAATATTAGTTACGGTAAGATCACTAGAAAAATCAGCTCATACAATGATTCACCTCTATTGTTACATTGCCCTTGTAATTGAAATTTGAAAAGAAAATGACATTTATGGACTTTTTTATGAGGATGTAGACTCTAAATTGACCTAAAGATTCAGGTGATACTAGTTTGTATCCGTCAATGTGCAATCTTCAGACTACAGACTTTGCGCAGTCTTCGTCGACAGAGTCAGACCAACGTTTTCTGGGTTTTCCCACTGGTCTTCGACCCTCGGCCCTTCCGTCGAATACCTTCTTAGGTACTCGATGCGTGTCCATTTGTTGCACGTGACCAGCCCATTGCAGCTTCCGCAGTTTGATTATTACAGCAACCTCTGGGTCATCAAAAACCTCGTACAACTCGTGGTTGTACCTTATCCGCCATTGGCCGCACTCTTGTCTAGCTCCAATTATACGCCTGAGGACCCGCCTTTCGAAGGCGTTCAACATATTTGCGGATGCTTGGGTAAGGGTCCAAGTTTCACATCTGTAGCACAACACAAGTCTGATTATTGATTTGTAGACTTGGAGCTCCGTCTTCCTGTGTATGCAGCTGGTCTTCAGTAGGGCCAGAACGGAGTAGAAATTTTTATTAGCGAGCTGTATTCTCCGTTTAATTGCATCAGTTTCACTGCCTTTCGTTGTCAATTTCGAGCCTAAGTATATAAATTCGTCCACATTCTCTAAATTATATTCGTCCAGAATTATATTTCGTCTAATGGAGGTCTTCTTTCTTGTTTGCGTCATGATTTTTGTTTTGGTCTGATTGATCTTCAGGCCAACTTCTTTGGCTTCCTGGTCAAGTTTCAACAGGAGTTCTTTGGCGGATGTGAAGGAACGTGACAAGATGTTAATGTCATCCGCGTAGGCCACCAATTGGTTCGACTTATACAGAAGCGTACCACCTGTGTCGACAGGAATCTTCCTTATTACGTGCTCAAGTGATAGGTTGAATAGCAGAGGGACCAACCCCTCGCTTTGCTTTAGTCCGACATTAGTGTCAAAGGCGTCAGTCAGACTGTTGTTGATTCTGACTTGTGATGCTGTCGACGTCATCGGCATTTTGGTCAGCCGGACTAGTTTTGCCGGGATGCCGAAGTATAGCATTATTTTGTACAGTACGTTTCGGTCAATACTATCATATGCATGATTAAAATCCACGAAAATCTGGTGGACGTCGATGTTAAATTCTCAGCATTTTTCGAGCACTTGTTTGACTGCGAAAGCTGATCCGTAGTTGATCGACCAGACCTAAAGCCTCCTTGGTACTCCCCAAAGACATTTTCAGCGTGTACATTTATTTTATTTTTTAATATTTTCGTCAGTATCTTATAGGACGTACAAAGTAGCGATATGCGTCTGTAGTTTTCGCAGCGAAGTTTGTCTCCTTTTTTGTGGATAGGACATACGATGGATTTGCACCACTCCTGCGGTATTTTTTCTTGACCCCAGATGTGCTGGATCAATTTGTGGATGGCTTTTATAAGGGAGCTTCCACCGTACTTGATTAGCTCAACCGGAATCTCGTCAATGCCCGGCGCTTTATTATTTTTTTGGCTTTTTATGGCAGAATTGACTTCTTCCAGCGTTGGACGTGCAATCGGGACTTCGTCAGAGACGTTTGTCGGTTCTAATATTATTGGGCCATGTGCAGGATTAAGGAGTTCTTTGAAATAGCAGGCCCACCTCTCTTTAATTTGGCTATCTTCGGCGATGATATTGCCGATTTCGTCTTTACAGAGTGTCGTCTTGGGCTAATATCCGCGTTTTAAACATTTCACTACCTTGTAAGCTTGGCTAGTTTTATTGCTCGCTAGATTTTCGTCAATGCTCTTTAATTGCTTGTCATAATATTTTCTTTTCTTACATCTAATGATCTTATTTGCTACTCGTCGGAGGTTTTCATATTTTTCTCTCCTCGTCCTGGTGTTCCTTTCAAGGAACTGTTTATATGCCTGATTTTTCTTGTTCAACGCATCCTGGCATTCGTTGTCAAACCAGCTGTTTCTTTTGCGCCGAGCTTCATACCCAACCACTTGTTCTGCAGCGGCTTTGATTGCTGTCTTCATCTCCATCCAGTCCTCGTCAACGGACCTCACTGTGTTATTTTGTAGGATGGGGGTTAGCTTAGTCTCAAAAGTTTTTGGAAAGGTTTCTGCTACTGGCGCCGTTTGGAGCTTTTCGATGTCAAACTTATGAAGGGGGCTGGTCTTCGTCCCATACGCCTTTGACATGCGACATCGATATTTGGATTTGACCAGGTAGTGGTCCGAGTCAAAATTTGCTCCTCGAAACGTCCGAACGTCAAGTATGCTGGAAGCCCATCTCCGCTGAATAAGGACATGGTCAATTTGATTGAAGATATTGCGATCTGGTGATGCCCATGTTCTTTTGTGGATGCGTCGATGTGGGAAGCATGTCGAACTTATGACTATATCCCTACTACATGCAAAGTCAATCAGGCGTTGGCCGTTGTCGTTAGTTGAATCGTGGAGACTGTGCCCTCCGGTTGTTCCCCGATGTACTTCTTCATTCCCGACTTTAGCATTGAAGTCGCCGAGTATTATTTTGACGTCGTGTGAGGGCAATGAGTCGAATAGCCTTTCCAAGTGGTTATAGAATGCGTCTTTCGTTTCCTCGTCTTTTTCTTCTGTCGGGGCGTGAACGTTTATCAGTCATATTTCAAAGAATTTTGATTTGATGCGGATCGCACACAATTGTTTGCTTACTGCCTTGAAGTCCATAACGTGTGGCTTGAACTCCATATCCACAATGAATGCCGCTCCAAATTCACGGCTTCCTAGAGGCTTCCAACTCTTGAATATTGTGTGCGATCTCATGTCTTGAAGCTCGCTACCAATCCATTTCGTTTCCTGGACTGTTAACAAACTGCTAACAACATGTTAACAAACTCAGTTTTTACCAGTAGCTGAAACCTTGGGATTACCCATTGCAGAGTTTTTTTCTTCTAAAATTGTTTTTTCTATAAAGTAGAAAAAAAGGCTCATATCACTGCTTCAATCGAGCAATATATGTTCAAGCAATAAGCTGAATGGAGAAAAACGATATCTGTTCTCAATTTTTGGGGCCTGATTGTACACAAATAATCTAGAAATCAATCTAGAAAATTCAATAGCGTTTACCGGTTTAAATCCAATTCTCAACCAGTATAGTGACAGTTTTCCCTTGAAATGTCAATCTATCATGAAATAAAGTAAAAGTTATCGAACTTTGGTTTGATTCAATATAGCTGACTTTATTTTTTCGCAAAATCATTTACAATGAAACCTCTGTATGTTGACCACCTACGGTTCAGGTTGATGTCGGTCAAGATACGCAGGTGGTCACTTTAAAGAGGGGTGCTTGTTTTTCATTAAACACTATTGACTTGTCATAGAGCATTTGCATAACAATAAAAATAACTTGGAGATTCATGAAAAGAAACAAAATAATGCGCCTAAAGAATTATTTTCGGTTCGAATGCTCATAACAACTTCTAACATTTCTTCTATACGATTGCCATCAAACGAATGAAATTCATTTGGAGCTAATAAATAATCTTGAATGATGTAAGGCAAGACTGAAATAATTGGTTGTAAATTTACTTCGTCCGCATCATACAATGATGACATTAAGTTGGAACCCGCTCGATGAAAACATTTCCTTATTGTACCTCCTGTCACCTGAATGAATCCTGCTGATCGCATCTAAAACAGTTACTTTCTCACCATTTCGGAGGTTGAGCCGGAGTCAGTATCTATCATGGAAATTAAGGGAAGCAAAAGATTTTCCCGATAATGTAGCTTCGCGCATTGGATAATGCCTTGGTCCAAAGGCTGGAGCTCAGATGTCAAATTTGGAGGCAATAATTTTATTTGTATATTCGAAAAAGAGGTGTCAAGTTTATGACTTGTAGCATTATCCTTCTCTCTTGTTTTTGCATTTCTTTATCTATTTTACGCAACCATTCCTTAAAAATTGTGGTTGTCATCCATAATTTTTTGTTCGATTTTTAAAGTACGGGCAGATTTTGCACCTTAATGGAATTTGTTTTAAAAATTCGTGCAGTTTTAGCTTCTCTCCTGTTGTACTACAGCATAGCAAAATGCTCAGTCTTTCCTTGGCCAACCTGCTCCCTTCACACTTTTCGTTGGTTGACAAACCAGTTTCGTCCACATTAAACAAACCAGTTTCGTCCACATTAAACTGGTCTTTGACTCTATATTCCTTTAAAATGTCAAGTAATTTAAGTTTTCCATGCGCCGCTGCTTCATAGTCAACATTTGCACTTTCACCGGATAATGCTCTAAACTGGATATTATTTCGCAAACAATGCTTTCACTTGAAGTAATGGGCCAGTCACTGGGATATTTTTTGATCGGCATTTCTTAAAAAATTCTAGAACTTTTTCCTTGACAGGCTCGACCTGCATCTTCTTCAATTTCCGTTTTCTTTCTAGATTAACTTTTTGGTTAAATGCTTTTGAAATTTATTCTTTATTTTTGATAATGTAAACGACTGTAGTTTTCGCTATTTTATATTTTTCCGCTAAAAATCGCTGGCTATTTCCTGCGTCGACATCATCTCAAATTTCCTTTTTCGTAAGCAAATTTAGTTCTACACTTGACTTTCATTTTTGCGCCATTTTCCGGCTTGGGGGAATAAATCCTAAACGTAAATACATTTCACTATAAATAATTTTCCACCAACCTAGAATGCAAAGCCGAACTTGAAAAAAGTAAATTTTCACTATGTCACGGTGGCCAAAATATTTATATTCATTATTTTCATTATCATTTCAGTAGCCAGACAGATTTTTCATAGAAAAACCAAAGTGGTCAACATAGAAAGGTGGAATGTAATGTGACGTTTTACACACTTACGGTCAAGTTACAAGTTAGACAGGAGGTCAGCTTATAAGGGTGTATTTGTATTGGGAACGAATTGAACTAGAAAAAACTGGTCAAATTAGCCAGGTGGTCAGCTTGTGGAAGTGGTCAACTTCACAGGTTTCACTGTATTTTGATCGTAAAATGTGGAAACAAAAAAATACAGTTTCTTTCTCTGCATTTGCATTTATGTAAATAAAAGCAATAATAATTGCAGATACTCTTAATAATTTGCCATCGATAAAAAGCTGCCATTTATGAGTGATTTCATCCAATTTTGAAAAATAATTCCCAGTCACAATTATCTTGAAAATAAAAAAAATTGCATGTTCTTGCTCTCTTTGTCTTAAATATCCAATGGTGATTTACTTCACTTGAATTGAAATAAAGCGCTAGCACTTCTTGAGCTGAACTCATATTTGTCTACCAAAAATTTCTCTGAACGCTTTTCATTTTTTTGGAATACAAACAGTGACGTAATTCTATAAAACCATAAAAATTTCGTGAATTATTACAGAGATATAATTGAATCTTTATAAATAGAAAAGATACACTTGATGTACTCATCGTACTGTTTTCATTGTCAACGAGTGATTCACAGCCGTTGTCAGTATAAAAGGATAAAATAAGATAATTCAAAGCGTTTTCGAATCCTTTGAACAACATTTTTAATGTACATTTAAGCGAATTTAATGAGAAAATGAACTAATGTTTCTATAAATATTTTTGTTTTCATATATCACAGTCAAAATTCTTTCGTTCTGACATTAGTAAGATCAATTTATTCACTTAAGAAATCCATACAGTTACGATCTTTAATTTTCGAATGAAATGAGAATGGCGCTTCACAGTAAACTGTTATCTCGCAATATATCCTAATTAATCAAATTTCGCGCATTTTCCGTCCATGCATATTTAAATACGATAAGCGCATTGAAATAATTGTTTGAACAAATAAAACAAACGCCGTGACATTGTCAAAACATTGATGATGTGATATTACCGCGTTCTTATCTAATTTCGCTATCATCCCAAGTCTTTGCCAAGTGATTCGATCCAATCAGCCAGTAAGAAAGGCGTATAGTAGACGATGGTGGCCGTGAAGGCTTCTCCGTTTGCTCTGATACCAAACTGGCACGTTGTTTGGTGCGATAGCTTATTAGTACAGTGATCATCCCGTTACGGTGCAGGTACTAAACGCTCGATATAATAGTATTTACAGAAAGTTACGCGAAATTCGACTAATCACGAAAAAATGACATCGTAGTCCGTAAGTAAATCGCGCGTGCGTCTATAATTTTAATAATCCTCGTTTATTTACATTTAATTCAAAAAGTCAACGAATTCTGTCAATCGACTTGGACTTAATTAAGCTCCCGTAGTAGTCGTAGTAATACAACGAGCAAATAAATATATATCAGCGACTATTCAACTAGACTTAAGTACAATCCGTTGCGTGTATTTCGCGCGCACTGTTTGTTTTTCGCTGATTTGACGCGAGTTTCTTGGAGTTCAGAAAGTTCTTAAATAAGAATTCAGTAGCATGAAACTCGCCAAGAGTTTAGACGAGCTAGTGCTGAGTGCATCGCGGCTGAATTTAAGTAATTGCCGATCAGACGAGAAAGGTCGTAATAAGAAAGTTAGTACATATACTGATTTATTTATTTTTTTATCGAGAATATAAAATATGAAAATGAATCTTGAATAAAAACAATTTTTTTTTCCGAAGTGCATAACTAATTGAAATATTTTCCATGAAAACATTTTTTGATTATATTGAAAATTTTAACAAAAATTATATTAATGCATGCGGAAGTTGGTTCAACGGGATTTACAAACATTTCAAATTACAATATAAATTACTATAAAATAATAAACATTAAATTACTGTGCTAACACATCTCCCTGGATTATTGTTTTTGTGCTAATATCTTTCACATGATAATCGCTGTAATAGATCTGAGCTTTATAGTGAATAATAATTCGAACATACTCATTAACTTAAGCAAACTGCTTTGTGCTTTTGAGAAAAGAAACATTCTTTGTGTGACAGTGCGTGTGCAAGTGTTGCTGTTTGCTGAGTTGGATGATTTTTGAGCATTGAATTTTCAAGTGCAAGGTTGCTTTCGAAAGATATGCATTTATGGCTTTAATTCGTTGGAATGGTGCAAATAGTTGATTATCATGGAATTTAGTCAGATTGAACTAGTCGTTTTTAATTGTGGTATTGAAAAGATATAGTTTGTTTCAATTATGGACCAATATATCAAGTTATATTCGTATACGAATATTATTTTCATATATTGCAATGCTTTTACTATTGAACCTTTGTGAAGAATTCCTTAAATCTCAGTATTAAGGAATTCATCATCCTCATTAAACATATGTTTCATGACATTTTCATTTGTGGAATCCAAAACATAGGACCAAGTTACTGAATACTTAAATGACAAAGAAAATATCAAATGGAATTAATTAATTTATATAGTCTTGGTCAAAAGTATTGAGCACCCATGATATTTTTCAGTTGTTTGGAGAACACGAAATCAAAAAACGAAATAAAACTATTTATATAGGTTTAAATGTATATTTCTGAATAAAAACTCTAGCGCACCTGAACCGCTAAAAATACTAATGTTCGATGAACAGTAGAAGAATCGTGCAGATTTTGAGTGCATGCAACACTTTACCAGCACTGCAACTAAAAGTCTCCCACAATTGCTTCACGTCAAAATCAAATAACTCTATCGATTTCGATTTTATCCGATGATTTCGTCGAAAGTTGCACGGATAGAAAGATGTTTAGGGTCAAAAAACGAAAAATGTTTGGAACCAAAATTTTTCTAGAACTTAGAAATTTTGAACATTGGTATCTTATTTTTTTAGATTTTTCACGATATGAATACTTAATCTAAGCATTTATTGATACAAAAATAGCCTTTGCTAGTATAGTATACCACACCTGCATCACATTGAAATCGACCTACTCTGCGGATTTCGTTTTGGTCCGATTACTGCATTGGAAGTTATAGGGGTACAAAAAAATTTAGGGCTACCAGTCGCAAAAGTTTTCAAATTTTCGAAAACTTAATATTTGTTGTTTATTGTCACTACAAGATCATTACCGTTTGAAAATTTTACGATCAAATCGCTTAATAAAGATATTGCAAATAAATACAAAACCAACAATAGCTGGCAACCCTATAATAGTTTTTTACCAGATTTCTTCTGAATAAGGCCTATAATAAGTTCCATATATCATATGAAATTCTTTTTGATTTCATGACTGCACTGGAATTTATAGGGCAAAAAGCTTAATTGGGTCATGAGTTCTCGTGAACAGAAGTTTTTGATGCTTAAAATATAGGTAATTTGGAGGAGGGTTACCGTTCTTATCCCATGTGAAATTTCTAAAATTTTGCTTTGATTTCTATATGAGTTGGCTTTCACTGTAAAAGACGAAAATTTTTCAATAGAGTCGATGGTTTGAAGGTTTTCACTTTCAATGCCTGCCGTAGCTGCAGGGTTGCCAGTACGTTTATAAAAAAAACTACACGAGCCTACAACTTAGTAACAATATGTCCTGTAAGTTCCATAATGATCTGATGATCTGGTCAAAAGTTATCGCAATTCAAAAAATTTCAAATTTTCTCAATCTAATTTTAGGTACCTGGCGCACACATAGGGTTAAACATTTCAAAAAAAGTTGCATATTCACATTTGGAACACGTTCAAAATTTATTCCATAAATTTTATTTTTGCGAGAGTTATTTGTTGACAGAAAAATAGGTATATTTAAAATATCACTAAAATGGCCGCCGGCGCCAATTCTATAATTCAAATACCTTCAGAAACCTAGTTGTTGATGTATTTATTGGATGTAAATCTTCCCCCACTGAGGTGGAATTTCAATTTAGGAAATGCAAATAAATAACACGAGGCGCGGTCGGATGAATACGATGAATAATCGATAATTTCTTACCATATTTCATGCAATTAAACCATTGAAAGAGTGCACGTGTCAAGAGGGGCATTCTTTTTCCGCAAATAAAATCATTTTTCTTTGATTGCAGAATCCAAACAGTTCAATAATTTTGCATAGTGCTCCCCATATATTGTCACACGTTACAATTAACCTCATAAAAACCATAATGTTTTTGCGAAACACACTGTTTAATGCGTTTCTGGTCAGCCAGGAGCAGGTGCGGCACCCAACGGTCGCTTACTTTGCTCATATCAAATTTTTTTTTTTAGATATGAGCAAAGTAAGTGACCTTTGCTCATCGACTGTTCCCTCAATTGCCTATCACTTAACACCATATCATGGATTTTTTCAATGTGTTTTCACCATTGAAGCAGAACGTGCAGGACGTTCTTTATCAAAAACGTTTATGCGGCCACGTTTCAATTCAGCCATCCAATGTTTCACTGTACTAGAGGGTATTTTTTTGAGAGAATTCTGATTTTAAACTTGAATAAAAATAAAAGTCTCAGTCAAATTGCCTTATTTTTTCTTTTATTGCAGAATTTGGCTCTTTACATCTACTTTTTGAAGATGGTCTCATGCAAATAACCGTTTCGACTACCTCTCAAGAAACCGATTCTAGAGGTCCGATTTTTCACCACTTTTTTAAGCAACTGGATCCGTATATCGTCAATGACGCGAGTTTTATTGGCTTCTAAAGCGTCAATTGACGCTGGCTTGTGAGCATAGACCACCGACTTTACGTATCCCTACAAGAAGTAACCCAACGGAGTCGAATTGCACGACTTCGGTGATCTATTGAGGGGCTCATTTTTCGTAATGCGATTTTCGAATTTCGTCTTCAATGAGTCTATGATTGCGGCCGCTGTTGCGTAGCGCCGTCTTGTGGAAACTACATCTTTCTCTCTCATATCAATAAGACGCAATTTCGGGAACAAAAACTGGTTTATCACCGCTTTGTACCGTTCATTTTTGAAGAAATAGGCCCTATAAAGCCACTAGCATGCAGTGCGCACCATATAGTGCATTTTTGTGGATGTAACGGTATCTCCATGATTCGACGGTGTTATTTCTCCTTTCAAATGTGACAATTTTGATTATTAACATAATGAGCCTCACCGCTGAATGAAATTTTCCCGTAAAACAGAGGGTTAACTTCCAGTCCATTTTTCAACCCATTCTCCGAACGTTTGACGCATACGATGATCATACGATTTTAATTCTTCAATGGGATCTTGTAAGCCCTTAGACCGAGATATTTGCGCAAAATTTCCCACAATGTTGACGGACAAATCCCAACTTCTTGCGCACGCCTGCGAATCAAAAAATCTGGGCTGTCATCGACACTGGCTTCCACGGCTGCGATATTCTCTTCGGAACGCACTGTTCTCAATTTTGTCGTTGGACTACTGTCTAACAACGTGAAATTATTGCAAAAATTTGCAATCACATGTCAAATAGCGCATACTGATAAACGACTATGCGGTCCATAAAAATCTGGAAGTGGTCTTTGAGTTTACACAACTGGACACTGATGTCGGAAATAAATTTCCACGATTTGTAGACTCTGCTGCGGTGTAAATTTATCCATTCCAATATGTCAGACCTTACTGAGTAGACAGTGACTTTGACAGCTGTCATCAACTCATTTGACAGTAGTGAGTTTAAAAATGCGGCGCATGTAGAAAAAAAACGACTCTTTATATGACTCTGCACCGGGATCAAATTAACTTTTTATTTCTGCAAGCTTTAGCCCTTTTAAATAAAAAAATCTGTTGCCATTTGGTACTGAACTTGTAATGTATCAACTTCAACGAAGAATGTTTTGAGGATGCTATCCGTACTGTGGCTGCGTAAACTGTTTTTTTTTGTGATTGCTCTAATTCTCATTTTTCATAATTTTTCCATTATTTCTTCATATGCTGAAGCCTTGAATCTGCAAACATTCTTATATAATATATGTCGATCCTAATAGGGGTACTTAAGCATTTATTAAATGTGAGATAATACTACCTACAAATAAAAATCGCATGTGATTTCTTGTTTCACTTAATTCAGTGGCATCTCCATTCTCAATGAAAATTTAATTTTAGACCAAATTAAAGACATTCTAAAATTTCACCTTCCCCATATCATTAATCTCTACAAATATCATTTCTTTATCTTTACGGGCCATAAAAATCATATCGAGGTGGAATCGCCTTCCTTATTTAAAGAAATACGTTTTCGCATATCTCATTTCATCCGTTTGATACACTAACGTACAAAAGAAGCATAAAAGCTTTTATCCATGTGCTACCCCCAACGTTCTTTTCAAGCTTCAGTTGTTTTTCGTTCGAATTCCATGTTTTTGTTTACATTTCAAGTATGATAACGCCAAAATTTTCCTTACGTTAAAGCTGTTGGAATATTTTTCGAAGAGCATATGGCGTGTGGATTGCTTAAATTCACTAATGACAGCAATAAAGACAATTGTTTAACTCCTGCGGATATATCCATCTATGTACACATGCATTTATGTAGTTAATCAGTGTGTGAATCTTAAGCTATTTTATATACTCGAGGTGTTAAAAGAGATTTGTTTTTGTCGTGATGCTCAATCTACTTATGATTATTTAAGTCGAGGCGGCTGATGACGTATGATGAAAATTTTATCTAGATAACACTGAAATTATAACAAGACTATAAAGACACCAATAGAATGCAATTGAAAAATATAGAGTAAATATTTTGATTCATATCTATTAGAAGGCTAAAAGTGTTTCCTGACTTTTGATCGTTTTAATATTAACTATATTCGCCCTGCGAGACTGGAGAGTTTCTGAGATGGCCTGAAAAATCATGATAAAAATCAAATTGCCCTTCTACAGCCAACTGTGGGTCTTGGGGTTGAAGTTGGTAGAGTCTTCATTCGCAATCAATATGTACGAATGTAGTGTGATTAGTTCTGCGCCGTACTTGAGTTGAACATCCGGTATCTGCAAAAGCTTCGAAACTCATACTATATTAGGAAGAAAGTTTTGTTAGAAATGGTGAAAATTTGAAAAAGTCCGAGATCAGAGGAGAGAAGAAAATACGTTCACAACCACTTTCTGCGTGTAATAAACCTATTTACCTTATATTGTAAAAAAAAACATCTTGCATTATTTTCGTAAAAGACAGATTTGACTATTACTAAAACTGCTCGAAGGTGTTTCAACAATCGTCCTTTTGTTCAAATTTGATCCATTAATTCGTGTAAAACCATTAGTTAATTGGAAGTTTAAGAGAAACTAATTTTCTAAACTTTTGGCCTTGAATATCTTTTTGGCGGTGATGATTTTGCAGTGGAGATTAAGCACAGTGTTTCTGATATCAAAATAAAGATAATTCCATTGAGAAATCTTCACTTGGTTTTTCTTTCGCAGAAAGAGTACATAATGAATGAGCTATACCACAGAATGCGCAATTAGTCATACCATAAACATAAAATTCAAGTATTTGTCTTCCAAAGAAATGTCTATTCTATTTTAACGCGAGATAATTTACAATAAGCGCATGCACCTGTCCCGTCAAAATTTATTTTGAAAAAATTGAAGTCATAAACTGGCATGTGTTAAATGAAGCTATCAACTGGTTTCTGTAGTAATGTTTAATCAAAAAAATTACCATATACACATATTAATTTCCCTTATCTATTACGCTCGAGTTTGACAACTTGGAGACAATGGTCGCTTAGAGCGCATGGAGACACATGTGAACACAGTCACTTTTAATAAATCATGAATGTTTATTGTTAATCTAAATCCGCTTTCAGATAGATACAATTTTTCAAGAGCTATGACAATAGCTTAGTAATACCGACTTATTGCAGTATTTTTTTTTTTAGATTTGATTGCAAAATGTTATACCATTTTACCCCTTCCAAAGCTGGATATATTTCAACCTCTTGTCATATATTGATACTTTAAAGATAATCTGCCATATTTTTTAGCGTCTTATCAGTATTCAGTCTCTAAAGAACGGGACATTAAATGAGCATATGAAAAATGTGCTATTTTACATACTCTTGCAATCCAAAATATTTATTTCAAAAAATTCAATTATATTCAGTTTCTAAAGAAAAAATTGGGTCTTAAGTTAATATACAAGTCTTTGTGACTAGACTTACATATGAGACTAGTGCTGCTGCTGTGAAGAACTACATCCATCACAAACTTGGATTTGTACCAGCCCTTCTGGACTGCACTAAACTTACTCCAGACAACATCGCTAGAAGATTGATCAGCTCATTCAAAATAACCACCACAGCTGATAACAAGGAATTACTGGATACCAGTTTCTGGCCCCCCGGTATAATTGCCAAAACTTTCATCAGAAAACCTCGTTCGAATTTTCATTCAAGCACCTGTTCCAACCTAATCTCAATAAATTGTAAAATCTCTCTATATTACCAAAACGTGCGTGGCTTGAGATCGAAGCTCCAATCTATATCCTTTAACTCTTCACTAGCCTTAGATAACATTATCTGCCTCACGGAAACCTGGCTTTGAAACAATATTAATAACAGTGAAGTTCTTCCTTTGCACCAGGTATTTCGAGTTGATCGGAATTTTTCTATATCTAACAAATCGCATGGCAAAGGTGTATTAATTGCCATACACGAACCTCTTCAGGGAGCACTCTGTATTAATTTTCATCCTTCTCCTCCTGTTGAATATGTGATGGTTCGTACTTGTTTTCCTAACAACCTTCACTTGATAATTCTTTCTGTATATGTTCCTTGTAACAGTTCTTGCGCTGTGTACGAAAAATTTTTTACCAAGATATCTTCTTACCTTCATAAATTTTTCCTTTTGGCCCATTAATAATATGTGGCGATTTCAATATGCCTTCTATTGACTGGAATCCGGTTTCAAATTGCATCATGTCCAATAATCAGCTCTCTATAGTACTTTCTTGTTTCCTTTCCCTTAACTCCCTCTCGCAGATTAACACTACGCGTAACTTGAATGGTCGTATTCTTGACCTTATCCTTTCTAATATTCCCTTTATTGATTTATCTGTATCTACCGCGTTCCATCTCTATGTTTTAGTGGACGCTCACCACGCTCCTCTTTCTCTTTATGCTCCATTATCAGTCTCTTCTGCGAAGGGCATCTCTGTTGCTCCTCGATATAATTTTCGTAAGACTAATTACCTAGGAATGGCATCGAAATTTGAAAAAATTGACTGGTTTTCCTTCTTTCGTGGGCTAAACATTGATCATGCACTTTCCAAATTTTACTCCTTCCTTAATGACCTTATCTCTGTCTATACATCTACCTTTAACTCTCATAAATCTACAGATCCTCCTTGGTTCACCCTACGAGTTTTGAGTGCAATCCAACTAAAAAATGTTGCTCGGAAAAAGTTTCGAAGATCGAATTCTGCCTCTGATCTAATTTTATTTCGATCCCTGCGTTCATCGGCTAAAATCGAAATGAAACAGGCAATGCACGATCACTTTGCTAGTCTGTAGTCTTCTATTTCTTCTTACAACACTAAACCCTTTTGGTCATACATTCGGTTCATGAAGAAAAATGCTTCCATTCCGAACCAAGTAACTTTCAATGACTCTACCTCCTCATCCCCACAAGATGTATGCGCTAACTTCTTTTCTTCCTCTTTCAAAAGTTCTTCCTCTCTTGTTCATCCCCTGGTTTTTCCTTCTCTCCCTCCTTTTCTTTCTCTAATTTACACTAATCCGATCGAAGTTGAGAATTTATTGCTTAGTCTTGATCAGAACTCCGGAGGTGGTTCTGATTGTATTCCAAATTTCTTTTCGTGGTCTATGTCTTTTTCATTGTGCGTCCCCCTCTATATCCCCCTCAACTTGAGCCTGTCATCCGGCGTGAAAAACGCCTGGAAAGTTTCGAATATTTATCCAATTTTCAAAACTGGCGATGTTTCCTCCGTCTCCAATTATCGGCCTATTTCTCTTCTCCCTTGTTTCAGTAAAATTCTTTAAAAAAATGTTTTCTCTAGAATTTATCCCATGATTCATCCTATCCTAGCTCCAGAATAGCATGGGTTCGTGAAGGTAAGTCTACTTTGACTAACCTTATCCTTTTTACAAACACAGTTGCCCTGGCCTTAGATCGTCAGGAACAAGTGGACGTAGTGTACACAGATTTTTCTAAAGCTTTTGATACTGTCGACCATAGAATATTACTGAGTAAAGTTACACAGTTTGGTTGTTTCGGGCTCGTCCTATCTTAGTAATCGTTAATGCAAAGTTACTATTGACAACCTCTCCTCTGCTCCCTTTTATCCTTCTTCTGGTGTTCCACAAGGGTCTATCCTTGGTCCTTTACTTTTCTTAATTTTTATTAATGACCTTCCTTCCTTTATCGATTCCCTTTGTTTATTGCATGCTGACGATCTGAAATTGTTCCGAGTCATCAGGTCAACTAATATTCTCCAAAATGATTTGTGTGCTCTTCTCAATTGGTGCAACCGCAATTCCTTGTCCTTAAATGTAAGTAAATGTAAGTGTATGAGCTTTTCTCTCAAATCATATATTTCTTTCTCTTATTCGGTTTCCACCAACTTTCTGTCGTCCGTTAATCAATTTTTTTTTTCTACTTGCAGCTAGATCAAATCAAAATCTTCTATGTGGTCTGTACGATCAACTGCACTAGATGAAGTAGAGACTAATAGAAAATCATTTTACATTGTTAAAAGTAAAGTAAGCCCACAGTAGGGAGCTTCATTCACAGATGCACAGCTAATGCATACAAGTTTGGAGCGATTAGTTCCACGACTGACAGTTTACCTTTGATTTAATTCAAGTACCTATTCAGAACTAGGCTAACTCAAAGATCGGTTCGTAGTTCCCTCTTTCTGCGTCCCAATAAAATGCATATTTTTACACACATAAGTACGAATTTCAATTCTTCTTTAATTCGTACATGTAATTTTCAAGATTGAACTGTGGATCAATTTGAAGATTTCAATTTAGATTTATGTGGACTATTGGAACGAAAATCAAGAAATGAATCAAAATCCAGTATGAACATAATTAGTATCATTGTGAATGACATATTAATTTGGTGAGCACCAAGCAAGATGTATTATTATTTTGAGAATAAAAACAATTGAAATGTGTTTCATGTTTTCAATTAAAAAAGATTATAGCCCGTTCGCACAGGCTAAAGGGGTTTCGATCAGCTGATCGATTTAAGGGCAAATCGACCACAAATCTACTTGATTTACCATACATTTGTCTTTTTTGACAGTGGAAAGCGACCTGATTTATAGTAAATCTAGTCAAAATCATGTACTCTTTTGAGTTTTCTTCCGGTTGAATTTGTTTCAGAGCGTGCTGAATTTCATATATGTGAGGGGAAGTATTTTGTTCTAAAGTAGTGGAAATTGGAGAGTGTGAAGGGCACAAAGAAAAAAGAAAATATTTTTGCATGTTCGTTTAACATTTTCTTTCGTTCACGCAAAATAAGTTGTCCACATAAATTTCATTTACATCTCCCGCTCCAAACCTAAATCACTTCAGCCAGTGCGAACACCGCACCTGATTTCGTTGTCACCTAAAAATCTACCTGATTTGTCACCTAAAAATCTACCTATAAGTTGATAAAGCATATACCAGTCAGACCTGAGAGGAAAGGTGTCCAGACACGTGCTATTTTTTTCAGTTTGAGCTATTGGTAGTGTGTTTGGAACTATGTAGGCAACGTCCGCTAGAGTGGGTACTCCCTCAGATAAAATTTTAGCATGACCAAACTCAATTCGAGACCATGCCAAGATACAATGCAGAGTCACAGCAGCCTGATTAGCTTCCTGTAAGATCACTAGATTGGTAGGAAGCCAGTGAAATAAGAAAAATGCCTTAGTAAGGGTGGTTTAGAAGGCCACCGTCACCAAAAGTGCGGTCAACCTTCAAAATTTCTTTAGCATTAGCTAATAGACGGATCTTAAGGCCACAAAGACACCAATGCACGCAGTAATATCTGCTCAACCACAGTGGTATAAAGCCACCCCATAATGCGAAGCTGTAAGCCCCAACTCGTTCCTATGGCTTTTTGCAGCACCGAAAGGATCAGCCCCAAATATTTGATCTTAAGCTTAGATCAAGGGAGACTTCGTTCAATTTCGATAATTCAAAGCGAAAAACTTTGTACTTTCTTGTAAATAGTACTACCTCCGTTTTACTAGGAATCACATTAAGCCGCATTCCCAGCTGAAATTATATCAAGAGGAGTAATATAGCCTATCCAAAAGCGTAATATATAATTTCCTGACATTGCTATGGCTTTATCGGCAGCACTAGCAATTAATTTGCAACCAGCGCAGTCTAGTCTCCTCAAAAAAATATTTACCGTAATGTTCCAAAACAAATGAAAAATAACACCACATTCAGGAGTGCGATTCGAATTCCCCATGTGAAGAGGATACCACTCTGTTTTTGAGTAACATCTCAATGAAAGCTGTCAGCCGCATATCAACCTTCAGACCTAAGAGGGCCTCCAAAAGGTGGCTTTCTATAGTTTGCTGCAGATTTTGAACAAAGTCTATATTATCATCATCATCACCGTGGCACAACAGCCCGACGTCGGGCCTTGGCCGCCTGGATCGTATTCCTCCAATTGTCTCGGTCACGTGACCGCGTCCTCCAGTCTTGGAGCCCCAATAATTGCTCGGCGTCCGCATACACTGAGCTCTCCCAACGAGCTCTTGGTCTTCCTCTTGGCCTCGCTCCGTCGACTCGTCTTGCGTTCATGACACGTTTTGGCATGCGATCGTCATTCATGCGTTGCACGTGGCCAGCCCACTGTAAGCGTTGTAATTTGACGATCTTGGAGACTTCCAGCTCATCATAAAGTTCGTACAACTCATTGTTGTACCGGATGCGCCATCCATCTCGGTCGCGAACAGCCCCGAAAATCCGCCGTAGAACTTTCCGTTCGAAGGTGTCGATCCTATTTTCGGAGGCTTGGGTCAAGGTCCATGTTTCCCAACCATAGCACAGCACAGGTCGTATGATAGTTTTGTAAACGCGGAGCTTAGTTTTTCTGTGCACATATTTCGATTTCATAATGGGGAGGACCGAGAAGAATGTCTTATTTGCTAGTTGTATCCGTCGCTTGATTTCGTCAGTTTCGTTGGCGTCACTCGATAGATTGCTACCCAGGTAACCGAAGTTGTCCACGAATTTGATGCAAAGGTCCCCTACGTTGATGGTCGTGTGCGCTGGCGTCCTTGTCCTAGATTGCATCATAACTTTCGTTTTGTCCTTGTTAATTCGTAGTCCAACTTCCTTTGCTGCGGTGTCAAGTCTAAGCAGAAGTTCTTCCGCATCGGTCAGTTTTCGAGCCATGATGTTAATGTCATCCGCGTACGCTGCCAATTGTGTCGACTTAAAAAGTAGCGTGCCGCTGGTGTTCAGGTTCATTGTCCGAATAGCGAACTCAAGTGCCAGGTTGAAGAGCGTGGGCGCTATACCATCGCCCTGCTTCAGGCCACCCAGAGTTTCAAAAGGATCCGTCAATCTGTTCTGGATCCGGACTTGCGAGACGGAGTTGGTCATCGTCATCTTTACAAGTCTCACTAATTTGGCCGGTATACCAAATTGCAGCATGAGGCTATATAGAGCTCCTCGATTGATGCTGTCATATGCTTGTTTAAAGTCGACAAAGATTTGGTATACGTCGACGTCGTATTCCCAGCACTTTTGCAAAATTAGCTTGACCGTGAAGAGCTGGTCGATTGAGGAGCGACCAGATCTGAAACCGCCTTGATACTCGCCAATGATTTCTTCCGCGAACGGTTTAATCCTATACTCCAGGATTTTTGACAGGATTTTGTAGGCCGTACAGACTAAGGAGATGCCTCTGGAATTCTCACACCGCAGTTTATCTCCCTTTTTATGTATGGGACAGATGATGCTTCTGCGCCAATCGTCTGGGATCACTTCAGTCTCCCATATTCGCAGCAGTAGTTGATGTAGCGCACTTAATAGACCCGCCCCACCAGACTTGAGTAGCTCAGCTGGTATCTCGTCAGCGCCCGGCGCTTTGTTGCTTTTCAGTGAACGCAAGGCGAGATCAACTTCTTCTACTGTAGGGGATTGTGTGGATGGCGGTTGACCAACGGTATCACCATGGAGCTCAGCTTCTGCTGCCAGGATGTTTGATGGCAGATTCAGAAGCTCTTCGAAGTAGGACGCCCATCGTTTGCTAATATTTTCGGTGTCGCTGATAATATTTCCATCTTTGTCCTTACAGAGGCTAGTCCTGGGTTGGTAGCCGTTTTTGATAAAGTTTACTAATCTGTACGCTTGTCTGGTGTTCTTACTAACTAGGTTTATATTAATGTTCAGCAACTGCTCGTCAAAATATTTTCGTTTCTTACGCCTAATTATTCTATTGGATATTCGCCGTAGCTCGTCATATTTTTCCTTCTTGGCTCTGGTTGCACGTTGGACCCATTGTCTGTAGGCCTCGTTCTTTGCGTCAAGTGAGTTTCTGCATTCTTCGTCAAACCATTCATTTCGCGCTCGTCGGGCTTTGTATCCCACAACGTTTTCTGCCACATTCTTGATTGTATTTTTGAGCTCTTCCCAGAACTCATGGACACCTACGTTGCTGGAGTCGCGCAGCATTGGTGAAATTATTTCCTCAAGCGCGGTCGTATATACCTGAGCCGTATAATCGTTCAGCAAATTCTCAACCGCGAAGATTTTGGGAGGGCTGAATCTCGATTGGTGCACTGAGGAAATTCTGCACCGGTATGTCGTTTTCACTAGAAAATGATCGGAGTCACAGTTAGCTCCGCGGTACGACCGAACATCCATAACACTTGACGCCCATCTCTTGCTAATAAGGACGTGGTCGATTTGGTTGACGGTATGTGCGTCTGGAGAATTCCAGGTCTGCTTGTGAATGCGACGATGTGGAAAGCAAGTTGAGCTTACAACAAGGTTCCTGCTGCAAGCGAAGTCAATTAGACGATGGCCGTTATCATTGCATTCCTCGTGGAGGCTGTGACCTCCAGTGGCCTGGCCCCCCGATGCCAACTTTCATTCCCAACTTTTGCATTGAAATCTCCCAGCAGCATTTTTACATCATTTGATGGGAGTGAGTCGAAGAGAGTTTCAAGGCAGGCATAGAACTCGTCTTTTACAGAGTCTTCTTGTACTTCGGTGGGAGCGTGCACATTGATGAGCCAGAGGTTGAAAAAACGCGCCTTGATGCGAATCGCAAAGTCTATATTATCCTCAAACAGTTTTCTACAATGATGATTCCACCTCCTGTAGTCGCATCAATCACAGTCCAAATAGGCTCTCTGTGGCCTTTTAATTGAAATACCGAACTAGCATTGGAGTAATTGCCATTAGTTTGGGCCATAATTGTTGGTCCAGCCAATCTCTGTCATTTTCAAACAGAATCTGTAGGATTTCATATTCGCCAAAAAAAAATTTAGTCCTCCTTGACGGTACTTTCTGTTATTGTCGGACAGCACCGCAGGGGGATGTGTTTGAGCTTCCTCAGTACTTTGAAGACTGACTTTTTGGTTCCTTGCACTTTAAAGAATTTAAATTGAAATTATTTTAGTTTTTATTTATAACTATATAATTTGGAAGAATATATTGAAGATATCTACATTACTTGTTTATTCTTCTTTCATCCAAAATAACAACAGGTTTATATATATATATATATATATATATATATATATATATATATATATATATATATATATATAAATACATATATGTATACATATATATATATATATATATATATATATATATATATATATATATATATATATAAATAAAACATCGTCGTGTAAAAAATTAGCTGCTAAAATAGAAATATGTATCTATTATGCAACCAAATCAAATTTCCAAAAATAGTACAGTTCAACTGCCTCTATATTTAAAAATTGCACTCTTATCAAAATGCTCTTGAAATAAATGAACAAATCCCACGCGATAGCAAATATTTTATCAATTGAAGAAAACAAAAGATTTATGCACACCACAAATAAACATATGTACATATCACCTATATTTATGACGAATTTTAACACAATCACTTTGATTTTTCACTGATTTGATTATTTTCAATTTCGTAATTTTGTTTGAAAGATTAGATGACTTTTTCACAAGATGTCGTACTAAGCGTCAACATTTTGAGTAGCAAAACTTTTTCACGGTTACGGATTGATATCAAATTCATGTTAAATCCAAGCTGAGGCAGTAACCGTTTGTCTCAGTTGATTTATAATGATCTTTTGTTGCTTTAGTTGCATCACCAATTTGCATAAGTTTTTATCAGTGTCTAGACAACAACATGGAGCTCATAATTTAAACGAACAGATTTTAACTTAACTAAGGAGTATATTTCAATTTATTATATACCGTCGCTTAAGGTAAATTCGAGAACTCAAAAATAGCTTCATTCAAACTTTATATACATCGGTTTAAGTTAGTGACCAGTAAGGACCCTCCACAGGGTCACTTCGGTACAACACCACGAAGCGATTTTCTTCGATCTTCCGACCTCAAATTTGTCCGATTGTGTTGACTCAAGCTTAAAATACAAATCCTGTCATTATCATGGTCAAAATGTCAAATACACTGTCAATGAATTTTGTAGTTCAAAGCACTGAATCATAACAACAATCATAACAATAGATGTAATACACGAAAATCTTATCTAAAATTGATTTTCAAAGTATCTAAATCTTTGAGGTTTAATTGTTTTCGAGTTATTGTTTTTATCAGTTACAATAAGGTCAAATCCACTAAAATATAAATAACCATTAACTGTCTTTTCGAAAGTTCAAAATAGTTTCATATCCAACTTATCTGTTGATTTCATATTAAAATTTCATATTCTAATTGCTACTCACAACCATCATGCGCAATATCTTAACCAATACTCACCATACAGTCGACAATATGCCGAACAACAAACACGGCTACTATGTGTACTTGTAGTGAAAAACATATTAACTATAATGGGTGTTGGTATTTTAGTTAAGAGCAATCGCTATATAATATCCTGCTTGATCAACGTGTAATCCAAGGTGTCTGCTTCATAGAAATAAATTGAAAACGCTATCGAATTGTTGCAGCAAAATCAAAGCTTTCTTGCAACACATCAACATAATCACATGTATCTGATTCCAGTTCTTTGATTTTTCTTGTAGACACTCAATCGGTACGGCGACTCTATGGGTTCACTTGGACATAGAGCACTTCTCCAGTACATCGAATCCAATGATCTGCCCGGCCTGAAAACCTTCTTAGATACACGACATCTGCCGGTTGACGACCGCGATGAGGTATGTAATTGCAATAGTAATTTATTTTCTATTTTCAAAGTGCACTTGCAATGTTGGTCGCTAATTTTTTCTCGCATTTTTCTCGATGGAAGCTAATCATTAAAATTGTTCGCAGAATGGAGCCACTGTACTTATGGTCGCTGCAGGACGTGGTCTTACGACGTTCGTGCGAGAGTTTATTGCTCGCGGTGCTGATGTGAATGCCGAAGACTTCGACAACTGGTCCGCAATCTTGTATGCTGCCAAGAATGGACATTTGGATGTTGTGCAGATGTTGACTGAACATGACGCAGACATTGAACATAGAGATATGGTAGGTTTGGAAGAAGTTGAATAGAGGACAATTATAATTTGTCATTTTGTTTTTATAGGGCGGCTGGACTGCATTGGTATGGAGCGCGTACAAAGGGCACACCGATATTGTTGCCCTGCTGCTGGAGAAAGGAGCAGATATTTTTGCTCATGGAAACTACCATTTGGGACCTTTACTGTGGGCTGCTGGGCGAGGCCATAAAGATATTGTACAAATGCTTATACAGCGTGGTGCTAAGGTCAATGTGGGCGATAAGGTTTGTAATTGAATTCCACTTTATTTAAGGAAACATGAAAAATTTCAATGAAAATTTTCAGCCGCTCAAGTTAATTTTTTTGTAATCTTGGCCGTCCATTCTATTATTTTTTCTCGACACACACTACGCATCAACCAATACTTTGACATCTAAAATATTTGTGATTTTTCAACTCAATTTTTTAGGTATTCGTTTTCTCCCCCACTGTGTACTAAATAGGAAATTATAATTTACTTTGCTATATTCATCGAAATGATAGTGTAAGTGGAAACATGGAACATGCAGAGTAACAGAACCCGGTTTTTTCTCTGCACATTGAGATTTGATAGCAAAAAAATGTCCAATACATTTTGTATTGAACTAATTATCCATTAATCATAAACAACAGTTAAAAAAGAATTATACATATGAAAAGGCAATCAAACTTGCTTGAAACCCAGTCAAACACTTATACCAACGGACACAAACTGAGAAGAAGGTCAAATTGGGGTTGAAAAGCAGCACACCTCATATCGGTTTTGTCATAATTTGGTCCAAGAAGCTTCGCTCCACACCTCCGATATTTCAATTTCCCTTATTTTAAGTGTTCATTGGTCTATTAGAATTCCGACCGATAGAAAATAAAGAACAGCGTAGATTATCCTCGAAATATCGATATTGGCCAAGATATGTATCCTGCTTCTAAAGGATAGGTAATTATTGCTTATCTAAGAAGACAAGTTCATCATATGCTCAAAAAGATTTCTCACAAAAGACTTTCCTTAAAAACCTCAGTCCTGATGCGATTGAAGACAATGCACCTGGATCAAAAAATTCAAAGCAAATGGTATTACATTGTTTTATTTACAATGTACATATGTCTAGAATTTGAGAAAAATTCTTATGTTCGATTCAAAAGATGCTCAAATCATTTATTTTAAAGTTTAGCAGCTCTTACCAGAAGTTCGAAATATGTTTACTATAAGAACCCCAATTACCTAAGATATTGAGAAGATATTGGGCACGAAGATTGTAGCAATTTACAGGCTTGGAGGATGGCGACCATCTAAACTGTATCGAAGTTTAGTTAAGATGACCAGTCAAAAAAAAAAAATAAAAAACAAAAAAAACAACGGCAGGCCCTGTGTCGCCAAAGCCGTACTTCAGGAGCTCTTTCTAAATCTGGTGCCAACTGATTATCACCTGTTCCGCTCAATGTCGAACCTAATGAGGGGCGTTAATTTCAACGACGAAGAAGACCTCAAAAATTGGCTCAACAATTTCTTTGACATCAGGCCAAGCGATTTCGGACAGGACGGGATCATAAAATTGGTCGAGAGGTGAAAGCAGGTCATAAACAGTTGATTAATAGGTCTCCACCTTCAGTCAGCCTAAAAAAAAAATGAAAATCTCATGCACTTTCACTTTCCGATCGTCCTCCGTTATCTCATGCACTTTCTCTTTCCGATCGTCGTCAGCTATCTCACGCATTTTCACTTTCCCATCGTCCTCAGCTCAGCTATCTGATGTACTTTCACTCTCCGATAATATTTTTATTTGGACAACCATAGCATTCAGCATCATTTGCATCAGTAATACCGCGTGTGAAATCAACATACCACCAACAAATGGTTGGTTTCGATGGAACAGAGTCCGGATAACATTTTTCAAGTCATTGCTGGGCTTAAATGGTAAAATTTTTTAACGTTCGAAATTCATCTTTTCCATTGCTTTGAAAATATCAAAATTGTAGTAAATATCTAAAAGTATTCTAGGAATGAGTTTGTTTCTGACATTTCTTGAAAAAACATCATCCAGCCATCAATCTCTTTTTCAATCTCTTAGTAGATTTTGCATTATCTGTATAAAAGCTGATTGCAAACTCATAACCGACAACAAATGTTTCCCTTTCATATGTAGTAAAATCCTTGACGTAGCATTACAGCTCCTCTCGGGCCTTGGTTTCTTGTAGAAAATGCCTCCAATTGTCTCCAAGCAGCGATGTGCAGTCTTCATTGACAAACTCGGACCAGCGTTTTCTGGGTAAAGTAAAGTAATCCCACTATGACCCTTGTTGGTAGGCACTTCATTTGCAACCAAATTATGCAACTCAGGAGTGATAAGCTCCACTCCTTACTTTAATCCTGATTTTACTTTAGAATCTACTCACAGTTAATTTGAGAAGGCGACTGGTCGCAAAAAATTCAAACAAAACTAAATTTTTAGTTTATTATTGATATGTTTATTATGTATTGATGTGTTCTAAACATATTAAGCCATTTCCCATGATTACCATATGGGTAAAACTGTAAAAAATGGAGTTGAATATAAAATGTACATACAATTTAGTTAGCTGTTGCTTCGTACAGCGTACACTCTGTCTCGGCTGCCTCCTCTTCCAGTTTTTTTGTTGCCTTACTTCTTACACTACGATCTTTTGATGCATTTAAAAAAAAAAGAATTGGTCTTTAAATTAAAATATTTGGTTCAACATGGCAAACCCTCAAAAATGACACCAAATTACATATCTGACTTTGATTACGTTTCCTGTAAAGTCATTTTTGCACTTATGTACCTTTTTCTCAGGAATACTTTGAACAATTCTGATGAATCTTTTTTTCTGTGTTCTTAAGTAAATGGACTAAACTTCTACTGTAAGATTTTTAGAAACAGTCAGCAGTGGCATGATTAGGTTTTTTCAAAGTCAAAAATATACAAAAATTAAAAACTTCGTAGCTTATTCAAAAAAAAATTAAAATCCTAACGGTAAAATTGCAGTTGACTTTATTACGAACCAAATAAAAAAAAACGAAAAAAATATGAGCTGAAACAAAGGTAAATAAGGACTGATAGTTTTGTATGTTATTTGGAGCGACCAGCCTCGACCTTAACTCGAAGTCTATTATGTGATTATATCTGGACTTGAGCCATGACATATGCTAATAACCGGTGTTTCTGCAACCCAGCTACTCAAGCTTCCATTAACAAATGTCTGTTTTAAATAATTTTTGTAGAAGTCAGAAAACTCATTTTCCAAAATCAGCAAATTCTCGTATAGAAAATTGTAATAAGCTGTATAGTCATGAATAAGTCAGAAACATTTTCTAGGACTCACATTATGGTATTTTTATAGAAAACGTGTTTATTAAAAAGTGTAAATTGATATCTGTACATGAATTATTAAGTGAATATTGTTGGAGTGCCACCAAATTACCAAACGCTTCTAGTCCTTTGCGTGAAAATAAATTATAATGTACCTTAACCATATATTAGCGCGTTAATTTTTCACCCAATTTTTCTAAACATCTACATTAATACGTTTGCAGTATGGTACAACAGCTTTAGTCTGGGCTTGTCGAAAAGGACATGCGGAGGTCGTTGAAATGCTCTTAAAAGCTGGTGCTAACGTCGATACTGCTGGTATGTACTCATGGACACCACTGTTAGTTGCTGCTACTGGGGGATATACAGAGATTGTAACGTTATTATTAGAGAAAAAACCGAATGTAAATGCTCTAGACAAAGATGGTTTAACAGCATTAGCTATAGCATCAAAAGAAGGCCACCAGGTACAGAATTATAATTTTATCATCCTTCAGTTTGATTAACAATCCATTTCTATAGGAAATCGCAGGTGCATTAATGGCAACAGCCGCTTATATTAATATTCAAGACCGCGCTGGAGATACACCGCTAATTCATGCCGTCAAAGGAGGTCATCGAGGTGTTGTCGAAGCATTACTCAAAAAGCACGCTGATGTCGATATACAGGGCAAGGATCGTAAAACTGCATTATACACAGCTGTAGAAAAAGGACACACTTCAATAGTAAAACTCCTACTGACATCAAATCCAGACCTCGAACTGGCTACAAAAGACGGTGATACACCCCTGTTGCGAGCAGTTCGCAATCGTAATCTAGAAAACGTTCAACTTCTGCTGGACAGGCGAGCAAAAGTCAGTGCCAGTGATAGACGCGGTGATACATGTTTACACATAGCTATGCGTGCAAGATCGAAAGCAATAGTAGAAGCACTGTTACGTAATCCAAAGAACAGCCAGCTGCTCTATCGGGCAAACAAAGCTGGTGAAACCCCATATGCCATCGATACTCTTCACCAAAAGACTATTCTGGGACAAGTTTTCGGAGCCCGTAGACTTAATACGAATGAAGATTCCGAAGGAATGCTGGGCTATGAACTGTATTCCTCGGCATTGGCTGATGTACTTAGCGAGCCAACATTGACTACCCCCATTACTGTTGGCTTGTATGCCAAATGGGGCAGCGGTAAAAGCTTCCTATTGACCAAACTGCGCGAGGAAATGAATAACTTCGCCAGACAATGGGCTGAACCACATGTGAAAACTCAATGGCTGTTATTTCTAGTTTGCCTTCATATTTCTATACTTTTCGGGACAATAATAGGTTTAGCATCGTGGTCAGCCATCTGGGGTGTTTGTACGGGCGTGTTACTTCTTGTTGTTGTATACTTTATAATATTGTTAATTAAATTCCTGGGTCGGAGGTATGATGCCTACTGGGCGTATTCGGTGTATCGGGGGGTAGGAAAACGAATTGGCCGACTGAGACTGATTTTGCAGGTGGGTGAAATTACGTCTTATGAGTTATAAAATTCATCATATACACAATGTTTCAGATTGCTTTCTGTCATCCTCCTGGCTCCCAAAACGATAGCCAGCCGAAACCTGTACGTTTCCATTTTGCCGAGGCGAGCAGTGCTTCGCCAACTGGTGAAAGCTCTGTCGGTCAGATGCTGGCCCATTTATTCGAAGCAGTCGAATCTCATTATGGATCGGTTTCAACGAGACTGTATCGAGCTTTTCGGCCAAAGCAACTTAAGTCTTCGTCGGGGCCACGTTTGCGGCGAATGTGCTGCGTTCCAATAGTACTTATATTCGAAATATGTCTTCTGGCATTTATTGCTGGCATTGCTTTAGTTGTGGTATACTTCACTTATCCGGAACAGATCAACCGAGAAGAAGTTCTCGTCGCAATGTACGTGGTATTCGCTTTTTTGGCGACTGCAACGTGTGCAAATCTACATATCTGGGCAAAAGCGTTTGCTTCGCTATTTGTGTCGCAAGCGAAACATTTGAGAAGGTCTATGAAAAACAATGAAGGTGCGCCATTAACTGCTCTCGGTGCCGAAGTGGCTTTAATGGCAGACATGATCAAGGTAAATTGGGAATAGTTGTAAGCCTAAATAAACCTTTGACGCTCCTATTTGTACTTAGTGCCTAGATTCATTTACAAATCAGCAAAGCCGTCTGGTGGGAATTGTCGATGCCTTAGATTGCTGTGATACTGAGCGAATTCTTTCAGTCCTGAATTCGATTCAAACATTATTGATGTCACCTAACCGGCCGTTTGTACTATTAATTGCCGTCGACCCGCATGTTATTGCAAAGGCAGCCGAAGCAACAAGCCGGCGCCTGTTTACTGAAGGTGGTATCGGCGGTCATGACTTTTTACGAAACCTAGTTCATCTGCCAGTTTACTTGCAAAACTCGGGATTGCGAAAAGTACAACGGGCTCAGATGACAGCTTTGGCTTTTAGACGAAATTTAGATCCGCAGAACGACGACCCTGGACTGAGTAGTTCGGCATCGGCAAGAAGACTATCGAACGCTTCAGAGATCATGTCAAGCCAAGAAAAGCTACGTCCATATAATCCGGGTCGCGGCGGATCAAAAAAGTTACGTCTCTCCGAGTCTGTAGCCAGCTCGGTGGCATCTAATTTGCATCGACTAGGCCAGAATCCACAGGGTGTATTAGATTTATCGAAAATGATGCTAACCGACGATTATTTCAGCGATGTCAATCCGAGAAGTATGCGACGTTTGATGAACGTAATTTATATTACAGGTAATTGATATCATTGTTTTGACATCCTAATGTATCTGTTGGCTACTTTATTCTAGTTCGACTCTTGAAAGCATTCCAAATAGAGTTTAGTTGGTATCGTTTAAGTTCCTGGATCAATCTGACGGAGCAGTGGCCAATGAAGGCAAGCATGATAGTTTTGCAGCATGAACAAAGTGGCGACAGTTTGGAGGACTCCGTTCCGCTTCAGGTTGTCTATGATAAGTACGTTTAATATATAAAATCTTAGGTAGTCTTAATATTGGCTATACTATATTCTTCCAGAGTTCGTCATAAAATTCCATACTTACGCGAAGCCGCTCCACTCCTAGAATTAGATCGCGATGAAAGGAAACTCGATGCGTTTCTTCAAATTCACAAATCAGATTTATTAGTAGCCGATTTAAGAATATTTTTACCATTTACAATTAATTTAGATCCATATCTTAGAAAAGTATTAAAAGGTAAGAAATGTATTAGTTTGTCTGTCGAGAGAAAACCAATTTAAATGTGACATATGATTTTGTAGAAGACCAGCAAGCGTTCGAGGATGAAGGTGGCATTGTAATTACTCCAAAACAAGTTCTTCCAGCACATCGTGCACCTCAGACACCGCCATCTGTTCCGCCACTCATGCCGTCTTTTGCACAGATGCAATATGCCTACGATCCATTTTTTTATCCTGCCACTGGCCCTACTACTGCTTTCAACCACCAAAGTGCCGATACTTTTCGACGAAGAAAAGTACAAGAGGCTAACGAGGCTATGTTTTCACCTAATCCAATAACACCAACACATGAAAGCGCATTCCCGGTAATTGTAAATTTGATCATTGATGTGTATCATTTTGATTATTTTTGCTGTATGAACTATGTTATCGATACTAAATTTGACTGACTTCTTCGAATAACAGGATGACATCCTACAAATGCATCTGTCTGACATGAGCACAGATGGTGTAATAGCAATAATTGAAAGAATTGAAGACTTGAAGCCAACATTGCCAACATTAGAACCAATTCTACGACAGAATGCCATTAATGGTAGAGTTCTAAAACATTGTAACTTAAATGAATTGAAATCGGTAAGAATTTGTTGAAAGAATAAAATATTAAAGATTTCTACATTGAAAAGTCATCGACAGGTACTTGGACTATCTTTTGGCCATTGGGAATTGTTTAGATTGCTTATAACAACGTTACGTAGCTGTGAAAAAGGCCAAAGCAAAGTTCGATATAACAAAGAACCACCGGTTGTTGATGTTAGTGATAGTATTAATGGTCCTGTAACACATAGTCGAAAGAATTCCACTCAAATTGAAAAACAGGTAAGACAATGTTGATGTTTACAATAAAACTAGATAGGTTTTAAGCTTCTTCTGAATTTCATTTGTTTTTTGTGCAAATTTTTGACTTTTTTGTTTTCAAACTCAGCAATTATTTGCTGTTTATTTCAAATGTGTCAATTTATTTTTAAGAATATTTTTTATTTTGGAAATGCAGCCCAAAATTCATGATTACGAATATCTTCAGGTAAAATTTCACCAAAATGAAATTTGAATTGAATTAGATGTTGTGCTTTATTGATGTTTGTACCACATTTGCTTGACAAACATAATATTCATGTTTTTAGTTTAGTGAAATTTTTTCAAAGATTAATTTAATCGTAAAATACTTCGTTTTCTCATATCTTTTAAAATTCATAAGTAAAGCGTGTATTCTAGTAGTTTTAACAAACTTCCGTTCGTAGTTCCTTTTAAAATCGATTTGTTTATGTTACGAAAACTAAAACAAGTATATGATGGTGTGTTGAACTCCATCGAATTAGTGATTTGAAATATGAAGAAAGAATATCTGCATCTAACTAAAATTAATATTCACTCACTTTTTTCAAATGTAGACTTATACTACATTCAAAATGAACAGGTTGTATGTGAAATTTCAGTATCTTGAACGGTACTGTGTTTTCGACTAGAGATTTAACTTTCGTACGTCGTATGGATAAGTTTAGCTTGCAAATTTAACCCGGCTGTCAAGTTACCACTAATAAGTAGTATATAGTGCAATGTTTCTTTCGGACTGTAAGCCTTTAATTTTAATAAGCTCATGTAATGATGCCAAGTATTTGGAATCTGGCATAAGTATCATAAGTATAATCTGACATAACTATTTTAAATATCGTGCAAATTAGTTTATTAATCAAATATTATGGATTTTATAATGATATTTAGTATAGCTGGGAATATGACATTTATGAAAACAATTTTAATTTTCTTAAGTCAGTTGATTGCTTAGAGTCCTTATTGTCTTGCGTTTTTGTTTTCGTTGATATTTTTTTAAATCCATTTACATATGTATCATATACAACTCCATAGTGTCTATATTATACCTAAATTATCCTTAAATTTAGAAATGAGCCCACAGAAAATGTATGTTGAATTGAGTCATGTAAATTTCATTTTCGGTTATCCAATAATCTAGGAACTAATTAAAATAATTCTTAAGTAACAGTACAGTTTTCTCACTGAAAAAATCGGTATAATAAGATAATTTGTAATGTAAAATTTGTATGCACTCCAAACTAAGAAGCTTAGAGTGCGAATTGTAGCTATCGCACGGTATCGAAACAGTCTGTGTTTATGGATTCGAAAGTACTTCCGGTAGATTTACTAGTGCGGAAACGCAAAAAAGGATATCTCATACATTCTAAATCGGGTGGTTCACGCAGGTACGCGAAACCTTAAAAGTCACTGCTTTAAGCTTCACTAGATAGCTTTGAGTTTTTACTCAACATTTCCGTCAGTAACTGGTTTGATTATTTAGGCTCTGTGACGGATTTTATTGAATCAAAGCGAGCTAACGCACCCCTTCAAATGTCGGGCTATTAAACTCTCGTCATGATAAGGTTTCGAACCACTGAGATAAGATACTTCATCAAAAAAGTTTCACCACATCAAAAAAAATAATAGAGGGTCATCCAAAAAATAAAGATCGTTAAGTTATACTAAACAATTCAGTTACGCACCTGAAATATCTTTCATTTCTCTACATAATCACTACTTTCAGATAAACATTCACCGTATTTGTTCCCGACATTCAGAATTGTAATGTTTTATTCTTGTACTGGGTCACTGCATTCAAACAAAAGGTCGCTCGTGAAAAAACCTTGGCGAGCCATCCAAAATAGGAGGCGCAGAATTCTTCTGGAGGGATTTTGTTTCTTCACGACTATGTTCGCCTTCATAATGCTGCTGCAACTCAAGAATTGCTGGGTCAATTCGGATGGGCGATTTTTGATCATCCACTCTTTAGTTGCTCTTGCTCTTGGCAAACTCCATCTTTTCACGTAGCTGAAAGAGTTTTTGGGCAGTAAACGGTTTGAAAGTAACGAAGTGTTGGGAAAAATTTAGCGAATTGCTAGGCTCAGAGAAGTTGAAAATTGAATTACTTCAAACTTTCACACCCAATTTTTTTTTTAAATCGGGTGGATTACGGAGCATGGTGAACGATACGTTGTTCGAACCCAAACGCCCAGCAGAAGGCATGGAAGCAACTGATGCTCGAGATAGAAACAATCTTATCGTGCAATGGACGAACTCTGATAACCTCGTCTAGAAAATGCGATAGAGAAACAAATAATACTTCACATTATGATTTTGTGAGAGCTTAAGGGAAATGTGGTACAAACTGTGACCACTTGTAGTTGGAGATCATTAGTTTTTATTTACGTCAGCTGTGATAAATTTTAGCATCCTCGACTTATATCCATCGATATTATTTACTCATAAAGGTTATTAATTTGAGATCATGGTTCCCTTCTTGTCTATAAATCAGCATGGACAACGTATATCGTCTCTAAATCTTATCAAAGCATAGAATCATTGGTATGGGAAACTCGATCGTTTTGCGGAATAAACCTCCGAAAGCAAAATCAAAGCGGGATTGTTTTTGTGGGATGATTAAATTTTTTTTTTTTACTAAGTGGTTTCGAAATCACAACTAACGTAAATAAAAATTAATGATCTCCAACTGCAAGTAGTCACATCAGTCAAGTATGCACTGTGAGCTGGTGTCTGATGAGAATCAGTGCATACTTTCGAAACCACTTAGTCAAAAAAAAAATTTATTTTAATCATCCCACAAAAATAATTCCGCTTTGATTCTGAGGAGGCTTATTCCGCAAAACGATCGAGTTTTCCGTATCAATTATTCTCTGCTTTGATAAGCTTTAGATACGATATACGTTGTTTATGCTGATTTATAGACAAGAAGGAAACGATGATCACAAATTAATAACCTTTATGAGTAAATGATATCGATGGATATAAGTCGAGGATGTTAAAATTTATCACAATTAACGTAAATAAAAATTAATGCAAGGTACGTCTTCTTGCGCAAGGATTCACCCAAAAAGCCTGATTATACTTTAATTAGAATTTCAGTCCTTTCGTGCGCTTTAACTCCATCTATGCGCTTTAACTCCATCTATGCGTTTTAACTCCATTCGAATCATCCTCTCAGTAGCAACATAAGGATCGCATTCTGGCACGGAAAGTTTCAGGAAAGAATATTCACCTTCAGGGTGCCATATGACAACAAAAATTATTCAGGTCAAGAAATTAATCTGCCTTTTGACAGAACTGAAATACAACGAAAAAACTGGAAACAATCGAGAAGCCCTAAAGCTGATCAAAAATTCGGAACACCACAAGAAATCGGTTCTATTTTATGCGGCGTAAATTTATAGCTGGCGAATTCCAGCTCGAGTCTGTTTCATCAAACCGAAATTCTGTCTAAACGGCTATACATAGAGAGCTTCCAACGCCTAAGAAAGTTGCTGGGGATGAAGTGTTAAATTTTGACTCACGCTGTACAAGGGTGGGTGGTTAAGTTCGGGGAATGAGTAGGTAGGTAATTAATGAGGGTAGTTTAATGAAATCTAATGAGTCCAGAGACATTATAGGTATGTGTAGCAAGTTTTATTTCAAACGAGACATTGACTTTTAACTATCGTTGACCAAGCAACTCAATCTGGAAGAAAGTGTATGGAGAAAATGAAAAGAAAGTCGGCTCAAACCATAGTGAAAGAGATGGCATCCGTTTACGGGAACTCTTTTCCAGGTAAAACCCTTATTTGCAAGGGGCACAGTCTTTTTAAACAAGGAAGGAACTCACTTGAAGACGACCCACGACCAGGATGGCCAATTGAAGTGACAACTCCGGAATTGTTCAAAAAGTCGAAAAAGTGATATTGGAAAATACTAGAATAAATAAAATACAGCTTGCAGAAATGGTTGAATTACCAGATACAACCATTTTAAATATTCTAAACGATCATCTGGAAATGACTAAAGTCTGTCCAAGGTGGATGCGGGGAGTGCTCACGCTGCCTCAAAAACAACAACACGTGGAGTGCTGACGAGCGTTTTGGTAAAAAACGAGGATGCATTCATCATTATGTGCCTGAGTCTGAATAAGACTCTCCCAAAAAGTTCAAGTTGTCGCAGTCTGCGGAAAAAAATCATGGGGGCCGTTTTTTGGGACTTAGAAGGGATGCTATTATTTTAAAAACATAGGCATCTACATAACCGGAGAATACTAGGTTTTAATTCTAGAGCGATCGGAAGAAGCCATCAAAGAAAAAAAGAAGAAAATTAACCAAAGGTGCACGACAACGCTCCTGTTCTCAAGAGTCGTTTTGCACTGGCTGCCCTGCACAGGGTGAGCTTCGATATTTTAAATCACCCACCATACAGCCTTGGGCTCTCAGCGATTATTATATTTTCCCAAAATTGAAAAGGAAACTTCGCGAGAAGAAGTTTTCAAATGATGAAGAAATGAAGGATGCAGCTTCGGCTTACATTTCCAAGAAAACTTTTAAAAAAATATATAAACTGATTGAAAGATCCGAAAAATGTATTAGAGTAGCAGGCGAAAATATTGAAAAAGAAAAATAAATTTGAATTTTTATTTGTACTTTAATACTTAATGACCCACCCACGTATATCTCTTTATGAATACATACACATCTTTATATTTCGCATTTGTTTGCTCATATAGAGTTTTTGTAAAGATTCAAGCGTCATATAGGAATGTTGTGAAAAGGGTTGACAGATAATCGACTTGTTTGCTTAGCGAACCCTAACCCTCAACATTGGTTTTTAATTTTTCTATTATTTTCTTCAATTATTCATTAGTTTCATTCATTTCATTGTACAAAAGTTAGATTTTTTACTTTGCAAGTATCTGTTTTTCATTAATTTTTTACTAAATAGCGGAAAAAGATGCCATTTTAAAATGATTACTGAAGTGCGTTTAGGACCTTTGGATCAGTCATATTGTCTTCACGACTTTAACTTTTTAACTATTATGTTTTCGTAGACCATGGTAATGGAAATGGGATGTACTCTCAAATTTAGCACAATAGATACTCAGAATGAACTACATACATAAAGTATGTAATACGAACCAACAGTCTTAAATTTCTTCTTCAGATAAAGTGACGGTTGGTAACCTTTAGATCGCACTAAATTTGTAAATATGATCGTTCAGCTATTCAATGGAAATATTTTCATAGATTTTAAAGAAACGCTGTAGCTCCTACTAATATCCAATTAAGTAAAATTACCCCTTTCACAAAAGTAACAGAAAATAGAACCAAATCACCTCCAGAAACTAATCACGTGACCATAATCCTAAAAGTTTTCGATTTTAAAAAAATTTTCGAAACCCCCTTACATTACATATCCTTAATTTAATACAGTAGTTTTTTATTGTTTTCAACTTACTCTATGAATTAATCAAATGACTCATGCTAAAACAAGTTTTTCTTCTCTTCATTTTAGGTTACCCTAGAAGAACAAATGATTTGTGGTGCATTACAAACTCTTAACGAAGATGCTTACGAAGATTGTGCAATAAGCGAACGAGCGAGTCCCTCGGGATTGCCAACAGGTGAGATGTTAGCACAACACTTAGCACCAATTCGAGAAAGTTCTGAATTTGGTTCACCATCCGATGACGGTGTCAATCATCACTATCATCATGATCTTTTGAATAGTAGTCGTAAAAACAGTTTTAGCGATCATTATAATACAAATAGCTATAGTAAAATGAATAACGACTTGCTTATGCATTCGACGTTAGACGAACCTTTGCCTACAGTCATTGTAATGCCTTCCGGTGATGATATTGATTTAGATGATACCCGCCTCTAACGATTAATTTTTACTAAATCCGCATTCAAGTATAGTCTAATAATCTAGAAGTAAAACTAAAATCGAATAATCGATCAATTCAGAGTACAATAAAGTGTGAACTGATTTGAATTGAACTAATGAAATAACAAGAAACAAACAAACAAAGTGAATGATCAAATTTTTAATCCTAAAAACCACCAAAAATGATTTATATAATGCTTCATATACACATTACACATTTGGTTCGAAATGGTTTAACGGTTTTTGTCTCTTGACTGGGTTTTGGTTTTTTTAACACCATTCTGCAATTTTCCAGAGCAGTTTTGTAGCACATACTTTGTATTTTATTTGATTTTTGATTTCGAGTCCTCAACTACTTATACGTATTTTTGATTTGTTTTTGGTTTCTTTTTAAGTATAATAAACTATATCAGTATTTATCCTCGTTTCGGCTTAGATGTTTTTTTTACAATCTAGATATTTGTCATTAAACACATTGTACTTAGAAAGCTATTAATATTTTTTGAATGTAGACGATAGCGATATAAAAACAAGATCGTGCCACACTGCTGTTGTTTTAAGTTGCCGGCGATAATAATAATTTTTTTCCTCGATACATAAGTACTTATTTATTTTTACGTTAACATTTTTTACGCTGATAAGCGCATACCGACAACATTTTTGATGAATGGAAATGGTTTCGAAAGTCACAAAAGTAGTAATGAATTACGGGTAGTTTTAAGGATTCATGCCACGCGCTCATTACATATCGACTACAATATGAAAAAGTATTAATGTTTCGAACTGACGTGCATTTATAGTCATTCCAATTAAGTATTTGCATGGGTAACACTATAGATTGAAGCGAATAATCATGTTTAATAAGTGAAGCAATAATGATGCGAAAAGACAAACAGTTCCAAATATATTAAATTCAATCTGGAAATAAGTTGCGTTTTATTTTTCAATCGCCTCTTTGAATTTATGAATGTCTTGCATGTTTGGGTTATATTATTCTCTATATACTGGTTTTGTGGTTTTCAAGCAAAGTGTGTTTCTAATATTGCGCTTTATTGCACAATAGTGGGTGGCTTTTGGTCTAATTAATTTACTGTGCTGTTGTCTTTAATCAATTTTCAGCTAACTGTTACTGATTTTTTATTTTTATTTCTAAAGCAAGTTCAAATGTATCCACTGGTGTTTGGTTTAATAATGATTGTATGAGAGTGATTTGTAATTAATTTGCGAGCGTTTTTAATCTGTATAATTTACGAAGCTTTATTAAAATCTATTTCAGTGCTTAAGAACGAATAATACAATCAGTCGAGAAACGTTGTGCCAGTCGTGCAAATATTTTTCATGTTCTCCTTTAGATGTTTAGTTTAATTTTAAAGATTTTTGTTTGAAATTTGATTGTCTCTTCAAATCATTCGGGAAAATTTTGCAGAATATGAAGTAGCCTTAACCGGTGCTATAAATCCATCTACAACTTCGATATCTGCTCCTGTAACGGCAGCCAACCGTATACCTGAGTCGATATTGAAACCATCGGGAAGTATTAAGACTGATAAGCGAGTTTCTATCAAACCGAATAAGAGCGTCACTCATATGGAATTAGTTTGTGAGAAACGGAATCGATCCTTATCAGGTTGGTGTGAAATACTGTGCAAACTGAGATAGAAAAAAATGACGTTCTATAGCAGTTAACAATATGAAAAACAAAATACAAATCTAACTAACATACATTTATATTCTAGGACCTAGACCAGCTTCGTTAGTATTGACACGAGGCTCTGAAAATAATCCACATTTCAGATTAGTGCGAGCCTCGTCAGTCGATTTCGATGATGGCATTGATGACATCGCGCCTGTTAAAAATAACGAAGACGAATCAATACCACTAGTTTTTACAGTACACAAATCCTAGTTGAAAGTTATTAATATGAAGGAATTGATAGTAGTTGCTATTGTAATGAAAGTTAATGACTTTGATTTACTGAGTAGAATCATTTCTGATTCGTTATTGAAAGTGTTACCTAATACGTATAAGAAACATATGATATTTAGCTCTAATTTAAATTATATTAAAATAATAAATATAGCTTTATTTTTCCAAGTTCCTTGAAAATGTGTTTGTGTTGTGTCTTATTTATATTCCGCGTGGGTTTATTTTGGAGAAAATCAAAGATTATTTCGACTTTCCGAGACATTCGACGAGTCGAGTGTCTTTAATTCGTCCCGAAAACTGAACAAATTCTAGCTTTCACTTGTCACGGTGCACGAACAAGCCACGCCCTCAGAGCAGGCCAGCGTGCCATGCCATCCGGACTTTCGTACTCGCTTAGGTTTGTGATGACTCGTCGAGAGTTCTAGCGTGATACTTGCAAATGGATTGAAATACCGAAAATAGTTGAGAATTAAGAAAGTATGCCGAGGATACACTCGATCGAATTCATTGCTGTCACAGGTCAACTAAACTTTTTGATTAATCGGCCAAAATGTAGCAATTTTAATGCCAAATTCTTGTTTTTTAAATTCGGTCTGCCAGATTAATACTTCATATCGGAACTCGGAAAATTATTGTTTCATTCTACGCGTGAAATCATATGACTCCGAAAAATTACAATAGAATTATATTTCCGATGCAATAACTACACAATGCAGTGTTAGGTCGTCTTGAATAAATTTTGGTTTTTTTCCGGTTCATTCGTCGAGGTTTGGTTTGCGCTACTTCATAAGGTGTGAACATGCATTATATGTAGTCTCAACATATATAAATGATTTAACCTCGTTTAAAAACGCCGCAAAAAAGTTCGCAGAGAAACTCCATGATTCTGGAGTGTACGGAAATTTTCCTGCCGAAGAAATTCACATTCAAGTAATTTCCCACCAAAATTATTACGCCGTAAACAACGTGCGATTTGGCTCAGATTGGCTATCTGGAGCAGATCAGTCGGTGGAAGTATAGTTATCGCTGGCCCCACATTGTACTTGTGGAATATTTAATCCTGCATATGCCTTAGATAATAAACTTGTTAAAATTTTTGCGAGTAGAAAAGATTTAGAGGTAACGTTTGCTGCCTCATTAACATTTGTAGCTCCCATCAGAAATATTCTAAGTGATACTCGTAGAATGCTTGGTATTATAATTAGCAATTCATGTTAATTTCAAAAATTCATATATATTATTTGTCCGTAGCAAACTTGCCTATGCTTGGGTTCTTTGGTACTTCTTTTATAAAATCCTCTAAGGCACCATTGAAAATATTCAAAGTAAAATTTTGCGGGTTGTAGGCCCATAAGACAATCAGCTAAAATGATGGCATGGACTTGATAAACTTAACGACGCTTGAAATTAAAAGGACATATTTTATAGGGGCATTTCTGTACATGATGGTTGTATCGGGAGTAATCCCGATCGATCTGCTAGCGCGAGAACGCAAGAACTGAGGCTTTGACGCACGCGCGTACACTGACCCTCCAACTCTGGCAACAACGTTGGAGTGAAAGTGATAAAGGACGCTGGACGGCTAAGCTAATTGGTCTTATTGAGCCTTGGCTTAGCCGGAGCCACGGAGAGGTAAACTTTTACCTTTGTCAATTTTTGACAGGGCACGGTTACTTCAGGAAATACCTGAACAGAATGGGTAAGGTGGTCACACCGTACTGCCGGTACTGTGTAACTGAGCTCGATGATGCTCAGCACACATTCTTTATGTGCAGTCGCTTCGTAAGTTTGAGGCGCACCATTGAGTCCATGATCGGCCTGGTAGCGCCTGAGACGATCGTGGATGCAATGCTGCGAAACGAGGAGAACTGGCGCGCAGTCTCAACGTACGTTGAGAAAGTGCTGCGTATAAAGCGGGAGGAGGGTTGCCTTACCGACCCATAAGCTGTGGTAGTTCTTGAAGTCCGTGGTTACCAATGGGTGAGTCAGCACGACCGGGTCGAAGCAGCGCTTAGGCGGAACTACGTGGGCTTGTAGATTGTCCTTTTTTTTAGTGAGTCAAACCTCACATACCCCGTGGTGATAGGTTACCCGGGGATCTGGTAAGCAGATTTTTTTTTTGCCATCTACACTAGGGGAAAAAAACTTAATGGATTGCTTGATGTACTACATCTTTTACAGGAGTTTTTTTCGACTTCATTGTAGAAATACAAGATATAAAGAAATTTTTCTGTTGCAAAACTTTCGAAATAGTTTCATGCTCGACACCATTTGAGGGATTAAAATAAATTCCATATGTGAAAGAAGTAACCTGTTTGAATTTTGTTAAGCGTATAGAGTGCGGCTCATTCAATATGAATTCTAAATTTGCTTGAATACTTCTGGTGTGAAAGTAAAAAGTGGACATCTCTTATAAATATAAATATCAGAGCAATTAGAAAAAGTAGTTTCATTAGACTCAATAAATCTCGACAATTTACTACTAAAGAGATTAATAGTGATTCCAAATCCGCACTGAAGACCATCTAAACTGATTTGTACTTTTCAGCTTTACGCTCCCATAACCTCACGTAGACTTTAAAGGCCGCACTCAACAGCATGTCTCTCTTCGTTCATTTCATTTAACAGGAACAAACACATACACCTTCACTTATGAAAACAATAGAATGTTCAGTTTCATGTTTTAAGCGTGAATTGTAATATCGGGAAGTTAGGTCAAAACGAAAGGTTTCAGATTCACATTTAAGATAGTTTATTCAGATCAAATTGCAGCATGCCAAGGCTTCGTCTTTTCTTTTGAACGAAATATTGGCAAAACTTCAAGCGTCCCTCTACATTGCATTTGTACATGAGCCATGGACTCGTGGCAGCATGATCTGCGGGCTCAATTCAATCAAGGGGGTCAATATATTTTGTGATGAAAGATCAACGAAATCAAGGACTTGTGTTGTGGTTTCCAACCTGCTTGATGAATTACATATAAGTAAATATAGTGAAATACATATAAATAAATCCAATAAAACTTTATTAGATGTTTTCACAATACCACGCTTACAGCTTAAATGCTCTAATTTGTCGAACTAAACCGCAAATCGTGTATTAGGTCTTTTCGCGTACCTGAATCTACTATAATACCATATACAGTGGGTAAAAAAAGTTAAGGCACGAACACTTAGTAAGAACAAAAAACCTATTTTTAATAGCATTTGGACAGTTACAAATAGCCCAAAGCCGACATTGCTCCGAATTGTGCTTCGGATCGTTGTCCTGATACAGGCCAAAATTGTATAAAGTGCCAAATTTTTCAGCAATTTTGTTTAATATTTCATTTAAGAATACCCAGGGAACAGGATTGATCCATCATACCGTTCACAAAATCTATATTTTCAGGACCAGATGGCCTCATACAATTCCATAGCATAATGTTCTCTCCGCTGTGTTTTACAATGTGAGTAGTATGATTCCTCCTAAACTCTGTATTAGGCTTTCGCCGAGCATATCGCCGTCCATTAATTCCCATTAATTTTTACTCCATAAACAAAAATTATGGACTTCCAGAATGATTTTGGCTTTTTTGCGAACTCTTCAGCAAAACGTACTTTAGCAATTTCATTTTTTGTATTAACATAAGATTTACTTAGGAACATTCTGCCCTTAAAACCCGCTTTCTTTATTACATTTCGAATAGTTTGAGTTTGAGTTTCAACTCGTTTTTTCACCTTACTTTGTAAAACTGGGACACTTAGTTTAGGGTTTTTCTTAATTTTTCTGATAATCCCCTTTTTTCGCTCAGATAAGATTTTAGTCTCTTCTGACCGATGCTTTGTTTCAAACGATTTGGTTGATTTATATTTTTTTATTACATTTCTCACTGTATAGCTTGATTTTCCCATTAGTATTCCAATCTCAGAATACGCCATTCATGTTTTCCAACGGCGCAAAAAACATTCACGGATTTCTGCACCTACGGATTTCCTTTTCACACTCATTTTTAACAACACCCTCAGTAAAATTACTTTTTCAAAACACTTTTCAAGCTAGACTAACTAGAAATATCATATTTTCATGATTTTAAGTACATTTAACGGTATTTTTTTCCTGGAATTACAAATAATTTCATATAAAACTGCGCTGTGCCTTAACTTTTCTTGCGCTATTTTGGTACTTCAGTGAAAAATGTTACGTTAATGTTGTGAAATTTGCTTCGTTACCGGGTTTTTTTAAAATTGGTCTTAAAGTAAACATGCAAAACTTTTAATTAAATGCGAAAACATCAACATTTATTATTAAAGTCGCATTAAAAATAGATTTTTTATTCATACTAAGAGTTCGTGACTTAACTTTTTTTACCCACTGTATATTAAAATAGATTCGCAGCAAGTCGTTTTTGTACTCTTGCTGCAAGCCAAATTTTGCCACAAAAAGAAGCCAGCTGCAAAAATCTGTTGCTGCTGCAGTACGCGAACAGACCTATTGTTAACAGGATATTTTCAGTCCCATATAATTTTACGAATATTAGTGTGACATTGATTTCTGAGCTAATGCTCTTCTCTGGCATTTGTAATTCAAAATGTGTATATTTTTCTAATAATTCTCTTTACTTAAAATAGATGTTTGTTTTAAAAATAAGATTTCAATGACTTTCTTCAAATATCATGCAATTACGAATACGAGAGTGAGCGACTGTTTAAGTTTAAGCCAGATTTCCAAATCCTTGTCAGATTTTCGAACTATCAATTGAATTTCAAAGTAAACACTGTTAAAACTAACAAAACAGAATCCATTAAAAGCTTTTCTACACCTACATGGTCAATGATATCGCATACCTAGCGTGTCTCGATGTCGCCGTTTCTCTTCATCTCAGGTGTTTCAGTTTATTGCACTCACAAACTATTTGTTATTGCTGGCAAATATGTTCTTCCTATCAAGCACTAATACAAAACAAAATGCCGGAAAACTCCGCTACAGCGTTACGATAGCACATAAACACAACCACGTGGGCGTGCAAGCACATGGCTGCCCTTTCTTATCAATAGAGCAATACACCTAAACGCACATGCGCTGCTAAGAAATTTTTACTTTCACTTTCTTCGGCCTACTGTCGACTATCTTCGTGACCAAGGCCGCATTCATTCGGCCTAACTGTCAAATCGAGCATCTGATCAGAAGAGGTCACCTTGAAAATTAAGAAAATTTAGTTGAATTTCAACGGAGCGTATGGTTAGTCGGTCAGTGTGCGATAAGGTCTCTAATTTATTTTCTAATTCCCAAAAATTAGTGAAAATCAATTTAAGTGTCAAAATCACAAAATCACAGCACCACGGGTTGGTGTTTGCATCGAATAGTGTCAATTAAAAGTAAGTGAAGTCGATAAGGTGCAGGTTCTGTGCAATAGAGTTTTTTTTTTTCGAAAGATATTAGGCGTGTTTTTTTGCTCCCCCTATCTATAACAGAACAATGCAGACGCATTGGAAACAACAACAACTCCCCCTTTCCATAACAGGAGCTGTTGTTGTTTCCAATGCGTCTGCATTGTTCTGTTATGGATAAGGGGAGCAAAAAAACGCGCCTATTATCACCGAGGCCTATGTATTTTTCGTACGGTATATTTTCTCAAGAAATTTTTTTATTTGAATGAAAGAATTCGAGCTGTTCAACGTGTCTATATAAACAATACCCAACGACGAGACATAAAAATTGATAATCTACTGAAAAGAGAGTACTTAGTATTATCTAATATAAAGAAATTAGTTTAATTCTAAAAATCGTGGTAATGAAAATAATCTACACCTGTAAAGGCTGTATACAAGTATTCAATGTCATCTCAAAATCAAGGCTTTGAATACGCGCCAAATTCCAACGTACGCATGTCAACAATTGAATAACGCCACCTTACTTAATGTTTAAGTAAAAGCGTAAGAAGCAACAATAGGAAAAGGTGTATTGCGGATAAAATTAGAATCGAGCGACAATAAATAGTTGGAAACAAAGTGAATTTGTTTGGATTATTCGTAAGCATTGAATGTTTGGCGATGATGTGCTGAATTGAGCGTTTGTTTGTGTTAAAATTAAGATGCGAAAGCAAATTAAAAAGTCATCAGAAGAATTTTGTGTTGAAACACACTTTGTTATGAAAAATGAAAGCAAATAATTTGCATAATTTTAGTAATTGCTTCTTGTAGTCAGACTTCGAAAAACAAATAACGTGCCAAGTTACTTTAAGAATAAACATAAGGAAATCTATTCTCCTAGAAACATGTCGTGAGTAATATATGTAGTCATATTAATTTTACCTTGCGCTCAGGAACGCTGGAAATGTGCTTTCGTTTCAAACTTGCGTTTCTTTCGCGTTCTACCGCAGCAGTATGTTCTCCGATGTAGTTAGTGCTCTTTGCCTTGCAGCGTAATTTCTGTTTCTCTTTTTGCATCTGGTAGCATCGCCTTTCTATACAGAACCCTCCTCTGCCGGCGGATTAGACCTTTACCTAGTTAGCAATGTCCAGTTTGTGTGGTATTGCTACTAGACATCCGCTCAAGATATTTCTGCCTAGAACAGACAGAATCGGCAGCCAACCTTTCTGTTGCATCCCCAGGGAGACTCTTAGGTTCCGTTGCCTGCTATTCAGTTTCCAGGGAAACACTGCACCGAATTTCCTATCCACTTTCGTGGGTAGCCTCCACAGGTTTCCAGATTTCACAGCAACGAGCACGCTTACCTTCTGTGCCTTTTGCGAGTGTTTCATACCTCAGTGCATCCCTCCTTTTCTTTTGTGAGGATTTGGGAGAAGGCTTCTTTCCCCAAGCACGGCCGTATTCGAACTGTACTTGCCGTTCCGGAACCTCGAATAACAGGAAATATAATTAACGATTTCGAAAACTCGCTAGCCATAGTATCTTCCATGACTGTAACCTGTGATCTTTCACTGTAATTAGAGTCCTCCATTGCATTCGTTGCCAGTATGGCACATAACGGTATGCAGCTGAAGAAATTTTATCCTGCTGCTATATTTTGTCCATGAATGTTGTTAACTAAACGTTAAAATATATCCGGTTCATTTTTGACCTAATAAGGTTCAATGATGAGATTTGAGAAGGTTGTTGAGGAGAACTTATAACACCTGGGGACCATGCTTTTTCAAAAATAGGTCGTGTGATCAAATTTTCCGCACTTAGTACTTAATATTGACCTGAGAATAAAATGATTTACCCTTTATCTTGACATAACTTAGTTTTCTAAATTCTTAACTGTGAGTGTAACCGTTTGTAATGATATGAATTTATCAATGCTTCTATTTGAAACCTGTATCAAGTGAACAGTTGACGCATGCATGGAATTGCCTCATTTGTATGTCTCTTTCGGCACCATATTTATAGATTAGATCTCAGAGCATTCCAGAGAATTGCCACTTCTGTCGGAGACGATAATACTATCTAAGCTAAATTTTTTATTTACCATGAGAATTTGTATCGGTTTTTATTTTAGTCTAAAACTATCTATATCTTGTTTTTTTAACAAGAGCGATACAATATTCTATGTCCTTAGTCAAATTGGTAAAGTACAATATATTAAGTAATTGACCGTTTTTGGAACTGCTTAGAGTGTTATTCATAAGTATTTCTGGCTGGATATTTAAGTAAAGCCTCCAAAGACAGCAGCGCAGTACTTGCGAATTGCTTTCGTAAGCTTCATTGGTTTTTAGATTTCAATGGCCTCACTATTAGTACTGAATTTGGTAGCCTTACTAGGCGATTTCCAGTCACAAGTCATGATCGTCTACACCGTGTAATTAGTACTAAAAAGCTAAAATTCATAATACTTATAGTATATTAAGAAAACAAACACAAACACTTATTTGGAAAACCGAAAATGGAATTCCAGAAAAAGTTAGGAAAATTTAGTAAAAAGTGGGCCCGAGCCCATCGGATGCAGACGTTGGGTGTGGTTTTCTGTGATTACTTACAAAAGTAAAAAAGAACAAATATTAGTTGTAATGAATGTAGCCTCTAAATATTTATATGGCCCGTAAGAGCGTAAAATGTGTATTTTGGAACGAACAAAACGTCAATAAAAAAGTTTTAGGTCTAGCAAATTTTTTAGAATATAACAAAATTGATATTTGCTTTGTTTCCGAAACATGGTTGAATCCAAAAACGAGGTTCTGCATCGAGAAATTTAAAATCTATAGATTTGATCGACTTGAAAGTACTGGTGGTGTCGTTGCAATACTGGTTAGAAAAAATTTAGAACATTTCATCTTGTCTCATATTGCAACCGAAAGCATTGAATCTATAGGTATCAGCAAGAGGCTTGATAATAAGCCTGGAAATTTAATTTCTGCGTACTTTCCTGGTGAAGTGAATAATTCTAGTAAAGCTACCTAGTTTAAGAACGATATACAAAATTTGTTAAATGTAAAATGTAGCTATGTAACATGTGGAAATTTTAGTGCCAGACATCCCTCATGGGAGTGTACCAGACACAACACTGAAAGAAAAATCTTGGTAAAACCAACAATTTTCCTTAGTTGTTTTTGCGTCAACTACGGGCTATAGTTAAAACAACCATAAAAAAATAGTTGATTACTTTTATGCACCATGACGCGTGGTTGATAAACAACGTCCGTGGTGCAAAAAAAGTAAGCAACCACAAACAATGGTATTCCAACCATTGTTTGTGGTTGCTTACTTTTTTTTCCATACATATTACGAAATATAGGCAGGGGAAGCGTGAATGCCGCAGTTGAATTTGGTGAATCACAATGCACCGACAATGCCGCTGTCAATGCAACCAAGGCAACAACCAAACTCATTTTTTTTTCTTTTGTATTGCTAAATGCTGTTGTGCGAGGATTAGGTTGGCTTATCACAATACACATCAGCCATCGCTTGTCTATTCCACCAGACCATTCAACCTAAAGGTGATGCCAACCTATGGTAGGTATCACCGCTAGCGGTGCGGCAAAATTAGATATTTGGCAAATTCTGCCGCTGCCGCAAATTCGGCCGCAGCTATTGTGCGCGTTACCATACAAAACAGTGCATTCTAATTTTTGACTGCGCTTTGCCGCAGCCCAATGCTATGCCACAGCGGAAAACGCTGTATTGTGAACAAAATAGCATCGTACAAGGTAATATAAAGGCTTCACTGCATAACATGCATATGAATTATATCGAACAGCAAACCGAACACAATTTTGCCATGTATCATATGAAACTTCTATGATAGAATAGGAGCATGAGTATGAGGAGTATGAAAAATCAATAGTTTGCCTTAGTTGTTTTTGCATCAACTAGGGCTATAGTTAAAACAACCATAAGAAAATCGTTGATTACTTTTATGCACCATGACGCGTAGTTGATAAACAATTTCATTCGGAGCATGAAAAACGTCCAAATGTTGAAACCATTCTACTTTGCGTAGAATAATTCCAAATTACGTTTGCTGAAATCAACTATTGCGAAGTAGTTTAAGTACCATAAAAACTGTTGATAATTCGAAACGTTGAAGTTTTGAGTGAGTTGATGAATATTTTTCTATTTATCAACTGTTTTTCGTGGTTATGAAACAATTAAAACAGTTGATTTCATGAACGTTGCGATATTTTTTGTATAACCAGAACCAACTACTTTTATATCGTTAAATTAACTATATTAACATAGTAAAAATAACTATTTTCCGTAGTTCGTTTAACGATTTTGAATGAATCGTTGCAATACTATTAAAAATGGTTGAATCAACCAAGAGTTTTTCTTTCAGTGAACAAATGGGGCGAAATTTTACACAGCTTTCAAGTTAATTACAACTTCAATACACTTTTCCCGTCTGAACGCACTTATATACCACGGCAAAGTCGATCGAACCCCTCGGTACTTGATCTAGTCCTTACTAATGCTATGCCACTCTGCAGCCATCCTTCTGTATGTAATGATTTAGGCTCAGACCACTTACCCGTTAGTTTTGATGTCTTTGGAAAACCATTGTTCACTGAGCCTCGCCAGTTTAATGTGAAAAATAGAAACTGGAACCTATATAAAACAATTATTGGACAAAATATAAAAAATATAAATATTGCCAGCATTCGCTCTACTGTAGGCATTGATAATTGTATCAAACAGTTTTCCGATTGCATCATATCTGCATTTGAGGCCGCTAATTCACCGGTAGTTATTGGTAAGAAATTCAATGACATTGCACATTCCATCAAGTTATTAATTTCCGAGAGACGTTATTTAAGACGTCAGTGGTAAATAACCCGAAATTATAATTACCAGTCTAAGTTAAATAGTATTTGCTCTGCAATAAATGCTGAGTTTACTAGACTGAGAAATCAAAGCTTTAATGCTAAAATAAGCTCTTTTGGAAAAGGCAGCCAACCACTTTGGAAGCTAACAAAAATTCTGAAAGGCAAAAATAAGTTAATTGCGACTTTTAAACAGAACAATCGCCTACTCTTCTCCGAATCAGAAAAATCTGACGCACTCGCTGATCACTTTTCTGCTGCACATGAATCCACCTCCCATTTAAGAGAGAATCGGGTTGAACTCAAGGTTTCCAACAGCATTCAAAAACTGGAAAACGAGCCAAGCTATATCCCTTCACATTTCAAACGTAAAGACTTAATCCGCCTGATCCGTTCACTGAAACATAAAAAATCTCCAGGTCCAAACAAAATTGGTAACATCCAGCTAAAAAATCTACCCGCTTTGGCAATAAATTATCTACTTATAATATTTAATAAATGTCAGATACTATTTTATTTCCCTAACTCGTGGAAAAATGCAAAAATCATCCCAATTTTAAAACCTGGCTAGGACAGTAGTATCGTAAAAAACGTAGTAGCAGTATCGTGGATTAGTCTGCTGAGTAATTTGAGGAAGCTACTGGAAAAACTTATGAAAAACGATATCCAAAATTTTCTTGACCGATGTAATATTTTGCCAAATGAGCAGTTCGGATTCCGTAATAATCATAGCACAGTTCACCAGCTAAAGAGATTGTCCAACTATACCCAACGTATTTCAAATGATAAAAAGCCTACTATAGCAATATCTCTCGATATTCATAAAGCGTTTGATTGCGTCTGGCACTATGGACTTATAGATTAATTGATGCAATTTAATTTCCCTACATATTTGATCAAAATGATTCGATTGTTCTTTCTGGATAGAAAATATTTCGTTCAATTGGGTCATACGGAATCAAAAACAAACACCATACCTGCCGGGGTTCTACAAGGTTCTGTACTTGGGCCCATATCATACCTAGTTTTTACGAGTGATATTCCCAGACATCCCGACATTGTTTTAAGTTTTTTTAGTAGTCCTACAAACTTAACATTACAATAAAACACACTATAGCAACCAAATTAGGTATTTAAGCACTCCGGAGTTGTGGAGCGAACGCTGAATCACTAAAAAAAAAAAATGCTTACAGTTATGTATGTTACTATTTTAGTTACTATTTTATTTTTTTTATTTTTACTTACAGTATTATGTATGTTACTATTTTTAATATCATTATATATCCAAAGAACTAATAAACCAAATTGAATTGAATTGATCAATATTGTGTCCCTGTCCAATATGATAAACTTCAACGAATCAGTAAGGTGGATGAGGCACACACGTTTACTGAATGCACACAGACACCACACAGTTTACACCAACAATGAGCCAATCAACAGATGCTGCAAAATATTTAATAGCTTCGCAAAATACGATTCCTTGACCATTTCCAGACCTAGGTTTAAAACAGCTCTGACCAAGGTGCTCACGTCATAAATGCTTCTATCCAATTTTCTACCAAAGATGGTTATATTTTTCAAATTTTTATTTTGTATTTTACAACTAATAGTTGACTACTCCGGAATCGTCCTTCTTCACATATGGGGCCAACGATTCTCCGGAAAACTTTCCTCCTGAACGCGGCTAAAAGGTCAGAGTACTTTTTGCTAAACGCCCAAGCCCTACATGAATACTGGCAAGACCATGGTCTCGTATAGCAGAAGCTTTGATGTTCGGGTGAGATTCGTGTCAGATTGAAGAGCCTTGACAGGCTGTAGAAGGGTTTGTTGGGTTTGAGCAGCAGCCCGCGTATTTCTTCCTTCATATTGTTATCGGCTACTAGAATTGACTCCAGGTTGTTGAAGGATTGCATTACTTCGAATTCATGCTCCACTGCTCTGCTGGTTTGACCATCTCTAGATGCTTCCTACATCTTTCCTTCACACATATGTTGCCCCAGTTTTTGTACCGGTCGCTCTATCTGGATGAAAGCTTCCTGTACAGTTAGTCTAGATCCTTCAATGATGTCAATATCATCAGCATAAGATAGTATCTGCCTGGACTTAGTGACGATAGAACTACACAATCGTACCAGTTTGTTTGGAATGCCGATTTCTCTAATGGTTTTATACAGTTTTACCCTGGCTATGTTATCATAGGCGACCTCAAAGTTTATAAATATATGGTAGAATGAAATATTAGGCGTGTTTTTTATCTCCATATCCATAACAGAACAATGCTATCCAGAACACTCAGAAAAATTTCACCACTTAAAATTTAATAGAATCAAATTTAAATCAAAAGTTGAAACACTTTTAAATAAAAAACGAACCTTATTTGAATTAAATAAGCCCCCACATTCAATGAAAATGATTCCACTTTATTATACAAATGTTATTTTCATATCATAATTTTCATGATTGAATGTAAAACAAAACATTTTGCGCTAAACAAGACCACTTTGATACAGCGTTATTGAAATGAAGGCAGATTATTTGAATTAAAAAGAAACGTATATGACGCCAAATCATATTTGAAAATATTTGATTCATATTTAATTTTTTTATTTATACACGATTTTTTTCTGAGTGGAACAGACACATTGGAAAAAATAACTTGTTGTTGTTTCCAATGCGTCTGTTCTGGGGAGCAAAAAAAAAACACGCCTATTGAATACCAGTTATTTTTTCTAAGAATAAAACTCTGATTCGTCTGGGACGAAGCCATATTGATATTGTTCCATCATAGCTTGAGCGTATGATGCTAGCCGCTCTTATAGAATATGTGGATGTAGGATGTACTTAACAATGTTAGACTCCTGTAGTTGCTTCACTTTTTTACATATGCTCTTTTTTATATATGGGACACATTATACTTTTATACACGTTCGATTAATGTACGTAAATTTGACAAATGAATAGTAATTCTAATCAAAAATCAAAACCCATTCAGCGTTGGGAACTAGCCTTCTGCACTTCGCAGATATTAAGCAGCCGTGAGAGGTTTTATGAAATCCAAACTTACGAATGACGAGAGCGTTTGATACGAGTAATCCGTTTAATAAGCCTAAGCACATTTTTTTTTGTGGAACAGACCAGATAAAATCTAATAAAATAAATTACATTCCACTTTATTTGAAGAAGTGTGTTCAAAAGTGTCTGTTATTACTGCTTAAAAGATACTCTATGATATGTATGGAAATTATTTAACTTCCTTTAAAAAAAATCATGGATCATTTTCAGGCCACTAACGTGACCTAATAGTTACGTCCCGATTCGTTTTCGGAAATTGTGGTGTCAGAATCATTTTAATGTAAGTACATGGGAACACATAAGTATATGTGAATGGCCCCGCAGTTTTGGACCGGGAGATTTTAACAAAAGACATTAAATAATTGCATTATTTAAATTGATCAACAATCAATTTCAACATCATTCTTCTGTTCACGTTGCAATCACATTGCCGGCTGTATTTTTAGAGCTCACGCCATAATGACGACTTCAATCACATATAATAGCGAAACAACTCAGATCGATTACAGTAAAAAAAATCGGAAAACAAGCAAAATAACACTGGAGAACAGACGCCAGTAGCTTCAGTTTGTTGATAACACAAAGTATATTCGGTTCGTTTCCGATGTGATGTGCGCTCCATCGAGTGATCTCTGGCCGTAAGAAGTAGCCAAGTTTGAGTTTGAGCTTTGAGTCCAATTGGTAACAATAAATTGATATAGGCAGTGCAATTTTGTTTGACCTGCGCGAAAAAACTTTTGATTAAGTCCCCGGCCGGCAGTAGTTTTAGTTTTGTAAGTATGTTGTTCGAGTCTAGCCTTTTGCGTCTACTGTCCACTTCGTCCAATACCGGTAATATGTTAGCGGGGGTGCTGTGTAGTGTTGTTCTTATTGCGATCTTATACAAAATCACGAAACCCTTTGTCGGAAAATCGAGTGGAAATCGAAAAGACGAAAACGGAAATGTCGAAAAAAGTAGTGACAGTAAAGGGAACAAAACTGACAGAGATAAAAGCGAGAAAGAAGAATGTGGGAAGGTGAGAATTTTTGAATGAACTTAAATTATGGAGGCTGAAAAAATATGAATTTCGGCGAATCCCTATCTAATCTATCGCATGATAACTGCTATTAAGTAATCTATGTGAAAACCTAAAAAAAAACACTAATCATATTTGTTACAACCAAATTTACTCGCATTTGTGCAATTAACAGTTTAAGTACTTCCCCGTTACTTTTAAATGTACAAATAAATCTTCACTGGTCTAGTTTTAATTGGTCCCAGCTTGGTTGTTTCAAGTTTTGAAAACCAGTTAATCTATGTGCACTCTCAACACATTCGTGACTTTTCAACCTTATCGCCGGCTCCACAGCGGATAATGCAAGGAATCTGAGATACCTAGATCTGCTTAGATTACAGTGAATGTAAAAGCATTCCAATGTCTGTATGCATATGTAGCTGAGTATTGTTCAGCGCTCGGCGACACACCAGTCTTGTATTGTTTGAGACTAGTTAATGAATAGTTTGAACGTAAAGTCGCAGCCAGACTTGTTAACGGTCTGATAAATTTCTTTGCGTCAACCTAAAGATGATATTTCAATCACAAAGTGAATAAATACTTATTTTTTTTTATAACCCGGGGGGTGACAAAAACTTAGTGTTATATTCATCGGGAATGTAGGAAAAATTATTTAAGTTAGTGCAATTAGAATTTTCGTTTAGTTGTCGTGAAGTTTTCTCGAGAGTTACTTTAGTTTAAGTTAGTTCGGTTAGTTTCATGGACTGGAGTCACGTTAGATCGGATAAAGTAAGTTTATTGAAATTCAAAATTGGTGACTTTGACTTCATTTATTTTTTTTCACGAGTGAGATCAATTAATAGGCGTTGTAAGCTCACTGTATCTAAAAAACGCTTTAAATTAACAGGAAGAAAGAATAGCAAAAAAAATAGTTGGTGATTCACTCACATTTCAGTTTTATATAGTGCACATTCTTCCCTTAGCTTTGAGTCTCATACCTTATGGTAAAAGCTGTATCGTCCTGTTGAGAGCTCTAACCTTGTTTGCGCTTCTTTCATCATAAAAATCTTCGAGATTCAACCAGTTGTCTCATAAAGCGTAGGTTTTAAAGATAGTGTATATCATATTCCAACCCTCTAATCTCTATTTAATACCGAAATTGGGTCATACCTGGTATACACTATAATTGAAATGATTTCATCACCTTACATTCATGGTTAATAGGACACGCTCTAATATCTTTTTAGGAGAGACAATATCACAGCAGTGAGTGGTCTACTTTGACAAGATTTGGTGGAGTTTGTTGGTATTTTTTGTGTTTAGGAAAGATGATGCATTTTTATTTTATCTGAACGTTTTAAAAAAAGCACATTTCTTTTCAACTGGTTCTATTGGCTGCACTTTGTGATTTGTTCCAATTATTGACATTCAGGTGCATATTTGTTCCGCAAATAAGATGATAATTTTTAGTTGCAAGATTTGGTGTAACATATAATTTTTTTTGCGCCGCAGCATATCTCGATTTTAATTTCATTCTTGTTTGTCATTACGAAAAGAAGCCTTCTTCTAAGCATTGGCTGTTTATTTATAGTTGTAAACTCTGAAGATACATGTAATTGAAATGAAACATTTTTAAATTATTGTTTTTTTTTCTTTTTTTCACCCAATTGCGCAGTTACTGATTCTATGCATATTGCTTCCGCTATTGCTACCACCCCCCAGGCTACTTGTAATTTATTTCCATTTTTATCTTTCTTATTTTAAAATGCATTAACCACCTCGATATCTTCTAATTTATCCCATACCTCATCTACTCCAGCATTGTCTAGTATCAATACTTTGGAAATCGAAACTCTGATGCAGACCTTTGACACTAATACTAGTTCCGGTCCTATTCCCAATATCTTGGTGAAATCCCTCTCATCCTCTTTATGCGGTCCTTTAGTTATCTTTTTCAACATTCGTCTTGCATCTGGTGTAAGAATATTTTATTGAGTTGTGGAAAGAGTTCTGCACCAAAAATAAAACAAACAATTTTTATTCTTCAAAATTAATTTAGTGAACCATATATTGTCCGTTCATTTCAATTCTGCAAACGTTCTGGCAAGCGCATGATTCCACGTTCATAAAAGCTCCGTAGCTTGTTGCGGAAAAATTCATCAAGGTCATTTTTTATGGCTTCTACAGAATCAAAGCGTTTGCCATCCAAATGATTCTGAATACACCGGAAAAGGTGGTAATTCGACGGCGCAAGATCCGGTGAGCAAAGCGAGTGTTGCAATACTTCCCCGCCGAAGCTTTGTAGCATTTTTTTCGTTTATAGAGAAGTATGAGGTATGGCGTTGTAGTGATGAAAAACAACTCCCCTTCTGTTCGTCAATTCCGGACGATTTTCGGATATTGCTCGTTGCAGCTCTTACGAGGGTTGATCCAAAAGTAATGATAAACTTTAAACTTTAAAACAATATTTATTTTTCAACATAGTCTCCTAACAAGTTAATAAATTTAGTACATCTTTTTTCCAACCACAAGATACACTTCGAATTTTTTTTTTGCATTTACTCTCCCAAAACGACCCAACAGTGGCCATCACTTCGCTATCATCTTCAAATTTCTTGCTCCGAAGGTGTTCCTTAAGCCGGTAGAGGTAGAAGTCACTGGGAATCAGATCTGGCAAATAGGGTGGATGTTCAAGCAGCTCGAATCCTGTTTCTTGAATTGCAGCCATCGCAACTGCAGCCTTGTGAGCCGGTGCGTTGTCTTGATGAAACAGCACTCCGGCTCGCAGTTTGCCGCGTCTTTTTTCCCTCAATAGCTTCCAACAATCTTCTTATTTGGTCTGCGCAGTACGAGCCTGATATAGTGGCTTCCTTTTCCAAATATTCCACCATAATAATTCCTTCAACGTCCCAAAAAACTGATGTATAACCTTCCCTGCCAAACCCGACACCTTGAATTTCTTCAGCATCGGTGAAGAGGGTCGCTTCTAGGTCATCGATTGCTGTTTAGTTTCTGGATAAAATGGTGGATTCAAAAACTTCTCCAGATCTGCCTGGAACTTTTGGAGGTTCATATGTAATTCGTTGGCAACGATTCTTTCAACACTGCTATACGAGATCCCTGTGACCTCAGCTACACGCCTGATGGTCATTCTTCGATCTGCCAATACATCTTCGACTTTTTTCACGTTGTCTTTAGTGAAGGACGTGGATGGACGTCCTTCGCGGTATTCATCTTCAGTGGATGTTATTACCAGTTTAAACTCCTTGGTCCAGCGTGCAACTGTAGAATATGGAGGAGCAGTTTCTACCAAGTCGCTGTCTATGTCTTTCGTAGATATTTTTTTCAAACATAGGTACTTAATGATAGATGCAACTCTTAAAAGGAATTATGGATCCTTTGCTGGAATGCTCTCTTATTAGAGCCTCCTGCTTCAGGTTTTGCATAACGGTCTTAAAATCCAGAGCCCTTTGCCCTATCACTACACACACATATAGACATAGGCGTGCCGTGGCCTAAAATCTGGCAGGGGCCAGGGACCGAAAAGTTCAAAACATGCGATAATTTTGTTTTCCGTAAAGTACACGTACTGTTTATACAACTTATGTAATTTACTAATACATTATATATTTGTTAATTTATGCTTTGCTACTGCCAAATGCATATAATGTGAATTGTTGGTATGAACTACACATGGTCATAGATACCGCTAAGAAAGAAAGCTTGCATGAATTATACGGGAATAGAGTGTAAATAATTAGAAAAATAAGACTATTTTTTCGTCTAGATGCTAAATATATTTCAACTTATACTTGAAGAAGAGGATATCTAAGTTTCAAAATATCTTTGAAGAAATTGGAATATTTTAAGCTTAGAAGGAAGAAATTGATCTCTTGCTTCAAACTTTTGTTACCTAGAAAACCCAGAAAATGCAAAAATAATTTGCCAAGATGAAGAGTGCTGTAACTTACTCTTTTCGAGCCATTTGGTTTGCAGGGATATCCTTGTAGCCCTAACTGCGTATCCGAGGCTAGATGAAACAGCAAAACCTTTGAAACTAGTGCTTTTTGCTGTTTTCCGTTTTCGCGATCCTCTGGAAAATGTAAAATCCAGACAGTTCTTCTCTGCGAATGATTTAATTTTTTCCCAAACTACATATAAGTCTTCTCGCTCACTTAGTAGTGTTTTAACAATTCCATTCACAAGATCTACGCCATCCCTAAGAGTAGCATTTTTAGTTTGAAAATATGTGCTTAACATAAAGAACATAGTGAAAGATGAAAAGATATCCTACAAACTTAGGATTACTGATAGAATGAAAGATCCCCAATGCATAAACAGAGTCGTTGTATTTTCCTTTATTTATTTCTTTTTCTAAAGCCTCTTTTATATTTCCATAGCTATTAACCACATATTTGCAATTGTGAAATCTCATTTACTAACGAGTCGAGCTTAAACTTCTCATTCCATACCTTGTATTTACACCAACTGCCTCTTCAAGCTGCTTCAACAATTCATGTTGTGATGGCCTCGAAAAGTGTAGGTAAAGGGTTGCGATGGCATTGAAATGCATGTACACGCATGTACACGTTTCGATTGTGAAAAATGTGTCCATCACAACAAGGATCATTTTATGAGCTAGACAGTGTACAAAAGTGGCTGCAGGGTGTTTCATCTTAATTTAGATTTATACACCACTTTTTTGTCCTGACATGACACTAGCACCATAATAAGACTGTCCAACAACAGGCAATTCGCTAAATCCGTAGCTGTCTAACAGGTCAAAATTATATCTGCTGAATACGAGACATTTCTAGCTCCTGAACAGTCTACAAAGCTTAAGAACCTTTCTTCGACAGCTAGCTCTTTAGCAAATTTGACAACCACGGAGAATTGTTCCTTTTTGTGGACCCTTGCCTCGTCTGCCATAATGGATATCAGTCCGCACTCTTTTATTTCAGCTGTATTGTCCTCGCGAACGATTTCAGCAATGATTTTTATTAATTCATTTTGTGTTTTGCCACTACAGTAGTTCGCAATCTTGTTTTTAAAATCATTTTCAAAAGTTGTCACGACCGGATAAAATTCATAGCATATACTGGCCTTGAGTAGATACAGGTCTGACAAAAGTTTAATGAATGTAATAAAAACCATGTGGTGGTTATGTCACTATGAAAAAACGCTTGGTAAAATTGAAGTGCTATGCCTTTTAACTTCCGATGCAGTTATCAAATTAGAATTTAACCTGAGTGTAAATTTAAAAATTCAACCTGAGTGTAAACCAAGTAGGTCATAGATAGCATAAAAGTGGCGGGATGCCATTTTTATTCTCCAAATGACTTCGAAAATTGTATTTTACGTTAATTATCTTATTGGCTGCCATTTTATTACTCAGATTTATCTAAATACCTGTATATTGCCTAGTAGGAATGAACAGATAATCTTGATAAAAAAAGCATGATTGGCGAGGCGCTTTTCGTCTTTTTCTTAACGTACAACTTGTCGAAATTAGATATTGCCGTCCATATCTCGAAATAAGTCCCATAACATCGTAATTAATACCGCAAATAACACAGTGTCTATGTTATAAGTAGTGTGTATGCTATGGTATAGGCTTACACTACTGCACTACTCAACTCTTGCTGTAACCACAAAAACCTTAGAGGCGAAAACTAAAGTGTCTGTTGTTGGAAATATTTATTTTTCTGGGAGGGGCCAACCTAGGGTCTGGGGGGGTCCTGGCCCCCCCTGGCCCCCCCTACGGCGCGCCTATGCATATAGACGTACTTCATGATACACTTATTTATTTATTTATTTATTTATTGTCTAAATCAACAGATACAAATCCAATTAAAGATTAGACAAAGAAAAAACTTATATATAAAAAGAAAAGAGACTATAAATTAAAACTAAACAAAGTATAATGAGGCGGTGAAATTTAATCATAATTCAACACAGATATGACATTAAAAATTCAAAGAGTTACTTCATTTCATGCGATAAAACGCATCCTCTTAACATATTTTTAAAAATTCGTAACGAGAGCGGAAGAGGACCAATATTCAAAGAATTATGTTGCCTAGGCAAGCGTAAAAGAGGAGAGTAAAAATATGTATGAGTACGAGCAAATGGTACGTTGAGGATATATGAAGACCTGGAAGAATGTACCGGGTCACGAACAGAAAACTGCGCTCCGGGGATATAAGTAATAGATCCAGTAATTATTTTATACAGGAGACATTCGTCGAAATACACTCTGCGTGAAATAAGAGTAGGGATTTCAAGGATGGAAAGACGCATACTATACTCACAGTAGGGAATACGGAACTTGAGGAATAGTGAGCGAGTAAATTTACGTTGTACAGACTCAACAGCATCAATTAAGAAACGATAATGAGGACACCAAATTTGACAACAATATTCGAGGACACTACGCACAAAGGAGATGTACAAGCGAACACACGAGGAAATATCAGTAAAAGGTCTGGACGCTCTTAGAATGAAGCCGCACAAGCGCGAGGCCTTGGATGTGACACGCAAAATGTGGACATCAAATTTTAATTTAGTGTCAAACATAACACCAAGGTCCATGAAATTATCAATAGGATGGAGGGAAGAGCCAAGGATAGAATAGGGAAACGTGATATGGGATAATTTACATGTAAAGGACATCTGGAAACATTTAGCAACGTTAAGGGAAATACAGTTGACAGAGCACCAGTTACTCAGAGCAGACAGGTCATCCTGCAGCTGGGAGCAGTCATTCACTGACTCAACCACCCTGAAAATTTTCAGATCATCAGCGTACAAGAGACACGGGGAGTTGAAGAGAGAAGGAAGATCATTAATAAACAGGAGGAAAAGGAGAGGACCAAGAATTGACCCTTGCGGGACACCACAAGTGGGATAAAAGGGGGAAGAAGAACAAGAGTGAAACGTTACAAAACAAGCACGATCACGAAGGTATGAGGAAAACCAGCAACGGAGCTGACCCGAAATATTGAAACCATCAAGCTTTGAAAGGAGGATTTCGTGGTTCACGGAGTCAAAAGCCTTGGCAAAGTCTGTATATAATACATCCACTTGCTTTTGCTGGTCGATGGCGGAGGCAACAGTATTGGTGAACGAAAGAAGGTTGGAAACCGTTGACCTACCTTTGACGAAACCATGTTGCTCAGAAGCGAGAAGAGGTTCAATTAGAGGGTAAACCCTGTTGTAAACAACTTTTTCGAGAAGCTTACTGAAGCAAGATAGAAGGGATATGGGACGATAATTGGAGACGCAGGATGAATTTCCGGTTTTAAGGATGGGATAAATATTTGCTGACTTCCAGGAAGAAGGAAACGTACAGAAAGCAATACTAAGGTTAAAGATGACAGATAAAGGAACACACAAGGATGATGACAATGACTTTGCAAATATGTTAGGTAAGCCGCCGGGTCCGCAGCTGGTGCTACAATCTAGGTTAGCAAGCAAACCTTCGACCTCCAACGGGTTCGTTAAAAACAAACAACAATTATTAACATCTGGAGAGGGAATATTAGCAGAGAAAGATGGATTAGGTTGAGAGGCAGCAGAAGAAAAGAAAAGAGCAAACAGCTCACAAATTTCATTAGGCGAGGAAGCAGACAAATCATTAAGGTGCATCAGAGAAGGGATAGAGGGAGACTTTTTAAGGGAACGGATATAGGACCAGAAGGGTTTCTGTTGACAGGATGATATAGAGGCTTCAATGTGGGCATGATAAGCACTCATCGCATCTTTAACCATCTTTTTAGCCTCTAGGAGCAGTACTGCCTCCTCATTTAGTATATGAAGTAGAGTAATGCGCTCCGTATTGGCTTCTACGATATGAATAGTTTGCGGTGTGTTCGCATACACCTGTCTTTGCGTAATCCCACAAGAAGTGATCCAATAGTATCAACTCGCACGAATACCATGATCAATTCCCTGGTCCGTTCCAGTGTAAAATGTGGCCGGTGGATCGAGTTCTTAGTATATTAAAGGTTTAATGGGCACTATGCCATGCTGCTAGTACCATATACCGTCTGAAAATGTTGGCTATTGATGAAAAAAAGAGGATGAATGATGCTACGAACGAGTGAAGTTCACTTAAATCCGGATTGGAACCTTAGATAAATCAGTGAGTCATGGAAATAATCACTCGACACTCGTATTCACATTAATTATAAATTTGTGAATGAACGTCTCCTTCAGTTTCGACCCTAAGACCCGAAAAAGGGTTTTGTTGGATTACTTTTAAGTGGATCGTTTCTATTAGTGGTAGCATAGAACACTGCTGATTATAAAAGTTTGCACGATGCCTACATCTTTAACCAACTTGGTACTAATATATCACATCTATAATATTAAAATATTTAGCTATCATCTCCATCCACATCCATTTAAAAATTTCCCCGAGACTGCACAGCCGACAGATTGGCGAGAAATTACTAACCTCCTTATTTTCGTCCTACTTTCATTTTGAAACAAATTTAGCCACATTACATGAATTAAAAACCCATTGTACAAAGAGTTATCAAAATAAAGGAAATGAATGTGAAAATAGAAAGCGGAGGATGCGGATTTCTTAAACCACGTAAAGGCTATATTTATATTTCTTTAAGAGCACTTTCTCACTCTTCCAAAAGTTTGTTTGTCAACTATTTCAGTACGGTTTGCAAATGTTATTTTTTTTTAAAAACTAAGATTATTATGTTTCAAAATTATTTTCATAACTTTCTCATGGCACTGTATTCGCAATCACTTATTTAAGGTGCAATCACTTATTTACTTCCTTTTTTTTTTACTCTAATGAAATAGCCAGCTAGCTACAGATTTCAAATTTTTGTTCGATCAGCCATCAATTTTGATTAATTTTTTATACTTTCTCAATTCCGAAGATTTTTTCAAAATGAACATTTAACATGCTTCAATGGTTTTGATAAATTAAATGAATGAATCGATCGAAGATTGTGCTTATATCAATGCTTGAATAACAAACAAAAATATAAATGTATAGTAAATAATAACTGCAAAATAAATAACGATAATTAAGTCCGAGGTAAAAGTTAGCTGTTGCAATAAATAAAAATATATTGGCAATATAGAATCATTCATATGAATATATAACACAAAATATACCGGCCCTTATCTACACTTCCATGGCTTTCATGATATGCCAATAGAAAATACGGACAAATTTAAATAAATCTCATTCGAACTTTAATCAGCAATCGAAAGTAATTTCAGTCTTGATAATATGAGACGCCTTGCACTGATAAGCGGTACCTAAAGAAACTGTCGACGATTGCACTTACTTAGCTGATCTGCATTCGCTTGCAACTGCTTCAAGAGAAAAGTTTTATTAAAAAAATAATCTTTCGTTACTGTTCTAGATTGTAATTATGACGAAAACCAGTGAAATAGCTAGTGTAACGTTAAACGATGGAGTCAATGCTGAAGGATCTTTGTATCGAATGAGAAAGGGTCTGAAGCTACGGCTGGTACCGGGACCATCATTGCTAGGCAAAGAAGTTGTTCTTTATACAAATTTTCCAATTGATGGTAAGTTATATTAAAGTAAAAAAATATTTTTGATCAATTATTTGAATCATATGCTTTAAGAAAATTGTATTTTATTTGTTTTATTGTTTCAGATAAATCCGAATTCGTACGTACACAGTATTCGAATTTAATTTGGTGTTCTAAAACAGGAGAAACACTAACAACACACGCTCATCCCTATGTGACTGTGACTGATGTTGATATTTATTGTGAAATTGTACTGAATCGATCGGGGACGTATCATTTTTATTTTTGCAATAAGGATAGGTAAAACTATTTGTCAATTTTTTTTCTACTCGCTACCGTCCATATGAGATATTTTTCTCATGACGATGTCTTAAACAGTTGCATCACCAAACGAGTTTAGACAGTATTTTCTAACTAGTTTCGCCATATGTTTATTCACCGCGAATGCTATGCCAGTTTGGCGATATTAAATTGTATGTGCAATTTTTCGCTGTTCTGTAAAGTCTACTTTGCACGAAGTTTCTAAGATCGTACAAGAGTGGCCTGTTTTCTGAATACTTTTATAAATATTATTAACATAACGCCTCGCACGTAAAGAGGTTCATGTTGTCTCTATTTTCAATGAATGCATACGAGTGTGCAGTGCTAAGTTCCATAAGTCCCCTGATTTGAGTGAAGTACCTACTAAGAACTAGGTTAACTCAAAGCGCGAGAAATGATCATAACTAGGTTTGAATCTTTGGATCACACTCGCTAACATCCGGAGCTCTATTCACTCGGCGACTCATGCTTCTCTTGTTAATGTTTTCTTAGTCTTATTGTATCAGCACGGTTCTACCAAATAAATTCTACTCCATTTCTATTCTACTGAGAAAAAATCCAAATCTACTTTACAGTACTTCAGCAACCGACGAATACCTTAATAGTAGCATCTCTTCCTCTTAAAAATGTCCATCAATCTCGAACTTTTTACCATGCATATAATTTTTCACTTGTTTTTAGTATCGAGAAAACACCAAACGGTGCCCTCTACATTCAAGTCGAACCTATTCTGCACGTCGGGCCGCCAGGAGCTCAAAAAATCATCCCATTAGATTCAATTCGATGTCAGACATATTTAGCGAAATGTCTTGGTCCATTAAACACCTGGGAATCAAAACTTCGTGTTGCTAAGGAATCTGGCTATAATGTCATTCATCTTACACCAATTCAAGAACTTGGTGCCTCGCGATCGTGTTATTCACTTCGAAACCAGCTGAAACTGAATCCAGACTTTGCAGTCGCTAAGTCGAGCAGTCCGCTATCGAAAACGCCTACGATCAGACCGACATTCGATGATGTCGAGAAGATCATCAAAAAATGTCGACAAGAATGGGGAGTAAGTTCATTATAAATTTAAAAACAATTCAATTTTATTATTGACTATTTTATAAATTCAAGATAGCATCAATATGTGATATTGTTTTAAACCATACTGCCAATGAGTCGGATTGGCTTCTGGAACACCCGGACGCCACTTATTCTTGCAGTACAATGCCACATTTGCGCCCGGCACTTTTATTGGATGTTTGTTTAGCGCAATGCGGTAGGGATGTACAAGCCAGCGTTCTTGAAACGTTCGGTGTGCCGAAAATTATCGAAGCTGAGGACCATCTTCATGTAATATTATTTTACTGACGCAGGTTTAGATTCCAGTCCAAATTTTTGCTAATTCCAGGCGCTCAAATATCAATTGCATACAAACTATCTACCCAAGGTCAACATCTTCGAATTGTATCAATGCAATGTAACAGCTTATGTGAACCAATTCATTGAAGAGGTGAGCTAAATGCTACTTTGCCAATCCTACTTTATGCACGTTTTAATTCACTTCGCAGATGCGCAAGCGACCTCCACCACACCACGTCCTACGAAAGAATGAAACAGTCGAATTGAAAATAATCCAAGACCCAGAATACCGACGCCTGCAATCAACTATAAATTTCGAGCTAGCTCTGGAAATTTACAACGTGTTTCGTCCTGATTGTTTTGATGAAGACTCCCGTTTGAAAAAATGTGCTGAAACATTCCGTTCCAAACTGGAACAGCTCAACGAAGAAATTCGTGTTGAGATTCAAGGATATCTAACGTATGCCGTCGAAAACGTTCTAGCGGGCGTCCGTTACGAACGAGTTCAGGAAGACGGACCAATGATTAGAGAGATCTCCATTAAACATCCAGTCTTTTCGAAATATTTTACTCACACCGGAATCAAAGGCAGGACACTGCAAGAAATCGAGGAGCTAATGTACACAGACACTGGAAAGTTTCTGATGGCTCATAATGGATGGGTGATGAACAGCGATCCATTGGCAGATTTCGCTAAACCGCAGCCCGGGCGTGGCAACGTATATCTGAAGAGAGAGTTGATTGCGTGGGGAGATAGTGTGAAGCTGCGTTTCGGCGAGAAACCTGAAGATAGTCCGTATTTGTGGAGCCATATGCAAAAATACGTTGAATCAACTGCCAAAATATTTGATGGGGTCCGTCTTGACAATTGTCATTCGACTCCTTTGCATGTTGCAGAATATTTACTGGATGTTGCTCGAAAAGTTAATCCAGAATTGTATGTTGTTGCTGAGCTTTTCACGAACTCAGATCAAACTGATAATATATTTGTGAATCGTCTTGGAATAACCTCACTGATTCGTGAAGCTCAATCTGCTTGGGACTCGCACGAAGAAGGACGTTTGGTGCACCGCTACGGCGGAGTGCCGGTCGGAGCGTTTTACATTTCACCCAAGCGACCATTTGCAGCTACAATCGCTCATGCTCTATTCTTAGATCTGTCTCATGACAATCCCTGCCCCGTGGAGAAACGTTCCGTATTTGATTTGCTTCCTTCGTCTGCTTTGGTTGCCATGGCTTGTTGTGCAACAGGAAGTAATAGAGGGTATGACGAGCTAGTACCACATCATGTAAGTAAGAACCATTTAAAGTTTGAATTAATATCGGACTGGTTTTATAGATTCATGTAGTTAATGAAGAACGACAGTATCAAGAATGGAGTAAGGGTGTCGATTTTACTACTGGCATAATAGCAGCGAAAAGAGCGCTCAATTTGCTACATGGTGAGCTTGCTGAGCAAGGATTTAGTCAGGTAATATTACTTTCGGATATGAGTCTTCTTACTTTTGATCATAATTTATCTTTTCAGGTATTCGTTGATCAAATGGATCCAAATATTGTAGCAGTAACACGTCACTCTCCAACGACGCATCAAAGTGTCATCTTGGTTGCCCACACTGCCTTCACTTATCCCGACCTATCAGCTGGCCCCACATCAGTTAGGCCGCTTCGTTTCGAAGGTAACATCGATGAAATCATTATGGAAGCGGATATGATTCATTCCATGGGAAGACCCTTCGAACCGCCTTTGCATTATAAAAAAAATGATAAATATATAAACGGCGTAAATGAATACAAATTAACACTACGTGAGCATATCCCTCTGTGCCAGTCGGACATTTTCAAACACGTCCCGAAAACAGACGGCAATATAACCCAATTAGATTTCAATAATCTCCGACCAGGATCGATTGTAGCAATACGGTAAATATGCCTATCTGAAAACAATTGCCCTTTACTCAGCTGTACTTTTTAGTGTTTCTTTACACTCGTACACTCGCCCGCATTTCGCTAAGCTTCAAGAAGATGTATCAGCTTTCCACAACAGAGAGGGGAAAAATCTCGATGATTTACGAGAAATTATCGCCAAATTGGACCTGGTCGACATCAACACTGTCCTCTTCAAGTGTAACGAAGAAGAAAAAGATTTAGGATTAGGTGGCGGAACATATGATATCCCTGGTTTCGGTCAGTTAGTTTATTGTGGCCTGCAAGGTTTCATTTCGTTGTTGACGGAAATTTCTCCAAAGAACGACTTGGGACATCCATTTTGCAACAACCTCAGGATGGGAAATTGGATGATTGGTGAGATCGTGTGTATATTTGTTTTAAAGGTAATGAATACATTTTCTTTTTTGTAGAATACATAGTCAACCGGCTCTCTTTGAATCCTAAAACTCTTATGCTGTCGAAGTGGCTGGATACAAATCTGGAGCCACTGAAACAAATTCCTCGCTATCTGATCCCTGCTTATTTCGACGTTATTATAACAGGAGTATACGATGAAATTGTACAGCACTGCTTTAATCTGATGTCAGAGTAAGAAAAAAACAATACAAGTTTTCGCCTTAGCGTCTCTAATTTTAAGTTCAATAGTTTCATCAAAAACGGTTCAACTTTCCCGCAAATACTAGCACTGGCATCAACTCAATTCTTAGCAATTGTTCCATCAGCTGATCTACCGAAATTGAGCCCAAACATACTTCCTCCCAAGCCTCCAGGACGATGTGTCACGTTATCTGCTGGCTTGCCGCATTTCTCTACAGGTTACATGAGATGCTGGGGTCGAGACACATTCATCGCTCTCCGTGGACTTTTATACCTAACCGGGCGTTACAATGAAGCAAGATACATAATATTAGGATTTGCTGCCTGTCTGCGACACGGACTCATACCGAATCTCCTTGACAATGGAACGAAGCCCAGGTTCAATTGTCGTGATGCTGTCTGGTGGTGGCTATACAGCATTGAGCTCTATGTAAAAGAGGCGCCACATGGAAAGGACATACTGAAAGATAAAGTATCCAGACTTTTCCTGACGGACGATTCTGATGGCAAAGCTCCTGGTGAATATGTGCGGTTTAGAATTTCACTTAGTTATTTCGTCTGAATGGTCAATCCTTTTCATTTTTCTAGGATCAGTTTCTCTATGACGTGATGCAAGAGGCCTTAAACGTACACTTTCAAGGACTAGTGTATAGAGAAAGAAATGCGGGTCGAGAAATTGATGCTCACATGACTGACTCCGGCTTTAACGTTCAAATCGGAGTTCAGCCCGATACTGGCTTTGTTTTTGGTGGAAATGCAGCAAACTGCGGAACGTGGATGGATAAAATGGGCTCGTCTGATAAAGCTGGTAATCGCGGAAAGCCAAGCACACCTCGAGATGGCTCCGCTGTGGAATTAGTTGGTTTGCAAATGTCTGTTCTTCGTTTCATGCAAAAACTCAGCGAAAATGGCGATATTCCATTCAAATCAGTCGAAAGAACGGGAAAAAATGGTAAAATGTCTTTCGAATTTGTTTCACAGAGCTTTAGTATATTTTTGAATATCAGGTCAGAAAACGTCATGGACATACAAAGAATGGGCTGACAAAGTCAAGTTGAATTTCGAAGACCAGTTTTTTGTAGGCCATGAAGGTGGGCCGCTAGTGAATAAGAAGGGGATTTATAAAGATTCGGTAGGGTCTGCTCTGCCGTGGACCGATTTCCAATTACGATGCAACTTCCCTATCGCTATGGTTGCTGTAAGTGTAACTTCGCGGCGAAACTATATCATGTAAAAATATCCTGACAATGTTATTGCAGGCGCCAGAATTGTTTGAACCTATTCATGCGTGGGAAGCCCTGCAGCAAGCCAAGAAGTATCTGCTAGGTCCTCTTGGAATGAAAACTCTCGATCCGGAAGACTGGGCATACCATGGTAATTACGATAATAGCAACGACTCCACCGATCCGGCCGTAGCTCATGGCGCCAATTATCATCAAGGACCGGAATGGGTTTGGCCGATTGGTTTTTATTTGAGAGCACGATTATATTTTGCCAAACACAATGGAAAGTTGAGAGAAACGATCGCAGAGACATGGTAAGTGCTCCTTCCTGATATGATAAAACTATCGGATAAAAACTTCATGGCTGTAACTTTTAACTTTTTCTATTTGCAGGAACGTTTTAGCAGCACATCTCAAAGAGTTGCAAACATCACATTGGCGTGGTCTACCTGAGCTAACCAATGAGAGTGGAGCTTATTGTGCTCATTCGTGTCGAACGCAAGCATGGAGTATTGCAACAGTCCTAGAGGTCAGTTCAAACCCTATCTCTTGGACTATATTGTTATTTATCTTTTAAATGTACTTGTCAGGTTGTATACGATTTGCGGAAACTAGAAAATGAAGTCTGAGTCTCCATTTTATTCTATTAAACTTAAAATTCACACCAATATTGTTCGCTGTCTAATTGCTTTTGATGCTTTTTTATGATTATGGACAATTATTAAGGAGAATGGAAACGAGTGTGAGACCTTATACTGTTGTTATATTGCTCTAGTAAATAAATGAATGTTAATTTTAAAACAAATTTAAAAACAATTTTTAGCTTGTATTTATGCATTTGTTGAAACTTTTATATAATCAAACAAAAATTATAAATAAAAAATTTTAATGTCCAATAATGAAATTTGATGTTACTGACATGGCGAAACATTTTCAGCTGACAGTAATTTATGATTTTGATACAAGGTACCAGTATTGATTTCATTTTTCAACGTTTTTAACATGGAAAGTAGCTTTTAGTTGAAATAATACTCTTCGCAGAGTAAACATCAATTCAAGTATTTAAAATATTAGATTATTATTAGCTCGGTGTTTTAGTGGATACAATTCTTAGCTTGGTGACTTAGTAACACTCACACAAAAGAATTCTTCACGTTGCAATAAACATCTTAAGGGTCGACCGGGGATCTCTTGCAGATGCTTCAATGTCAATATCTCAGACCCACAGACGGCAGACTGATGAACTATCTAATCTTCGTACTTAGCCTAAAGGCTAGAAGGCGATGCAGACGTGGCAAGTAGTTAATTAACAGCAAAATATTTCATTTAAATGGCAATGGCAATGCTAATGGCAATGCTAGAGGTAGGTTTGCAATACTCATTTAAAAGCGCAAAATGTCACGGTTGAAGCATATTTCAACCGGTCAACATACTTATTGGTCGTCAGACATCAAAAACGATCCAGACCTCATGGACTTCGCAATTTCGAAGAGCATACCTCTCGATTCTGGAAAATCAGAAGCAATTTTCCAACTGTCCTCAGAACACTCTCTTGTCATCATTACTGTGTTCTTGGCATCCCACTTCGTTAGCCGTAAGCGTGCATATTCGAACAAAATCGGCTGTAATGCTTTCAGACGAAACTTCACCAACTCAATATTTCTAATAGTACCATTGACATTGCTAGAAGATGTCGATTTTGCAGTTAAGCATTTTAATGACCATGTCTTGGAGGCATTCAACACCGCAGCATCTAAAATTAAATGCATTTCTCACCTGGGAAAATAACATACTCTTCATCAATTGGCCCGAAGACATTGTACAGATCACCCTAAACAAAAGCACGACTCAACCAAGCTTGAACGGAGTTCAGGATGACACTTGAAAAAAAAAATCATTCAATCTTGTAGAGCTTGCCTTCCACTAAACATACAGACTGATCGCTGCGGAAAGTGATCATGGAAGCCCCACTAAGAACTGCAAACAGACAATGAAGAAGTGACGCAGAGAAAACCACCGCCTTCGCAGTTCACTTAGACCAAATTTTCACACATTTTACAATGGTAACATACGACTTTCCGTCTGATTTCAATGCTCACGACTCACAATTAATCAAAGCTTCGGCTGTCTGCCGAATTGGATGTTTTACTGAGCATGAAAAACAGCCGTGATCATAATGATCCGCAAGCATGGTACACACTCTTCCCAAGTGAAGCCATGCAGACGAATTAATCTGTTACCCTGCGTCTCCAAGTCCTATTCAACGGGTCTGCCAATTTGCGTTTGACATTCAAATAGCATTCGAAGATAAGAAGTACTGTTCAGAAGTCATTTTAGACCTAATACAAGCCTTCGAACAAGTCTGGCACGAAGGGTTGATCTTCAAAACCAAGTCTAAGCTTGCGGAAAGCTTCCATGATATATTCTCCTCCTACCTAACTGACCGCATATCTCAGGTTAAATTCGAAAGCCTTGCTATTGTTAAATACCGAGCGCATGCTGGTGTAATGCAAGGAAGTGTATTGGGAGCTGTACTCTACACCATCTTCACATCTCATTTCTCAATAATTGGGTAAAAAAAACTACATCTACTTTTACAAAGGACATTGCCGTTCTATGTACTGATTCAGATCCAGTTGGGACATCTCCATCCCTGCAAGACCACATCTTACTTCTTGAAGAAGGGCTGCCAAAATTGAGAATCAGAATGAAGGAAACCATATGCATCTCCGTTACATCTTGTAATGCACCTTGACAGGAGGCTCAACTGGAAACATATAATAATTTGAACTACCATATCCTTACACAGTTAACTTGTCGAGCAACATACGACATACTCCCAGTCTCCGAACTGGAACTTTTCGATGCGTGCAGCAGACGTAAGGATAACAAAGCTTTCGGAATGGATGGTATGGTATGACATAAATGCATGTTTACTCGAAGGAGTCTTCCCAAAATGCTGTAAAATGCAGAAGCTTTTTTTTGTTGGCAAACCCCACCTAACCTCTGGTATGTAGAACCTAAGTCGTACTGATTTTTATACCTACTGGACGGACTGGACAAAGCTTTAGAAACAGTAATATACAAGAGACTAATAGGAGCTGTGGAAAATAGTGCAGGATTATGATCTGCGATTTGTCTTCCGTGAATACTATGGAATTGGCGAAAAAGCTTATGGAATTGGCGAAGACTGCAATTGAAACACGTAGAGCTTCTTGAAAATATTGTACGCTTATTGCGCCTGTGGCAAACATACTTTTCATTCAGAGAATTGTAATCTAAGAATTTCGGTACTGGTTAACCTTACTATCTGGCAGTATGTATTATTATTCTATTAGTTCAGAGATAGAGCATTGTGGGACAACTCCAACAACGGCCCGAAGCACTACAACATTATAGCAGATCTTTCACAGAGATCTGTTCTAGGACCCCTGGTTTGGATCAACTATCATATGAATACTAACATATTATTTGCAGATGATCTAAGTGTGCTCATACTAGCCGACCATCAAGAAGAAAACGAACTTTCTTTTAAATTAGACGGGTAAAAAGCCGAAGCCTTTTAATAAGTAGCTGTTGAGAATCCGAAATAATCGAAGTTACCGTTGGTGACGAGAAAATTCGATCTAGTCTATCTATTCGGCATTAAGAAGTTACAATCGATCCCAAGTTCAACTTTGAACACCTCGTTAAATATGTGCATCAAAGCTCTAAGTGTAAGTGCGGCATTAGCAAGGATGCTATCGAATAATGGCGGACCAATTCAGGGCACAGAATTCTTTTATCAATAGTTATAGTTCAACCTTTGTCTAGGCAAGACCAGCTTTGGCGCACGAAATAAGTCTATAGGCGAAAGAAATGAAAGTGTGCTAAATCTATCGATCTCGCGCATTGAGGACGATTCGGGCCTGTTCAAAGATAATTCAAATCAAAAGGTGGAACGAAAAATTTATAAGAAAGTGCCAAAAGATTTGTGAACAATAACCAACTGGCAGATACACGTATGGGCTTATTGTCAATACCACTAAATGTACCAAATAGCAGCATCGGCGAAGCACAATTTGAACCGGTGATGGTGGATACAGAAAGTAAAATGCTGCGAGATAAATCTGTTTCGCAACCTTTACTCTTTTCTAGTATCATTTGATTCAGGTCTACTGTTGTCTTGGCTACAGCATTTTAGGAGACTAATTGTCCGAATCAAAAGAATAAAAACATTTCCAAACTTACGACCAGGTTGGTTTATGGCTATCCCATCCGAAAAATGCTTTCCCCAACACTGAGATTTTATAACTGAAATCTATACGTACAGAGTATTTTATCTAAGTATAAACATAGATTTAGGGATTATTTTCGATTTTGACTCAACTTCTATTATTGGGTCGTTGCATTGAAAGTTTCGCTTTAGGGATGACTCATCTATATACCTCTTATTAAAGAATGGCAACTAGTTTTCCTAGAACGCGCGAACCTTTGTGAAGGGAGATGTCTGAAGTTAATAAAGTCTTCAGTATTTGAAATTCATTTATTTATAATTTCAGAATCATTTATTCAGTCTTATGGCAAATATTGAAGAGTAAAAATGTAAATGTAAATGAGTCTATGAAAGAAGGGTGTGCTGTCTACTACGAATTCAAATAAGGGACGAATAGCGCAACGACTGCCCACAGGATATGTGATGCATTTGGAGACAATCTGACATCAAAACTTACATCTCAACGGTGGTTTGCTCGGTTCCGCACCATGAACGACAGCCTTGAAAATGATGATCAACGTGAAGCGGTGTCTCGGATAAATTACAAGAAGCTTCTTGCCGACGTAGAGCATAATCCCCATCAAACTATGCGCGAATTAAGCGTGAAGATCCAGGTTCACAAAGGTATCATTAAAAAAGAAATGATGGCTTCATTAGTGGGTCCCTCATTAACTCACTGAAAACAACAAAATTCTGCGTGAAGGAATCTGTACTTTGCAATTGTTGCGCAACGAGTGGGACGCGTTTTTGAATAGAATAATTACTTGAGATGAAAAATGGATTATGAACTACAATAACCGACGCACGTATTAGTAATTATCACCAGACGATCCTCCCAGAACTGTCCCAAAGCCAAGCGTTTACCACCGGAAGACCTTGTTGTGTGCATGTATGTTGGCATTACACAGGCATCGTGTGGTATCAATTGTTGAAACCTGGCCAAACAATAATCTCATTTCATCAGGAATTACGATGCAAGCATGCAGTGCTCGTGGACAGGAAGGGAGTCTTATTCTTTGAGGGCAACGCACGTCGGGGACTTCTATCGGAGAGGAATGTATTGTTTACCCTTAAAGAGTTTTTGTTTTGTTTTGTAATGAAAAGCGACAATTTCAATGTATCCACCCCATATGTGAATGTTCGTACAAGTGTTTATTTTACATTTGAAGCAATTTCAAAGTAATTTGATTTCCCAAGATAAAATAAAATAAAAAAATGAAAATCCTAAATTATTTTACAAGAGTCTCAGGAGTCAAGCTCATTCTATTCAATCGAAATGTGTTCCATACACGCCCGAAACATTTATATTAGCCAATCGATAAACTGATCAACTAGCAAGCATCGCTAGTACGGCTGTCAGAATTTTATGCAACTATTCTGGCAAACAAAAACTGCATAAAATTTTAGTGCTCATAAAAACAATCAAAAAAAAAAAATCTTTTAGCCATCCAGCAATGTACAAATCAAATGTAAGTTGTTACTAATTATTCTTACAATTTTGATAAACTAATCTTCTTTTAATTGCCAGATTCAAATTTCATCAAAAACGAAAAAAATTCAAGAGCAAAAACCTTATAACTATACAGTGAGATATTTGTTTTTTTTCATGTTTCAAATCAAACAGCATACCTTATTTATAATTGTTATTTCCCCAGGATATCCCAAATAATATTCGTGCCGAGCTTTATCCGAAAAAACGCAAAACAGAATTTTATTTCGAGCCATCGCCGCAATTTGAGTATCAAACTCGTGAGGCCGAGCATCCGAAACGAGCTTTGGAACTTTTCAAATCTAGTTTGGCTAAATCTTCGGGAAATACTGAAGTGATGAATGCGGCTATTTCACCGCCGACCAATTCTACAACGCGTATGGCACGAGATAGTTACTTTTCTTGAAATTGCGTTTGAGGTCATGGAAAAACCTAGACACTATTATTGCATTTCATTTGAAAAATAGCTGAAAATACTGTACATTGAAGTGTTTTGCGTATTCCCATTGATTTCAATAATGAAATAGACCTGTTAAAGCAAGTAGAGTTGGTTTTTCAGTAGAGAGCTACTAAATTATCAAATTTTATCAATTTAGTTGAATTTTTCAAGTGACGATTTTTGCTGCATTCGTTTTACGAAGCTTTCTGCATTTATTTTGTTTGATTCATTTTCGAGGCAACAACTGGAATAAATCAATGTATAGGTTTGTCCCACCCAACCGCGCATCGCAGAGCAAAACTGCTCGGAGCCGAGAAGAAAACATGCTGCCATGTATATTTGATAAAATGGCTTAGGATTTCCATTCTCGTGCAAGTAAAATTTCAGTTACGTAACGGTAATTTTCCCAGATCATTCTGTGAGCAAATACTGTCCAAACAAAATAGGGCTGTCAGGTGTCCCGATTTTGGTGCGGCGTCCTGCGAAATAGCAGACTTGTCAAATGCCCAAAAAGGTACCTATCTCTCGTCGATGATAGTTGCATTCCCACAATGAGTTTGTAAAAATTTAAAAGAAGCAAAATCAATTGTGTGTGATTTGAATATTCCTTGTGAATTTTCAAGTTTGTCTGTATTAAGATCAAGGCAAAAAAATACATCCCTTTCATTACAAAGGTAGAAATGAAGCGATTTTGGATCAGGAAAACTTCAAAATTAATTTTTATTTGAAAATATTGGATCAGACAATACTATCATTTTTTGAAAAATTCGACCAAATAACTGAACATAAACAAATGTTCAGTTGCTTATATAATATTAGCAAAATTCAATGCACTCCAGGTATTATTCCTCCTCAAGAATGTCTCAATTTGCAGGAAAAATTGACTTTAAATAGTCGAATCTGATATAAGAGGAAGTATAAGTGGATGAGATAAAAATGCTTTCTGTACTTTTGCCTCCGAACGATTCACCGACGGACATTTTATTACATATTTTTGAACACATATTTTTGAAGACATTTGAAAACCATGTTTCCAAATGCAGCTATAGTGTTGAGAATATTTCTAACCCTTTCTATTACAGTCGCATCTGCGGAGTGTAGTTTTTCTAAATTAAAACTGTGCAAAAATTATAAGAGGTCAACCATGACTCAAGAAAGATTACTAGGCTTAGCAACAATAGCCATAGAAAGGAATATGTTGGAAGAGCTAAATTAAAATGAAATCATATATCATTTTGCGAAAATGAAAGCAAGGAGGGTACACTTTAGTTAGTACAAGGTGAATAAAGCTTTTCTCTTTACTGTTGACTTAAGGTCGGAATGACCTTAATACACAAATGACCTTTTATATTCGATCTAAGACTCCTGCAATTAGCGTATTCACATACATTAATCAAAATTTGAAAATATTCTATTAGTTGTTGCATTTATATATTTTGTTTATTCAAGAAATATTTTTTTTTGTACATTAACAACATGTCACATTATTGATTATGAGGACTAGGCCCTCTAGGGAAACTTCGACAAAAAATGCGTATAATATTCTTGTTGATATGATGATGTGGAAATGAGCATGTATATATGCCCTTAATTCTTATGGGCCATTTAGATAAGCGTCCATGCGTTTTTAGATTATACGAGCCAAGTCAACTCAAATCCAGTTTTTTGAAGGCGGGGCTAAGGCGAAAGTGGTCGGATACGGTGATTGATATACCATTGACTTAATTGCTTTCTTTCGCTCTTTGTCATATCGAGATGATAAGTGGATGGATGGATTGATAAGAGGATGGATGGATTGATAAGAGGATGGATATGACACGCTTGCAACGATGGTTTTTTTTTATTTTCATATTATTTGAATTATAATAATTAATATTTGAAAACATCGTCGTGATCAATCTTAAAACATTACTAATTCCCATTCCTCAATTTTTCCCCATTTCTTTTCTTCCTTCCAAACAAATAAATTGGTAGCAGACAATTGTATATATTTATCCATATGACTATATCTACCTTCATATAAAATTGTTTGTGTCTAGATATTCGTATGCATTCTAATTTTTTCGTAATAGTCCTGCACGTAAGGATGCAAAAAAAAAATATTATCCACATCATCATATAATAAAATAATCATCCACAAAACATATATTTAAATGATCATCAACGAATCATCCACACATGCCGCTGAGCGAAAGAAATCATTATAAAATCTATTGTACATGAATCAGCATACTCCACCTCCTTCGCTTTAGGTCCGCCTATATAAACAAAATCAAATTGACTCGTGTAAGCAAAACACGCTAGATCGCATGGACGCGTGGACGCATGAACCCGTGGACGCTTATCTGAATGACCCATTAAGTGTACATATTTAGGTATTGGTTGATTGATCATGAGATATATTCTTTTAGTATCGCATAGGCGCAATATCTGGCATTTTGCACCAAGCATAATCATTTGCTCCGGTCCTGATCGAATACTCAAAATTATTAAATATTAAATGGTAAAACAGTTAACAGACACTTATGGAATTTGCTGGTTACATTTAATTTTCAACAATAATGTAGACTTTTATAATTCTGTTAAAGAAAAAACGAGCAATTGTCGAAAGTAACCAAAAGCGAATTGAAATATAACAAATAAAAACAATATTTCATTAAAAATATGCTTGTTTTCAATTTTCTAACCTGGTTAGCTCAAATTATAATGCCGGATTTATACATAGGGACGAGCGTCTCGTGGACAAGACTCAACAAGACTCACCAAGACATTGGACGAGACTCAACAAGACATAGGGTGAATTGTTTATTTAGGATATTGCACCATGCAACACGGACCATGCACCTTTCATAGGGTGAATTGTTTACTTAGGATATTGCACCGTGCGTCTTTCGACAGTTGTGAGCTGTTTTGTTCAGTTCAGTGAACGATGGCTGAGGTACAGGTTGTGGCTATTGCAACTGCCTGGTGTGCGTTGAGTGATTTCAATCTGGGACACGCAAAGACATGTTTGAAGTCCCAGCGAAAAATTCGAAAATATGAATGAGCACATGCTACCCTCTCGAATCCCTTTGAGTCGATGCATAAAACCGACTTCGCTTCCAGCGGCTTCGAGCTAGGACGAGACGGTCATAAACACTCAGCCACAGCAATAAAAGGATCATTATCCCTTCATAAAACAAACAAGAGCCGACGAGCAAACCATTTACACACGCGTGCCTGCCATGAAAAAAACAGCCGAGAATAGACAAGGAGACCATTTACACACAGACCTTGTCTACATTTGCCATTCCTCGGCGAGAATGTAAACCCGGCATAACATGCACAAACACTTTCTTTGAAATATCAACATAGAACGGATCATGTCTGCGTGTGTTTGCAGTTGCGCAACACGATACGATTCAGCATCGAAACAATAGAAGAGCTCTTTTAGAAGAACAAGGCTTACAAGGGAATACTAGAAACAGCGCTATGAACAAAGTAAAGAATGTACCGTTAAACGACCCATTTTTCAATCTAATGCACATGGCCCAATGACAACTGCAGCTGAAACTAGTACTGCAGTTCAGTTAGAACACATGCAAAAATAGGGCTGAAGGCCAAATGGTAACAATAACTTTTCAGTTTCAGTTAGGATAGACCTAATTCTATTCCGTAACGTTGCAGCTGTGCCGTTTCCGATTATATTTGCTGCGTTCTAATTTGAATGCAGTACTAGTTTCAGTTGCAGTTGTCATTGGGTCATGGGCATAACTTCTAACCAATTTAAAACAAAAACCAAATATTAAACGTGCAAACTGTGCATACTTAGTCACGAGTTGTATCTAAATGCGTAAAATATAGTTTTGTCAAACGTTACTACTCATTTCATTCTTTTTAAATTTGGGATCATGGTCGATTAAAATTAATCTAGAACTAATTTATAATATGTATAATTCATTTTAATGGCTACAAATGATTTTTTGATACAAAAAATAATTCGCATTAGCACTATAATAATATACATTAACAATATAATAATAAATCACACAGTTTCAACTTAGTTTAGCTCCAGTATTTTTTTATGTTCAAAAAACAAAAATAAAAAACAAAACATACATACATACGAATTATTCCCAAAAATCGTGAAATTTTGCTTTAAGTCGCTTCAATCGCTCCAAATGTTTCGGATCTAATGCACGGGTCAATGATTTATAATGTTTTAGGTACTCTGTACCGAGCGATACCGATACACAATTCGCTTGGTTATCATTCATCGTTGGGTCACACTCTAGCGTTACTTGGGCGAATTTTGGCAATGTTTTAAACAAATGGTATAGAATTTGATCAGGTAGTGATTGATCTTTCGGTCGTTCACCTGAAGAATTGTATTTGAATTTCTCAATCATGCTGATAAGCTTCAGGACACATGTCCACTCCTTTATGGTGAGACCTAACAGCAGTCGCAATGAATTACCCATAATTTCGATAATGCAGCAATGGCCCATGCGAAATTTGATTGTTGCCTTTGCTCGGATATCGTTGGAATGTTGGAGAAAAGGGGCGCCACACTCGTAATGCAGATCGTTTACGTTCTTCCAGAATTCTATGGTGTTTATATCGAGATAAGTTAGGGTGGTATATTGTGAAGAATGAACTGGTCTACAAAGAGTTGTCGAGGGCGAAGATTTAGCAGAGAGCTTTTCATGATGTGGCTTTTGAATAGTAGGCAAGGCACTGTTTTTACCATGCTCGCTAGACAGTTTAGTATCTGTGGTCTCCTTTGTGCCATTTGATTTTGGCTGCGAATGAATAGACAAGTTTCCAAACATTGATGTATCACCTTCTAAATATGCATCAGGATTAAATGATGAATGAGGTGAGATAATATCTTGACTGGCGTCCTCAATCAAATAATCACGTTCATCTTCTTTTTCATAAGAAGAAATAGACTCGATTGCTTTAGCGTTATTTTTGGGCCGATCGCCAGATCCGGATGACGAATGACCAAACTCACACTTTTCTTTTACTAGTTGTAGCGGGCGATACCTGCCCTCAACAATAATTTTCATAACAGCTCGCACCCTTCCCCTGGCATTTTGAGTTTGAATATTTCTTTCACTCACAATGTCGTTTTTTAATGCAAGCTCCGGTGCTACACCAACATCAATCTCCGGTGCTACACCAACATCAATCTCCGGTGCTACACCAGTATCGATCGAATTCGACGGGTTCTCTAACATCTGAACTGTACCGTTTCCAATATGTGTCGACGTGGCATTGCGAACTAGAGTAGGCACATCCTTATGCGAATTTGTCTCTTCACAGCGAACTTGTTCACTGCTCTCCGAGTCACGGTGAGCATTTACGGTAGAATCTATATTCGTATCACTCAGGCTGCTACCTGATTGCCCCTGATACTCCTCCAATTTGATACTTTCTGCACTTGATGTTATCATTGTACTTGATATTATCTGCGCTGGATTCATTAAGCTACTTTGATTGCTACTTGCGCTCGACATAATCGGAGGGGATGGAAAATGTTCCGCTGGCGAAGAAGAATCATTTTCGTTTTGGGCATTTTCAGCGGGTATATCTTTTCTATGTTCACTAGATTGTGCCACCGGTTCTTCTATAAAATCAACTTCGTTCGGATTGCACATTTGATGGAACAAGTCTTCAGTATTATTACCATGGTCCAAAATAACAACCACCGTTTTAGAAGGAAGGAATTGAATTTCATCATCGTATTGTGAGTATTCAATAAGTTCTTGTTTTATTTCAACTTTTTTCTTCTCAGCCGCATTTTGTTCGTTATTGTTCGATTTGTTACTGTTTTCCGACCGCCCAGATTCTGAAATTTTGGTTCGTTCCAAGTCTTTTTCGCTAGCGAATGTACAATTTTCGATGCCAAGAACATCAGCATCTTTGTTGCCAACAGCTTCTGGATCGTCTGCTGTAGTTTCTTGTTTAATTGGTAGTATACTATTTTCGCTACTACCAGAAGGATAGCAGTTGGTTTCTACGTTTGATAGGCAAATACTTTCAATGAATGGTATACAATGCTGATGACTTTCATCGACAGGCTTAACCGGAGAAAATGATGGGGATTGATAGCTGATGTTCCCGAATTGTTGCATTTCATCGATTAGATCTTGTTCAGAATCTTCGATACTCAAAACGTTCTCGCTTCCGCTTTCAATATAGATAACATCACTGTCGTCAAACTGTGTAGTGTCATCCAAATTTTCATTCATCTCCAATTTCGGTCGAGCTTCAATTAGTTTTGACTGTTCACCACTCTTCCCATCTTCGATATTTATTGAATCTTGAGATGTTTTCGATTTCTCTTGATTTTGCTCTACAGCTTGTTGAGATGAAATTGTAGGAGGAATGTGACTGGCACAAAGAATAGTCGGATTATCATCGCCAAGGCAAGTTATGTCATCACGGAAGCTTAAATATTCACCTTCTGCCTTTTTAAGTTCTTCATTGGTGATAGCTCTGATTTTGATGGTTTTATTTTTGGGTGGAGATGGATGGACCTTTGCTCTTGTATCATCACGCAATGTTTCGTTTTCAATATGTACGTTGCTGTCGATTAGATCTCGTTCAGAATCTTCGATATTCACAACGTTTTCGCTTCCGCTTTCAATGTAGATAACATCACTGTCGTCAAAGTGAGTAGTGTCATCCAAATTTTCATTTATCTCCAATTTCGTTCGAGCTTCAACTAGTTTTGACTTGTCACCACTCTTCTCATCTTCGATATTTATTGAAAGTTGTTGAGATGTTTTCGATTTCTCTTGATTTTGATCAACAACTTGTTGAGATGACATTGTTGGAGGAATGTGACTGGCACAAAGAATAGTCGGATTATCTTCATCAAGGCAAGTTATGTCATCACGGAAGCTTAAATATTCACCTTCTGCCTTGTTAAGTTCTTCATTGGTGATAACTCTGATTTTGATGGTTTTATTTTTGGGTGGAGATGGATGGACCTTTGCTCTTGTATCATCACGCAATGTTTCGTTTTCAATATGTACGTTGCTGTCGATTAGATCTCGTTCAGAATCGTCGATAATCACAACGTTTTCGCTTCCGCTTTCAATATAGATAACATCACTGTCGTCAAAGTGTGTAGTGTCATCCAAATTTTCATTTATCTCCAATTTCGTTCGAGCTTCAATTAGTTTTGACTGTTCACCACTCTTCTCATCTTCGATATTTATTGAATCTTGAGATGTTTTTGATTTCTCTTGATTTTGCTCAACAACTTGTTGAGATGACATTGTTGGAGGAATGTGACTGGGACAAAGAATAGGCGGATTATCATCGCTAAGGCAAGTTATGTTATCACGGTAGCTTGAACATTTACCTTCTGCCTTGTTAAGTTCTTCATTGGTGATAGCTGTGTTTTCGATGGTTCTATTTTTGAGTGGAGATGGATGGACGTTTGCTACTCTACCATCACGCAATGTTTCGTTTTCAATATGTACGTTGTTGTCCTTGATATGGACTATACAAGGTTTTAATCGTTCGATTACAGTCTCGACACTGTCAGATTCCTCACTGCTAGTTGTTGAACAGCTTAATCGATGCAAGCGATCTATCTCTGCATCGACTTCTGCCGGAACTGGTGTATAAATCGCAGATGACTTCTGATTATCGCTCGGTAATGATTTCATGTTACAGGGTTGATGTTTATTTTTTTCTGAAGCACTTGCTGGATTCAGTTCGTTTCCTAAGTTTGTATCATCAGCAGCTGAAAATGTTATGAATTATAAGTTGAAATAAAACAAATGTTTAAATGATCATACTTATATAAATGTGCTCTAATTTGAGATATGCTGTAAACTTGTATTTTCTCTAATCTCAAGGGTAAGTTTTTTAATCAAAGAAACCCGACCTAAACTGAAGATCGCCGGTAGGACAATCGTACAAGCAGCATGTGCAGAATCTGTTTTTTTTTGTGAGAGCACAGAAAATTTACCATATATCAGTGAAAATGAATTTATCTTAACCCGAAAGGAGTAAACAAGTGTTTCTTTGAATAGTCTTAAATTTCCAGATAAAAATGGTCCTTCGAACCGATTGGTTCGGTGCTATAGATTTAGTCAGTCGTGAAAAATTACGTCCGGGTAAAAACGAACGCCAATGTCTGTGAAAATTTCTTTCTAAGCTTAGCAAAGATAAAAGAAAAACTACGAGAAACATAATTCGAAATCCTAACAGCGGTTCATTTAGTATTAAGCTTAGTACTGACATCGGTTTCACATGAAACTTCCATCTAATCTTAACGTTTAAAATCTGATACTAACTTCAGCATGAAGATAAATTTTGACAATGTTCCATTATCTGGTCAGTTTTCCAAGTGAATCTTTTCACAATGGAGAAAACGGAGACTCTACTGATTAGGAACAGGTAATATGTCAAGGTTTCCATTTTCGATTGATTTGTTTTAACTTGTTAACATCAAACGACCGTTTTCCGCTCGAAAGATTGGTCTGCACATTCTGGACTGGTGTCAAATGATTGGAGACATACTGGTAATGTTATATGCATTTTCATGGCAAAAGCAACTTTTTCACGTGAAAAACTCAATACTGCTTTGGTGAAAATTTAAGCTAAATTTTAGCCGCAATGTATTTCACATGAAACCGAAGTTAGTACTAATATAAACTCAGTACTATGCTTTATACGGGAATCACGCACAAACTAAAAAAAAAATCGCAGTTATCCTTGGAAAATGATGATTGGGTGTGACAGAAAAGATCGAACGACAAAGCCAAACGGACCTTTCTTCAAGAACAGCAGCGAATAATTAAGAGATATCTTATCGAAATTCTGTAACAAAGAAAGAGTCAAACTATCAAAGCCCATTCAATTTTTTCTTCTTATATCGCAGCCCTGACATGTCTCATGCTGATACTGTTCGTTCCTTCGATGCACTGTCTGCTGACACAAAATGCTTAACATACCCTTCATTTGAAATCATCCTTGCCGGTAATTTCATTGTACACAACGTCCAGTGGCTCAAGCCTCTTCCACCATTCGCCAGGCGAACGACCCGTTGAACTTTTTAGCGTGTCATTCAATTTGAAGCAGTTAGTGGATTCTCCGACAAGAATTTCCGATGTTTCTGGACCTAATGGAAATCTACTAGATCTCTTTCTGACTTCTTATCCTGATAAATATTCGATTTGTTTCTGCACCCCTTGGCAACTTGGACCACAAATTAATCTCGACCCATTTTAACATCACTTATCTGATTATCAGTAATCAAATTCCCATCAAACGACTAGTCTGGCGTTAAGGCAAGGTCGACTGGACCGCGTTTAATAAATATATTATAGAGTTTGATTGGTTAGATTGCTTTGCAACAAAAAACGTCCCATATATACCTTATATTAAATCTCACAATTTATAGTGTGGAATGTTTTCTTTTATTGTGAATGGTTTCAAGAGTACTAAACCAACCACTAGCTCATAGTTTAATTAAGAAAGAGGCATCATTCCAAACCTAAAAACTAACTCCATACGAGGAATTGACACAGACTTATAAAGCTGCGCGCAATATATGCAAATCAATTACCGAAGAACTAAATTCCAGTTTGACCAAAACATTAAGCAGAAAGACTTTGCAAGCCAGAAAAGTTCTTTTATGCCACCACTTCTTCAAGGAGGTAGAGTATTTCTTAACTCACTGGATAAAGTAAACCTCTTTGCTAAAATTGTTGCTGTTAACCTTGCCACCTTAATCGCTAAATGCTTCCAGCTCTCCGATGTGCGATCTCAAATAAGGGTCGCAATTTTGCCGCACAAGAAAGGTATTGAGAATGCCCGCTAAGCTTGATGCTTCCAAATTTTTAGGACCGGCTGTGGTATTTCCTCCTTGCACTAAAGTTTTTTAAAAATAAAATTAATGAGTTATCTTGAGTCGAAAAAGCTTATCAATGACCGTCAATTTGGTTTCAATTCTAAACCCTCCATTAGGGACTTAGTTACATTTCTCACTGAGAGATGGAACCATTGTCTCCATAGCTTTGGTCATACAATGGTCGTTTTTCTTGATGTTTCAAAGGTCCCTTGACAAAGTTTGGCAACCAGCTCTATTCGTCATGCTTCACGCATTTAGTCGTCGCTCCGGTCTTAACAAGTGTCTTGAAAGTTTCCTCATAGATCATCCCTCCTCCTAAGGTGTTCTGGATGGACTCAAATCCTATTTCCATACTATCAATGCCGACTTACTGTAAGGTACTGCTCTCTTACCAATTTTTACCGATGACAGTACCATTGATTTCGCATACTCTTCAGTTAGTAGAGATCGCATGTTTATTTCGGTAAACAAGGGCCTATTAAGAACCGTGTCGTGTTTAATGTGTTTTCTTTCATTCAAATCTTACTTTCGTCTTGCTAGTCACACTATTTTCAGGTATTTCCGAATCACTCTCGCGGAACCTATTAGGTTTTATCATCTCTGGAAAACTTAGCTGGACCAGTCGCCTTTCTGCAAATTGCGAAACATGCCATGAAATGCCTGGGTTTCCTTCAGAGAGGAGGAAAATACTTTGCTTTATTAGATGTCGTCTACAAGACTGTCATAGGACTAAGACTTAGGTGTTAAACCATAAATGGGCAGCGGCAGGGACAGAGTTTTAGCTATATTGCTTAAATATTTGTGTTGACCCTGAAATCAACATGAAAGGGGGAGATTCGGCAACCATATAAACAACAAATGCAGAAAAAACCAGACAATCAGACACTCACAAATTCGTAAATGAAACTATTTTAATCAGAAAGGAATAAACGGGATAAGGAATTCGTTTTTCGAACAGATTTAAATAATCTCGAGCGATTTCTGTGTTTTAAATACACGTTCAAAACTTTTAATAATTGATTAAATACAACAAGGTCGTAGTACAATTAAGTAAGTTCTTTGAGAGAACGTCATATGCTTGAAATGAAAACCATTATCAAACAGTTGTTCTGAAACCATTAGCAGAAAGAAAGTTGAACCTGTTGACAACCAGTTGAAATTCAACTTCCATCTTCCACTAAGATTAACTAATTACTGTAATGTTGATAAAAAAAAACTCGCGCAGGTGGCACCGCAATATTGTATATGAGAAGGAATTGGAGGGGAAAGTAGCAATACATGGAAATATATAGCACGTAATTCTATACAACACCCAGTTCAAACAACTTCAGCCTAAAAAAAACTTACCTTGATTTGCAGCTATTTCTCGATGTTGAATCAAGATCTTTACACTATCCCTGGTGCCACTTAATCTCTCATTTTCCAATTCCGACGTGTTCAAATCTGAGTCAGTAGCAGTCTTCCGGACCTCGAAAGTATCACGAGATAATCTTTGTGTTCGGTTTCCATATTTACTGCTGAAATAGCTTACCAAATTGTTATTGTTAATGGTTTCAGTATTATTGATTCCTTGGGGCTTTTCACGGTCGTTTACGGCTGTAAAAGAATCAGTCAATGTATTGTTTTGATTACTGTAAAGCCGTCGCTTTGAGGGTCTTGCCACTTCTTTGCACTCGTTTAAACTATGCACAATGGTCATAAAATTCCTTTGCTGTTCTATAATTGAATTTATTGAGGAAGCTTGCCCTTTTCGCCAATTTGCGGGTTTCGAAATTCCGTTATCTTCTCCTCCTTTTCTTGTCGCATTTTCAACTAAGTTTCTTTCACAACTGCTAGACAATAAAGAAGATTTTACAGTCGACTCAATGTCTAATGCTTTACCGTTTTTATCCAAAGATTTCGCTGCATCAACTTGAGAGCCTAGCTTGTTTTCATTTCTCTTGAGGTGCGCCAGAGATTCTAAAATCTTCATGGGGATTGTGTTTTCAACTATATGCCTGCGTCTAATAATCTCATTTGATTCAGAAATTATTTTCGCTTTTTTAGAGGGCGGAGTAGTTTTTGCTTTGTTTTTCTTTTCACGAACTGTAATGAAATCATCGTCTGAGTCTGACGATTGAACACGTTTCTTCTGAACTTTCGTCAGTGATGACGCGATCATGGGTGCATTACTAATGTCACTGAATGAGTTACTTGCCACATTTTTATCAAGATCAGCTTCGATTTCAGAAGCGATGTATTTTCTTTTCTTCGAAAGGGGTCCAGGCTTCTCTTTTACAATATTATTGGCAATTACATGTTCTACAGACCTTCCCGGGTTAGTTTCGCAATTTTGTCTTTTCTTCGAAACAGATCCAGGCTTCTCTTTAACATTATTACCAATTGCATGTTCTACAAACTCATGAGGTTCTATTGTTTTTTCTGGGCTAGTTTCGCAACTTTTTCCTTTCTTCTCAAGAGGTCCAGGCTTTTCTTTTAGAACATTTTTAACAATTGCAGGTTCTGCACACTCAGGGGCTTCTAAAATTCTTTCCGGGTTAGTTTCGCAATTGTTTCTTTTCTTCGAAAGAGGTCCAGGCTTATCATTTACAATATTATTATCAATTGCATGCTCTACAGACTCATGAGGTTCTATAGTTTTTTTCGAGCTAGTTTCGCAACTTTTTTCTTTCTTCGAAAGAGGCCCAGGCTTTTCTTTTAGAACATTTTTAACAATTGCATGTTCTACACACTCAGGAGTTTTTAAAATTCTTTCCGGGTTAGTTTCGCAATTGTTTCTTTTCTTCGAAAGAGGTCCAGGCTTCTCATTTACAACATTATTATCAATTGCATGTTCTACAGACTCATGAGGTTCTATAGTTTTTTTCGAGCTAGTTTCGCAACTTTTTTCTTTCTTCGAAAGAGGCCCAGGCTTTTCTTTTAGAACATTTTTAACAATTGCATGTTCTACACACTCAGGAGTTTTTAAAGTTCTTTCCGGGTTAGTTTCGCAATTGTTTCTTTTCTTCGAAAGAGGTCCAGGCTTCTCATTTACAACATTATTATCAATTGCATGTTCTACAGACTCATGAGGTTCTATAGTTTTTTTCGGGCTAGTTTCGCAACTTTTTCCTGTCTTCAAAAGAGGCCCAGGCTTCTCTTTTACAACATTTTTAACAATTACATGTTCTACACACTCAGAAGATTTTAAAGTTCTTTCCGGGTTAGTTTCGCAATTGTTTCTTTTCTTCGAAAGAGGTCCAGGCTTCTCTTTTACAACATTATTATCAATTGCATGTTCTACACACTCATGAGGTTCTAAAGTTCTTTCCGAGTTAGTTTCGCAATTTTTTCTTTTCTTCGAAAGAGGTCCAGGCTTCTCTTTTACAACATTATTATCAATTGCATGTTCTACAGACTCATGAGGTTCTAAATTTCTTTCCGGGTTAGTTTCGCAATTTTTTCTTTTCTTCGAAAGAGGTCCAGGCTTCTCTTTTACCACATTATTAACAATTGTTGGAGAAGGCTGGAAGTATTCTTGGATGGATTTTTGACATGATGTTCGTGATGGTGAGTTGTATAGCCATTTTGAGCATCCCTCTTTGGGAGATGGGCAGCGCTTCATAGCTTTTTGCTTGAGAATTTTGTTTTTCGAAGATGTGGTCCCACGACGCCCGCGCTTCTCTTCTTGATTGCAAGATTTTTCATCTATGAAAGAGTAAAAAAACTGTTCTAATATTTAAAGCTGTCATGGGAGAAATATTTTTCTTTTCAAAAGAAATTATAAATTGTTATGCATTTGTTTTACAGGCAAATAATGCAAATTATAATTGGTACTAGACTTTATAACTACTATTTGTAACAACGACAAGTTTTACATTACTTAAACGAGTGTACTTACCGCTGCTCTGTGTTAGATTTTGACTAGCGGTAACTAAGTCATCTGGCGCTGTCTCAGCTAAATTTAAATTTTGGTCATCACAATCCGGTCCTTCACTGTTATCATCGTAGATTCGTTGTGCTCGTTGCGTTTTTGTAGACCCGTGACAAATTTGCCCACTGAAGCTATCTGTATCGACAGATAATTGCGAATTGAATGGCTTCGCAGTTTTTTCAGAAGATGCTGGTCTTGGAATTTTAACGATATAGCGCCTCTTTCCGTCCTTCATGACGAGCTCTACGCGATTTCGCTTTTTCGAATGGTCGATGTACTTATTTTGTTCCTTCCGATCAAATATCTTCAAATTTTTAAAGAATTCATCTTTTCGGTATTTTGGTTTTCTTTGATATTTGTCGTAAACACGAAAAACGTAAACGTCAATATCGAGCAAAAGCTTTTGCAATTTCTCTTCCGGATAGTTTTCTTCCCGAAAGCGTTTTTCAATGAGCTCGACAACATTTGTGTACTCATGGAACTCTACCACTGACATTTTAAGGACTCTGTCTTCTATGCTCTGTTGCAATGGCATGTTCATATTATCTTTATTTTCGGTGTTTGATTGAATAAGGTCATTTTGTTGTTTTTCCTTAGGCTCGGTATTAGATATGCAGCTGGTAGTCTTCGGATTGTTTTGCTGGCGAATAAATTGCTTAGAGCTGCCTTCTTGTGGTGAAATACATCGATTTTGAATTTTATTTTGAGTTTTGGTTTTCGCCTTTGGCGTGTTTTTAGATTGCCGCGTTTCCTTTGGAGTCAAATCTGTGCGGAATGAAAATGCTTAATACAATGTGATTATATTTTTATGTTTTTTTTTTTTAAAGTATGTGTATGTTTAGTATATCAGGGGAATCAGAACAAGGAATAGACCTTGGGTAGACCACATGATTCCTCAAGGTGAGGTTATGATACAAGAAACACTAAATATAGCGACAATAGAGTGGCCATTTTATTCTTTATCTCTTCTCTGCGCATGGCGTCAACGGTAGAGTTCGTCGTATGCCGTACGCACATGCATTGGGTAAAATGTGTGTGAGCTATTCGAATGATTGCCCTTAATAGTGTGCATATTTTGCGGTTGAGAAAGTAATTTGTAACTAAAAATATAATCGTCGATGCTTTAATAGTAAACAGTTAATGAAGAAATAAAACACTATGTATGACTTATGCAGCTACATTTAAAAATTGTTTCATATCTATGTAACTATCATGTAGATTTCGAACGAAATTTGAAATGTAAAAATATTGAAACTATTAAGTTGAGGATTGAATTCGCAACGTTTTATGTTTTCTTTCATCCTAGTACGTTCTGTTGGCTGTTCGACAAAGTCATATTCGTGTCTACAGCACGGAAATGGTTTGCCAAGCTTTAAAAGGTGACTTTGACCTCGAGGACTTGTCTCGCTGCGGAAGACCTTTGGAGTTCAACGAGTGCTTTGAGATGCACTTTTGTAGGAGGTCGGTCTCCAAACAATTTGCGAATTGGCCACACAAATTAACTGCGATCAGAAGACGATTTAAATTATCTTCATTCAATGGGATTTTCCGACAAAGAGGGAGCCTGGGTACCCCACAAGCTGACCGAGAACAACAAATAAACTCGCCTTCAAATTCGATCAACACGTGGACATAAGCAACGATTTTTGTACCGAATCGTGACAAGAGATGAAAAATGGTACCTATACGTCAATTTGAAACTAAGAAAAGAGTGGGTAGTTCCAAGAGATTTGCTGCCAAGCAAGACCTCCACCCAAATAAGACCATAATCTGCGTTTCAGTCCCACGAAGGGTATGTTGCATTTGGGGATGGACTGTTCCGACCGGAACTGTTAAGAAAACCTAAAAATAATTCGGAACGGTTGCAATCAATACGAGGGGCGTTTGAAAAGTCCGTGCGAAGTCCGAGAGATGGCGCCACCGGCGCGTATCGAGGTCATGTTTAGTTAGTAGCATCTCTTGAATGAACGCACACCAAGTGTCAGCCATATTGGTATATTTCTTTTTGTTTGGCATTCGTGTGAATCAAGGAAGTCGAGTGATTTTCAAGGAATTGACGAAAAAGAATTTCGTGTGGTGATTAAACATTACTTTATGAAAGGCAAAACGCCTCAGGAGACTAAAAAGAAGCTTGATAAACATTATGGTGAATCTGCACTTTCGATTAGAACAGTTTATAAGTGGTTTCAAAATTTTCGGACTAGCCATATGGGCAGAAGTGACGCTGAACGTTCTGGACGGCCTGTGGAGGTTACGACTCCAGAAATCATTGATCAAATCCATGATATGGTGATGGATGACAGAAGAGTTAAGCTGCGTGAGATTGCTAGTGCTGTGGGCATCTCGACTGAACGGGTACATAATATTTTGCATAAACATTTGGACATGAGAAAGCTATCCGCAAGATGGGTGCCGCGATTGCTCACGCTTGACCAAAAACGGAATCGTGTGAAGTGTTGCAAGGATGGTTTGCAGCTGTTCCAGAAGAATCCGGAGGACTTTAAGCGTCGTTTCGCAACTGTGGATGAAACTTGGATACATTTTTATACTCCTGAGACGAAACAACAATCTAAACAATGGGTTACCAAGGAGGAATCTGCACCAAAAAAGGCAAAGACCGTTTCTTCGGCCGGAAAGGTTATGGTGACTGTCTTTTAGGATTCGCAAGGGATAATCCTCATCGACTATCTGGAAAAAAGTAATATTATTATAATTATACATAATAATATTATAAAAAAGTATTATTTATCGTTATTTGGCCGTTTGAAAACCGATCTCCAAGAAAAACGCCCGCGATTGGCCCACAAAAAAGTACTTTTCCATCACGACAACGCACCAGCACACACCTCATCAGTTGTGGTCGCAAAATTAATGGAACTGGGATTCCAACTCGTTTCACATCCCCTCTATTCTCCATACTTGGCTCCATCGGTCTACTATGTGTTCCCCAATTTGAAGGAATGGCTGGCGGGACAAAGATTTTATTCAAACGAGGAGGTGATTGCAGACACTAATGGATATTTTGCAGACTTGGACAAATCCTATTATTCGGAAAGGATCAACTAACTAGAACATCGTTGGACGAAGTGTATAATCCTAAAAAGAGACTATGTCGAAAAATAAAAAAGGCTTACCCCAAACACGTAAGCAGTTTTTATTTTGCACGGACTTTTCAAACGCCCCTCGTAGTTCTTACAGTTCCAATTCCAACCAACCATACATCCTTAGCAAGCATTAAAGTTATGTACTTTGATGCATATTGGGAAAGGAACCTATATGACATTGCTTCATTCTAGGAATTCAGTGCCGATGCAATCATGTAGTTGGAACTGGAACTGGATTTGGAACATTTAAATTTATGCCAGCATTTTGTTCGTTTAGGCGATTTTCAGGAGCGAATGGAACTGGGGCGGAATGTGATCGTATTGTTATTGATTCTAGCTCCTCACATGGGAACAATTTGTTTGTGCATTAATCAGTTGTTTTTTCACTTGTTTGCACATTAGTGTGGAATAAAGTGATTGTTAACCTTTGAAGCTTTTGCTGGAATTATATGTAGGCATTTAAACTTGCTCTTTAGTAGGTACTTGCATTGCTTTTGTTGTATCTTTTATGGCTACCAGGTGAAATTGTATCTACTACATGCTCCAAATGTTTGTGGATTTTGGAGTTCTAATAAAAAGAACAGAGGCAGTAATTTAAAAAAGAGCTTGCAATACTCACCACTGAAAAATGATAAATTGGATGAGATCTGTGCGTCATTCTAGAATTAATTGAGCATTTGACAAAGAGTTTAAAATTAGACCTCTTTCCTTCTTCAACTTCGTGGATTGTATTGATCAATGGTCTTTGTGATAATTGTCAGAGCTGCATATTTCCATAAAAAAAATGATTAAGTCGCTTCTCTCTGAGTTAGCCGGAACGATTTGCTTGCATGAAGCAAAACCTAATTCTTTCCAAGTGCACTCTTTTACGTTTAAAAATATGCGATTTCAGAACCAAGCTCTTGTTGAATTAACAACAAAAAATCATTGAACAACTGGTTGAAGAAGCCGAAAATCTCGTGCACAAATAAACAAAATAAAATTGTTGTAAAGGTTATTGAATTATAATAATGGTTCCCTTTTTGTCTATAAATCAGCATAGACAACGTATATCGTCTCTCATCATACACCAGCTCACAGTGCATACTTGACTGATGTGACCACTTAATAACCTTTACAAGTAAATTATATCGATGGATATGTCGGAGATGTTAAAATTTGTCACAGCTAGCGTAAATAAAAATTAATGATTTCCACCTGCAAGTGGTCACATCAGCCCCCGGTAAACGTTTTTCCGTTCTCTCTGGAGAATGGAAAAACCTTTTACCGGGGTGTATTATACACCTCTCTTCCATTACTACAATGCCCCCAGTCATGTCTTCAATAGCAATCGAAAAAATTCATGAATTACGCTATGAATTGTTGCCACATGCACCGTATTTACCAGATTTCGCTCCAAGCGACTTTTTCTTGTTCCTGAATTTGAATAAACTGCTTACCGGAAAAAAATCATGTCAAATGGGGACGTGATTGTTCAGAAGAAGGCCTATTTTGAATCGTGTTTCAAAAAGTGTATTGAATTGAATGGAGACAATGTTGAAAAATCAAAAATACTTTTTACTGAAAATCAGACATTTTTTCTGTCATTCTCATTACTTATAGAATAGCGCTCGTAGTTTCCGAAAAGGCCTTATGTCGTATAATTTTCTGATGGAATTATTTTCCATCTCATTGAATGAAACAACACATGCCTTCTTTTATATGCGAATGACAGAAATAGTAATTGGTATTAGATTATATAGGTACTATTTGTAACAACGATTCCTTAAACAAGTATACTTACCGCTGCTCTGTGTTGGTTTCCGGCTAGCGGGAGCCAAGACTTCTGGCGTTGCCTCTGCTAAATTTATATTTTGGTCATCACAATCCGGTTCTTCACTGCTATCATCGTAGATTCGTTGTTCTCGTTGCCTTTTTGTAGACCGTTGTACAATTCGCCCAATGCAGCTATCTGTATCGTCAGATAATTGCGAATTGAATGGCATCGCAGTTTTTTCAGAAGATACTAGTTTCGGAATTTCAACGATACAGCGCTTCTTTCTGTCCTTAATGACGAGCTCTACGCGATTTCGCTTTTTCGAATGGTCGATGTACTTATTTTTTTCTTTTCAAAAGAAATTATAAATTGTTATGCATTTGTTTTACATGCAAATAATGCAAATGATAATTGGTAGTAGACTTTATAACTACTATTTGTAACAACGACAAGTTTTACATTACTTAAACGAGTGTACTTACCGCTGTTCTGTGTTAGTTTTTGGCTAGCGGTAACTAAGTCATCTGGCGTTGTCTCAGCTAAATTTAAATTTTGGTCATCACAATCCGGTCCTTCACTGTTATCATCGTAGATTCGTTGTGCTCGTTGCCTTTTTGTAGACCCGTGACAAATTTGCCCACTGAAGCTATCTGTATCGACAGATAATTGCGAATTGAATGGCTTCGCAGTTTTTTCAGAAGATGCTGGTCTTGGAATTTTAACGATATAGCGCCTCTTTCCGTCCTTCATGACGAGTTCTACGCGATTTCGCTTTTTCGAATGATCGATGTACTTATTTTGTTCTTTCCGATCAAATATCTTCAAATTTTTAAAGAATTCATCTTTTCGGTATTTTGGTTTTCTTTGATATTTGTCGTACACACGAAAAACGTAAACGTCAATATCGGACAAAAGCTTTTGCAATTTCTCTTCCGGATAGTTTTCTTTTCGAAAGCGTTTTTCAATGAGCTCGACAACATTTGTGTACTCATGGAATTCTACTGCTGACATTTGAAGGACTCTGGCTTCTATGCTCTGTTGCGATGGCTCGTTCATATTATTTTTATTTTCGGTGTTTGATTGAATAAGGTTATTTTGTTGTTTTTCCTTAGCTTCGGCAGATCTGGAACCGTTAGACTTCTGATTGTTTTGCTGGCGGAAAAATTGCTTAGAGCCACCTTCTTGTGGTGAAAGACATCGATTTTGAGTTTTATTTTGAGTGTTAATTTTGGCCTTTGGCGTGTTTTTATTAGATTGCCGCGTTTTCCTTGGAGCCATATCTGTACGGGATGAAAATGCTTAATACAATGTGGTGATAGAAAACTTTCAATTTTTGAAACAATTATTGAATGATCATTGGACATACCGTATCAAGTGAATACTTAGATGATTTATTACATAATTTTTCAAATGTTGGTATGTTTTGTATATCAGGGGATTTAGATCAAAGTGTGTTGCGGTTAGAGATGGGCAAAATGCCTCATGGCTCACCACTGATAGCTCTTTCTTACAGTGCAGCGCCTGAAAAAAGCACAGCATAGTCTGCGAGCGAAAGCTTTCGTTTGAATAAACTTAATGAAATGCGAAGCGAACAGTGTACTGAGACTACGGCGCAATACTGTAAAATACTGTAAAAAAAGAGCGATCAGTGGTGTGTCATGAGGCATTTTGCCCATCTCTAGTTGTAATTTCTTAAGGTGGGATCATGATACAGGAAGTACCAGAAATAACGACTATAGAGTGACCATTTTATTCTCTCTCTCTCTCGCTCTCTCCCTCTCTCCGTCTATACTTCCAACAGTCAGTGCTACGGTCTGGTCCTTTTCAAAACTTTTTTGTGTGGCTGTACCTCATGCACTTGAAACAGTGCAACACTTCATACCACCTCCTTATCCTAGCGTTAATTTAACTAATTCTTATTCGTCCAGCATTAATTAGCTTCAAAGCTTTTGCTTCATCCAGTTCAACGACGGTTTTCTTCTGTTGTCTATTGTTCTTCTTTTTTCTTCGGGGAAAATAAGGTAATTTTTACGTTCTGATTCTCCTCTTCCTGAATCGCTGCTGTCACTTCTTTCTCTGTCGTAAGAATATCGTGGTCGAGAATTCAAATTTTGGCTTTGGAGGCGAGCCTTTTAACTTCTCCGATATTCCCCACAGCTATCTGGATTGCAACGCCTAATTTCGCTATACCTTCACAATTTGCCAGTGTCACAAGTACCCCATTGGCAGCCGACATTCTGATTTGGCAAACTTGTACCCGGGTAAACTGGACTTGATGCCCCACACCCGGGAAATCCCGCCACCAGAGGGCGAAAAGGTGGTAGAAAGGTTGAAAAAATGAAGAAAAACAGACAAAATTAAACAAAAAAATAAAAAAGAAGATAAAACAATTAAGAAAAAGAAAAAAAAGAAAGAAAAGAAGCCCCAAAAGCAAACGCACAACCACAAAAACACAAACATATTAGCTCGACATCTATCGGCGAGATTCATGCAACAGCTGTGTGGGGCATCAAGTCCAGTTTTACCCTTGTACCCTCACTTTGGTTGGGCTTACCTTTGCGTAGATATGCTGAAGAACTTCCGCATAACTTTTCCCTTGGGTAGGGTTTATTACCAAAGCTTCATTTTCTGTCCTGAACGATTGCGTTTTCTTTCGCCTAGGTTATTTATTTAATATTGCCTCTCACTACCTGCCAGAGCAGAATTCAGGGCGCTAGGTCTTTCAGGCAGCCTTTGCTCGATACTCACGAAGTTCTTGCCTACGGATGGTGTTCTTTGCACCTTTGGCCTACCAATATATCTCCTACCAATATATCTCCTATCTATCTCCTTCATGACTAATGTTTCTTCGGTTTCATTTATTTTGTTGAATTCAGTGTATTATTTTCCTCATCATAGTGTGACCGACAGCAATACCACAAAGTGTCCTCGAATATTCTTGTCAAATTTGGTGTCCTCATTTTCGTTAGCTAATTGATGCTGTTGAGTCTGAGCAACGCAGATTTACTCGCTCGCTATTCCTCAAGTTCCGCATTTCGTACTGTGAGTATAGTATGCATCTTTCTATCCTTGAAATTCCTACCCTCTTGTCACGCAGAGTATATCTTAACGAATAGGAGACATTTTAAATTATTAATGGTTCTGTTACACATATCCACAGTGCGCAGTTTTCTGTTTGTGACCCGGTACGTTTTACCAGGACTTCATTTAACCTCTACGTACCCTTTGTTCGTACTCATACATATTTTTACTCTCCACTTTTGCGCTTGCCCAGTCAATATAATTGATTGAATATTGGTCCTCTTCCGCCTTCGTTACGCACTTTTAAAGAAAAATTAAAAACAAGCATTTTTTCTTACGAAATAAATTAATTTGCTGAAACTTAAAATTTAATTTCTTTCTTGAATTTATGATTAAGATTTTATTTACCACCTTTTATAGGCTCTGTTTAATTTGAATTTGTTCTTTTTTTCTTTCTTTATTCTTTTATTTTTAAACTGTTGTGCCTTATCTTTTTTTGATTCTTTTCTTGTGTTTTTTCTTTTATATATATAAGCTTATTTTAGGTCTAGTCTTTAATTGGATTTGTATCTGTTGGTTTAGACAAAAATAAATAAATAAATAAAGCTACGAGTAGTCGTCGACGCTCCTGCCAAGCGTATTTCAGGTTTATCTTTCAACTATCTTTTACATGCGGGATCTACCATTCAGGACGATCTGTTTTCTACACTTCTACGATTCTGGATGAATCGTTTTGTCTTTCCAAACACTATCTACTCAAATATGGTATTTTGGAACGCTGAAAAATATTTTATCCAGCGGGCCATCAACTCCGCTTGTAATAAGTGTTTCATTGCGTCATACACGTTGACAAACAGAGGGTTTATGAAGCTGTCTCGCAGCCAATAATGCTCCCGACCATGACAGGTATGGGGGAAAAACAATTTGAAGATGTCGAAAAATTGTTAAGCATCTTTTTAAAGAGGATATTTAGACTTCCAATAATATCTCCCAACTGTATGCTATTCACAGAGGCTGAATCGAGGCCCCTTTTTTTAAAGAAGAGTGCCAAAGCAAGTGCTGGTATTCGGACTTTCAAAAAAAAAAGCGTTATGTTGTAGAGATGTTTTGTTGCTAGTGCAGGATGTGGAATTGGATCTAAATCTGAATTCAAGCCTAGACATCGTTAACATTAGTGAAAATTATAAATAGAAGTAGCTTTGGCGAATTATTATCGGCGAATGTCCTTTATTAACAGAAATTCGACGATCAATGTTCGGCAGGATCACTTTAGCTCGAGAAGAAGAAGTGTTTGAACTGCTGAGAAGCTGGCACGCGCTTACAAAAAATATCATCCAACAGCGCAAAATTACAATATACATACGAAATAACATAAAGAAATCCAATATGCACGCCTGGAAAAGCAACCACCTTTAATATCAGCTAACAAAAACATAACTTACTGTAACAAACTCACTGAAACCAAAAGCATAACTGTAACAGTTGGAAAACATACAAGTTGACAAGACGCTGAAAATTCGCAGATTTGTTTTTTTTTTTTCAAAAAAAAAAAAAAAACAAATTCTGTAGTTGTACAAATGTAGTTAGATTGCCTCCACGTATTGCATCTTGGATAACGCCAAATAATCTAATCTCGTCACGACCTAGCTTTCGACTCTGATTGTTTTTGATCATGACTCTGATCTTCGCACGGGGCTTTATGATTTTGGCATTCTGGGCCAAGTCGTCTTTTGGCGCGGTAGCGGCACTTTTGCAAACGTGAACGCCTGACATTATAATCTCCGTCCTCAGAAAACGCTCTTAGTTTCGTAGCCATTAAGTTGACTGTGTAGGTTCAGTTGAGGTATGCTCCTGATTAGCACCGATCCGGCTCGGAGCATATGTCCCCATAAAGGCTTGTATCAACTCTCGCATGACCTCCCTGCTTTGCCTAGATAACCATGGGATCACTTTGGATACTACACATTCGAGCTAAGAAGACAGAGCTGAGTTTGGATCAAACAGCATTGCATCCCAAACACAACAAAAAGTCGAAAGTGTCGGAAAGAAGTCTGTCCCAATTCAACACCAGACATATAATCAAGGAGGGGACTGCTTCTATGGCAAAGTGCCCTAATTTTGGAAGAGAAGTGGCTGGAAGGCTTGCTGGGAGTAGCCAGAAATCCTGCTTCGCCGTTCAACTCTGGAGAAGTGGCTTCCGAGCCTACCCCACGGACCACATATCTCTTTCTACCAAATCCAGGCCCACACAATGCCAAGGCAAAAAAAAGCTATCGACTGATGAGAGGACACCGAACGGGATCACGAGGAACGACATCTGAGCCGACACGGGTACACGCTGCAGGTATTTCAGGTGCTGCTCCCGTTTCATCAGAGTCATAACATAATTCCTCCTGAAACACTGTCGGAAGCTCTTAAGTAGCCAAATTAAACAAAGGGCTTCGTCTTACAGCACAGACTCCTGTAAAATTAACTGCTCAGACACGGCGAACGCTATCTGAACAGCCAAATCAGCAGTAGCCAAATGGCCAAAAAATGTCTGCTTTGGAGTCATTGATAAAAGTAAAAGCGATGGCATCATCTAGCCGAACTCCTGGAAGTTGATGCAGAAAGCGCTTTTAACTGGCTTTAGAGATTTACGTCATTTGCATTTTTTCCTTTTCCTGCTAAAATAATCGTCTTGTCTCGTTTTGCACAAGTCCCCCTGTTTCGATGCCCAAAATTTAGAAAGTCGATGCACAATTTATTGTGGCATCGTCTATAGTTGCATGCCCATGAGCAGTTTTCTGTTAATGCATGTCACATCGTATTCACACGTAGTTTGCTGTCGAACATGAAAACAATTTAACTGATACTCACTTGTTAGCACGACAGTTTCGTCGTTTTTATAGGATATGCAATATATATGCGAAGAATAAACTTCCAACAGATTTACAAGCGTTTTGTGGAATCTGCTTGTCGAAGCAAGCCCACGCGAATGAAAACAATCACAACAAAATTTTATAAAGCACAAACAAAAATATTACTAATATAACGTCTGTCAAGCAGATCGGAGCAATGCCCAGCAACACCGTCCAATTTAGTTCGACATTTCATGTAATTCCTTGCGCGCAATAATCAATCTACAGATTCAAAAGTAAATGGATACGAATTTACTATCCGTGTACGCCATGGAGATAAAATAATCAAGTGGCCCAGAATGAGACCACTTCTTTACACCGACTCCTGCGACTTGCGCCAAAAACCGTATTCAAATATATTGTGCAAATAAATTGCGTTTTGAAAAATCTACCACCAAACGTGATTATGTACATATGTAAAGTGATATCTAATTGGCGCTTGCTTTCGCACATTTAACAACAACCATAACAGCATATACATAGTTGCTCAAAACTTAAATCACTTTCGGAATCGTCGCGAAAGTGCTGTTTGGGTGTAGGCAAGACCCCATAAACCAAGCCAGATACGTTTTGCAAACAGATGATGCTAAGGAAAAAGCTGATGCGTGTGCCGACATCTTGCTTCTAGGATTCATTGGTATATCGGGTATTTCTGAAATATTTGCCAGCTCCACTGAGATAGTAGAAATGAAGTGGACATGGATGGTATATTTTTCCCACCAATAATCTCCACACCCCCTCCCCCCCCCCCATTCACACGAACAAAACACCTTTAAGTGAACCTATTATGTTGACAGCCAAGAGTCGACACGAATGAAAATGGAGGAAACTTCCCCTCCAATGAAGATCTTATGGGCATGTCTACTCCGTTTCTACTATCTCAGTGGCCAGTAGCGTGCTGATGTGATTTTTTTGTTCACTGTAGTCTATTTCTCTTGACATATTTGACTGTCAGTTAGACATAAGGAAGTTTTTTTTTGACATTTGTTGGAAAGTTATGCTACAATTGTTGAAATACGCGGCAGCGTATCTAGGTGCAAGATTAGAAGTTTCCCTTGGTGTACTGTCGAATCAGTTGTATTCCTAAATATTGTGCTGTATTTGCAGGATTTATTAGAAACATATTTGACAAGAATACATTTCGTTTAACAAAACATGCCGGGTCGTTTGTCGTCTTCGGGATATTTGAGAAAAAAGTTTTGGCTACTTTGAATGAAGTGCGAAAAATTTGTCTTATATGTTTTACACGTATTGAATATTTTACGTATTCATAGCTGGCAATCGAATGTTCTGTGGAACGCGTAATTTAAATAATTTTTTGCTCTGATACCAACAACTACAACGAACGACATGGCGCACACGGGATATGTTATGACTTTAGCCAATAGCATTATTGGTGTAGGGATATTAGCGATGCCGTTTTGTTTTCAAAAGGTATGTAAATATTTACGGCTGGTAATTACTTGCTGTTTACATTGAAAAATACTGTAGGAACATAAACATTTTTAAACCACTTCAAAATGTTTTGTTCTTACTATGAAATAAAGAAAATTATTAAAAGTGAGCTTGCCGAAGAGAGGTTTAATTTAATGCTTAAAAAAGCCAGCTCATCCAAATGGAATATTTTTGGACGTGCTCAGCTCTAGGAGAAATTTTTCGACTCGAATTGCAATTTAGTATGATACTAGGTCGTGTTGACTGGCGATACTGTTTTTACTTTCGCTCTGAACGTGTCGTAACATGAAATCTATTAAGTAAACGAAGTGGGTGCTAATGATGATAATTCAGAGATTAAGAAAATTTGTTTTGTAGATTCTAAAACGGTCTAACTTTTTAATTAACAAGGTGATAATTGAGAGCATTAATGAGAGAATTGCTTGCCGTTAATTAACAAGAGTTTTCACGGTCATATTTGAGTATTTTCTCTTTTTTTTGTCGGTAGAGAACGTGGCTAAAATAGTAATAATTATCTTCACATGTAAATTCTTAGATAGATACATATTAAAAGTTATCTTTACACTATCTGAATAGATTTACAAATAACTGGTTAGTGTGAGAGGGGCTTTTTCCCAAATGTTCTAGTTGAATTGAAGTTTAAATGAATAAAAACTTGAAACATAATTTTAGTAAATCATCTTCAAAATGCTAATTAAAGATTAATCACTACAATCAGTCACGTGGATGACTTCATTCACAATTTTGAATTGATTAGGTCCATTATTTACTGCACCCGAGACATGGCATAAGCTTCTACTGATGATAAGGTCAACTAAAATTTCAATGTTTAGTCATGGTTGATCGACCATGGCTGGATTTGAACCCCATACGTGCAACTTACACAAACTTCACTGCCGAGTACAAAAGGCGCAAATCTAATCTAAATATCATTAAAATATAGTAGACGACAAATGAAAAAAAAACTGAATTCTACTTTTTCTGAATTCTAAGAACTTAGCCAGACGAACAGCGAAAACACTGCTCAGCATTTTTACAGTAGTTACGACACGCTCGGCGTTTTCCTATCGCAGATGTGCTTCAGTTAATGCTTAATAGTTCACCGAAGTTTCATCAGTGCCATCTTCACTAAAAGGTAGTTCCTTGGGAAAAGTAGTAGATATCATTTGCTACGTAGTAGAGTAGTATATTCAGAAAAAGGCAGAAAAAAGTAGCAGATCTACTACAAAGGTAGTAAATGCCCATCACTGCTTAAGGCCAAGATTCAATCAACGCGAATGCGAACAGTTTGAGCACAGGCAAATCATATGCAAGACGCAGCGAATAGAACCATTCACGACGAATGCGAATTCGCACGAACTTGCGAATGCGACTAGTTTGAGCAAAGAGCATTACTAACTTCCATATAGTGTATATGAGTGTATAATATGGAGAGAACCAAGCGGGAGAGAAACAAGTAAAAATAAACGTCAGTTCGCGTAAAAGGTACATTAAACATTGTTACTGACCTGATAAGTTTGTCACGATGGCGTTCCGTAAAAAAAAACATGCCAAAGATGAAGATAAATAGCCGCGATAAACTTTAAAAAGAAAACATTGATCAAGGTCAATTCGGCGCCGATCAAGTCGAGGAATATTAAAGATTCATAAACGTTCACTGCAAAGACTATATGGTAGGTTGCACTTGAAAACAAGGCAACGGGTGAACTTTTTCTGGACAGATTCAACCGCCTCAGGCAAATAACAGACAGAAACGAAGACCCCACAGAAGGGAGCAATGCTCAAGGATAGAACAAGCAAAGGGGGGAAAAAGACGCACACAAGTGGAAATGTCAAGGGAATTTTGGCAATCACTTATAACAAAACGAGCGATCCGGGAAGCCTTTCGAGTGACGGCACGAATATAAATATCAAAATCAAGCTTCCAATCGAATGCAACGCCGAGTTCAGTAACATGATCCACATCTAAATGAGTGATGTCGCAAATAGTGGAAACGAACTCCAAAGCACAAGGTTTCAATGCAAAATACATTTAGAGATATTCAAGGACAAGTAATTACAGTCACACTAAGAAATAAGGCGATTGAAGTCATCAGCGTACATTAGACATGGAGAAGCAATCACGTTAGAAAGATCGTTGAAGAAGAGGTTAAATAGCGAAACTCTATTTGGTGGTGACTATCTAAAGCAGAAGCAACAAACTGGGAAAATTCAACTAGGCTGGTGGTACTTCGGCCTTCACGAAACGGTGCTGTTGAGTAGCGAAAATGTGGCGAAGAGTGTCATTGACACGACTAAAAACCGCACGCTCACAAACTATACAAAAACAGAGAAGAATTGAAATAGTACCATGTTAGTGACTAGGCTTAGATCACCAGACTTGTGGATAGGAAAAATGCTTCACACTTTCCAAAAAGACACAGACTAATGTTAAAAATCATTGACAGGGGAATACAAAGAGAAGTAGCAAGTTCTCCATCAGGGCCCAGAGAAAAACTGGAATCAAACGTTAATATAATTAATTGCATTTCTAGAGGATTGATCACAAGTAAATATAGCCAAGTGGAAAAGTGAACGGGAGGAATGCTGGAGAAAAGAAGAAACATTCGAAGATACAGAGGAAAAAGTCAGCAAATAGATTACATATTTCTTGCGGAGTAAATGCACAAGAACTATTAAAAGAAAGAGTCTAGAGGAAGAATACTTTAAACTACAGGCTTGTGTCCAGAACTTGTTAGGATCATTTGAGCTAAGGGATGATTCAACAAATGAAAAGTAGTTACGAATTGCAATTTTTGTTTCTTCTCCAGACCGGGGCTGCAAATATTTCAGACGAGCATCGTTTTTAGCTTGTTTTTATTGTGTACCAATTTTTTTCCTAGCTTATAAAAATATTTAAATTTAAACCAAAATTATTCCTTTTGAAGCTAGATTTATTTTAATTGCTCGACATATATCGATATTTCGAGGGTAATCTGCCCTCTTCTTCAGTGTCTATCGGTCTTAGACACCAATAGACACTGAAAAAGAGAGCAGATTACCCTCGAAATATCGATATATGTTGAGTAATTAAAATAAATCTAGCTTCAAAAGGAAAAAATTGGTTTAAATTTAAATATCGTTTTTAACATCTAAAGCACGCATGACTTTTACTGTGATCCACGGAGCAACTTGATATTTATCAGCCAGACATATGTATAGGAGTGAAAGCAAGGATTAGGTAATGAAGCTTGTGGTTAAAATATAGAGCTGCGCGGTCGACAAGAAGTTCAGGAAAAAACTAAACCAATTAATAGAGTTTATTTATTTATTTATTTCACCAAGCAAGATGTACAAGTATAAAAAAGAATAAAAATAAAATAGTACATACATAAAATTACGAAACAAAATAAAAATAAAACAAACTATATATAAATACAAGACTAATAAATAGTGCATAAATAAATTAGTTATAAACAGACAACAAATAAAGTAATACATACATGACAAATGACAAATAAATGACTAATAAATTAAATATCAAATTTAAATTGAATATGCAATACACATATGTTAGTATGGTGGGGGATGGGGGAGAATATAAAGAGAGAACCTTGATGATGTTATTTTTAAACGTTGATTTAGAGATCGTAAGGGAATAGTTCTCGCTCATGCTATTGAATAGCCTGCAGCACCTATTAATTGGCTCGTTTGCTGCATATATTGTGTTGTGTTGGTATTCAATAAGCAATCGTCGGGATCTAGTGACTCTCAAGGGCTGATTGAGTACAAACTTTTCTTTCAAGTAAACGACATTAACCACGTCTCTGATGACATCGAAGCTGAAGCAGGCAGATAACATTAATCTTCTCGACGCAAAAGGTAAAAAATTAATACATTTAAGGCGATATTCGTATGATGGAATCATGAGGTTTGAAAAAATCTCTCAGAGCAAATAGTAAAAACTGCTTCTGAACCGACTCAAACCTTTGGCTGTGAATTTCGAAAGTCGGTTTCCAGATAGTGCACACATATTCGAGAAGAGGGCGCACGAGTGAAATATATAAGGATTTAGTAACCCAAAGATTCTTAAACTCTTTGGCCCGTCGCTTAATGAAACCAAGTTTTTTACTTGCTCGGGAAAGCACTCTATCGTAATGTAGATTGAAGTGGAGCTTTTCATCCAGGATTGGAACGCTTAGTCTCTCAAAGTCAGTCTTATAGAAATTGTAAAAATTAACCCTGCATTGCTTGCGTACAATACAGCCCTTAGTGCGTATACTTGTATAGATCCGACAGTGGAGATGATGGCTATCAGATTTCACATAATGATCAGAGGCAGGAGACAGTGTAAAAGAGGATAGATCAAGGTTGAAAAGGACAAGATCAAGACTTTTACCGTTACTGTTAGGAAAACGGTTGAATTGATTACAGAGAGCATGAGAGAAGAAAAGATGAAAATAAAATATATAAATTGTTACCAAATTCCACACAATGAGAAGTGAGGTTCTACTGTCCAGAAGCCAAGATAAAGTCACCACCGACGACAATTGGAGTGGAAGAGTAGGCTACATTACGGTAAGACGACAGTTCACAGAAAAAGTTTTCATGGTGGGGAAAGAACATACGGAACATACAGTGAAGCGACAAATACACTGAATTTGTCAAAGAAGGAGACACAAACAGCAATATTTTCAATGCGAAGAGCAGGAGAAAAATCGAAGCAGAGCCTACTTTCAAGTGGATTTGAGACGGCTACAAGGGCACCACCTCTGTCGACTTCACCAAAAACTATTCTATTTCGGCCGCTACGGTAAACATTATAATAAGGAAAACTTTCCGAACTTAGTTTGCTTTCGGTAAGCCAGGTTTCAGAAAGGCGTATTAAATTATCTTTTTCGATAAAAAAAGCGGTTCTAATTTCATCAAACTTGGTTCTCAAGTCACGAACATTTTGATAATATAGATTAAGACGGGAAAGACTAGATATTAAATACGTTTTCTCCTGATGAGTCTGGAACAAAAATTTCCACGGTTCACAAAATGATTTACAAAAGTCCCATGCGGCCGAAATTCCGGGTTATCAACCATATTAACGTTATTTGGTAAAGTTATTTTGAAAAAAGCGACGTATCTCCTTGTAGATTGTCCTTCGTTACTTTTACACAGGCAAAAGTATGAGGTGTGAAACCCAATTTCTTTGAGACAAAGCGCTCTATGGCACCAGAAGTTGTTTCGTATACGAATCTAGATACGAAGATTTGCAGTGGCGATGGAATTCCCAATAAAATGTCATCATTAGTATGAACGCCATTAATCCGAGAAGTCACAAGAGAAACGTGATGATTGAGCATATTAAAGGCTGGCTCAGACTGTTGCTTCAATAGAGTTTGAAATGGAAGCACTTTAGTAGGGAAGATCACGTGACAGTACGATGCAAAGAATGAAAATCAGTATGAACAAAAACGTTAGCGTGCTCATTATCACAGTTGTTTATCGGTTAAATCGATGTAGACGGAGCCATATTTAGCTGTCGTTCCTGAGCTAGACCACTATTATTGTGGAATGAAGAGTCAAGTTGATTACGATGATGATGCATGTTAAGTTGCTGTTCGTTTCGTTTTAAAGAACTATCCGACGCATTCTGTTGAAATTCAGTACTTTATAATACCTCTTTAACCTGTCGGTGTCTTTGGATATTTTCCCTTCTATCTGGATGTACGCAATCGTTACATCCATGTACAAGAAGGTAATAGAAACGCAATCAGTAATTATCGTCCAATCACCAAGCTACCTTGTGTCGTCAACTTTCTGAAGCTTTAATTAGTTATGCTTTAACATTTCATTGTAAATCTTTCATATAGTCACAAAAGAAGCAACTTTTAGTAAGTTTTACTGGAGTAATTATCCTCTTACAATATCTCCCAATGATTTATTAACTGGATTGCTTGTGCTGTGCTCTCATCGGAAGACGCCGCCTCCTCATGTGTTCTCCAGGAAAGTCATCTGGACTCGCTGCTGTTTGTTTTGTATAGTAACGACTTACCGTTCGTCATGAAGAGCTGATTTATATTATTGTATGCTAGAATGAACCTATCGCATCCACTAAAAAGCTGTTAATAAGACTTGTCAGAACTGCCATTTCTATTTATGGATATTCTCTTTGAAAACTATTGTTGCAAATCTTTAATTAAATCTTGTGCATGTTTTTTGTGTAACTAGTCTATACGAATATTCAAATAAATAAATAAATAAAATATCAAGACTTAGTTATGTGATGGATGCTCGCTATGCTTTCATGCTTCTAACATTAGTCGTGAAGCGAAAAAATAATCTAGAAGATTATATTTATTTTAGTTGAAGTTTACTACATTGAATAAATAATTGCGAAGCTGTTCGAGTGAACGTATAATTAGTTTTAAAGCTATTTCCTGAAACATTTAGAGGAGCACATTCATTTAAAAAAAATCGCTCATAATTGACGTAAAATCTGATACATATTTATAATGCCCAGTCTGATTTTGGCCTTGTAATTTAATAAGCATAATCAAATGGTCACACATTAAAGCATTAATTTTTCTCTTAAACTACGCCCATATGCCAAAATCACCCTGTAAATACGTAGCTAGATGCGACATATTTTCAAGCAAATATCAAATAAGTGCAGAAATTGAATGTTTGCTGTGGTCACATGAATCTCGTGCAATATGTACGCTTTCTAGATTTTATGACATTTGCTAATTGTTCGCGATAATACATCTATTGCTCTCTGCTAATTACTGTTTTAGCAATAAAAAGAAAAACTTGATAAAATTTTTGATAAAGCAATGTGTTTTCCGCTTTCCGGAACTTATGGCTTTGATAAGAATTTTGTGATTTTGTTTGATTTTTCGTACATGATTTAATGAAACATTTTGAGATTAGAATTGTTACGAATCTTTAAATAGATTATCATGTGTCATTAGATATGTCCATATATTGAAAGTATGAATGAATTACTAGAAAAACTTGAATAGATGGTCTTCAGTTGGAAACTTCGTTTAAAAAGGGTGTTTTTTTAGAGGGTTCCGATTTTAAACTTGAATAAAACAAAACGTATCAGTCAAATTGCCTTTTTTGGCTCTTTATATTTACTTTTTTACGATGGCACTTTATATATTTACTTTAGACTGACAACTTTACGTATCCCTGTAATAAGTAATGCAACGAAATCACATCGCACGATCTAAGAAGCCAATTGGGAGGTCCATTTCCTGAGATAATGCAATTTCAGAATTTCGTCATCAATAAGTCGACGGTTGCGGTCGTTCTGTGACACGTAGCGTCGTCTTGTTGGAACCACATCTCTATCACATCGATATGATGCAAATTCGGGAACAAAAATTGGTTTTGTATCGGTGGCCATTGACAGAAACGCGCTCATCGTGTTCATCTTTGAAGAATTGTCGCCATTTGATCGCACCATACAGTGCATTTTCGTGGATTCAACGGTGTTTGTATGTGTATGATTTGTGTTGATTGATTGTAGGTGTATGATTTAACAGAGATTCTCCTCGCTCTAGATGCGGCAATTTCGCGAGCCAGAAATAGGCCTCGGCGCTGAGAAAAATTTCCCCGTAGAACAGAAGATCAACTTCCAGTTGATTTTGAAACATGCGACTTTAATTTTTGCACCAATTGGATCTTATAAGCCTTTGGATCGTGATCCTTGCTGAAAATTTTCCACAAAGTGGGCAGCTTCTTGCGTACGGCTGCGATATTCTCTTCGGAAGGCACTGTTCTCAATCTTGTCGTTGGCCTACGGTCCAGCGACGTAAAGTGGTTGCAAAAATTTGCAATCACATGGCGAATAGCACGTGCTGACGGATGATTATGCGGTCCATAAAACTCACGAAGCGATCTTTGAGTTTTCACTACTGAACATTGATTTCGGAAATAAATTCCCACGATTTGTAAATGCTACTGCAGCGTAAATGTGGCCATGGCAATTTGGAAGTAAAAATGACAGTGATACTGACAGTTGGCGTCAGCTTATTTGACAGTGATAAATTTCAGATTGCGGCACCTGTAACAAACACCCTTTATTTTGTATAGCTAAGCTAATTGGCCTTATTGAGCCTTGGCTTAGCCGTAGCCACGAAGTGGTAAACTTTTACTTTTGTCATTTCTTGACAGGACACGGTTACTTCAGGAAATGCCTGAACGGAATGGGTAAGATTGGCACACTTTACTGCCGGTACTGTGTGACTGACCTCAATGATGTTCAGCACACATTCTTTACGTGCAGTTGCTTCGTAAGTTTGAGGCGCACCATTGAGTTCACGCTAGGCCTGGTCATGCCTGAGACGATCGTGGATGCAATGCTGTGAAATGAGAAGGCGTGCAGTCTCAACATGCGTTGAGAAAGTCCAATGCATAAAGTGGGAGGAAGGTTGTTTTATCGACCCATGAACTGTGGTAGTTATGAAGTCCGTCATTACCCATAGGTGAGTCAGCTCGACCGGGTTGAACTCAGAACTTCGTGGGCTTGTAGACGGTATTTTTTTTAGTGAGTCAAACTACACATACCCCGCAGTTGGATAGGGGATCTGGTAAGCAAATTTTTTTACTAGTTCATCTGGCGGGCGAAGTTTATGTCAAGGGCCTCTTGCAGCTCCAGCATACTGTCCTTATCGTGCTTTGAAATAATCTTCTACCTGATGGTAGCCTGGAACATTTTTCGAAGGATATGTTGACACTTGCCCAACATATCCTCCTCAGCCACTCACTCACGTTTGATATACTCTCTCCTAGAGGACTCCCGTTTCAGCGCTCTCAGGCCGGTGTTTCCTGGAACTGATCGAGTGTTCCACGGAGGAGGGGTACTCTAGACCCTCGAATTTCCCGCAAACGCAAAACAGTTGATGGTGGATTTAATCAGATTTTCTTCGCCCTGCGTCGCCGCTGTCGTCTTCAAGTCTTGTTGCCCGTCTGTCTTGTGTGTTAGTTTTGTTGTAGTTTGTGTAATAAATGTTTTTGGGTCCCAACTCAGAGCCTCTACCTTCTCCCGGGTGTCCAGTCGCCTCAATGACCCCATGGTTAACACGAGGGTTGACACCAGACTTCATGGGGTCTAGTGCTCAGAGTCAGGTCAGCGCAAATTGGGAACAATGCCAACCAAATCTACACCACAAACTCAACGATGTGAGCTTCCAACGTCCTCTGAAACCTGCCAGGTTTTAATGCAACGAAAACGGCATCGCTTTAGCCTGTAGCGGTTCGTGCTCGGATTTCACTCCAGCGGTACCGCACATAAAGCAACTAAGCCCAGAATGTCATAACCGCCAGCCCCGATACATTTTTCCTTATCGTCGGTCTTGCCTTGAACCACCGAGCTAAGCCAGGTCATGCCTAAAAATCGTTCCTACCATTGTCATAAATTCCAATCATCAATCAGATCACAAAGTCACGAAAATAGCCGAGCCGTACGGTCGCTTAATAATTTATCAACAATCAATTAATATATAGTCTGAAACTACGTACTCAAAATACGAATAGGCTTCCAAATGAAAACTTTGTCCTTAAAAGTTAGAAATAAATTGAATAACCATGATACTATATGAAAATGTAGATTAAATCATTCAAATTTTTTTTTCAATTAAATTCATTTAAAAATATATATTTATACCTTGAGCTAAAAGTAAATGACTCAAAAATTATCGTAAGTGTTTATTAAAATTCAAAAATCAATTCAATTCAAAAAATCAATTCGGTAAGCTATACGAAAACCCAACTCAATTAATTACAAATATTATCCCCTATTATATCTGTCAAACTAAAATTTTTCCAATTTCGATAGTCAATATTTATTGTGCATGATAAGATAGAGCACAATAATTTTTAATTACTTGATGTACAGGACAAAGTGCCTTATTGAGATTTAAACGATAAGAGTAGAGGTAATATCTTCAACATTTGCACATGTTGCATGTAATATTCTAATGTCGGAAAACGATATTGATATCCCCATGCATATCTTATCATCGGCGTACTTCCTACATGTTTTGATAATAGAATCTTAAGAAATTTTTCCACAGATAAGTATGGTAATGTGTGTTTTATGGCAAAATATAATGAAGTGGATGTTTTTTTTATTTACAGTGAAAACTAATTGAGCCCATTAATTGGGACCCCTCTAAAATGTTTTGAGCTCCATGCAAAAAACCGACAACTCCTGCTAATTGAACATCTCAATATGGGTCACTTCTTTATTGAATCTTCGGACAGTAATTTTGGCCTCTAAATATGAACAGAATACGAATAAAAAACAATTCGATCGACAAAGTTTTCTGCGCGAAGAAAAATGTAGGCATTTGTATTATATATGTTGCAGATAGCGGAAATAGTCCATGCTGCTTCAGATAGCAGTATCATACCAATCAGATTTTCTGCTAACTGGTGTGCCCACACTGGCGCTGCATGCAGTAGAATAGAATTTAAACTCCGGAAATCAGGATTCTGTGGCTCTAACTTGGTCCTCCGATATTAGGAAGCATTCTTCATAGAGCTGCACGAACGTTTGAGACCTTATTGTTAACATGTTCCACATGAAATTTAAATTTCAGCTTACGATCAATCACAACTCCTAGATATTTGATTACAGACGTGGATATAATTTTTTGGTCTCCCACTGTAACTTCAATTGCTAATCAATACTGCTTCTGTCTTAGATGCTGCTGGTTTCAAGCCTGCGCTTATTAACCACAGTTTCGTGATTTATACCGCCTCCTCTGCGAGTGATTCAATCTCATCTAACTTTTGAGCAGATACCACCACTACTATGTCGTTTACAATCTTGATTATTGTTGCGTCAGTTGAGAGCTTCAAGGTAAGCACGTCATTATATATAATGTTCCAAAGGAAAGGCCCCAATACAGATCCTTGTGTGATACCGGTTGTTACTTCGTAGCGTTTCGGCATCTTCGGAATCGTATCACAGTGCACTGTCCCTTAAGTAGTTTTGCTTAAAGGACAGTGCACTGTGGACTTGCTCCACCTGTCCCTTAGTTTTGCGAGGTAAGAAGGAGCTCTTAATTGAAGTAGTTTTTCTACTATTCGGTTCCAATTCGCTGAGTTGAAAGCGTTTTGGACGTCAAGTTTAATAAGAGCATACTATTTTCTTGGCGTTCTTCGTGCTTCGTTGGCAAACTTTGACAGTTCAATAACCAATTCAAGAGCATCCAAAGCCGTACGTGCTTTGCGGAAGCCGAATTGTCAGTCCACAATTGTTTTCCACAGCCCTTAGAAGTCTATTGTATATTACGAGTTCCAGCATTTTTTTCAATACATCCAATAAGTAGATATGACGGTATGAAGTTTGCTGAGATTTGGCAACAAGATAAGTTTTTTTCCAGCGCTGTGGGAAAGTCTTTTCCAGCGCTTTGAAAGTTTGTCCTTGAGTCGGCTGCACATCTTCACCAATTCCATTTCAGTCACTGGGAAGGCCTCAATCTCCGTTCCTTGCGGAGCGATTCGAATGCTTTCCTGATAACGGGGAAAGAATGTTCTGACAATATTTCCGAGGAACAGGAGGCAGCTAACTTATAGTGATCGCAGACACTTTATAAGCGGCATGACGGATCGATACTCTGCACCCCATAGGTTAACATTTGCTTCTTCACACAATTGTTTGAAGCATATTTCGAATAGCGCATTGAAAGCTTTTTCTCGCTTTTTGGAATGCTCGATGAAACTCAACATAGTTAAATCGGTTTTCGCCGCGTTGGCTCTTTCTCCTAGCCTTCAGACACTTTGCGAAGACTGCTTTGTTTTTCTGTCCCCCAGTAATTTGGCTTACTGTATGACGTCAGTTTCCACGTCGCCATTGGAGCATCACATGCATGACGATGACCGGGATCCTGCTCGCTCATTACCCTCTGCCGCCGGTATTAGGATTCCGTTTCCCTGCTTCGTAACTTTACTCCTGCACTCCTCTTCCATGTTTGGTTTTTATTTCCCATAGCCTTTTACCTACCGCAGTGAAGATTCTCCCTTCTCAGCCGACCATTATCCGCGACTGCTTATTCGCAGTGAACCTGCAAAGAAAGTCTTCTCCTATTCGTCTGGGGGCACTATTAAAAACTCAAAGGCCGAATATATACACTACCGCTTATAATTATTCGAACGATTAAAATTTTTGCAATTATGGATGGATATTTTTTTTTAAATAAAACTGTGTGATTGGTTTGTGTCACAGATTTGTATTCGTTAAGATATATTTAATTGAAAAAAAAAAATAATAAAGCTAAATAATACATAAAATAAAACCATTACATATTTTCTTCAATATATCCACCTTTTGCTTTTATGACTGCCTTACAAATTTTTGGCATACTCTCTTGCAATTTCTCCAAAGTTTCTGGTGTGATCTTGCTCACACATTAACCCTTTGAGCCCTGAACCGAAACAACAAACGCTTTTTTACAGTTTGTATTTTAATATTGAAAAAGTATTATAAAGAAAACATTTTATATATTTCACAAAAATTTCAAAAGTTCCAAATGTGAGTTTTGAGGTGGTTACGTGTTGGAACCACTAGGGCCTATTGAGTGATACTGAGTAAAACAATTTTTGTTTACTGTCCAGCATAAGCCAACGTTACAGGTTTCACAGGCCCACCTGCTTCTATGTGGATGAGTTTTTGTACTACATTGAGCACATCTGCGCGATGCTCCATGTATCGGCATGTGCGCCACATGGTCATATCTTTTTTCTTTAGGAGTATCTTCCCGAAAACTGAAGGTCTTCTTGGCACTTTTACGTCTAGTTTGATTTTTCACTTCTGCTCCCATCAATCCAGCAACTACTGCAAGTCTAAAGTCCTTCAAATTGTATGTGTCTTGTGATTCCATCTCCTTGAATAGAATAAATGAATTAACTACTGCTAAATCTTCGAAGTACCAGAAAATTCGGTGCCACCATTTACTACTTTTTCGGTCTATTTCATAACAACTTTTGTACATATCGAATTTATCAACATATCCCATGTGAGAATTGTAGGACTTTATTACGACGGGGCATGGAATTGGTTCGAGATTCCCAGTTTTGTTCTTTCTGTTTACGCAAGTGATTTCTTCAGGATTATGGTGGTTACTTAGTAGTAAAACTGCTTTCCTGTTCATCCATTTTAAACATGTAAGGCCATCATTTCTCATCCGCCAGTCATAATCTCCTTTTTTCATAGATTTATCAACAACAAAGTTCGTTGGCAAATCTTTTCTGTTTTTTCTTACTGTATCACAAGCATATATATTATCTAACAACAGGTCTTTCATTAGTTTTACCGTCGTGAAATAATTATCAAAATAAATCCTTTTTTCTTATTTGGAAGCCGAAAGGAAAGCTTTTTGGCTGCCACTCTTCCGGACATACCAGCTTCTTTCAGACCTCTTTTTACAGTTGAAATAGATATGGGATTTGAACGGATTCTGTTGATCTCATTTGTTATTTCGAGAGCCGCTAGACGTCTGTTTGGTTTGTTTTTGACTTTGATTAACTTGTTATCTCTTACAGACGGCTTCCTCTTCCTTCCAAACGATTTCTGTTGATAATAATACCCATTTCTTCCTTGTCCTTAATAATCGCCCAAGCAGTGCTCTTTGATATTTTTAAACGGGCCGCAATCCGCTCGTAAGAATACCATTCTTCACGAAGAGTGCGAATTGCAGAACGTGTGTCCACAGTTAATTTACGACGTTTTGGCATATTAAGGCAGTTTTTCGAACTTCTCAGGACGATATTAACATTTTAATTAGTGCTTGAGGAAATTTAGTCCTAGTATTTATGCGGATTCATTATGGATGTAGCTGGCTGTAAAATTGAAATCAGAAATCGAAAAAATCAACTATAGAAGAAAATCTGTAATGATCTTAATTTTTGTATTATTTAGCTTTATTAATCTTTTTCCAATTCAATATATCTTAAGGAATATAAATCTGTCTATCAAATCGATTACACTGTTTCACGTAACAGAACAACCATCTATAATAATTATGTGCGATAGTGTAGATTTAAAAAACTTCAATCAGTCAAATAAACAAAACAATAACCTTTTGACAATATCCTTTGATTTTTGTTAAAGACCATATATTGCAGAATATATTGCAGAAAAATAATTATTTTTTATCACTTAAATCGTTCTCTCATTTCAGTGTGGAATAATCCTCTCGATCGTCTTGCTAGTTCTTAGCAGTCTTCTAACACGGCTATCATGTCACTACTTGCTGAAATCCGCATTGCTGACTCGAAAAAGGAGCTTCGAGTTCTTAGGTAATTAAATAAAAAAAAATCAAACAGTACAATAACAATAATTTATCTATTCCAGCGCTTTATGTATTTGGCCCATCTGGAAAACTGATGGTAGAGCTATGCATCATAGGGTACTTGGTCGGGACCTGTATCGCATACTTTGTCGTCATCGGTGATCTCGGTCCACAGATTGTTGCGAAAATACTAAACATAATGGCAACCGAAAGTTTGCGTACGTGGGTGATGTTTGTCGTAACATTCCTGTGCATTATACCACTTGGCCTTTTGAAGAATGTCGACAGTCTATCGGCGGTGTGTACCGCATCGGTTGGCTTCTATTTTTGTATGGTTGTTAAAGTTATGTTCGAGGCTCAGACACATATTCTAAATGCCGATTGGATGCAACACGTGGACCTGTGGAAACCATCCGGGATTTTGCAATGTCTGCCCATATTCAGTATGGCATTGTCGTGTCAAATGTAAGGAACAGATTTAGAGGATATCATCGAATGTTTTGATAACGTTTGAGAGGTCTCGATTTCAGGCAACTGTTCGAGGTCGTTGAGTCGGTGAACGGTGCTACTGTGGAAAAACTCAATGAAATCGTTCGAATGGCAACTAGTATTTGTACTTGCGTGTATATATTTGTTGGATTTTTCGGATATGTTGCGTTTTGCACGCAAACCTTTTCTGGTCAGTATTTATCACAAAATTCAAAGCATAATCGATTCAATTGAAAATCGTTTCTGTTAGGTAATATTTTGGTCAATTTTTCACCATCATTTGCGAGCGACGCAATAAAAATAGGTTTTGTCTTGTCGGTGGCCTTTAGCTTTCCACTGTCGATTTTCCCCTGCAGAGCTAGTATTTATTCCTTGCTTTACAGACGAGTAAGTGATTATCAAACAATTTTTTTACAATTATATATGTCGGTTCCTCTATAAGTACAATATGATGCCTAAATAGCAATTTTCTGTCGAACAGGGTCATGCCGATTCGACTGCATACATACCCGAAATTCGTTTTAGATGGATAACCATCGCAATCATATTAATGGCACTCTTCATTGGACTTTTAATTCCATCGATCGAGCTTGTAATAGGATTAGTTGGTTCTACAATTGGAGTGGCGATTTGTGTAATGTTTCCGGCCGCTTGTTTCATCAAGGTATTTAAGAAAGATTCCACCGAAAAGAATCTAGCACAAGTAAGTAACATTTTTGTGTAAATGCCTAGCAAATATTTATCAACATTTATTCGTAGTTCGTTCTAGTATGTGGATTCTGTTTTATGATCCTGGGAACTTATGCAAACTTAAGTGCGATTGATGAAAAACGGTCGGTCGGACCAATCATTGAAGGAACTCAAGCTGCCTTAACACCCGAACCATTCCGTGCGGAAAACATGAAGCCAAAAGAAGAATTCAAATCGATTCTTAAAACACTTGCACCCGAAATTGTCCCGAATATCGAAACAAAAAACGCTAAGGAAGAGGTCATCGAACAACGAATAGATCCAATGCCCAAAGCACCAAAAGAAGAGATAATCGAATCTAAAGGTGAAATTCCAATTGCCAAATTGGACCCATCACCAATGCTTCCAAAAGAACTTCCCAATGAAAAGCCACAACTGAAAGAAGAAGAATCTGCCAAACATAGGAAAGAAAACGTAAAATCAAGGAAAGCTGAAAAAGAAGATGTGAAAGAAGTGGTATCGCAACCATCCAAGAAACCAAAGGAAATTTCTAATGAAATCAATAAAGATGCGATCAAAAAGGAGGAAGAAATGGCGGCGGAAGAAGAGAAGCGACCTGAAGAGAAGCAGCCTGAGAAGAAGCAAGAAATCCAACAAACTAAAGAAGAATGGAAGGAAACCAAAGAATTACTGGAGAAAAAAGTCAATGAATTGCAAGAGGAACTGGCCAAACAAAATTACGAAACTCAGCAGCTAGTTCAGGAGAAGCTTGGGGTGATAGCTGAGAAAGTTGTTGAAATCGAAAGGAAAGTGAACCAAGAAGTGAATGGAAACAAGCTTGAGGATAAAAAAGAATCGATTAAAAAAGACCAGGTCTTAGAGGAAAAGGACAAGATCCCAATAGAGAATAATATAGTTGATTCATTGGACCATAAGCAACTTACGAATAATAACGATAATATTCCAAATGCCCCTAAAACAGGCAAAGATACCAATAATGAGGCAAAGAATGTTCCACTAACTAGTAATAACATTTCGGAGAGCGACCCAATAATAATGTTGCTATCCGATAAACTTAAGAAAACACAGCCAAATTCAAATGTCGTTCAGAAAACCGAACCGAAAAGCAACGTCGTGTACGAGCCAATGTCTTATAAAGTTGGCGAAGTAATGAATCAAGAAAGTCGTGTAGAAGTCGAAATCACGAAAAACAAAACAAAGCCAATCCCGTTGCCGTTACTTTTAGACACAACGCTGCACAAACAAGCAGCCAGTCTAAACACTGCGCCACATAAAAGCTCATCCAACGACAATAAAGCAGACGGTCGAAAACCATTCGATGAAAAGCCACTCAGCGCTGTGGAAGATAATGTGCAACAAAGAGAAAAAGCGCCGGAAGAGAGTGCCAAAGAAAATATTGAATCAATTCGACGTGATATCCTTGAAGTAGGTCCGAACCGAGATGATCCTACATCCGCACTTCCACAGGCAAATTTGAATATTTTAAGAGAAAAACGTGAAGCTCGCGAATTTTGTGTGAATTGGGACTTGGAGAAGAGCTATTGTCGCGATGATAACGTGAAAAACGAACTTTTGTCGCAAAACAATCCGGCCATGATAGGAAATGATGTGAAACTGCAACCGTTTGGACGAGATTTGAAATCGGTGAATGACGAAGATCCGGAGAAACAACAGTGAAAATGTTGTTCGACCTATGTGATGGATGTGATGTTAAATTTTTTACAATAACTTATTGAATCCTTGTTTCTAAGTCAATATTTAAGTTAAGGTAAAAACATATGTCTGAAGAATGTAAAACCATTAACATTTATCCTGCGTTCCAAAGCAACACGACCATATTGTTGCTCTGGTTTTGCTCCGAAAGTTACACTTGTTTGCTTGAAAATATTTGAAACTGTTGTTTTACGGCACAATTATTTGAATCCTAGTTTTTGCACAGTTGTATATTTTGGGTACTATTTTTCAAAAACAACACAATATTGCTTTAAACTATAAATTATAAAATACATCCGCGGTGTGCAATCGAATTGCATAAATATAAGTAAACACAAAGAACTGACCATGTATGACCTCGATTAGGATTAATGTTGAAGGCTCTGTAAATAGTATTTTTGTCTATTGGAAATTTTACAAGTCGTCCCTATTGAAATTATCATGTAATTCTGTTAACTTATTTTTGTATCAATAAAATATTATAAAATATTTTTTGAAAAGAATTATTTATTTCTGAAAAAGTTACTAGACATCAAATAAGGATTTGTTGTTATAATTGTGTATTCTAGCAAACTTTCTCGCATTATTTTTCGTGCGAGAAGAACTTTTCACCTGTGAATGACTAGTCTCATAATTATACATGAAAAAAAGTTTTTTTTTGTATGGAATTGGCTAGGTGTTTACACGAGAAAACTTGAGGAAAGCAATTCAATCATTATTTCATTTACCATTATTTCATTTACCATGCTAATTCACCCTGTTTTTTACCATAATCGAAACAAATCAAGATATTTCTTCTGATTTTTTGCTAATCAAATCATTTTAAATAATCAGTCCCGCCAGAAACTCGCTTCTAATTTCCCTATTCTGTACATTCACAATCGCACTTGTCAAAAAACACGGGGAAATTTCAGTTGTCACTTCGCTGTCACGTCAAACGTCGCTACCCTCCTTCGTTCTTTCCGTGTTTAACCGCAAACTTAGCAAAATGGCAGAGGTAGAAAATCTTTCAAAAATCTTGTCATCGTTATGTTAAATTCATTTTCGAAATGTTCGAATGATTCTCGACACAGTTTCGATTATATTTGTGTTGAAGTTTTCAACATTTCGATGAATTCTACACATGAAAATCAAGTGAATCTTGCATTATGTTGACACTTCGTCTCTTTGGTGATAATTTCAGGTCGATGAAACTCAAAAGAAGAAACGTGCGTTCAGGAAGTTTACCTATCGTGGTGTTGATCTGGATCAACTCCTTGATATGCCAAAGTAAATATTTTACTAGATAACTACATTAGTTATAAGTATCTTGCTAAATTTATTGTGTGTTTACAGTGAGCAACTGGTCGAGCTGATGCATAGCCGAGCCCGGAGGCGGTTCTCGCGCGGCCTGAAACGCAAGCCGATGGCGCTGATCAAGAAATTGAGGAAGGCCAAGAAGGAGGCTCCGCCGAACGAGAAACCCGCGATTGTCAAGACACACTTGCGAAACATGATTGTCGTACCTGAGATGGTCGGGTCCATAATCGGTATTTACAACGGCAAAACTTTCAATCAGGTAAAGATTTCATTTTGGGGAGTCGTGTAGCGTCTAATCGGTGTATGCTTGTTTTGTTTTAGGTTGAAATTAAACCAGAAATGATTGGTCACTATTTGGGTGAATTCTCGCTGACATACAAACCTGTCAAGCACGGTAGGCCCGGTATTGGTGCCACCCACAGTTCCAGATTTATTCCACTCAAGTAAAAGTTCAGGCGGAAATAAAACGTTTTTTTAAGACCAAGTGGTGTTATTCTTTACGAAAAGGGAGTCTACTTTAAAACCTCGATAGTTGAAAACTTTTGTTATAAGTTGCATCGTGAAAAGTGGAAAAACGTGACCCAAATGGGTAAACTGCAAATGTAGGTGGATTACGAAGGAAGTGTAGAATCTCTCACCTGTTACAGAACTGGTTTCAAAATTTAATTAAGTAGTACTTGATTACTGGTTATTTGATACTTATTTTTACTCCTTGCCAACATCAACTTCAGTTTACTGATTGAATGGCAGTTAATAACTACGTGAAACTCGCAGGGTATTAAAGCCTTGGCCACATAGAAAGCGGTCTGTCGCGGCGGGAAGCGATATCTGACCGATGCGGTCAGGCGGTCTGGTTGTATGATACAATGTTGCACCAGCTCTGTCAGACACAACGCGGTCTACCGAATTCGGTCAATCTTTGTCGCGACGACAAGCGATCCGGTTGTACAAATTTACAGATTTTTCTAGTGACCGCCTAAAAATGCGTGAGCAAACTGAACTATTCATCGAAGGTATACGTAAATACACATATTTATCTGACAGTTCCCATGAACATTATAAATTTTTTTTTTAAGAAAGCAAGAAGCATGGAATCAGGTAGCCAAAGAAGTTAATATGAGAGGGAAGTAACATAATGACACCTGTTTTCTAACATATTTTTAAATGCATATAATAAATTCATTTTTATTTTTCATATTTCATTTCATTTCGCTCACAAAGTATCGGGTTCTATGTGGCGCCAACATATCGCAGATCGCCGCGACGAACGCTTGATCGCTTCCCGCCGCGACAGACCGCTTTCTATGTGGCCAAGGCTTTATGGAGACGCCAAAAACTAAAAGGTTTTATTAATCCTATTTCATACTTAAGCAATATTAACCAGTGTCGAATCAGAAATGTAAGTTCTCAACTTAAGATGTCAAACGGATTTACTAATTTTTAATAGTGCATTACTTTTTTTTTGTAAGTTTCTGATTTGATTCATGTAGAGATGACGCAGAAAGAGGATAAAGTGAAAATCGCTACGTGCTATATAGTCAAGGACTTGCTCATGAAATAAATCACACATCGTTCAATCGGAATATGTAGAGAATGAATTAAGAAAGTATCATAGACTTCAATATTCGACCGAAAACAAAAAGGTGGCTGTAATTTAATTACGAAGGGATGTTAAGCGCCGTAAATATTCTACATGATATGACTGAAAATAATTTTGCACTGTTGAAAGAGTTTGAAAGAAAAGCCTGTTGATGCCGCAGGAAAAACAAAAAATGGAACAGTTATAAAAAGCACTAAGTCAGAGAGCATTAGACTTTAAAATATTAATGATAAGGGTCCAAACGAACTTGTAAACTGTTCGACTGTTTCAATGGTATGGATTTAGGAGGATGTTTTCCGATTGTGTTGGTCGTATATTAGGTTACTGCTTAAAGAAAAAAGTCAACTTTGTTGAGAATGTACTGTGAACCGATGCTTTTACTACGTTAAATTGTGGAATTTGGTGGCTTTCGAATCCAAAATTTTATAGCAGTTGAGGATTGGATAAGAAATAAATGGTATACTGGTGCTCGAAGGATGTCCTAGGATGAAAGGAACTTGGATACAGTGAACTAAATTTGGAAATAAAGCACCAGCGAAAACTAGTGACTATAAATCAAAGCTAGAAATCCATTATCGCCCAAAAAGAGGAAACAGTCATGCAAAGGAAATATAGTTTTAAAGGTACGTTCAATTATTTAATCTTTATTAAGAATCGTCATACTAAAAATAATTTTAGTAAATTTTTTCCGTCTGATGCCACTTACACGATACACTAAATCATAAAGTTATGATTAAATTATTACACAGGACTAAATTTTTACAAATGAGGCAAGTACCAGATAGTAAAAAAACCAATGCCTTTTTAAAAAAAGATATGTAGCCTTTATTTCTTGGCATATTTATCAACATTTTCACATTTCCGTCATATTCGTTTGTTCACTTTTCTAACATTTATGCGATCATACGGCGTATCTTTCATTGTAGCGCTGCTACTGTTTACAAAGCGGTTTTCCGCATTACTCTTTGCCGCAGGACCATTGTTCATTATCTTCGTTGATGTACCATTGAATCCACTTTTGACATCATTATTCTTGTAACCGTTACTGTCCATCGGGGCCGGATACTTCTTCGTTGTACTAGTCTGACCATTTCTCACTGGAGCTGTTGGTGGCTCCGACTTCGAATCGACTCGATCTTGAGACGTTTTCCCTACTTTTTCCCTAGAGTCAGTGCTACCATTTCGGATCGGAACCACGGGAATACGCTGACGATCGTTCTCTGGAACTGAAACATTGGTAATTGATTGAAATCGTCCCGACTGGGATTCGACCTCCGCTTTCGGAGCATCAAAGCTATTGTTAAAACTAAGACTACTGTAGTAGGCGAAACTGTTGCTGTTAGGTGTTACATTGCCATAAGTCAAATCACTACCGCTCAAATGATTAACGTGAAGCTCAGACGCTGAATACCTTTTGTTAATGTGGCCGTAGTTTCGATAAAACATAGCTGGATTAGCTGGGTTAGCGTTAGGATTAGAGCGCGATACGGCGGCATCGTCATAGAGAAACATATTGGAAAACGCAACGGGGTTACTTGGCAGATTTAGTGGCGGTTCTTTGATCGCTTGCTGGTGACGAGAAGCAATTACCATCGGTTCTGCTGCCGTATCATCATCAATATCATCACCGAGCATGGCTAGATTCAAGCTTGATTGATACGATTGGCCCTCGCTCAGTATTAGATCATTTCGACTTGCTAGTGTTATAATACTTCCTCTATGAAAGCTTCCGTTTTTACCGTTGGCCTGTTGCGAAGATGCATCCAGGGCGGTTTGTGAAGCCCTTGTCGTCACAGCTCCCATTTCACTGGGCCCGGTCTGAACCTCTCCCGTGCGCGGGTCAAAGTGCTTCTGGGAAGCGTCTTTGATAGTTGTATTGATGGGTTTCTTTGCTTCTTCGGCACGGATTGATGATATGTGGCCGGGCATAGGTTCGCGTGTTACAGTTGATACTGAGGCGTTGCTATTGGAATCGTCATCCTGTAAGAATATATCAATCTCTTACGTAAACATACGGAAAAGAAAGGTGCATAGTACCTCCTCTTCTTCTGTTATAACCGACGACTCAATCCAGTCTTTGATTCTATTTTTCTTAGCTACTCTATCCACTGTCGTTTCAATGCCGTATTCTGCCAGTGTTGCCAGTAATTTATTCTTTTCTTCAGGACTACTGTGAAAGGAATACATAGACGCACAAAGCTCATCTGTTTCACTTTCTTTGGTGAAAAAAGATGAAGTATTAGAAATTAAACACACCTAGCTGACATCAATTACTAACCTGCCAGATTCTTTTCGGCATTTTTTGCCAACCATCTGTCTTCCATGAAGTTCGCTAGTTCTGATAGGTTTTTCGGTCGTCGTTCTTCACGTGGCTCCAAGTATTTTCGAAACATGCGTGCACCTTTAGATGAGAGCAGTTTGAACAATTTCGGCGTTCGTCGAAACGGCAGGACCATATTTGTTGAGTGCCAAGCGATGTAGCACATGTAACGCGGGTCGTCCGGGGCAGCCTTCTGCCAAGGTAGACAGCCTGTTAAGCAGACGAATATTAGAATACCGAATTGCCAGACGTCGTGACTGGTATCAGCTCTGAAATTGAAAAATATTTAGAAAATCACGGAGTTGATGATGATGAGTTAGTTATACTTGTAAGTGCCTTCTGTTTTAATGTGTAATACTTCTGGAGGACTATATGGAAGCCATTCGTTTCGCCTTTCCACAACTGTTCCAACTTTGTACGATTCACCGAAATCGCATAGTTTCACTCGTGAAAAGTCCGATTTATAAATTAGTACATTGTCTAGTTTAACGTCCCTGTGTACTATTCCTCTGAAAGATAGATGTGATTTATATTTATATAAAATGAAAAATTGAAGAATTGGTTATTTAATGAAAACGATGCTCATGCTTACTTCGAATGCATATAATCTAATGCGGAAGCAATTTGTTTAGCTACTCTTTTGCTATGCAATTCGCCGATTCCAGATTCAGTCACGTTTGAAGTTAAATCACCTTTGAAAAAGAAAGAAACACGTTATTGTCAATTTAATACAGAAAATGTTAGTTTGTTAAATTCCCTCACCTAATAAAGCATATTCCTGTGTAAAAACATAGAAGCCAGCTGTTTCAAATGCTACATCATACGTCGTCACAATATTCTTGTGAACACCCAAATGTAAACCATAATGGAATTCTCTATAAAAATCTCTCAGTGAAACGTACGGTTTCGGTAATGCTTTCAGAACCATTTCTGTGTCTGTGGCACGATGTTCTACCAGGAGAATTTTGCCGAACCATCCTTCGCCAACTATTTGCAAGATATCGAATTCGTCTGATAGATGGATCTGAAAGGATGAGAAAGATACTTGTTCAAATCTTTTTTAAAAAATATTACGGCGTCAATGAAATTAAAGGTTTTGATTATTAAAATTTAGACTCATTATGGGTACACCTTAAGTATTTGATTCTAATAACCAATTCTTAAAAATCGCTTAACACCGATAGAAGAAAAACTAAGATATGAAGCGTATAAAAGACGTGGATTGAAAGAAGTAGCGATGACGATTGACTTGCTCGAATATTATTGATTTCACCTTTATTTTTTTTTATTTACTACAATTACTAAAATACAAACATCAAAAACATCATCAATGCCTCGAAAACTATTAAAATTAAATTATAATTAACATATCTAGAAATATTATTTAAATAATTATACTGTAGAAGATTGGAATGTGGGCGCGATTCTCCTTCGGTGTATATAATTAGCCACAAGAGAGAAAACTAAAATTTTCATGAAAATTTCTTATATCAAAAATATAATTATATTAATTAAAATATAACAAAATTATAATAATATATTTCTAATAGGTAATATCATTTATTTATTTATTTTGACCCACTCTGCCATAACAAGTCCCTCTAAAACATCGATTTGGTCGTGCTCAAAAGCATTCAAAACCATTTCCCTTTCCCTCTCTGTTCGGCATTTTACGGAAATATTATCATTATACTATTCACACTAAAGTGTTAAAATAGTTACATATAAGAACATTAAAACGTCAAGTTATTCTAGACTGTAAATAACACAATTTTCTAATCAAAGCGAACAGATTTACCGTGAGAGTCAAAAGTGATGCCACACTTGGAAATTTCATTTTTGAACTATCATATTTTTCTAGCTGTAAGGTATAGAAAACAGTTAAATGTCTCAAATCAAAGTTTTATTCGTTTCAAAGAAAAAATAACTTTTGGGCTTAGAGCTTCCCATTCTTCAAGCAAAGCATTTTCCAAATCTGCCTTGCAAGAATTTGACCTTTTTCGAACTCGCTGATCCAAAATTTTCCACAAATGCTCTATAGGGTTAAGATGTGGAGACTGGGGAGGGTGATCAAGTTGATTGGGTGTCCGATACAAGAGCCATTCTTTGGCCAAGCGAGATGTATGTTTAGGGTCGTTGTCTTGCTGGAAGACCCACGTCCTAGGCAGCTCCAATTTTTGAACACTGGGAGCCAAATTTTCTTGCAAAATTTTGAGGTACTGCTCTTTGCTCATTGTACTATCAATGAACACGAGATCTCCGACTCTTGTCTCCGACATACGCCCCCATACCATTACCGACCCTCCACCATGCTTGACTGTAGATATGTTTTTTCTTCAAATTCGGAATTTTTAATTCGTAGTTCATATTTTCGTAAATTTTTTATGCCCGAAAATTTTGCATTTGCTTTCATCGGTGAAGAGCACAGTTTTATTTGCATATTTTAGCCGCTTCCGTTTGTTCGTGACCGGTATAGAAGGTTTCTTCCTTGGTGCTCGTCCATGTAAACTATTTGAATTCAGTGTCCTACGGACCGTAGATGCACTTACTGACTTCTCTGTTTCACGGGTGTTGTTTTCTGCAATTTTCACTGCACTTTGATCTTGGAATAGCCTTTACTTCTTTGATGATTTCTTTTATTTACTCGGGATCTAAATTCCTCGGTCCACCAGAACGTGGAAAACTTTCTAATTTTCTACAAGTTTTGAACTTCGCGATTATATTTCTGAGTGTCAAATAATGTTTTTTGACTATTTTTCCAATTTCACGGTATAAATTTCAAATTATTTTTCTTGTCTGTAACTGAGTTTCGGGCCTCATTTTTCTGAAATATACTTAATACTGAGCACGACTCAAATACTTCACAGCAATCACTAGTTCAACCGCCAGCTTTAGAGCCAACACATCTGCAAGGCATGATAAAAGCAAAAGAGGCCGAAATAAAATTCTGGTTTTAAGTTTAACTGCTATTTTTCAAATGATAAAAACAAGTGTGCTATTACTTTTGACTGATACAAATAGCACTCTTACAATGCTTTTGCATATAAAATGATTAGTACAGCATGCATTGCTACGAAATGATAATAATTTCTTCGGAACAAATAAAACTTTGATTTGAGACATTCAACTGTATTCTATACCTCACAGTTAGAAAAATATGTTGGTTCAAAAATTAAATTTCTAAGTGTGCCATCACTTTTAACGCTCACAGTATATCCCATGGGAACGTCTATCTTTTTAGTCTAAATCATAAAGAAGTGTCAATAAATTTTTGAATAATTAGATCCTGCAATATTTTTATAGTTCTCTGGATACAAGATATTAATACAGTAGCCAAGAACTCTAGAAAGTTATTTCTTCATAATAAATATTTTACTGCGAGCCTATATGAATTTCGCTGAATGTATAAATCTGTGTCAGACTAGGATATAGGGAATATATTGAATTATTTACAAAATATAATTTAATTGGAATATGCTGCTATCAGCGAAAGAATCAAAGCAGGAATTTAATTTAAAAATGAACATGTAGAATGCACTTTCAAATAAACTCGCTGAAATGAAATTAGGGAATAAAATTACTTTAAATTTTATAAAGCTAAATTTTGTCTACAATTTTCCCAATCAAATTTCAAATCACTTGTCTAATAGCTTCGTTCACGTAAACTATTTACAAAATTAGGCAGAATATTCTTATAATCAATCCAAATCAATCAATTAAAAATCTGTAGGATGCCAGTATTTATTACCGATTTTATTCTCACCACATATGTATTTCTGCTCGTGGAAAAAAGTTAGCATCGATCGTCCAAAGTCTCCAAGAATTCTTTGCGTTAGATTTTCGCTTAAATTAATTTAATTGTTGTAATAATTAGACGTTCATCTCATATCTAATTGTCTATGTTTTTCAACTTGTATAGACTTGGTCGCCTTAAATTTTTCGAAAGTTTGTGTCCATATAAAAATCCGATCTCTATGTCATTTTCAACATGTACTATTATTTATTGTAGGTTTAATATACTATTTTAGGTTGCTACAAATACAATTTACAGCATTTATGTTATGTGTGACAATTATCAGCCATACGATAGTACATTATTTGAGTTCTTTAGTTGCAAAATGAGACTCAAGCGATTTTTTACGAAACTGAGTTAAACACCATTTCTTATAGGAAATCTTCTCAGGAATCGATTTGTGCACTTTATTTTATCCCAAACCCAGTCTAAATGCCTTAAAAAGTGATTTGAAAAACAGCCTTATTTCCAAAACGCGACCTGAACAGAGATTTTTTCTTTCAAAATGTCGTCTAATATTTTGAACGGTTTGGTTCCAAAAAGCGACTCAAACCTTAGCAATGTCGGAAACGGTTCTTGTTATTTTTCCAAAAACCGACCTAATGTTCTAACTTTAAGAAAAGGCTAAACTTCTGGTCGTCACATATTTTTAAATGGTTATTTTTATTATTAATCTTGTTTTAAATTAAGCGGGCTTTTTCTAGAATGATAAGAAATATTTCAAAGTTGGCCATACTGATTGCGACTTCACATGTTTGTTCTTAGAAATCGTGCGCCGACACATTAAATGTGTACGTTGACTGAAGTTGTGTCATTTTGCTTCTATTTTTTAGAAAATATAGATTCGGAGGATGAAACTGATGAATCCAACAAATGTTTTTATCGTCGTATAGATTATAATAATCTTACAGAGAACGATATTTGGGATGCGGAAGTAATTATTGACGAAAAAAAAAATGTTTAACACAATATTTTTGCTGCTCATTTTTCCATGTTTTTAAACTTATTTTTGTATAATTGTTTTTTTAAGTTATGTTCTAAGGTAGGCACCTACTTTCTGTAAAATAAAAATTACAGGCAAAAATAAAAAATTAAAAAAAATATAATTATTTTTGTTTTGTTCCAAAACCCGACTCCAACATGAAGTTTTGTTCCAAAACCACACCTGAAGGCGATTTTGTTCCAAAACGCGACCTGATGAACTGTAAATGCGAATTAATTAATATTTAGCATAATCCATAGTTTATGAAAATTTGTAATATTGTGCAGTTTTTTATTTTCAATTTATTAAAAAAAAAATTGGTTTGATATATTGACCAGGAAAGAAAATATAGTTTTTTGCTGTTTCTGAAAAGTTTTCAAAAACCTTTCAGTCTCATTTTGCAACTAAAGAACTCATTTTATCAAAGAATTTATGATAAAACATCACGTTTAAATAATTACTTTGGCCCTAGAATTTCGCAAGACCGTGTGGCCTAATGGATAAGGCGTCGGACTTCGGATCCGAAGATTGCAGGTTCGAGTCCTGTCACGGTCGAAGTTTGATTTTGCTTTTTACTTGACATTATGTTTTAAACTAAAGGCAATAAATACTTGCGAATGTCCACAATTCATTTTTAAGCATAAATAAATATTAAAGTTTTATTTGATGTGTGGATGGTGTATAACAGACGATAAAATTTTTTTTCATGCTTTATAATGCAAAGCATTCGCTTAATTTCGAAAAATTTGTTATGTGGTTAGTAAAGAAAGTAGTTATGGGCTCGAAAACGCTAAACAGTTTGAAAAAAACGTTTGGCTGCAAAAAACGAACGAACAGTTTTTCCAAATAGCGACAAACAGTTTTTCTAAAACGAAATTTTTTTTCGAAAACGAATAGTACATATTTCTAAAACCAAACAGTTTTTCTACAACGAATAGTATTTCTAAAACCAATTATTCCAACTATTCTACGACGAATAGTTTTTCTAAAGCCAATCGTTTTTTTAAAACAAATCGTTTTTTCTCAAACGAATCGTTTTTTTTATAAACGAACTGTTTTTTTAAAACGAACTGTTTTTTTAAATGAACTGTTTTTTTTTTAAAACGAATCATTTTTCGTTTTTCTAAAACGAATCGTATTTTTAAAATGAATCGTTTTTCGTTTTTTTTAAATGAATAGTTTTTCATGGTTTTTTCGTTTTTTTGAAACGGACCATTTTTCGTTTGTTAAAACGAACTGTTTGGCAGTGGAAAACTGTTTAGCTGCCGAAAATAGTATTTTCGTACTTGCGAGCATTTTCGTACTTGTAAGTATTTTATTCAAATATTCAAAAAGTTTTTGGGGCAAAAGGAGCTGAAATCGGACAAAATCGGTCAATTTTGAGTTGGAGTGGTTTGGGACATAACGGGCCAAGACCAATTGCTGTAATACAAAAATTTCGGTTTTGTAGGGGAGTAAGGGGTTGTTTTTGGCCATAGTTTGGGAAAAACTAACTTTACGGCGCTTTCGATGATTGAAAGTGGTCGGGGAGTACAATAGTGATAGTTTAAGGGCGAACAATTTCTGTATAGGGGAAATTGGGCAAAAACGTCAATATTTTTCAAATTTTTTATTTTTGGTCGAGCATGAATTCGGGGACGTTTCTGAGTTGTTTCGGGCGAAATTTCCATGCAAGTCTGTGAAAAATGAAATCCGGCGGAAGAACTAAAAGTAGCACTAAAAATGCCAAGGAGGAAAAGGTTGAGATCCTTTTTGGTTCACCAGTTGACGTCTCGGGGTGTGCTGAGGCCCTCCTTGTGACTGCAGGTCGCCACAAGGGTGTCTCCAACCCTACCGGGGTTGTAAAATTTACAAGACCACGGGAGGTAAGGTGCCCCTGAACTCATGTCCAGCCTTACAGAAGAGGTTGGCCCCCTAGTGGGTGGATGTTTAATAAACGAAACATTTTTTTTTATCATTTCTTAATAAAATTTTCGACAAACTTCATGCTTCAGTGAGGCGAAGTGGTAATCCAACTGTTTTAGCTTAGCCAGGAAAAGTTTGGTATCAGAAATCGCTCGATTAAAAGTCATATAGATGACAACAGAGTAAGGCTTGTTTCACACGTACGAGGTTCCATTCGGTTCGGTTCGTTTTCGGTTGTAACCGAAAACAAACCGAACCGAACGAAACCGCTTCACACATACACGGTCCCTACACGGTTCATATTAGGTTTTGTGTTTTTTCATTAAAAAATTCATTAAAGTCTTCAAAAATTTCCACACAATCGTTTTTTCATGCCTCTTGCGTCCTAAATTTATGTTCATATTTTGCACAAGTTTTGTCCCACAGTGCTATTTTAGATTGCACAGGAAAAATCAGCCGATCCACATCAACATGTTATAAATCGCTCATTTTATCAGAAAAACTGCGACTGATGATTTCAAAAAAATTATAGGTGATAATAAAACTAACTAAAACTGACTAAACTAACTAGGTAAAACGTCTAAATATTTCAAATTAAAAGATCCAAACTGATAATTTATAAATTTAAAAAAAAATTTTAATGATCCAATCAGTTTGAAACCGATTCTAAACCCTACATGTGTGAACGCCTTGATTGCTTCCTGTTCCCTGGACACGAATTCACACCTAATAGAAACCTAATGAAACCTATTCGTGCTCAGGGAGTATTCGGTTCTATGCGGTTTCTATTAGGCACCGAATAGAAACCGAATTATCGTTTCACACTTGTCGGCAGCAACCGAAAACGAACCGAAAACGAACCGAACCGAATGGAACCTCATATGTGTGAAACCAGCCTTAGAGGGTCCTATCTTAGTATTTTTTTTACTTTGGTCATTTGAACGAATACAGGAGGTGTTTTTTGCATATAATAAAATGAAAAACAAATTAAATTGATTGAATTTGATCGTTTTCCTTTAGATGGCCCCTAGATTGGAGAAAGACTTGCCAAATAAATGACCGACCATTGGAAAGTTACGGACAAGCTGCACAGACTAATGACTCGGTATTCTTTGAAGGTCATCTTGCACCATCTTCATTCTAGCTTGGGAACGTTGTGTCTGGAGGGTGGGAGAGGGCATATCAGTCCGTTTCATTACATCACTGCAAATTGTATGCATTGTATGTACATACTTCAAACAGGCATTTGGAACAGGTATTTTTTCGTACTCGTACTAGTTATACCTAGTAAATGAAAATCCTAGTACGACCCAACTCTAATTGTCGTACAACATAAAATTTGTTTCTTTTCGTTAATTCAAACTGTTTTTTTCCAACAGTTTTTAAAAACTGTTTAAAAAAAAAACAGTTCGTTTTCGTTTTTTGAAAATAACAGAAACGCCCATCACTAAAAGAAAGTATGCAAAAAAATTATTTGCTTGTGGTTAAACATACTTCTTAAAACTTAAAGTTATTATACCTAACCTAAAAATCAGGTTTATCCTATAAAATAACTAATTTGACCGAGAAAAGTGGATGTTGCAAATTGTATAAGGTTGATTATAAAATGTTATTTTAAATGTTTACAAACCATTATATCATTTGTATCGTTAAGAACAGACTAATAGGCATTTTAAGACACTTATTTGAGTTCTTTGTAATTCGTTAATGTAACGGTTTGCTTAATTACTCCATATGGAAGATCCTTAGGGGATGGTGGGTTTGATGATGAGCTTGAATATTAATAATTTGCTGATGTTAGATAGGTACGACCAAGATTATTTTAGCATTCAGTTTAAAGTCTTAATTCTCACAAAGCCAGGCGCGAGCCCAAATTTAAAAGAAGCGACTGGCATTTCGAGGCATTTAGTGCGGTAATGATTGAAATTAAATAAATACTAGAAGAATACCAATCATAATTGTCAAAATTTTAACACATATTCCAAGTTTTCCGGATAATCGTGAACTGTTATTTACATTTACGTTAATTTTCATCTACATGAAATAAGATATGTTTGTTATTTGCTTGGGCTGCACTTGAAAATGAGCAAAGTTAAATTTAGGATATTATTTTTTTTTATCATGTGTCTATCATAAAACAGTTTATTGAAACTTGCACGCGAATGATGCTTGGGACATGATACAATGAAAACAAGGTAATTCATTCATACTGTTCTCAAGCTGGTGACAATTATGAGTGTTTTGCCTTTAAGCCAATGTAAAATTGGGCAACTTTAAGTAGGGCATTTAGGGTGCTAATGGAACGATATTGCCATTTTGATGAAAGGGTTTGATGGGTTCGACTGTGCTTTTAAATGTCGCGGCAAATCTCAAAGAAAATACTATTGTACAATGCACAATGGTAAAAAAAGCTCAATAGCTTATTTTTCAAGTTATGAAATCCGCTCCCTTCAGCGATTCATTTAGAGTTGTTTTATGGGCACGATGCTAGTTGCAGATTTATTCAGCTTATTTGGGTAGTAGATGTAAATATACATTGAGAAAATTATACTTTAATGAGATACGTATGTGCCACAGATATAAACGAAAATGGATACGAAATAGCTATTCGTGAACCCATATGTGAGTTAGCTTTTTTTAATATACGTACAACCGTGATCTCTCGCTCAACGTACCCCTTTCTACCGCACTCAGCACCGAAAAGCCCTAATTCTGCCCCTTGTTCGACATTCGTCAAGATACACTCTGCGTGGCAGGAGTGTAGGGTTTTGAAGGATGGGAAGGCGCATACTATACTCACAGTAGGGAATACGGAACTTGAAGAATAACGAGCGAGTAAATCGGCGTTTCACAGACTCAACAGTATCAATTAGGAAACGATAATAAGGACACCAAATTTGACAACAATATTCGAGAACACTACGCACGAAGAGGATGTTCAGGCGAACACACGAGGAAATATCAGTAAAAGGTCTGGAAGCTCTTAGAATGAAGCCGCACTAGCGCGAGGCCTTGGATGTGACACGCAAAATGTGGACATCAAATTTTAATTTAGCGTCAAACACAACGCCAAGGTTCATGAAATTATCAATAGGACTGAGGAAAGAACCAAGGATGGAGTAGCAAAACGCGATGTGGGATAATTTACATGTAAAAGACATCTGGAAGCATTTAGCAACATTAAGGTCAATTGACAGAGCACCAGTTGCCAAGAGCAGACACGTCATCCTGCAGCTGGGGGCAGTCATGTACTGATTCAATCAAACTGAATATTTTTACAGTAAGGCATATTACATCGTGAAACGCGATAGTTGAAGAAATTTTAAGTTCATGGATTTGGTCCTCAACCCTCGAACGTTCTGGTAATACATTTTAAGACAGTTCCTACGTTCTAGGTACGATTCTTCTTCACCGTTCTTCGTTGAAAATTTCTAGAATATGTTTTAACAAACTCTATAACAAATACGCCAGTGGACCAGAAATGCTTCTTCAGTAAATCAGAGGCTCATCACAACGAGCCTCTCTTGTGCCTATGTGTGCTGGTCGTCAGGCCTCTGTAGATCGGCAGCCACTTCAACCTAAATCAGAGGTTCCAGTTGCGGTAGTTATACAGAATGAGAAGATCTGCTGATAATTGAGGTTGATATACATTAGCAACGAGGGAGTGTACCCGAGCTTAGCTTTAACGTAAGCTAAGACTTCGTTAGCAGTGGTTCTATAAGAGAACCGTGAAACGAAAACTTTTAGTAGAGGGATCTTTACTTCCAAGCAAGGGAGTGAGGTATGGGACTCAAATAGTCCTCTAGACGGCCCAGGCTGACTCAGTACACCAGCATAAAACGTCTGGGTTAGCACAGGAGGTGATACAGCGGGAGTCGAAAGGCTTATTCTGCCAACAGCCAAATTCGCCATAGGTTCGCTCACGGTTTCGAGAGCGTGCTATTGAAGCTGGTTCTGTTGTTGTTGCAGTAACTGACCGCGTGTGAGCATCTGGGACACATCACTTTGAAGTTGATTTTGAAGGCTGTAAGGTTGTACCACCCCACGGGTCTGAGATGTAGCAGCTGGAGAAGATAGCGTCCAAATCGTCGGTTTACTTTTTCATAAGATATACAAAATCCATTGCACTACTCACCCTGTTAAGGTTTAAACCTTGTGTTAGGGGTGAGGAGTCAGCTAACAATTTCTTATTTATAAACACAAAAATATGACAAAGTAAAAGTAAAGTAATCCAAAAAATAACTAATTATTCTTAATGACTTATTAACATAAAAATAATTAGTAATAGCTAAACTGTCCAAAAAGAATTAGGAAAAAATATAATACTAGACGCATAATGTTCACAAAATAAAGATAAATAAAAAGGAAAAGAAATGGGCATAGATTTAACAGATATATTAGTTCATAAATTTTTTTTTTATTTCGTTCTTAAATTTTTTCAGAATAGGCATAGATTTAACAGATATATTAGTTCAATAAATTTTTTAATTTCGTTCTTAAATTTTTTCAGATCTCGTATTGTTTTTATTTCCCTTGGCAAAGTATTGAATAATTTAATTCCCACATACGTGAAATGGTTTTGACCCATATAGGTTAAACGATTTGGGAGTATGAGTGTATCATCGGTACCGCTTCTAGTTGCATTGGTATTAATTCGAATTTTGTTAGCTACTAGATCCTTGAAGGTCTGTATCAAGAGGTTTAATTTGAAAATTTTGTCTATTGGACGAACATTTAAGCAGAGAAACAATTGTTCCGAGCTATAGTGGCGAGGTTTTTTTAATAATATTTTTATCAGTGTCTTTTGAAAATTTTTTAGAGGGTTAAGTGCACTTTGCGATGCTCCGCCCGAAACGATGATTGAATATTGCAGTACTGAGTGGATTAAAGTAAAATAAAATGATCTTAGGGCTTTTATATTTAGAAATGATCGAACTTCGAAGCAAAGCGGTATCAACTTTCTTAGCTTATTTATCGAGGTTTGTACTTGGTGGTCCCATTTCAAGTGTTGGTCAATTGTGACTCCTAATTATTTAGTATGAGAAACATTTTTGATTGGCATACAATGACAGAATGACCCACAATTAGTTGATAGAATGCTTATGTCAATATTTTGAGGTAAGCCTCGCCGCGTCATAGCAAAAGTTATGTAATTCGTTTTCAGAATATTTAGAGTGAGACAGTTGCAGCTCATCCAATCTTTTAACAATGCACGACAATATTCTGTTTTTAACTTCACTCCTTCCCAATCATTATCTTTCACAAATAGAACCGTGTCATCAGCGAATGATATTAGCTGGCCTTTTATGTGCTGTGAGAAAATATCATTTACGTAAATAAGGAAGAGGATAGGCCCAAGGACTGTTCCTTGTGGAACACCGTACTCAAAAGAGAGCTCAGTACTTTTTGTTTCTGCTATTTTCACTCTTTGCTTTCGATCTACCAAATAGCTTTGGATCCATTTTATCCACCTTGGACTGAAATTTGCGTCACCTAATTTACGTATCATAAGTGCGTGTGGAATAGAATCAAATGCTTTAGCAAGATCTAAGAAAACTGCTAAAGACTTGTACCCCTTATCTAGTGAATCTGCGATTAAGGTAGACAATTGACCAATTGCATCTTGCGTACTACGCTCTGCTCCGAAACCAAATTGGTTCTCATTGATGAAGTGACGCATGTCCAAATATGCGACTAATCGCCTTTCAGCAACTTTTTCTAAAATTTTTGAGACATTTGAAGTCAATGATATCGGACGATAGTTATTGATATCTTATTTGTTTTTATTTTTGTGGATAGGCGTAAAAACAGTTTTTTATATATTTGTGGGAAAGTACAGGTTTCAAAACTCAAGTTAGATAAATATGCTAAGGGTTTGCTTACTTGTGCTTTTATTCTTTTTAGACATTCGACTGTAATGCCATCAAAACCTGGGCTTGATCCTCCTTGCATCTCATCTATTATTTGTATAATTTCCTTTTCAGTAACAGGGTTTATAGAGTTGGACGTAATGAATTTTACAGCCTGGTTATCTGAGGCATGTTGATCAACGTTTATATTTAATTGTTGGGCCATACATTTTCCAACACGGCAGAAATGGATATTAAATACATTTGCTCTTTGCTCGGCATTTTCACTAACAGTTAAGAGGTTAGAGTCATGTAATATAGGGTTTATTGGAGTAAAAGCTTGCTTTTTTAAATTAATTGCCTTCCAAATTTTTATTCCATTTCCACAATTTTCCTACATAATTTTTTTAAAATGGTTAGTTTTTGTTATAGAGATAAGATTATTTAGCTTATTTCGATATTTGGACTGGATTGTGACAGAAGATTTGCAGATAAGGAAGCTCTGCGCAAAATTTGTTCCGAAAGTTTTGACCAACGTCAGAGAATACCTTGCCCAGATCAATGTGGCAGTGATACTCCAGCCTTCCTACAGCCCTGACGAGGCACCACCAGACTGTTTTCTATTTCACTCCCTTAAAGCAGCTCTCAAAAGGTCAATATTTGCAGTCCATAGATAACATGAGAGGTTGCAACGCGCGCTCTGAAGGACATCCTGGAGCAAGCTTTCTAAGACTCCATCCAAGCATAAAAATATGGTCTCCAGAAGTGAACAGAAGTAGAAAGATGTTGTTTCGAAGAATTTTAACCATTTGTACCGATCAGTTCAATAAATCTTTTTTTCTGTAGTTAGTCGCATTATTTATGGACCGCTCCCTGTGATTTGCTTACATCAAGGTGAATAAAAATAAGTCTGAATTATTTGCATCTGCTTTTTACTTTTTACTACCGAACTTCGTTATGGAAAAGTATATTAAACAAAGCATGAAAACGAAATGAAGCTTCTTGATATGGTGACCAAAAACCGGTCAAGAGATGTTTCTAAGTGAGTTGTTTACATACTGAAAATACTATATAATGTACACTACCGTGCAAAAGTATAAGGACATCATCTAAAAAAGCGATTTTTTGAGTTTGTGATTGTATTTTATTATGTTTAATAGCATTTTATCATTAAATCTTGTATATAAACTAGAAAATATACTATTTTGTTATGATTTATGTTCATTGTTCATTGTTCGTGCTTTGATGATTGCAGCGCAAATTCTTGGAAGCCTTTCGACCAATTTTTGAAGTGTTTCAGTTGCAAGATTGTTCCAAGTCACTTTAAGACTGTCGAACAACTGTTTTTCACTGGTCACCTGCATGTTCTTCACCTGCCGGTCGAGCTCATCCCATAATGATTCGATCGGGTTGATGTCAGGGGATTGCGGCGGCCAATCCATGATTTTGAGCACACCTTTCTCTTCCTTAGGCCATAGATAGTTTATACACAGATGGGAGATGTGCTTGGGATCAGTATCTTGTTGAAAGATCAATCCGTTACCGATCAAACGAATGCCAGATGGAATGGCACTTCGTTGAAGAATATTGTGATAGTGTTCCTTCCGCATTATTCCGTCGATTTTGACCGGTTCTCCAACACCATCTTAGCTGAAACACCCCCAGACCATCACGGAGCCTCCGCCATGTTTAACTGTTGGCGCAATACATTGGAGATTAGACCGCTCACCTTTATTTCGACGAACATACTGGTGCCGCCTGCATCCAAAAATTTCGAACTTTGATTCATCGGTCCATAACACAGATTTCCACTGATCTACTGGCCAATCTTTATATTTTCGAGCGAGCAATAGTCTTTTCAGCTTGTTTTGTGGTCGTAGAAGTGGTTTATTCACAACAACGCTACCAAAATAGCCCTTCTCTCGCAAACGACGTTTGACAGTATCCACCGAAATTGGGTTCGTCAGGGTTTCGTTGATTTCAGCACGAATATTTGGTGCTGTTTTGAACCAATTTTGTTTGCTTATCAATAAAATGTGTCGATCATGAGCTTGAGTTGTTTTTTTTTGGTCGACCAGTGCGTTTTCGATTCATATTTGAGTTGGTTTCGGCGAACCGCTTCAACGTGGTTTCAACTCCACACTTTGAAACACCAATAATATTTGCAATTTCACGAATTGTTTTACCCACTTTTCTCAAAATAAGTATTTGTGAACGTTTTTCAAGTGAAATTTCCTTTTTTCGAGACATTTTCAGCGATCACAGTCGGTTTTGCACGTGGGAATGAATTTGACAGTTCTAGTGCACACAGAGCACAGCAGAAGGCGCAAAGAACCGTTATTTTTTTGACAGGCACTCAAATGATCGAGAATGACTGTTTAAGACATAAGTGCCCACATTTGAATAGTTTAAAATAAAATAATAGTTATTATATTTGAAATAACAGCGCAAAAATGATGCTATTTAAAAATAAGAATTTTTGGTTCCTTCATAATTCCATCATTTTGTCTAATAATAACCAGCTGATTTAATACTAATGTATGTAAATCATAATGAAAACGTATGTTTTCTAGTTTATATACCAGAATTAATCATAAAATGTTGTTGAACACAATAAAAAACAATCACAAACTCAAAAAATCGATTTTTTCGATGATGTCCTTATACTTGCACGGTAGTGTACATACTTGCACGGTAGTGTACCTACTAATTCCATCTGTAATAAAATGAGTATTTTTAGTAGTATCACAATAGTATTTGGCATAGTCAAATCACTCAGTTCTACAAATTGAAAAGTAATGTCACAAACATGTGTTGACATTCCTTTAAAAAAAATTGAACATGGATTGAATCATCATCGTTTCTCTTCTGACACTTTTTAAATTGTTTTTGGAGGGGCTGCCAAAACATCAAAAATCAAAACAAATTAGATTTTTATTTTTCGGCGAAAATGACATGAAACTACGGTTTTAGTCGTATTTTCTGGCAATATTTTCCTGATTTGTTTGCAAATTACGAATCATATTTACTATCCGATTGTAATGAAATGTAAACGATTTAGTTTACGATATAAATTATTTTGCGTTTAACATTATCGAGAACATTTGCACCATTCCCATGATTGTATGAAAACAAACAATTATTTTTATATCTCCAATTAACCATAAAATTTTAATCACAATATCAGCGAGTACAGAATTTACGGCTTGTTGACATAGTAAATTGGATATATGTTTGTATGTATGTAACTACAGTAAACAATATATCGAATATAATTATCCCGAGTTTCGGATACATGACCTAAAAAAAATAAGCAAGCTCATCTCATGGCAAAATATTGCCTCGCCGCTGATTTAATACGAAATATTGTCAGTCGAAATGTTGCCAAAAAAGATTTCTATTGTAGAGTAAACCTCTTAATTGCATTCGAAAACTTTCCAGTTTTTAAAATTTTTGTTATTGTTATTTCGCTTAGTGTTTAATACTAAAAAGTGAGAATATGAAAACTTTTGCAATCCTTCGTCGAATGCACAATGTTTTCCGGATTTAGACTATTGACTCAACACCGGTGTCCGGCATCATTACACCCTGCTGCGATTCAATCGGTTCGAAGAAAGAAGCTTTAGGCGAGTTTTGCGAACAACAAGCTGGCTACAAACAACAAAATTGTCTGCAATACATGTGTAGTGTATGTAAATTGTATATGTTGATTTGAGTTTTATGTGTGGAATACATGTATAAAATGATTGCACAAAAACATGCTCTATCTTCAAATGTTTCAAAGAAATTTCAATGTGCAAACAGTGAATTTAGACAAAATAGCAGCGCATCGATTAATCATGTTCGTATGATTTTAGTGAAAGAAATCGTCTGATTTTAGTGAAAGAAATCTCCTATCCTAAAAATCACATCTGACTATTTTCTTGGAAAATAAATTGTATGAATTTCGGGATGGCTAGAATTTTGCTTTGTTGTGAGAAACAAAGCACATCTAGCGGCTAGATGTGCTAGGTTGGGGTCAAAAAATGCTCTTGATCTGCCTGTAACTTTTCGAAATTAATCCTCGAAATGTCGACTCGTTTCTTCTTTTGGTCGTCGGTTAACGTTCTCGGCCTCCAACGCGCAGAGACCTTCTTCATGTGCAATTCGTGGGCAACGGGTTGGGTACAAAATCTCGTATTACAATATCCCGTTTACAAAATCCCGATTACAAAATCCCGAGTACAAAATCCCTCATTACTAAATCCTGTAATATAAAATCCCGAGAGACAAAATCCCGATTGAAAAATCCCGTAGTTTTGCATAATATATTATAATTTGCGGCGCCGCGCCTGATTCTATATTATGCAAAACTACGGGATTTTTAATTCAGCTCCTCGTTTGAAAGGTCAAGTTGTGCAAGTTGTGCAAATCATGTTTGTATTTAATGATATCTAAAATACAGAACGGTATTATAATAATCTGGTAATGTTTTTGTATTCAAAAATGATTGGTAGGCTTCAGTTCGATTACTGAAGGCGAGGTAAGTTGTTTTTGAGATCGGTTTCATATTTTATTATAATCATAATCAAGCAAAAACTTAATAGAGAGTTCATTTCAGCTGTGATCGTGGCAAAGTTGCAGTGATAGTGATCATTAATATCCACCGCGTTCCGCAAAATGAACATAGTTGTTACAAAATCTAAAAAAGGGAATGAAAAGCTAGTTGTTGACGGCTATGTATATCATTTGGATCGAAAAAATAAACTTCCGTTTAACCGGGCGTGTGCGAAACGAAAATATCTTTATTGCAAAGCCCGCGTTACCACGCGAGAGACAGGAGGTAAGCATGAGATTTTAAAACCTCCGTCAACACATTCACACGATCCCTTAGCTTTCGAAAAAGAGGTGAATAAAGCTAACAATATAGTCAAAAGTTTGAGAGCGTCGTCAAATTTGCCACCATCGCAAATTATTACAACGTCCATTGTTGACACGGAAGATGCTAGTCGCGTGTACTTACCAAGCAAGGCGGCACAAAAAGTTAAAATTTCGCGCGCACGCTCTACGGATTTTAAAGAGCCAGCATCATTGGATGAAATCAAAATTCCCGAAACAATTAAATTTGTTGAAGGAGAACTTTTTGTTTTATCCGAAACCAATTTTGATGGCAAAAGAAATATTATATTGGGAACAAAGATAAGCCTAAAGTTTCTTTCAGAAACGAATTGCTGACTAATAGATGGAACGTTTTATGCAGTTTCATCCATCATGCGCTAATTATTCACCATCCACGGAAAATTTGAAAATGATGTCGTATCTCTTATTTTTTGCCTTCTGAGCTGTAAGACCAAAGCAGCTTACGCACAATTTTTCAGCGAGCTGTGCAGAATAGCAAGTGAGTTGGAAATAATTTTCAAGCCTGAAAGAATTATTTCAGATTTCGAGAAGGCGAGTCAGCTGCAAAAGACTTCTTCCCAGAAGCGTAATTCAAAGGCTGCCTTTTTTCGTTTTGGACAAATTATTTGGCGCCAAGTGCAAAGTGAAGGACTTGCTGCTAAATACAGGAATTCGGAAGCATTTAACATCCAAGTCCGAATGATCAAATCATTGGCGTTCGTAGTGCCAGGAGATATCTCCAGCTACTATTCTGAATTGGATAATAGTTAAGATGATCCAGACTCCAAAAGATTATCAAACTGGTTTAAGAATAATTATGTTTCGGGAGCTAATGACTGTTCCTATATTATGACATTATCTTCCCTAGGCAGTACGATCCACAATTTTGGTCGATAGAAGATGTTGGTGACAGTAACTTTCCCCGAACGCAGAATAGCGTCGAAGCATGGTATCGACGATTAAAAACAGTTGTTGGCAGGAAAAATGCGGGTATTTACCAACTAATTTCTGATTTGCCCAAGGAACTTGTAACGACGGTAAGGAAAATTCATGGAGGAGAATCAGTATCCATGAAGAAGAAAAATTTGGCAAGGTACCACAAAATTAAAAACATTATTAGAAAAAGGTCTGAAACTGGAAAAATCGATTATTTGAGAAAAATCGCATACATATGTCTTTATGTTGAAATTTACTCCTAAATAAAAACTTAAATCACTATGTTTTTTTTAATTCATGATATGAATAGGTTTCATACGGGATTTCGTTCCACGAGATTTTGAGTTTCGGGATTTTTAATTAGAGGATTTTGTATTCCGGGATTTTGGAATACGGGATTTTCGAAACACACGGGATTTTGTTAATTCGGGATTTTGTGATTCGGGATTTTGATACGATCCCGTGGGCAACGATTCTTTAAACACTGCCATACGAAATCACTGTGACCTCAGCTACACGGCTTCTTCGAATTTTTTCACGTTGCCTTCGGTGAGGAACGTGGATGGACGTCCTTCGCGGTGTTCGCCTTCAGTGGATGTTTTTTTCCAGCTTAAACTCCTTGGCCCAGCGTACAACGGTGGAATATGAAGGAGCAGAGTCCCCTAGTGTTTCCATCAATTCGCTGTCTAAGTCTATGGTGGATATTTTTTTTTTAAACTCTAATTTCGTTTTTCTCCATTTTGATGTTCTCTCTTCGACGGTTCATATTCAAATGAATGTATCCTGTCCCTGGAATCTTGGCCTATTTATATGTTTTTTATATGCTGTCTTAGTTGATATACGAGGTACCTAGTATAATTTTTTTGGAGTTTTATGCGAACTGGAAATAACTGATTATCACTACTTTTGGATCAACCCTCGTACTATCCGTTAAAGTGTTTACTTATAGCATTTGGAATATTCTGTTTGGATTGAATATTCGCAGTACAAAAGAATGAAGTTTATTATTTTAATCAATTACATTTCCTATGTGCTGAATAATTCTAACATGTTTATCGAAAGATTATTTGAAATTTACATTATACCAACCTTTTCCAATTCAAATTCTCGGATTTTATTTATACTGCCTGGAGGTTTTTTATTTGTAGTCATTTTGTCGCCTGAGAGCTCTGTGACCGTGTGGCCTAATGGATAAGGCGTCGGACTTCGGATCCGAAGATTGCAGGTTCGAGTCCTGTCACGGTCGAAGACTACTTTTTTCAGTTACGATTTATTTTAATTTAACTGAGCTGTAAACACAATCTTTTACACATACACAATAATTAGCAGCTAAATAATTGAGCATTTATTTTTTTGCTCACATGGATATCACATATTATAATCACTTATCGTATTCTTTACGTTGATGATGATATTCGTGCATCTACTATACACATGTATTTATATACACTACATCACACACAAAACAATCCACTTCAATACAAAAATTAACAAATAGCTTGTTTAATAAATAGTTTTCAAACAAACTGGTGACTGATTTCAGCTTTTTTTTTCATTCAACTGGAACTTTGCCAAGAAAGTGAATTCAATATTATACCGGCATTAGCATGTATTCAACATTGAATAAATTGAGCATAAATCGTATTATCAGCGGAAACGAGGGTCTCGTCAAAAATTAATCATTTTTATTTTATTGTGCGTACAAATCGAATATTTCGAGTAACGTTTGTGTTAGGTGTACGTGTTACGCGGCACATGGTAAATCACAATTTGGATTTATTTTGACTAGGCTGCACTATGGGATTGCCGGGGTGAAATTTTTTGCCGTGTTGTAGGTGCATCGCTCGAACCGAACTTTCGAAATCTAGGCTGTCGGCCACCATTAGAATATTTGAATGCGATATTTTTAAGTTATTTTCGTACAACATGTTAACGAAATTCCACTGGCGATTTTTCAAGACGCGAAACGAGAACACATTACGACCCGGATTTCTTGATGTTGATTTCTTTTTGAAGCGCATTAGGGTTTCAACGAGCAGCGGCACTGATATCCATTTTCACTTGAACATTTTCCAACATACCGGAAGTAATCATAATCATAATCACAGTTACATTTCTTTTCTTTTCTAATTCGAAGGACACTCCCGAGCAGTTACTTGAATGCGAAATTTCACTATCACACCGCCCGATAGTAGCACTGCGTCTATGTGTATCTAAAGTATCGGTCTAGATATAAGGATTTTCGGGCAAATATCTATTTTTAAAACGATCTAGAGAACGTCGGGTTGAAACACGCGTGCTTCAGAAACCATTCGAATACTATTCGTAGAATTGAAACTTACGAATGAACAACTTGGGGTGTTCAGCCAGCTTTGGGGCGTCTGGTGCAAGAGAACATGCTAGCTTTAGAACGACATGGTCCATACTTCTGTTCTAAAGTGATCTTTCTTGTAGCCAACAGCTGTTCGACGCTTGGACATGCTTCCGCGTGGCGTACGCTTTGAAATAAGTCTTTGTTACTAATTTGATATTTTTTGGCACAGTCGTTTCGATTCATTCAATATTTTTGAATGCAATTTGGTTGAGGTTGTCTGGTGACTATGTGAGTTCACAGAATTTGGTAAGATGATTTCGGCTCGGAGATGAGAGATGCGTTTTGGAAATCTATTTTTAATGCTCACCAGCTATTTATGGCTCAAAATGTAAGATTTTCATCGAGTGTTTTGGTTTTTGTTGAAAATGTACGCGTCGTAAAATTTACGAAACGGAAGGTAATAAAACAACGAATAGTAGACATTATTTGCTAATAAAACAAAATTGTTAATTGTTTCGTTAGGGGCTTTGATAGTAAGACAATAAAAGAAGAGATGAATGAACTCTAAACTGAAAGAAAAATGTGAATTCAGCGCAGAAAAATGAGGGAGCTAAACCTTACCTCCTTGCTAACTTCAAAAAGAAAAACAAAATGCGAAAATTTAGGGAAAAGTAGTCGGTATTCTACATCGGTTATGAAGAAGATACTTCAGCTATCAAGCAGCAAAAAGCAATCACAATAAAACTGAAATGTTCACGATGAAGCATTTATCGGAGTACTGAGTAAAAAGTCAATTCAAATCAGTGAAGGTCTAAAGTGAAGTGAAGCAAAAAGAGAAATGGATACATACGAATATTTGTTTTGGAAGATGATATATATGTAAGAAACATAAGATAGCTTTTCACCATTGATAAATATGGTGAAAGTGATGGAGATTAAGTAACATTTCCAAAAGGTGCATGTTGTATTCCTAGGACAATTAATGATAAATGGCTGATAAAAGGTAGAAATCTTGAAAATTTTCATCAAATCAAAAGCACACTTGAAAGAGAATAAGGGCAAATTGAGGGCTCAATGCTGACCTACTGTGACCACATCACGAGCCGTCGCTTTGCTTAGCAGGTTGATGGCCAAAATCGGTGGCCTTGGCTAAACGAGATGGAGGCTGCTGATATCGACGGCTAACTCCATTTTGCTGTACGGGACAGAAATTTGGGCGGATGCACTACAAACGCAGAAATTTAGAACTCGGATTCCCGGTGTACAGCGTAGCTACCGCACGTTGTCGAAAAATGCCGCGTTGGTGACATCGGGGGTGATCCCGATAGATCTACTTGTACGAGAGCGAAGAGAAGAGTCTCTCACACGCTCTGAGCCAGATAGGACAGGAGCTTTGATAACAACATTATACCGCAAGTACCAAAGGTCACTGAATGCCCAGACTAATATCCTGGGACCCATGGGTCAGCCGTGGCCACAGGGAAGTGAACTTTTACCTGTGGCATTCGTAACGAGATATGGTCATTTTAGAAGGTACCTTAACAGAATGGATAAGTTGCGTATGCCGTACAGTCGATACTGGGTGGGTAAATAAGATGATTGATTGGTAGCCTGGAGTGGGTCCAGATGGCCTGTGACCTCTTGGGTTTATTGTGCCTCCTCTGTACTAAGTCCTATGGGATGTTCAGGCTTCTTATGAACGTGAATATGTTCCTTGACGGGATATTTGCTATATCCCTGGTGGAGGAAAGAACATAGCCAAAGACCTCGAATCTTCGTCTCGCTAGTGCCGGACAGCGTATGAGAAGATGTTCTACACACTTTGTCGTTTCCCCACAGTACCTGCAACACTCATCCCGTTCTTTACTTATTCTGTGGATATACTTTTTGCAAGAAATGTGGCCTAGCAATACTCCACATAGGGCTCTTGTACCACTTTGGCAGAGAGCGACTGTTCCTTTTGCTCTTTCGTTATCGAAGCTAAGGTATTTTTTGTGTTTTAAACCCTCTAGATTAAGCCAGCTTTTTCTTGCTTCATGTTTTAATTTAGGTATGGATTTTTTTCTTGCTCTATGTTTTAATTTCCTTGTCCGTATATGCTTTTGTAAAGCCCCAGTACGGAGAAACACCAGTAAAGGGCATTCTTGTTCCATGTTTGGCTTTGGTATCAGCGTCCGCGTTTCGTCCGTGTCCCTCATGGTCGGGGATCCACATTGAGGTTGTTCTGTGCCTCTATTTCATTTAGGGTCTCTTTCACCTCTAAGAGCTGTGATCACGATTGATTATACGATCACGATTGATAGCTCTAAGAACTGTTTGACTATTCGACAGGATCGTAATTTAAAACTTATTCTTATTCCTTATCTTTATTATATGTAATGCTCTAAGTATAAAAAAAGTAGTGCTTGATAGATGGAGGCCTCCTTTGGGAGAGGGAAAGAAATTTTGCACTTGGGACCTACGATCCCTGCTTCTAGTCTACAATTCATCTTTGAACCATCCGTACACCACATTTTCTGCAGTAATCTACGAGTCCATTGATGTTGTTACTTTGGCCCTGGACCTCATCCTCTAGGAAAAAGGCTACGGCAAATATCGTCTCTACTGTTCCTTCATCGATGAGAACTTGTACTAAGATCACCACTGTGTTTCTATCGGTGTATTTTTTAGGTTTTCTTCTCCTGCAGCCTAAGCTAACTTACTATTTTTTGTTTGCAGGCCACTTATTCTGTAAGTTTTCGCTATAAGTTAGCTCCCTTTTTCTGGGTTGCAAGTATTTTGGGGCCATCGGTGCCATCATTTTCTTTGTCTGCCTGTCCTCAGGAATGTCATCCTTGGGTTTGCGCCTTTTTATATCGGCCTCTAGGAGTGCCTTTTTTCTTGTCTCTTCTATGATATGCATTTTTTAATGAAGAACTTCATTCACTTTCTGGCTGCACCGTTCAAATTCATCTTTTTTTGAGTCTCTTGCGAAGTCATGTTCAGTGCTTTCATTATACGTGAGAGTTCCTCCGCGATTTTTAAAGAAGATCCGTCGTCGTAATTAGAGAAAGAGTCTTCGGGAGCCTTGGCTGCCTTTCCTTCTTCCGATCTGCGTGTCTCCTTATGTGGATCTGGCTGGTATTTTTGGTCCTTGCTTTGTCCACCTTTATGTTTTGGTGTGCAGCTATGTTTAAATCTCCTCTTAGTTTGTTCCTCTTGTTCCTTTGTCCTTTGAAATCCTCTTGGGATTTGGGCCATGACTGTTCCCTATATCCACTCGAAGATTCATTGGGGAGCACTTTAGCTTCACTGTTAGAGGGCTTTTTGGCTTTTAGGTTTGGAGCACTTAAGATAGTCACCTCCTTTTTATTTTTTTTTTATCTCGGTTTCGGTCTCTGCATCTCGGCTTAAGGCTGGTACTGAGCTAATGGTGAAGCTAAATATTGACATGTCTCCATTATCTGGTCATTCTTTCGAGCGAAAATTTTGGCAATGGAGAAAAGCAGTGACACTGCTCATTTCTGACGGATAAAATGTCAAGAATTTCACTTTTCGATCGATTTTCCTATTGGAAAGACATTTGCACTGCTCCATTTTCAAATTGAAACACCAAATGTAACTTTTTAGCTCGAAAGAATGAACTGCACAAACTAAATTGGCGTGAAATGATTGGAGACATGTTTCAGTGCCATCTACGTTTTCAACGCGAAAGCAACTTCAAAGCAACTTTTCATGATAAGAACAGAGTACAACTCTTGCTTATTTTCAAGCTAAATTTTCGCCGAAACAGATTTCGCGTGAAATTTTGTATGAAAATTTCACGTGAAATCGAACTCAGTACTATACCTTAGGCATTAAATGAAATGGTCTCTTACCATCCGACATCCGACACTCGAATTTATATACTAGCGACTGCTTCACCCAGCAGCCATTCAGTCTTCGGCATATACTGTTCCCCCACTGGCTTGGAGATTTTTTTCTTAGGGGTAAAGTCCCCAAAGCATGAACTATATTAGCCAATATTTCTTTCACGGAAGATTGTTACCAGCAGCTACCACATGAAGGTTAAGATCACACTTCCATCAGCCTGAATAGTAACGGAACGTGTATATTGCCCATATGCAACATGTTATTACCTAGTAGTCCAAAATAAGACGTAGTACATAACACACTGCTGTTCACTGATCCTGATCTTTCATACTCGAGCAATAGGAAGGGCACTTTCAGGAATTGCTAACAGACAATTAACCCAGGAATTCGAAACTCGAAACAACTCCAAGAAGAAAACATTATGCTGCCGCCACTAAGCACGGAAGACATTAGAGGTGCAAACATTCGGCTGAAACCCATCAAAATCTCAGCAGTCGATGGCATATCAGCTAATCTGATTGACTATGGAGAACCTACGTTAGACCAAACAATGCATAAAGTAGTATACGTACAGGAATATGAAGATATGCCAGAAGACTGTTGCCCCATACGTAAGGGTATTGAATACTTCCTATAAGATTGTCGTCTTTAGCCTATCGCAGCGTAAGGGGATGTCCCTAAAAGCTTACTTCAAAGTTTCTGTTTCGCGTATAAGCCCAAGGATCGCGAGTACTCATGTTATGATCTCATCTGATCTCTTAGTCGTGTTTGAGAGGAAAGTCTTACGGAGAATAGTTGGTTTCATAAGCGAAAAAAAGTAATTCCGGAGACGATAAAACCATTGGTTATACATTATTTACGTAGAAGCACATATAATTGTTAAGAAAAAGCTCGGTGAACTCCGGTGTCCTGGGTATCTTGCTGGTATGAGCAAAGCGGAGCCTGCTCGGATAACCCTTTGTTGCAGATTTGAGGGTGGGGAGACCTTGTTTGCGTTGGAGGGATGGTGTTGACTGGGCCACTTGGAGGGTAGGGACTCATAATTGAATGACATTGGCTCGCGATCCAGATTGGCTGAAAAACTTTTTCAATGAGGTCATGTTCGAACCCCGGCTGTAATGTTGATGACGAAACATACATTTTTACTGGATACCTTTTGAAATCGCGAGAATCAGTTAAAATTAGCGGATCTATTTACTTTACCAACTGAATGTCTGACAGAATTGACTGATTTTTTGGGCAGTCAGATCACAGTTAAGAGCAGAATATAGTAGGTGGTAACATAAAAGATTGGTGGTAAAAAACTCAGCATCAAAAGGCATAATTATACAAAAAAGCAGCTATTCCAATTGAAAATGATTAGTGGACATTAAAGTATAGATAGTTTTTGCTCAATATTAGTTATATTTTCAAACTATAGAAAATGTCAGAACATATTATTTGTTCATTTGTATAGAGACGGTTTACTCTACTCCGCTGTATTTAGTAGAATAAATCGTTGTAAGATTTCTCGCCATTCGAGCTGATTTCGGGATCCATGAACAATATCTGTGTCTCACCAATTTCGACCAAGACAAATCGAAGACATCTACTCCACTGATTAAGTTTCATTTATTTAATGAAACACCCAGAAAATATAACAATCCGCATTCAAATATTTCCAAAATGATAAGGACGAGCGAGTATGCGGGAAAACAGGAGAAGGAAATCTGAACGAATACTGGATTTTCTCAATGCACAGCATCTGCTCATTTTCAGTTCTGTAATTTATTCTGTCTGAGCAATTACAGCTGTGAATGGTAAAACTCTGTATATATTTGCAAATATCTATAAGCAGGAAGTTCGGGATGAGGAGAATGGGAAATCGAGCCAGGTCGAGCCGTGCGATAGCAAACAGACTATTCTTATCCTTAGTTATCTGGTCGCTTTCATGCCCGTTTGCGCTTCGTCGTTTTATTGTACCGGAACAACAATACCGAATTCCTCCACCTTTTCGCAGCGACCAGACAGTAGCAATAGCGAAACCTGCTTACATATTTACGTACGTAGCTACGGATAATTTCATTAAATCGAGAATGGCGCGATTCATGACCCAAGCTGATGTGCGGGACTTATGGTGCTGGTTTTGAAATATCCCTAGTTGAGAAAGAAATGAGAGTCATTACTTTGGTGATTCCGAAAGAAACCGGAAAATTAAGGAGCTGGCGCTTTGGGGGACGCAATGCTGATGGTGTGGTGGTTTGTGTTGTTGTGATGCTATGAATGTAAGTAGGTTGTTGTTAATTTTTTACAGTCGTCAAGTTGAATGAAACTCATGCATGATGGATTAAAGTAAAATGTTTTCTGTTGATAGGTGTATATTAAAGAGACTTTTATTTTGATTGAGATTGAAGTAGTGGTGGCGTTCGGGAGAAATTGTGAATGTGCAGGTAGACAATGAAAATGAGCTTGGTTTTTCACATAGGGGTTGAAATATAATGAGAAACACACGCAAATACATAGTATAAAGATTTAAATAAAATACATAGTCTCATAATAATTTAAAAGTTTTCAAATTTTATTTCAAAATTTTGAAGCATAGTGTTGCACACCGGTCCCAAACTTTGGTTCCATCATTATGCTGTTAAGAAGTGCTTGCAATAACAATCGGTAGTCGTATTCGGGCTGGACAGATAAAATGGGCTTAAATTCATTCTGCGTCTTAAGATAATTATCAATTTTAATCATCACCGTCCTAAGCTGGCTCAAATGGCTCTTTTACGGCTGTATAGAGCATACAATGCCTTGCAAGCACTTTCTGCTACATTTTCCATCGTTGCAGAAATTCATGTAAAATCTCTTGTGTCTGTACCTTTTTACTAATGTTCGAAGAAGAACATTAGTATTAAAATCACTTTGGCCAAAAATTCATATTTCTATATATATATATATATATATATATATATATATATATATATATATATATATATATATATATATATATATATATATATATATCATCAAAAAATTTCAGTGAAAAAATCTCAGGAACGCGCCATCCGATTAAGCTGAAATTTTCAGGACACATTGGTGTATATGCAGAATAGTGCCAGGTCTCACAAAAAGTTAATAATCTTTAACCCTTTGGCGCCGGCGGCCATTTTAGTGATATTTTTAATATACCTATTATTCCGTACACAAATAAGTTTTGCAAAAATAAAGTTGACGAAATAAATTTTGAACGTGTTTTACATGTGAATCCGACAATGTTTTGGAATTTTTTAACCCCATGTGTGCGCTGGGTGCCTAAAAACAGAACGGGAAAACTTGAAAATTTTTAAATTGCGATAACTTTTGACAAAGTTATTCAATCATTACGAAATTTTTAAGACATATTGGTATTATTTAGTTGTAGATTTGTGTAGCTTTTAATGAGCGTGCTGGCAACCCTGTAGCTAGGGCAGACACTGAAAGTGAAAACCTTCAAATCATCGTCTCTCTTGAAAAACTGCCGCTTCTTCAAAAAAAAGCCACTCATATGTAAATCTTGTGCTTTGTTTACATAAACAAAAAAAAAATTTGATATGGTATAACGGGCACGCCTGGTAACCCTTGCCCAATTTACCTATATTTTTAGCATCAAAAACTTCTGTTCACGGAAACTCACGATCCAATGAGCAGAATTAATTGAAATTTGCAGAATGTATTGGTCCTATATAGGACCAGGTCTGATAGAAGTGATTTTGAAATGTGGCTCGTTCTGTGCCAGTGGTGCCATCTTGAAAAATCACTAAAAAAGATAACTGCTTTTAGCCCTATAAATTCTGATTGAATCGTTCGATTTTGACGAAATCCACACAGTAGCTGAATCTTATTTAATACCTCGTTTGGTAGAAATTTTGTCGAAAAATTCGGTTGGAGCTGCCAGCTATGATAATTTTGGTGTCTTAAATTTGAAAAAAGAAAAATTTGGAAGTGAAAACATTCAACCATCGAATTTCCAAAAACTGTCCGTTTCTTACAATAAAACCAATCTGTATACAAATCTTATACTTTATCTACACGTTCAAAGTAAAACTTTGGAAATTTCATGTCGGACAAGAACGGTAACCCTTTCCCAGTCAACCTATATTTTTAGCATCAAAAACTTCTGTTCACGGGAACTCACGAATCAATAATCAGATACCATTGAAATTTACAGAATGCATTGAATTTAAGTAGGACCAGGTCTGATAGAAGCGATTTTGAATAGTGGGCAACTCTGTGCCAGTGGTGCCATCTTGAAAAATTACAAAGAAAAAAAACTGCTTTTTGCCCTATGAAATTTGAATAAGTTACTAGATTTTCATGAAATTGACACAGTAGCTGAACCTTACTCTAAACTCTGTTTGATAGAAATTTGGTTGAAAAATTCGATTGGTGCTGCCAGTTATGGTAATTTTTATGTCTTTGGATTTGAAAATTCGCTCAGGAAAATAAAACTTTTTGCCCAATAACTTCCAGTGCAGTCATGAAATCAATACGAATTTCATACAATTCATGGAACCTACTATAAACATTATTCAGGCCAAATTTGGTTGAAAAGCCACGATAGGGTTGCCAGCTATTGTTGGTTTTGTGTTTGTTTGCAATATCTTTATTAAGCGGTTTTATCGTAGAATTTTCAATTGGTAATGATATTGTAGTGACAATAAACAGCAAATATTAAGCTTTCCATTATTTCAAAAAACTCGCTGCAGTTAATCCTAAATTTCTTTATACTCCTATAACTTCGAATGTAATATAACAACGTGAAGCAGATGTGATATATTTTTGGCTTTGATACTGGCGAAAGGTTGCCAGCACGAGTCGGTTGTGCTACTTTTGTAGCAATAAATGCTCACAGTTAGTATTCATACCGGAAACATTTACAATGAAAATAAATAACCGATGTTTCAATTCGCAAAGTTCTGCAAATTTTTCGGATCGGAGCCCCAAACACCACCTTCAGTTACAGTGCTGCAGGCACTGAGCATTTTCTTCATTGATGTTATATGAGATGCTGCTTTCGAAATTTTGTGAAATAAGCAACTGATAACGAATATAATTAACCCGTGTTTTGCTCTCACAAACGTTGAAATTCATGCCAGTGGTAATATCTGAAACCTTCCACCATATGAGTTATAATGCATTCTTGAGACCAAAGTAGAACGTGGCGTTTGAAACAGTTTGGCCGTAATAAGCAGCTCATGTGGTGGAATATGCACTCAAAACCTGCACGATTCTTCTACTGTTCTTCGAACATTAGTTTTTCTAGCGGTTCAGGGGCCCTAGAGTTTTTCCTTTTGATGTTCGTTTAAAGCCCGACTTGATCGAAAGAAATATGGCTGACATAAAAATATATTGGTATCGTATTTCGGTTGCGATTAAAGTTCATGTTTTTGCCCATAATAATAAATGTCAGAGTGTCTGATAATTTATATTACGTGTCGTCGTCCCGAAGTATTTTATTTATTCACCGAGCAAGGCCTAAATTCAATATATATATGTATATATATATATATATATATATATATATATATATATATATATATATATATATATATATATATATATATATATATAAATACAGGGTGTTTGGTACCCGGAGGCCACTTTTGTAAGGAGGTATTCCTTGATATATTTTGAGCTAAAAATCGTTCTCCAGGGTGCTCCGGTTTTCAAAATCTGCGGAGTTACAAGGTGGTCAAGAAAAGTGTTTCGGACCTGTACCCTGACTCACTTAAATCGTTATATCTTGAAAAATAATAATCATGACGCAAAGTTTTATTGTTTGTTTTTTAAGGAATCAAATTCCCTTTAATTTGATGTAACATCCTAAATTGTAATTGCACCTGATTTTGTAACTGTACCTGATTTTTTTGTAGCAGATTTTAAGGTCATCAGCATACAAAAGAGAGTCAGACTGAATGTTACAAGGAAGGTCATTGATAAACAACTTGAAAAGGAGGGGACCAAGGATGGAACCTTGGGGAACACCAGAAGTAGGATAGAAAGGGGAGGAAGAACAGCCATTAAAAACAACACGGCAGACGCAACCATGGATGTAGGGAGAAAGCCAGGATGTAAGGGAACTGGAAACATCAAAATTACAAATCTTATCTAACAGCACTGAGTGATTTACTCTGACAAATGCTTTTGCGAAGTCAGTATAAATCACATCAGCTTGAAGAGCATTGTCCAAAGTGCACGCAACGAAGTTAGTGAATTCTACTAAATTCGCAGGAGGGATATAGGACGAATGTAGAGCAAAGGACTCTATAGCCGCTTGGCTGTCAGTGAACATTCAAATATTTACTTCAAATTTTTCATTACTTAAGTAGCAATTGGTCGTTAAGAGAATCGCCAACACTTCCGCTTGAAAAATCCTAAGCTGAAGGAAAGCTTCAAATCCAGATTAGAGGAAAAAGCATCTTCATTAGCGCTTCATCAACCTCGCTCGACATCGCTCTAGTTGTCCCACGATCCGGAAAGTCATCGACATTTCCGCACTCCAAGTATCGTCTCTTTTTATATCATATCTTTTATCTTATCGTATATTTATTGAATATCGTTAATTTAGGTCCTTTCGGATGCAAACGCAAAAAGCTGTTTTGAAGCGCTTGCGGTAGACGGGACTAATTTGTCAAAGTGGCTTCTTCAAGGAAATTTGTCAACTACTGAAACGAACTACGACTAGAGAAATAATTCAGGGATAAGAGAAATCAGCTGTAAAAGATGGCAGACTTGACTTTTAAATTTTTCGAATAATCGAAGACACGCTCTTGTTGAACGGACTGTTCTTCGAGTAGCACTATGTCTTATGCGTTCCTTCACAGATATAAGGAAAGAGCCCTCCACGCGCACGCTGGTAAAGGTTAATTTGAAAAACCTGCGTTTTCGTCAATTATAATGCTGTCTAGATGTTTGCTAGATCAAGCGGTCTCCTCTACCTGCTCAATCGATTCGAGATCCAAGTGATCAATGAGTTCTTTCATCAAGCGACTAAGATTTCTCTGAATTGGGCTTCTCTTTCAAAGTGATCCGTTTATCGTGATCCGTGGAGGTTAAATCCTGCTACGGGGTGATTTTCAAGTCATCTCGGTATACGATGAAGTCGAATCGGTAGCCGGCGGTATAGTTACTGTTCTTCAAGTGAAGAAACGGTTCCTCTTTATAACTGGTGCCGGTTACTGGATAGCTCACTGACGTTGGCCATCTTCCAATAACTAGTTGGTAGAACACTGTTACTAAGTTTAATAACCTTCATAATTTCTTCATTTAAAGAAGGTTCGGTGCAAACCTAAGCTGTGAATCTTAGCTTACTTGGAATCTAGTCCTTTAGTGCTGACTAGAATTTCTCATTTGATTCTGATTTGGCCCAGTTTACTTAGTACTAGTCAAAGCATTGATGCTGACAAGTTATCAGCTTCACTCTGCTCTGTTGCCGTCCAGCACCTAAACAACGTGACGATGTCCCAGGATTCAACCAAGTCCTTCCACTTTTGTGGTGGGATGACGCCATCGCTTTTGCTAGCGTCAATGACTGCGTTCAATGAAATTGAAAAGGAGGGTCAGGCCTTTTCCATTTCATTGAACGACCGAGTAATATCCGTTGGGGCAGTCTTTTGTTTTTTCAACTTCTGTTGGCAAGACTGTCGACCTTTGCTTTTACTAAGCAGTCAATGTTGTGAGAGTTTGAACTGTAGGACAAGAAACTCGTTCTCAATTATTTCGCTCTCTTATGGACCTCTCTCATCTCCTTAGAATCTGAATACAATCTTCTCCTGCATGTCACTTCATTTCGTCCGCGCTCAGTATCATTGCGTTAGCACTGCAACGGACCAAAATAAGGGACGAAATTGAATTGCCAAATATCCGTGGAGTAGGCTTGGAAACAATCTCTAGAGGTATGGACAAGTTGCCGGTGGAAAGTGGAGCAGATTTTATGGCTACTTTCCTCCAGTAAAATATCTCATCGAGGAATTAGTCCCTTCCCTGACAGGAGAAGCAAGAGATTTAAATGGGATGTTAAACATTCGGTTTATTTATTTGTTTTTGGCTAAAAACATCGAAGGGCTTGGGTACATACACAGGCGCGTTATCTTAGCACGAATGTTTAGTCACCGAAACGATTTATGAAAAACAGGGATGCCATACTAGAAAAGCTATAAGTTCTTACGGGATCAAGTGCTTAGGGCCGGATCAATACTAATCAGAAGTAAAACCAATCTGAACGTAAGGAACCAAATTAAGGGTAACGAAATTAACAGCGTTTCCTGACGGAGATGATAATATTATCCTGGAGCCGTTCACAAGCAGATTTCACATTTCATTTCGTTACCCCATCAGAAGACGACTAGGTCCAGAACATCGAAAGCACCAACTCAGTGCCTAGGCTATAGTCAAAATCAAATAGTAGTCAACGGACGCAAAGTAAGTCATGACAGTGATACTTTTGGTGATGCTAAGAAGCTACTACCTGAGATGATTGTCTTACTTATCTAAGAATATTTGACAAATTATTTTGAAAATTCTCAGTTTAATAAATATCTCAAAGTCAGGTTAATTAAACGTAGGTTTCAGCATGTGTGAAAATACGAGCTGATAAACAAGCAGATATTGCAGGATTTCAAATATCGGGGGAACCCGCAATATTTTTATGCATTTGAATTCACATCATTCAACGCAACTCCGTGGGCTACTATTCACATAGTGTCAAAGCCTGTTTTATTTTAGAAGGTGAAACGTATCTTCTAGATAAAGTAGCGTCATCCACCTCCTGTGTACAAATACTCATATGTATGTACTTCTTGAATGAATAATCATTATTCCACTTTGTATTTCGAAAATATTTTTAGTCTCGCTAGCCAGGCTAAAGTGAAAAATTTCGGAAGACGAACATACAAGAAAAGCATATTCAAGTTGTGTAAACGGTTAAGAAAGCTAACAGAGTAAAATATTCGGTCTTGGAACTATCTACTTTGGCGTGGGTATGTTTGTTTGTGTGTCTGCTCGCATAGATATATGCGCTTAGAAGATCCTAGAAAGTTATCCTATATTCATGAAAATTGCATTCGGGGGCTAAGTGCTACGTTCTTTTCTTTGAATACCTTATAGGTTTAGCATAGCATAAGCTTTATTCATATCTTAGATGTGTTTACTGTTTTCAATTTCGTATTCTTGTAAAGTAATGTCACCGTATGGTAAATATTTCAAATTCAGATATTAAACGAGAAGTGCATTTGAGCTGTTATAGGTTAAAAGCAAGGAAGAAATCAAATTTAAATCTGCACAGAAAGAATCAGGGTGTCATTGATAATTTAGCTATTTTCAGTCTTTTGCATGTCTGAACCGGAAGTAGGCAGATGAGACTTCAAAACTGCATTGCAGACTAACCTGCATTAAGACGAGAGATCCGATCTTGTAACAGACTAGAGGCGCCGAAATAATGTCATACTTATTAGTCATTTTTTTCTCCTGACTTCGTTACAGTGTAGCATAAATATTCAATTTTTTTTAATATAGTTTTATTACCAGCTAATATGTAAAAACTTATCTCACTCGGTCAGTCTACCTTAAACTTTCACTATCCTATTCACACATACGAACTTACTTACGTATATATTTCTCTCAGCACATACACGAAATGTGCTCGAAAGGTGTCCCTAATTGAATATCATATACTTCATGTTGGAAAATAGAGTGTACTCCTAGTAGACCTCGTTGCAATAGCCAAAGAAGATGCTCCGAGAATTCCACTTAGAAATTTCGCAAGGATCTCGGAGCTACTTTGCATAATTCACGAAAAAGCCCAATTTGCCTTTTATCTTCACACAATGGTACCCGGCGAGGCGAGACTGATACAAGTCGGAAACGTACAGAACTGCTTCATATACATTCAAAGTGCTGTTTTTATCAGATTAAGACATCTCTTATTGCTCTTGGTTTAGCCAATTTCCTATTTTTAAGAGACTATACGAAAGTATGAGCAAACGCTCCATGCAAACGTGTTTCGTCCAACGTTAGTTTATTCTGGATTCATTAGACAGCGATGAGGTCTCGAGGATATGCAGGGATACGAGCAAACGTTATCAAAAGTCCAGAGAGACAATTTGGTTGAATATAAATGTGACCGTTTATGGGTGCTTTGATAGCTACGACTATGTGGTAGATTATCTCCGTTATGGTGTTTAATTATTACCCGAAATATATTTTCAAGATATAATAGTGTGCAATAGTTTTCAGGAAACATATCCAATTTGTTGGTTGAGATGTGGATTGCAATGAGATTAAGAAGTGAATGATGTTTTGAAGTAGTAGAAATAATTATTCGATTGAGAGGATACTTATGGGAAATATACGAAAATAACGAAAAAGCAAATGTAGCGGTTTTGGTTGAAGAAAAGTAAAAATTTCCTTTAGCAATCATTAAGACTTCGAACATTTGTTTGATCTGACTGTGAACCGATTTACGCACGTTCTAAATGTAACATCTAGCGTACTTACGTTTCTACGAACGAGTATCTTGACATGACACTAGATATTCATTTTCCAGAATCGGGTAAAACGGTGTCGTGGAACGACCGATTGCAGAAAGCTCACTGGCTGGCCGAGCAGCTTATTAAGAAATTAACAGATGACTTTACATAGCCACAGGCATAGATGAGATATGGTCTTATTCCCATTATTCCAATACTACAGCGTTTTTTACTACATGTCTCTATCGAATCTTTAAGGCTTGCGCTGCACTTTTCGTGAGGCGATCTCTTTACTTTAACATCTGGGGTATTAAGCCTCGAGTAGCCTACTATATAATCACATGTGTAGTAAGGCCAATTTCGGTGTATCAAGCGATCGTGTGGTGCAAAGCAGCAGCGAATAAGACAAATGTCATAGAATTAATAAAACTCCAGAGATTAGTTTGCATAAGCATCATGGGAGCACTAAAAGCTAACCCAACGGCTGGGTTTTAAATAATTCTAGGGTTGTATAAAGCGCCTAGTATTTCTTAGCACTCAGACAGAAAAAAACAATTTTCCTCATACCCCCAGCCTAACATAGTTTTCTAGAAGTCTTAATGAAATCTTAGGATAGCGGAAGAGAAGCTATCTTCTACATACCTGCCACATTCCAGCCAAAGTATTGATATCTGAGACGCACAAACGTCGGGTATTTGCAGAGAAATAATTCTACAGAGGCAGCTTCTTCTAGGCAGAATGGACAGAAGTCATCCTATGCAACGCCTATTCGGTACGTATGTCCTCCTAGGTAAATTTTCCTGCTGTTGTTGAGTTGGGATGCCGCAGTCGCATGGTAGGGCTCTGAACGGAAGACCTTAGTGTGCCTGGCCCCATTCGGAAGAAATCCATCTCTTTTTGTGAGCATCAACTTGCCACTTCCGAAAGAGTCGGCATACTCAAGGCGGGTTCAGGGCCTTGTAGTAGAAGCGTCGAAACTTGCTTCGCAATAGTGTCAGCAATTTCATATCCTTCAAAACCACAGTGCCCCGGTACGAGAGCAGATGTACTCTATTGAACCTGGCGATAGAGTTCAATTGTGCTTTGTACTCTTGGGCAATTTTCGAAGTAGTCATATGATTCTTTTCATCCCAGAGAAGTTTTTTTGACCAATATTACTCAAAGTGGAAGAGTTCCATTATAGTATTAGGATGCATTAGTCCTTCCAGTTTTCTTTTCTTGGTAAACAAAACAAGTCTAGTCCTGATAAAGTCCTGGTAAACAAAACAAGTTTCGTCTTATCAGAATTCACTAATACCTCAAACACCGACTGTCAATTAAATCCAATGCGCATTGTGTATTTCATATCACATTCAGATTTTTACTGACTGCTGGTGTGGCCACGTCATCCGCATAAGCCTGCTTGTACTGCCATTCTTGTTCCATTTCGTTTAGCAGGGAGTCAACTAGCATACTCCACAGGAACGGCAATAGGACTTCCCTTTGAAGGCATGCATTTGTCGCCTCTGTTCCCAAGTAACAGTCGGATCAGGCTATCAATAGTAACAATCTCTGTGTCAGCATGGCATGCATCAACTTAACTAAGACGTCACTCATGACATGAGCTTCTGCAGCTTCGCATAGTTCCACAAAGGGCGCACAGTCAAAAGCCCCTTCACCATTTGAGATCGCTTCCTCAACTCTCGAAACCAGAGAATGAAGAGCCAACTCGCATGATTTTCCTCGCTGGAATGCATGTTGCTCATCGTTCAAGTGGCTAAACTTAAGCATTCAACAAGTCTCACCAGGCATTTCAACTTTAACGAAGTTATGCTGATCGGCCCAATGTTCCTTGGACCCGAATAATCATCGCTCCCCGGTTTAGGTATAAAGACTACCTTATCCAGTCGCCAAGGTGACAGAGCATACCAAAGAACTGGGCATATCCAAAAAAATTCTCATAAGTTTGTCTCCAGATTGTCAATTCCCCACCCTTAGCATAACCGGATGGACGCCAACCAGGCCCAGGGATTTAAAATTTTCAAAAGACATGAGTGCATCCCTGACTTTTTCACTAGTGACCAGAGATCTAGCTGTGTATCAGCATTTCATTTAAGAGCAGAAAGTTTGATCGGATGCTCAGATACCTTCTGGGTTTCAATGACCGGAGCGCCTGGAAAGTGATCCCAAATAAAGTCTGTAGATACTCCTTTTTGGACTTAGTAAAGTTACCATCCAAGCTTTTTAGAGAGTCAAGTATAGCTGATTGATTCTTCTCTAGGATGTTGCAACGTCTCTCGTGCACCTTCAAATTCTTCACAGAATGATTTCAATGATTCCCTCTTAGAAGTCCTCACCAAATTCTTAAAGGTTCTATACGCGATCCAGTCATTTTCAGTGTTGTTCTTACAATCTCGATTAAGAAATTTCCTGGTACTTTTCCTGAGCTTCTGTAGTTCCCGGTTCCATCAGCGAATTATTTTTCCAGATCTATCTGCTTTTCCTGGTCGGATAGGCCTCTTCATAGCTACTTGTTATGCCCCTATTTATAATGTTTAGCCGCAATTCTATTGACTTTGGTGATTTCATCTGACTACCAGAGCACGCTCTATCTGTAAGAAGTCGATTGAACTTCTTTCTTCTTTCCACCACGGGGATTAGATCCGTGGCTAAAGAGAGTGAAACTTCATCCGACGTATGCCGTCCAGTTATTGATACATTTGCATAGTGATATATCAATAACCGCTCTTCTGATTGGGGTGACAGATTTGGGCGAAAGTTTAAAGTTATCAGCCCCGCAGAAGTTATAGAATGAAAGAGCCTGTCTCCTCTGGCATTATATTTGTTGCTGCCCCTCACAATCAATTATTTTTTTTTGCTAAAGGTTTCTAAGAATTCCTAGAAACAGCAATGGCTTCCTGACTAGCAGGCGTCAGCCAACGTTTACTCGATTGTTTACTTTTAAACACAAATTGCGTTTTAACAACGCTCACTTTTTTTAAAGTCACAAACACAAAAGCGCCCCAAACAACGCGACGACCACGAACGCGCAGTTTAAGACACGTTGATTCACGTTTTGCCAATTCCAGAGAAAAACCGTCCTTCGGAGAAAAGCAAATTACTCAGCAGTTCTCCGGCTACAACCTTCCACCACAAGAGCCAAAACGAGAATGCACAATCAATTAGTGCATGCCAGCCAGATGAAGTATTCATCGTTGTTGTCATTTTACGTCCCGCCTACATTTTTTCGTTCACAGCAGGCAAGAAATCAAAGAGTTAGAATCCAACATCAAGGAGTTAGAAGAAACGTACAGCAAAAAACGTCTAGAGACGGTTAAAAGGATGGCTGAGATGGTTTTCGAAACCTTGACTAATGCCAAAATGCTATGGCTCGCAATGCAATTGGATTTGTAGAAAGCGCACTAATTTTCGGAAATTTTGAACATTGTTCCGAATGATACGCAGGCTTGCATTTGGCGCATCGAGGCTATACGACAATTTAAAACGAATCCGACTAACGTGGAACTAGATGGCTAAAGAACTGACGAAATATTTAAAAAGGCGAAAAACTATTGAAAACTGTAATTTATATTTTAAGTTATTTGTGTATGAAAGGCGAAACTGAAATCGTGACTTGTGGCAATTTCACCTTTTTTCAGTTTTTATTCGGAATCCGTTCCTTTAGTCTTGTAGTTTTCTTACAATTTTATGCCCGAAAAGTAAGATATAATTCGGCAATTGATCAAAGTGTGTACAATTTTATCCTGTAAAAAATATTTTTAATGTTACTTCTCGGTTGAAAATAATTAGACTTTGCCAAAGAGGGCACTCAATTATTTCGGCAAACAGTGTTTTGAAAACAGTTTGAAAATCGAATAGCTCGCTGGGAAATTCCTGTCTTTTGTACAGAAAGCATTTGTTCCGATTTTTGGAAAAAAAACTTGAAAATTTCGAATCTAAGATGAAAAACTCTGATGTTCAAGATACATACCTAAGTAGCTATTTTTGATAGGTTCACAGTTTGAAAAATAAAATAACGATTTTTGTTTACTTCTTTTTTAAATTCAGCTGTTTACCTTTCAAAGGCACGGGAAAATATGGTGATCTTAAAATTAGAGTCTGGAACTGAATCGCAATACATTTTCCATGATGATAAATCAATTCCACATGAAAAGAAAATTTCCAGTCCAATCCCTTTATCAATTTGAGGAATCTTCGGAAAAGTATTCCTATCACTGACTTTTGTCTCTTCCTCTTGATCGAAACTAACTGAAATCGCTAAAACAGAAAATATTTCTCTGGAAAGTTTAAGTGCATTACTTCCGGTTCGGACCTCCTCTTTTCTTTCAGCCGTTCCTTTTCTACGCCTTTCATGTTCTCAACATAAAATGAGAACGAGTATACCAACGAATTGTATCATTCGCGCTCGAGAAAAATCATCAAAACTTTTCTATTTTGATGCTTGGCATTTTACAGAAACTTTCTAGACGTTTACTCTTTTTTGTCCATGTGTTTTTCTCGTATTTCGTATTTGTTCGGTTGTAAAAGTAGCTAGAATTCTTACTACTTAAAACTATACTACACCACTACCACCAAGTTGAAGACGACCAAAGTACTGAAGATTGGTCGGTTTTGTATTCGATTCGATGTACAGTTTTATGTTTTATTCAAGTTTTGTTCGAATCCATTTTCGTTTTGCTATCTTGTTTCCCGTTTTTTTTCTAAGAAGCTGATAAGTTTCTAAGAGTGAAAAACTGTGCAAAGAATGGTAAGAAATGACATCGAAGTGGAAGACTATGAAGAAATAAGTTTGTTGGAGGACGATATTAGTAGAATTTGTTTGGATGACAAAAGTCTTCAAGAATGGGCAAATTACTATTTTGAAAAATTCCAGAATACTAGCAACAATTAGAAATTATTGAAATTATACGTAAAATAGTTATAAGCCCATGGCAAGGTATCTCAGTAGAATTGAATCTTTCTCGGTCAAAGTTGATTGGTTAAATTTAAATCAAATGTTAATTGAAAGTCTATATCAAAATACTTCTCTCGTTAAATCTATATAAAAATGCCAGCCCATAGCTTTGTCATACCAAATTCTTCTCAGATCTGGATGATTCACGAAGTTCATTTACCGAGCTATAATACCATAGTCTAAGATATAAGGAAATCCGATGAGTTTCCCGATAACTTGGGTCAGTGCGTGATAGTTTACCATAGGGAAGCAATTAGACTTTGGCTTTGCTTTCTTAAATTTGTTACGCATTAATAGAACCCCTCTTGTTAGCTACTTTTAACATTGCTAATATAAAAACTTTTAGAAATTACGAACGTGGAGGTGAGAGTACATATCAGTATTGTCAGTATTTTAAATCTCATGCTACCAATATATATGTATTTTTTTCTCTTTAAATAGATAGTTGCAAAAATTATATATTGGCAAACATATAAATTAGCGAAGCTGCAACAGCAAGCTATGTAAATAGAGCATTTTCAAATATAGCTACTGCAACAATAACAACAATAGTGATTATGTAAATTAAATGTTTATAGTCCTTCACGCATAAAGAAAATTTCAATATTCTAGTATTTATAAAAAATAACAGTAATAATGCTAAAATAAAATAATAACATTCCCATAACGAAAAGCATAAATTTTTATATTTTTAAAATAAATGTTAATAAATATATAATAGATGAAGTGATAGTTTAAAAAAAAAACCTATTATAAATCGAATTTAATGTAATATGGCATGTGGGGCCATAATCTCTTCGCCATGTAATTATGGCGCTGGGAGCTATACTGCATGGCTCAGGGCACTATGTGCATAGCGTGTGGCACCATAAATGCTGCGCCATGTAGCATGGGACCACGCGCTGTGTAGATTCTGAGATTATGGCGCTGGGAGCCATATTGCATGGCTCAGAGTACTATGTACATGGTGTATGGGACCATAAATAATGCGCTATGGGTGGGCGCTATGGCTATGGCTCTGGGCGCTATGTGGATTTTTTCAGTGTAGAAGTAGCAAAGGCACGATTATTGTGGGGAAGGTCTTGGGGACAAGCCAGATGAAACTGGGATGCTATTATGATGTATAAGAAAGACCGTAGAAGGAAAAGTCTGTCTGGAAACCTGGCGCTGTAATGATCGCGCGAAATAACAGGACTCGATACAATCAAGCTTATGAGCCCCTAATTCGCAACACAAGAGATTAGAGAAGAGCTGTGGTGGAGCCGGAAGAAGCACCAGTATGGAAAATCCTTAAGTCTGGTCGGGCCCAAATTGCAAAGGTGGGTTGAAGTAGAACGCAGCTACCAGTACCTGGACTACAATCGTACAAGGCGTAGCTGCAAAAGTTTAGACCAAATTATTAGCTGCTCGAAATATAGGCAGGTTGGCAACCGGGTAGTAGACTGCTCTTAGCACGTCGTGTATATATGCACCAAACCAAATAATATGACGTGAGTGAATCCGAGCATGCCAACTGCCTATTAGGCTTTCAGAGATGCACTCGGTACCAAGAAAAAGCTACAACGAGCATGAGAGTGTTTCAAGGAAATTTGCACAGCAGCAGAGCAACGGATGACCTCATCACGCTACAAGTCTGCTAACTCAGTGCTCACACCGGGCCTCGATTGTCAATTTGCTCTACCATTTCCGATGGCAACGACTATCAAATTTATGGTATCCCATGTGTGCGTGGGCAATTTCATTTCGAAAATGCCTCTGAGCGGGAAGGACGTGCGCCATATCTGAGTGTCAAACGCTCTTAAGGAGTTATTTGAAGTGCAGAGCGAAGAAATTCTGCTACTTATGAAAACTTTAGGTGTAGGATAAATAACTTTTTGGATAAGCGGGTGAAATTTCAGGCGAAAATGTAACTATTATATGATTTGCTGGGGTACGAAGGGGAATGCGATAAAAATTATTTGAAAAATCCGCCAATCATCAACAGGGAGTCTCATATATTTAATCATTCAAAATTGAAATTATTTCTCTTTTTTAAATCAAATAAATATATCCGCCGCATCAAAATTCGATTTTTTCGCAATTTCCCACCATTTATTGTAATATTCTGTAGACTATTTTCATTGCTCAACGAGATCTAAAAATCCCTTTGAATTCAGAATCCCTACATTTTCTTATAAGAAATAAAGCATTCCCACGGTTCAGCGCCATTTTGAAACCAAGAACTCTCAAAATATTGCCAGGCAGATGGCCAAGCAAATGGCATACTATATTGCCTACCATTTATGGCAGACCATAAAATATGGCATACCATAGGTAGCCTCCACTAGCAATTTAAAATGTTATGCCATGGGAAATTGCTAGTGGATGCGGCCTGTCAGGTTGTATGATCGAGCTTTCTTCTGATCATATTCCGACAGAGGAGGAGCTGGCCAAGTTCTTCATGACGTGCAAATGCATCAAATAGCAAATGTTTGTAGTCAAGTAAACTCAGACCTGTGGTGCAATGCCTACTAATTAGTCACCCGTTGATATAGCGGCATGTGACCAAGCACTCTCATGGATTTGATATCCATGGAAAGTATCGTTTGTTTGCTATTTCAAGCACATCGGCCAAGCATAAATTATATCATCCTCATCAGCCAGCTAGATGATCTTTTCTTTACGGACGTGAAATACTGCGTCCATGATTAGGGGCTGAAAGGATCCGGAGCCTGATGGACAGCCGATTAAGGTACTAAGAGTCACAGCCCGACGTGGTCCAAAGCAGCTTGACTGGTGATTATAGCTAATGGGAAATTTAATCTGAGCACAACATCGGTATACTATGCCATACTGGGCCTTGCCGGAAAGCTACTTGAAGAGTTGTTCAAGTTGAGACTCTTATCAAGAAGCACGAATTTCAGAAAGGATATTCAAAAAGCACCGGCCTCAGCACCAGATCGGTCGTGCTGCTAGTAACGCTGAACACGTAAAATGGCGAGATGGATAGACATCCTTCGTGCTCTTGAGCAGAAGTTCCGTATTACTAGTTATTTGCTGGTGATGATGAACCAGCGGCGGATGAAAGGCACCGAAGAAGGAGTGAGAAAATGGCCTGTCGCGACACTGGGGTTGAGTTTTGGTTCTGATCTCTGTGAACCCGTGTACGATGATCTACGGTATCTGAAAATGCCTATGAAATGCCTAACGTAGGCTACAGTGATGATGTCTTAGCGGTAATCGCTGCCAGATTTAACGATTTCACCCAGCAGTGAATGATCAAGTATGGCCTCCAGCTGGATGTCTCCAAGACAGAGATCGTCGTGCAAACTCAGCGAAGGTCATTAACTGGAAGAATTCCCATAAAAAATTATTCAATAATTTGGAAGTGTTTTCGATGTTACTTCCAAGTGCTCCTACAGCAGACATACCCACAAACAGTCACATGATAACAGTTATAGGGCCAGTGAAAGGACATCCAAACATCGTGGATCGAGATATATAGAGCATGTTGCTGTAACATAGGAAAATAAACGGGAAATATTTTTTTTGGTATTTCCGCTGCACGTTTCCTGATGAACAAATGAGCGCTTATAAAAAATGCACTAAATATAAGTGCGAAATTTTCCTGGAGCTATGTGATACAGATTCACGATTAAATCAGCAGGACTTGTGGAATTTCGAGCTTGGATCACTTTAGCGTTGGTGAAGTAATCTTTCTCTGGCTGATTCAAATCAATTCACTGCCTAGATCACGTTGGTGTCAGCACTTGTTGGAGATGATGACGTTGCATAACGGAGAACGCAAAAATTAATACTATTTCGTAATATTTACAAACGATAAAATTCAATTAGTCAAGGTAAAACTTGTATGATTTATTTAGCCGTGAATTGAATAAAATAACAACTGTGTCGAACTTGGTATATTTCATATTTCTTATCGGTTTTCAATCTAACTACTAACATGAAATGTCGGACTCTGAAATTATAGTTTGCAAAGTATACTTATCGATCTATCAAAATAGAGGAACTCAGTAAAAAAAAAAACTATTTTGAAAACGGATAATATCCATCGGTAGTTCCGAAAGATTTCATTTCTCAAAAAAGTTTAGAAATGTGCTAATGTTACACAAAAAGCTTTTCCGATCAGATACAAAATATTGACTTCTTTTTGACGTCGTTTGAGCTATTGGCTTCAGATATATGATTTTAGAGTTTCTTATACTTCTTTTAGTTCATTTGATTTTTAGACTTTGTTACATTAGCGATGGTTTTAATTTATGATTTATATGTAGTTTCAGTTGAAGTTTTAGTTGTAGTTTTAGCTGTAGTTTTAGTTGAAGTTAGAGGTTTTGTTGAAGTCGTTGTTGGAAGAGTTATTTAAGGTGGTAGGACCGTATGTGCCTCTAAGTTTGGATAAATTCGGATCCATGATAAAACTGATGCAATCCAATCCCTATATTCTATCAGAAAACCGGTGTAAACACCGGCATTATTATTCCAATATCTAATCACTGGTGTCACAATGCCAATAACTACCCGTCGGTCAGTAGAGTAGACTGGCGAACCATTGTCTAAAATACCCATTGAACTGTGCTTGCGTGAAAAATTTCCTCCGACAATGCAACCATAAGTCTGGAAGAGACCCATTGGTTCTTGTGGGCTGTGGCACGTTTTATAAGATCCAACATTCATGTCTAGATAGTGCAAATACCGATTGGAAGATACAGTTGATTGTCCAGTCGTGGCCGGCAAAGCCCAGCCGGGTACTTGCACTTTCGACCCCATTCGCGGTACTTCAAATCGAGGTGCCATCGGTTTCACTGCGCTTGTTTTCTGAAAATGTTTCTCCATCCTCAATATAACCAGATAGTTGTAAGTGACAACGCCTCTTTCAGATCTCATTCGCAAATAGTACTCGACAAGCCGCGTTTGACGTGTTTTAGCTTTGCTATTCGGATAGTAATCGATGTCTCCAGCAACAACCTGCACTCTGAAATCTGGTGCGTAGTCTTCGAAGTTGTAGTAGACCGAAAGGCAATACAAAGGATGAAATAGTGTAGCACTCGCAACGAATTGACTATCGTTTACCCGCAAAACAGCCACTATACTTGGAAATTGGGAAATTTTCGCCTTTTTCAAATCGCCCGATAGACAATAACAGATAACAGTTAATTTTAGGAAAACGTATAGCCACAAGCAGGCTTTATAAAACATTTCAATTTTTCGTTTATTTGATTACTTTTCTGGAATCCTGACTGAGTTATTGGCTGTAAAAATTGGAATAGGAGCCTCGTAGCTGAACGATTGCTTTAAACACTTGTTTTAAATAAGGTTGATTTGCAACGAGCATTTACCATGATGTGTAGCGATTCGATACAGATTCGTTTCAGAATGAAAAATAATTATGATAATTCAATAAAATATAATTTACCAGTGTATTTTAAGTTGAATTTTTAATTGATTTTCGAGGGCTAAATATTGATCATGCGCTTTCCAAATTTTGTTTTATTCCTCAATAAGCTTATCTTTGACTACACACTTATACCTTCTCTCGAAAATCCATAAATCGATATGAGCTTTGAGGGTAATCGAACTTAAAAATATTGCTCGGAAAGAGTTTCGAAGAACAAATTCTATATCTGATCTTACCGTATTTTGGACCCGGCATTGTTTGGCTAAAATACGATGATCTTCGGAGAGTAGCTAATAGAATAATTAGACGTAAGAAACGAAAGCATTTCGACAGCATGCTGAATAACATGAATGACAACTGTTTGCCTAACAACACTTGATAAGCGTACAAAGTAGTGAGGCACTTAAAACAAGGCTTTAAACTACGAACTAGCCTATGCAGGGCTGCCGATGGAAGCATCATAAGTGGCTCAGAACAGGCGAAGAAAAGATGGACGTCCTATTTCCAGCAATTAATGAACGGAAATGTCCCCGCACTGGCGAATTGCCATCACTAATTGGTACATACCTTGACAATTCCTCATTTCACCCTCCTACACTAGATGAAGTCCGACAGGCCATGGACCGCGTGAACCCCAACAAAGCACCGGGCATCGATGGGATCCCCGCAGAGCTCCTGAGATAGGTGAGATTTCCGTTTTAAGGGCTATCCATGGATTGGTGACAGACAAATGGCAACAAGAAACGATCCCGGATGAGTGGCGAAAAAGTGTTATTCAAAAGAAAAGAGATAAACTGCTATGCGAAAACTACAGGGGCATATCACTACTTTGTACGTCGTACAAACTCTTGACAAAGATTTTAGAGTTGAGGATTTCCCATCACGCTGAGAAAATTCTTGGTGAATATCAAGGTGGTTCCAGACGTGGAAGATCGACAACTGACCAAATATTGACGTCCAAAAATATATTGGAGAAATGCTGGGAATTCAACGTCCATCAAATGTCCATCAAATATTCGTCTATTTCAAACAAGCGTACGACAGCATCAACCGAACTGCATTATATAACATCATGCTGCAGTTCGGAATCCCAGCAAAGTTGGTACGACTGGTGAGAATGACCATGACCGACTCCACGTCACATGTGCTGATTCAGAACAATATGACCAACTCACTTTCGACGAATACAGGGCTAAAACAAGGAGATGGATTAGCTCCGGTACTCTTTAACTTAGCGCTTGAGTATGTCATCAGAAAAATCCCCGCTGACACGAGAGGAACTCTATTATTTAAGTCGACATAGCTAGTAGCTTACGCTGATGACATGAATATTATGTCACGTTGGTTCAACGACGCCAAGGAAGTATTTGTAGCTCTAGACGAAACTGCCAAGGAAGTTAGTCTTCAAATTAACGAACAAAAAACAAAAGTTATGACTCAATCAAGGAAAAGGACGCCAATAAGACAAAACATAACGATAAGGGATTATAATCTTGAAAATGTAGACAACTTCGTGTACCTAGGGACGAACCTCTCGAAGGATGAGAATGAGCTTGACGAATTTAAACGACGGATTCAATTAGCCAATAAGAAATTTTTTTCGGTGCTTCCCACTTTGAAATCTCGATGCGTACACAGGAATAGGAAGTTTCGCATCTATAAAACAATTATTAGACCTGTGCTATGCTACGGAAGCGAAACCTGGACAATGACTCAGGCGTCTGAAAAAGCCTTGAATACGTTCGAGAGAAGGGTATTGCGAAGGATCCTCGGTCCAATACGGGAAGAAGATGGATGGCGAATCCGATACAACAACGAGCTGTATACTATATATGACAAGCCGGAAGTCTCTACCGTCGGATCCCCAAACGATCTCTCAAAGGACAAGCGAGCGGAGTCAGGCCAGTCGGTAAGCAACGCAAGCGCTGGAAAGATTCGATAGCTGCTGACAGCAGGTCGCTTCTGGGAGCACCGAACTGGAGGACGCGGTCACTGAACCGAGACGAATGGAGGCGAAGAATTAAGGAAGCTAAGTCTCGATTCGGGCTGTAGTGCCTCGATTATGATTCTTTGGCTAAAACCTTGGTGAAGCAGGCAATGCACAATTACTTTGCTAGTTTGGGGTCATTTATTTCTTCTTGTAACACTAAACTTTTTTGGTCATACATTTGGTCTTTGAAGAAAAATACTTCTTTTCTGAACCATGTTACTTTCAGTGGCTGTAACTCCTCATCACAGAATGATGTATGTGAATTTTTCATAAATTTTCTTTCTTCCTTTCTTTCTTTTCCTAATTTTGCTTTCCTTTATCCTTCACTTTCTCTTATCCATACCAACTTTATTGCAGTTGAGCGCTTATTTTCAGCATTGGCCAGCATTCCGGTGGTGGGTCTGATTGTATTTCCAATATCTATGCGTGGTCTATGTTTTCCTCATTTTGCGTCCCTCTCTGTATCCTCTTTAATTTGAGCCTATCATCTTATTTTCTTCTGCCTGGGAAGTTTCTAATATTTATCTAATTTTTAAAACTGGAGATGTGTCCTCCGTCTCCAATTATCGTCCTATTTCTTTTCTCGCTTGCTTCAGTAAACTTCTTGAAAAAATGCTCTTCTCTAGAATGTATCCCATGATTCATCCTATCCTCTCTCTGGAACAGCATGGGCTCGTGAGAGATAAGTCTACTTTGACTGGCCACATCCTCTTCTCAAACACAGTTGCCCTTGCTTTGGATCATGAAGAATAAGTGGACGTAGTGTACACAGATTATTCAAAGACGTTCGATACTGTCGACCATAGAATATTACTAAATGAAGTAAAACAGTTTGGTTGTTTTGGTTCACTTCTTTCTTGGTTTTACATCAGTAATCGTGTGTATAGGGTCTGTGCTTGGTTCATTATTTTTAATAGATTTTTATCAATTACCTTCCTTCCGGTATCGATTTCACTTGTTTATTGTATACTCACGATTTAAAAATGTTCAAGTCATCAGGTGAGCCAATGGTTGTAATATTCTTCAGAACGATCTGTGTAAAAGCAAAAAGCAATCCCACGACAACCCTTGCACGGGTCTAGGGGTTGAAGCTGGTAGAGAGCTTCATTACAATTTTTTTTTAATCATTGTGGATACGAGTGTGGAGTGATTAGTTCCACGACTCGCTTTACCCCTGATTTAAAATCAGGAACCTAAGCAGAGCTAGGTGAACTCAAAGTTGGGTGCGCTGACCCTCGTCCGAACCTGGATTCGAACGCAAGAAGCCAGTGATCTACCCACTAGGCTACTCAAACTTCAACGATCTGTGTGCGCTTCTTAATTGGTGTAACCACAATTCCGTGTACTTAAATGTTAGCAAATCTAAACATATGACCTTTTTCCTCAAATTTATCCTACTTCATACTACTTGTCTTATTCATTTTCCAATAACTTTCTGTCTTCCGTTAATGCATTCAGAGACTTGGGTGTGACTTTTATTTATTTATTTATTTATTTATTTATTTAATTCAAAGATTCATCACAACAGAATACAAATTCCAATTATGGCAATGATATAAGAAATGGATTAAAAAAAAAAATAAACATTGAAGTATACAAAAAGAAAAACATAATTCGATAAACTAATGACCCAACGCTCAGGTCTAGAATAAATACTTTTAAATACCTTTTAAAGGTAAAGAATGATTGTGGCAGAGGTCCAAGCCCTAATTCATTATGGCGTCGAGGGATTCTGACGAAAGGAGAAAATAAGTATACATTTGTACGAGCGAACGGAACAGTGAAAACTTCCTGAGACCTGTTGCCCCGTAACGAGCTGCGAGGTCGGAATGCATCGGTGAAGCCTGAAATTATACCACGCTGCGATTTGAACAGGAAGCACTCGTCAAGCAACAGCCGGCGTGACTCCAAGGTCCGAATTTGAAGGAAGGACAAACGGGAAACATACGGAGTGTAAGGGATATTATATTTAAAAAATAAAGAGCGTGTGAACCTACGCTGCACACACTCGATGGCCTCAGAAAGGTATAGGAAACGTGGAGACCACACTTGACAAGCATATTCGAGGACACAACGAACTAACATCAAAAACAGACGAACACATGTACGGATGTCAACGAATTTAGAGGCAGAGCGAAGTACCAATCCAGAGACTCGGGAGGCTTTAGCGGTGACTTCCGCAATATGGAAATTAAATTTTAATTTAGGGTCAAAAGTCACACCCAAGTCCCTAAGTTGATTAACGGACGACAGATAGTTAGTGGAAATTGAATAAGAAAAAGAAATAGGAGATGATTTGAGGGAAAAGGTCATATGTTTACATCATATCATATGTTAGAATTGCGGTTACACCAATTAAGAAGAGCACACAAATCATTCTGGAGAATAATACAGTCATCAGCTGACCTGATAACTCGGAACAATTTTAGATCGTCAGCATTCAGTAGACAAGGGGATTCGATAATGGAAGGCAGGTCATTAATAAAAATTAGGAAAAGTAAAGGACCAAGGATAGACCCTTGCGGAACACCAGAAGAGGGATGAAAAGGAGAAGAGGAGAGGTTGTTAATAGTAACTTTGCACTCACGGTTACTGAGGTAGGACGAAAACCAAGAAAGAATTGGCCCGAAACAACCGAACTGTGAAACTTTACTGAGTAAAATACTATGGTCGACAGTATCAAAGGCTTTAGAAAAGTCTGTGTACACTACGTCCACTTGTTCCTGACGATCTAAGGCAAGAGCAACTGTGTTTGAGAAAAGAATAAGGTTAGTCAAAGTAGACTTACCCCTCACGAACCCATGCTGTTCTGGAGCTAGAATAGGATGAATGATAGGATACATTCTAGAAAAGACAATTTGTTCAAGAATTTTACTAAAACAGGGGAGAAGAGAAATAGGCCGATAATTTGAGACGGAGGAAACATCGCCAGTTTTGAAAATAGGGTAAATATTAGAAATTTTCCAGGCGGAAGGAAAAATACCGGATGATAGGCTTACATTGAAAAGGATAGAGAGGGGAACGCACAATGAAGAAGACATAGACCACGCAAAAAAATTGATCCGCAATTGAAATTTAATTTCCATTTTGCGGAAGAGATAGATTCGTTAACACATGATCATGTGTTCGTCTTTTTTAATATTAGTTCTTTGTGTCCTCGAATGTGCTTGTCAAATGTGACCTCCACGTTCCGTATACCTAGCTGAGGCTATGCCTCACCTTCATGTGCTTAACAATATCCGGCGGTAGTTCGTGACCCTGATACTTATCAAGTTTAATCAAAGTGGAATTTCTGTCAACAGTAGAATTTATGATGTCGTTGACGCTAGCCAACAGGGTATCAACTTGACGGTTTGACAAATTTTCGGTCTAGCACACATCAAGATTCCCTACCAATATATCTATGATATGTCGCGTTGAAAAGTACCCCAATCGGTGTTTTTGAAAGATCTTACAGTTTTTGGGGGTCACTTCATGAGGCTCAAATAGGAGCGGAACTGAATTTTTAGCCTAACAGTAAAGTGATCAGACATACCGGCTTGAGTCCAGCAGTGTGGGCGATCAATACTGCTGAGCAGATCATCTGACAGCAGGAAAAAATCTATTATTGAGCTACTACTTGGTCTGGTCGGAGAGTTAGGAGCAACCACTTGTAATGGAATAGGAGGACTACTTTGGTTTCGTCTTCATCAAAATCCATTTTGCACATTTACGAAAGTTTTTTTTTAGATTGACTGATGTAAAAATTCTGATCGGAAAGCAAAAAAGCAGTGTAAATGTAAGTAAATGTCTACACTAAAAGTGCTAGCACGCAGGGATTTTCCTACACCCCCTTACACCCCCCTAATACCCCCCCTGGAAAGTGCATACACCCCCCATAACACGGACAATTTTCCTACACAAAGGGACCTTTGTGTCTTTTGTTCCAAAGGGACACCCCTCCTAAAATTCTGAACACACCCCCCATGAAAAATTCCTGAGAAAACCCCTGCTAGCACGCAAGCTACATTTCTATTTGCGTACTTGATGTGGACGTTGCGGATGCAGAGCGCGTACATTGTTCGCGTTCAGCTCGTGTACAAGCATCGATGACGTCAAATCTGAGCGCGAACTGTGCGCGAGCTCTGGTGGATACGAGCCTTTAGTGGTAATTAGTCCAAATTACCATATGACACACCACTTAAATGATCATTGTGAAACAGCGCATGTTTAAAGCAGCTTGTATGATAAAGTGGCTATCGACGCAACCAGCTTCTTATGAATATAGTACAGCCAATTGCTTTCATTAATTGCAGGTATTGTTACGGTTATGGTTATAGTAATGAGCGTTGCCGTAAGGTATGTCTGATCGAATATTTAATGAGCTGAATGGCAGGAATGTTTCATGAGATGCATTTGTGATTTATGTAACTTATGAATTTTCTAAGCTCTATTTAAGTTTCAAAGGAGATAAGTTTGACATAAAGCCAACTATCTCATAAAGCGATCCTACTATTATTTATTCTCCAGTATGTTTATCACCGTGCGAGATCATATCAGTAGACCTCTGCTTCGATGCGACGTCTCAAAGACATAGTTTTTATAGAAAACATTTCCGCATCAAAAATTAAAATTGGATGAGCCAGTATTCAGGCTATGCGTCGAGAAGAAGGAAACGTAATCTATTGTTCCCGAATGTTTAGCAGGATATTTTTTATAATTTATCCCTTGATAAAGTAGTATAGTAGAAAATATTCGAAACCCGAAAACAAAGTATTTAATTGAAGTAGATAAAAGAGTCTACCAAAAAGCATTACAATGAATTCATTAAACACATTGTGTCTAAGTCGTTTCTTTCGTATTTTTTATAAATAAAGAACATCGCGCTTTTGAAAATAAAGAATTTCACTTTTAAAACCACTAAAATATAAAATAATACCTAGACCTAAGATCTAGATTTTTTATTAGACATTTATTAATTTTTAATTAGGTTTCCAAACATGTATAAAGTTCGATACAGTATTAAATAAATCGCAACATAGTTCCACTGTAATATTCGCTGATCGAATGTGTTTGTAATGCTAGTCAGCTTGTCAGTGTTTTTTGTTGGGTCTATAATTGACACGGTGAGCTTCTATATTTCCATCCAATCCATTCCAGGCAAGAACTGACGCTATCCAGTCTGTATACTCTTTCAAAACTGCCACACGAAGATTAGAATTGCTCGCCCATTCTTCGTTTACTGCTGCCACAATGCCAATGATTCTGTTTTTCTTTTTATTGTAAACTGGTGATCCGTTGTCCATTACACCCATGGAATTATCTGCGCCTTTTTTGTTGCGAGATGTTAGGCAAACAAAATCCTGAAATAAGCCCTGCTTGGAAACATCAACTTTGCACTCCTTCTTGGAGGCTACCTTCATATCGATGTAGTGCAAGTAGCGAGTCGCATTAGGCTCCTTGTTGCCAGTTTTTGGCGCTCCCCAGCCGGCTACTACCACTTTAGTTCCGATATGCGGCACATCGTAATCCAGTGGGTGAACTTTGCCGTCTTTGAAATCTAAACTAAATCGCTTTTGCAGTCTTAGTATAACTAAATAGCGATATTTCGTATTTTTAGTAAATGATTCCTGGTGAAAATAGTATTCCACGACCCGTCTTTCGCGTGCATTTTTGCTATTCTCAGTATAGTCAATATCTCCTATAATGGCTTCGACGTCGTAGTTCTTTGCGTACTTCTCAAAGTTCATCTTAACTGAAAGACAGTACAACGGATGAATTAAAGCAGCACCTGCAACAAATCTGTCGTCTGACAGTCGAACGATAGCCACAGTGCTTTCAAATTGGCCTGCCTTAGCCTCGTGCACGTCACCGGAAAGACAGTTACCAAATTTCGTCAGGTGTAGTAATCTGATGCATATGAAAAGAAAAGAATTGAATAACATTGTGAACTGCATCAAAGACCGACAAAGTAGTGGCGATTGAGTTGCTACTCGAAACACTGTGAAAGGGGAGATAACTGCGCGAAGCTTAAATGTTAGAGATGGAGAAGGTATACCTATAAATAGGTGTGATGGAAATCGAATTGATTTTTTTACAGTACTAAAACAATTAGTGCGGAACTGCAAATTCAATTGACTGAATATCAAATATGTGAGCGCAACGAAATACAGATTGTGTTTTAGTTTAATGTCAAAGGTTCATACGCTACTGTTTGTTGGTTGAAGCAGATCGTCCGACATTACTATTTGGACAGTCATTTTGAAGTTTTCTTTGAACGTTTGTGCACTTCTGGAATTCTAAAGTTTCTTCATTGTCAAACGCTTCTTCATGCTACATAAAAACAGCCATTATGCTCATTTAAGAATAATTGAGCTTGTTCTTAAACTAATTTAAGTCTTTTTTAGCTTTTAATACCGTATATTTTAATTATAAGACCAATTTATCCTTTAGAAAAGTGATGGTCTACATTTGGTCTACTATGCGCCACGGGCTCCATGCCAAAAAACAGAAGCCATTTCCGATGTCACCATGGCATTGGAAGGACTGGTGGCCCTCGTGAGTGATTGGAGGGTGATGGAGGACTCCGCAGGTAGTGACCATAACCACATCACCTTCTACATTTCTGTGAGTAGACACAGGCAACACTTCTGGAAAACGCTTGGTTGGTAACAGAAGTGAGATGAGAACATCGATAAATCTGAGCGTGGATCAAAAAGCTCCACCATGAAGAGCCTCAGTGACCCATGAAGCAGTCGAAGCTACTGTCTCTAGCACTATGGGTTTGATTCGCAAATCATACGATATTTCAATGCCCCGACGGCAACTCTTCTGTCGAAGGAGGCCGACTTACTGTTGGAACGATGAAATCACTGAACTGCGACGCATCGCTTTGACGTGCAGTCGCAAGGTACAGCGGGCCAGAAATAGACCGCAGGCTGCAGAGCTTTCTGCTGCCAACACGGCAGCAAAAAAGGAATTGGGCAAAGCTATCAAATAGAAGGCTCTTTGGGAGGAGTTCAGTTTTAGGCTCGTGGGGCGGGAGGCACAAATTGGTTGCCTGCAGACTTGGTTGCATGCGGAATACCGCTGGCGAGGACAAGACAACCCTGGAACGCATTATCAGCTCGCTGTTCCCGGCGCATCGGCCAAAGATAGTCCACTGGAGGCGTTCTTTTTTTTTTACGGTGGAGGAGCTGATTGCCGTCGGTGTTTTGGAATGAAAATCAAGAAGGCTCCAGGTCCTGATGATGTGGCGGTCGAAGCACTTAAATTAGTAATGGAGAGTCAATCGTAGCTACAACTCGATTTACATATTTTATGTTGAGTGGCAAGGGTCTTCTCATCGTGATGGAAAGTTGCTCGATTGCTGCTCATCGATATGGGAAAGGAAGATTCAAACAATGCAGCAATTCGTCCACTTACCGTCCGTTGTGCATACTAGAAATAGCGGGGAAGCTCCTGGAGTGGTTGCTGAAGCCACGGCTGCTGTTAGCAAGTAGATCAACCAGTGATCCACCTGACAGACTACACATCTTTTGAAACGGGCATTCAACTGCTTATGCCATCTCAGCAGTGATTGGGGCGGTTGTTCTGCTGGTGACGTTACATGTTCAAAATACCTTCGATTCGACGAGATGGACAGAGGTGCTTTGTGTCCTCGAGCATTACTTCTGCATTCATCACTACTTGTTGATCATGCCAGATACTGACAAAGGTGTTCGCACGAGGCTTATCACGTCGGAAGAAGCACAGTGGTTGGACCTGACCTCGAGAATGTCATTTACAATGGACTGCTGCGTCTGGAAATACCAACGGATGTATTTCTCTTGGGTTATTCTGACGATGTGGCAGCAGTAATCACTTCTAGAACTGACGAGTTCGCCCAGTTCAGACTTATTCATGTCATAAAGTAGGTAGAGCTGCAGCTGGTGCCATTGAAGTCAGAGATCGTCATGCTGAAAAAGCGGAGGATACCGGTTGTCATCCCAATGACAATGGGCTCTGCAGAGGTCCTGGCTAGGAAGTCAGCAATGTTTCTGGAAGTGACACTGGACACTAAGCTAACCTACTTGACTTGCAGAGTAAGCTGATGGCTAACGTCGGTGGTCTTGGTGAAACGAGATGAAACCAGCTCCAATTTGCTCTATGGGGCGGAAATTTGAATGAAGTTTAGCAAACAAACGATAAAGTTTATCACTTGAATTGGCAAAAGTTTTTCTACGGATAGAAATGTTAGATTTGAGAACCTATCTTCATTTTGTGATTTTTTTAAATAGGTATACATCGGTTACAGAGTAAATCATAAGCTGTTTTCTAGCCAAATGAGGTTTGTAGAGTGTAAAAATTTAATTATTGTTTGAAAAATATATTTTTTAAGTTTTTATTTATATACTTTAGGCATACATATGAAAAATATCAAATTTCAGATCTCCCTCGGTAAATAGATTTATCTACAACAAATTTTTTTATTTGCTGTCTCCTGCTTTGTACAAAATATACAATATTTAGCAAGATAATAAAATAAATTAAAAAATTGAACATGTATCAAAAAGTAATAAAACATAGCATAGTAAAGTGCCATTTTAGCCATTTTGCCATACATGTTTTTCTTCTTATCCTGTATGCCGTTCATTCGTAAACAACCATTCCAGTCTTTACCTATTCATAGCCAAGTCTTTACCAAAAAGCGTATTTTACCATGTCATCAATACGCAAAGCCATTTGATTCATCGTGCTATATATGTACATGCTTTTCTTCTTGTGCCTTTTGTTGGGCATTCGTACTTTTGTTTTTGAACGCCTAAAATTTAGTGCTGTCGTATCAAGTTTAATAAAATTTTAAGTGAAACAGAAGGGTATATTGACTTTCGTCTAACAGAAAATAATTTCTAGAATCTTTAGTTTTCAAACACCCAGTAAAAATATATTGCCATACTCATACCCGAAATATAGTCGTTGCCTGGTGAAAGTATCGAAAGTAAGCTTAACATAAAATTAAGTTTAACATAAAAGTAAGCTTAACATAAAATACTAAATGAACCGATCCGTCATCATTTATTTTTCACCTGTTAAAGCGACACGACACTAGCATATATCCCTTTGATATCTTTAACCCTTTGATATGTATGACCCTTTGCTATCTTTAGCCCTTTGGCGGCAACGGAAATTTGAGTGCATTTCTTCCGCAGGAAGAACCTGTTTCTTAACCTGTCACTGAGGTGACGGAATTTACCTTAAAACTAGGTATGCTCAAAAGATTTCTCTTAAGTCTGCTTCCAAGTGGTCAACTCCCTCCCTTAGCAAAAGCAGATAAATGCTATCCAGGTCCAGAAGTTTGAGATTTTGAAAGGGTATGATGGCATGTCCTTTTGCTCCTACTGCTGCGAAGAGCTGGACGTTAAGTCAGAGGTGCAGATGCCTTCCACGTTTTAATCACCGAAGTCCCATTTCAAGTGAGTCTCCATTAAAATCTTTAGAGACTCCTTTTTGGACTTGCTAAAGTCATCATCCGAGCATTTTGAGAGTCCAGCTTAGTTGGTTGATCTTTCTCTAGAATCTTGCAAAGTTTTTACATCTCTCATGCACCTGCCAGTCCCTCACAGAACGATCGGAATGCTTCCCACTTGGAGGTCCTCACCAAATTTTTATATGTTTCCTGCGAGTTTCTGTAGGCAATCCAGTCATTCTCTTACATGCTCGACTGAGAAGTTTTCTGGTACTTTTCTTGAGCTTCTGTAGTTCCTGGTTGCACCAGGGAATTGTCTTGCTCTTCATAGCTGCTTATTATGTCCCTATTCAGAGTGTCCAACCGGGATTCTATTGACTTTGTCGGTTTTATCCTATCACAAGGACACGCTCTGTCTGCAAGAAGTTGATTGAATTTAGATTTGCTCTTTCCACCACGGGTGTTAGATCTGTGGCTAAAGAAAACACCAAGTAGCGATGACAAGAGAGTGAAACATCCCGGTAATGATCTAACTATTGCAGACAAACATAATGATGCATAAATAGTCGCCATTTTGTTTGGGGTGACAAATGTGGGAGAAATCCCAGTGTTAAAAGTCATCACCTCCGCAGAAGTTATAAAATTAGAGTGTCTGCCTCTTGGGCGTTAAATTTGTTGTTGTTACATAATCCCCCCAGAAGTTCTAGTCTCTTCGATTCAGCGTACTGGATCAGGTCTTTCAACTCTTGTATTGGCGGTTATAGTAAGGAGTTAAAAAGTAAAGTAAGCTGAGCCGACTATCGTGCGTTTCCTCGGTCAATGCAACACCCCACACTCCAGCCCTAACAACCCAAAAATGTATAATTTGTGAAACATACTTCCGCGCGAGACCGACACGGGGACCAGATTTTATTATGCTACTTTTCAATGTCCTCTGCGTTGAACATGTTCAGAATGACCCATCCTTGTATCCCATCTTTCTTTTTGTGTGTGCATTGAGTGAGGTCCGAATCAAATTTCTAAAGGAAAAGATAAATAATTTAAAAAAGCGAAGATACTTGAAAGAAAGAAACCCCAACGAAAGAATATTTTAGCCACAGCGAACTTTAAAATGACTGATATTTGCTGAGCTGCAAAGCAATATTACGATGTCATGTTAGTAGTTTTCTTCTGTAAGTACTAAAGTACGCCTTTATTTATCATATTTCCAAACGGAAATATGATAAAAGAAGGCGTACTTTAGTACTTACATCCAAAACATTTCATAGCAAAAGAAGATATTACAGACCCTTCACTATGATACACTTTAGTGTTTCTTTTTTGGTTCCATTATATCCATCATCAGAATAATTTATTTCGAAACTAGTTTGCAGCACTTTACGGATGTTTTCCGAAAACTTTCGTCATCTTCTTAGTGTTCTTAGTCAGTCAGTCGGTTAGCAAATACAGACAGATATATCTATATGTATAGACGAACTAACCAACCAAGTAAGTAGGCTTTCAGGCAAGCATCCATGCATCTATCTGTCTGATGAACTGACTAGTAGACCCTTCATTTCATTTTAACGATTCATCACACTTTGAGTGGAATCAAGCGACGATTCGAATGGCAGGAGGCGTACTGAATGTACTAGCTGTTGGTTACGACACGAGTGCTGCGGTGGACAGGACAGGCTGAACGAGAAATAGATCCAAGATGATGGCTTGGCTGATGAGAAACGGAATACTAGAGACGAAGAAGCTATTAAGTCCGAGAAGATGAGAGCATCCATTAGACAAGTTCTACTTGATCCGTTTAAAAAACTTTTACACATTTCAAGTGAATCAGTCTTAGTCGATTGCCGACAGTAGCCTTTTGTTCTTGTCCGTTTCTCGATGAGGCTTTCTATAATTAAGGATAATTGGAAGTGACACATTGGAAGAAGATTGAGTTGTGAAAATGAAGATTTAGTTTGGTGAGTGTGAGAGGATCTGACAATGGAAAATGAAATAAATTGAAAAGTTTTACAGTATGAGGTTCTACAGCATGATAAGTCTGTTTTATATAGTTCGTGTGCAAGAAATTCAAAGGTAGATGAAATGTTTGTGCTGGATAAATAAAATAAAAAAGGTTCATGTGATTGACTGGAGCACGTTATATAAAACTATCTTCACTCAAAACTTAAAAAATGATTAAAACTAAACAATCACCATAAAAAATTGTGGTTCAATATAATTTTAAATATTTAAGTATAAATTTCATAAAAATAATGATTAAAATTTCCAATTCAATATGAAAATATAGAACCATTCATATCACCCCAAAACCTACCAAAAACTCAAATTTCTGGAATGAAAATTTATTCAAATTTAACGATTCCTAAAAGTATCATCATCTGCGAAAGTCAATTTCATCAGTTCGGGCACAATGGTGTAATTAAGTACGAGTCCTCTACAAAACTGCACTCGAGTGCTATGTCAACGGAAATAGCTACCCATTATACCTTATTGTTGCGACAGAGCGCGACAGTCGATTGCAACGGGCCATTTCAACAACATACGATCCGTTACGATACGACCATTACAAATCGAAATATAAATCATACTTTAATCCTTGGATGCCATCATAAAATCTGAGCCCGTTTAATGGCTTTATTACGGGGTGAAGAAGGTTTGTATCTTTGGGTTGTGATGGAATCACAGATTGTAGCAACTAGGGTTTGGTTGCAGTGATTATCGCTTTCGATATTTTGTTTTTTCATCAAGTTGATTTCATTGGGATACCTGTCTGGGATCTAGATATGTGATGACTTATAAAAGAAAGAAACTAAGAAGAAGATGTAAAAATGAGCGAAGTTGTGAAAAGGAAGCTGTTTTGTGCTAAATCGAATAAAAATTTAAAATTTTACAAAATGTCGGTGATTTACAACATTAGATTTGCTTAATTCGAAAAGTGTCGAAGAAGTGCTGAAAAACTTTGCACGTCAAGTATGGAATGAAGGCCAACGAAAACAGTGTTTTTTATATAGGTGTCGTATTTTAAAACTCACTACTGTAAAATAAGCTTTCAAATAACAGCTGTCAAATAAGCTGACGACATTGTCATTTTTGCTCAATAAGGTCTGACAAATCACCATGGACAAATTTACACCTCAGCAGCATCTACAAATTGTGGAAATGTATTTCCGAAATCAGTGTTCGAAAGATCGTTTCGTGAGTGTCACGTGCTATTCGCCATGTGATAGCAAATTTTCGCAAGCAATTTATGTCGCTGGTCCATAGACTAACGACAAGAGAACAGTGCGTTCAAAAGAGAATATCGCAGCCGCGGAAGCCAGTGTTACTGACAACCCAGATTTATCGATTTGTAGACATGCGCAAGAAGTTTGGATTCGCCCCTTCACTTCGTGCAAAATGTGGCGCAATGATCTCGGTTTGAAGGCTCAAAACATTCAATTGATGAAAGAATTAAGGCCTTATGACCATTATATGTGTCGCTCATTCAGAAAATGGGCCGAAAATCAACTGGAAGCTGATCCTCTATTTTAGGGGAAAATTTTGCTCAGTTTTTTTTATGGCTTCGTCAATAAGCAAACTTGCCGCATCTGGAGCAGAGAAAATCTTCGTCAAGTCATGGAGATATCGTTGCATCCGCAAAAATGCACTCTATGGTGCGCAATGTATGGTACGCATTGCATGCTGGTGGCATCATAGGGTCATACTTCTTCAAAAATCAAATCGGCGAGTGCGTTACTGTCAATGGTGACTGTTACAGAGCTATAATATACCAGTTTTTGTTCCCAAATTTGCGTTATATGGATGTGAGATAGATTCGGTTTCAACAAATAGGAACCAGGTCACTCACAGCGACTGCAAACATAGATTTATTTAAAACGAGATTGGGAAACCGCAATATCTCGAAATATTGACGTTCAACAGGCCACCGAGGTCGTGCGGTTTGATTCCGTCGGATTACTTCTTCTGGAGATATGTGAAGTTGTTGGTCTACGCTGACAAACCAATCACGGTCGACACTTTAGAAGCCAACAGAACTCGCACCAACATCCCAGTTGCTTCAAAATGTGGTCGAAAATTAAACCTCTAAAATCGGTTTCTCTAGTCGCGGCGGTCATTTGTATAAAATCATCCTCAAAAGGTAAATGTAAAGAACCAAACCCCGCATTAAAAAATAAGGTGATTCGACAAATACTTTTTGTTTTATGCAAGTTTGGAATCAAAACCCTCTGAAAAACAACCTGTGACGAGAAAAAAGGCCAACTTCATGACGAGCAATAAAGGTCATCATAACTGGTTGTCCCAGTGTTCTTCGTTGAAATCTCTAAGAGCATCTAGCTCCTATGTAAACTTGGTCACATTTCTCTGCTTCTTATCTCCAAGAAACTTACGAAACATAATCTGGACAGACACACTGAAAAAAATGTATTTAGGACGTAGTCATATGTAACAGCGCAGCATTTACGGTTGCAAGCGCTATATGCATAGTACGCTGAGCTACATCCCCATGCATTATAGATTTTTATGTTATGTGCAGCATTGTCTCAGCTCCTATGTTATATAGCCCCAACTTCTCTGAACATAATCTCTGCACATATCAATAAAGTAAGCTAAATAACAACAGCTTGTACAGCCAAGTGGGTAGAATGTCGATTTTGGCTTTTAGGATCAGGGCTTATTTGTAATAATTTAAAAGCCAAGAAATACAATTTCACTAATTACGGAAAAGAAAACAGGTAATTTATGTCGTTGGGGGCTATAATACACAGAGGTCAGGACTGTAATATATAGTGCCTATTTGCATGGACTTTTTACATTGTATGATTTTTACTCAAGGTCAGTCTTTGGTAATATGTGGCATAAATTTAGAATATCCGGTTTTTTCGCATGGACAACTTTATGTTGCCTGTTCACGTACAGGCAAACCTTCGGATTTATCTATTTACTATCGAGAAATTGGGCAAACTAGAAACTTTGCTGACCAAAGAGCATTACAATAAATATGAACAGGAATTTCAAAATGAATTGCGTTATCTTATTTGTTAATGTGCAGCGAAGCGAACAGGGCTTAAAAATATAAATATATGTTTTTCGATGCTTACATTCAGTTAAGCCAACCACACTTTGGTTTTGCAATGATTTCAGGAATTTTTCGTTTCCATTTCCGATGAACTGAAATTTTCAGAATTTATTGATTTAATAACTTACTCATAAATATACAAATGGAGTTGTATTAAGAAGATAAATGGACGATGCATTTTAACTGAGTTAATGGAGGTCGATATATCGGGATGCGAACATGAATGCCACTGAGATTTGGTTAGTCGGGTGTGTAAATTTTTTGGGTAAACATAAATACATATGGTGAATATTAATGTTAGTTATCATGAGCAAAAGGATAAAATTGAGTAGTGATTATATGTTTTTATCTTAACAATACACAAATTTCTATCTTGGTTTCTAGGATTATGTGAGATGAAGAGTTAATGCAGGTAATAATTAAAGGACATGGTCGGAGCTAAAATATTTTTCAGCAAGTGATTTGAGCGAGTCACACTATCCGATAAGTGGGAATGACATCAAATCATAATCGATAGTTCCGTTTCTTCTTATAAGGTATATTAATTGCTCTTCGCTTTGGTAGATAGTCGAATAGCATACTCCACTGGATGTTCATCTTCCCTCTCTCTAGCAACATAGTCATTATTAGCATCGCAACGCAAGATAAAAAATTAAGTTTCGGTAGCCTGTCGTAGGACTGTTGTTGAATTGAGACAGAGCTTCAACACATCAAAAGCTGATTGCTGACTGTTCGCTCATTCCCATACGGCTTTTAACTTTGCAAGAAGTGTAAGTTTTCGTAAAGTTTGTGATAAAGCGGTTATACGAACATGCTGTTTGTAGGAATGTTAAAAGTACTTTTAGGTTTCTGGCTTCCTCTATCTGTTTTTTGCTGCTGTCATCTTCTCGGGGTTTACGAAGATGTCTTTTTCATCCAGCAAAGTAATCACACGATAATCCTTTTCGAGCCTGGAAGTTGAAGCTGATAGAAAACTTCATTCAAAGATTTACAATCAATGTAAAAACGAGTTTGGAGTGATTAGCTCTACGACTCATTTTACCCTTGATTAATTATGGTGCCTATTCAGAGCTAGCTGAGCTCAAACTCGGTGCGCGGTTTCTCGTCTGTATCTGGATCCAAGCCAGGGACCCCACCCCACACACAACAAGAGCCAGCGCTCTACCCACTAGCCTACACGAAATTGTGGTATCTATTCCAAAAAATCCAATTTCGAGTCAACATAAGTTGTATTTTTGGACTTGCAGCTCTACAATAGGCTACAAATGAAACAAAAAATCGCGAAAGTGAAAACATGGTATAGCCAGTTTAAGTTTCATGTAAATGAGTGTCGCCTTGTGTTGGACTGTCGTAGCGGTATTTTGTAGTCTAAATGCCATTATTTTGAACCTGTAATTCCCGAGAGGTGTAATTATCACTGTCTTGTCTTGGTCTTGGTTTAGTGGCCCATTTCGACAACACCCAGCATGCAGATCGATAGTTGTCATCGACAATGTTTCTATAGACAGCATGCCGGAGATAATCCATTCTCGAGTGGGTTAAAATTCTGTACTGTTAAGGCGTTAAGCCGTCGGAACACCAAAAGTTACTTCTTTTTTTGGAACCATTCTAACAGGAGATGTCAACACAGAGTTTCACCTTTTGATGGTGTTCGTGCCTACGATATTTAGGATTTCCTTGAGCATCACTTCCTCCTTCTACTGTGATAGGTGCCATGAAGCACATGCATTAGGTGAGCTATTTCCGGTATTTATCAAATGTTTTATGTATCTTCCTAGTAGACCATTGACTTCAAACAATGTAAAATGGCTCAAGAGAACCTCACCAAGCTACTTCTTTTCTTCTGATGAAAGTCAGAGTGCTTCATCGTCACTTGATCACTAACAGTTGACTTCGATTTCTGATACCTTCACGTCTAAGGTAGACCTGACTATTTCAAGTGTAACTTCATCTTGGAAGAAGAGGAAACTTGGTACGGGAGTATCGAGCAAATCAAGTCCATGGTTGAAGTTTCGAGTGAATTAGGTCCATGATTGATGATTCGGATTTTTGGGCTGATTGACTCCGACATTTTCTGCAAGAATCCTGATATCTACTCAATTGAACATTCTGAGCTCCGTCGTGTTGATGCTTCGCACAAGGAGCTTACCAATTAGAAACATCAATTTCACTTCGGAGGGTGAAGGAAATTCTCATTTTCTGGCCATCCTGTATGAAAATAGTGGCGTTCATAAGTTGCGTGGCTTCTCCGATGCCGTTTTCTTTCATGCAGAGGTTTGTTAAATGCACGATATTAGTACTTGCTGCTGTGTCGACGAAACCCCAGCTGATGATGCTACTGACACTGATGCGTGGAGCTGAAAATAATAATTTTGATGTTTGACGGTGTTGACGGAGAAGTAACTGGTTGGCACTTGCTGAGCTGATTTTCTACAGACGGCTAACTACGAGTAGCTTAGAATTAACGCAACCATAACAGGATATTGACTGCTTGCCTTGGGATGCTATCACGGGATCTGGGATGTCTTCCCGTTATACCTAAAAGAATCAACTGGATGTCCAAAATAGCTGCAAAAATGCTACTTTCTCCTTCTGGGCTACTCGTTCCTGAGATATGCTTCTCTAAATGTCATCATCTCGGCTTAGTTTTCAGCGATTAACTTGGATTGTTGAATCAGTTCTTCGAAAATGTAAATACTATTGTCCAGCATGAGTTACCGTTCTTTAAAGTGTGAGAGTAATACCACGACAAACTTTTTTCAGGTCTAGCGGTTGAAGCTGGTAGAGAGGTTTACTCACAAATTTGAAATAAATAGTGTAGTTCCACGACTCAATTTACTCCTGATTTAAATCAGGTACCTATAGGTACCTGATATATGTAGAGATAGGTGAACTCAAAGATCTATCCGCGGTCCCTCGTGCATTGATTCGAACCAGAGACCCTGCACATAAGCAGCCAGTGCTCTACCCACTAGGCTATTCAACCTTCGATCCAAAGTGCAGAAGCTCAAAAATTAAATCCAACAGTTTCTCGTCATCCTGGAAGTGCTCGAACGTTTTGCAAAAAATGGTCCTTTATTGCTGGATCGGTCAGCATATTGTGTTTTTGTTTGGCCTCAATCAGTTCAAGGATACCTGGAATGTGTTCAATATTCTTACTATAGCTGCTATTTTAGCTGCTCTGGCTGTCCAATGTTACGAAATAGCTGCTATCGGATGCTTGCTATTTGACAGTTGGGCTGTCCAAGATTCCGGAATAACTGCTATAGTAGCAGCTATTTGCTACTCGCAGGCTGGAGGATAGCCAGAAAAATGGAGGTAGTAGACAATGGAGTGGCCCTTCACATTTGAAATGTATTGGAGGGGACGTAACCAAGAGGTAAGGGGTATGCGATATTTTGTCTGCCTATTGCTGATGTTGTGTTTCCCTCGTGCACATCTATCTCATTTGGAATCATACGTCATATGATCACCACGTGGAAAATATCTTGTCAAGTTGATAGATGGGACGCTTGGCGAAAGTTGCAGGGGTAGATGCAAGGCAGTCGTATCACATGGGCGACTCTACTATTTTATCTCTATGGCCAGAAAGTAGCTAAGGTAAAATGGATATGCGTGCACAGCTGACACATTGTCCAAAGGTCATTTTAGATTAGAAATAGAAATGAAAAGAAGCTTTCGCGCTTTGGTGACAAAGAAGATGAGCCACAAATTTGAAAATAGTGCTACCGTAAACTAAATAGGAGCTTTTAAGGGGTTACCCCCACTTGTAACTTTGAAGTTTTTCGTTTTTTTTTGTTGCATTTTTTTTAAGTATACCTAGCTAAGAATACGTCCTTCAAATTTCAAGTCGATCCAAACATAATTAACCGAGATATGAGCGTTGAAAGAGAAGAAACTGTTGCTTATACAACCGTTACTTATACTTATGAACGCGTTTTTCTCGAAATGACATCTTTGAAGTCGGTGACCAAAATTACTCGAAAACTACTGAACCGATATTTTTGAAACTTAGCAGGCTTATTTAATACATAAAAATGTAGTGTTTGATTGTTCGATTTCTTTTTCAAATAAAAAATGGCCGTTTTATAGCCAAAAGACGACCATTTTTTTAAGTGAAAATCGAAATATTAACTTTGACTGTCCGCCATTTTGTGAAAAATGGATATTGTTTTAAATCTATCGATCAAACACTAGTTTATACTATTATTTAACTAAGTCAATCGCTATTTTTTGTTTCAGATTATCCACTTTGACACAATTTTAGTCACCGCAAAAGGTGAAAATTAAAATTCCATTGTTTTGACGGCCATTTGTAATTAAATCATGTAATATTTTTCAATAAAAAAATACTGAAAGGTGTTCGAAGTAAGTACTTTAAGAAAATATAACAGTTGTTTAAAAACATTACGTAGTTTTGTCAAAATAAATTCATGAAAATGACCTATTTTATTGCGCTACAAGTGGGGGTAACCCCTTAAGCACTTTAACCCAATTCGAATTTTAAGTAGGCTTTTACACCGCGCAAATCATCTTGAGTTTTTAGAAGGTGAGTGTGAAGTACAAAGGGCCGGGTGCGCTGATTCGTGTACCAGCAAATTTTCAATGTTTCCTTTTTGTTGTTTTTCATAGATATGTCGTCAAAAGCCAGTAATAAGGAAAAAGTTTTGAACATGTTCGGAAAATTTTAATGGTTTCTGCAGCTGTATGATAAAAAACACAGAAATTGCATACAATTTCCGAAGTTCTAAAATTAAAACTTCAAAAAATTGGTTATTTAGTTGTGCTGTGTAAAAGGCGACCTACGAAGCAGCTCTTGGTTGTCCAACATATCCAATACCTACTTGACCTAGCTACTGCGAATTTTGACACTTGCTAAAGTGATGCTATGCTATGCTTTTGGAGCAACACACCCCTGGTATCCTGGTCGTAATAGTGCAAGCGCTTTTAGGAAAATCCTTGTCAATTGATCTCAAGTGCTGATTTCTGCTTTAATTCCTTGGCAGCTCATGGATACGACGCCATGCAAAAGTCGTTACATTTGCAAAACGGCATTTCATTTTTGTGCAGCGTTGCCGTCCAAATGAACTTTTGCACTTTCGGTCGCTCCCGTTCTTTATTAAAGCAAACGCTGCAACTAGTGGAATTACCGTAGTGATTACTTAGTGATGGGCTGCTGGCGGAGTGTAAAGCTGTAGTAACCTGCTACAGTTGCTACTGTGTCATTTCAATGAATGATTTCATTTTGATTTTTCCAAGGTGATGTTTTGGACCTCACATTGTGCGCCCCTTGTAGCCAAATAATAAAATCGTCTTCTCAAAATCAAAATCGCAAAGTATTGAAGCGAATTATTGTTTAAATTGCATGCACTTGAATTCGCTTTGAATGACAAAATAGTTGTTAAAAGCAGTGCAGAAAAACCTAATGATTATTTTACACTCCTTCATCATAAAAATACCCATGGCCACACTTCAAAAATATATCTTAAATTTATCAGCAACTACCAGCAAATATTACCGGTCCACAATCATTGCGCCCACATGTATGGCCAATCTACGTTAGCTTTTTGTGATCGTATGCATTTTGAAGTTCCACTGACTTCCGGACTTTGAATTCGTCTACCACTCGACGAATATAAAAAGGACATCCTGTTTGCATGCTTGCACGGACTTAAATTCAAATTTCAACATGAATTTATGACCAGTATGGACGAGTACGAAGAATTATGTAGTATTTGTGTGTAGTTATATGCATGAACGATAGTTTTTCGGTTAGCCTAGTATGTCGTGTTGAAAATTTTCCAATCGTTTGTTATACGATTTGACGGAGAATAATGGAAAAGTCTTTTGTCAGTGTACAGGTACTTGAGCGAGAATGCAGTTCTGTAGGAACAAGCGAGATGCAGGTTGGTTATCATAAATCTATGGGAATGACATTTAAATTTGCAGTAATTCATTGAAAGCAAGCTTTATGGAATGTGTTAAGAGGATGTTGTGTTGAAAAATGTACGGCAAATTTTTATGAAACTATTTGATTTAAACATTTTTCAATTGGAAAAGTATTATTTTTAATATTTTTTTTCGCAAACTGTTCTTATTGAATAAAAATTCTTAGGAATAATTTTTCGAGATTCTAGCACACATATTTACGGATTAAAAGCAATATCTGCTTCAGTGGCTGATAATTTTTCGTACTTTTTTCCATCCCCTAGACGTATTGAAATTACGAGTTACCAGGTTCTTTGAACAAAAGTGGTTAGCTTTAAATCTGTTTGTTTTAACAAATACACAATTACCTCATTCATCAGTCTGACACTCTTCCGACAAGGAGTAATACTTCATGCTATCAAAATACTCTTGCTACTTCTTCGTGCGTACACGTGAATTTTCAGAAGTACACGACCAAACAATCGAGCTTTGATAAATATCAGCTATTCGATGTCATTATAACATCTCCCATTCGAATGGATTATTATAGTCTTTATCCTTCATGGGGTATCGTCAGTTCAAATGCCTCCACCACCCAGCAATTATCATGATAAATTGAAACGAATAAGCGTTCTTTGTGTACAATTCCGTTTGATTCGAATCGCATAATCGAGGCCAAGAAGAAATTTGTTTCGATCAAATCTGTATGTTACATCTTATTCGTGTCTTTTCCATTTGAGCTCCACTACTACTGCTCCCCCATATCTACGCAATGCGTACTTAAATTACGACTGTAATAACGAATTGGAGCACTTGCCAAGAGCTGTAAGATAATACCGTGCGAAGGGTTAGAGTTGGGGAGAACGGAAGGACGGATGACAGACGTGCATTTGCATTTCGCTATCAGTTTTACAAATGGCTTTCGAATGAAACAGAAACTCATCCAGAGATTTTCTCAATCAGATAAGGAAGCAGCTCTCCTGTCGTACGATAAAAAGAGTAGGGTACATGGATAGCTGGTAAAAGGAGGAAGAATGCATTCAGACTTTAAGGTGGCTTTAAGGTAGCAGAGGAAACAGTAGATAATACTTTGTTAGAGGTGAGTAAGGTTGTACCCTTTTGCTGGAAATCTACAAATTGTGGCTTCACTTTTGCGGAATATTTTATGTTGCACGTTCAAATCTTCAGATTGTGATTTATTTCTAGAGAGATCTTATGATTTTGATAGGTTTTTCTTACATAGTTTTGGAAAAATGTTGCATTGAACGCTACTGTAAAACATTGTAGAACGCTGCTGCCACACCACCGCTAATAATTGTTACTAGATGACATGACCAAGAAGTATTTCGCTTATTTATTTCACTTTTATAGTCTCTGCAGCTGATTTGCAGTAATAAACTATAAACTAAAACTACTACAAACTACAAAATGAAAAAGAGTTTGTTAAAGAAAACACTGCATTAAAGTACAACATGATTACGAGTGCCCTCAACATGTATACCCAAATTTATCTGCACACCATAATCAAAGCTCTGTTGGATCTAGGCTGACTAGACTTGGCAAAAGTGGCTAGAAAATGAGCACAAAGATAATTATAAAGACTTAATTAAAGAAAATGGGCACATATAGAATGAATTAATGTATGTACAATGTGCTGTTATTTATTTATTTATTTATTTATTAATCCCTTGCGCTACAGATACAATTCCACTTACAGCGTCAAGAAAGCAAAAAAAAGAATGAAACATAAAAAAGTAAAAGAAATAACAAAAATAATTCACTAATTTGAAAACTAAAATTAGGACTATGGTAAATAGCAATTCAATGTAACATTTTCAATACATGCTTGAATTGTGAGAACGATTGCGGAAGAGGACCAAGCTTAAGGGCATTATGCGTTCTAGGTAGACGCAGCAAAGGAGAATGGAAATATACTTCCGTACGTGCGAACGGAACAGAGAAAACCTCCGATGATCGACTAGGACGACTGGATTCACGTCTGGTTATCTGGGAACTAAGATCCGACAAAAAAATGCCTTTGCAAAGTTTGAAGAGAAAACACTCATCGAGGAACAATCTCCGAGATTGCAACGAGGACATACGAAGGAGGGAAAGCCGAGAGGAGTAGGGACAATAGGGGATATTGAATTTGAAAAGAAGCGAGCGAGTGAACCTGCGCTGAACAGATTCTATGGCGTCAGATAAATATTGAAAGCGCGGAGACCAGATTTGGCACGCATATTCTAGAATACTGCGTACTAAGGAGACAAATAAATGAATACAGGAGGAAATGAAGTAGTCGATTTTAAACCGACCCCGGAGAATGGGAAAAATATATCAAAATTTCAAAAATCAGTCGAGGAGAGAGGTATTTGGCCAAGACCGGCATTATTGATCCTGCGAAAAATATGATACATACTAACTGAAGCATGCTGGAAACGTAACATTTGAAAAAAGAATCTTTTTCATGACTTCAAATGGTTTTGCAGCAAAAAATAAAAATTTACAATAAAATTGAAATTTACAGTGTTTTAGATAATTTCAGTACTTTTTGGTTTGCAGAAATTTCAATTTACTTTAATGAGATTTTATTTTATTATAGTTAAAAAAATTCTGCACAAATTCGTCTCCACGAGCTTATTAGAAAGTTAATATTTTTCAGCCTACTTCATTGACATGAGCTGAGATTGTTATCATAGTAGCTCGGGCTATGCTACATATGAGTTGAGACTATGCATATAGTGCGCATAGTGGCTAAGAATATTACTTTTTAGCTATTTTTTATACATAGCGTATACCTAGCGTATGTGACCATAAATGCTGCGCTATGTTACAAAAAAATACACGTTATATATACTTTTTAGGGGTCATCATTTATCCGGGCGATGGTTTTATATGGTACTTGCCAATTACTCTGCAGCTTTGGGGATCGGTTATTTACGCATAGTGGATTTTCCAACTGGACCTGGTAATCCTGTTGGACTACTGCTGAATTAGCCATTAAGTCGGACCTGGTTTTCCTGCTGTCAGGTTGTATTTAGTTCAACCACCGCCTCAATATGTTTGTGTATGCCAAAATGGTCAGAGGTCGCTCAAGAGGACTTTCAAACTCCAGGCCGATTGAAGATAACTGAAGATGATTTTGACGCGTGCTCTGTTGACCTGTAAGCCATCAGAAAGAGTGAAACGTGTCGGTCCCATCTCTTTGGTTGTGCTTGATCACTTTGATCAAATGCTGGTTTAGCATGTCGTTGAATCGTTCGAACATTTCACTTGACTGCGAGCGAAGAGACGGTGTTTTTTGTTTTTCATAATCCTAGCAGTTTGCAGATTTCATCGAAAACTAGCCATTCGATATTTTTACCATTGTTTGAATGCAGTTCATGGGGTACACTATACCTGCTGACCTAATTCAAGACGATTTGTCCTCTTACTGTAGCTTCCTCCTAGTTTCATTCGCTGAAGTTATCTGCCACAAATAGAGTACATTGATTTCTCAACGCTGACTCAGACAAAGGTCTTGCAATATTTACGAATACTTCTCGAATCGTACTTCCATGCTGTACCTTCTAACCTGTTCTATATATTTTTGCTTTCAACGTTTGTTGGAAGCGCAGATGGAACACTATTTTTATGACTTCTCAAGCAAACAGTCGTTCATGGACTTTAGCTGGAGTTTTGGGTCTCGCGACATTCTTTCCTGCATCTCTTTTAAAACTTATTTGACACTGTTTTTAGGTGCTCTGTACCGTCTGCCATTTCCCATCTTTGCTTCAGCACGCCACTTCGGTCAGGAGCAACGATACAAATTACCGGCGTACCCTTGTGTCCCTTTTTTCGATGTATTATATCGTAGTTGTATGACTGTAGACTAGAACTATTGATGACATCAGAGTCATTAATTCTGCAGGCCAGTCATTAATTTTGCTGGTCTTTGAATTTGGTTTCTACTGGTTTCAATTATGTTTTCCAAGCCAAACTGACTTTGTATCATCATCCTAATTCACCTCTGTGACTTCCTCCGCCCCTGTTGCAGCTCCTGGATTCGTGCTTATTAGGGCAGTCTGGGAGAATTCGGCCGTCCTAATAGAACCTTAGCTCACTTCAATGTTCCATTTGCCCGTACAAACACCCATTTCTTTACCCGACTTCTGGGTTTACCTCATCAGCACAATAGCCTTAACTTTGGACTTCTCCCTCGAATGTTGTTTGTCTTCAAAGGTACTTTAAAAAATAACGGCCCCTCATATATTTTGAATATGTCCTAATTTACACTATTTTTGTTTCTGATATTGCTATTTTGCTACCTGAATTTATACATTTTCTTAGCTTTTAGTATTTTGTTTTTGTTTGATCTATAATTGGATTTGTTTCTGCTCATGTCCACTCCTTGAAACTTCTACATCAATGTTAAAGCTCCAATCATTACTATTATAAAGCCCGATTTAATTAATTGCTATCCGCCATTGATTGGGGCAACATCTTATCAGGACTTCGACATTATTGCATCAAATTTATCCCAGGAATCCAAAATGTTGCCTCCTGCCTACAAGCTTTATTAATTCACACCTGTTTAGAAAATCCAAACTTCTCAAAATATACAAGCTGACATATTTTGTTTTTGGTTTTTTAGCACGTGGGGTCTACTGGGCAGAGCACTAGCTTCTATGGTAAGGCGTTCCTGATTCGAATCCAGGATCGGACGACAGATCACGTACCGAGCCAGCTGTGAATAGGTTAGATCTGGGGTAAAGTGAGCCGTTGAACTAATGTCGTTTACGTTGATTGTAAATGTGTGAATGAAGCTCTCCACCAGTTTCAACCCCTTGATGTGACAAAGGTTTTTGTGGGATTGCTTTACTTTACATTTTTTGGTAACATAAATTTGCCTCTTAAAATACGCACTATTCGTACACAGTAAACGTTGGAGGCGGAATGCGTTGTGGCAACTTTAAACATTTTTCTTCCGATTGTAGAGAACAACGAATCAACAATAACATTCCTTCGGCTTCCATTAAATATGGAGATCAAGTTTCTAATTCCTATCAAACCAGTTCTGATCCGCCAGCTCAGTGCTTTGCCTCGTTACAATCTGTATCTTTCTCAGTATCTCCTCCTCCTGAGCTATCTGACAGATTGTCGACATACTTCTTTCTTGCATCTTCTGTTACGCCTACTATTATTAAGTCCAATATAGGCAAAAGAAAATCATCTTTCAGCGTTGGCATCGATGACCTCACAACGATATTTTTGAAAATGCCAAGCACTTCATAAGTCTGCCTCTGGCAGTCATTATTAACAAGGGCATTTTCAAATGCCCATTCTCTCTCATTTAATTCTGAATTCAAATGATGTAACCTTCGCAAATAATGTTTGCCCTGTGTTTAATGAGTTGCTCTAAGTTGAACTAGGTTGCGATACTTCAGCCAAATGTGTTTCATGAGCAATTCGGCTCCTCTAACTTGCCCCGAAGTTGCTCTGATTTGTGTTTCATGAGCCTGCTCTAAGTTGAACTAGAGAAATTTAGAGCACGATTTCTGCTCTACCTTTTTTTGGGAGATCAAGTTCCGACAAACCAACCAGCTGTTTGCCAACTGTCACGGAATCGACTTTCAACATAAAGTTATGACAGAAGTAGAGTTTTTTATGTTAGGAAATTGACAGGTTGAACTTCTGACAAACGATCAATTTTAAGAATTACTCTAACTTGCCCGACGTTTTTTGCCTCTCAATTGATCTAATTTGCTCGACTCTTTTGACAGTTGCTCTAGTTTAACTTGCAAGAGATGGTCTGCTCTTTTTTCGTAGTCATTAAACACAGCTATTGATCATTCAATCATTTTCCAAAAACTTTGAACGATACCTGCATTAAATTTTTATAAATGAATACGGACATATCATTGTAAAGGAACAACATGGTTTTTTCTCGGGTAACTCAACATCCACAATTCTCGTTTACTTCAAGAATTTCGTTGTTAAAGCTCCGGAGCCTCAATTTAATGATCATACTGTATATACTGTCGATTTTAGCCCAGAACCGATGTTTCACAAAGTTTTAGCATGAGTCATTTTTTTTCTGTTTTATATGTATTACCTGCCTCCACTTCTTCATTTTTAGTGTCTGTTTTATGCTAAATATAAGATCAATTCATGCTGGTGTAAAGCATAACAATCTTCTTCTGAATATAAGCAAATGCCAAACATCGTTTTTTCTCATAAAACTCACCATACTGTTTGTAACTACTCAAGGGCCATGAAGCTAGATTCGAATTTGATTTTCATGTCTCGAACTTTGTCCATCTAGCCTTTGTCCATCGAGCTTCTTAACTGCCAGGCTTTATCATCAGATCATTACAAACATTCACATCCATGTCACTATCCTTACTTTTACAGTCCTCACTTGTCCGATTAGTGCTTGATTATGAATATGCTTTCCTGAACATGAATGTAATAAGAAATCCGTTGAATCCGTCCAAAGAAAATTCACTCGCTCGTTGCTTTATAAGCACGGTGTGAAGATATCAAGTTCCGTTATCTAACCAGTGACACTCGGTTCTCAGAAAGTTATGGAATGTCGTTTCCTAGATCTTCAGTTTACTTCAATTAGCTTTTACAAAGATGAACGAGAACCTATGATTCTCTCCAGGTCGGTCTATTGTTGCCTCAATCTTTTGAAGCATTTAACCTAAATTAAAAGCTTAAATTAACTTACAGCATATAACTGGACAATTATCTGTATGCTGTATAAAAATAAATATGTAAATAAATTGCTATCGTATAAGGAAAACTTTTCCAAAACAAAAAAAAAACATGCGTTAACAAATATTCTTTTGTCAAGGAATACTCTCCGTCTCTTCATTTCGTCCGTCAATTGTGCGTCCTCGAAGCACTTTGCTCCATTTCACGTTACCACCTGAAATTTGCAAGGGTAACACACATACACACTCACTAAAAAGGCAAACAGAACAGACTTAGAAATGTTCTTTTTGTGTATGCAATATATCCTGCGATATGTACAAATAAATCCGTTCTAGTGAAACATGAATGAGTAAAAAAAGGTCGACACTTCTGTTTCGATCTATACTTAGTATCTGAATCCGTCCCATGGTATGCCCTTTAATGGCGAACGTATAATATTGGTGTCATGCCATGGAGAAAACCAATTCAGCATTACATAAATCTCCATTTCATACGATAAAGAATGTTCGGGGGCGAACTGATGGGGTGCATGGATCCGGTGGCATCGGAAGCGGCGCAAAAAATGCCAGATAAGGGTGACGGATATCCATTTAGGAGTAAAACAGTTTTTTTTTCTATAAACTGAAAGAGATATACTAACACCAGTGCGCTGGAAGTTAGGTAAATTAAATTTCTTTCTCATCGTTTGCGAACGGAAGTTGAGAATAAATTTTCACTCAGCAGAAAGATCTATGGGGATAATCCTTTTGGTGCTGGATTCGTCTTGTCGTCGTAGAGTCTGGAATGCTTAGTTAATAAAGTGGAAATGTTCGGTGTGGTTGTCATGGGTTTACTTATCTAGTTTTTATACGTTTTTTCTGTTTAGTAGAGTAGAGTTAAATGAGAGTTTTCGGAATTCATAGGCTTAAATAGTTGATGCACAGCTAAATATTTAAAATAGTGCTGGATGTTTCAAAAAATAATATTCAACGACAAATATGTACGAGCTCTTCGATAATTCTTCAGAGACCATTCGTTCTTTCACATTTGAGCATAGCTCCCTAGGGTGATACCGATTCTATTCAGGTCTTATTCAAACCACAAACATTTTCTAGTCAAAACTATAATAACGCTTCAATGATTTAGCCCAGTGAACATCGGTCTCTTCCCAGCCTAAATCCATATGTATATTCCAAAGCCGAGCACTATTATCCTTTCTACCTGAACGTATTAAAAATTTGTTTGTTTTCCGGTAAAAGGAAATCCCGCTCGACTGTAAACCGCACAAATTCGTCCGTGTGCCCCGGTATAACATATGCACATACTCATCCATATATTATGCATGCGCATTCATAGTATTGGAATCAAACAAAACAGTTGGTCCATCGCGTCGCTGGCTGAGTTGAATTCAAACTTGAACGTATAACGAATCCAACGCCATAATCCAAATAAACTTGAAACTCCACTAGATTTTATTCGCTCCGTGGCTTCGAAAGCTTGATGCAAAGCGAAAATTTTGAGTAATGGCCACGAGCAAAACATTTTAAATTGAACTTCGTTTCGACTGTACGGTGTGGTATTCTTGTTGGCCGTTTCGGCCACCGAAAATCTCCTGCTACCCATTTGGTTCGTTTCCCGAAGGGTAGGAAAGTGTTTTCGACCGAAAATCCTCGGAAAATAATAAAATTAGAATAAAGTTGCCGTCAACTCCCCGAAGGGATGAAAACGTAACGGAATGGCTCCGATAAAAGTTGAAATATCAAGATTTACATTTTGCTGGGAACGGGCAAGTTCTAGCTGCGATGCTACAGCTCGTAACGGGCTATTTCTTCGGGTCTTGAAAACATTTTAGTACGAAAAGGCATTTGAGAAGAAAACGATTGGCCCCCTCGATCCGCAGTAGTAAGTAGGTAACATCTTTCAGATCTACAAAGTGTTTTTATTTCCATTTTTTTATACTTTTCGCACCTCCCTCTTCTGAGAACGCTCCGAGTTGTTGCTGTATTTTGCTTTCTGGTCTTTTATCATTTTATCAATTCTCGGAATCGGTCCCGTAGCATTCGTGGACCTAATATAAATTATTTAGAAATTTTTATTTTTCATCTATAAGTAACTTGTTGGATGAAGTCTGTGAAAAATAAGTAAACAGGGAGTATAGGATGTGGGTGAAGTGGGATTAGCAATGACGTTCTGTTGCTTTTGGAGAAATTAAGCAAAAATAAGTATGCGTTGGGTATTTTTTTATTTTTAGGTCCGTTCGTAGATACATGATACATATGTACGTTTGTATGTTAGTGAAAAAAAGAACAATATTTATGGAAACACGAGCCATTCAATCTTAATGGTTGCATTAAATCTAAACTTTAGGAATAGACTATGCATTTTAAACAATAAGCTCAATTATGTGCTGACAGTGTTCGTTGTGTGTAAAAATACTGAATTGAATGCACCTTTTCAAGTCTTTTGGGTAAAACTCGACTATTCCTTATTTTGCCGATTGTGTTAATTTTTGTGTTTTTGTGATTGTGTGTTTGTTTTTGGGTGTTTGGTTTTATTCTTTCGTAGTAATTGTATTTAAGCGCAATATTGTACTAAATACATTGCAATTAGTAATTGATAATAGATGGTGTGAAGTTAGCAATCATTTCCGCCTCCGTTAATCAACAGCACGAAAATTTCATCAAATCCCAGTCTCACTTCCACCCATCGAAACCAAGAAGCAGTTGCAGAGTAATATCTATAGCAACTTTCAACATATTCAATATCTGCTTATGATAGAATTACATACACGAAACCCTGCTGCTTCGTAGTTTGAATAAAGCACAAGATATGAGGCAACAAATGATTTTTTCCTCTCAATTATAATCAAATATTGCGCTTACTGCCGCTTCGATAAAAGCACAACAACAAAAATTTGAGGTAGGTTCTGTTTTAAAACAAATGCATCCGAATCTATTACATATAGCTGCATGATTTAATCAATGATATTGAAATAATAGTCACTTGGCATGCGTAAGATTTCTATTATTGAATATTTATTCACGTCTTTAAAAAGTTTTAGGAAAAATAAAGTCGATGCTCATACTAATATTTCATAGAATATATTTTCCTTCGCGTGCTCTTTTAAAATTTCGACCAAGCTTGTTGCAGCCTGTGAGCCAACATGTGGACGGCATTTGCTCTCGAAGTCGCTTGTCTGCAGGGGTTTTCTCAGGAATTTTTCTTTGGGGGTGTGTTCAAAATTTTAGGAGGGGTGTCTCTTTATTCAGCAAAGATATATAGTATCTATCTTAGCAATAAAATTTTGAATACTATTATATTTTTTAAATACTATTTTAATTTAGAAAAAAAATAGCGATTTCACCGTTTTTTTTACATGTAAAGCACCTAAATTGAAAATATCCCAAAACGTAAATGAATTTATCAAAGAACCGCTAGAAAGATTGACTTTAGCGAAAAAGCAGAGGTAATGCGTAGACTGCATTTGAGATTTTATGTGCTGGAAATGTTAACGAAATCACTTTTTCGTACTGATGACCGGATCATCATGTCGGATGTTTAATTCCGCATTATCAGAACAAAAGTGGCGAAATCGCCCGATCATCGCCACTGAAAGTATTTGTACCTACTCCATTTTCCAACCAAACAGTGGACTTTCGTTTAATCTAATGACTGCTTCGGAATTTATAGATACAGAACGATTTCAAAGGCTACCGCTCACAACGGTTTGAGAATTTAAATATGTGTTGCTTATTTTCATTTAGAGATCGTACCTTGAATCATAAGCGAATTCGATGGTAGTATCTTTTGGTTTAAAACTGACAAAAATTACTGTTTTTCCAATTTCTATCCTAATGTTGATACCATGGTATTTACAAGACACAAATTTTTTTTTTGGTTGAGAGATATTTGAAGATATTATTTCAAGAGCCATACGATTGAAAGCATATTCTCCAAACTTTTATCACATCTGAATTGATCCTACTTAAGGCTAAAATATCATATGAATTTTACTTTGATCTGATCTATCAAATCTGGTCGAGACCTCTCGCAAAAACAAATTTTCAATGCGCGAAAAATAGGTAACTTAGTGGAAGGTCACCGTTCTTGTGCGATGAATAACTATGAAAATTTCAAACTGGAAAGCATTCAATTTTCCTGAAAAGTGGATATATTTCAGTATAGTAAATATAATAGTTTGAAGGATTTTTTTCATGCAAAATACTACATATTTACCAGCACATTTTCCCAAAAAGAAACTAAACACAGAGGCTTATTTGTTGCAAGCGTACAGTATCCTGTTTTACCAAGAATAGATCGGGTTAAAACATCATGTTCCAGCCATTGGCTCAATTATCAAAAGATAACAAGTTGGTCTCTGGATTAGCACCAATGTGGGTTCGGTCTTCATAAAATTCTCGCAATTACTCTACCTTAATTTAATCTATTCTAACCTTATTTTAAATATATCATGCTAAATATTTTTTCCTTTTCGTTTTTAGTAATGCACATTGTTTGGTTCATAAAAGTGATTAGGCCACCAAACTAATTATTAATTATTATAATTTCTTTAAAATCTAATGACAGCATCGGAAGTTATAGGGCATAGAACATTTATTATTCGGAGTAATTTTTTAAAATGGCACCAATGCCACAGAGTTACCCACATATACAAATCACTAAAAGGCAACACATTCTGTAAATGACATATTGATCTGATAATCCGGTTGTGAGCTCTCGTGAACAGAAGCTTTGAGTGCTCCGAAAATAGGTAATTTTGTGAAGGTCGAAAATAGGTAATTTTGTGAAGGTTTTGAAACTTTTTAATTTATAGATTTTTAATTTTGAAACTTTTAAATTGATAGGGTGGACAAAAGGTAAAATTGATCAGTCGTTTGCATTTTTCAGGAGACTCAGTGATTTCAATGATTTTGTTCAGTGTTAGCCGCACACTCATAAAAAATCATTCGTGCATGTGGTCAACATTAATAAACATATTTTGCAAATTTCGTGATGATGCAATGTTTCGGTTAGAAGTTTTGACCAATCATTATATGAACTTTTATGTACTAGGTAAGCGTCCACATAGAGTCAAACGTGTTCAATTCCGTACCCCAAGCAACCATAAAACATTATCAGTTTTAATTTCCAATACTTGATTTTTTACGAAAAACTTATTTGCATAGAAATAAAGGGGTACCTAAAAACTTACTAAAATTCCCGCCAAGTGTCGATTGGATTACGTAGTCCAGAGATTATTTCCCTGGTGGCATAGTGTACATATTATCAAAATTCTCTAAATGTATTCAGAATTTTAGTTAACAATAGTTCACAACCTGCTACATATACATAATTCAAAATCATATATCAATTTCATAGTGAAAAACTCTTTTTAAATTTTGAAATCTTTCTCTGTTTTTATTTGATGAGTGGCATATCATTGAAAAGGTGCAGCAAAATTATCCGTGCTAGGGGGGTGTATGCGCCTTCTAGGAGGCGTATTAGGGGTGTGTTAAGGGGGTGTAGGAAAATCTCTGCTTGTCTGGACTGTCCACATGCTTGCGCTCGCCTGCTTTGGCCTGGCCTTGACCAATATGTATTTGCTACATCAAGTTTGATTTTCCACCTCTTGAAATATTTCACAAGAGAAGCGATGGAACCTAGTAGACTTGAGCTATTGGCTGTAATTTGTCTGGACGTGGGAAAAATGCATGTACCGTCTGCGAAAAGGGAAATGTGAACTCTGCTGTTTCTAGGGATATCTGCTGTGTGCAAACTGTACAAAATTGGGGACAGAGAGACCCTTGACAAATTCCTTCTGCTATAGGTCTTTTAAATGAGAGGATGCTTTCAATTCTGACTTGGAAGTCTCTATTTTGAACGAAGTATCTAATAAGATGGATGAATGCAATTGGCAGGCAGATATTATCTAGTTTGACGATAAGCCCAGCATGCCAAATTTTAGCGAATGAGTCCTGTTGATTTCCTTTTATTAAGACCTGTGCTAATATAATTGGGCCACTTAAGCTTGCTGTAGCTCTGTGGAGTAATTTTGCTTAAAACCGAACTGCTCCGCTGGCAGAGAAACATTTAATAGTGCTATCTCTTTTAGACGAGAGAGGAAAACGTGTTCCACTAGTTTATTGATAGAGGAAACGAGACTGATTGGGTGGCAGTTTTGAGGGAAGGTTAAGTCCTTCGTGGGCTTGGGGATGATAATATCTGAAACTGTCTGAAGGATATTGCCCGAGCAGGTTGTGGAGGCACAGGTTAGTAATGTTATCCAGACATCATCATCATCATCATTATCATTGGCAGTACAAGTGTTGTCCGGTCCTGGCCTCCTTCAGCAATTTTTTTCCGTCGGACCCGATCACGCGCCGATGTCATCCAATTGGGAATATTATGGAGACTTAGAGATTTTTTCTTGTCGATACTGTGAATCAAGCTTTTTACTTCTTGAAAAGATGTTGGTGGAATTGGGTCTCCCCTTAGTGCTGTCCTATTTAATAACAGGGTCGCGGCTTGCTTGGTGTTTTCTTCTTCTTCTAGATCGTCGTCCGAAAAAGTGTTCTCTTGAAATAGAAGCTCTACTGAATCAGCAAAAGTTTCAGCTTGTTTGAAAAAAAGCATTTTTGGTTTGTTATTAATTCTAAAATATTTAGAAATTTTGTCCGTAACTATTGTTTTGGTCGAGGAGGTATATTTGGGCTGACAGATTTTTCTGGTAAGGAGTTCAATAGCTTCCTCCAAACACCTTGCCATTTGAGGCACCTGCATGAATTCATTGGATGGAGATTTCCGGAAAGTTTGCCAGTCTGTTGTTATTTTCCACTTAATTGGGGCTTCGATGAAAATATCTTCAATTTGACAAAAGCACTGGTTTGTGATCAGAAGGGAGCTCATCTAATGCATTTATACACGCACTTTGATATATATTTTTGGATATGCCAATGTCTAAGATATGACTGCAAATAAGACGTAAGTGAGTGGGCTCATTGTGAATGCAAACCCGATACACTATCTTCAATCATAGCTTTAAATTTGAAGATACTTCTTTCTATTTCTATTGCCGTTACTTCCATTCTTCTGAGGCTCGGGCTCTGGATAAAAAGCCTTCTAATGAAGGCTGCTGTGCCTCTTCCTGCCTTTTAATCTCCCATTTCTGAAAATGTGATAGTTGGGGATTCGCAAGAAGATTTCTAGAAGCTTTCTTAAATAAGTATAATAGTATTAGTTTAACGGTATAAGTAAATGGTATAAGTTCATCTTTTTTCGATAGCATGGAACTCGCGGTCGACGTAAGGGCGGATATTCGATTTTTTCTATTCATTTTGCATGAGTAAAGGATTCCGTTATGGCGAAAATTAAGCAGAGAACATGCCCTGAACCATTATTGCCATAAAGTTCTTTATCATACTAAACTTAAAGAGTTCGGTGTTTTCCATCAGTCACTTTAAATGGTCCCATTTTCTTTCCTATATTTCCCACATCCGTAGTTCCTCAAGGTTCTATCCTGGGTCCCTTACTTTTTATCTTGCTTGTCAATATCCGTCCTTCTGTTCTCAACTTTTCCTGTCTTTTATATGCGGATCATTTAAAATTATACAGAGCCATCAAGTCTGTGAACGATTATTTCCAATTGAAAACTGACTTGTTTGCTCTTAATCTGTGGTGTCAAAACAATTTCTTGCCACTGAACATTTTGAAGTGTCAACAGATGTCTTTCTCATATAAAAATACTCCACATGCGTTCTCTTATTCTTTGTCTGGTATTTCCCTGTTAGCTGTTCAGCATTTTAGAGACAGGCGATTAGTGTTTGATTCTAAATTAAAATTTGATGTTCATGTCATGAATATGACGTCCAGGGTCTCTAGGATTGCTGGCGTTTTCTTGCAGTCTTTGTATATGTTTACCAACATTTCCTCCTGCATTCATTTATTTGTCTACTTAGGACGCAGTATTCTTGAATATTTGCGCCAAATCTAGTCTCCGCGCTTTCAGTATTTATCTGACGCCATTGAGTCTGTTCAGCGTAGGTTCACTCGCTCGTTGCTTTTTAAATTCAATATCCCCTATTGGCCTTATTCCTCTCGGCTTTCGATCCTTCGTATGTCCCCGTTGGAATCACGGAGATTGTTCCTCAATGAGTATTTTCTTTTCAAAATTTGCCTAGGCATTTTTTGGTCAGATCTTGGTTCCCAGATAACCAGACGTCCAAGTCTAGTCGTCCAAGTCGTTCATCAGAGGTTTTCTCTGTTCCGTTTGCACGTACGGAAGTCTATTTCCATTCGCTTGTGTTGCGTCTACCCAGAACGCACAATGCCTTTAAGCTTGGTACTCTCCCGCATTCTTTTTTACAATTCAAGTATGTATTGAAAATGCTACCTGGAATTGCTATTTACCTTAGCTCTAATTTTAGTTTTCAAATTATTCAATTCTTTTTGTTATTTCTTTTTTTTTTATGTTTCATTATTTTTTCTTTCTTGACGCTGTTATTAGAGTTATATATGTAGCACAAGGGATACATAAATAAATATATGAATAAATCATTATATGAAGTCGGTCTTGCATGATGCCGAGGAATTGGCTCATTTTTGGGCAGTTGGTGGGGTTTGCAGATTTAGCACTTAGAGAAATTCGTATATAGGCTGAATAGATTATGTTTCTTGAGGGAAGATATAAGATCTGTGCAGGTCTGACTTCGTGAGCTAATGATTTTAAAAAAATGTTTTTGGGGCTTTTGGGGCAGCCTCCACAGATTGCGGGATGTCCTTCGACACAATTGACGCATTTCGGTTTTTGCTCAGGCTGTTTTGTGCAGAATTCTCGATGGTGAAGCCCATCACATTTGACGCAGTGGGGCTGGGCATGACAATAGTTGGATGAATGACCGTATTGTTTTCAGTTGTGGCATTGTCTTTGGCCAACTCGAGGCTTTTGTGGTTCAATTTGGCACAATAGACGTTGGCCTTAATTAGCTTGAACGTTGTAAATATTTTTCTCCTGACTTAGAATGAGTGCTTTGAATAGTTTGGAAAGACCTTTTCTTGTTTTTAAATAGAAGATCTCAATAAAAGCCCTATCTTTTCAGATCTAGTTTGAGCTCATCGGAGCTGAGCCCGTACAGGCCTGTTAAGATAGTACTGAAGTTTTTTTCCTCAATGAGATAATGCGTGTGGTACTGAACTTTCAAGTCGATGAAAATGTTGGTGTTCTTTCTGTGATCATCAGTGGTTTAGAGAGAAAACGTATGCCAAGATAAACCCGCTTGGCAGATACCAGCTTCACGTTTTTTCGCTTAAGAACGCCTGCTAACGTTATCTATTGTTCAGGTTGGTGAAAAATACTGGGAATCAATTTTTAGGTCATATCTGATTTTATCTCAGATGAGTTTGGTGGTTAATTTTTTGCGGCTTTGATTGCGTAGCAACACTAGTGGATTCAATTGACTTTTTTCTTGCTTCTAGGGAAAAAAAATCATAACTGATGATGCTTGTGTTGATAGTAATGGAAGGGTGGACATCCTTCACAATACTTTCCTTAATTGTTGGGATAATATTGTTGTCAGATGAAGAGAAAATCTACCAATCCTTCAAATATTTTGTAGGCCGCCAAAAGCGCATGTGTGATCAAATCACTGACAATTCAGCTTTGGCTGAACTGGAAAAGGAGCTCTGGGGTACATTTATCAACCGTGCGTTGAGTTAAGTATAATCTAGGAAATAATTGTTGTATGAATTTGTTCTGCTTTATTAATGAGAGTAACTTACAATTTATTATTATTATTTTTTTGCTGACAATAATGCTGAGGTGTTATGAAAAATGCTCTTGATACATCAATAAGAAAAATACTGATTGACAGATTGTTAGGAAAATGATGATAACGTTTAAAGAACTTTTTATCAAAGTTTAATGTATTTTAAAGAATGCTGAGAATAATTTGGATCAATCTCCTAGTTCCAAAATGATGAAAATGCTGAGAGTTGGCAACATTTTTACACCTCTGCAACTGAAAGTTTGTCACAACTGCATCATGTCAAAACCAATACAAAATGTGAGTTGAGCTAACCAATGATTGCATCGGAAGTTCCGCGGATATAAATAGTTTTGGGATTTATAGCATTCGGTGGTAGCATCTGACGGTATGAAAATAACAAAAAGGACAAGCGCTAGCAACCCTTCCCTAGTACAAAAGTCAAATGCATACTAAGTTTGCTTCAAGTTAAAGCCACATTCATTAAACTTCTATCAGACCTTTTCCTATTTGAGATCAATAAATTCTGTAAATTTTATTTTGATCTGATGATCAGGTCATGAATTTTCGCAAATACCAATTTTAGGGGCTCAGAAACTGGAATGGTTAATATTCTTGCGGGAAGAACCATTTTGAAAATCGAAAAACGATAATTGTGACAATCGTTTGCGTTTTTTCCTAGAGTAATTTTTCCAGGAAACTCGATATTTTGCAGCATTTCTGTTGGCCTGGCTGTCCCAGCTTTAGGTTTGTCCACACAGTGATCAAAAATCTCACTGAACTATTCTCATAAACATCAATACGTTCTGTAAGTTGCGCAATGAACTAATGACTCTGTGGGAAGTTATCTGAATTTTACAACTTTTCTTTGCTTACTTTCAGGGAGCTTATGACCACATGGAATTAAGACTCCCCAAATTGTTTTCATAGCCAGGTTTGAAACATTATCAGCAGTGACGGCTCGTCAGGGGCGGCAGGGTCGGCCCGGCCGTACCAAAATAATTGACTAATGACACCCCAAAATAATAAAGATAAATAATTAATATTAGCTAGTTAACTACTTCACATTAATTTCTCTCACCCATATCTACCTCAGAAGAATCTTTAATTCGTCATCAGCTACGTCTACAAGCCCGAATTTATATAGAAAACAGATCGAAATAGTCGAGTCTAAACGGGCAAATAACCCGTTGCGTTTTGTCTGCTTCGATTTCAATTCTGTTTCAATTTTGATTTGTGTACGTGCAATGAACAATTTATCCAGCACATACATCTTTCATACGACGGCCAGTCAACTCATGCAGTCAACAGTCCTCAAAATCTACACTCAACATTCATACACTCAATCATATGTATGTACATACGACTGCAATGCATCAACCATCAACGGCGGCTGTATCATATCCAGCAAGCACAAGCGAGAATCGAAGACACGGCCGAAATTGCGGCCCATAGTAAACTGGCCGAGTCTGGCTACAGTCTAAGCAACTCAAAGCTTCTCAGGCAGCCTCCATTCTATGCTTCATTTCAATACTAGCTATTTAGTTAGGTGTTTTGTATCAAATTTCGTACTGATTTACAGACCGGGTAAAGCAAAAATTGCCAGCGGCCAGCCGCCAACTGCTTCAGCTCTGCTTAAAAGCAACAGGCATTGTACATGCTCCGTTAAAGTACGCTAAAGTCAATGTTAGGATGCTTTATGTTTCTCAATAGATGTAAAATAGCGTTGTATGAAGAATGCCTAGTATTTGGTAGGGTAATAATGTGGTAGTAATGGTAGTAATAAAATAGAAAAAAAATATGATTTTTGAATTGGTTTTTTGTTTTGATTAGGAGACTGTGGCTATTGTATAGAATTGGTTTGTCAGTGCAAAACGGTTTTTCGAAAAGTTGTTTTATTCAAGAGATGGTATTGGAAAAACTGAAAGAATGCAGATAAAAAGATGCTACCGTATATCATCTTTTTATAGACGAATTAATTCATAAGGAATATAATTTAATGAAAAAATATGAGGAACTTAATCGCAATGAAAACTTGATAAATTCGTGCGTAGTATTTTATGATTAATGTTCGTGGTATATTCGTGTAGTCCGTAATCAACAATTTTTGGTGTGCGCTTTAATTTTGAAACCTAATCATCGATTTAGTTCGACAGGGAAAGATAATTTAAAGTTTCAATTGCAAGTTTGTTTTTAACTTAAAATGCATAAAAGTTTGCATAAGGAATAATGTTCGATTGTTATTAATAGCAGTGTTACGAAAATTAATTAAAGATAAATGATAATTTTTGTGCTAAAATAATCGATGATATTGCGGTAATTCAAATAAAAGATTCAAATAAAAGATACACAAAGTATTATTGCTTTGTATATCCTTTTGGGAAAAAAATCAACTTTGATTTTTTGTTTTCTCTTTGAAAAGTACTATGACATTTTTAATTCCTATGAGACCATGTAAGTAGTTACCAAAAATTTCATCTTATAAAATATAGCTTCCCTTTTGGCCGACCCAAATTTTTATGTTACGAGCCGTCTCTGATTATCAGTTTTCATTTGGCATGCTTGCTTTTTCCAATTTATTTCGTTCGATAGATATATAGGGAAACCTCAAAATTCACTAAAATTTAAAATTTCGTCAAAGGGTTAAATTTATCGTAATGTTAACTTAAGACAGGCCTATTCTTTAAGCACATCATCATTTCCTGAAAATTTCAGCTATCTTAGATATTTGAAGTTCTGGGCAAAGTGATTTCAATAATATTTTTTCCCCGTAAATCAGCAAAAAAGTTAAATAAGGTTGTCCTATGATAACTCTTTCAAGTCTGGTAGTTGGGTTTGGTAAAGACTTAATCTGCAACCAATGAATATAATTTAACGTTATGCAGATTTAAAGATAATATTATTACCCTTTAATTTATTCCCATATTGAAACGATTGAAATAAGTATGTATATATAAATTGAAAAATATATTGACACCGTGAAACACTCTTTCGATTTATCAAAACTCAGTGGCTGAGTTTAATATGTACTGCAGACGAATCTGAACATGGCGAACTGTTTCAATTGATTTATTGAGATTGAATTTAAACGAACCGAAAACAATCATCATTCATTTTAGTGTCACAATAGGCGTAAAAATAACGTTTTCGAATCTTTTTTGATTGAGGTGTCAAAACGGCAGCTGTTGGTAAGTTCGAAGTAAATTGCTTTTCAGTTAATTCATTTGTGTTGCGATGAAATATTATGGGTAATATAGGAAGATGATTGACGATGGAATTGCCTTTTCAAGATTAATAAATTTCAGACTTGTATTTCGTGAATCAAACGAAAAATAAAAAGTTTTAGTCGAAAGTTGCTTGCATATATATGTATGTATGTAAGTGAAGAAAATTGCTATCGAGCGAATGAAAATGTTATGAAAAAGGTATAGAAATGTTACAACAGTATAAATTTTAGAAGACGAATTTGTTGAATGTTGAATTCACTTGAAAAATTTTGAATGGTTTTCCTCGTTTGGCTCACACAAAGCACGATTTTCTCTTTTCATTTTCTTACTTCAAAGCTCTGATCTTTTTGTCTATTCACTTTATTCCATTCAACCTGTGTTCCTTTCAAAATTCATTTTAAGCCACACATAAGCCCACAAACTCATTACATATACTGTCACAAAAGAAAAACAAAACAGCGCTACCTTTCAACTTGTACCGAATAAATATTCCTTTTACCTTGAGACGTTAACATTGAAATTCATCCAGCTTGCGATCGAAATCCTCTGACTGTCATCGCTCGATTTTACTACCTTACCGTCACATGTGGACATAAAACATATAAAGCAAGCAGAGAACTGCTTTATGTGCGTCCTACACACACACTCTACTTCATCGACAAACGGCTTGTTCGGCTTGTTCATCCTGCTGTTTGGATACTTCGTACATGTCGGCATGTGCGGTGAATAATGTCAACAAAGCCAAAGGCCGATATCCTGATGGCGGCCTTCGTCGAACGAAAATCAATTGGAGCCTGGAGTCACTCACCTATAATGATTCTTGTTTATGCTAATGTGGAAATTCATTGAAATGAAGGGTTTTAAAAGATTTATTTCGTGCTATGAAGTCGGGTTGAATTGCGGTGACAGTGGTTCTTGAACAGCTGGGTGGCTCTGAAATAAAGCCGAGGCCAAGAAAATTACTTTGAATTGAATACCATGTAATTAATGAGTTTGTTATAAATTACATGGTTGAAAGTTTATGCTACAGATATTTGTTAAAGGAAGATTCAAGGGATATTTGCTAGACATTTCTTGGGGCGAGACAGCAATATAACTTGAAAATTTGATTTCATTTGATGGTTTGTTTGATTTTTTCAAATGTATATCATCGAAAAGTAGGTTTTACGAAACTAATCAGATAATCACTCTAAATAATAGGCTTGCGGCTATATACTGTCTTTATTTTTGTAGAATATAAATGGCGCCCACTGTGGGCTACAGCATATTGGTAAGAGAAGAAATACTGTGTCCATAGGAAAAGCATTAATATGAATTAAAACGCTCCAAATACAATAAAACCTTAAACTACATAACCACATGTAATATTTAAGCTTTTTTTACTTAATATATTGTTTTATTACCTGAAATTAGTCTTTGCAAACCTTCATTATAAAAACATTTATTGTGCCGAATGATTTTGTTAATTAGTAACAAGTAGTTTTTTTTACTAAACACTCTGGCAAAGCAACCTTTTATATTAATATTGATTTAGTTATATAATTAAATTGTTTTTTTCATTCTTTTTGCTTTGCCAGTTTAAGGAACCAGACAAGTGTAAGATAATTGATATATATAGTATGTAATTTAATTAGATTTTAAATTGCAGTAAAATAAAACGACGAAAACCCACACCACCGGTGTTTTATTTCAAAAATACTAGAGCTGACAGACTTGTACCAATGGAGTAAAGAACGCTTTTCTAAGGTGGTACATCTCAAATTCACGCTATGCGCTGTGGAAGCTAGTTAGTGGGCTGTAATATCAGATTATAGGTTTTCAAAGAGATTTTCAAATTAAGCATCACGCAAACACATTCCAACTTTATTAGCTTTAACTTAACTAAACCACATTTCCATCAAAATTATGTTTTTAGAAGCTGAGTCTTTTTCGGTTGTTATTTCAACTCGTTTATTATAAATGTGCTTTTATACGTACGAAAGTGAAATCCGAAACATTCAAAATGAAAAAAACACTAGCAAAAATCAAAACAACGTGCGCTAACAACTATAGCATATTAAACAGTTTCTACCTAAAATATTTCCTTCCTCGTTGCGTAAATCTTGGCATTACTCCTTAAAAACTGGATTTTAAAATGCATTTAAATGAAAATTCTTCATAGTGATATATTTGATGAGTCCACGTGAAAATGATTGGGCAGTAAACACTACGCCTCCTACGAAATCATGCCCGTAGTCGTTACCGTGACTGAGCTCGAATGAGTTTCGCCATTCATCGCAGGACATTTTCTCGGACGTGACTTTATTCGTCGATCGTAAAACACTCTTGTCGTGGCATTGAGTGAATAATTGAAAGGAAAAAAATTGCTCCTTGGAGCCGACTAGCTGACTTTCTTTCGCGTGGAGGTACAGATAGCCGACAACGAGGCAGAGTGATAGGCTTGCGAGTAGAAGGATGTAGACGATAAAGACGGAATGTTCCTTCGATTTGTTCAGACTTTGTTTGTGGTTTCATGCATGGCTGGGTCGACGCGTCAGACCGTTGTGCATATAAAAGCACTCATTTGAATAGTGTCGTGCTTCCCAATCATTAATTATATTGTTTAGTTTTGTAGTGGAAATGAGTAAATATTTTCTTACCTTTTAAGCTTTGACTTTGAAAGAGTTTTTTAGTGAAGCTGATTTCAATAAGAAGGCTAATTGGTCCTTAGGCTAATGTCAAAAGTCAAGTGATATCCCAGAAATTAGCACTTAGGACCATGTTAAATGAAAAATTATAAATCGAACTACCTAGATCTTAGTTTTAATCTAGTTTTAGACGTTTTTGAAGAACTTTATGTAATTTGAAATAAATTTTAACGCTGCGTCCTGCATCTATTCGGGCTGATTAAAATATGGTCAAAACCTCTTCATGGTGGCTATAATAAACAATCTTTCCAAAATGTAAGGTTGACAAATATTATTGAGCTTTGGGGAGTTGAGCTCTAATAGAAAAATCTTCAAGCCAATGGTGCCTCCATATCCTGATCCCCAAGCCTCATATCATGAGCAATGAAATATTACTGATTTATCCGAATACGGGTGTAAGATGGCAAGAGCCTGTTTAATTTTATACCTGGACCAAAATACGAAGGATAATGCAATTGGTCTTTAAAATTCCTAATACTCCGGGGGCTAATATTTCCAGCCAATAAAAATTATTAAATTAAGTATATGCTATTAAATCTTCGAACAAATTTTTTTGCTTGATTTGGGATTCAAAGAGCGGTGGAAAGAAGAGCTCGAGCCAGTTTCGGGTAAGTTGATTGTAAGTTGCACGCAACAAGTGAAGTAATTATAATTTTCATTTTTAAGAACTACCAAGTTTTGGTTTAGATTAGCCCTGAACGAAGAGTTTCTATGAGCATACCATGCATGACACTGTGAATGTTTGAAGTATTTAGTCAAATACGAAAACTGTAGTTATCCTTTGCTATAAACTTCTTTATTTGTATAGTCAAATTGAAATAAGTGACCCGTATTGCAGACACGAGGTCGTACATACCTATGTGTTTTTTTTTTTGTGCCGTAGGAGAAAAGGTAGTGCGTTTTCGTGAAGGTATGCAAAGGTTTCAGATCATTACTACTTTATGAACGATATTGGTAGTATTGAGTACAAAAATGGTGTGAGTGTGTCCAAGTGGCCAACGAAGACCTCAGACCTTTTTGCGAACTTAATGATGTCCTTAGTCTCTGCTTTGCCACGTGCAAGAGATCCCCAGCCAGAGCTCGCCGAAACAGTTCCGGGTAGAGACACAGAAAATGAAGCATTGTCTTGAAGACTCCCGGCTCTTGACACTTTCTACAGGTTTCGCTGATTAGGTGTTCCATTTTAATGGCAAGTGCTGTTACGTGGCAGTGGCCAGTAATGATGCTGACCAGCCGTTTGCAGTCAGTCCGCGTTGATTTGAGCAGATATTTAGTAGCTACGAGATTATATGACCTCTACATGATTTCGGTTACTCTGCAGATCTGAGTTGTTCGTCATCTGTACATCGCAACTTGCATCATTTGGAGTCAATCAAGTACTTGATCGGCTCAAGAAGTAAGGCTACCTTCCTTTTCCTACTGCTTAAGCTGGAAGCACTTGGAAGTAGGAATGGTGCATTCTTCTTTTGTGCCAGATCCGAATGCTATAAACACCAAAGATGTTTTGATATTGAACAATTTTCAACAAGAAAAGGGATGATTATTGACAAATTATATTCTAATTTTATTTCTAAGTTCAAGACTGAGTCAGTGTCGATATCTTGGAGAAATGAATTGCTCAAGACCGATTACTATCGTGAATTGAATGTATTTGGATAAAACGATCACCCCACCTCTAACTTAATTATAAATACACAGCCGGATGATGAGAAAAAATTATGCTTTCCAGTTAGATAGATGAAAAAACAATCTGCGCGCATGCGACCTAGTCCCATTCCAAAACGTATATTAACTAGTCATAATATACCCCCGATGAAATCGGAATGTTGATAGAAAAATTTGTTGCAATCTCGGAGGAAGGCAATTTACTTAAAAAATAGACGCTTTATCGTATATTTTATTTAAAACGTTTATTAAAGATTCAACATGATTTTATAAATAAAAGCCTCAAAAGAATAGCACACGCTAATGTCATCCCCTTAGTTGGAACAACATATTTAGCTCAAATTAATAGCTTTACACAAATACTATTCAAACTTTAAGCTAAGCTAAAAACGACATATTCGGAATGGTCTTTGCTCCCCCTACCCATAACAGAAGAATGCCATCCAGAACAGGCACATTGGAAACAACAACAAATTCTGTCCCAGTGAATTCACTTCGATCCAATTCAAAATCACGTCAATTAACTTCACTTCAAAACCGTTAAAGCTGCCTCAAGAGTCCCAAGCCAAAAAAATTCCTTCAAACAATGGGCAATAAGCTAATAGGCGGAAAAAGTCCGAGGCCAGAGAAGGGCAAAAAAGGAGCGAATACTATATTTTGCTTTTGTTTTAAGAAAAGCAGAAACTAAGATCTCATGCTTCGATTTCATATGGTAAGAGACAAATTGGAAGTGATGAAAATGGCAGAGATTCCTGAAGTATTCTTTTCTACATCTGGCGGAAGATCCTCAAACGAAATTGCTGACGAGCTTTTGCGAAGCATGGAAGTGCTCGATATGACTTTGAAGGAGCTGCCCAAGGAGGCTCCAAATTCGAATAACATGAACAGATTAGTCAGAAAACGATTGAGGTTCCTCATGAAAAGCAGCATATCTAAAAAAAGACCAATGAGAAAGCAGTCCTACCAATGGCACTAGGAACCAATAGGGAAAAGCCCGGGCTGAAGAATGAGACTCTAGAGAGCAGCCCGCCGAAGAAAACGAGACGCGACGATGAGAAATCAAAGCATCCAAAGCATCAAGCCTAAGAATAGACAGTAACAGATAACTTATAAAAGGGAAACATAGGGTGTAAAATGCAGAAAATTTTCTCCTTCTCTTTCAAAGACCCTGGTGCTTGTGGAATGGCAAAATAAGAACCTTAATATCATGGAAAATATTATTCAGAGTGATTAAAGGTAAGTGCGCTAAACATTTCATAGCGATGGCAAGTCTCAGCATCAGAATAACTGAAAGGGACTATAGCGTCAGTTTTCGTTTGGACAAGTTAAGTTGACCAAAAAAGGTGGATGGAAAGGTGCCAAGGTTGGGGTAATTTTAGCGACAAGAATGGAGTCTAGTGCAACTTGTATGGAAACAAAACCTGATCTCAGCGTTCTACAACTGCTTAAAAACGTGAGTTGACTTGGCAAACCTGCATCATGCCGAAGCTGCCTCGGTGGAAGTATGCAGCAAGATTGCATCGGATACATATAATATGCGACTAATACAAGAGCCTTGGGTAGATAAGGATCTAGGATGCAGGGGCAGAAAACCCGAGAGTTACGATATTAATTATTACAGATATTAACTTTCTTTTGATGGCAACCTACAACAACAGGGACACAATGGCAGTTCGAGCTTAGGTCTCCATTGAAGGTGTTAAAATAGAAGCGATATTTGTTTCAGCCTTCTTCTTCTTCGGAGTTCAGAGCCAAATCTCAAATAAAAACATCAAGGTACTGGTAGACTACTGTTGAATCGAGAACAAAACGCTTATAATTGACTGTGATACCAATGCACATCACACGTCGTGAGGGAACAGAAGGTTCTCATCAGTTGATAGGCAGAATTCACTGGACCTCACGTTGGTATTAAGCGGAATATCTTAGTAGGGGCTTCATTCTCTGATCATAGGAAGAAAATCTTCGAACAACGAAAAGATAGCATAAACAATTGTTGAAATGATCTTTTTGCGCAATTTCATGGCCAGCATTTAAATAACCCTACCAAGATAGAATTGGAAAATACGATAGGCGAGGTCGCTAGAATAATCCATGAATTTTACCATGACTGTCCTGTAAAAACTACTATCTTTAAGACGAGGTTATAATGGTAGAAAAAGGGAGTTGCTAGCTAAATAGAATCGTGAGAACAGAGTTTAGAGAGGCTTATAAAAAGAAACTCACAGAATACAACAAAAAGCCAAGGAAATCTAACTGAAAGGCTTAGAGTTCCTTCTGCAAGAGTCTCAGTAGCATACTAGATACAGTAAGTCTACAGAAAGCTGTGTCCAAAAGCTATACAGGGCATTTACTACTTTGAACTCCAGGTGGTGTGATGACGATTACCTACAGGAAAACTGGAAGTATTGCTTGAAACACACTTCGCAGGGTGCGTAATTAGTTATCAAAGTAAGGCCGAGCAACAAGACAAACACCCTGATCGGAAACCTTACTTACAAGGGATTAATTGAAGATTGTAATAGCAATAAACTCCTTCAAACTCTTTAAATCAACAGGACCCGATAAGATCATATCAGCTCTTCTACAAGAGGCACAATAAAACTAAATATCACTAGGGCCAGGTAGAATAATCCTGGCTCTTACAAATAGCCATTCATTCTTAAGAGCCATTATTTCCGTTCATTCCTAAGAGTTTCTAAGAGTGGTAACAAACCACCTGATTCCTCGAATATATTCAGCTCTTTCATATTGAAAATCATGGGGAACCTGATCAGCCAAAACATCGGGAATGACTTCTTAGTCAAGATGACTCTTGACAAATTTCCGTTTAACTACCAAAAGGCCAAGCCACCTTTATCAGAAAAACATAATGTCTCTTAAAACGTACAATACGCTCTCATGAAGGGAACGAAGCCAGAGGAGAGAAGTCCCTCAAATGTAGTAAATGGGCGAGTTAAGTACTGAGAAATCGAGGTGTATCCGCGGAGCTGCGAGCGGAAAGCAAACGGCAATCAAAAGGAGAAGATGCTCACAATAGAGGGTTGTTATCAGCCTGCCTTCGTCCCGACTGGTTGATGACCTACTTGTGACTGTCAACATTTTGAGTAAAACCGATCTTGGATACGTAGATGAGATCACAGTAATAAAAATAGGCTCACACTGGGATGTGATTAAGATCCAAAATATAAAAGGCCTTAAATGAAATAGCACAATGGAGCAATCCATAAACTGTCAAAAAACCAGCATGGTACCAGGCACCGGGAAGGAGAAAATCTAGATACGGGTCCTTAAAAATAGGGGCACAGCTGTATGCCCATCATATATATGAATGGAAAACTTACCTGCAAAATCATCTAAGCAAAACGACATTGAAGGCCATTGAGGCGCTTTGAGTGCCAAAATAAACGCTTAGACGCGTTTAGGGTCTGTCTCTAAGGAGGATACTCTGGGTATACAAACATATGATTATACCTATAACTCAATAAGAATCAATAGTGTGGTGAAAGAAAATCGCAGAAAAAAGCTATTAACAGTTAAAAAAGTTTAATTGGATTGCCTGCCAGATATGGAGGTTTTTCTAAAATTGAAAAAGAAGCAATACCACAGACTGTAAGCCTACAGCAAACCTGCCAAAAGCAAGCCAGGCGATCCAAAGATCCATTCTAATAGCAAAGAGGACATCAAGAAATGCTAAAATTCAGCAATCAAATAAAGACTATGGCAACCTTCAAGAAAGAGTTTAAGATAATAATATTATCAAGGAACAAATGGTCCATTTCCTTCGCAGAAAGGGATTCAAATGTGGTATATTAACGGTTCACATTGTAGAGTGGGAGTCAAAATCATAGGACTCAGGTGTAAAACGCACTTCTTTCTCGCTAAAAAGGCCACTATTTATCGAGCAAAACTATCTGCTATTTAAGGCCACGCGTATAATATAGACAATGAACCCTACAAGGCTCCGTATTGCGATGCTATCAGATAGCCAAGCAGTCCTCAAGGGCTGCAATCAAATGAACTCAGTTATACTTTTTGAGATAAGAGAGATGCTGTGAATAAAAAAGGGCGCAAAGCAACCTCGAGCTTTGGCCTTGAGGAACACCAAGAAATGGTTGAAACCGATACCAATGCCAAAGCAGGGGCTACATTTCCTTACATTGGTCCCACTTCGTACTGGGGCTTTGCGAATGCTAATACGGACAGATATGTGAAAAAATGGACTCAAAAAAGATCGGCAGGCACTAGCTTAATCTGGATGGTTTGAAATACTTAAAAGATTAGCTCAGCTTCAATACAAAAAAGAGCGAAAGAAAGAGAGGCTCTCCGTAAAAGTTGTGCCTTATGTGGAGCTTTAACAACAAATACAATAATTAGCCTTGGAAAAAGTACTTTCTCATGATAGCAAGAAGCGAAATGGCAGTAATGTATACTGGAAACAAGCGGCAGTGATTGTCGAGAAATTTTGCACATAATATCAAGCTCTTGTGAGATGCAGGTTAGAACTTTCAGGGCTCTGCTCTTTCCTCCATCTAGGACATAAAAAAACTCACGCCCGCGATAATATAACATTTTTTAAGAAGTCTGGATAGCCTAAAGTACATAGCGCTAAAGTGGCACGGTGGTTAAGGGTAATCTGGATCTAGCTTATTTATTTATTTATTACGTACGTATTTACGTATTTATTACGTATTTATTACGCTGATCAGCTGGAGAATAACTTTTCCTCAATACCCAGGACGTTAATGAAAAACCGATTTGTGCCCACTATCATAGCTAAATTTATTGAAATTCACATGTACAAGGGGATGATTAATATATCTTCAGGAGGCTTTGTAATGAATTGCACTTTGATATGATGATAGTGTTGCTCATTATTTATCATGTGCAAGTATTTTATAATTGGTATTTTATAAGGTTCATGATTCTTTCACTAAAACATTGTAAACTATCTCCATTAAAAAATAGAAAATAATCAATCTTCTCGTCTCTCGCCACCTTAATATTTCTTACGCAAGTGATATCATTAAACTGCAACGGAATTTCGATTTGAAGTTAAAATCTCCGTAATCAAATGCTGGCTAGCAAAGAAATAAAAAATGAACTGCAAAAAAACTTATTTGCTATCCTCGCACGTCCACAACACTGCTTTATATCAAAAGCATTCGAATCGTTTTCTTTCATTTGTTCTCTTCCCGTTTTCCCAACAGAAAAGAGTTTCGCAGACAATACTTTGTAAACTATTTTCTTCTGGTCTTGGAGACTTTGCTGAGCCAGCAGGGAAAAAAACTGCAGCGTTTCTATTCCTTTATTAAATTTTAATAATTTAAATCTCCATTTATGGCACTAAAGTGTCGCCCCCGGGGAAACGAAATATTTGCCTTGGAACTGAATGGAGTAGAACTGAATGGAAGGACTCCTTTCAATACGTTCCTTTTTTCGCTTTCTGCCAAGAATGATAAGTCAGTTTATGCTATCATAGTTCATGCAGACACTGGCTGGTATGTCTGATGGAACATACAAACAGGATAAGTTTTTTCTATCAAAAGTCATCAGAAGTACACAAAGTAACGGAGCGCGAGAACTAAAAAGTCTTCATATGTGCCGCAAGCGAATCTTCACATTTATGTGTATATTGTGAAGGAAATATTTTTTGTGGCAAACTTGCACCACACATCAACTAAGTTTCTTGCCTGCGAGCTAAGAATCCTCGTTTATAGTCTGTGAAGGGTGCGGGAATGAACGTTGTTGAGAATAAAGTGAAAGGCAAAGCTTTGTGACGCCACGCTTGCCGCCATCGTTGTCGCTTTGTGCGCTCGTCATCATAATCATATATCATTCGCGCCACGAAGGGATATCAGGATGTTTTCCATGATTGAAATGCAAAAGAATCGACTAACTGCGAAATGTTAGAATGACGTGAGTCTATTTGTAGGAATGGAGGAGGACTGTTGAACTTTGCGTTGATAGTTAAGGCTGCAAGTAACGTAACATAAAATGTGAAATTTTATGAAAGTTTACAGGAACTGATGGAAATGCTATAAATCAACACCTCACCTAAGAACCTTATAATTTTTACATCATGGTAAATACGGAATAAACGAGCTTCCTTATAGATTATGTTTTAACACCCAAAATAGCATCAATGATATACCAGTCTATAATTTTGTTGCTACACTGCTTATCCTTTCACACTAGTAAAAAAAAACAACACTCTAACACATAATTTTGAAAAGGAAGGAGAGGAAAATGGATGATCAACCACAATGGCGTATTGTATAAATGGGTTATAGCGTGAATCTGAACAGTGGCACAAGGCTCAAAGTGTAGGCTTTGTATCGTTTACGTTAGCTTTCACCGCCTGTACGCTCGTATGTTGGTTGATTTCTTCGTTCATTCGTCTCTTCCCCATAGTTCAGCGAGAGCGCTGAAAAAACTGTAACGACCTTTGGTGAAGTCTTTTAACCTTTCTAAATGTGTACGCACGTCATGTGTAAAGGAAATGAGTCTGCGAAAAAGTAAAAGATGCGAAGCACACCTACCACGGAGCCAAGTAGTTAGATAGGATATCAGTCCTCAGAAATTATATTCGCCAAAGCCAGGCATTGCAATAGCGACCCTTTGCCACAATTTCTGCACACATGACGGAAGCGAATGGGCGGTGATTTTGACTTGTACAATGCCCGATGATGGGATCATATCCGCTTTGGAATTTCATAGAGCATTCATAAATGCAAGCGAAATTAATCATAGGGTATTTCCGTTTGCCCGCCAGACTTTGAATGACACGATGCGGCAATCACGAGATAGGATTGACGCTCGAGATTGAGTTTGAGGTATACGGGGTCGAAATGGTGGTGGATTTTGCTGCAGTGGTATTTGATACGGGAAAGTTTTAGAGAGGGTTAATGCTGATTAATGTGCTCGACGGAGTGACATTGGATCTGTATTCATGGTGTATGATGTTGAATGCATAAAGTCATATTAAATTTTATTGGTCGACCTTAAAGTGGAAAAGTAGATGATGTTTTAACAGATTATCAAATTAATTTAAGAATTCGATTTGAAACTTTGGGCTCCAGTCCTCATGTCAAATTATACAAGTTTTTAGATAATAGTATAGAACCACTCGAAATTTGGTTATTTATTGATTATCTGCATTGTTATTAAATTTTACACAATAGCCTATTTGATTTCAAATCAGGTCAAAAAAAGGAACCCGCTTAAGATTTGAATGCCATTATTAGTGAAAATCAGATAAAGGGCTTTTTCTGCAGAATATATCCCACGGAAATAAAATTTAACACTAAAAAGACAAACAGATAAAGAAAATTTAATATACAATTTGCGAATCCTATAAGCATACGAGGCTGCTTTACGAGACTTGATTTCAATCTGAAATAAAAATAGCATATTTTTATTGTGATTCTTAAACACACTTTGTAAATTCGTGATTTTCTACATTTTTCAAGTTGAACTGCTATTTAATCGAAATTAACCACACTTTTATTCAAAAAAGTTGAGTAGAAGACGCCGTGGTATTTCTACGCGGGATATGAGTTTTATTGGTCTCCAATTTCGTAGAATTAACATTTTCGTCCTCGCGGTCTTCCGTGGTATGATCCTTTACATTTACCCCCTTATCAAGAATGCTTAAATCTAAATCTAAATCTATCTTTAACTCTCGACGTCGAAATTCCGAAATCTTACTAGCCGCGAACATTTTAGCACGCACCATTGACTTAAGTTACTTACCATATATAACCCCTAACCCCGGTAGGGTTAGAGATACCCGCGTGGTGACCTGCAGTCACAAGGAGGCCCTCAGTACAGCCGGAGAAGCCAACTATCGAACCAAAAACGATCTCAACCTTTTCCTACTTAGCACTTTTAGTGCTGCTTTCAGTTTTTCCGGCAGATTTCATTTTGCCGTATCTTCGAAACTAGGCCACTTTTCCCTAGACTTGTATGGAAATTTCGCCCGAAACTACTCAGAAAGGTTCCCGAATTTATGCTAGACAAAAAAATTTTTTTCGGAAAATTGGACGGTTTTTCCCAATTTCCCCTATCAAACAATTTTTTCGTCTTTAAAATATCATTATTATACTCTCCCGACCATTTTCAATCATCGAAAGCTCAATAAAGGCTGTTTTTGCCAGACTATGGCCAAAAAACCCTTTACTCCCCTATTTCACCCAAAACTACTAAGAAAGGTCCCCGAATTCATGCTAGTAAAAAAAATTTTTTTTGGGAAAATTGGACGTTTTTGCCCAATGCTCCCTACCAAACATTTTTTCGTCCTTAATATATCACTATTATACTCCCCGACCACTTTCAATCATCGAAAGCACCGTGAAGGCGGTTTTTGCCAAACTATGGCCAAAAAACCTCTTAGGTTAGGTTAGATTAGTGAAGAGGGCTGCCGGGAATGCGGCCAGCATTAGCCGTCCAGATTGGACCCATTTGCCACCCTCATAGACAATTACACGCATTCACACTTACAGCCATGGCACTGGCAGGATTCGAGCCCCCAGGCCCCGAAGCACGCCGCTTTTCGGCGTGACGCCTTAGTGAGCAGAGCTACCGGACCCCCCTCCCCTCAAAATAAACAAAAAAAAAATCCCTTACTCCCCTACAAAACCGAAATGTTTGTATCACGGCAATATGTCTTGGCCCGTTATGTCCGAAACCACTCTAACCCAAAATTGGCCGATTTCAGCTACTTTTGCCGTATCTTTGAAACTAGGCTGCTTTTTCCTAGACTTGTATGGAAATTTCGCCCGAAATTCATGCTAGACAAAAAATTTTTTTTCGCCTAATTTTCCCTATCAACAATTTTTTCGTCCTTAATATATCACTATTATACTCCCCGACAACTTTCAATCATCGAAAGCATCGTAAAGGCGGTTTTTGCCAAACTATGGCCAAAAAACCTCTTAGGTTAGGTTAGGTTAGTGAAGAGGGCTGCCGGGAATGCGGCCAGCATTAGGCCACCAGGTTGGGCTACTGCCCTCCAAAAAAAAAAACAAAAAAAAACCCTTACCCCCTACAAAACCGAACTGTTTGTATCACAGCAATAGGTCTTGGCCCGTTATGTCCGAATCCGGAGCAAAACTGGAGCGAATCTGGATCGAAACTGGAGCGAATCTGGAGCGAATTTAGAGCGAATCTGAAGCGAATCTGGAGCGAATCTGGAGCGAAACTGTAGCGAAACTGTAGCGAAACTGGAGCGAATCTGGAGCGAAGCTCCCCCAATCTATAACAGAACAATGCAGACGCATTGGGAAGAACAACAACTCCCCCTTTCCATAACAGAAGTTGTTGTTGTTTCCAATGCGTCTGCACTGTTCTGTTATGGATAAAGGGAGCAAAAAAAATGCGCCTATTATATACTGCGTGTCTTTGTTACGAATTTTTTTTATCGGCGTCTCTATGTGGGATTTTCCAAGGGATTTTTCCTGCTCTATTGTTACGGTGAAATACATTGGAATAGTTTGACCCGATATCTCCCGATGTTTCCCTATATTTCTGGAACCGTCTTTCTTTTTGAAAAAAGGGTCTTTTCATGCAAAGCAAATGGGAACATTTTTGTCGTACTAAAAAGACCTCAGCTCAATTTTTGAATTCTTACCTTTTTATCTTAGAACAGGAATGCAGTTACTTTGAAATATCTTTGAAACTTTTTACATTTTCAAAACTTAGAGCATTATTTGGTTACCATTGTTGCCATTTACCTCCAATATAAGGCATTGAAAATTTAATGGCGCTTTTTAGTCTCAAGCCTCTTTAGATTATTAAAATATCCCACTTTCTAACTTAACCATCATCTCAATGGTGCGGATATTATTAAATTATCCTCAATTATAGTCTCGTTGCCATTTGTCGGTGGCCGCATCAATGACGGCCTTACAAACACACATACCTAAAATAAATTTCTAGTGTGCTCGGACCTAATTCTTCTGAAATTCGATTGACGGCAGGCACTTTTCCCGGAAACATGCAAAACCTTCGCAGTTTCGACAAAGGAGCTTTTAATTTTATCGAATAAAAGCAGCACAGCTGTTAACCACCTCCAAGCCATAGGCCATCGAAGGGCTCTGCTCGCACTCTCACTAAATTAAATGTGCGGCTAGTCGGTAGCTTCTCTGCACATTGATCAAAGTTCCAAGCAAACTCCGATTATTCATACCTACCATTAATTCCAAAGCATTTTCTCCTTCGTCGCTTCGCAACTCGGCATTACTTAGTCAAATCGGCTTTTCAGGGATTTCAATATTAAATCTTTATCTCGTTTCGAGTGATGTATCGCACTCGTTTTGTATTTTCGCGTCGGCCTCCCACGAACATGCTACTCGTGCGGTGACGGAGGTCAGAGTCACTGGTTTTCGCATAATAATGGAAAAATCTGAAAGTTGGCCTTATATTGAAGTTTCTTCCTTCGATGAAGTTGTCTTTGTCACCGTCGAACTGAATGGAGCGGCATAATGTAACATTTTGGCCGTTTTCAGTTTCGTCTTACAGTTTTTCCCGCCCCACCGTAAGATACATTAGTGTGATCGCCCTTTTTTTGCCACTGTCCGTAAGAAGAAAATGTCTATTGGATAGATGGATGGATGTTAGGTTGCCAGATATTTTAAGCAGCTTTTAATTTTCCGCATCAAAGCACATTTTGTTATGGCAAATAATGCGACAAAATGTCCTTCAAGGAAGATGAAACTATTTGAGTGCTGTTATGTGCACAGCTTGGCCAAGCACAGGGTGATTGCACAGTATAGCAATCACATTCGAATTTATTAAGAATTATAGAATGATTTTGGCAAGTCAGGCGAAGCGGAAATTACGAAACTCATTTTCTGCAGACTAATAGCTGCTTTGGAGTTGCTCAAATCAACCGATGAAAATAGAAAAACCAAAGGACCAAATCACAATGAAGTCTATTACTTAATAGAATTGCTTGTTACACCCTGTGCGATCAAGTCACTATGTCGTAAAACTAGCTTGACAGCTTGAACATTTCAGCCTTGAAAGATACGAAAAGGACACGATGAAAAGTTCAAAGTTATGAAACTTTACACTTCAATAAGTTTCGAAGGGATTTTCTGTCGTCCTGACGGAAACGAAAACGTTTAAGCTTAGGCCCAGTCGAACGCGCCTTTCGCTTGGAATTCGAAAAAGCATTCCAGAGTGGCAGCTATTTCACCTGGCGTTATCCTTTCTTACATTGACATGCCAAACTTTTTACTTATTCAATTTCGCAGCCAATATGCTGAGGATTAAGCGGTAGATAGGTACGAAGGCAGTTGCATTGCGTACAACACAAAAGTGGATTTTTAGATGAAGAGGAAAAATGTCAAATAGAATTTCGATCTTGAGAACAAAAAGGGATAATATTGAAACATTATGAGCTCTAATGTGTATTTACTGTTGGGGATAGACATTCAGGTTTGCCGGCATTCACTTTCTTTCTCTTGCGCAAACAAAATGTAATTTAAAAGTTTTTTATTGCATTTGTCTGCCAATTGTCAGTATTATGAAATTTATGAGATTTAATGTAAGTTGGAAAGTAAATAAAAGCAGGGAGGATTTATGAGTGAAACTTTTTTAATCTGAGCAGAACTGTTGGGTCAATGGTTTTATTGTTTAGAATCGGGAAACAATCAAACATCGTTTTATTAGGAGATTTTGTTTTTTTTATTTACGATGAGTTTTTGTCAGCAGCTAATAATTTTTGTCTAGTGGCCTAATTAGTTTCATTAGTTATTTGTTTAAACATTTTTACGGCTTTAGGCGTAACTTTTTACTCAAAAATTTTTGGATGTAATTGTACAAAATTAGGGTGCATCAAAGTGGTTCACGCAAAACATCAGTGGAACCTTATTTGGCAAATTGTTACCCTGCTGGTCTAAGGAGATGAGGTTTCCGCTAGGCCTTTGTGGGCTCTGTACTAAGATGTTGGAGACGGGTATGGGTATCTGTAACTCGCTAAGGTTTCAAATTTTTGATATCTTAATATGTGCTATTAATAATCAGTACAAGACCGCAACCATTTGAATATTTCATAATAGCATCGCGTAGCAAAAATATGACAAACAATTAGAAAAACTGGCATATCTGGCAACCCTATCGTGGTCTATCAACCAAATACCTATCAAGTTTGGCCTAGAATAAGGTCCATTTACTGTATGAGTTTCGTTTTGATTTCATGACTCATTTCATTTTTGTTTTGATTTCATGACATAAACATTTTTATTTTCTGAGCAAATTTTCGAGATTCAAGAGATAAACGTAGCCTTAGCTCGCAGGTACCACCTAATCTTTCAACCAAACTTCTACCAAACGTAGTAGATACTACGTGAATTTCCTAAAAATTTGGTGATTTGATCAGAATTAATGAGCAAAGCGCAGTTTTTTTTTGCTTTGCGGTTTTTTAAGATGGCATCACTGCCACAGGGTTGCCCATATTTCAAAGTCACTTCTATCAGCCTTGTTTCTACTCAAGCCCAATAAATCTTGTGAGTTTCAATTGTATCTGATTATCCGATGGTGAGTTCTCGTGAACAGAATTTTCGAGAGCACAAAATAGAAGTAATTTGATTATGGGTGTAAATAGTTTGTATTTTTGGTTAAATAGCAAAAAAAAATCGAAAAGATATACGTTTTGCAGGCTTTTTGCCCCAAAAACTTTAATACAATATTTTTCTCATAAATACTTTTCCACGCCATAATGGTAAACTATTACTAGCTGTTACTTAATTTTGATGCATAGCAAGCGCTTCTGAAGGAGTGCAAAATTTCCTAAAAAAATTTGTAAGCGTAATGATTTGCCGTGAGGATGGAGGAGCATTATTGTTTTTAAATAATATTTAATTTTTTTTAACATCTTTTATGGCTGACAAACTCAATCATACCTAATTTCTTTTGTTCGTGTAAATTTTTGCCGTCAAATTTTGTGAAAAAATATCTTTCGACAATGACGGTGTTTTTGATGTCACCGGCTCCCAAATTGTAGATATTCTGACAATTATAACAGTGATTTTTTTTCAAAAAATAAATATTTATCAAGTTTCCGTTGGCAGCATCTATCCGGGGATAGTATCTGAGGAACAATCAGCTGTTGAATCGCTCTCTGTTGATTAGGTCAGTAATAAATCTAATTTTGTGTTGAGTGGCTTTCTTGATTTCTTGCCACTGGAAACAGAGGAGAGAGTTAAAACAGCTGTTGCGTCCAAGGAGAAGGAATTTATCTTGACTCTTATTAATACTAGTCTAGGTACTTCAAACAAATCTTCATCATTGCAAAGTAAAAATAGCTACCTTGATTTTGAGCTTGTCAAGGCAAGAGAATCCGTGAAGAAAAAATACCCAAGCCAGTAGTGGAACAGCATATGCTGAGGGCTGAATGATTACTAGGTGGAGCAGTCGCTGGTTTACGAATTCGGGTGTCGGATGGTAAAAGATAATACGGCTTTTTTTTTTCCATATTAGTGGAATCAAAATCAAGAGTACAAGGAAGGTACTGCCTTAAGTGCTCCAAACATAAAGGCCACCGAACCTATTAGCTGTAAAGTTTCACCGAATTCCCTAGTGAATTTTCAAGGGGATTAAGAGAACAGTCGAGGCTCGAATCTCAAGAGAATTTAAAAGAACAAAGGCATAAAAAGTAGGAGGGGAGTTAAAAATAGCTCCATTCTAAAACATAAAGGTGGAAAAGGTACGAACTAAAAATCCCAACCACATTCACAAAAAGGGAGAGGCAGGCCAGGAAGACAGACAGCCGAGACTCCGCAGGCCTCTCCCTCTACTTCTGCCGTCAGATCTTAATTATCATGAAATTCATGAAATATTGAAGCACTGAACATGATTTCGCAGGAGCCATCAAAGGAGACTAAAAAAAAGGAAGAATATGAGTGGCGCGGCCTGAAAATGCATGTAACAGGTTTGCCCACAAAAGAGCCTAAGGAAAAGGCTAGGAGTAAAGTCACCAGAGTCCGACGAAAAAGGTTAAGACCCAAGGATAGGAATCCTGAGGACAAGTATCTAATGAAGATAAGGGGCACCGATGTGGTCCCAGAGCACTCTTAACATAAAGGATCCTGGCTTTTGTAGAACATCAAAATGAGGACCGCACCGTCAAGTTTTGTAGAACTCTTTTCGGGAAAAACAAAGGTAAGTCATTGCGGTGGAGCAGGCCAAATCCCCCAAAATAACATATGTAAATGGCAATATTAGCGTCCGGTTTGGATAGGTTAAGTTGGTCGTCAAAAAGTCAGGCGGAAAAGCACCAAAGCCCGCGGTCACTCTAACTACCAATATGGAGGGTAGTAGAACCGACATGGAGGCAACACCAGATCCCAGCGGTTCCGAACCAATGGAGAAGAGTTAATGAGGTATCTAGAGGTAAACTTGCATCATGCCAAAGCTGCCTCGGTAGTAGTTAGCAGCTGTTTTGTCTCAGGCTTCTATTAACAAAGGCAGAATAAGTTGCCTGCATACAAGAGATAGTTAGTTAATCTGGGTCGTAGTGGAAGAAAATCCGAGATGGGTGATAGTAATTATCACAAACATTCACTTTCTTCTTGTCCCAAAATGCATTAATGGGGCCGCAGTAGTAGTGCAAGTTCAGGTTTCAATCGAAGGAGGAATAGTATAGTCGATATTTGTCTCAGATTATTTCTAGGAACTGAGGACCAGGTCCCAAGTAACAACATCAAAAGACTCATAGACCGCTGCAGAAAGGTTAACAAAATACTGTTTATTGAATGCGATGTCAATGCTTATTACACAGCACGGGGAGTAATGAGGTCAACGCTAGAATGGAGTTACTCGCAGAATTCCTCCTTACCAGCAAATAAGGGTAAGATGCCAATGTTCCAGAAATTGAACAGGTAAGAACTACTAGACCTCATGTTGATGTTTAATAATGAAGTGCATTTGGTGAATAAGTGGAATGTTTTAAATGGAGCGTCATCTTCTGATCACAGGTATATAAAGTTCGAACTAGGCAAATATAGTGTAAAGAGCGTAAATAACAGGCAACGATAATGCACGGACTGCGAAGGCAATCAAAATGGTCTTACAGTGAAATTTCATGGCCTGCACTAAAGCCTCTCTATGAAGACGGTATTGGAAGGCACTCAGGATAAGGTTACATGAATAATCCTCGAATCTTATTACAATAGCTGCACTGAGAAAACTAGTGCTCCCAAAACAAGGGTGTCACGGTGGATGAGGGAGTTAGAAAAACTTAGAAGAGCCGCAAGAAAGGAGTTTAAACGGGCTAAAACTACATCAAACTGGGAAAATTTTCACCATCTTTCCAGTCATACTGAAAGTGTAACGTGGAACTCACTTTCCAGAGACCAGAATAAGAGATAGCGTTGAAGCCGAGCAAGAATAGGAAGAGCCTGATAAGACACTTCATTGACCAATGATGAAACAAATCATCACGTATGAAAAAATTGAATGGACTATAAACTCCTTCAAACCCTTTAAATCACCAGGACGAGACAGAATCTACCTAGTTTTGCTACAAAAAGCCACGGCAAAATTAATAACCATTCTCGTGCACATATTTAGAGAAAGTTTGCGCCAACTTGCGTTACTAATCAGTTTCTTGCGGGTAGCTCCTTGTGTAGACGACCTTTAAATTAAAAGTGGTACTAGATGTCAGCTTTTTACAACATTTTAAATAACAGAAGTAAATATAGTGTTTTTGGGACACACTCATATCGTAAACCAAATACTTGGAGGAGGTGCATCCAAGCACATTTAAAAAATGATTTGTTTCTTTCAAATTATTTGCAATGCCAATATAGCATAATATAGTTGATAATGGTATGCCTGGTAGAACAACGTCTCTTATTTATTTATTTTTTCGGTGATTCAATCAGATGCTAGTAAAATATTAAGTGAATCTGTAATTATGTCAACCCGAACTCTCTTCTTTAAAAAGTAGAATGCAGCATAGTTGAGCATTCATCCATTTTTAGTAGTTTTGGCTGTAAAGCTTAACAATAGCAAAAAACTTAGTCTTAACTTCACTTCCAATTTCCTCTAAGCAAAGATATATCAGTTTCAATCAAATTTTCTTTCGACTGGATATACCTATATACATATATGTATACTAAAGTTCCCAAATGACAATGAAAATACGCAAAGTAAAAATTTTTCTTAATCAAAAACTGGAGCTCTTCCTTCGGAGGTTTATTCGACTCCCTCAACGATTTATCTATGCCAAAGAAAAAAAAACACATCTAACAATCCTTAAACCGACCACGAATTATACAATATTCTGCACTTATGTTTGAATTCACCAACAATCATGATGAGATAGTACCCTCTAACTCAATATAAACGAGTATGTAACTACTCATGAATGAAAAAAATAATGATTCAGCAATATTGCCAGAGTTGCAGTAGGAAAAAAAATTTAATGAACAAACTTTATCTTCATATTTTTCCGTTGGTATGTTTCCGAATGAACTTTTCACTTATGCTCCTATGCCTTTGACTGCAACGCGAGGAATGCGCTCATTTCATCGTAGATTTTCCAAAGTAATATTTCGCAGAGCTGATTTTCGAGTGCTCCACACAACGATGGCTTACCATATGAACGAGTACGTACATAATTTCACATATGATTTTCATGGAAAAAAGAGTCCAGTTAAACTGGGTTTTTTGTGTGGCGGAAGTAAAGTTTTCGAAAAGTTCATACATACATAGCTTTTTAGTGGTGAAGAATAACATCCAATGCATATGTGTTGAGCAGTTTTTCGCTATAAATATTTGGCTGCGTTTTTGTATGAAGTTTGCTTTATTGGAAGTTTCAAAGTTTTCTGTAAGTTGTATGCACTTCGGCTGACTTGAAAACTTCAAATTTTATCACAAGTTGCTTTCGCAAACGATAAAGCCGAATTCGATTTCCAGAATGGAACCATCACGCTCTAATAACCAGGAAATTCGCAAACAACCAGCCACCCGAAATAGCTCTATTTGCTCAATCGCACCATAATCGAAATTAAAATAGTTCACAGATGATAAAATATTCCTCGTTGCAAAATGCATTTTCGGTCTGGGTCTTTTATAGCAGGCGACGTACATGGACACGGTCAGCACATAAAATACTTCGCCAAAAACATACGGTCCAGTGATCTCAACTACAACTAAAACATGAGGAAATTATACACCAAACAGGAAAATTACATTAAGCAAATTACGGCGTTGTAGCCACATACCGCAGCACATACTAATACCCGTAATGGCGGTCCCGCCAACATTAACGTTACGCGCAACTGTATGCATGGAACTCTATGGCCGGTGACTATGCTATAACATGTGTCCACATTTCCGCCAGCCAGACCTGAAGCGAGAAGAGTATCAGGACTATAAAACATTGAAAACTGCGAATTTATGGTTGGGTAGAATGCTTACTGACACAAGGCGACCAGGATGTGAAATGGAGAGTAAATCAAGTATTTATTGATGGAAAATGGTAGTCATGGGAGCTTTATTTTAACGCTTGATTAGGTCTTTTCGGAATTATTTTTGAAGTTTGCGTTGGGAAATCGACATTTATTCTTGTTAAAATTATTGTAATATTTATTTATCAATCAATCAGCGTAATGCTTGTTTAATTTTGGATGGATGCTTGAAGCAACATGTTGTTTTTACTCTTCTGTTTTTGTTTTTTTATCAGCCATCATGATAATTGTCGAATAAAGCTAATAATTTGAGTAAATTTTGGCTTTTATAACTAAAGTCAAATTGAACCCAGGGAAGTATCTTGTGAAATTCGCCTTTACATGGGTTTTTTGTCATATTTTTTGCATTGTTACTTTTTGAGCTGGTTACATTGCATTCAAAAGCAGTCATATCATTCATTCATAATATTTTCTTGGAACAAAGTATAATGTAATAATGTGTCAAATAAATATTCAGCTTGAGCAATATCAATTTTTGACATAAAAACTGATGACTGAAAAATAGCGCCCAACGTGGGCAATTCAAATACAGAGAAAATGCATAGCTTTTAAAGTAGTAGCAGCGGTTACAGTTTAACTGTCATCTTGAAGTATTTGTTGGTTTATTATATTCGATAAATAACTACTTGTTTTAAGCACTTTTTAAGCTTTATGTTGCTATAAAAAATCTAATTAAAATTAAATTAAAAAATCTAATTACAATTATTTGAGAAATTTACCCTTTGCAGCATAATATATTATAACTATATTCCCTATGCAGCTATATAAATTATAGCATATATTCGACGCATTATCGTTAAATGAATGCTAGAATCCAGTTTAAACTGTTTTCAGATTACGGGTTATAGTGGCTACGAAACTGAGAATATCATAAATCAAAATAGTTTTTGTAAAGAATGAACATAAGGTCATTAGTGTTGAGTAAATTTTCATGAGTGGGGTATGAGGGCCTTGTTATGAAGGCTTTGATTAGTCATAATTCCTCCATTCAAATTATGGGTATTTACAGGTCGCCGAATTTGTAAAGCTGTACCTTGTGTTCAAAACTTGGAGAACTGTTGTAGAAAATAAAAAAAAACAGCGTAGTTTTTCTCGACGACATAAACGTAAATATTTTGGACGATGATTGTTTTGAGTATGCAAATATTTTGACCCAGCTAGATTTCAGATCATATTTGAATCAAGCAGAAAAGCTGCATTGATCACATTTAGTCCGATATGAATCCTTAAAAAAAAATTAAAAAAAAAATCAATCTGTGGTAGTTCATATATATATTACGGACCATAAGAGTACGGTTTCGCTATTATATAATACTGTGGATACACTGACAAAAACAGACATCTTTCACTATACACTATACACGTTTCACTTTATTTATGTTTATCCTAGTAAGTAAGTATAATTTCAGCGGTGAGTCAGTAAAAAAAGCAAATTGAATGCGAATGGAAATGAATAATAAAATCTAGTATTTGAACTTGATTGCATATACACTAAATAGTACAAGGCTTACTCCTGACTCAAGTTGCGTTTTCCATAAAAAGTACTAGGCATTGTCAAGTTTCGAATTTGAAATTGTCCAATCATGTAAGAAGCACTATTTTTGAATACAAAAATATAAGAGAACAAGGTCAACCAAACATTGAACTTTAATCTAATCATACTTAGATTTCAATTGATTGGATATTATTGAACTGTTTCATTTTACTTTTGAGTAAAACGTTTATGTTAGAGTTCATTTGAGCTTGCTTTTCAAAATTCTTGCCTACTCGCGCTCAGTTTCTAAACTTTTTTTCCAAACATAAATATAGTGAAAGTAAGCAGCGCCGAAGAAGAAATTCATCACCTAAATTAACTTTTTGTGGACGCTGAGTGGCTGAAAGTAGACAAGAATTTTTTTTTCAAATTTGGGTTCAAAATTTCAGCAGAAACGTTGGACCTTCGCAAAATTTTCAGAGTGCAGTAATGTTGATTAAAATTATCCATTACTATAAATAAGCGTGCGGGAAACTCTCTAGCTACGGCAAACAGGAAAAGATCCTCTATAACGTCGAATTTCCTGAAAAATTGTCGCTTTTTTTTAAATAACAAAGTGCAAACACTTGACAAATTTTCTCTTTTGTCAACCCTGTCAAAAAAAATTTTTCGAAATCGCACGTTGCACAAGAACGACAACCCATCATCAAATTATTTATATTTTCAGCCCTCGAAATTTCTGTGTATAAGAACTCGCGATCGGATAATTAGATCAATACGACATTCACAGAATGTATTTAAGACCATAACTGAAAGAAGCAATTTTGAAATATGGGCAGCTCTGTGCGAGTGGTGCCATTTTGAAAAATCACTACAAAAAACAATGCCTTTTGCCCTATAAATTATGATTTAGTTACTAGGTTTTAACGAAATTCACACAGTAGTTGGACCTTATTTTAAACCAAGTTTCGTAGAAGTTGGAAAGAAGTTGAAAGTTGAAAAAATGACAGTTATGGTAGTATTTTGTACATGTAGTCGTGAAATTAAAATGAAATCAGTACAGTAAATGCCTCTTATTGTAGGCTAAATTTTTTAGGAATTTGGTTGAAATATTAGGATAAGGTTGTCGCTATGGTGGTTTTTTGAGATTTCAAAACTTTCAAATATTAAGGTTTCGAAAATTTGATAATTTTTGCGGGTGGTAATCTTAAATTTCTTTTTACCTCTATAGCTTCCAATGCAGCCATCGGATCGAAACAAAATTCGCAGGGTGAATTGCTTTTAACGTGAAGCTGATTTACTATCATTTTGGCTTTGGTCATAGCAGAGGATTACCAGCACAAGGCATTTTTGTTATTTCCCTACCAACATATGTTAGGCATTCATATATCAAACATCTAGAATGAAAATAAGAAACCAGTGATTACATTCTCCAAGTTTTGGAAATTGTTCGGATGGCAATCCAAATAAACTTCCGATCCCTGTAATTTTCGATGACGTAATCGATGAATACGAGGTTTCCAGGGTAGATTGACTTTGATGTAAAACAGTTGTGGTAGATTTTTGGTTGCAGTCCTGATAAAGTGTTGCCATCATTTATGTTATAGAGTATACTGCTTTCAAGGCTTTCTAAGATAAGCATCCGATGCTGAATACAAGTAACAAGTGTTTGATTTTCCTAACATTTGAAATTCACGTGAGTGGTAGCACTGAAAACCTTTCCACTCTATGAGTTTCAATGCATGCTTGAGATCAAAGTTGTACAAGGGCTTCGAAATAGGTTCGTTTTAACAAGAAGTACGCTTAGTAAAATATTCACTCAAAATCTGCAGGATCTCTACTTTCGAACATTAGTTCGAAGCGGCTCCTATACGGTAGAGTTTTTCAGGGTTGGTTTTTTAGTTTCTAAAGCCATGGCGTCTTCGCTCAGGAGTTCTGTATCAAATGGAAACCGAAAATTTCAATCGAACTAACAATATATTTTTTTTTATTTTCTTACTAATTTTAATAAGTATAACCGATTTTCTTCGAAAATTTTATTGTTATTATTTTTGATTTTTTTTATAATGCTGGCACCACAAATAATTAGTCGGTTTATCTCAAGATTGCAAAAATAAATAATCAATATCGGTGTCATGCCATTTTTGTTCAAAAACTGATTTACGGAGAGAGCGGTGTGGGCCGACGCATTGTCATGATAGAAAAACCCGTCGCCTGTGCCCCAAAGATCTGCCTTTTCTTCTAGATAATCTCCCTGAATCTTTTCAAAACCTCCAAGTAGAACTTCTGCTTGGCAGTTTGAAACGGGATAACTAAACCTCTGCAATCGAAGAAACAAAAGAACATTATTTTGATGTTTGGCTTCACTTGGCAAGCTCATTTGGGACGAGGAAAGGTGGGTTTTGGGGGTTTTATCCATTCATCAGCAGTAATTACTTTCAAAACAAATTCAAAGTCCTCTTCTAGCTGATTTTGAAGCCCAAAACATGCCTTAAATCGACGCTTGTTTTGCTTGTCTGTGAGAAGGCGAGGGACAAATTTGGCTGCAACCGTTCTCATGTGCAAATTTTTGGATAGAATCGTTTGAATTGAACTCCATGATATTCCAGACATCTCACAGAGTTGATCAGTGACTCAGCGACGGTCTGCACGAACAAGGGTATTGATTTTGTCGACGTTTTCGTCAGTTCTTGACGTCGAGGGGCGTCCTGAACGGGGTTGGTTTTCAATTGACATTTCTCCATTTTGAAAACTTGAAAACCACTCTTACAGTCTGATTTTGCTTAGAACAGCATCCTCATATGCAGTCTTAGGCATTTCAATAGTATGCGGGGCCGATTTCCCAAACAGCAAACAAAATTTCACAGCCGCGCCTTGTTCTCGACAATCTGCCATCATGTTTTCAGCAAAATGAAAAAATATGGTTGACTAAAAAAATTCTCACGGGCGAACGGTTGCACTCACGTTAACACAACTTCGAACAATGACTTAGAAAGCGTAACCCTAACTGAAATTTGGTGGAACAATGGGTTCCCCTACTTTCCCTGTCCACCGCAACCCAAGTCCCGTAACTTTTGATTATTATTTTGAATACTTTCAACTGTAAAAACCATTATTTTGAAAATCAATTTCCAATAATTTTATTGTTTTCTATGATACTAAACTAAATGCCGTTAATCTCTTTTTTTCAAAATCAATTTCCCACAAACGATTAACATAATCTCTTTCTATAAATAATTTCATGTCATAACAACAATGAGAAAACTTTCTCGGTAAATTTTCATTCTCTTAGCTACTTCATAAGAAGTCGATATGTAAAGTTTATCGTTTGTGTGGTTTTGTAATATCCTCAGTGTTGCATTGTAGGTGATGACGGTCGTCAGGACAGCATAGTGAATGAAGGAAAAATTTCCATTATGGATCCGATAAAATCTTCATAAAATTCAAATACTTATTATGGGTGCTCAATTATTTCACCTAAAGCAATTTCACTATGAATATTTATGATTTTAATTAAAAAAGTTTTACTGCATCTATAGATTTGTGAGAGTAGGTTTCGAATGAAAAATAAGAAGGCGAATGAAAACAGAGGAGTTGAAGTAACTTGATTGTGAGTTGCGTTTAAATAATTTTGAGGTAAATGCTGATTGTTTATATTATTGGTTTAAAAATGAAATTTAGTTGATCACATTATTCTAAACAATATTTTAAATAAATTGAGGATTTGAGAATTTATGAAAAAAATTATTTATCCGATCGGACCTTAACTTCGCAGTTCAAAGATGGAATTAGTGGTAGAAGATTAGCAACACATATGCATTCCTCAAGGATCTATTTGAGGGCCAACTCTCTATTGGCCCTGTGCCCAGGGCTTGAATATTTTATGATTGGCTTCTATATGTGTAGTTAAGCAACCAGAAAGATTGATTTTCTAACAAAAACAGAAGAAGTGTCCAAATTTTGCTTCATATCGAATATGATTCAAGTGTTAACATCATCAATTTCTTGTTCTTTCAAACTAGATTATCAGACCAGATTTCAAATCTATGAAAATTTAATGAAAAATTTAAGTATGAAAATTTAAGTGGTCAAGTTTTAGCTGGTGATGAATGCATCGGAAGCTTAAGGAGCAGAAAAACTTTTAGAGTTACCGTCCGCTAAATTTTCATGCTTAGAAAATTATAATGTGTAGTTGCTGTTTGCTTCCATTGTAAGATGTTTATCATATGGAAGTTATATAGTACCATCTATTGAAACATCTCTTTGCTAGCATGAATACCAATAGTATATCAAATTTGCTTCTTGCTGGGAGCAACTGATTTTGTGAATTCTTAAACCCGTAGATTGGATCGGAAGTTGAAAAGATTTTTAAGTTTGTCACACGAAAAAAATTAAATTTAAAAAAAAAAACTATCCTCTTTTGTTTATGTGTTGGTAGCACATCTTGGTATAAGAATGATAAAAATACCCCGAGTTGCCAACCATTTGCGAGCATCGCAATCTCTTAATGTTTGGATTAGCTCATTCTTTAAATTTTGTTTCTTTTTTTTGAGAGCATTGGAAGTTATAGGGTGGAAACATTTTTAGTGCAAATATTTTTTTTTGGAAATTCAAAATTTCTGGCGGTTCAAATACGCTATAGTTGTTCAAAATATTGCTTGACATTTTCGCTTGTGATTGAACGGATCATAGCTAATCGAAATTCACTTTATATTACATATGAATCAAAAAACAGCCTTCTAAAGCATAGTTTTCCTTCGAGGCGAGAAATTTTAATAAATTTTTAACTCTTATAACTATCGGAAAAATTATATATTTGCTCGTTTCGTTGTAAATCGATACACGGGCAACCAGCGTATCCGACACACAGCAAAACTAGAAAAGTTTATCAAAGTTATCACACTATCCATTCCGAGTAAATTATAACTAAGTGGAGTTCGTAAGTTCTCTTCTAGTCGACATACGAGACGATATTATCCGAGGACATACATAAGTTTATATGTACCTAAAAGAGTCAGGTTCATTCGTACCGTCTGAAACGCGTCTCCATCGTTTCCTTCAAGCACATAAGTTTCTCAAAAGTTGCAAAAGTTTCTTATGTATATTTAACACCGACATGGTTTTTTCTCGTCGTCTCTATGTTTCGCCGACATGTTGCTTGTAGTCTCAGTCTCGTGTCGCATGAGTTCATGTAGTTGAGTTGTTGCTCAATGCATGATTCCTGACAAAAATATGTGAAGTGAAATGAGAACAGGATAACAATCGTATGGTGTGCCGTAAAAAGAGTATGAAAAGATCTTGCCCGTCTTGCAAATGTAGTGCTAAATTCCTCGACGGAAAGTAAGGATAATTGTTTGCCACTAAGGAAATATAATTATAAATGTATGTGGCTCCGGCGATAGTTGTAAATGTAGTTGGTGTGAAGAGGTGACTGTGAGTGCGACACTCATATATAATTAAGAGTCTTGAAATACTGAAAACTTGCTGAGTTTCTTTTTTGGGGAAATCACTGGTGAATGTAATTATTAAACTTGATAGTTTTATATTCTCTAGGGCACGTATAGAAAGTTAGTTGCATTCTTGATTAGTTAAATAATATATTCAGGAATTCGGGATCAAGCTTAGTTTCCTTCAAAAATTTGACTGAAATGGGTCTACTTATTTCTTATTTCCTTGAATAAAAAGTTTGTCGAATTCCATTCGAAGCTAAGGGAACTATTGGCTAGTACTTATTTATGGCCACGGCCATTGACTTTATATCTTTACGAAAGAAATACAAGAATATAACAAAATACTTAATTGTTTTATTGATCTGAATTAAACACGACCTGTCTTATCAAACTATAAGCTCTCAATCTTTCTTTTTTAGCTTAAAATTTTTTCGTCCCAAATAGATATTGCACCAGCCGGTCTGTGGCGTCGGAGTCGTAGTATGAGGCAAGAATTAGTTTGCGGGCCATGTACGCGATAGACTACGTCGTTTATCCGGGTGATGACCCCATAGGGTACTTCTCAATTATCCTGCAGCTTCGGAGATTGGCTTTTCCGACGTCGAGGACTGAGTAACCAGATCTGATGTATTTGCCCTTAAGTCATACCTGATTTTTCTGACGTTTTTGTGCACAGCTCGATGTATTCAGCACAATCGTTGCCTTGGTTCGTTTGCGTACTCTCAGACGTTTTGAAGTTGCTCGGGGAGGAGTTCAGAACTTGACATCAGCTGGTAGACGGAGGGTTCTCCCAAATATGATTATGGCTGGTGCTTTTCCTGTTGACGCGTGCTCTGCTGCTCTTTAAGCCATCAAAAAGAGAGGGATGTGTCGGTTCCTGTCCCTTTGATTCTCCTCGACCAACTTGGCCAAATGCTTATTCAGCGTGTCATTCAACCGTTCGGCCATTCCATAAGACTGAAGATGAAGGGACGTTGTTCTTGTTTTTTAAATCCTCACCAGCCCACACAAATCGCCGAAAGCTCACAACTCGAAGTTTCGACGCTGATCAGAATACCGTTCGCGGGGTATCCCATATCTGCTTACCCAATATAGAACGATTTGCTCCACTACCGTAGTCACATCTTGGTTCGGAATGGGGTATACTTCTTGCCACGAATCGGCCACGGCCAGAGTTTACTGATTTCCCCAACTTAAGAAGGGCCGGACGATGTACACGGTCATTCTTTCGAATGATACTTCTATACTGTAGATTCGCATCGGTCCCCTTGTTCTTCGTTTTGCGCCTTTGATGGAAGCGCACATGGAACATCTTCGGCCCCAATCCTCCACGTCTTTTCAAGCACGGAGCAAATAGAGCCGTTCTCGTGATTTTGCTATAGTTCACCAGGGAGTAAGGTGGCCTCCCGACGTTTCTTCATGCATCTCTTGTAGTATCTCTTATACTCGGCTTTTTTGAAGAACAATTTGCATCCTACATGATGTTCCGTCCACCGCTTCCCCCTTCTGCCTCAGCTTGCCATCCTCAATCTGCAGGGATATCTATTGGGCCCAATTGCTTTTCATGAGGGCGCCATGCTCAATATATCCTTGCAGTCCGGACGTCCCGTGGACTCCTTCCATACGTGCAATGGCCCAATTTCGTCGTTGGCTAGCTGAGCTTTCTGATCTCCTCCGATGATCATTTTTCAATGCTTTCAACAGTCAGTAACTATACCTCCATGCTTGGCTCATGTTTCTGCAGACGGTGGCAATGTTTGCATTTGGTTGGACAGGGACGAAGAGGCAGTGCATCTGCATTCCCATGTATCCCTCCTCTACGATGCACTATCTCATATTCGTAGGATTATAGTCTTTCGGTCTATCTAGCGACTTGCCCTTCGGAGCTTCTGAAGTGTAACAGTCACTTCAGCGAAGCGTGATCAGTTTGGGGAACGAATTTTAGACCATACAAGTACTTGTGAAATTGCTTTCTTGCCTCCATTATAGGCAGTAGTTCTTTTCTGGTTGCACAGTAACTCTATTTGCTCTTTGAGAAAACTCGACTGAAGTACGATATGACTTTTTTTCATCATATTTTTGCTTGGAAAGCACTGCACCAATCCCACTGTTACTCACGTTGGTATCCACAATAAAAATTTTCCCTGGCCTCGGATGTGCCAGCACAGGAACTTTGCACAACTTCATCTTATTGTCCCAAAGGCTTCCTGGCACTCCTCGTTCCAAGCAAAGAGGCGGTGTTTCTTGGTCAGCTTATATAGGCATTTGGCTATTCTGGCAAAGTCCCTGACGAACTTACGGTAGTATGTAGCTAGTTCCATAAAACTTCGTCTGTTATTCGGTGCTGGCCAACTTTTGACGGCCTCTATTTTCTCTGGATCAGTTTTGACAGCGTCTGCAAACACGACGTATTCCAAGTATTTTATTTTAGCTGCAAAGCGTGTGCACTTCTTTGGACTCGTAGCATAGAGAGCACCTCTTCCAGATTCCGTACATGCTCATCGAAAGTTTTTCCTATGACATATATCAAGCATGCCTTCCAGTTGAATTCACGTAGGACGCATTCCATCAGGCGCTCGAAAGTTGCTGGAGCGTTGTAAAGTCCAAAAGGCATTACCGCGAATTGTTATCCTGTACCGACCGAGAAAACGGTTTTCTCTTGGTCCTCCTTGTCAATTTCCACCTGCCAGTAACCACTTTTGAGGTCCAATGTTGAAAACCACTTCGCGTCAGCAAAGGTGTTTATTATATCATCGATCTAGGGAAGCAGGTAGTTGTCTTTCTTGATAACTCATTAAGTATAGACAGCTCGACACAGAAGCGAGTGCTGCCAACCTTTTTCTTCACGAGGACTACTGATGCTATCGACGGACTGAAAGACGGCTCAATGCCTTTCATATCCTGGATCATTTTGCTTACTTCTCCTTGCTTGGCATATGGAAGCCATCTTGGAGCCTGTCGGATGGGCTTGGCATCTTGTGTGTCTATGTCGTGATTCACCATGCTGATTCTACCTTGATCATCGTGATCTGCGGGGAAAGCGTTGCTAAGCTTAGTGGCCAGATCAGATGCATTTCTGTATTGCTTCGAAGTCTGCGGACACTATTCCATAGGTTTCACTCGACCCCTGCTTCTTCTTGAAATGTTGACCGTTATCTATTTCCAGAAATGTTACCGTGGAAACAAACTGGCAGCTCTCAATTATGTTCCTGCCTTGATGCTTGTGACAGAGTCCAAGGTGTTAAAGACCTTAACTGCCACGCATACCTCCTTGTTTGCTCTCTCTAGACATCGGGCTGAGGTCAGATTGCGGAGCGCTGGTGTTTTCGTTGGCTCGATCACGTAAACTCGGTGGTCCCCAGAACTATCATCAAGTCTGGCTAATATAACGTTGTCGGAGGACTTCGGTACGTCAGTGTTAGAGCGCTTACTACTACCCATAGCTTGGTAGTCTCATCACTCGATTATTTGGTCAGAATCTCAGCATTTTGTTATCTCAAGATTCATTTCAGAATCGTTTTGTCAGAACGTTTGGCAGAATCTAAACATTTCGCCATCTCAAGACATTTCACAAGAGTGAATCAGTGCGGTCGGAGAAAATCCTTGCCCAGGATGCAGTCGTCAGTGATATTGGCAACTAGGAATCGGTGTTTGAACAGTTATTCTTCTAGCCTGACTTGGAGGTTGATCTCGCCTTGGACGGGTGCATTTTCTCCTGTGGCTGTTCGCAGCGAGAATTTCCGGTTCTTGCAAAAGGGAGGATTTAGCACAAAGTTAGGTCGTAGTATAGATTTTGTTGCTCCAGTTTCGCTTGTAATGACGCTCTGCTTACCGTTGACTTGCCCATTCAGAGTTAATCCTCCATCTCCGCGATGTAGCCTGAAGACGATGATGATGATATTGCGGTCGTCGATCATCCTAGCCAACTTCTGCCCCACGAAGCTGGCTCTTATATGTTTCCCACCTCCTCAGTAAGAGGTGATTTGCTTGCCGGCTCTTGCAGTTTTGATTTCCTTCCAACTGCGTGCTGGACAATAGCTCAGCCTACGTTGCTGCCGGCAGTCTCGCTGTTGATGCCCGCAATTCCAACATTTAGACGTACCATCTCCGCTCATCTAGTTTTATTTCTTGCAGTCGGACTGCACTCCGGGCGGTGCTTTTAGCTGCTTCAAATGTTAAACTGTATGCCAAGGCATCTTTCATCGTTCGCTTCTCCACTAATTGAACAGCTTGCTGGAGTTTCCGGTCCTGTAATGCACAAAGTAGGTTTTCGTGGCTGCATCATCACGATGCTCTGGGTCGTAGGATGGGTAAGCCAACAGTGCCAGCCTTTCAATTTCCTGCGCTGGTTTCGGCAGGGTTTCGCCTGGTTTTCGCACTTTATTTCGCAGTTGCGACCTGTTGACTTGTTTAAGAGCCGAGAGTTGGAGTGCAGATCAACTGAAACAGTCTGGAGTACTTCAGCTGCTTAACCCCTTCATGCCAGAATTAAAGCGGTGGCACTCATTCTAATTGCAGCTTCGTGCTGTGGCTTCAAACTGGGTCTTATAGATGTTCCAAGTCGTCTGCCCATCGAATATTGGCACTTTTATGTTTTTTAATGCGGCAGCGTCGGGAGTCACGAACGAAGCTTCTGAGTCTCTTTTTATTTTTTCTGCTTTTTTCCTTACCGTTTTTACTTCTTCGTCTATGTGGTCTAATCGGTTTTTAGAAAGCAGGAGTGAAGTGGAAAAGAGCGTTCATGTTGATTTGTACTTCCGATGGACGCATGCGTGAAATGGCCTTTATTGATGCTATGCCTTTAAAAATGCGTTGAAAGTAGTCTTTGCCACTTCTTTACTAATGGTTTGCCTATCTAGGTATTTTACTATGATGGAAATGCGACGAAACTATTCCAATTTAATATAGTATTCATGAAGTTATCGCGCCGAAAAAATGCGTTTAGTAACATTTAGACACAAATTGTTAGTTATGCTTAGAAGTAGTGATAGTGCCTTTTTGGTGTTGCAGTCTTTATGTCATTTAACTATATCTATTCTATTTTGTTCTATTTGTGTAGTTTGCATACTGTATATATAGAGTCATGGTACTTTTTGAATAAATGCAAAACTAAAAAATAAACATATTTATTCACGAAACTTGTCTCAAACGAAATCGAAACATTTTAATTTTTTAATTGTGGTAATCATTGTGGTGTGATATTTATAACAGTATGATAATGATTTTTTGGATCCTCTTTTGCACAGTTTGATGATTATATCGTGAAAAAAGTTGAATTGAAATAGATAATGCAAACTAATAACATTTCCATAGTATTTATCTTACAGAATACACTTGAAAGTTAATGGCGAAAGACTGTTTTCATTCCAATTTCTGACAATACAAAAGAACCTTTCATTCGTTGCCATTAAAAAAACAGCTCACGGTCATTGTCAGCACAGAGTTTCCAAAATTTACATGTTGATTAAATCTAAACCTTTATCACCCGGAATTAAATTAACGAAATTTCTTCGAATCGTAAAAAAAGTTTTAACAGCATTAACTATTCACTAGGCGATTTTCTTTAAAAAAGGCGAACATCCTTTCGATTCATTTCAAAATGTATTTTACTCTTTCATCTATCACAACTCATCCGACTCTTTTGGATAAAAGATTCAAAAGCAAAAGCTACGAGCTAGGAGATAGAAAACGAAAAAAAAGCATAAATAAATTTCCAGTAGACTTTCACTTTCACTGTCGTCTTCGTAGCAACTCGACAAATCAATTACAGAATGGACTTAACGATAATATCTTTAGATCCTCGAATCTTCTTCAAGCGACTTGTCTGTTGCCGAGATTCGACCAGATGAGAAACGATGACTGCCGAGATAGAGAAAGAACAGAAACAGATTTGTGGCGACTTGATTCAAAGTTTTTCCACTTCGGTGACTTGTGCTATTTTTCTGGGCTCGTGCATTGAAATTCCAATTTAAACTTTTTTCTTACTTTTCTTATGTAGACCCGAAGCGTGGTGTGCTGTTTGGGGAAGCTATGCAAATATAATAGAAGAGAAAGAGAAAATATTGAGGGAAAAAAGAAAGTTTTCGAAATGATTCCTTTATTTTCATTCGCTATTTTTCCCTCAATATTTTTTCCCAACAAGACGAGAAAGTTTGCTTTGAATTGAATTGGCGGAAGGAAATTCAGCATTAATACTATGTCCAAAAATAAATTCATTTTCTTGCGTTTTGCTTTCATCGTGATTTCGTCAAAGCTGTTTTCTGTTTGGTATTATGATATGCTGAAGAGCATCGAAATTAATTCTCATACCTTTTCCGATTTCTTTAGCATTCTGTCAAAAGTCGAAGTCTATTTCATATTTTTATTCATTATTTACCTGAGATTTCTTTAAGCACGCTTCGTTTAAAAAAATACTACTCCAGAATAGAGCAAAATTTAACCCCTTTTAGTATCATTTATCAATCTAAACTATTTCACCTGATCATCAATTACTTCCATCCGACCACCCCAAACTCTCACCGAAAAATATTTCCTTCCGAATGCTGCTCGTAATATAGCCTCTGACCACTCTCTTGCAATAGATTTCAATCAAAACGTAAACAAAACTGTCGAAATTCTCACCCACATCTGTTTTCTTTTCAGAAATAAGAACGGCAAAATCCATTATCAGTGAAAAATGGCCTTAATAGTCCAGAGGTCGTGTCAAATTCAACCCTTTTTTATTCAAGTCGACGTCATTATAAATATATTTACTTTTCCTGAATCTGCCTTTTCTGTTCGAGAATTCCGGAACAAATATTGAACTATCCGAATCCTAAATGCCAAAACTCAGAGATTTATAAGAAGAGAAAGGGTTCAAGAGATTGCATATTCTTCTTATTTATCTCATTGATACAGTATGCTTGGCATGTCCTTTTCGATGGCAGAACAACAGAAAGGAAAGTCAGATATTGCCGATGGCACGGTAGTTTATTTTGTTGTACATTTCCGAAGGACTCTTCCGTAGACATAAAATACTAGGTAAAATCAATAGTTTCCAAGTAGGCTGGCAGGCTTTCAGGACTTGATTTGGGATATATTCAAGTTTAAAAGTTAAGTATTAGGGAAATATCTATTCAAGAGTGGGAAAAAGTTTTCCTCTGCAGATGTTGTCTGCATATGGTTTTGGTCTTTAGGCCAAGTACTTGAAATCGTAACAAGAACAACGTTATAATCAAAATGACGTTATGGAAGTATTTACCTAAAACTAGCCACATATCAATGAATATTTTCAAGCTAGCGTTACTCAACGAAATATGTTTACCTTTTCAAGCAATTCAGTATGTATTACGTTCTACATAGGTCCAGAAATATATACACGCCTGATCATCGAAACGACTAATTTAGTTTTTCAGCAATATTTTTTTTCCCTACCTTAGCTCACTCCATTTTCGTTACACCGACCCTGTCTAGAAAGTTAGACACTGAGTGGCTTGAATATTGCCGATAAAAGTCTTCGATAGGAAATGGAAACTTTTCGAAATGGTTTTTCTCTAGGCATAAGCTCGGCTCCCATTGCATTAGTTCAAGTGGAGTGTGAAGAAGTTAAGGAGCATTGTGCAGCTCGATGTAGTGCCTGGCGGTACTCGTACATAGCTAATAGATTCGACATCCTGTTGTAGTCGTTAATGGAAGGACGAAAGAATGGACCGATGGAGTTTGGTTTTCCTACAAAAACTAACGGCAGGATATCGTTAACTTTAGCCAATCGTAATTAATATTCCCTTCTTCCGCTTGGCTTGTGCCAAATATCCCAGGTCCGAGCCGATTCAATTCGATTTGAAAACAAATGAGTCTGAATTTCCTGTCCCTCGAGTGGTTGTGGTGCACGGAAGCGGTATTATATGGTTCCGGAGTTATTCGATGTTGTAGAAAGCGAGTATTAAAGGATTAGCATAGAAGATTTATGGTTGCTGATTATTTGAAGGGCAGTTAGTGCAGAGAAAACTGATAAAGTTTAAAGACTGAGTCTGCATAATTTATTTTCATGTGTCTACTATTTGGAAACTAATCGACAAACTTGATTGAAAATATAAATTTCTCTTTATATTTGCAGTTGATGGCAGTTACTGAAACCACGGTGTTCTTGAAGAGTTCAGATAGTAAAAACTTTCGAAAAAGAGGAAAACCTTGAAGATGCATGTGCAGAAAGCCCAAACTTTCGTCAGCAAATAAGATACTATTATTTAAATCTATTATTTAACCGATAGTTTTCTATGCTACCCCCCTCAAAACAAATTCCTGAAAATTATACCTGACAAATCATTTCATTTTTCAACTAGACTCCTCCACAGGCTTCCCAAAATTAAATCGATTTCACCAAGAGCTGAAATTGGATTCTCATGATTTATAGTTTGGTACAACACATCTTCTAATCCTCTCACTGCATCTCTAGAAAACATTTAAGTTTAAATTATTACTCTGCTTTAAATGTTTGATAGGTATAAGTTAGTCTAAGCTAGTAAGTAAGTTTTCCTTTTACACTAAAACAAGAGGTTTTTGTTAGCTTTTCTCTTTAGCCTGCACCAAGTTATATTAAAGATTCTACTTACTACTAAGGTTTCCTTATAGATTAAGTACCATAGTTGTAACGATACTCTGTTCAACCCTTAGATATTAGATTATTGTGAATGCTAAATGCTCTCTTAGATTGAATAAAGCCATTATTATGATTATTATTCTGAAATTTGTGCTTGTTGTGAGCATGAATCAAAAATAATGATTTGTCGTGGTGTAGGTCCGGTGACATTTCTGAACACCTGACCCCATGAAGAGTGGTGGCCTTCCTGCTTCGCAAAGACAACCATGAGGACATCAAGGTGATTACACACCCAGGCAAAGGTAGCAGCTCTGAGTTGAGATCGAATTACAGTGATGACAACTACAAAAATAATAAAATCGACTGAAAAGATGGACAAACAAGACTTGGGGACGACTGCGACAAAACAGTCTGTTTGTTCATATGAAAGGGGCGTATAAGGTGGAGTGAAAATAAATGGATGGGAGAATATTGGCTATTTTACATTTTACCATAAGGCTACCTAGTTGATCTGCCGCTATGGTTTTCTCCTGCCTTTCCTTCTCCTGATTTTTCGGATTCCTCTGGTGGGCAACGGTGTGGTAAATAAAAGGAAGCGTTCGTGTTGAATTCTATTTTGAACTTTATTTTTTGACATTCCGTTTTTGACATTGCTCCAAGAGCAATTGCGTCGTTTTTCGGGAGAGAATTAAACTACCACTGAGCTGTGACTGGACTTCTGCTCGATGAACAAACTGGTCTTCCTAGTTGAAAACCAGTTGATTTGGTTGTTGATTCGTGAATCCAACACAGTATACAGCGGCGTTTCTATCGACCGTCTTGCGTTTGCAAAGCCAATGGTGCAGAAGAATTAACTATCATCAAAAACGTGCGCAACCAATGATTGAGGAGTCCTTAAAAGTAATTCCAATCGTATTGGTCTGGACGAGAGCACGTAGTCAAAAGTGAGGTTGGAGAGAATACCACCATTATTTTCACTAGCCCCTGTATACAGAATACATCAAGTGCGAGGGAGAAGCTGAGGAAGACATGCTGGAAAATTGTCAGAATATCCTTCGGAAGATGCTTGAATACACCAATGAGTCAAAAAGCATCTCTAAGCTTACTAGGGTTACTAGAAAGATTTGAAGGAGGCTTTGGAGGTAATCTTCGGCTTTTGGATGAAGTGGCAGAAAGTGAAGATCGAATATTCAGGTGCGTTGGAGGAACACATCACTGAGGTGGCCTCGAAGACATGCAGGTAATCCCGGTCAGGAAAGAAATCCCAGGCTCTGACCTCAAAAAGTGAGTCACGTTCACTTATAATAAGAAAACCAGGAACGTCACCAGCTTCAGAGAAGACCTGTGCAGAGACTATGGAGGCGATTTCCCAAAAGTATTCCTGCATGAAACCGGAGCGTTAGCACGGCACATCAGAAAAGGCACAGAAGGAAGGGTCCTTAACGAAATCGCAATACACGAAATCATAGCACTCGATCTGAAACCTATGGCTCCTAGAGCCAAGGTCGAGCTTCTGGTTCTTGATCGCCTCACAATCAGTGATGAATTGACATTTAGCAACAGACGGGAGGCTGAAGGAGAAAAGCTTGGTGAGGTGAAATGCTCTTCCGGCCTTATTCAAAAGAATAGAGAAGAGCCGTGGTGAATTTGGATGAAGCACCAACATCCGAAATCCTAAAAATTGACGGGTCTAATTGGGGATGAAAAGCGACCGGGTGCGAAGTTGGGCTTAGGTGACACGCTACTTCTGATGCCTGGACTACGATCACACATAGTATAGTTACAAGAGTCCAGACCGGAGGGTCAGCTATTGGAATCGTAGACAGGTTGGCCACCAGCCAGCAGACTGCTATGCACTGGAAAGCCCAGCATATGCACCCTTATGGTATCGAATGTGTGTGGAATCTTGAAAGACGCACTCGAAACCAACAGTCACGTGTGGCTGATCTATGGAGAGATCACTTTCGTGAGTTTTTACTCGTCCCCGATGACTCAATGCCTGGGTCGGATTTGGCCTTCTTGCCGCCCCTAGGCAGTTGAAAACTTAGCACTCCTCCGATAACTCCACCCCGCCCGACTGATTCTAGCTCCAAGTTTTTCAACTAATATCCAACAACAACGAATTCAGCATTTTTTCATAAATGTTTTTATTTTTATATGAATACAATAGCTAGAAACTAACCATACAAATACAATCCAAATTCGGTTATAAGAAACGGGCCATAGAATATAAAATAACAATCGGTCGCTTTTTATATGCGGCGCCGCTCATTTTTTTCGATTATTATTCTTATTATTCTGGTCCGTTTAAAAACACTTTTTCTGGAAATTATACACACGACGAGACGATTGCAGACGAGTGTTTGTGGGTTTACATGGGAGCGATTTTACGAGAGCAAAACGTGTGCTACGTCCTGATGCGCCGTAGAGATCTCGCTTGAAACCTACTTCGCACAAGTGGGAATATACTTACAACTATATAGCTGCCAAAGGTGCCAAGCGAAAGTTTGAATTTTTACTGCGTGATGTATAAACTAAGATGTACTGAGTTAATTTAAGGAATTCTTTTCGAAAAATCACGCTGCAAAATCGTACTTATTTAGTATAAGGCATCTATGATTCAAGAAACCCATAAATGATTCAGTTTTAGCTGATTTTATAAGGATTATATTTTTGTAACAAAACTTGAAAGTCTTAGATAATATGACACTATTCGAAAATTTGCCGCCCTTCCACTCCTCCCAAATATCTGCCGCCCTGGACTGTTGGCCATAAATTCCCATACTTAAATCCGGCCCTGCTCAATGGATTAATTTGGTTACAGACTCAGTTCACCGGAGAATTCGCTCCGTAATATTGGCGGCAATGTCATTGTAGTTGGTGACTTCAATACGAAGGCATTTTAATGAGGTATGTATGACCACGGAACACACTCTCGGACGGCGCATAGTAAAGATAGAATCGAGACAAGAAGGGAACCATGATCACAATTCAATAACCTTTATAGAATCGAGGTTAGATTTATTGGATCTAAATGTGGGCTCCACACCAACATTTGAGAGGCCCAGGTTTTTGAATCCATTCTCAAGATCAGCATCGGATCGGAAATATTTGCAGTGCTTGTCTGTTATTGGAAGCTGGTAGAAGATTATAGGTCAAGTGGTCACAATACCCTCACATTCTAAATTGTCCAGAGCAGGCAAAGACGACACCAGTCTCTTGGTTATTGAAGAGGCTGGAATGTGGATAAGCTTAACAGAAAATATTAGAGTTTTGAAGCGAAGCTCCAAGTTTCAATGCCCAAACGGAAATTCTTTCGTAGAAGGCAACGTGTTTTCTAATTAACAATAATATCACCAAACTGCAACGCATTGCTTTAAGGCAGGGCCAGCCAAATGCTCTACTGCTTACATTGCGATAAAGATGAAGCTGACTAAGGGCTAGGGATGCTCGATATGTATCGATATTTGACTCCCGATACATCGAATCAACCCGATATAATCGAATCCTCAAATATCGATTATTATTATATCGATATATTATCCGATACAAGAATATCGTATTGTGCTTGCAAACGAGTTGGTCAAAAAATTTTCGTTTTTCGTGTTGCGACGCGAGCTAACCGCTGGTCGAGCAAGAGAAGATAACGAAAAGAAGCAAACCGTTCAAACTAGTCTGTTTGCTTTTGTATTGTTTTCTAATTAATTGGTTTAGTTAATTGGATCGTGCCCACCACAAAACTTAGGTTACAGATTGTGAAGGCTTTTCGGTGATTGGGCGGTTTCGGTTTGTTCAGGTAATTGAAAGTACTTTAAATAGTTAATTTAGTTAATTAACTTTACAATAGAGATAGTGAGCCGTGTGTACGCAAATTTTAGAAGTTACAGCCAAAAGCTTGTAGAACTTAGGTAGCGGAGAAACCATAGGGAATATCTGAATTAGTAAATCTCTCGATTTGTTCTATTTATAGATTATATCTTTGCATCCGCGATTCAAAGAACATCATTTTGAAGACCAACTGGCTTGTTCGAATGCCATACTTAAAATCAAAGAACTAATGAAAAAAGATCAGCAAGATGAATGATGTATAGGCGGGATCAGACTCGGATGGCTCAGATAAAACTCAGTCCGATTTCAGTCTCTGGAGCAATCATCATCATTTAGTTCAACGAAATTGGAAAACAAATAAAATTGATGAAAGTGCCTTAGACGAATTATCTCTTTACTTTCGAGCTCCAGTTAGCAGATTAAATGAAAGCCTTTTGGCAGTATGGATTGATTAAAAAGTACAATTTCCGAAGTTATACAATATTGCATACAAGTACTTGACTATGGTCGCTAGTTCTGTGCCTTCTGAAGGATTATTTTCGAAGGCTACGCAGGTCTTAACTCAACACAGAAATTGGTTACAAGCTAAACGGGTGAACAAATATTTGTTTGTGCAAGGTTTAAGCAAAAAATATTGGGAACTTTGAAAAAATCGTTATATCATGGTTGATTTGTATTCTATTGCTTTTTTACATATAATAAATATAATTGGTTATATGAATAAATTCCTTCTTTTGACTATTTACTGTTAATGAAGTCTTACCTTTCCTTATGAATCGCGCTATTTCAGGCTTAGGTTTGTTGCATTAGTTTACTACAGACAAGGACTTCGAAGCCGATATGGTCAACTCTTCATTGTGGGTGGGGGTTAGGAAACGTTAAGCTCAGAAATGAATATATTCATTATGAGTTTAAGCATAAATATAATTTTTCGAATGTTAAGATGTTGCAAGACTGTAAATATGACCTTATCTTTGTCCCAAAAATTTGAAATTTTCCTTTATAACATTTTGTTATATCATAAAATCTATTTACTTTGTTTATTCCCCTTTAACTTATAATTTGAGATGAGCCAGTCCATCATAAAATAAATATCTTTTCATGAGCAAAATTTGACAGCTGCGAAGAGAAGTCAAAGCAATGATACATGACGTGGAAAAATATTTCCCTTTGTTCTTTTTGTTTCAAACGAGAATTCAAAGCAAATTTCAAATTTAACTAATACTATTTTTCAATTATTCTATTTGGATGAATATTGCTCAGTTAAGGAATGTGGAATTCAACCCAAGGATATTTTCTGCTTTTTTATCCAGTAGTAGTAGTAAACATCATATTTTGCCAATATTTGTACTTTTCGAAAATTTTCCAGAAATTTCATAATTTATGTGCTCATTCTTTGGAATAATGACATAATTTATCTGAACGAGCATTTAAATTTTATTGTGGCAGATATTCACGAGAAAAATATACATAGAAACAATATCAACCCCTTATATTTAGTGAGTAATACCACCTAACCAAACCAACCAAAGCCCCAACGCAATAAAGAAAATAAATTATCCAATATATATATATTGCTTTTGATTCGATTTCGATATATCGAAAAATCGATATTTACATTTCGATATATCGCAAACTATCGATATAGACTTTCGATATATCATATCGGAAAAAATATCGATATATATTTTAAATGAACATCTCTACTAAGGGCATCAAGAGGAGCATATATGCCAAATGGCAGGCTCTTTGTGAGAAGGCTAAATCGGACCCGTTAAGCAAAGGATTGGTCACATGTTGACTCGGTTGCATGAGGCCTAGTAACCTCATGGATGCGATATCCATGGAACGCATTAACAGTTTGCTGTTTCACACTTGATTCATTAGCTTGCTGAAGCTTGGCATTGTATTGTGTGTCAGGCGAATCAGTCATGGATCATAATTTTCCATGTCTCCAATGGAGAATTCAAGATTGAATGCGTCAAGCGTTAGATATGTTTAGCTGACTTTCGTCAGTGGGATGTAAATACCAGGGCTGTGGAGTCGGAGTCGTGGCTCTGTACATTTAAAGCGGATTCGGAGTCGCGTTCGACTCCAACTCCGCTTTAAATATCCAGGGGCACGACTCCGACTTCACAGCCCTGATAAATACTGACGAGCTTATCAAATTTGCTGAAACTTTAAGTTTAGTCACTACTTAAATACGAAATGTAAATATTTGAATTAACAATACGCCCTAGCTAGCCAATGACGTTGTCTGACTTATTTTTCATTAAATTGTTGCCTCAATCTCAAACAAAGCAACATGTTTCTTGTGATCTACGTAAATCTGCCCTAAAAGATATTCTATAAATCTGATTGAAATCATCTCTACGTAACATCATTCACCCGTCTCTTCATCCATCCAATTATATTGTCTATTTCAGATGGTCAACATTATCTACGTTAAGCAGTTTACCGGTGAAAGCATAGAAACATTAATGTCACTAACTGAATTATGGATATAACCAAGTTGAGTTCGCTTTGTAATTACCCTTAGCGAGACAATAGGATTGCCATCAACAGATGGCAACTTCCTAAGAAAATAGGATTTCATTTTCATCTACAAAAGAATATTCTGAACGAGGCTCTTCGTCCGTTTCTCTTCGTTTTGTTCGTTTCCGTGCCAACGACAATGACAGCCACGATTCCAACGACCAGTCTTTGGTGAGAAAGTCTCCGATAGGATAAAGGATAAAGGTTTATACAGTCTAATCAGGTTAAGGATAATTCAATTTTCGAAGTTGCTGAAGTTTACTCGTTTGAGTTTTCGGTATGTTGGTGTTTGTGTGGTTAGTGTAATTTTATTATATGAAAGCGTTGGTGGATAAATGAGTGTACATAATAATCCGAGCCCTTAGAGGATTCCTTTAGATGAAGTTTCATTTCAGTTAAACTTTCAATTTCAAGTCGATCAGTTATTGATCCAATGAACTTCACCACGAAGACAGACAGTCAAAAGACGTCATAGAGATGTTATTTCCGAATGAATCGCTTCAACTGCCTCCTCATGAGACCTCAGAGACTCACACAAAAGACGTGTTTAGTAGCATATGAATTATTTATTAAAACCATGAGTAGCTTCTATGATTTCCTCTGTGAAAAGCTTCTTTGTGCCCGACGAAATGAATTCTGCTTTCGAAATTCCACACAAAAGCAAATTTGTGGAAATCTCTATACAAATGCAAATCAGCCTCCAGCTACCCGGCTAGAACTAAAAGAGCATTCGCACTTCTAAAACTTCTAGCGAACTTTCGCCGAACTTCTAAAAGATCTAATTGCGGGCATAAACAATCTAAGAAAAGTTTCACAATGCTACAGAACCGAAATTACCCGTGGATTTGCTCATAAATTTGCATCAGGGCAAATGTGGGAATGCAGGCAGTTTGCACGAGAAACTCAGGGTGCACTTGTATCGAGCGACACAAGAATTTAGTACTGCAGGAGTCAAAGACAAAACTATAAGAACGTAGTACGATTAACAAGAAGGTGGAAGATTGTATCTTACTCGCTTAACTAGATGCACGTCGCGTTGCCTGACAAATAACGAAAAGAAATTCAATTTGGCAGAACGTGTTCTCATTTCCACACATTCCATGGAGGTGCTACTAGGCAGGAAGTGAGTTGGAGCAAAGGAGGAAAGGAATCGTAATAATGAAAAAGATTCTGTTTAGGGTATTTGCTAAAATGAAATCGAATGGGAGCTAAGGTAAGAATAAGATATTTTTCCAAAATGTTCATTTTCCGACACGGATCTCGATGCATTTTGCATTTTTCATACATAGTATTACGTGACGTGAGTTCAAAATATTTGTATTAAAAGCAATGAACAATATTTGATTTCTACGAGAAATGCATTTTAATGAGGTCAAAAATTGTGAAGAGGGCATAAAAAAGGTTGACTTATATTAATTTAATTTTCGTTGGATTCGTTGAATGAAATTGCAATTTTAACTGACCAATTCTGGTCAAAGGGAGTAAGCAAATACGAGGGTGGCCCAAAAAGTAATGCACAGCGCTCTCCAGCTTTCTAGTAATTTGACATAAACAGCTTTCCTTTATATCAATTTGGCATAACGTCTTACAAACACTTTGGCTCAAAATTTTTGTATTTTAAGGCAACGTAGCACCTCCAAATTTTTAAAAAATCGATTTTTGTTTTTTGATTGAATATGTTAGAATGAAGGTTTTAAAACATGATTTTAATAATATAAAATTGAAATTCTAAAACAAAAAAATTTTATGAGTATATATAGCGAAGCGCCCCAAGATCATTTTTTCAATGATTTTCGTTCACTTCGGTATATCGCTACATCGCCTTAAGCCAAAGTGTAGACAAAGATAAATGAGTCATCTCCTTTAAAAGAAGCAAAATTAAGCTAGCCTTGGCAAAAAAATAAAAAAATAGCTGTAAAAGATGTTTCTAAAAAAAGTGTAGAATCTCCAAAAAAAGGTCCGAAAAAAGTTCACCTGACACTAAAATTAATGAAAAATTTAGCCACGTATTATGGCCTAACTATACGATGATGCCTAACTATATGATTCAGTTGAAAATATGCGCAAGGAAATTTGGGCAGCATATTACCACAAAATTTCAACTAATGAGAACCTTCAACACTGTTATTGTCCTGTTGGAGAAACGACTTGGTGTAACTGGCGCAAGGCGGAGGCAGCTGGTGATAATGCATTAAACAATTTCAAGAATCCTCCACCTTTAGATGATGAGGTACAAGAAATGTTAAAGCCTATTTATGATGACTTATCATCAAAAGATTTATTAAAGCGTTGCTTGGGCAATTTTGCGCAGAATAATAACAAAAGCTATAATTCTTGTGTTTGGAATTTGGCCCCCAAACATACTTTTTGTGGGAAAAACGTACTAAATATGGCTGCAAATATTTCTGTATGTACATTTAATGAAGGATTTATGGCTATCTTGAAAATAATGCAAATCATGGGAATTACAATTGGCCAATGTGCGCTGGAACATGCAGAAAATAGAGATGCTGCAAGAATTAACCAGGCAGAAAAACACTCGACTGAGGCATCTAAAGAAGCCAGAACTGCTCGAAGGGAGCAAAAATCTTTAGAAGAGGAGGAGTATGAGCAAGAAGAAGGTGTATTGTATGGTCCAAGCATCGCAGGTTAATTTTCGATAAGATTTATTGCAAAAAATATTGAATTTTAACTTTAAACGCGATTTTCTCGAATCAACGTTTTTCAAGTTGGCGTGCATGATTAAGAAAAACAATATTATCCAATCGTTTTGAAATTTCAACACGTTAATCTGCACATGTTAATGCTCAGAATGAACTACGGATGAAAAAATCGGCATTAAACTTTTTTAGTTATAGCCGATTTTTGGGGAAAAAAAACCTCGATTTTCGAAAAAACGCCGCCATTTTGTTATTTTTCAACCAAAATTTTTTTTTTTAGTTCATTCCAAGGCCGCTTTGATGCTGGTCAAAACCCCGTTTTTGTTTTTTTTTCAAGACTTTCCTGAGGGCAGTTATCATGCACGCCAGGTTTTTTTGGTGTATTTTCCAAAAAATTGTATCAGGTGACAGGGGGCCACAAAACATTTTTAACAATTTTGTTTATGTAGTCTAAGACATATCAAGTATGTGTAAAAAGTTTCATTAAGATATGTCGTTTTATTCAATTAAAAACAAGCCTTTGAAAATAACATTTTTTTTTCAATTTGAAGGTGCTATGTCGCCTTAAGTGAATGTAGTTGGGTCCGAGAGCAATAACAAAACTGAACAATTTACGTCGGCTCACATTTCGGTGCTTGAGCTTTCATTAAAAACGAAAAAAATGGTTTTAAAACTGTGCCTGAAATTCTTTTCGCCTTAGTTGAAGCGTGCGGAACAGATACTGTAGATAGTATTACGGTGCAAAGATGGCATAAGCAATTCCGTGATGGTCGTATAAGCATTGAAAACTATCCGCGCTCCGGTCGACCCTCTACGGTTAGTCAAGACAACACTAACCGAAACCTTTTGTCGAAACCTTAAGGCGCGTACACGTACACCCAACGAACGGCCAATTCCAATTTGACCAATTCGTTGATTCTCAACGATTGACGTTCACTGTGCCGTCTATACAAGAAGCGATTGCCCCAATGGTTTGGGACCGAGGCGTTGGATGCGGTCCGGGTTGAGCTATCGTCGAACAACCGTTAGTCTAGCGAAATTTTGGTGTGAACCTTGATACTGGCGTTCTGAACAAAATGTCTAAAGTCTCCATCGATCCGAGTGCTGCGTAACTTTTTATACAGGGACAAAGGTCACCGAAACTGATCTTTCCTAAATATCTCCGTAACGGTCACGTCTTTAGAAAAACAATGTATGATAAATGAGTAGCTTAAAAAATTTCCTACAAAAAAAAAATCAGATTATCTTTTCTTGTAACCATAACCGTTTTTAGATATATTGATCTAAAAATTTGTAACTAACAGTATCGACTTCTTCAACGGCATGTTTATATTATTCGATTTTGATTATGACTTGGAATATTTGTGGGTTTTTTTTTCTATGTTTAAGAGGCCCATAAAAAACATGTAAACAAACTTATCTATCACACTCCAGGATAGGTGAAAAAGTCAGCTCCGAAAAGTTAACAGACACCATCTGACTTTGATCTATTTCTAAAACTGAAGGATCAACTCAGAATAATTTGTTTTCCTGACTTATAGTATCCTGAATGATACAGTGAGCTAAGGGATCCATGATCTCAAAAATGATGGCGTCCTATGTTGCATTCAACCGCTCATAAATCAGTGGCAATCATGCATTGACAAGAAAGATTGAAGAGCTATAATGTTACATTTCATTTGAAATAAATACTCTTCATCTAGAGCTAATAGTGCATTACTTTTGGGACTACGCCCATCAAACTAAGTTTTAATGTTTGTTGGTGTTTAATTAATTTCTATTTCATCTCATGAAACATTCTATTTTTGATAGCAGCAGTAAACCACATATAGCAACAAAAATGCTTAAAATTTTGTTTAAAGTGTCGGAAATACTATAATCTTTGTTTGCTTCTGCAGAAAATGCATAATGTAAGGAGTCAATGCAAGTGTACATATATGATATGGGAACAGAAAGAACCAAATGGTCTCCCTTTTGAGTCTCATATCTATACTTGAAATGATCTTGAAAAATATACCCGAAGAAGAGACTTATTTTTTTTATTATTAAGTCATTGAGTACGACAAATGTAATCCAAAAATAGTTTCATTTGTTGTATTTATTGTATTATATCAAAAGTGATCTTGGCGAACTACTGACGAAGCAACAGATTTTTCAGAGAAAGTTTATTCTGCTTAGCAAAACGAACAGCTAAAAAATTAAATTAAAATTAATTAAAACTTCATTGAAACGGAAATCAGTCTAATGTTTTGAATTAGTTACTGATTTTAACGTTGGATGGAGCACAAAACTGTCATACTTTTGGTGTTCTGAATATTCGTAGAAACAAGCAAAGTAGAAGTGTATTTGTTCGTTTAAAAACTAACATTTGAAATAACGAATATAAAGAAAACAAAGAATTTTAATTAACGTGGAGTTGAAGTAGTTTTAAAACAAAGACTTTTAAGTCAAGACACAAAGTAAGACCAGCACCAAGATATATCACGAGCAAAAAATAGGAAAAATTATACTGGGCTTGAAACATTAGTAAAACATTATCTGAAGATGAAAAACCATGATAATACTGATCCATGGTATTACTGGTTTAGAGGTATTGAACAATATTGTCGTATTTTTGAGTTCGAATTTTATGATTTTGAAAAAAGTAGTATACGAATTCTATTGAAAAATAATTCATCAATCTAGCTGAAATTATGTTCCGGAGATATTGACGTATATAAGTTGTAAAGATTTTAGTTTATAATAATATATCCGTGCCTCTTTTGCGATAGCGGGTGCTTTAGTGAATTTTTTTTACATCCTTATAGTTCTGTACAGTGGATAACAAAAACAAGTATAGGAAGTGAAACTTAATAGTCTTTGAAGGTTGAATGTGATAACTTTTTGTAAAATTTTAGCACCATCTTGCCTTAAGGAAAAATCGTAAATTTTTTTAAGAAAATATAAGATCTCAGATCATTGCCAAATTTATAGAGAACTTTAATATGTATAAAAAAATAATGGCAGACGAACGTCGACACGTTGTCCGACAAGTCTCTTCAATTGACAACGAAAATTGCTGACTAGCACCTGCGCCATTGTGGCCCTGCAGAGCCTGCTCAGATTCAATTCAGAAATGAGCATAAGAGCGAATGCAGTAAAATATCGAAAAAGCTTAAATTGAAGGATACTGCTCCAGAGCTAACTCAGCCTTTCAATGAAATATCTAGAAAGCGCCCCATCTCTACTGAAAACTGGCTGGCAATAAGGTAAGGTATATTGTAAAATGTAGAATGACAGGTTTTGTCCTCCACCTATGGTAAATTACGTAAGTTGATGCAAAGAAATTAATCTGATAGAGCGTCAAGATCAGTGCTTGACCGACTTTAACAAGCAGGTGTTCTTTTCCACTTTGTTCCAGAAGAAATTCTGGAGATTTTCAGGATATTTGACCGGCATTGTCTGACAAAAAGTTGGAGGTTGACCAACAATTTTTGAGCCAGTTGAAGATGAACGGGATGAGATAATACTGCTCTAAAAGGTATCATTAAGTGCGAAGCCGAGAAATTTTCTCTGTGTCTATATAAGAGTGACTCTGGATCGAAGGACTCTGAATCTACCAAACAAAACCCCGGTGCAGATCTTAAAATGCGGCATTCATTCAGCAAGGCGTTTATCACTTTTTTACTGAGCGAGAGTCGGATGATGAGTTTTTCTCGGCAGATGGGGATTGTGTCAAACTACTTCTGATTTGTATGGCAGTATACACTTTCCATCTTTGGAGATAACAGACAGAGGCAGTTCTAGCATCTGAGGAAGACTTCGAGTTGATCCTGATTTGGAATGATAAAGATACTTCAAACTACGCTCATCCTCCTCCAAAAATAGCGGAGGAGTTACTATATAATATAACACATCAATGAAGACAGACTATTTAATCCCAAAATGCTGGAGAAACCCTGAATCTGCTTTCTTACGAATTATATCATTAATGTCAAGAATGAATTGCCTATTGCAGCGGAAATCGATCGGAGGACGTGCTGGCCATGACCTCACGGCCATGACGCAAATTTTCAATGAGCCATCGTCTAGAATGTTGTCATTGCAGCTGCTTGGATGTTCGTGCTTCATTCTCTAGGAGTTGAAAGCAGCACAATAACCTTCTTGTGATTCTGGTCAATTTGTAAAATAAAACTGATTGTTTCTAAGTTTGCCGTACCAAAGGCAAAGAGTTCGTCGTAGAAAGCCTTTTGTGGCAGCATTGAAGGTACCAATGAGCTTATCGCTTTCATAGCACTTTATGCTCAACGTTGAAGGCTGTAGGGTGCATTCAGAGCCCTGACGGCAGCTGCACTAAATCGACCTTAGATGCACTGGCTGCGCTTTAGGACTAACATTTCTGGGCGAATCATAGTCCTGTAGTATCTGGATCATAGAAATATTATGCCCTCACCTGAGGTGGACCATAAGCACTCCCACTTTCCGGCCGATATCCAGCAATCTATAGAAGGAACGCTGGAGATATAAAATGTGTGCTAGTCCTTCAACTATGTGGCCATCACCCGGTGGAATATCCGTGCCTACTTAACTCAAATTCCAAAAAAATCATTGATTACTATATTTAATTGATCCTTTGTAAATCTAGCCATCCAAGCATGCTTAAACCAAACGCAATTCTGTTTAAACTACTTTCATCATATTGCAAAATCTTTCATTCCTAAGAAGAATACGCTTCCCACCTTCCTACCCAGTGAAGGAGCTACAAGAGATCTGATGCGATTGTGAAAGTACACATAGGAATGGATGTTGATGTGAGGCTGGTTACATTGATCAAACAACTCTTCAATATCATAGTACATTCCATCTTTGCTAGGGAATGCTCTCTTGTGACGGCCGTTTAACACAGGGATGTCTCAAGATCGTGTCCTCTTCCCTCTGTTGTGGAACATAACGGTAAATAATTTTCTGAGGAAGCTAGACCATGTTGAGAGCGAAGTGGTTGCTTATGCAAAGTGGTTGCTTATGCAGTGTCTATATATGTATGCTTTTCAAGACAAAGTATATGACATTGGTCAGAGGTCTCATTCCACTTTTGTACATGTGCAAATGCACCACTAGGTGAACAGAGCTTGAGGACACTAGCAAGTCCTGGGCTAAAGAATCATTTTGCAGGATTGCAAGACAACTCTGGGCATCAATTTAGTTGTTGTTTTGCTTAAACAGTAGTGCTTTTTGCTACGTAGTGGCCGTTCTCACGGGCCACTGTCTAATAAATGGCATCTGCAGTGGTTGGTCGAAACAACGAAACTCCGCACAAAGTTGATTTTGTGTGTGATTTGGCACTCCGTTTCGTTTCACGTCGAATACATTGCTAGGCTTAAGATAGTATAGGCTCAACATTTACATATTATTTACGACGAAATGAAATTATTCAATGCTATAATATCTTGAGCACTTTGAAATAATGAAAACTAACTATCTCATTACAAGATTTTTATCGAAATTCATCTCATCAGCTTAACATGATAATATAACCGGACAAGCTATTAAACGATACTACAACAATTAATTTTCTCCGTTCTACCGTCTATCAACAATTATGTCCAGACATATCCGCCCTACAGTATTAAATTCTAATTACTAAACTACAATCGATCGTACAAATGAATATTAAGATAGCATTATTCGGTGTTAATTCATTCGTGGAGCAGCACTAAATGCTGTGATATGCAGAACGGTGAATAAACTGGGCGACGAAGAGGAGAGAACCGTTATTGAAATATCCGAACATAATTCACTCGACTGCGTCCGCTGCATCTTATCCGCATGTCATGAATAATAATTGTTCGCAATTGCTATTGACAATCGAACATGCATATCTGGTAGACACATCTGCAGATACATGTACGAGCTGTGAGCTGTGAGCTATGTGCTTGAGTATGTGTGAGTTCTGGTGGAAAACAATGCACAATTCAGGACATGGAAACGTAATAAGTTACAATTCAGGAGATAGTGGGGTTTGGTTGGATACGATTTGACATGCTGTTATTATAGAAATTCGCCAAAAGCGTGAGTGCTAGTGAGCTGAAAAACTTTAGACTCATAGTTCTGCTTAAACTTTATCAAACCTTGTTAAGGAAATAATTTTAAATGTCAATACTCTTTGTTCTAAATAAGCACATACATCCCCTACAACGGCCTATCTACCATAACAATTTATCCCAAAAACAACCCATAGTACGACACGCCAACGTCTCTCTAGTATGGACCAAATTGCAAAGGATATTCTCAGAGGAATGACCACAGTCGATAATACGTCAATGTAAAGGCAATTTTCAACTAAATTGCATCAAAACGCGCTTACGCCATACCAAAATTGAGCCTACACGAATCGCCTGAGCGTTATACCTATTTGCATGAAGTATGATGCCAGCTAGCAATAGCCAGGACGTCGCTCTCGTAACGGTCTTACACGGTATTGTCCTTATCTACAAGCACGTTGGTGCACGAGGACAACTTCATTCAAGCTCGAACCTCACAAATCGAATATCCTCGATAGACGAGCTATTCAATTTACGCAATCATATATATCCTCTGTTCCAAGAGCTTTCACACTGTCTTTCTGAATAGATATGGATGAAACGGAACATGCAGACAAATCTAGCCGAGGATTAGAGCAATGAACGAGAGACTGGATGCAATTAATTGGAGGGTAGTAGCATCACTAGCGGTGGCGATCATTGTTCCCAAAAGGATTTATTGCTTTCGAGTTAGCTAGTAGAAAATGGTTTGTGTGAAATAGAAGTAGATGCGTAAGTAAGCTGCCGGCCTTGAAAGCTAGTACAATATGGATAAGTGTGAAAAATTTAGCAGGTATCAAAAACTCAAAAAAATATTAATGATCTAAGCTAAAAAGGTTACACTAGCTGGCTTTAATTTTGAAAAAAAATCACTTTGTCAATTACGACACGCTTTTCTCATTTAAGCTCTGAAATATTGTCCAGATGAATTTTTCATTGTCCATTTAGATGAAGAATGGACTTGCTGCAAAATTTAAAAAAAGTTTCAGAGAGAACATATGAGTTTTTTAATCGTTTCTAGATTTTCATTACCGCTATTTCCAGTTGCATAAATTACATAGTGCTTTCAGCAAAACAAGATTAAATCCATTTAATACTGTGCACATATAGCAATCACCGACGACATGCAGCTTTTGAATATGTGCGACCTCCTGTGTACATACTCGTATCTGCATACAATGTAGCGCCCATCTCGACGTTATAGACTCTCACATGGTAGTTGAAGTGCTTTAAGGCATCCTTGTGTTATTCAACGAGATTATGACGAACTCGACAACCTTGCCAACATATCCTTTCATTTCATTACGGACGCTATCTACACGGCAGAACACCAAGAACCTCATTAAAGACTTTTTGAAAGACCTCGAAATGTCTTAATAAACGAGCAAGGACACCATGAAGACAACTTTAAAGCATTTCGCTTTCGTTTTTTATGTACTCTATCAGACAGAGTATAGTATTTAAGGGTTGGAAATGAAAAAGTTGCATGCAAAGCAATTTCGTTTTGAGTCACAATAGGAGATGAAGCAATGGAATAGTTAAGGATGTGTGGAGAATAAAGTCGAAAATAATGTTGAGCGAAGTGAATAAACAAGAGTCATCGTAAGGAAGAGTGAAACACGAATGATAAAACAACCAAGAATAGAGTAAATACATTTTACAAGTTGGCGTCAAACAATTATTTTGAGAACACATTTGAAGAATCACGGAGGGAAAATGATTATAGTTTGAGCTTTTAAGAATCATAAATTCCAAATCGTAAGTTTCATTCAGTGAAACTTGGAGGTAGACGTTGAAAAAGTGGCTAAATACTGTGTTGAAGATGAAAATGAAGCAAGTGAGTGAAAAATTGTAGGTGTACAATAAGCTCGTCACAAAAGTAGACAAAAATCAAATGAACGCAGAAAATAAGTAAACAATTTTCATAAACTTGGCAAACGATCTGGTGCAGTATTCAAAAGTACTCCATATAACCGCGGCGGCTACAGTGAAGGTGTTTATCATGCATACAGCAAATAGGGTAAGGGTATAGATCTGTAGGTTGAAGTCACTATGGAATGACAGAAAACTGTCAAAAGACGCACCCAGGCGCGAAAGAGCTCTACTGCTATGCCGTTTTATACAAGCCTCTTTTAATAACTATTATCTGGAAAATATCAAGTTCCTTTGATTAACAGACCTAATCTCTCAAGGTTAATCTAGGATAGGTCAGTTAGACTCGAGAGAAAGTGTGCACTGAGTGCTGCCAATCTTCTCTTTGCCAGAGCTTGATACAGACACATGAGATGGAAGACGGATTCCTATTCGTCCTCAGAGCCACAGTGCCGAAAATCGTTGAACCCAGCGCCTAGTTGTTGCTCGTGCCATTTTATGAAAAACTGGTCCATGAGAACAGCTTACTGGGTCGACGCGTGACCATGGAGATGAAGGACTATCTTGCTATGATGATTCTTCAGCTTAAGACTTCCTAGCTTCCTCGAGATACTTTTGCTTGATGGCTGATCTGACCAATGACGTCGGTATTCTTATGAAGAAAGGTTATGACACTTCTGGTTACATGGCTTTTTGTGAAAATATTCATATTGACTCCAAATATTTAATTAGTCGATTGCCAAAAAAATATTTTCCACTTAAAAGATACGGCAATGGTTAGAAAAACAAAAAGACAGTATTTTAATTTAAACCAATGTTTTTTCCTTTTGAAGCTAGATTTATTTTGATTACTCGACATATATCGATATTTCGAGGGTAATCTGCCCTCATCTTTAGTGGAAAAAAATGGTTTAAATTAAAATATTTTTAGAACCTAGGAAAAAAAATTGGCACACAATAAATCAATACAAAAAGACAGCTTTAGATTCAGCTCGATCGAGTAGACATCACTGCTGGTTTTATTGTTCAGTTTTGAGCCATCAGTGTACACTTGGATGACCCTATCTTCCAGAATAGCACCATCACTCCATTTGTCTTCAGCAGGAATGCAAATTAAAAATCTAGTAAAACGTCTGGACTGCTTTATTTTCTGCTCAACTGTCGTTATGAAGTTACTTCGAGTCGAGGATTAAACCCGAATATTTGCCTCTCCGCCTCAAATCAATGGATGCCATATTCAATTTGGTAGTTCGAATAAAAAACTCCATCCATTTTGTTTGGATTCACATTCAAGCTGCACTGCAAGCTGTGAAAGAGTGATTCAGCCTCTCCAAAATCCTAGGTAGATACTTTTCTGACACTGACAGAAGCTATGTCGTCCGTAAGAACGGTGCGTTACAGCCTTATCAGAAAAGTTTTCAACGTAATGTTCCAAAGCAGAAGAGGAAAGTCTAACTTCTCGTCGTAAGTGAGCATTACCCAAGGAAGATGATACGATTCAACAAACCCCAATCAATTTTTGGAAGGTAGCAAGTGTATACTACTTAAGGAGAGATTTTTCCATTTGATTCAATCAGAATATGTTGAGAAGTTTCAACAGACCTGCCCTTGGTATAAGCATGCTGTGATTGTGAAATTATCACAAACTATTTAATTTCTTGCTGATTGCATGATCCCGATTTCTCAATGATTCTTACCAGAATCTTTAGCAACACAGAGCTAAGCAATATTGGATGATAGATCTTTGGCATAGCATGCAAAACTTTTCCAGCTTTAAAAATAAAGCCAAATCAGCTAATGGGAACATACAACAAGTGCAAGCATTCATTACATATCACTTTTAGCTATAGTAGCGTTACTTCGATATACTATAAGCTGGAAGAGCACCAGCAAGGTTGAGAGATTCAAATGGCACGAAGGAGTTTATGGTTCGTCTCAATTGAAAATTGAAAATCATAAGCTGATAGCTTTCTCCGTTTGATGCACCCCATTTAGAAGGGGACAGTGATTGCTCGAATCAGTCCAAAATTCGTCGTATATCCATAGCTTTCGGTGTCGGGCTTAAAACCTTACCAAGGCATTTTCTTTCACTAAATTTCTCCTCGCTTTCCCAGAAAGATCCCCATGACGACCTCTTTGCCAGTCATACAGCGTACTTGAAATCCTTTTGCCTTGTTTTATACGGCGTCCATTGATTAAGCCTCTTAAAGCTGTTAAGCTCCTTCCTGCACTCTCTTCGTGGTGATATCCACTTTTCAAAATGGGGACTTTTTGTTACGGGTTGGTTATACGCTGCCCGGGCTGTTTCGAGAAACCGTTTGGTGTTAAAAGTTTATAGTGCGAAGCCCACAAATCCGGTTGCTAACAGCTCATTTTTTCTGGATTACAATTAACTCCTGCCTTGTTTTAAATAAGAGGAGCAGTAACGGGGAAATGTATCATTATTCAATAGTGTCAAGTCAAGATATTGCTTCTTGAACGCAACAGCTATCTCATCTCTTTTCTATGTTTTCAAAGTTAAAAAGTCAAGACAGCCACTCAACTTAGAAGTTGTTCCAAAATTCCAACTTAGAGGTTGTTCCAAAAAAAAAAAACGATTCCACATCTGGTTTCAAATTTTCCTCAAATTTTCCTTCAGTGGACTCCTTGCCAATTGACTGCTTCCTGCCTAAGACGATGGATTTGAATCAAGCTTTGCATGCTCAGGTTCCTTGAATCCAGATTTCTTAGATATGTCGCTTCGATAGACACGCATTACCAATTTCTCGACCCCATACCTGTAAATGCCGATTTGAGCCTCCGAAAATGATAGTTTCTTTTTACTCAGCCTCCTGTCAATCAGGCCCGTCGAGAGAAAATCCGGGCCCGGCGGACATAAAATTATAGGCCCCCCTCCCCTTAATCATTACAAAATAAAGTTTTTGAGACAATAACTATGTACCTATCTGCTGATTATATAAAGGAGCAAGTTTATTTATTTCAAAGCAATTTGTTTTAACAAACAATCTTATAAATTTATAAGAATGAATCTTCAATATTTTACCCAAACGTTGAAAACAAAGGTACAAAAAGGAAAAGTTCAATTTTCAGCTAAAAATGTTTTATTGGATCGTTGCATTAATCAACATTTCAATCGTGGTCACTGATAACTGTTAACTGTTAGTTAAATTTAAAAAACAAGTGTCTTTTAATTACAAATGAGCTTTCCTTGCTCTTCGGGCCGCAAAACTTTTTATAAGAACATCAAAATCTAGCTGTCTCGCTAAAGGGGCCTCTATGCAAAGAGTGGCAAGACCTGAAACACGGTCTTGTGTGGAGCACGATCGATGAAAGTTTTTAATTCTGGCAAGAACGCTGAAGGAACGCTCGGCGCTGGAAACAGTAACTGGAATAGTGCAATATACACGAAGAGCAACACAAATATTAGGAAATACTGTTTCCAAATTTCGAATGTAGATTGCATTCAGCAATGCAAACGGTGACAACTCTTTTTCAAAATTGGCTTCGTAGATGTGCTTCAGATGGATCATTTCGTCCTCCAGATCTTCAGAGACGTCCGACTCATGTTTTTTGACAAAATTTGTGGCTGCCTCTCGAATTTTAGTTTCTTCCATCGCTGTGAATCGCCACAAAAATGAGAAAGTTGCATTCAAATCCTTCATAGCAGTAAATCGATTTGAAATTCCTGCAATAACCGAATCAACAATTACGAGGAAAGTGTTGATTTTGAAATCAGTCTCTTGATCTTCTGTGTAAGTATCATTTTCTTCATATTGTTCAAAACATCTTGTAAGTTTTTTTTTTCGGGTGTGAGGGAACGTTGGTGAGATTCCCAATTCAATGGCGACTGTTTTGCATTCATTTAAAATTTGATCCCATTGGCTTCGAATCAGATTCAAGTCAGACAGTAAACTGTCAAGGTTCTGAACTTCAATGTCGATAGTGGCGTCTCTGGCTTGGAGAATGATGCTCCTTTCATTAATAGCTTTCAATATTTTTGACCAAATTGAAGACATCAGAATGCACTCGAAATTTTTCATATATTTTAGAATGCCGTTCACATCACTACGAGTTTCTGCTGTCAAAGTAAGTTCATTTAAGCCTTCTAATGCTTTTTTCAATCCTGGATTATGGTTTGCAAAAGGTTTGACTCCCTCTACTCGAGCCGACCATCTTGTATCTGAGAGTCTATGAAGGGAACCAGGTACACTTTTCTTCAAAATTTCCCAACGCTGTGGACTGCTACCAAAAATCACATAACATTTTTGAACAACTCCGAAGAAAGTGATAGCTGCTGTACAGCATTCTGCAGAGTCAACACCACACAAATTGAGACTGTGCGTTGCACATGGTGAATAAACAGCATTTGGGTTCTTTTCAAGGATGTGACGTTGGGCTCCGTTGTAAGTTCCTTTCATATTAGAGCCGTTGTCGTATCCCTGTGCTCGGCAGTCTTCCAAAGGGATATTGTACTTTTCCAAAGTATCACAAATTAAATCAGCGATCGCCTTGCCAGTTTTTTGGTTGCAATCGACAAAAGCCAGGAATCGTTCTTGAATTGTGAATATCCTCTTCTCCGAGTCAAAATGAAGGTACCGCAAAATAAACGTAGTTTGTTCAACGTGGCTTGAATCAGGCGTGGCATCAACGATGATAGAGAAGTATTTGGCACCTTTCCGTTCTTCTAATATGGCTGATAGGACATGTTGTGAACAAATTTGAATGAATTCGTTTTGAATATCAACGGAAAGATAATGGACCTGTAAACGTTTGTTTTCTTGTTGAGAAATTCTGACTTTCTCCAAATGCTCACGAAGTATCGGGTCGAAATAGCTGATCAGTTCTAAAATGCCCAAAAAATTTCCGTTGTTCCGTTCTCCGAGAAGATTGCTATCACCTCTGAATGGTAAGCCTCGTTCACCCAGAAACAAAATGGTGCTCAAAATTCGTCGTAAAATTTCGTGCCATTTTTTAGTTTCACTGGCGATCTTTTCATTGAGAAGTGTATCGATTGAAGTTTCATCACGAATTCGAGTTTGCAATGAGCGCCATTGAATGTAGCACTGTATGTGATCTTGATTATTTTCATGACCTGGTAATCTATCATACAGTTTTTTCCAAACTTGGCATTTTGAATATCCTTCAGGGCGGCAAAGTTTAGGACGATTGAAGGTGTTGGTACTAAACAAACGGCAAGGCAAGCAATAAAAAGCGTCCATATGTCTACTCCACACTAACCAATCACGTTCCACGATCTCCCTATTTGGCAAAGTTTTGGATAAGAGCGAAGAAGAAAATGGCTCATCGTTTCGATCACGAGGAAAAGATGATGGCAATTTTTGGTGACCTCGACGAATTATGTCGTTCACGACGTTGGGGTGCACAAAGTCAGTGCATACAGTGCCTATATCAAAATCATTCAGGTGCTTTTGATTTTCTTTCGACTTTCGTATATCTTCAGTTTCTGATATCTTCCTCGAAGGTGAAACATGATTGTAACTCATTTCAGGTGTTCCATCTTTGACTTGTTGAAGAAGTACACAATCGTTTGAGGTTTCTGCCAATTTGTTTCTTACTGGAGGCTCAGGCGGAACGTTGTTTTCTTGTTTGGAACCAAGTGCAAGATCTGAAAGCCATAATATGGAACAAATGATCTAATTGTCTCTAAAATATCAGTTAATTTTAGACAAGAAAATTTTTGGAGGTATACAACAAATATTTATGTTTTTACTATTTCAAAAAATTTATTTTTACCAGACGTTTTAAAATGCAAACGTTTCCATAGCAAAAAAAACTTTGTTTTTAATAATTATATCGTAAATATTATATTAAAAAATTTTTAAACATGAACACTTAATGATTGTGAGATGAATATCAAAAGAACCCATTGATTGTATAAGTTATGCTCGAAATGCATTTAAAGCAATCATTTGTTTGACCGTACCTTCTAAAGTTTCATCTTCGAATCGTTGAACAATTACACCATCGTTTAGGGTTTCCACCAATTCGTTTCTTACTGGAGGCTCAGGCAGAATGTTGTTTTCATGGTTGGAGCCAGGTCTTGAATCTGAAATCCATAATATAAAACAAATGATCTAATTGTCTATAGAATATCATTACATTTTTGACAGCACAAATTTTATAAATATACAACAAATATTTATCTTTTCTTTATTTAAAAATTTCCATTTCACCAGACTTTTTCAAATGCCAACATTTTAAAAAGAAAAAATCTGTCTATGTTTTTGATTATATCTTAAAGTATAATTTACAAAATTTTATGAAATGAACCACTTGATAATTATGAGATAAATATGAAGAGATCGTGTAAGTTATGATCGAAAATATCGAAATGCATTAAAGAGCAATCATTTGTTTGACCGTACTTTCTGAAGTTTCATTAACGTTTCTGTCAGTCAAGTTTTTCCGTCCGAAATCGAATCCGAAAAGATTTTTTTGCCGTTTGGCACCTTCCTCTTCTTTTTTTTCGCGCTCCAAGCGTTCTTTGCGCTTTCTGGCTCCAGACTTGTGTTTGGACATAATAAATTAAATCTGAAAGTTAAATATGAATTACAAATTAAAATCTGCTTTCCAATAAGGAAAAACTGGAGCAACGAATAATTTCTAAATCGGTTAATTCAAAGTGTATTCTTTTTTTTGTTTTTTGTTTTTTGTTGACGCAATACTCAATTCCACATAACGGAAGTATGTGATAGGCTAGCATTATGTACGTCAACATGTTCATTAGTATTTCAAACGAGCGAATATGATTATCTAAATAGTAATTATGTATCTTACCAACATATATTGTTCCTTGTTCAATGTTCAATCTGCGTTGGTACTTGAAAAGGTAAAAAAGTATCAAAGATTTGACGGCACAATGTGTCAGCTGTGAAAATCAGTGAGAATGTCAAAACATAGATGGCGATCGCGGCCTAGTTATGTGGGAATTTTGCAGCCCTCGTTACTTGAAACCGGGAAAAACTGTCGGCTCGGCCACTGGCGCTGAGCAAGCGTTAGTGGCGCCTTGATTCGATGGTGGAACACATACAAGTTTTGAAACAGCGCTAAATTTAGAAACTAATACTTGAATTGTTTGCTACTTTTTATTTTGAGCTTACAATGTATTACGAACTCTTAACTTTAAAAAATCGATTCTTTTGAATCTGCTAGTTGAAAACTAATTTTTTACGAAACATTTTTTTTCTGTCTATGATTAGTGGGCCCCTTTGGGGAGCACGGGCCCGGGGGGTTTCCCCCCGTCCTCCCCCCCCTCTCGTCGGGCCTGCTGTCAATTCTTCATAGGCTCGCCAATTTTAGATTTGGATTTTACAGCAGACCCTAGGCCAACCTGTTTTATTTTAAACCATTTTTTGAAAAAATGATCCTATCTCTCTGGCTGGCATCAATGCAGCCCAAATGAGGCACTTATTGGTCATTTCATTAGAACAGTTGCCGTCGCCATCTGCAGGGTTAAGAGGGAGCCGGTGCTCTTTAACGATATTTGGGAGGATTTTTGTCTTCTTCGGAGAACTTGCCAGGAGAAGAGTTCTTTAGCTTCCTTAGAACTTTGAAATTTTACCTTCTAGTTCCCTAAGTCTGAGAGAAGTCAATGGATGAAAATTGGGTGCGTGAAGATGGTGCACTAGAAATGGCACTGGTTCACAGTCATGCTGGCTCATTGGCCGTAGTCTGTTCACCAACAGTCTTTTGAGTTTTTATCGAGGCAAACTTGAGAGACAAAGCCCCATTATCCCTTGGAAAAAATGATAAAAAGAAGCTCTACTAGTATGGTGGAAATTAATAGAGCTAACTTATTTGTTATATAAGTCTGTCGGCTTGTCTCGTCATTACTTTGCTTTCCGTGACGTTGCTTGCCCCAGAAGACAAAGCCATCTTTACTTCTCCCACGATATAAGAGGAAAAATTGCTGTTCTTGTTTGGCTTGCAACCTCATAATTTTGATTTTGGAAGTTAGTCCATGTTCCATATTATAAAAGTTTACACATAGAACTACTTAGTATGTATACATGCAAGAAACAATCCAGATTCGATCCAAAAATATTTCATATATACGCAGATCGGAATGGAATGAGATGGATTCAAACTGATGCAACTGATGAGCTTGTATCGAAACGAAATTTCTGATGTAAAAGCAGATCAAAAGATAGAAAAATTGATAATTCATTTTTCCTTGGTATGTTTTTAAAAATTTCATTAATTATGGCTACGTGTTTTATGTGATTTTGTCTGATTTATTTTTTTACATACATACGTGATTCAAATTGTGTTCTTTCGATCTGTGTATCATCGAATCTTGCATTATACATATTAACTATTACATTCCCAAAGTGTAGTCACGTTAGTGACAGCATGGCTACCTTTGCAAGCAGGGAGGCCCTTGGAAGGTTGGCACAAGCCATTATGGTAACATGTGCTCAGAGCTGGATGGATGCTAAAGAGAAGTCCACCTTAACTGAACCTACATCAGCCACTTATTGGCGTCGAGCCTGAGGATGTACTTTAAGGCCTGCCTTGTAAGGGGGCGGAAATGGTTGTGCTATCCCAAAGCTGTTCACGAGCAGATTTTCTTCAGTTGCTACTCCGCTTGAAGACAACTAGGTCCAGAATGGTTGAATCATCAGAACAAGCGCAACAGATTACAAATCGAGAAAACAAGGTTAGTCCGAGGACAGGCGGTCGTTATAAAAGGAGATTGCACATCATTTAGCGTTACACAGGATACATCACGAGGAGGCGACCTAGCTTTTATCCCGATGCTGTAAGTTTAATAAAGACTCCTCGTCCGCAATACCGGAACACTATCTTTTTCCACTATATTCATACCCAACGAAGCCATTTAAAATTACTATGTAATATGTGTACAGTGATCCCAGTTTCAAATTTTCAGCTGTATCAAATTTCTTCAAAAAGTGTATCAATATTGGTAAAAATGTATCAAAAGGTTCCCAAAGGTGTATTTGGGTCGATGTACTGAAACTATAAATTATAATATAAAAAAACTTAGTTTGGAGCTACATACTATATTTATTGAATAATATAGAGCCTAAAAAAATATCACAAAATTACTTCCGCTCTTTGTTTTCATCTGTATACTACCATTCATATTGAAGCCACACAAAATAAAATGTGGGTTCTTTGCAAATGTAAAATTTTAGAAAATTTTCACGAAATCAATACATTATTTTTAAGGGAAGTCGCTGTTTTAAATTTCAAAAAAAATATTCTTCGGCTTTTAAAAGGATATGCTTTGAGCAAGTATGTTTTGGGCATTGTTTGGTTTCTTGCATCCTAAAATTTCTCTTATCCTATCTCTTTCAACTCTTGTTAGTTCTTTTTTACATTGCTATCCAAGTTTGATACAGAAAAACCTCGTTTTCAAGTAAACTGTAAGGTACAGCTATTAAAGTCAACATGAAGAAAGGTGGCAGATAACAGGTCTGTTTCCGTACTTCAGCAAACTGCAGCAGTAACAGAATTTGGCAGCTGGCTTCTTTTTGCTGCAAAATTTGGCTTGCAGCAAAAGTACGGAAACGACTTGCTGCGAATCTATTTTAATATATTATAATAGATTCAAGTACGGAAACAGACCTAACATTGATTCACCTAAATTGTTTTCAACCAAACTCGGTTAATCCCAAAACACTTCAAAATTCATTTTCCCGTTATTATTTAAATAGCTTCAAATCAAAAAAAAAAAATTTTTGCTGGATGTCAAAATGTATTATTTCGTCATAATTCAGTGAGTTGCTGTATCATTGTATCAAAAATATAAGTTTCAAATTAAAATGTATCAAAGTGATACAAATGTATCAAACCCTGTCTGTGTATAATTTGAATTAAACAATAATTTCAATTTAATTTAATTATGGTTACTTCTATTCGAATAAAATAATTTATGTATTTTCTATATTCATTACAATTTGTATTTATATTTGATTATTTATTACTAAATATTTTGTTATCATTAATTTAGTTATACTTTTTTCTCTCCCTCTCTCTCTCTCCCCCTCTCCAATTTTTGACTTGGTGATATGCATTAACTTCTGTAATATCAATACTTATTTTGTATTTTAATGTATTTTGTTCAAGCGAAAATGTTTGAATGCTTTTTTTTTATTTTGCCATTAAAAAACAAACATATACAGTAAACAGATATGATATACGAACATCGTTCATATTATGTTCATTCAAATAACGATAATGACAGCCGTCTGCATATGTTATTGCATGTTTAATGGCCGCCAACATCATACGCTCATCATCAGGGCGTTATAAATTTTCTTTAATGAAAGATTACGCAAATTTCAACGAATGAACAAAGATGTATCGGAGTGTATTAAAAACGAGACAAATTGTTGGTTTATTCCTTTCGACACCATCAGCATGTTTTTTTTTTAACAGGAAATTACTTGCGGCAGCCAATTGTCAGACGATTTGATCGTTTCAGATTACTATTTCTATTTAGTTGTCAACATGTTTCCTCTTTGAAACTATTTCAACGTTTTATCGAGCCAGACAAAGCAATATTGTGCACTTATCGTGCATTATATTGCAGTAAAAAATCATACACTTTTTCATCGTTGGTTCATCGTAGCGACAACAGCGCTGCCGTTCGCAAAATGACACCACAAGGGCAGTGAGTTTCGTTTGGATCGTAGATGATTTATTAAAATTCAAAAATGTCTGGCGTTACCATCATGCTCGCCATGGAAAATATTATTCGAGCCAGTGAAAGCCTAAAGGTTTAGTCTCATCACAACCACCTCCACCACCAATACCGTTACCAGACAAGAAATGAAAGTTACTGTTGATATTCCCGCTAGGCAATACGATTGTGGCAACTCGGTGGTGAAATACGGTTTTTTGTTCCTTGGCTCCATCGTGCTCTGGATGATGATGATGATGATGTTTTTGTAATGTCTTCGAACCAAGGCGCTAAGGGGCAGTTGCATTTTACTGAAGCCGCCGAGAATTGAAAAGAGATATTGTGTTTTTTAATCAGGAAAATCAGAAAGAGTTTTGGTTTTCAATGTACAGTTTGTAGAGCAATATGCGGGGATATTTTTAAATTTTTTTTATTTGTAAATATTTATTGTAAAGAATCCACAAAAAAACTATCCTCGAGTGTCAAGAAAATTATTTATGAGCCAATTCAGAAAAGTGGGTCTCATCTGGAACGAAGTATAGTACATATTAATCGACTGGGGCACTTTAAAATAAAATGCTACTGCATTTTTAATACAAGCTTTTGACTTTTTCATATTATTTGAATTTTTTCGTTTCACTATCGTTAAGTAAACTAGCTCTATCTTAATGTTCATAATGATATTCCATAAATTTTTCATAAACACCATTTAAACTCAATCAAGAAACTAGGATGAAATTCGCATTTCATTGCTTTCACGAAACTTAATTTTTGAAAATGTATTATTTTTTCTCAAATATTTTTACTCTTTGTGAGTGTTTTACTTAGTTTAAGCCATCAAATTTTTCATTGTTTCAAATAAAATATGCTGTCATTTTAATATGACACTGCAAATTCAGTACTATTTTTGAGTAACCTGTAGGAAAATACAAAAGTAAAAAGAAATGCTATTCCTTAGTGAGAAGTTTTCATGATGGAAAATTAAAAATGCCAAGATGAACGCATGAATAAAGGACACAAAGTATGATACCTTGAGTTCAGATGCTTATGCAAGCTTGATAATGTACTTTCAAGGCTACTGCTGGAAGATAAGATATAATGGCTGGTTGTTTGCTTTGTCCTCTTTTATGTGTGATGGGATAAGATAAGAGGAATGTAAACAGGAACCTTGACAATGGATTGAAATTAAAATATCGATTGAGCTTTATCAACACTGATATGTGGGAAGCATGACGTATTATTAATTTTTTATCCATAGGAAAAGTATTGGTGCATTTTCATTTATTCATAGGTACATCAAACAAAGAACAAATTACATTTACATATAAGACTAATCAAAATTGAAAAGTAAAGTATAAAAAAGTATTAATTAAGTAACAAATATATAAATAAATAACAATTAATAAATAATAAATATATAAAACATTGACATATAGCTTAGGATAATTGGATACAGATGGCTTGCAAAAGGGAGGATTTGAAGAATAATTTGGAAATCGTTGGAGAACGCAGATTGCTTATGCTGTTGAACATCCTGCAGCATTTATTTTGTCGGCTGATGAGTTGCATATGTAGTGGAATGTGGATATTCTTTGAACAGACGGTTGAACCTATTGTTCCTTACAGAGCTATTTATCACAATTTTTCTACTTAAAAATTCATCTCTAATAGCACCTCCAATAACGTTGAATGTGGAACAGTCCAATGTCACCGTTCCTATGGATGCTAGTGTCGAGAAGTTTAAATGAACCAGTCGAAACTTGTAAGGGTTGCATAATTCGCTCAAGGCGAATAGTAAAAATTACTCTTGTATGGACTAGAATCTTTTACTGTGGGTTTCAAAAGCGGGATCTCAGCTTATAGAGGTCAATAGAGGTCAAACCAGTTATGAGCCTGATTACGCGGCGAGGCAATTCACGCAAAGCTTATGTTGCACCCAAACGCAACTTTCCGAACTGGCAGAAAAGTGGCATGCACATTGGGCTACTTTTTGCATCATTGTTGCTATGAGCTATCCGTCTGCTAAGTGGTGATGAGATATGACTTGACATATGTTCCCTCATACACTGTATGTTCACACGTGTTTGCGGATGTAAAACAAGAGCCATTTTTGCTCATAAACCGGTCGGTTTTGACACTTGCTTATGTTTGCAGACTCATGTTTGGTTAGGGCTTACGGTGTACAAGTGAGTTGTATAGGGATATGTAATCCACAGGTTACGAAATTTCTTGGCACATCTTTTTATGAAGCCTAGTTGTTTGTTTGCATGGGAAAGTATTTTATTATAGTGTAAGGTGAACCGGAGTTTTTCATTTTGAAATGTCTCCATTATCTGGCCATTCTTTCGAGCGAAAATTTTTCATTCCTGACGGATAAAGTTCTTATTGGATAGAAATTTGCACTATTCAATTTTCAAATTCAAACTCCAAATGTCACTTTTTAGCTGGAAAGAATGAACTGCACAAACTAAATTGGTGTGAAATGATTGGAGACATGTCTCAAAGCGAAAGCAACTTCAAAGCAACTTTTCATGCTAAAAACTGAGTACAACTCCTGCTTATTTTCAAGCTCAACATATTTCACGTAAAATCGAACACAGTGCTAAGCTTTAGATAACACCGAGGTCAACAATGTTATCAACTCGAGCTAGTAAATTATTGCCGAGAAAGTACGTATTGTGTTTCACCGTGCATTTTCGGGAAAAACTAATAACCTGGAGTTATCAATGTTGAGAGAGAGAGAGAGCTTGTGTGCATTGCACCAATGATCAAGTGAATCAAGCTTGGATTGGACAAAGATTGCATCGGTTTCGATTCCAAGATTTGATAAACTTTGAGATCCTCTACATAAAATAAATGAATTATGATTGCAGGAACGTTAGGCAGGTTTTAAATAAATATATGAAAAAGAAGTGGGGGGGAGACACCAGAAGTAGCAGAAACGTTTTTCGAAAAAAGTCCTCGAAATTTTACGAATCATGTTTGAATGCGGAGGTAGTAAGTCAGCCACTTAAGTAAGGATCCAGCAAGACCAAATTTGTGAAGCTTTAAAATTAAGGCAAAATGGTCAAATCTGTCATACGTGCTACTGAAGTGACTGCAGATTGCGCCAATTTGGTATTTTATATAATAATCGCGGTAACATTGAGTAGCCGCAGTATAGCTTAACGAAAAAGAGAAGAAGCTATGCCTACATCAAGAATGAGTTGGACGGGGCAAACTCATCCATGATACAGTGAAGCGTGTTGGTTTGAAGAGTCTACTGATTTTTTTCCAAGATGCATGAAACCAAGTAGCGTTTCTTCCTTTTTAGAGCAATTTATTTATATTTGAGCATAAATTTTTTCCTGACCTTAACTTCAAGTAGGAATAACTTGTTTCCTCTAGCTCTAACATTAAATACAAATGGCGCCCAATGTGGGCTTCATATACTGCAAATATGAACTTCGGTTCACGTAGGGTTGCCTTGTTATCACATTTACTGCATATACTATACAAAAAATCATTCAATAAATACACCACAACATCAAACGTACCGAATCGGAACACAAAATAAAGTCCCAAAGCCATTTAACATCTGAAAATAGCACTCTAACTGTTACGAATATGCTGTCTGACTGTAAACGTCTTCACATAATTGTGAAATTTTTGTCAGAGAAAGATTTTCAATCAGCCTGATGTGCGCTTTAAACGAGACCAATACATTTAGTGAAACACATTTTATGAGGTGCTTTCGGTACATTATTTCTTTATCGGTGGGACGGTTGGAATTCAATTTAGAAAATTAGCTCCGAAAATGGAACATTACGATTAGAAAATGAGATGAAAGGCTGACGTATAAAATAGGAGACTGTGTTGTGTTGTGTACATGTATGTAGAAAATATACTCTGTCATACAGAGGTCATGGATGAAAAAAGAAAAGTTGAAGAATATAAGCCAGTTAAAATGAATTTGTCGAAATAAAAATGATTTGAATGATGATTTGTCACAAAGTCTGTTGAGAGTTCATTGAATAAAGATATTTTGGTTTTAATTTTGAAATAAATTATGCTGCATAAATAACGCTCACACAAAAAAATATATAAATCCAATGTATGCAATACATGATGTTGATATATATTTACACCAATTAAAACTAAAGAGAAAGAAATTTTAGCCAAAAAATCCGCAGGCATAGCACACTAAAAGAAAAATATATAAATTTGTTGATGTATGTTTTTGTAGGAATATGGAACAGGCCCACAATGGGTCCTTTTATTGAACTTAATTGAGCATATACTAGTTGAATACTACACTGAATGTAAGACATTGTGACAATAGAACCATCACAACGATTTGTTTAATATATTCAATGCGAGGCCCATCTAAAAACTAGATATTAAAAGGCGAAGTGAAAGGAATACATAGTTATAAAAGTGCATGAAACTACGATTAAAGAATAGTTTATCTCAGCGACCACTGTTTTATTTGTCCAAAATGCAAATCGATCAAATCATTAAAGCTGGAAAAATCGATTTGGAAACCAAAAGCTCAAAATTATCGTCGAAAGTCACAAATAACGCCAACATGAACTGAATAAACAAAAAAAATTCCGTTCGGGTCCGTTCTACTTTTCCTTATTTGATAGGTAAAAACTGGTTAAGTTCATCAAATGTATGTATATTAAAGTTGAACATGTGCAAGCAATCTATTTGCATTTTTCCTTAACATAAAAAAACAAACTTCTTTTTTAGCAAAGAATCACGAGTACATGGTGCTCACTAAAAACAATTTTTGGGTTAAAATTGACCTGGTAATATTAAACTTAAAAAGTGTGGCTTTTTTATAGATGAAAAAAAAACATTTGAGACAAATGATTTTGTATTCCAGTACAGTAGGCGCTGTATAGAGTTTTGGGCGAAGGAACTGCTAAGGTTTATCCTAATTATCCTGCTTCGGGGCAGTTGTGATGGTGTCCAAGGCGGATTGAACGATTCAGGTATGTGTCGATTATCACCGACTTAACACCATTACCATCCTTTATTCTAAATGGATGATCTCTTGCACATGGCGAACATATCTCTTTTTGTGTCTACTATCGAATTACGATCCAGCTATTGGCAAAGTCCTGACAAAGAATCCAATTGGGATTAAACGCATTTTATCATGCTATTTGGAATGTATCAGCTATTTGAAATGTTATAGCTTGGATACAACATTTTCCAACATATTCATAGTTTGCTATATTTCAAAAACTTTAAACACCTCTTCAAGCCGATTCTTGTTCTAGAAGGCTCACTCAAACTTTGCGGAAGTGGTCCAATGCATTACTTATCTAACAAAGATAAAGGTGAACATCCCAACAACAAGTAGCATTTGATCTACTGAAAATCTTCCTAACTATAGCTCCTGTGAAAAATCAAGAGGATCAAAACCTAACCTACACCAAGCAGCTATACGATCGGAATATTTCTCGTCCAGGGAGAGCGACGCCACGAATATTCGAACGGATACGCTAGTAGACTATAGACTGACATCTTCTGAAAGAAACCACATAATGACCGAAAGTGAGGTCCTGGCAATAAAATGGGCCATCACAAAGTTTAGTGGTTACATCAAAGATACTATGATTACCGACCATCAACCATTTTAGTGGTTAATGTCTCTAAAATCTCCAATAAGTGGACTAACTAAATGTGTTCTAACTCTCTAGCCGTATTAATTAAACACCCAAACACCCACTAAATGCCGAGGAAACCGAATGTGATAGCGGACACATGATCCCGGTTACCATGTCTTGAGCATTCTACGGATATAGCATACTGTGCCCATTTTTGGTAAAACCAACTCGAAAAGCTAATATTTCAATTCAAAATGGAGCTAATATTTCAATTCAAAATGGAGGACGTATTAGCAACAGATAACATATTTTAAATTAATAAGATATGGATTAGGATTAAGATACGTTTTCAAATGATGAGAGATGGTTTGCTAAAAAAAACGGGCTACTACGTATTTCCCATAGCCATTAGACAATTTACCGGTAGATGTCTGCCTGATATGTTTGTGTTTTTATGATTGTGTTTGCTTTTGTGGGTATTTTTTTGGTGTTTTTTTGTGGGTATTTTTTTGGGGCTTTTTGTGGGTATTTATTGTGTTCATTTTTTTCAGTCTGTTGTCTTTTTGTGCGTTTTTACCTTATAACATTCTCTGGAATATTGACGTAAACATTATCTTTGAAATACCCTCGCACGAAAAAGTCCATGGGCGTCAAATTTGTTGATCGCGGAGGCCATACAATATTACCAAAGTGGGATAATAATTTTTCGGAAAATTGTCTTGATTTCTTGGCCTAGCTTCGTGTGTCTTTTGACTTTTCCAGAAGCTGCAAATTCCTTAAAAAGAAACCAAACTTCAAAGCAGGGAAAACATCATGCAGAATGTGACGAATGAGGTGCGTGCAATACCAAACGAGAGAGTGCTTCAAAAAGAATTTGTATTAAATAATTTAATTTCAATATTATTTTACTTTCATAAAATCAGATACTCTTCGAAGAAACCATCAAGCCGAGTTTACCCATGACCATCAAGCCGAGTTTACCCATGTAAAATCGTCAATTAAACATTTCATTTGATTGATAATTTTACATGGGGTTTTATATGAGATTTCTTCTTGTTGATCCGCGATCAACAAATTTGACGCCCATGGATTTTTCGTGTGAGGGTATTTCAAAGATAATGTTTACGTCAATACTCCAGAGAATGTTATAAGCTAAAAGAAAATATCCGAAATGGCAGACATCTGAAAGACACTATCTTTAAAAAATAAAGTCTTCATTAACCTTATGGGCGATTTTTTTTTACTTGGAATTCCTAACTCTGCTTTGAGACACCCTGTAATTTACTTTATCAAACCTTTTGCTTCTCACAATGGAAATCCTCGTTACACGGTTTATGATTTTTTGTTTGAAAATCAACTATTAAGTGTTACTTTTTTGGTACAATAAAACAAAGATAATATTATTGAATGATAGAAGCTTCAGCAATAGTCTTATATTGTACAATAATCATCGCATCATTTTTGTGGATTTCTTTCTGATGCTTTAATGTTTAGGTATTACACTTTGCTTAATTTACTGTGTTTTATTTATTTACTATACTTTACTTAATTTTTTTTTTTTAAAAGTTTGTCAATTCAATTTTATTAAAATGTTTTACTTTGCTCAAATATTAGCGATTAAATTGGAATTATTTTTGCGGGATGATTAATATTGAACAACTTTTTTATTTACATTAAAAATTTTAATCTGCATTGAAAATTCTATTTTTACAAAGTGGTTTCGAAAGTATGCACTGATTCTCATCAGACACCAGCACACAGTGCATACTTGACTGGCGTGACCACTTGCAGTTGGAAATCATTTAATTTGTATTTACGCTAGTTGTGACAAATTTTAACATCTCGGACTTATATCCAATTTGATTCTGCTTTTGGAGGCTGGTTCCGCAAAACGATCGAGTTTCCCGTATCAATACTTTCGGCTTTGATAAGCTTTGATGATATACGTTGTCTATGCTGATTTATAGACAAGAAGGGAACCATGATCAGATTCAATAACCTTTATTAGCAATTAGTTTATTTTCCTCCTGAAAATTTTGATTAGAAAACGAAGACCTTTATTATTGCAAAGATATACTTGTATGTACTATTCTTTTTATGATTTTAATTTCTGGGGCATTTCACGTGAAGCGGACAACGAAAAAAAGTTGAGTTTTTGGATTTCGTCCATATTGTGCATAATGGTACTTCCAAAGGATATGGACATGCATACATATTTTTTTTCAATGAAGTTTATTTGAAGAATTGCCAAAATTTATGAAAGCTGTTTTGGAAGCCGATTTCAAGAATCGAAAAAAAAATTTGAAAAACATTAAACATACTGATTGGTATAGAAAATTAACCGTTCTTTTTAAATATAAAAATAGATTTGAAAAATAAAATACCCTGTGTCAAACCAAAAGTAATTATTTCAAGTCGTAATTTGAACGATTTTGGACCAGGTTATATTTTTCATTTTTACAAAAAAATTAAGCTAAAACTATACTTATTTTATCATAAAAGTTTTGGAATGGGAAAAGTTTTAGAATGGGATGGGGATTTAGAAAGTAGGTGAATTTCAATGAATACAAGTCGCATGGGGTTGTGGTTCCGAAAGCTTGCTTAGGATAGCTAGTTAGCTTAAAAACAAAAATTGATACCGAAATTTGATTAGTAGCACCATCTCTTAGTTGAAAAAGGAATTATTTACTCATAATTATCAATGTAATAAAAAGAGATCAAAGCTACGTAATAGAAAGGTAATAGAGAGAGAGAGAGAGATGCACTGCAATTATGCCGCCAAACCATTTTGAATCTATTATTTTTTATTCTTTTTCGTTATTTTTCAGCGCTCGTAGTGACTATTACTTTCCTTGGTAAGCGTTGATGTACGTGCAACTTTACCGTTAACTTTACCGTTGTGGTAATGGCTTTACCTAGTAAAAATTTTACGTTTATATGATTGGGCGAAATCGTCTTTAACAGCCACATATTACGGTTCTTCAGAGGATCTTCAACGCCAGAGGATATTTTTAAAACGACGGTTTGTTACCTCTATAACTATTCCAGAAACTAAGAAATGCCAATGTTTTATTCCAGTCACAGAATGCCTTCTTACAAAAAGAAATAGTTGAAGTAACGAGGCTAAAATCGTAAAAATTGTCAAATAAAATTATTTTTCCATAAACAAGTAGTTTTTTTTCCATTAAGTAAATTAGCATTAGCAATTTTTGATACTTTAACTTCAATATGTAAGCGTTATAGCAATAGTTTTGTTGAACATGTTTTTTGATCATGTTCCAGGTACCACGCTTCATACAACTTGTATGTATTGAAATCAGGCACTTTTTAAACTACTGCCCATTCCATTCTAAAACTTTTATGATAATATAGGAATAGTTTTAGCTTTGTTTCCTTATAAAAGTTAAAAAAATACCATTGTCCAAATCATTTAAATCACAAGTTGAAATAATTACTTCTGGATGGGCACAGGATTCTTTTTTTCAAATCTATATTAAAAGAACAGTTAATTTTCTAGACCAATCAGTTTGTTTAATATTTTATAAACTTTTTTTAATCTCAAAATCGGCTTCCGAAAATACTTTTCATCAATTTCGTCAATTCTTCAGAAGTTTCAGCAACTAAACTTCAAAGTGAAAAACTGTTGTGTATCCACGTTCATATCCTCTGGAAGTACCATTATGCACAATATGAAGCAAATCCAAAACCTAGACTTTATTTCGTCGTCCGCTTCACTTGAAATGCCTCTTTTAAAAAATAGCGCCTCATAAATCAAAACCACCTTCAAGCAATAAAATGAATTTTTAAGCAGAAACAAAGTGAAATTCACTAGAGTTTAATTTTTTTCATAACCATAGCACGTTATGTTATCTTATATATGAAATATTTCAACTGTTTGGCCCACACTGGGCGCTAACTATTTCCAACTTTAAATTTTAGGAAATGTTTCTTTCTCGGTTTCGAATTCAGCTTTTTTGCAAAAATATCAGTAAAAAATTACTACCAACAGTTGTGAAATTTTTCGGGTACAAGAGAAATACTTAAAAAAAAACACGGATGCCATGAATCGTTGCTGTGTATCACTTAGATTATTATCAAAGAAAAACCGAAGCTATCTGCTATCAAACTAGCCTTTTTCTAAGAATTTTTTAACTAGCCATTTTTCCAAAAAAAACCCTCCAAACAGCTATAAACAGTTGTATTGAGTGATCAAAATATACCGAAAAAGAAATAAACTGGTGCAAACACTACTTATTCGTTGTGAGGTAGTACTACTTGAAGTCATCACGTAGTCATCGTTTGTTCTGTAAGGCTCAAACTTTAAGACAACACTCGTTTCCATCCGAAAAGTAAATAACTTCTGGTTTGCTTCAAGACAAATAAAGTCGGAGTTGGCCAAAAGTTAGGACTACACTTCGGCTCTGCACTATTTCAATGCTTTCTCAGTGCGCTTAAGAGCAAACTATTTTGCGAGTCAGACAGCAAATGCTTTTTGTACTCGCTATGAGTTTCGGTCTCGTGCAAAAGATGAGATTTCAGTGCACACTTTTCGTCATACGTGACTCTATTTCGTAATCAGATCGTTTCTGTCGTTGTTTATGCTTTCAGGAGAAGAACATAACTTCCTTACGGAAATATTTAAGTAGTTAGGCTATTGCTTACCTGGAATTTTAGTGTCGGTCTTAGTGTGTATTTAGGGAATAAATGGAATTTCGGTTTGTTATGGTGAATTTACGTGCCTCAGTGCATTTTGAATGAGGTGTGCAATGATACTATTAGTAGTTGAGTATAAATAATTGGCTGTGTGACTTGGGCTAAGAATAAGTACGTGTTCATACGTCCCCAGTAAATTATATGTCAAAGGAGAAAATGCTATTTCTAATTTGCGTATTAATTAGCAATATCCTGAAACTGAAACTGAGGTACAGTTATCCTTAATTTTATTCATTCATCGTTCCCACAATTTTGATGAATCATCTAGTTTTAACTTTTGACTTATACCAGACTTTCGAACAATGTAGTATCCAATTTATTATCCGTATAAATGACATCCAATCTGTCAGGTGGCAAATGAGTTCAACATCAGAATTTCCGTTTCCATGAGCTTTTGGTCTCCTGTTACTTTCCTGCAAACCGTCTTCATCCACAATGATACATAGTTTCTCCTGGGATGCATTTCGCATTCAAAGTAATTAATTTTCGACAGTCATTAGTATCCTGCATTGCACTGTTTTGTGCATACCGAACAGACGAACGGATATCTCTGACTGTCTGCCAAGATGAACAGCACTGCAAGCTGAATGTCAGTTGCCATCCTTGGGGCTAGAGTTCAGGTTCATTGGGCATCCTCATTTCACAGCGGGAATAATGTACTGGAAAATTGGAATTGATAATGAAGTGATTTTGTGCATTATTTGCATTATAATGATGCTGTACTGCTGTTGGATGCTATGATTGATGAGGTCGTTATGGGATTGGATCGTTAGGTATGCTAGCCGTTCAGATTACTGACGTTTGAGATGATGATTGAGAGATCTATTTCTGATAATCTTCAAATTCATGCTGAATGTATAATAGTATATTGCAGATTATTGTATAATGCAGGGATAACGTTTGTAAATATAAAGAAATCGGCAGTTCAAAACGAAGTTTAGTAGATTATATTTACTAGAAATGTTTAATTAAAAAGAGTCTCTTAAAAATACTCAATACTTTCTTGGCTTGAAATATAAACATAAATGATTATTCACCAGAAATATAATAAAAATAATGATTGATTTTGTTTATAATATTGATGCGACTACTTAGTAGCTTATTGAAAAGTAAGAAAATTTTCTTTTCTACAGTACGCTTCTCTGAAATGTAATTATTAAATAGGTCCTTTTGTGTCATTTTGAAATTATCAAATTTTAGTTATTTGGTTGAGATTATTACAACTTAAAAGTTGAAACAACTCGGAACTGAGCAAATGATACAACTGAAAATAGGTGCTTTTTTTTTGCACTCTTGGGCAGATCAAATCTGGCCAACTACATTGAAAACAATAACAACCACTACCGCTGTAATGTCAGTGAGGCACGAATTCAGCTCGGAAGCAGTTGGAGAATGCGTTGATAACAATAGGCGTGTTTTTTTGCTCCTCTATCCAGTAGAGAATAGGATATACGCATTGGAAACAACAACACTCCTGCACCAGTGAATTCACTAGTACAGAAATTGTATTCGTCATAGGTAGTTCACGTGCTGAAGTATAGAATGTGCTGATAGAAAAAAGAAAAGCTCATACGAAGTTGTCTTTTTTTCTGTGAGATGGCTTTGGTTTTTTGAAGGTTAAGTTGAATGTTTTGGTAGTTAGTAAATTCAAAAAACCTCGCATAATGTGTAGAAAGTTAAAAGAGATAATTTTCTGTTAGTCCTTTTGCTATTTTCTATCGATTGTGGCAGTGTATATTCGATATTTTCTCCCTTTATTTTGAGCTGTTGAGTGGTACCACAGCAAATACAGCAACCTATGTCAGTCTTAGCGAAAGCGTCAGCTGTTTTGTGATGGATCGTTTTTTTGCGTCATTGTTCTATTCTGTTCTGTATCGGAGCAAAAAAACACGCCTAATAAGAATGTAGCTATTGTGAAACCGACAATTTGAATTGAATGAATTTGCATAGCACTCCGTAATTGTCAATTATTTTACATCAAATCTTATAGTGTGCAGACTGTTTTTGAGTGTTTCAATGCACATTACTTTGTAGATTATTTCATATGCAAGTTTCATATCTTATTTCGGTTAAAACCTAGATAAGATTTCATTCAGGTATTTTCTATGTGCCGTTTTATTTTAATAACCAACCTAAGCGAAAGCTCAGCGAATGCAGCAATATTAGCCGCGTATTTTTGCTCCTCTATCCAGAAGAGAAGAGAACAGACGCATTGGAAACAACACCACTCCTGTACCAGTGAATTCACTAGTACAGATTATATTCCTCAAAGGTAGTTCACGTGCTGAACTATAGAACGTGCTGATAGAAAAAAGAAACGCTCGCGAGAAGTTGTCTTTTGTGCAATGAGGTGGATTTGGTTTTTTCGAGGTTATTTTGAATGTTTTGGTAGTTAGGAAATTAGAAAAACCCGCAAAATGTGTAGAAAGTTAAAAGAGGTAATTTTTTGTCAGTTCTTTTTCTATTTTCAATCGATTGTGGTAGTTTATACTCGTTATTTTCTCCCTTTATTTTCAGCTGTTTTGTGCTACCACAGCGAATACAGCAACCAATGTCAATCTTAGCGAATACGCTGCTGTTTTGTACTAGATTGTTATTCTGTTCTGTAAAATTTCTTCTATGTTCATTCACAAAAACACAAAGCTATTAAATTGTCAAATGAAAATGATTTGGTAGGGAAACTAAATAACAATTTTTCCGAAAGTTCTGAAATTTTCACTCCGGTGTCTGTGAAAATATTTATACTCTCATAGCCTCTAACCTACAAAGATTCACAAAGTGGATTGACTTGATCTCAGAGCAAATTAAGTATACATTTGACTTTGGTGGAAACAAAAGATTGTCAGATCAGAAATTTTTATGTTTTTTGTACCAACGGAGGAACAGTCTTGGACATTTTTTTTGGATTGCCATCCGAAAAATCATTCTATCCCTGTATTTTCCAATGCAAGTAAAGGCTGAAAACGACTTTTGTCTGTAGTACTAATAAAGGGTTGCCAAAACTGAGCATTTTCATCATTTACATACTAGGAGATGATACTTTGGAAGTCTCTTGTGCTTCCAATTAAGAATTATTGAATAATATATTAAAAATAAAACGAACTTTGTGTTGCTTGTAAAAGCATATATTGAGCATTGATTTAACAAAAAATAATATCTTTTTTTCTTTAAAAACTTAGCCTACTTGTATAATAGTTTTGGTGTCAGTGTTGTTGAGTGTAAAGTCTTTGTGGATTGTGGATGTGCAGTTGTGTTCCTACAATGCTACAATCCTACAATTCTTCTAGTTTTATGCGAAAATAAAATTTTCTAGTTGTTTAATTATATTTCCAGAACTAATGTAGTCCGCAAACATAGTCAGTTTACTGCTTTGGGGATGTCCGGCAAAAAAGTAAACTGCGGTTGACCTAAGGCAGGAGATCTGAGGTACATTTTGGAATCCAGCATTCAGATGATTTTGAGCTCTTAATTTCCATGAGAAAGGAATGGCCAATCTATAACATTCGTTATGACTGTAAGAAAACTAAACTGATTCACCTTGTCGGCTAAGCTATCATTCCAGACGGATTCACATGCTCTAAACAGGAATATTGAGTAAACTTACAAATTGTTGAGAAATGAGTCCAGAAACCACACTGAAATTCTAAAAAACTGGCTATGATAGACCAGAAAATGCATTATTTTAGAAATCATGATTTTTTTATTTAAATATTTTACGCAGAAAAAATTCAAATATTTTTCGCAAAAACTGGAAATGAAATTAATAAATGCTATTGCTTACTCTAGAATCTTCTTTAACACACTCTTCGGTATTGGCTCGTACCCAGGAGGTATATAACTTTCAAAGTTCTTCAGGATTGATTTGATTTGATTTAGTTTACAAGCATGAACAGACCTGAAATTGAATAGGAATGAATCAAGCGTCTCTTTAACTATGTTTTCTGTACTTTGGAAAATGTAGCCCTCTACGTGATCTCAAGTATAACGAGCTGATTCAAAGTATTTTCATAGAAAACAGTTCTTCCGTCAGGCAGCTTAAGTAATCATCTAATGGTATTGCGTTTGTGAAGACTGCTGCGGAACAGCTGTGAGCAGTCGCCAACATAACAGATTATTAGCCTGACCTGTTAAACTCCGCGTGACATTTGGTGCCGGATAGTCACCGGTGTCGTGGGTAATTTGGAAGAACAGGTCACGCATTAGCTGGTCGCGCATCAAACGAGAAATAGCATGAAGAAAATCTACTAGAAGAGAATAAGGAACCAACATCAACATGGCTTCTTTAAACCTATTTTAAAGAGATTAGTAACGCAGTAAAAAATACGAAAGGTTTAACATTTCAAACAGACGCAAATACATTATCTACACCAAGAATACTGATTAAGGGCAATAAACTTTATAAAAAAATACGAAGGAAATATATAACAAAGCCAATTAAAAAAAATTTCTTACGAAGATAATTTTAACAGAAAAATATATTTAACTTAGTAACGTTTCTGGAAAGTTAGATATAGTAGATAGTATGATTTTAATTACATTTCGAATTATGTTTTGAATTTATGGTTTCAACGTTTAATTTGTCCAATTCGGATATCGAAGACATCACAGCACCATGCAAAAGGTCCATGGAATCGCGTCAGACATCAAAATATCATTCGAAGATAAGAAGTACTGTACATCGGTCTTTTTAGATGTAACGCAAGCGTTTGACAAAGTCTGGCATGAAGGTTTCATCTTCGAAATCAAATCCATGATTCCGAAAAGCTTTAATGAAATAATTTCCTCCTACCTAACCGATCGTATATTCCAGGTTAGATACAAAAGCTATACTACCACAAAATATCGAACGCATGCTGGCGTATCTCAAGAAAGTATTCTGGGACCTGTACTCTACATAATCTTCACATCTGATCTCCCAATAAGCGACAAAATAACAACAGCTACCTTTGCGGATGACGTCGCCATTCTATGCACTGATTCGAATCCAGTTATGGCATCCCGAATACTGGAAGCCCATACTTCACTTCTAGATGAATGGCTAGTGAAATGGAAACTAAAATGAACGAAACCAAATGCGATCACGTTAAGTTCACATTACTAAAACTAACGTATCCTCAAGTATATCTAAACAATGCAACAGTACCTCAAAGCAACGAAGTGAAGTATCTCGGAATGCACCTTTTAAGGGAAAAATCAGCAACTGAAGCTCAAATTTGACAATTTCAAATGGATGCTGAACAGTATGTCAAACGTTTCTCGCGGCTCTAAAGCTCTCGTTTACAAGTCTGTCCTGAAGCCAATCTGGACCTATGGATTACAATTTTTGGGAGCAGCGCCCCCATCAATATCATTGAGAGGACCCAATTAAAAATACTTAGATCTATCCCCACAGCCCCGTGGTACTTCCGTAATGCTAATCTCCACAAGGACCTACGTACCGAGACGATTGCAGAGGACATTTAGAACCGCAGTGGAAAATATATTGCACCTCTTGCTCATTACTCTAACAAATTAGCCAGAAGAATATTAGTCCATCGCAAGTTTGTATATTAGCCCACCCCCGACAATGTTTGTTTGCAGTACCGTTTAACAAGGAAATTGCTCCGTAGCTCATAATAACTTTTCGACGAAAATCAATTTTATTCTACGGGAACATAATCAATCTATTGTAATATAAATTTTAAACTGAGTTGGCAATCACTTCGTTAGATCCGTTCTGAAAACGCAGTTTAGGAAGTGTACATTTCCCATTTATAAATAAAGTAGAATAAGTGACATAAAATTATTTTTATTGTTTATTCCTGAAGATTAAGAGTATACTAAACTTACATGCTACAAACATAAAAAATTACAACTAGCTTAGCCTACATAGTGTTTGTTAATTTTGGTGTTTGTTTGAGGTGTCAAGTGTTTGTGGATTGTGAATGTGTATTGGTGTTGTGTATTAGGTGTTCCCACAGTATCATGCTCCCTCTAAATTCAACAACGTATAATCTGCAATAATAAGTGCAGAGTAAATTGTTTTTCTTACACATGCGAATACAACAAGATTGAGTATATGATTTTATTTTGACGGGGTGCTCAGAACCTCACTGACATCACTATCGAAAAGACGTTCATATTATTCACAAAACCATATATCCAAGCAAAATACATTCGAAATCCTTTCTTTAACTTCACTTTATATGCAAATAGAATAACACGACGCTCGATGAGCTGAAACAAAACACTAGTGAAAAGTTTTATTCGTGCAGGAAACTAGTACATGACCATCACAGATCTGAATAAAAAGGATATAAACGAATGCTTTCCTGTTCTTCCGTTGGCCACAAGTTCCGTCTTCTATCCACGCTCACAACGCACAGCCAGTGACAGCAAGACAAATGGTCTGCACGCTGTCTTCTTCTGGCCGTGAGGTTTTATGACCTCCATTTTAGATGTGTTTCAAGCGTAGTTATATTTTATGTATGAACATACAACCGAACATACACATAAATCGCTGTGACTTTCTGTACGGTCGCTGTCGTTTGCTAACTCACTTTGCTTCCGAATCCTTTTTTACGTTTCTTAGTCGTGAGAAATTGTACGTACGTGACTATGAAAATAAGCGTATGCAAAGCATGTTCCACTAAATCACCACTCTCTTTAGGAAAAAGTTGTCTGACGGAAGAAAACTTGCTGACAACGAAAGATGACCAAATGTCAGATATCGTTTAGGGATATCGCAACTTTGTTATTTTTCAGCTCGTACGATTTTATATGTAGCTTAGCTGGATTTTGAAATGATTGAATAGTTTTTTTCGCTATAGTTGAATGGATCGAGCGTTTAGTATGTGATAAAAGATGCAAGAGATTTTATGTAACTTCGAATTGTTATGAATAATTTTAGAAGTTACATTTTGTGTCAAGAAACGATATCGTTGCGTTTGAAATATGACAGGATAACATAAAAATTTGACCAAATCAAACTTAAATTGAGTAAATCATCATTCTGAAACATGATGTTGATAATACATTTTAACCACAATCTTCCTTCTTGTAGAAACAAGAATTAGAATCTAGCTTAACTAGTTAATGGGAACTGTTTTTTCATACTTTTCTCAGTTTATTATACATTGAAAAATATTAAAAACCTGCTAAATTTTCAAACCTGAGAGCGATTTACAGATGATTTGAACAGTTATTTAATCCATATTATGCACCTGTAGGAAACTGAAATAAAACTGTTTTTTTAGGATTTAGATATTTTCCTAGTAAATGCAACGGCAAGTAATTCAAGAATAATTATCTTTCTGAAATATTTTTTTCCCTTTAAATGGAATACGCTCTCAATATTGTGCTTGAAATCACTTATTCTTCACTCCTACATTTTTTCTCCTCTCATCAAATCTCGTATTTTCACATTTTTCAATGGACAAAAAATTATCATGGATTCCGTTTTTTCCCATCATCTGGAAGCAATGACACAGCGATAATTCGTCACTCTGAAACGACAGATCGACCGAAGTATGAGGCTGACAAGAACAAATCGCATATCCTACGATTTCCTGGCGTTATCATGAAACGGATACTGGGGATTCTGTCCTACTTGAAAGCAGTATTGTAGGATGATGTGAATTTATTTTTTTTAATACTGTTGTTGAATCGATGTTATTCTAGTGATGGATTTGACATTGAGAGAAACGTGTAATCACTGATAATAAATGAATGTGTTTTGTAAAGATACTAAATGATGGTCGCTTAGTTGCTTTTATCGACTGTCAAAAGTGAAAATCTAGTGGATTAGGATAGGATGATTAATTCGAGGAGTGATATTTTGGATGATAAGCTATAAAATGGATGTTGTTTTTGTATTTAAGGGACTTGAATTCAAAGTCAAAATATTTTGCAGTGAATGATAATTTGAGTTATATTTTATCATTTGTATTTTGTCAGTAAGGACAAAATGTTTCGCTCAGGTACCTACATTATACAGCAAAACTGTGTGTAGGGTACGTGATAAAAATGTCAAGTACGATACTCTTAAACATTTGCTATGTCTTGTCTTAATAAGTCTACCCATTAATTTTTAAAGGTATCAAAAACCTTCAATAGGTATCTTGCGAATGATACAAGATTATGTGAGATTCGTACTCACTAAAAAACATCACCCGCCGACCACGGAAGTCCGAGCCGAAACACCTTTCGCATTACTTCAACTCAGCCGTGCTACTTCCACCTATCGGGTGTCCCATTAGCTTACTTCCATTCTCTGACGATTTCAGGAGTCTATGAGGCATCCTTCCTCTTTTTTCAAACGCAATACCAGCTTCACATATGCTGACACAGCTGACCTAGCGTCATCTGACTGTAGCATCATTTCCACGATTGACTCCGACATCACAGGGCGAATTGCAGAGGAAAGAATGTGTCGCCCTCTTCTGCAGCGGGCGCAATGAAAAAAGGTATGCAAAGCGTCATCACTTTCCTTAGCACAATGCTTATAGAATTCCGTCGTCATTTTCTCCATTCTCGGAAGGTATTTCCTGAAGTAACCGTGAACCGATAAGAACTGGCATAGGTAGAAGTTTATTTCACCGTGGTCGTGATTAAGCCACTGTTTTAAGGCGCAAATCAGCTTAATCGCCAATGCTCTCTTTGAGCTCATAGTTCAGTGCGCCTCCCAAAACTCAAGCGTTTGCGCTCATGTTTGAGCAGCCAAAATTTCTCTTCCCACTTTTGCTCTGTTCAGGAATACGTCCCTGCTTTCGCTCGCATAAAGATCAATTGGGATTACTCCCGCTATCACTAACACGGCATTTGCTGAAACTGTTCTGTAGCAGCTACGTTGGACACTCACCATTCTAGCTCCATACTTTTCAAACCTTAGCGCAGTGGCCCATATCTCCGCACCATACAGCAGCATTGAATGAGCCACCGTTATAAGGAGCTTACGTTTACCCGCACTAGGAACGCAAACGTTTACCGTGAATTTCCCAAGCAAGATAACAGCCAGTAGCGCCCTATCGCATATTTTTCGGATATGCTCTCCGTAAGCTAGCTTTGAGTCCAACAGCACTTCAAGATACTTAGCCGATTTTCTGGTCTCAAGTACTTCAGAGCCAACCGTCATGGGTATAACGGTTAGTATACTCCTCTTCGTCAGCATGACAATCTCAATTTTTGCGATCGCCAGCTGTAGACCATGGCTTTCCGTCCAGCCTTCAAGCCTTCTCATTACTTGATTGAGTTTGAGTTGAGCGAGGTGAGGATTTCTAGATTTGATGACCGTGGCTACATTATCCGCATAGCCCACCAAGAGCAAGTCTTCCGGCATTTCGAGACGCGAGAGACCATCATAAGCAATATTCTATAAGTTTCCAGCTGTGCTGCTCCAGCTGTAATGATTTTGGATACAGCTACATAGTTATACAGTCATAAGTCAAATAGCAATCCTTCAAGTAGTCTCGTACCATTGCCAGCAAGTATTCCTCTACCTGAAAATGTGGCTGAATAAAATTATGGCTGAATAGAATTGTCATATCGCTGAATTAAAAGCGTTACGGACGTCAGGCAGTACCAAAAATACTATAGGTCTATCCTAATGACAAGCGGCCTTGTTGCGATTTACTGCGCTAATAACTTCGCAGATGGCACTTATTGTGGAGTGGCCGCTGCGGAATCCATGTCGGTTTTTCAAAAGGTCACCAGCTCTTCGTATAGCCACCTTTGCCCGAAGTTTCAGCAACTCTTTCAGAAGTTTCCCCGCAGTATCAAGCATGCTAAGAGGTCTGTACGCTGATGGTGTGTTAGATGGTGTGGTTCCCTTTGCAATTAGGGCAAGTCACGCCACTTTCTAGGGGGACGGAAAGACTACCGCTAGTAAGCATTCATTGCCCATACGTAGTCATGTTGACGGGTGTCTCTTCACCACTACTTTTAGAGCTTCTACTGGAATATTCTCCGGTCCTGGAGCTTTTTGGTTCTTGATCCTCACTGAAAAAAAGGAAATCTTCATGACGGACTGTGTGATCGTTTTTTGCTCTCACGTCGTGCGCTGGAAACAGCGAATCTACAATATTCCTCAGGACATCCGCCTCCATAGGTGGGTCGGGATGCATGCGGCCCAGCCTACCCGATACTATTGTCAAGAAAGTCTACTAACACGCACTAGTTCAATGTTAAATTTTATTATTTATTCATATCGAGGCCCAGGGACCAAGAGTCGATCATCAACATAAATTACAAATCCAAGATACAAGTTCAACCGCACAGCTCAGTCTCTATCCATCAACTGCCGGTCGTTGGCGAGTCGTTTCACAGCTAACTTCATCTAGTCTTCGTGTATGGCTGGCAGGGTTGCCAGTTGACACTATTTTGTAGGCATGGCCCCATGGGTCCCGGTACACTTCTTCGCAAAGAGTTTACCACATTTGCTTTTTCCTCCGCTTTATAGCTATCCCAGTTTTTTTCACAACCAGGACTAGGTTGTCTACCTTCAGTGCATTTGGTGAATCGAACTATCTCGATGGTCTTCCGAGCGTGGGCCTGCAGGCTAAGGTCCGATGGTAGTAGAAATGCTGCAATGTTTGTTGTGATTTTCGCCACTGTAATTTCGGACCATTAGCGTTAATAGGAGTCCCAAGTGATTTGGATTGGTTTTTGTAGCCAAAAAGAGTACAATTTGAAGTAACTGCTTCATGGCTTTCATGATCCAACGGAATATTGGTTAATGGCCTAAAACTTATTCAGTTTTCGATTTCTATTAGAATATTTTGCAGGACCTCTGTTGTTTGTTTACGTAAGAGCTTAAGCATCACTCGCATTACTGACTTAATCAATCGGATCAGCCACTCTCAGACATCATCACTGTGTAGAGATAGTGGAAGACTGAAGATCCATTTCAGTGTCGAAGTTTTTGTGGCTTCTTCAATTGTCTCAAAGTCCACTTCTTTGTTAGCTTCTTTGATCATCTTCTCGGCTCCTATTAAATTTGTGCTTTTATGACTATATCACTCTAGGACTGCCTCCTTGCCACAAAGCTTCTGAATATAAGCAGAAAACTATCAGTTGACATTTTGCTGACAATTTCTCGATTCCATTGGATTCTTATAAATTATGATAAGTCGCATCACTCTCTTTTTGGCTGGTTAAAATGCTTTCGAAGTTTTCGACAGTTCGATTTGAAATTATTTAAATCCACCTTGCTGGTGTTTCGCTTACTAGTCGTAGTAGTTCATTCTCCGGTTCACAACCGTCAAACACATCGTCTACATATGTATGTATTTTAAGCAATATTTTTGACGGTGTCGGGGTACTTACTGGTGTATTTTGATGCGTTTAGTCGCAACACGTACTGCGCTTGGTATGCCAAGCAGGTTAACGTTTTTAAAATGTTTACATTTTTTCAGTATGGCATCACGGTTGATACTTTGTATGGGAAGATCAAGGTTAGAGGTCGTTTCAACTTGGATTTCATGAAATATTGTTTGATCATCTCGTGGAGCTATTTGGAGTGTAGCACTTCTTGTCTTTGGCTCTAAGTGGTTTTGTTCGTTAGTCCAACCCATACATAGCTGCTTTTCTGTGCCTTTCATATGCAATTCGTTCGTTAGTCGCTCAACATAGCTAGTGTCAATGATGATCCATCGTCTATGCATGCAAAGGTGTCGTGCTTGTTGTTATATTTTCCTGCTACTGAAACTTTTCGGTACAGAAGGTCCAATTGACTTCTGTGAGCTGTGTGACCAACGATAATTAGTTGAAATACGTTCGTCGTCACTGTGCAGAGGCTGATGATGGAGCTTCTGGCAATAGTTTATTGTACATTTTTGGCTTTATTACATCTTGGATATTTATGATGCATTAGATATATTCTGCAAATTTTAAGGCATTTGACTACGCTTCATCGGCTGTTCAGGGTCATGTCTGCAAACTTTTTGCTTCTCGTTGCATTTTGACATTACTTCTCACAGATACGACACTTTGTCTCTTCAACTTTTGTGTCGCTTTGTTCGTCGTTGATATCATCTTCTTAGTTCGAAGCGCATCTCCCCAAATGTCAGCTTCATATAGCAAGATGGAATTAGTCGACACCATTATTACAAGAACTCTGTCACATGACTTGCGGGTATGATGCCAATACGTCAGCTTGGTGTCCAGGGTCACTCCCAGATACTTGACCGATTTGCTGGTCTGGACCCCAACGGAGCCAACTATCATGGGTATGATAGTTGGTATCATCCGTTTTGTCAACATGACAATCTTTGTCTTTGAGGCTGGCAGCTGGAGGCCGTGCGCAGTCATCCACCCATACACCCTCCTCATAACTTCGATACATCTGAGTTGAGCGAAATCGGCAGAATTAGAAGTGATTACAGCTGCGACGTCATCAGCGTAGCTTACTAGGAAGACATCCTCAGGTATTTCCAAGTGCAGTAGATCATCGTACATGATGTTCCAGCGGTCAGGTCCTAAGATCGACCACTGTGCAGCACCTGAGATGATAGGCCTCCTTCTGACTCCGTCTTCAGTATCGTAGAGCAACCATCGGTCCCTGAGGTAGTCCCGCATCATGGCTAGCAGGTAGCCAGTGATACGGAACCTCCGCTCAAGGGCCTGAATAATGTCCGTCTACCTCGCTGATTTGAAGGCACCAGGACAACCGGTCTAGCTTGACATGCCTCTTCCACCCTTGCCACAGCCCCAACAATCTCTAAGGTTGCATCGATTGTTGATCCTTAAAAGTTCCGAAAGCCGTACTGCCTGCAAGAAAGATCATCAGCTGATCTCATTGCTGACAGCAGCCGCGGCTTGAGTAGCCCTTGGAAAAGCTTTCCGGCAGTGTCTAGCATGCACAGCTGGCAGGATGCCGATGGATTGCCCAGGTTACTCTTTCCCTTGTCTACAAGTACCAGTCGAGCTATTTTCCACCGCGACGGGAAGACCCCCGTGGTTAAACATAAATGATATAAATCCAATAATAGACCCGGTTGACTCTCCGCCACCATTTTTAGCGCCTCGACCGCCACTCCATCAAGCCCCGGGGCCTTCCGGTTCTTCATTCTAGACACTGCATTGCGCAACTCCTCGTCCGTAAAAAGAGGAACATCCGCCTGGAATATGGGACCATCAATCTTTGGCGGATGTGCCGGGAACAGCAAACCAACGATACGCTCTTTGGATTTGGATATCACACCCATGATAGTGCTTGGTTACATGCAGCCAAGTCTACGAGTGACCAATTTGTAGCCGGCTTCCCACGAGTCTGAGCTGACTTCCTCACAAAGAGCCTGCCATTTGGCACGTTTGCTCCTCGTGATGGCTTTAGTCAGCTCCCTCTTTGTCACAATGTGAGCAGTAGATAACTCAGCTACTCCTGGGCTATTCCGGGCTCGCTGAGCCCTGCGCCTACATGCCAAAGCGATGCGTCGCAGCTCGGCGATTTCTCCGTTCCACCAGTACGCATGTTGCCTCCTACGAAAGGGTTTTCGTTTAGGCATTGAAGGCTCACACGCCCGGCGAATCCTCCCCATGGCGCTATTAGCAGTGGCCTCTACTGCTGCAAATTACAGACACTGTTTGCGATTGTGTCTAGGCATCCACGGCATTGTTTTAGTTTCGGCTCTGACTGCGGAAACTCGTGTGGTTCATATGAACCCTAATAGAGTCTTATTTGAGCCGGCAATCTTACAAACTTGTATAGTTGAGTGCCGCACTCAAATTGAACAAATGTAAAGGAATCGTTTTCCCAAATGAAAACACTAGGCCACACACTTCTTTGGTCAATCGACAAAAACTGTTCTAGCTTGGATGGAATTTGCTGCCACATTCACCGCACTAACCAGACCCTGCGCCGTCAGACTATCACTTCTTTAATCCTTGTAAAACTCCTTGAGTGGTAGAAACTTCAGATCAGATAATATTATTAAACAGCACTAGGAGGAATACTTCGTTGACAAAGGTCAGAAGTTCTTCGAATGCGGAATTTTGCCGCTATCCAAAAGATGGCAAAAGGTGGTTTCAGCAAAACAGTCAATTTATAAATTACTAAAAATTCTATTTAATACTATTTAAAACTTTTGCTATTAATGAAAAACCGGCAAATAGTTATCTATAGTAAAAACGATAATTGACTCGTAATGAATAGTTGTAGCTTTACTCCTTACAAGTGTATGCTTATTTTGCAATCAAACGCAGCAACAGAGCAAATGTAATTAACAACATTTTTATACTAAGATTTCTACTCGGCGGCTGGGCCTTATATTTATGCAATATGACAAATCATCACACATTTCCCTGAATACATAATAGTTTTGCTTTCTTCTGTAATTGACATCCTCTGCCGCTTTAATATAGGCTATAAAACTTCAACATTTCATTTAGCTTACAGAGCAAAGAAGCTTTCATTTAAAATTTATCGAGTTCTAATTGTGATGACTGAATTGCATGTAGTATTTTAATTGCGACCACCGTGAAATAAATCGAAACTAGCATTATCCAAACGTCCATTATCAACCTTCCCAGCTGACAATCAATCATAATGACTAAATTCATTACGGCCGATTGTAATCTCCGGCTTAAACTTCCGTAAATGAAAACCCTGACAATTTTCACGTTAATGTCGGCTAGTTAGGAAATTGTTTGACATCATTAGCTAGACTCCTTGCCGTCGGTGTCGACCGTTGTACCCTGTCCGATGCGACCATTGCTACTGCAGAGCCACTGCAACTAAAACGAACTTAAATTTAAAAAGTTTTCTCGCCGTCATTTTCTAAACTTTATGACAAGCAAACAATTACTATCCGAAACACGCGATTATTATCTCTTCGCTAATATCTCGAATTGTTGCAATCGAAAGTGGCAGGCGACGAACGGAAACGGACGATCGAGTGGAGACCGTTCATATGGCTCTGTACCGTTCGCGCTATAGTGTGGAGCCAGGACTCAAACACAATAAAAGTTTGCAGACTCAAGCGATTGCCACCCAAAGTTTCGCGTACTATACTTATGCCTCCGTGGCCGGAACCCTCCATTCAGCATGAGCACGCCAGTACATCCCCATTCATTTCTCATTTTTCCCAGATTCGACATTCGGCGAACACAATAGCTTCCTGATAATTGGGAAAAAAGTTATTAATTACGATGTTGCGGTACCAAATGGAGTTTTCCAAGTTTTGGCATCGTGCCGAGCCGATTCAGGAAACGTATCCAATCCATTCTACGCCAGGTCTAATCTCGGCCAAGTCGGACGGACAAACGAACGAACGGCAATATCTTAATCAGGAACGTATCATTTGCAGAAGTACTAATGGAGAATGGCGGTAGTTAATAGAAGTCAGACATGCGATGCATCTATGTGCTGAAGGATAATAAATCTCGGATCACAACTTCTTTTTCGGTACGGCGAGGATAATGTTGAATTGTTGAGAAGTAATTGGATGTCCAATGATTTGGTGCCTGAGTATGATTTCTTTTTAGAAATCAGATGGCGGAAAAATTCCTCTGGAAACTTTTCGAATCTCTTGTCATATTCGTTTAAAATTTGGAAGGGATTTTATTGTCAGAATAATTCAAATGTTTTGGCGAGGAGCTGATAGATTCATAGAGTGGTATATAATAGCATATATATGCGGAGATAAATAAATGAGCTTTAAATTTGAACAAATCACCTGACATGTTTTTAATTTAGTCGAGACTTGCAGTTATTTGTTGTATATTTGCTTTTCTCCCTCTTCTGAAAGCTCAGGCAGAATTTTAAATTCCATTCTTCCCAAACTTGACAGAGAGATATTAATTGAAAATAAACACGTACTGAAATTGGGAATTTTTCAAGCCGACAAACATCGCACAATTAAAATGAACATTTTCTTCTGGTGTAATATACATGATGAAAACATGAAACTTCCTCCATTTTCTCTAACACTGAGTTCAGGTGAAAAAACTTGACGCGAAAGTTGTTACATATTTCTTATTTGTGTTTGCCCGAGAATGAAATATCAGTCTCAAAGGACGAGGTTTCTTACAAGATCAACAAGATGCGAAGCGAAACTTTTTCAAATATTTCATGTCGACAGAATTATGAAAATGTATGTGATAGTCCCCATATTCTCCATGACATCGAGTGGCTGGATGACTTTTTAGGTTGATTTTTATTTATTTGACCTGCGAAACACTACATATACAATGATAGCGTTTTCGTACTTTTCATGAATTTTCCCACCACATGATTCAGGAAAATTCAGTTCAAGAACGCGACTGAAAGTAAACAAACAGACCTTATATATGCAGTTGAAAGGTTTATTAAAAATGGACCAATAAAAGAATAATTGGAGAATACGGTGGAAGTTAAAAAGTAGAAGAAACATAAACTGGTATTTCTGGAATTTTTTTAATGTTTGTGTCATAGTTACCTGCGAACCATTGGAAACTATGCTGAAAAGTCTGAAATAGGAGTTAAATAAATTAGAAGACAATTGGAGCTTTTTGACGAACTGCATTGGTTGATACTTGTAAACACATTACCCCCAAGCTACAAACGTTTCATCATCATCGTGGTACTGCTGCCGAATTCAAGTTATGGCCTCTTGATCGCATCATCTCGTTCGGTGCTTCTATATGCAGAATCCACTGCTAATAGAATCTACTGAGTCCCTCCAACACTTGTGTGATACTCCGATTGGCCAGATTCGAACCACTTGTCTCTTGAGGCTTTGCTTGAGGTCCTCTGCGTACTAGCACAATATAAAAAATGTGCTCACTCAACATTGAAATACGAGACAATAAAAAGGAAGGGAACAACATATTTTGCGTAGAAATCATTTTTAAAACACGGATGATTACTCCAAATTCATGTTGTTTTGTTTTTCTATGATGGTGCCAAGGCTCAGGGGATGCCCTTTTATTCTATAGCACAGCCTTGGCAGAAGGAAATTTCAGGAAAGGGAGAAAGGACAGGTTGAGTTTTCTGGAGATAGCGAAACACGATTCGCTTAAACAATTGTGGCTCATAGTTGGCGGGGAAAACAGTAGACGGTAGACTGTTCCATAATCGTATTGACCTAGATAAGAAAGAGTCGTGAAATTTGATGGTACGACTGGCACTGATCGAAAGGGTATGAGAGTGAGCGAGTTGGGAGGCTCGGGTGTTGTGCGTAGGAGGAGCTCTACAAGGGAGCAGACTTGATATTTCTATAGAACAAATACCATAGTAATAGTGATTAAGAAGAGAAAGGCAACCCACATTACGTCGGTGCTCAAAGGATTCAATACGTGAGGTAATACTTAGTTTCATCGCCAATAAGCTTGAAAGCTATGCGTTGGACTTTGTCTAGTTCCGCTAAAGCAGTGCGGCCTGTACAGCCCATGCATGGGAGTTATACTCAATTCTTGGCCTTACGAGAGTCTTGTAGATGTGCGCTATGTCTGATGTTGTAAAGTATTTCTTGCCTCGCTGAAGGAATCCTAGGCATTGCATGGCATTTTTCGCAAGTTGAAAAATATGGCCGGTCCAGCTTAGTTTGCTGGAGATGTTATATCCTAATAGGCTCAGCGAAGGTGAATCGGAAATACCCACCGCATCAACGGAAATAGTGTGGCTAGTAGGAGGAGGGTAAAACTGGAGCAAAAGACGAGCCAAGCTATAATGTTTAATAGGTCCCTCTTTAGCGATGCAAATATGCGATTTCTACTAACAGAAGTAGTATTTCCACGAGAGTTGGCCACTCTGTCAAAAGAGTACGCGAAGTTAAGGGTGCTATCATCGGCAAAACTATGAATTGGATTTGATGAAAGAACTGTACCTTGCGGAACCCCGGCATTGATGGTGTGGACACATGATTTGAGTCCATCCAGAACAACTTGAAAGGAACAATCTACGAGGAAACTTTCAATCCACTTGACGAGGACGGGGTGAAGACCAAATGCATGAAGCTTGGCTAATAAGGCAAGGTACCAGATTCTGTTAAAGACTTTCGAAATATCAAGAGAAAAAAACATTACTTCACCAAAATTATGGAGACAACGGCTCTCAGTGAGAAATGAAAGTAAGTCCGCAGTGGAGCGTCCAGAACGGAAACCATACTGGCGGTCGTTGATAAGATGGTTCAACTCAAGATATTTTGTTAATTTTCACGAGTGTTCACGAGTGATTAAAATACCTTAGACAGAACCGAAACGATTGCAATTGGTCGATAGTTAGAGAAATCACAGGCTTCCCCCATTTTTGATATGGGCTGAACGAGTGCAAGCTTCCATGCGGAAGGAAATATTCCAGTCGAATATGACAGGTAAAATAGTTTGCGCAGAGGTTTAGCTAAAGCGGAGGCGCAGCACTTTAGTACGAGGGGCGAAATACTATCAGGACCGGCAGATTCGGAAACGTCAAGCTTGGCGAGTATTTTCAGTACCTGTCTTGTGCGGATAGATAGAGGCCCTTATACCAACTACAAGAAAAGAGGAAAAGAAAACGTAGCAGTAAGAACAAGAAAAAAGGAAATAAGAACAGAGTTAATATAATTTTCTGCCCATTGAAAATTTGAAAACATATGGTATAAACAATATTCCTTTCTACTTCTGAGAAAAATTAATACTGATGAAAAATAACTAAAATTAAAAATAAACACGACGAAGATTAAATTTTGCTCATCAGTGTAATCACCATCAATTCGTAGACAGAAAGGAAGTGATCTTTCAAAAGCATTTATAAGCACTTTCGCAATGCGTGGATTGATTGTGCTGTCAATTCATCGGATATAAACCCCATTGAAAGTGTGAGGTCCAGATTAAAAGAGAGTGAGCCCAGACCACAAAGTGGGTAGCAGCCTCCCACCCATTGAAGTGATTTGGACGAGTCGTAACTATCTTTTTTCTTAACTACATCCTCTTTTCAGTAGGTTTTGTTTCAATGAGTTTGATTAAGACAAAAAAAAATCGACTGGTGCCCTTTTGGCGCAGGTTGCCATTAGAAGCACTTCCCCGTATTTAGTTTATTTCGTTTCTTCAGTTGTGATAAATGCTGTGAAATTTACCTATTGGCATTTATAATGAAACAATTTGTGTGATATGTCCCTATCTATATGAATTTTAGGCCAATATTTTAATTTAAAGACCAATTTTTCATTTAGGAGCTAAATATATTTCTATTTCTGTACAGATATCGATATGTTGAAAGTAATCCGCCCTCTTCTTCAGTGCCTATCATATTAATCCTGATGTAATCTATACTTCTTATAGATACTAATAAAGAGGGTGGATTATTTTCAGAATATCGATATACGTACATAAATTGAAATATAATTAACTTTTAGAGAAAAAAAATGGTCCTTTAATCAGTACATTTGGACTTGGATCATATTCAAACAAAACAATTCAGGCTTATATGGTTTACCTATCAAAATCGAAGGGATATTCTACCTCTCAGTAAAATATTCTAGTTTCAAACACGCATTTAAAATTTTTATAAGTAGGCAGTTGTCTTGAAGAGCATACATACGTAGAAAAAGACGAAATCCAAACACATTCATGTGTGTTTAATGTGTGTAAGCAATCAAACAAAATGTTTAGTGGTTACAATACTTGAAAATATAATTAAATTGGATTAGTATTGGTTCACATTTTTGCTCTGATTTGATTTTAATTAGTATAAATAATAATATTTTTCCAATTTCAGAAATTCACAGGCTTTTAATACACCTATCGGACCAATAATTTATGTATGCTGCTAAATCCCACACTGGGCGCTAGCTTCGATGATATTTGCTGCTTTGCACTACTTAACTGATAATGGATTTCACGTGATGCCAATCATTTTATCCATCAATGTATTTATGTTAACAATTTTTTGAGAGTATTATTCTTAGTATCGCTATGGATATGTTTTCTGACTTTTACATCAGAATATTGAGCAACTTATCTTTCCGATGCAAGCTTTTATATTAAATGTACTATAAAATAACACATTTTGAAAAGCATAGTATATCAAACAGAACATATTTTCAATTTTAGTTAAAAATTACAAAACTTACTGCTTACTTTTAGTGCTCTAGTATTTAACAATATTTGATTAAAAGTTTTACTGATATGGCTTTACTACAATAAACTTTTCTCTCTGTTTCTTATATCCCCATAAAATTGTTGCAATTTTACAACCATAATCTTACTCAAATTCATTCGAACACAAACATACTTCCCATCTACTCGAATTGAACCCCCGAAATTCTTAGATCTAGCCATAGTCTCGTTATTCGGGAGTATATTAAACCATTGAAAGTTTTTATTACCATGTACTATCCTACGTGACATCTAAACGACCAATTTGGGAATAACCCTTTCGTACATACAGATATTTCTCCGTTTCTGCATAGGTATGTATATCTAGACTAGAATGAGTTATTTTTAGTAGTATAAGTAGCATATGTAGAAGCGGTGTGCATGTAAGGCAGCGGACATTCTGGAAGAAGAAGCTGAAACACTAGCAAACGGACGGTTTCACGACGATCAATATTTTACAGGAAGCTAAGGTACCAAGGGATATTGTCGAGACCCTGGCTCTAAGCTCCTTACAGTTATTTTATTGCAAGTTTTATGGCCGATGTGAAATTGTACGGTCTGTCGGTGCAATGTTATTCGCCAAGAATGCGGAAATAAAAATTTTGAAACTCGAAAGGATTTCGAAATTAGATTCAGGAGGATTAAGTCGGGGGCTAAGGTGTTCTTTATTGTGGATTTTCAGACACCTTGCGTTGAAAGATTTGTTTATTAGTGCTTATGAAGCGAATGTCTGAGATGCATACAATAGTGGTTGAAATATGGTTTTTAGCGTTTGTATTTTCATGAAATTTAATGAGGTAGTACTGTTCTCACTGGTATGCATTCCCATACTTCAAATTGAAAATAAATTCGTAAATTATTGAGAGCCTCTAGATTCATTATCAGTTTTATTCTATAAAACATTCCAGCTTTTGGAAACAAGGATCTTATTTTCTTCAATGTTCGAAAACAATGATATAAATCTTATCTCCAATCTTCGTTCTCCGGAAATTAATGGTGTTGCTCCAACCACTCGTTAGCAGCTGAATGAAAATAATATTTTTTGCCCATATAATTCGAAAAATATTTTTTGAATTGCATGGCATACCTATTAAAATAAGGGTGCTTTAACGACTACCAATACTTCCCAAATGTACTCCCCAACTAAAAGATTTGCTTGCGTATTCGGATTTCATAGAACAAAAGGAAATCCCGAACAATAAATTCCAAGCTATTAAACTAGAATAGAATGAAGGAATAATAAAGCCTGGAGGCAACCTTTTTGCATGATGTGTCGATTAACATCCTGGCCGAAAGATTTTCGGTTCTGTTCGTAAGCTGGACTTCAGTTTAAGAGGACGTACAATACGTACGGAAAGGACGTTTTAATAGAATATTTGCGTGATTTGCCGAAACTACATTGAATATAAGGTGGAATGATCAAAGTGGTAGGAGTACAGTCATTAAAATACAGAAAACGGAATTTGCATCAAATTCGTATTATATCGAGTATCGATTCAGAAAGGATTCTATTCATTGTTCTGGATTTGGGCGTAGGACTCTTTTTTGCTTGGAAATAATATTGTATGAGCAGAAGACTGTTAGGTAATAGAGCTTCTTATGCAAGGCATTAGTTGAATAACGTTGAAAAATAATTGAAAAGTTTGGGTTTTGATTTACATAAGAATGAATCGTAAATTGTAAAACTGAAACAAATAATTATAAATGCTTATTCATGTAGATCATAAAGAGTTTTTCAAAAACAAAATAATAAATTTTCTTCAAATAAATTCTAGCCATATACTCAATTACCAATGCACGCTTATGTAGATTAACGAATAGAAGTGATATTTATACAAAATATCTTGAAAGCTATGTTTTGGTTAATTAGGTAATCAAGTGTAATTTGGTTTAGGATTAAGTTCGCTCAATCCAGTGTTTAGCAAAACTGCTTTTGTTAAACTGTCAAAATCATTGAAATAAGAATTGTTTTAATGAGATAGGTTCTTATTTTCAGAATGTTGCATATTGCCCAGGTATCATAACAAAGTAGTTTTAAATATGTCAACTTTTTTGGCAACAAAGCTCGATTCACCGGCAACTTTACTTTTATGTTTCCATTTACTTTAGGCTTCCATTTTAAAATGCAGCAAATATTCATAGAAATCTGTGTAGGGCTAATATTGCCTCGCTTCAAACTTACACTTTGAGTTAAATAGCGTATGTACCTTAAATTTCACCGAAACTATGCAAACACAAAATTAACAAAATTTTTCAAAAAAAAATACTTCCAATTATACAATTCAATAACAAGAATACTCATAACGAGTGCACTTAAAAAATGTACAGACCAGATAGCGTAGAAAGAATTTTATTTTGCCGATGGCAGAGGAGGATACAGTGTAAACAGTTAACATCAGCTAGTACCGGAAAAGAGACCAAAACTACACTTTATTTTACGCAAAAGTAAGAGATGCATGCTCTTAAATGACAAACGAGAGTATGTATATCCATGTAGCTGATAGGTGAGAATGTGTTGGTGAGCATATTATCCTGAAAGAAGCTGTAAGCGCAGCGAAAATTCGCCTTCAACAAACGAAATTGTCTATATTGGATAGCATGAAAGTGACGGATATGTTTATTTATTTATTCAATCACAGTTTCACAAACAAAATGGTTACTACAAAAAATACATTTATGAATTTATTAAGAACAATTAAACGGTCGGATAAGCCGACACTTGAAAATTTCAACAGTAGGATCAAAGTCGAGCATTTGATATGCTGAGTTAAAGCTTCGGGCTATTGCGCAGGTATGCTCATTTAATCCATAATTGGTCTTATGAAATAGGATGGATAAAGCGCGATGATGTCTACGCTCACCGTGACGAACTCGAAAGTTAAAATTTGATAATAAAAACTCAGAGTTCACGTTTCCATAGAGCAACTTCTAATAGAGCTTTGGAATTTTGACGTCTAGTTTCAAGAGTGTCCATAGTCAATAATTGCAAGCGGCTTTCATAACGAGGTAAACAAAAAGGATCAGACCAGCGGAAAGAACTAAAAATAAAGATTAAGAATCTTTTTTGAACAGATTCAATTCTATCAATATGACGCTTATAATATGGAGAGCACATCAAGCACCCATATTCTAGAATAGGGCGAACCAGAGAGCAGAACAGGATTTTTGTCATCCGAATGTCATTGAATTCATTGAATTAAAAAGCCAAGTGCACAGTTGGCTTTTATTATTATAGAGTCAATGTGGTCATTAAAAGTAAAAGCAGAGTTTAATAGAACACCTAAATCACGAACTTTTATTGGAACGGGCTAATAGAATATCATTTAAAAAGTAATTGAAATTAATGTTACATGATTTGTGGGAGAAAGAGATAACTGAGCATTTGTCAGCATTTAGTGAAAGACGGTTTAGAGCGCACCAATTAGAAAAATTTGATACATTGCGTTGCAGGATTGTACAGTCGTCAAGTGATGATATTATATTGAAAATCTTCGCGTCAGCAGCGTAGAGTAGAATGGAGGATCCAGGAGCGAAGGTGATAAGATCGTTAATATAAATAGCGAAAAGAATCGGACCGAGGTGGCTGCTTTGTGGCACATCCGAAGTGGAGATTATGTCAGTGGATAGAGTGCCACAAAATCGCTCGTTCTGTTTGCGATCTGTGAGATATGATTTAATCCAGTCAATAAACTTATTAGAGAATTCAAGAATATGCAATTTACATTTAAGAATATTATGATCCAGCTTATCGAAAGCCTTCGTGGGGTCGGTGTAAATGCAGTCAACTTGTTTACCTTTTTCAATCGCAGGAATGACTAGATTCGCAAGTTCTTAAAGATTATTAGTGGTAGATTTGCCTTTAATTAAGCCATGCTGGCAAGGCGAGATAAATGCCTTAGAGTGGAAAGATAGCACTTCGGCAACTATAGCTTCACAGAGCTTGGCAACGCATGGTAATTTAGCGATTGGTCTACAATTGCGCACGACATTTCTACTGTTTTTTTTAGTGAATTGGAGTTATAGCATAGGCGCGCCGTAGGGGGGGCCAGAGGGGGCCGGGACCCCCCCCCCAGACCCTAGGTTGGCCCCTCCCAGCAAAATAAATATTTCCAGGAGCAAACACTTAAGTTTTCGCCTCTTTGGATTTTGAGGATACAACAACAAATGTGTAGTGCAGTATTGTAAGCCTATAACAAAGCATACACACTACTTATAACAAAGATACTGTGGTATTTGCAGTATTAATTACGATGTTATGGGGCTCATCTCTAGAAATGGACGGAAATATTTAATTTCGACAAGATGTACGTTAAGAAACAAAAGAAAAGCGCCTCGCCAATCATCCTTTTTTTTATTAAGATTATCTGTTCATTCTTACTAGGCAATATACAGCTATTTAGATAAGAATACTTTATAAACTGGCGTTTTATGCAATTATGTTATAAACACATTCCATATTTGAGAGCATGTTTCTTTGACTTTTGCGTATGATAAGGTATTAGATTTGAGTCAAAACGTCCATACTGAATAGCTCGGAAAGTGCAATATTGGTGCTGTAAACCTTTTGACACCACCACAACGAAGCCTATACCAAATTTGTATCCCGTTAAAATAACTTATCCTATAGCTTTGGTTTTGGTCCATTGAAAGCGTTGGAAGTTATGACAAAAAAAGGGTGTTTGGAGTTACCTTCGGCAAATGTGTTCAAATTTATAAAATTGAAATATTTTCGAAATCATTATTATATGAAAATTTAATAAAACCGATATGCAGGACAAAAATGAATCAAATCGTTTATGGTGGCAGCGTGGACCAAACATAACAACCAAAACTGACCTAATTGGTTTACACTCAGGTTTGATGTGTATGAATTTCATTATAATTTGGATTCGTTAAAAAGGGTTACTTAAAGTTATAAGGCATAGCACTTCAATTTCACCGAGCGTTTTTTCTTGGTAACACAACCACCACATGGTTCCTATTATATTCATTAAACTTTTGTCAGACCTATATCTACTCAAGACCAATATATACTGTGAATTTTATCCGGTCGCGAGATACCGCAAACACAAATTACAGGTGCTAAAAATATAAATAATGCTAAAAATATAAATAATAAAATATAAATAATAAAATATAAATAATAAAAATATAAATAATAAATAATTGTTCAATGAAGAGGCAGTTGGTCAAAATACAAGGCGAAAGAAGTTTAAGCTCGACTCGTTTGTCAATGAGATTTAGAATGAAGGAAAATACAACGACTCAGTTTATGCATTGGGGATCTTTCATTCAACCAGTAATCCTAACTTTGTGGTAAATCTTTTTATCTTTCACTATGTTCTTTCTATAACGAACATGTTAAACACATATTTTCAAACTAAAAATGCAACTCTTTGGGATGGGATGGATCTTGTGAATGGAACAGTTAAAACACTACTAAGTGAGCGAGAAAACTTTTGTGTAGTTTGGCAAAAAACTAAATCATTCGCAGAGAAGCATGTCTGGAAATCACATTTCCCAGAGGATCATGAAAACGAAAAACAGCAGAAAGCATTAGTTTGAAAGGTTTTGCTATATCATCTAGCCTCGGACACGCAGTTAGGGCTACAAAGATATCCCTGCAAACCAAATGCCTCGAAAACAGCAAGTTACAGCACCCTTCATCTTAGCAAATTATTTATGCTTTTTCAAGGTTTTTTAGGTAGCAAAAATGTCAAGCAAGTGATCGATTTATAAGCTTATAAGCTTAATATATTCCAATTTCTTCAAAGATATTTTGAAAGTAAGCTATCCTCTTCTTGAATGACCTGTATGCTCTCCAAAAATTGTACCATCAAAATATCAACATTTGTTGGGGAATTGAAATATGTTTAGCTTCTAAACGAAAAAATAGTCTTATATTTCGAATTATTTTCATTCTATTCCCATATAATTCATACTAGCGGTTATGGATAATTTATGTGTAGCTCATACATACCATTCATATTACATGCATTTGGTAGTAGCTCATACGTATTGACAGACACGAAGTACTCGTATATTTGATAATGCATTATGCATTAGCAAATAAAAAAGAATCAATTAACAAACATATAATGTATTAGTAAATTATATGAGTTCTATGAACAGTACGTGTACCTTACGGAAGACAAAATCATCGCATGTTTTGAACCTTTCGACCCCTGGCCCCAGCCAGATTTTAAGCCACGGCACGCCTATGAGTTATAGATGAATATTTCCACAAGTTTGGGAAAAATGCCAGAAGAAATGGATAAATGAAAAAGGTGAGCCAACAAGGGTGAGAGAGAATCGGCGCAACGCTTAAAGACTATGGTCGGTAAACCATCAGAGCTAGGATGAAAACGATTCTCAAGATCAGATATATGCTTTAGGATAGTGGCAGTGTCGATGTATAGGTCTTTTATTGTCAACATCGTTTTTGGGGAGTTCATTATGTAATTGAAATTAGTTATGTCGACGTCATAGACAGGTATTCCATACGCAGATCAGAAGTAGTCTGCAAACAAGTTACTAATAACGAACGAGTTATTAATGACCACGCCGTCAGAGATAAAAAACAAGGGTATCCGTCATTACAAAATTCCAAAAACATTTAAGATGGCGCGGCGCCGCTCCTGATTCTATATCATGCACAACTACGGGATTTTTTTTGAGCTCCTCGTCTGAAAGATAAGGCAAGTTGTTCAAATCATGTTTGTATTTCATGATATTTAAAATAAATAACGGTATTATAATAATCTGGCTATGTTTTTCTAAATATTCAGAAATGGTTCGTAGGATTGGGTTTGGTTACTCATTACTTTCGTTCGAGCTTAAGGCTTGGTAAGGTGTTTTTGAGATCGGTTTCATATTTTGTTTAAATTATGAAGAACAAAAATTTGGCAAAGTACCAAAATATTAAAAAAATCATTATGAATAGGTTTCATACGGGATTTGGTTTCACGAGATTTTTAGTTTCGGGATTTTTAAATACACGATTTTGTATTTTGGAATTTTGGAATACGTGAATTTTAGAACATGCGGGATTCTGTTAATTCGGGATTTTGTGGTTCGAGATTTTGTGGTTCGAGATTTTGATACGATCCCGGTTTTCGTATTAAGATTGTTATCTTGGGTGCTTCATGGATCGTAGTCGGGGCAGAGTACAAATGGCCACTGGTTAGCTGGTGCTGACGCGTCTGTAGCATCCGAACAGACGAATATCAGATAAGCACATCATTTTTTCCCTCTCTATGGAATCATATCCTATGTGGTTGTTTCTATCTTCCAGGTCGTTGCTGAATGTCCTTGTCGGCGCCAAAGCGAATGCGCATTAAAAGCCTAAATTGGTGGTCTGGCGCTCCCTTCGCAGCGATTCGCTCCTCATGATGGTTTGGGTCAGGTGAGTAGAAACTCGTACGGTTCTTGAATTCTATTCGGTAATCTCGGTGATGTATTTGTATTTTAGAGCTTCCGAATCCAGCTGTCTTCGTTTTTGCTCGTTATGTATTTGCATGGACTGCTTGTATGTCCTGCATGTGATTGTTTTGCATGAATTCTCAAATGTGAATCTTCTATCTTTAGCGGTCGATCGTATATTTGCGGTACGCGCGTATCAGGAAATCTGTCGCAGCGTGTTGTGGGGTGATTTTTGTAGACGTCTGTTCCATATCGTGTAGTCTTTGGCTTTGTTTTCACGTAGATATATGGGTATGTTTTGTTTGACACTTAATATCTGAACTTAAATTCTATATCGTCAGCATCCGACAAGTACACTACACAGGTCGGCTGCTTCTATATCTTCAGCATCTGTAACTTATCAAATTGAGTGGTGGCTCCGAGGGTTGGTTGTGAGCAACCTTTCTCTGTAAATTCAATATATCTATATATGTATGTACACCCCGTTATATGAATTTATGCATAGTTATATTTTGTTGCCGTGTAACAGTTATTTGGCAAGGTATTTTCTGTTTCTTCAATTTTACAATTGAATATTGCTATATATTTTTCACGATCAGTTCGGAAATGTAAATCATATTGCAAATGGCAAGCTTTTTGCGCTATTTAATTTGTATGTTTTGGCATTTATCAGACTAAAGAGCCATCAACCGACAACAATGTCTAAATGCTCGATGTCCATTTTGAATTGCACATGCTGAGTGTGTACAAGACTGCGTTAAATAGCTGCAACCCAACCCTCCTCGCTTATCCTTCTGGCCATTTTATTCGAGCCAAAAAAAATTGACGTGCTCGTGGTAAAAATGAGAATTAGTAAAATTGAGGGATTCAAAAATTCTGGACCATTAGTTGTTAAGGAAGAACATAGTAAATATTATAGAAAAGACAAATATGATCGGTAAAATGGCGTGCTGAAGATGTGAAACGTTATATTTAGCCGAAACAACGCGTGCATAATGAAGATTTGCTATATATTACTTCTGAGCCGATTTTTTCCATGGGGGTGCACGTGCGACTGTGCAGATTAGTGGAAGCTAACACTGGATGTATTCTAGATTGTGAAAGTTGCCAGTAAAAAGATGGATTTAAAAACACTCCTATTTGTTGTATGATGAGAATGTAGAAATAGGGCAAAATATTGAATACAGACAACATGTTCTGCAATCGAAGAAATCCCTTAAAATCCTTGGGCTCAGGTGGGAAAGTAATGCTTTGGATGATCGAACGAGTGGCAAAATGCAGAAACGAGGCGGCATTATTAGACCCAAAATCAATTTTGAATAAAGTAGAATTTCATAAAAATACTAGAAGTGACTCAATAAGCCACCTAAATCCACTTGAGATTCATAGGAAAGATTTGGAAATAAGGAATTCGGGCATGTTAAGAACTGAGACCGAGAAATTTTGAAAGACGGAAGGGTATGATACATGCAGAGAAGCTCAAGAGGAACAGTATGATCAACAAAAATCTTTATATTGCGCAACTCTACCACATAAATGAGATAATTCAGCTGAAGAGATCCGATCAACAAAACCAAACCATTTTACTTCACGGCAACGCCAGGCCACAAGCCGCTCAAGTCATCAAAGCCGCACTCCAAGAGTTCTTCAGCGTCTGTCATACTCTCCTGATCTGGCGCAAACTCCACTGAATATCGAACTAACTGAGGGGCAAAACATTTAACGAAACAACTAAGATTAACTTAAAACGTGGCTCAAAAACTTGTTCGACACGAAGCCGGGTAATTTTTCGTAGAATGGCATCAACTAATTGTCGAGAGGTGGGAACAGGTCATGAAAATCAATACATTATTCATTAGCTTATTGTTATAACTATTGATTTTTGTTCAAATAAAACTCTTTATATTTTATATTATTCCCTAGTCGGTATACCAAATATGCGTGCATCAGCAAAAAGGTAAAAAAAATCACTACTTCAAAAAAATGTTTAGGGCAAAATTTATATAAGAAAAGTTTATTCACAAGAAAATGAGATAATCAGATAGATATATATTTTTATCTGCCTATAAATTGTTCATAGAAAATTTTGGAAACCTAAAAATAATGAAAAAAAACCAAACCGATCATGGTTGAAAAAACACATTTCAAAAATATTTGCTCTTTTTCAATTATGGCTTAATTCCCCAAACCTGATGTAATCGTTATAGACACTTCTAAGGATTTTGAAAATATACATTTCATTTATGTGAAACGTTTTCTCCGTGAAGACGTAAGACGTCTTGGAGCAACGTCCGTTCCTGCCAAGATAACTATTTTATCATTCACTTAATTGAATCATCGTTTTGTGGACGTTTCTAAGGATAACTGTCTAGACGGACGCGACATCAAAAGCAAATCATCAAATAAATTACGTTTTCACTTGGCCTTTTATAGTGCTGGGCGTTCAACTACTTCTACTTCACTGAAATTTTTTAATAACGCATTAATTTCAAGGATCATTTCGAAACTCCTTTCAGACCCTGTCAACCGTGAAATGCGAATAGCGATTTTTTCCTTTCATTCTATTTCATGTTTTATGCAGTAGAATAGCTAAGCACTATGCCATGAACATCAAATTTGTCGTTCGTTTTTTTTTTCGTTTACTCGAACAAATTTGCACTATAAATCCGCTTTGGTCACAGGCAGTAGCATAGATTCGATGCATATTTGAAGAAGGCTAAAAGGACGTCATTTTTCATGCTTTAAAATTTTCGAAATGAATCCGTACAACGGGTGGTCTAGTTTCTACTTCGAGCAGAGCTCCCGTGTACTTATATTGAAAGAAGGTATGTTTGAGCTCCGGAGGAAACGTTGGAGCATTCTTTCACAATTGGGGCCGACATCGTCGACGAAGCCAATTTTCAGTGGGTATCTTTCATAATAGAAGTCAGAACAGAAATGAACTATGGCAAGGGCAGAAAACGAGTAGCACAGCAGCATGCTTTCAGTATATTATGCTGCACTCTCAAGCAAGACCTTTCACACGGCATGAATTCCGGGAGCATCACTGAATGCTCTTTTTGGTTTTTAGGTCGCATATGAATAATTGACTGCACGTATAATTTGAAGGGCAAAAGGTTCGACGAGTGTATGAAATGCGGTGAATGTGGAGAAGATGAGAGTTGTTGCTTTCGATAGATTTCGTAACTGAACAGGTTGAAGGTATACAACAGTTTTTGTCCTATGTTTATTCACCCGAAAGTTTGATGTTCATCGTAAAATATTTCAAATCTATGTGCTGTAATATTGAGCCGTTTTCAGATATTATCAGATATTATTTAAAAAGCTTCAAATTACTCAGCTTCAATCACAATTATATTCATAGAGAATTTATGAGAACACATTTATTGGTTTGCAAGTTTCATTGTGAACAAAAATGGACATGACTACTTAACAAATTCTTGTGGATTTTTCCAGGAAGAAGCAAAGATTTGTAATGAGAAATAATGGAAATAAAATTTAAAGTGCTCAATAGATTTTTGTTGGCAAAATGTGCAGTACACCAAATAGATTCGGAGAATATTTCTCCGATTTTTCTTGATTAAGTATTTTTCCTATGAATCGCATAGAGATTTTAGTCAAAACACTAGTTGACATCTGAAGAAATTATTCGATACCATGCGATGCCAATCGCTTATAATAATGCCGAACTAACTGTTTGGTGGTAATTTTTAGTTTTTCCACACTACACCTCATCGCTAGATTTTCGGAATGTACATATATAATAATACGTTGAAAAATGTTTAGTACCTAATACATTGAAAAATGTTTTATATGTGTTATAAATCATTAAAAGCAGTAAAATTTCAGTGATGAATGAGATTTGTTTGAAAAATATTGACAATATGCTGGTGGTGGTTTTAAAAGTAATTTGGATATACATAATACAAACCATTTCAAAAAGAATAATAACGGCGCAGAATATTAAATTATCTGTTAGATTTTACTTAACTGGATTCTTGAAGCTGCATCTATATCATGCAACTTCACATTCTTAGTCCGAAAACACTCATTTGTTTATGCTTATATGTGTGTATCGAGTGAGACGGATCAAGTTAATTCTGCATTATTCGTTTAAACTTGGAATTTGATTTGAATTAGAAGAAAATGTGTCCAAACTAATCTCAACTTGCATTGCTGTAAAACGTTGCGTGGTAGTGTCTTACTTTTCGCAGTATAAATACTTTGGTCTACTAGATTTTAATGTTATTTCCTTTTCAAAACACGCTGATGTGTCAGAGTTCTGTGAATAATTTGAGGTCTTTCTTCCATATCCTTTTGAAACTGCTTAAGTTCAATTATTAGAATTGATGGAAACTTTGTCCTGAGAGATATCACTTAGAATATTTATACGATTTCATTGTTTGACAGAAAATATCCATTGAATATTCAATTTCATGGTATTCTAGCTTTGAATTAAAAAAATTGGTAACAATTTTTTGGAGTAGTATTTGAAAGTGCTCAAGCTTACTGACATTGTGCTTCATTTTTGAGCTCTCATATAACTGTATGAATTTATGCTTTAATTTAATATCACCACCAAAAATATAAAAACTTCAGATACACCAATTTTCCTTTAGTCTGTACAAAGCAAAGTCTCAAAATTGCTGCCCTAATGCTAAAATTATAAGATTGAAGCGATTAGTTTCCAGAAACTCTGCTTGATAAAAACTGGCTATTTCCGAGTACAAGAAAGTTGACAAACTTAATTTTCAATGTAATATATTTCAGGCTGTTTTCTTGAAGATGTAATCTGAAAAACTCTTTACGCAACTTTATGTTTAACACCATGAACATTTTTATATTTTTGTAATTTTTAATCGAGCGAGACTAACGGAGACAATATTCGATAATTTCATATGTTTTTGTTTATTTGCCGCAAATAACATTTCGATATTTGCACAAATAATTCCCTTTATGAAAAAACAACATTGATATCAAAATCAAAATTACAATTATAAATAATATAAATAGCTTATTTGAAATGAAAGCTGAGCATTTATCTGCATCGAAATAGATAACAGAATAATTACTTATAGTGTAAAAAAAAAACTCTCGAACAGTTTCATAAAATTATGTAGCAAAATAGTTTTGAAATTGAAAAAAAAATGTTAATTTCTTCTGATACAATATTTGTGGCAATAAGACAGGGAATAATTTTATGGTGGTAGAGGATCTATTTGATATTGCATGGATTTACGATAATCCATAGAATGGAATTAATTTGGAAAATATCATAATAGTGCTGCGCTTGATCAACACATAATGATCATGTTATTATAATACGGCCTCTTTTAGTTTCAAAACTAATTCCATAAGCAGTTTCTGTCAAAAATGATTTATTTACACAATAAAATATATCAACATTACAGCACCCAACGTGGGTCCTCGTAGTAAAATACTTTTAAAATTATTTTGAGTCTATGTATAACTGACTAAAGTAAGGATAATATATCCAATACATGCTACTTACAAGTACTATTAAACTGGCTTTTGATGAGCTCAGTCTGTTATTTTCGAATCAATCAAGCTTCAAGCGGGTTTATGCACATTAGTATTTCAGTTATTTTGTGCAATATTTGGATTAAATTCGTTACTCTCAAATTGTTTGGTGGGCTTTGACAGAATTTTGATTGGTGCTTTGCATTTTTTTTTCAGTTTTCACACATTGCTCTCAAAGAACATATAACATATGGGGCATTTCACGTGAAGCGGACAACGAAACAAAATCGAGGTTCTGAATTTCGTTCATATTGTGCATAATGGTACTTCTAGAAGATGTGAATGTGGATGCACAAGTTTTTGTTTCTATGAGGTTTAGTTGCCGAGTTATGCGCTTCTGAATAATTGACGAAATTGATAAAAGGTTTTTTTGAAAGCGGATTCTGAGATTCAAAACAAAATTTAAAAAACAGTAAACATATTGATTGGTGTAGAAAATTAGCTGTTCTTTTTAATTTTGAAATTAGATTTAAAAAATATTTTTTTTTTCCTATGTGAAACCGGAAGTAGACACTTCAACTCGTAATTTGGATAATTTGGACCAGGTTAATTTTGTTTATTTTGATAACAAAACAAAGCTTGAAGTATATTTATTTGATCATAAAAGTTTTAGAATGGGATGGCCTGTAGTTTAGGAGGTAGGTAAATTTCAATATATACAAGTCGAATTGGGCGTGGTACCGAGAGCTTCCTTAGGACAACTAGTTGGCTCGAAAACAAAAATTGATTCGAAATGTGATTAATAGCGCCATCTCTTATTTGAAAAAGGTTTTATTTTCCCATAAAAACCTAATTAAAATATATTACGCGTATATTATATATTTGACGCCAAGCCAATTCAAATTTTCCGTTATTTTTCGAGTTACTGTTCAACGCTTGCAATGACTATTACTTTCGTTGATAAGTTAAAGAGTCTTAATTATGTGTATTATGTCTCCGTTCGGTTATCGATGTTTCAATCCATTCGATTTAACGTTTCATCGGAAGGCTAAAGACCTAAGAAAAAATCCAAGAATATTAGCAGAAAAGAGATTATGTCGAATCTGCAGGAAAAAACTGATCGTAGAAACACCTCTAGTTATTAAAAAAAAATAACTAGCTTAAGAAACGAGAGTGAAATTGTAAAAATTATGAAATAAATTCATTTGTCCATACACAAGTAACTTTTTTTCACTAAGTAAATCAGCCTTAGCAATTTTTAATACTCTATCTTCTACATACAAGTGATACAAGTGATATATAACAGTTTTACTACAAATATTTTGCTTTCTCGTTCACTAGCTATCATAATCAAGCTCCCGGTAGCACGTTCCATGCGACTTGCATGTATTGAAATTCACCTACCTCCTAAACTACTGGCCATCCCATTCTAAAACTTTTATGATAAAATAAGTATACTTCAAGCTTTGTTTTGTTACCAAAATAAATAAAATTAACCTGGTCCAAATTATTCAAAAAACGAGTTGTAATTGTTACTTCCGGTTTCACACAAATTTTTACTTCCGGCTTTCAAATCTAATTTCAAAATTAAAAAGAACAGCTAATTTTCTATACTAATCATTATGTTTAATGTTTTTTAGATTTTGTTTTGAATCTCAGAATCCGCTTTCAAAAAAACCTTTTATCAATTTCGTCAATTATTCAACAGCCCATAACTCGGCAACTATACCTCATAGAAACAAAAACTTTTGCATCCACATTCATATCTTCTAGAAGTACCATTATGCACAATATGAACGAAATCCAGAACCTCGATTTTTTTTCGTTGTCCGCTTCACGTGAAATGCCCCATATATAGAAAAGGAAAGAACAGATATAGAAAAGAAAAGTCAATCTGCGCAAAAATAGAAATAAAGTTTTCTGAACAGAATTAAGTTTATTGCGGAATGAAAAGCATAATGTGAAAAATCCAATACAAAATCTTGTGCACAAAAAAATCATTCAAGGTCAAAGGTCACGCTCTCAAATAATGTCTCGTTAACTATTAATTTTACATTAGTTTTTGCTTTCATCCAGATTGTTCAGCACAAATATCTGCACAAAAGCTTCATTTGTTAATTTCTCATGGAACTAATAATTTTAAAAACATAATACTAAAAAACTTCGACGTTTAATGCATTTGTCGTCTGTATATACTACTTTTCTGCCATAAGGTTGCTTATATTGTTCCTAATAGTTTCGTTAAAATACTTTCAATTGAAATGTTTCAGCTGAGAAAGTCTAAAATTACTGCGTTAGTACTAAATATGTGGGTCTCCATAATTATAACGATTTAATGTGCGTTTGGTTGAAAGTGTATTTTTCTTTTAATGGGAAAGTGCAGCTAACATGGCTGTACATGGCTCGCAGCAAATGAACCAACCGTGTAGCATTATAGTTTTAACAGATTTTTTCAAGATTAAGCAAACTTTCAGACTTAACTGGAAGAATCATGGATAGATCAGCTGAATGAACTTTTCAAACATACATCAACACCAACTATAAGCAAAGAGAAAGTGAGAATACGTGTACGTAGTGATGAAAGAAGTGAGCGAAAATTGCAAAATTTATGAGAACAAATGAAAAGGCATTAGCATAAAATCAATTAAGAATGAAACAAGGTCGGAGCACAAAAAATACTGAAACAGTTTAACATAAAAATTACATCAAGAAAACGAATTTAAATGTCCTGGATGTGATAATCTTGGGGAAATCCATTCGCAAAGCAAATCATTTTCTTTATGGTTGCATAAAAATTATTCTCGTTGGAAAGTAAACTGTTTGTGTCAAAGAGTGTTGTTCAATATTTGTTTGAAAGTTCCTTGAAAATGCTTTCGTTTCATGTTCAAAGAGCTGACTAAAGAATGCTTATGATTAGCATTGACGGTAGTGAACATTTTTCTCATTTACTCTTTAGCTAAACCAGCTTATTGAAATATTTTTCTAAATACTTGTATCTTTGTTTTGAAAATTATTTAATCTGTTGGTCTATGTTATTTTTTACTAAACTGTTTATTTGAAAATACACCTTTATTTTAAATTATAAAAAAGGATTTTAAATATGCTGTTTTTTTTTCACTTCCATTTTAATTTGGTTCGATATTGATAAATTGTTGGCAAGCAATGCATTCACTGGGTTGTCGCAGTTCATTTTGTGGATTTCTTGTGTCACAGAGTTGTCGGATATATTTTGAGTCACAAAGCTATCGGATAAACTTTGAACGCAAATTCATTTAATAGAATAATAAGTTGCAATGAAACTTTCAAAATCTATTGAAATTTTATATGGAAGTTCAACGGAAGCATCTGTAAGTACGAAAATAACAAAAACAAGCAACTCTTTGCTAGCACCATAGCCAGAAGTATACGAAAGCCGTTTCACGTTGACTGCTGCCCACCTTAAGCCAAAATTACACTCTCGACAAATGTTGGCGAGCTGAGAGTGTAAATTGTCACCTCGTCATTCTCGCCTGCTTTTCACATGCAAAAATATGGCAAGCAAGGGAGTGAAAATGGTTTCCTCGTCGGCTCTCGCCTGTTTTATGGGGGTTTAACGAGCGTTTTATGAGGTTGTCCGAGTGTTTTTGAAGATCTCATCCTACCTCGAGGCCACTCAAAATGATGTCGGTACGTATCGAGTCACAAAGAATTGAAAAATGGTCTAGTGCTGGCTCCGATGATATTTAAAAACCTATTTGGTTTGACCATGAAATCATGGGCAAGATTCATCACATCGGACAAAATGCATCATACCGAGCAAGATGCATGAGTATGAATGGGTACGAAGTACACTGCTCAAATATTTGTAAACAAATTTCTGAATGGAGAGAAAGCTACCATCTACACACCAAGCGGTGGCAATAGCTACAACCTGTACCTCAGCCATCGTTAAACATTGCACTGTAACTAAACAGCTCACAAATGTCGAAGGGTGCAAACAATCTTCACCCTATGTCTTGCCAAACGTTTTGCCGACTGTCCTGTCGAATGCACTGGCGAAACGTTCGCCATGTATGTGATTGAGGCTTTGTAAATTTGATTTTGATTCGTTGATTGCGTTAGAAATTTTAGGTGTAGAAAAATTTGAAGGATTACTGGCCGCGAAAGCTTCAAAATGTTTAAAACTGAAGTGTTTGGTGTAAAGTGGGACTGCAAAATCATGACGATTATCCACAATGTCATTACCATTTGAAAAGTTACTATAAAATTTAATAATATTATTAATATTATTTTAAATAATTATCTAAGTTGGCGGCTCCAACTAAATTTTTAACGAAAATTCTGTTAAATTTGGCTTTTGGTAACGTCCGATTACTGTGTGAATTATTATACTGTGTGAGTCATACGACAAAAAGCCTTTATTTTTCTTACCGATTTTACAGCTCCACTATCACAATTTTTCCCACAGCCTGAATTTACTTCAATCCTTTGAAATTAAACTGGATCTGACTACGCAGTCGTTGATTCAGGTGCTAAAAATAAAAGTAATTTGGTGATGAGCTACTGTTTCGGTGCTAAGATTTCTTTTTAGAAAATTTGAATTTGTATGAACAAAAGAAGAATTTCATTGAAAGAATTTTTTTTTTTGTTAAAAAGCAAATTATTTTTTAATCACAATTGATCTATTGGCGAATGAAAGCATGGAGGTGCTCTTGAACGGAGCAGAAGGGGGAGGAAGAAAAGTAGTAGCAGCTGATGTACAAGTACGAACGCTTGAGCTTTGGAAATTGCGATGATCTGATCATTCTGTGAGAAAGTATATTAATTCGAAAGTTAGAAATAGTCTTTATAGCCACTGAACGCTTAAAAGTTTCATAAATTTCGCTTAAAAGTTTCATAAACATTAACACATTCAAGTTACAAAAACTATTAAATTTCACCCTTTCACTTGTTTTTTAAATATTTCGTTTTCATGCAAAAATAGAGATATGCATTGTTGATCAAAATAGTTCTAAGACTAACTTTCTTTAAAAATTAGTAAAAATTATGTGATATTAATTATTAATTATGTGATATTAATTATGTGATACATTAACTGATTAGTTTACATTTATAACAGACTGGTGTATAATAGGCGCGTGTCTCAAGTATTTGCAAATTTAGAATCATCAATAGTTATTTAAATTTTCACAGATATTTAATCAAAAATGTTTGAAATGTTTGTTCTTTGTTTCATATGCAAACCAATTACTTATTGTTCATGAAAGTGTTTAGATCCAAGTTAGCCGCACTTCATCCAGAAGTATGGAAAATTGGCGTAAAACAACAACAAATTGAGAGTACAGCTAATCTTTAAGTTATTTTTAGGCTTTTCCTTCGTAAATATATGACTGATTCCACGACACAAGTCAACCCTATTGTAACTTAGGGACCTATTTACCGTTAGGTAAACTCAAACAAAGCCCAGATTTTGTTGATAGCTGATTTTCCATGGTTCGACTCGAGTGCTTACGTCAAATTAAGCTCTACTGAAAAAAACTGAAGGTAAATATTTAATACTCAAGACGTACAAATTAATAATAGCTAATTTCAATTAGGTATTAAATTAAGTTTAAATTAAGTTGCAACAGCCAGTGTTTGCTAGCAATAAACGAAACTGACTTTGTGGAAGAAAAAAAAATCTAAACTAACAGCACCTTGAAAACTATTCAAATTAGCTGAAAAACTCTTCGAATAATTATTTTTATGTACAAATAATATAATAGCATCATGAAAATATTAAAAACGAAGAGAACAGTAACACCAAACCAACCATAATCTACCGAAATTCACTGGACTTACCTCTTTCCACAATTATATTGTCATATATTATACATAGCTTCCTAGAAAAATATTCAATATACAAAGCATCATAATAGATATCAGAAAGGTGTGTGATTCTTGCCATCACTCCCTGCCATTGCATCCTACACCTGCATACAACCAACATTAAATGCTCGAAGTAGTTCACATTCGTATTGCCTTCATAGCTCTATGAATCTGGAGCTCATGTGCCATTTACGTTACCTATGGCCCCGGAACAACAGCACCCGGCCAAGTACTGTGTCAGCCAGCCATTCAGAACTGTTGCCCGGAAATCTAGGTTGCTGCAAGGATGATTGTATTGTAGAATTAGTTCATGGCATTCATGAAATTCATAAAGGATGTTATTTCGCTTGATGCATTATGTCTTGATTAAAATTTTGTTTGCCAAGGAAATTTCGCTTTCATATGTTGCTTTAATATGTAAAGACAGTCGGGATAGGTACCGAGTGCAGAGTCTCATATGCCCGTGGCAGAGACGAAAATCATTGTTTGTAGTGAGTTAGTGTGCAAGCCACATGCTCGTTAAAAGGATGATTTTTCGCATGAATAATTCAAATAATATGTGTGTTAGGTGAATTTGGTATTTCACTTGCATCAAGTGCTGACGGCAGTGAATTCAGTGGGACCAGTATGCGAGAAGATAGTAGGGAGAAAAATTAGCATCAAAGGTTATAGGAACAAGTTGGTTGTGTGAACTCCCTTGAAAACAGGCTAATGAATGCATTTCTAGATGGTACTTTTCTCATTTAGGTTTCAAGCGCGGATAATTTGCTTTAATTGAGGTCAGGCTTAAAAAAATTACACAGCAAATGAATAATTAAGAGTGGTAAATGTAGTATCTGGCCAGATAATCAGAGCTCAATAGTATACTTGATTGTAATGAAGCTTTCATGTATCATTAAATTGAAGTACCTAATACAATTACTTACAGGTATGACATAAACTCCCTATAAACCTACTTTGATTATTAGCAACCTGACTAAAACCAACACCAAACTCATCATTCTTTTCGATGAACCATCAACATCACTCCTGCATACGATTACCGTTTCAAAGGATAATCAATTTTTCTTGTTGTCCTTTGATCTAGGCTGTCAACTACAAACGGTTGCATTTTGCAAGCCAGGAAAAATACAACCATTACTCATACGCCGTATTGCGACCTGTCGAGCTTGCACAGTGACGTTATGGTTTCCAAGGGTTATTTATCTCGCATCCTGTACAAAAACCACCAAAGCGTGTCACTGTATCATAACGTTATCTTTTATGTAGGTTCTTTGGGGGTGAAAGTCAGGCTGTCAGTCGGTAGCGGTTGAAAGAACAGTTGCAATTTCGCGAAATGACATTCACAAGGTAACCAGCTATGCACTTTGCAAATGAGTTAGTGAAAAGGAATAATTTAACGACACCGCTGCACGTCATCTGTGATTCTGTCGCCGTTGTTGTCTGTACCATATTGGAGTATGGTTTCGTTTGAAAAGTTATGCTTTGCATCGCCGCTACAGAAACGATGCGAAGATCATTTTTCAAAAACTAGAAAACTGATGTAGATTAAGAAAACCAGCTTACAATTTATTTAGATTGAAACACACACATAAAAAGAAAATAATAGTATACAAATAATATTCGTTATCTATTCACACATTCTTCAACATTGTCAAAAGACGACGAAGTCCCCACTCGTCTCAAATTGGAAACGAGAAGAAAATTTCTAAGCCCGATGATCAGCAAGCTGCTACCAGTAGGAACTACTACCAACTACTTGCAACCGAAAACGACTCCGAAATTGCTTCGTTGCCAAAGCAAATTAAGCCTCCGCCAATATACCTGAGAGAAAAAACAAGCAATAGCTTAGTCAACATGTTGGTATCAATTGCTGGTAAAAACAACTTTCATGTCACACCGCTAAAACGTGGTCACGTTTCTGAGACCAAAATACAAGTTTCTTCTGAAGAAAACTTCAGGAAGGTTACAAAAGAGTTTGATTCACAGCGTCGTCAATATTATACTTACCAACTAAAAAGTTGCAAAGGGTTGTCGGTGGTAATTAAAGGCATAGAACCTGATATTGATGTTGATGAGTTAAAGCAGGAGCTCGAAAGCCTCGGTTTTGCAGTTAAATCTATAACAAATATATTTAATAAATTCAAACAGCCCCAGCCACTGTTCAAAGTGGAACTAGAGCCCGAAGCCAGCAAGCCCAAAAGAGGTGAAACTCACAAAATTTATAGCCTGCGATATATTATGCACCGCAGAATCACCGTCGAAGAGCCGATCAAACGTAAAGGCCCCGTACAATGTGCAAATTGTCAAGAATATGGCCACACCAAAACCTATTGTTCACTCTCTAGCGTGTGTGTTATATGTGGCGAGTTTCACGCTACCAAGTCCTGTGACAAGAGTAAACTAGATCCTGCAATTAAAAAATGTAGCAATTGTGGTAACAACCATACTGCAAACTACAGAGGTTGCCCAGTATTCCAATCTCTGAAAGTAAAGTTGTTTCCGCGTCAGAACCACGCTCAACAGGCTCTAAATATTGCAGCTAATAGACCAGTCCTCATGCCGGAGACTTTTGCACCTTCATCACTTGTAACTCCTGGTATCAAATATTCCGACGCAATCAAACAAAACGCACATTGCTCTGCTGAAACCACTGCTCAAAGCAGCTCCAACAACGAACTCTCTTCGATTTTGTCAACGCTCTCAGACAACATGAATCGATTCATGACGACGATGAGTAACATGATGCAAGAATTACTTAAAAATCAAAACATGTTGCTCCAATTTCTCATTAACAGCAAATGAACTCATTCAAGATCGCCCATTGGAACGCGAATGGCATTGTCCAGCATAAAGCGGAAATAACCTGCTTTATATCAACCCACGACATTGATGTGTTCCTCTTATCGGAAACGCACCTCACAGAAAAAAATAATAAATTCGACATCCCAGGCTACATCTTCTACGATACCAAACACCCAGATGGTAAGGCTAGAGGCGGGTCTGCAATACTTATTAAAAAACATCTGTTCCATCATCCTTTGGAAGAACTCAGCGAAAATTACATGCAAGCGACATCCATTTGCCTACGTGAGCAGTCGAGCGAGATTGTAATTTCGTCCATCTACTGTCCACCGAGGCACAACATTTCAAAGGCAGTATTCGAAAGCTTCTTCTCATCGCTGGGAACCAAATTCATCGTGGCTGGCGACTTCAACGCGAAACACACGTTTTGGGGATCTCGTCTCATAACACCTAGGGGCAAAGCACTCTTCGATACATTACAAAACTATGGTTTGAGTCATATCTCAACCGGCCAGCCAACATATTGGCCGTCTGATATCAACAAAATTCCGGACCTCATAGACTTCGCAATCTCGAAGGGAATACCTCCAAACTCCGCAAAATCAGAAGTAGTTTTTGATTTGTCCTCAGATCATTCTCCTGTCATCATTACTCTGGATATGTCACCCCACTTCGCTTGCTGTAAGCGTAGATATTCACAAAAAACCAACTGGAGTGCATTCAGACGACACCTCACCAGCTCAACATCTCTTAGTGCAGCTCTGAAATCACCGGATGATGTCAATTCCGCTGTTATCCTTTTCAACGAGCATGTCTTGGAGGCATTTGTCACCGCGACCCCTAAAATGGAACTAAATCCCTCAACTCGGAAAACAACATACTCCTCATCAAAAAAAATCTTAGTACAGAAAAAAAGACTCGCACGAAGGAATTGGCAGCTGCACCGGTCTCCCCAAACTAAAACACTACTCAACAAAGCTTCTAGTGAGCTCAGACTGGCACTTGCGAAAGACAACGAGTTAAAGTTCCATTCATTCTTAGAGAGCCTCAGTCCCACTGAAAATGCCGACTATTCATTGTGGAAAGCAGTCAAAAAAATCAACAAACCTACCATCAGGGAAGCCCCACTAAGAACTGTCAACGGGCAATGGGCCAAAAGTGACGCAGAGAAAGCCACCGCCTTCGCAGTTCACCTAGAACAGGTTTTCACACCTTTCACCACGGCAACATGTGACTTTCCAACTAATGTCAACGCTCAGGACTCAGAACCAATCAAGACTTTGGCTAAGGAAGTGCAAGATATCATTATTCAGGAAACATGCTCAAAAAAATCTCCGGGAATTGATCTCATCACCAATGCTATGCTCAAACAGATGCCGCCGATCGTATTCTCTTGGCTTTCTAATCTATTCAATGCTATCTTTCGAATCGGATATTTTCCTGAAGTTTGGAAAACAGGTGAGATCATAATGATCCCTAAGCCTGGTAAGGACTCTTCTCAAGTGAAGTCATACAGACCTATTAGTCTTTTGTCATGCGTCTCCAAAGTTTTCGAGAAAGTTCTGTTGAAAAAGCTACTACCGATACTAGAAGATGCAAAAATAATTCCAGAACAGCAATTTGGGTTTCGAAGACATCACAGCACCATTCAACAGGTCCATCGAATCGCGTCAGACATTAAAATAGCATTCGAAGACAAGAAGTACTGCTCAGCAATCTTTTTAGATGTAACTCAAGCCTTCGATAAAGTCTGGCACGAAGGGTTGATCTTCAAAATTGAATCAATGCTTCCAAAAAGCTTCCACAAAATACTCTCCTCCTACCTGACCAACCGCACATTCCAGGTGAGATACAAAAGCTATTCTACCGCTAAACATCGTGTGCATGCTGGTGTACCACAAGGAAGTGTTTTGGGACCGGTACTTTACACTATATTCACATCTGATCTCCCAATATGCGACAAAACAACGACAGCTACCTTTGCGGATGACGTTGCTATACTATGCACTGATTCAGACCCAGTTACGGCATCCCGTACATTGCAATGCCACATCTCACTTCTTGAAGAATGGCTAGCGAAATGGAGAATCAGAATGAACGAAACCAAATGCATACACGTTACTTTCACATTGTTAAAACTGACTTGCCCTCAAGTATATTTAAACAATGTACCTATACCTCAAAGTAACGAAGTAAAGTATCTCGGAATGCACCTTGATAGGAGGCTCACCTGGAAACGGCACATTGAAGCTAAAAATCAACAACTGAAGCTCAAATTCATAAACCTCAAATGGATGCTCAATAGCAGGTCAAAACTTTCTCTCGACTCTAAAGTGCTCGTCTATAAGTCTGTCTTAAAGCCAATCTGGACATATGGCTTACAAATATGGGGTGCAGCCCGCCCTTCAAACATCAACATCATCCAGAGGACCCAATCAAAAATACTTCGATCTATCACCGGAGCCCCGTGTTACTTCCGGAACGCCAATCTCCATAAAGACCTGCGAATCGAGATGATTTCAGAAGAAATTAAGAACCGTAGTGGAAAATATATTGCAGCCCTCGCTCATCATCCCAACAAGCTGGCAAAAAAAATACTAACTCATCGTAAATTTCAGCGATTGAAAAGAACTGACCCGTTGGACCTTCCATCTTTAACGTAGAAAATACAGCCTGCGTAGCCAATTTCTTTGCTTTTCAAACTCTTTCAAACATTGAACACTGTAATTCTATAACACATATCATAGCTTTGCTCTTTGCTGTGTGACTTTATGTCAATAAAGTAACTTGGGTCCAAAATGTTCACGTCTTCAACTGTGAGGAGTGCACATCACTTGTTTTAGCATGTAAGATTTTAAAACTAACTGAAGCTTCTTATACGAAGGAAACAGTTTAATAAAGGTATTATAAAAAAAAAATCTATTCTACGTAAGTAAATGCAAAAATTACTTCAAGGATTCAATAAAATCATAAGTTTGAAGTTTTGATGACCATTTATTACAGTTAATCCTAAATTGTCAAACCTTAAATGTTGTTTTTATCTGTAGATAGAGTGCAATAACAATTAAATTCATGGGAATTAACTTTAATGGATATACCCAATGAAAGTCCTCGACACTTCCTTTTTGAATCTCATACACTTCAAATAAAAGCGTCTGGGATCAAGCAATTGCTGTTTCAAATGGGCAACTGGTAATGACTACGAGCTGGAAGCGACAAGTCTCGAATATTACCTGAAAACTGCTTTGCAGTCTCGGATTCAAGTATGAATCGAAAACTTTCTACTTACATTTAGGTACATTCTAGCAATGGCGGGCAGTAGACTGTAAATTGATGACCTCATCTGAAATGTAATACTTGATCTCAGTTAGTTCATGTTTGGATTAGGTATTAACTAAATTTTATTACAGCCAAAATTGTTCTGTAACACTATATTTTTAAACTTTGTAATTTCGAGTTTAATAAATAAATTAATTTAATTTTGAATTTTTTTTCTTATTAGATTTAGACTTCAAACTAAGATTGAAGACGGCTTGAAGTCGTTCATAATTATGTTTTTCTAATTTGTTGAAATATATGTATTTTCATTATTTATTTATTGATTGAGATGCACATATGTATTTTTATTATTTATTAAATATTAGATATTATCAAATATTGAAGTAATCTGCAAAAGCATATCGTCGCTGTGAAATCAAACCGGCATATCTGCAAAAATTGAGTTTTTGAGTTTTTGGTATCAAAAAATTCCTTATTTTCCCCTCTATTTTTATGTCGCACCGGCATATCGTAAAGTTGAATAAAAACCCGTCTAATGGTGTTTTGCCGCTTTGCATTCACGTGGAAATAGCCCACATGCGAAAACTTTAAAGCGCTCTAGTGAAGAATGTGTATTTTGCAGATATGCCGGTTTGATTTCACAGCGACGATATATGTCCGATTACACCCTTCAAAACAAAAAAGATGGACATCCTGCTTGAAATATATACAGGGTGATTCATTATTAGGTTTGATTTTCAAGAGGCTATTTTTGACAGATCTTGCGTTACTCCTGTCAAACTGTAATTCAGTATTGTTTGACAAATCATCATGAAAAGACTTACACCTCTAGAACGGGCTCTGAATCGGCTCAATGAAAATCTGCTGTTTTGTCGCGAAATTTTGTTTAGTGATGAGGCGCATTTTTGGCTCAATGGGTACGCCAATAAGCAAAAGTGCCGCATTTGGGCTGATGGAACAACCTGAAGAGCTTCACCAGCTACCAACCACTACAGCCTCAGAAATGCACAGTTTGGTGTGGTTTATGGGCCGGTGGAAGCATCGGTCCATATTTCTTTCAAAATGAGTCCGATCAGAACGTAACAGTCAATGGCTACCGCTATCGCACCATGATAACGGATTTTTTGCTACCTGAAATTGAATACGGTCTTTACTTTCAACAAGACGGCATTCCTTCGCATACAGCGAGAGAAACAATGGACTTATTGAGAAATCATTTTGGTGAGAACCTGATTTCACGTTTTGGACCAGTAAATTGGCCACTTAGATCGTGTGATATCACACCTTTAGAGTATTTTCTTTGAGGTTATACGAAGTCTCTGGTCTTCAGTGATAAGCCAGCTTCAATCGACGCTTTAGAAGCCAACATTACTCGTGTCATTCGCGAGATACCGGTCGCTATGCTGGAACGCGTCGTCCAAAGTTTGACCCTCAGGATGGACCATTCACGGCGTAGTCGTGGTCAACATTTAAATAAGATAATCTTTAAAAAGTAAATGTCATAGATTATTAGATTATTCTTTCGACTCACAATAAAATTTTTACTATAGATTTCAACTTTTATGATTTTATATATATATATATATATATATATATATATATATATATATATATATATATATATATATATATATATATATATATATATATATAGGCTGCGGCGCCAACATCCGGACAAATCAATGAACATCCTTCAAATAGTGCTATTTATTGAAAAATGAAGTTTAAGTACAAAAACGTCTTACATGGCATTTCGTGCATCTATTGACATTGTAATTATTCAATGTAGCCCCCATCAGCTTCAATCACGCCCTCGTGCTGTCAATATTGGCAAACGCTGCCTCAATGGCGGTCATTAATGATGTCAAATTTGGATGTCGAGACTTGTTGGTAGCCCTTTCAATCACGCTCTATACGTAATAGTCCAAGGGACTTAAATCTGGACTATTCGGAGGCCAAAACTCCTTAGAAATGATCAAATCGAACCTTAGAAAATATGATCAAATTGCAGCGAGCCACTCGCTTCGTTCTTACAGCCTCAGAAAGCATTTGTTTAACCTTGATCGTGTAAGAATAATATCGAAGGTCCTCCTCAACGATTCTCCGCATGGTAGGCTCGCTCACATTCACAATAAACGCCAGTTTTCGTAACGATAGCCCCAGGTCTTCCAGAATCAGCTCTTCAGTCCTTTTGGTGACTTCAGGGGTTCTCACGGTGTGTTCTTTTGAGTGCTGCTTTCTTGCCGGTGTACTTGAACCTTCACTTAACTGTTTTCGAGCTTTGTACTTAGTAACAACCTCATATACAGTTGATTTCGGATATCGGAAAAATTGAATAATCTCCCGTGCTGATCGCCCAGCGCGAAGACTTTCGATGATCGCGGCTCTTCGATTATACTCTGCACTTGGCTTCAACATTGCGACTTTTTCGAGGTTATGAATGTTCAACACATGTGTTAAACTATTTGTACGCGAATCGCGACCTCTCGAAACCTTATAGAATGGGGGGAAATTTAAATTGAATTTTGTCCGGATTTTGGCGCCACACCCTGTATATACAAACAAAGATCATATATAAAAGATATAAGATATATTTAAAAAGATTCAGAAAATAGTCTCTGGAATTATAATTTCTGGGGTTCAAATTAAGATAGACGCGAATTTTCAGATAAAAAGTAAATAACCCCACAGCAACTTTATATCTAGAGGTTGAAACTGGTTCATTCACAAATTTACAGTCAATGTGATTAGGAGTGTAGAGTGGTTAGTTCCATGGCTCTCTTTACCCCTGATTTAAATAAATCAAATGTTCCGAGCTAGGTGAACTCAAAACGGTCTCCCGTTCGAACCTGGATTCGAGCCATCAACCCTACACATAAGAAGTCAGTGTTCTAACCATTCACGAATTTCGCCAAACAAAACATCATATACAAAAGGGAAAAAGCAACAACATTAACAATGTAAAATAAAATACGAAAACATACAACATAAACTGTCCCACATCCAAACACACATTTAATAAGAAAATCACATATTTCGCAGCAGCTAATTTACTTTATTGTATTCTACTTTAGGCTAAACTTGATGCTACGATGCTGACAGGGCCCTTGAAAAGATATCTTTGAAAGTGAATTGGAAGATCCCCGAAGAGTAGGGGCTGCTTATAGAATTGAATATCTTATAACACCTCCTTATGTGCTCATTATAAGCACAGGTAGTGCGATAATTGTTTTCCTTAAGTTGCATGCCTAGTTGCATACTTAGTGCGTCTTGTTTGGTCATTAAAAGTTATTTTATTGAGAGTTGTTCAACATTTACTACCCCACTTATAATATCAAACGTCTGTCAACTGATTAAAGATGAAAAGGACATTAGATGTGGAAGGTTCAGTGTATATTTTTTATATGGAAGATATTAAAATTCTTTTGAATCTTTTGAGTGAAAAAAATTGGATCATCGTGAAATTGCAGAGCGTATTGATGTTGACTAAGATTTAACACACATGGATTTTCAAGATAAAGCGGGTAACCCTGTAGCTACGGCAGGCTCCTGAAAAGAAATCTTTCAAATCATTGACCCTGGTTTTTGACAAAAATTCAAATCATTGATAAATTTTGACTTTTGTCCACTAAGACAAATAAAAATTTTCAAAATTCCGCGGTAAACAAAAACGACAACCCATGATCAAATTACCTCTATTTTCAGCACTCAAAACTTCTGTTCACAAGAACTGACGATCGGATAACGCGATCAATATGAAATTTATAGGACATGTTGGAATCAGGTCTGATAGAAGTGATTTTGAAATACGGGCAATACTGTGGCAGTGGTGCCATTTTGAAAAATCGCCGAAAAAAAACAGTTTTTGGCCTATAGCTTCCGATTTAGCCACCAGATTTTAACAAAATTCACGCAGTAGATGAACCTAAGAGCATATAGAAGATTTAATAGATAGACAGATTTGATAGAAATTTAGTTGAAAAATTCATATAGGGTTGCCAGCTATGGCAATTGTTGTCTCCTAAATACTGTAAATTCGGTCAGGAAAATAAAGGTTTTTTCCCTATAACTTCCGATGCAGTAATGAAATAAAAACGAAATTCATGTGATAAATGGATCTTGTTGCGTTGCTAATTCTGTGGGAATTTCGTTGAAAATTCACGAAAGGGTTGCCAGCTATGGTGAATTTCGTAATTTATTGACATTTCTTTATCGAGAGATGTTGTCATAAAATTTCCAAATGGGAATGATTCTGCAATGCCAGTTAACGAGAAAAATTTAGGTTTCAAATATTTGAAAAGTTTTGAGAATGGTTACCATAAAATTTTATTCACTCCCCTATAACTTCCAGTGGAGCCATTCAATCGAAAAGAAATTCACAGGGTGGATTTAAGTCAACTTGAAGCAGCTATGGTGCTAACGCATGATTGCCAACACCAGACAGCGCAATATGATACTACAAAGAAGTGTATTACGTTTTCACACATTTTTAAGTCCCTCGAAGATAATTTCTTCGAAAATTAGTTTTCTAGCGGCTTTTATGCGCTAGACTTTTTTCGTATTAAACTGTCACTTTTTTGTTGGGCAAAAGGTTTTTCAAAAAGAAGCTACATACATTTCATATTTTGAGTGTTTTATTTTTTATTTCATAAATAGAATTGAAAATTAATTTTCTCATGACTGAAGAGTAAATTCACATACACTTAAAGAATGCCAAATGAACAATTTTCCAGTTCAAGACGTATAATGGAAAATGCTAATACGCGATGTGGAATATATGTCCTTTCGGTGCTTATCCCCTTTAATTAAGCATTTCACCGATGAAAGCAGCTTGAAGTGCTATGACTGTGTGTTTGCAAGTTTTCGCATTAAGTCATGTGTTCTTGATTGTTTTTTCGCTTATAGGTATAATGCCATCAGAGAGGTTCAACAGATCGAATTGATTATTTGTAATCCGTGAGCTTTTGTTAAAACCTGTTGAGTTCTCAGGATTTTTTTTTCTCGCGAAATGTATTTTTAAGAATCAGTAATTCGTATAAGTTAGAGCACCATATAAGCTTTAAAGGCTCCCATAGCAAAACAAAATCCTTCTATTTCCACTTAGTATTGACTTTCACTGTAGGTTTTATTATGAGGCCTCATAAATCTTTAAATATCGATCAGTTAAACACCACACAAAAGGTTCAAATTCTGCATAAACAGTTTCCCTATGGGTTCACTGAAATGAATAAGCCCTTAATTTTTTTTTTTGCTAGAAAATAGAACATTATTAAGATTACTAATGGTTTTTTTTTGTTATTTAAATGCTGCATTTATCTTTAAGCAGCTGTACGCCTCAAGCCTCAGCTGTACGCTTAGTTTCACCAACGCAGCCTCTTAAAAACTACACTGAAAAAAATCTACATAGCGCCCAGAGCCATGTAACATAGCGCATTATTTATGGCCCCATACGCCATGTACATAGTACTCTGAGCCATGCAATATGACCCCCAGCGCCATAATGTCAGAATCTACATAGCGCGTGGTCCCATGTTACATGGCGCAGCATTTATGGTGCCACACGCTATGTACATAGTACCCTGAGCCATGCAGTATAGCTTCCAGCGCCATAATTACATGGCGCAGAAATTATGGCCCCACACACCATATTACATAGTGCCATGAGCCATGTAATATGGCTCATGGCACTACAATTATAACTCGCAGCCATGCTGTAATATCAGAAAGCTTCTTGAAAATAGGAGAGGATATGATCTTTGATGTCATTAATCCCTCGGGAATTTTTTGTTAGAATTCTATCACCTAACATTAAGTGCTCTACCTCCAGATGCTCCGAACTTGAGAAGGTTCGTGGCCTTTTGTTGGATGCAAACTGGATCATCTTCAGATGCACTGAAAAAACACATAGCGCCAAACGCCGTAATTTGTAGACTTCTGGCGCCATGTACTTAGTCTATTTCGGTCGATTTGTAATAAAATATAGCGCCACACGCCATAGTACATAGGAGCAGACGCTATGCTTATAGCCCTCTACGCCATGTACTATAGTCCTCCACGCCATGCACTATAGTCCTCCACGCCATGTAATATAGTCCGCTACGCCATGTACATGGCGTGGAGGACTATAGTACATGGCGTGTAGGCCTATGTACTTTTCGCCATGTATTATGGCGTGTTGCGCTTTATTTTATCAGAATCCCTAAAGGAACTATGTACATGGCGCCAGAAGTCTATAAATTATGGCGTCTGGCGCCATGTGTTTTTTCAGTGTACAATGTCTACTTGAAATACATACATTGAGAATAGATAGTGGTCACTTATATCACATCACATATATATGTACAGCTAATAGCTAATTGTATCTGAATGAAACTTCAACTGCTTAATTTCAATATAAGGCTCATAAAATTAGATTTTCTAGCTTCCAGAATCAAGTAACACTTTTATAGTGCATTTGTCGTCGCTTAAATACTTGCTATGGAAATTAAATTATTATTTCGCACTTGTCTATAATGATCGCAAGAATCTCATCGGCTACATCTTGAGATGCCAATCAAATTAAAACCATACTTCGCAATCGCATTACTACAAATATCAACCATAAACCGCTCAGTATTTGCAATAACAATCAACTCCTTCTAATAACAATCAATTCCAAACTTGCTGTTCGTGAAAGTCAAGCGGTCCATGCCGCGCACCTAAATTACCATGTTACAGGAATCCAACAGAATATGGCCATCTTTGACAAGAACACACCGCAGTTCAGCACATTGTAAGACGGCGGTCGCTGCTGCAGCAGCAGCTCTGGAAAATGGCAACATACGTGATTATGGCATACCATAAAGGTGTTTAGCGAGTCGTATGAATGTGATGGAGGTGCTCTGTACCGCACGGTGCAATTGCGGCCCGCTCAAAAGTGCTGCTCTGATCGAACCGAGACAAGAAATAGCCAAGTTTATGCCAAAGTTATTTCCATTCACGCAATCTTGAATTGCCTTTTGTGCGAATGCGGTTAATGTGCATCGTGTGCATGACATGCATTTATCTAGGCATTAGGAATCGTATGGCGGAGCAGAATCGACGCAAATTTAATACAATTTCGCGCTGGAAAATTTGCATTTGATCGATCTGGAAGGAGGTTGCGACACTTAATGACACTATTAGACAAATTTCAAATTTAACTAGTGCATTTTAGTATTTTCGATGACACGAAGTCAGGTATTGATTTTTGTCGCTGGAAATTTTATGGCTCTAATTAGTGTTATTCATCATATCCGGCTGCGGCTCTAACAAACATATCAATTAAGTTCAAGAGGTAAACGTAAATTAAACTTTAAACTCTAACTAAAAGTAAAAATTCGCCGAGTCGCGCATTTTACAGACATACGGCAAGTGGCTTTCGACAAATTATTATCTCTTATACATGGAATTCAATTCCAAGCTGATCTCCGATCGCTTAGTCTTGAATCGGTTTCCATAAACCTTCTAACCCAAAGTAATACACAATAATATTACCGACACCATGAAACCCTGCAAATATCCGGCAGCTATCCTGAAGCCTAGTCTAACTGCGTTTTATTGGCCATATCCTTCAGCATGGACATATCAATCCCGAAAATTACTCGACATTAGCCCTTTCAGCCAACAGAAAACTTTCACCCGAAATATCCATTCAGCTCTTCGCCACAGCTAACATCCCGAGAAGGTCCTAAGCACATACGATACGAATTATCCTCGGCCCAAAGACACAGGTCTGGACGGAATGGTTGAGCCTGGGATCCATATCTTTGCATGGGGTGGCGGTATGCATGCATCCTTGCCGAGGCTGTGTTTGCTCAAAAACTTTTCCGCTTAAATCAAAGTAAGCAATTTGCATAGTACAACATGTTAATTAGGCGAAGGAATAGATTATGGTTGGTTGCTGTGAAAGGAGATACATGGGCGGACGGAAGATGAAAAACTGCCTGCACATGGAGCCAGGCCGGCTAATGTGTGGGTGCGTTAGTGATGCTGATGCTCTCCAAGTCCTGCCATGTATACTTCACTGCCCCTGTGTGTTGGCCCTCTCAGCTTCTCTCTCCCCCATATGTGCGGAGTGTGAACTACCAAAGCACCCTGTATGTTACTTCGCTTCTCGTTTTGCCTTTTTCATGTGGCAAGTTGATAAGTTGCTGTCGGTTTTTCAAGTTAAGATAACGAGCTTGCTGGAGCTTCGTCGTTGCTTATTCGTTTCTTAGGCAATGTACAGGCTGTCTGAAGCATTATTTACATAATAAGAGGAAATCATTCTGTTCACAGTTAATTGGATTTTAGATGAAAGCGGAAATTATGGTGGTTTTATGTGTATCTTTTTGAAATAAACAGCAATGTATGGAAACTTATCGGCTCATGTCGGATTTAAGTATTATGTGATGCTCCGAGTGATCTCAAAGATTCAATTTATGATTGAGTTCCATAACTTTTCCAAACATATGGGCGTCTGCATTGAATTACTAATAAGTTTATATTCATTTCACTCGTTTATTGAATAATGAATTCTTTGAAAATAAAAACTGATGAGAAAGCTTATGCATATATAGAGCAGAAATTACTGCATTAAGTTGTCGGCGGGCTAAGGCTATTTTTATTTTATCTGCTTGGTGATGAGGAAGAGTATTTTGGAAACAGATTGCAAATCACTTAAAAGCATTGACAAGAAACAAAAAATCAGGGAAATGGTAGCATTTTTTAGGCACTAGACTTAAGATGAAAGGAGTTTGTGTTGGTAAAAACTTATACAGGACTAAATGCTAGCGAAGTAATCATATAATGCTTCTCTGAAAACAATTTTGGCAGCTGAATCTAAAAATTCCAGCTCATCGAGGGCCGATAGTTAGCAGGAGCTATAGCTTCTGCGTTGAGGATATTCTGCCCTCCAACTTCATATCCTGCTTCACTCCGTGTACACGTCCCAGCAAATCCAATGATATTCCTTAGTTTTGCCATAATGTGGTTTTCACTCTTTTATTGAGTGAGTTAGACTAGATCTATGTGGTTTTCACTCTTTTATTGAGTGAGTTAGGCTAGATCTATAAAGATAGATTTACGCTCGTTTTTTCAAGGCTTCTTGTGCTAACAATTTTCTTTCGCATTACTGTGTATCACAATCGGATAATGCTGACACAATTAATTCTCGCAATTTCATATCATTTTTGAATTGTTCATGATTTTTATTAAGGGGTCTATTGCGATTGTCGATTGGATGACCAATCGACTGCTGTCGTTCGAAACGATAAAATTTGGTTTGGTATTGCGATTGTCGATTGGATGACCAACAGTGCTGCCATATTAGGGATTTTAACCCTAGATTTAGGGATACTTTAAAGACTTCAGGGGACAAACAGGGGGAAAAAATATTCAGGGTTTTGTTTAGGGTGTTTCGAAATTTGATAATGCATTTTTCCGGAACGGATGTTTCGATAAATAATAATTTCGAAATACGTCATGTCCACCTTTTTCTAATATAAAATATAAAATCATACCAATAAGCCGATATTGGTGATGCTGTTTCAAAATTGATATTTCTACCTTACCGATTGACGACAGAGGCTGCGATTGCCGTACCCTATATCTCTATCTATTCAGCTGAGTGACCTATTCACTTTTTCGTAGGTACTATTTAAAATACGCTGTTGTCAAATCCATGATGGGGTCATTTAACTATCATTGTTTGATGTGTATAGCATTTAACACGGGGATATCCCAAAATATCGGTCAAGTCATATTCGTTTCTCCAAGCTCGTTTGTTAATTAATCAACTGATGAAATATGTCCATGGTACTGTCTAACTGTCTCTCGCGACTCTGTCGATAATAAACCTTTCGGAACTAATTTTTTCTGAGTGAAAACTTAACGCACCCAGGAAAAAATGAGTCCCAAAAGATTAGGATGAGTGTGGGAAAGTTTCACCTCACCTTAAAAAAGTTTGCTTTACACATATAGTCTTACACATATAAAAATTTATATTTAAATAACCTAGTTTTTGAGAATCCCGAATAATTTAGATATAAGAGCTTGTGAATTGTATTTGGCACTTGTTGACAGCGTAAATATATCGAATTTGGAGTTCATATTTTTATTTGTTTGATTGAAGGAAAAGGGTGTGTTTTTTTTATAATATGTGGCTCATTAAAAAGAACGCCAGAGCAAGTGTTTAATATTGCAAGAAACAAACATTTTTATTAGAAATATGAGTTCTGTCGAGCTGTTTTTTGATGAAGAGGATAGTTTCAATTCCGATAATTTACTGGAGTTATGTAGAGCTAGAAGGAAATTAAGAGATACGTCCAATCCACTAGAATTAGATGTAGATATGTATGTATGCTCTATCTTTTTCACCTATTGGCTCGTGTTCTCATCCTGGAACATTTACTATTACAGCATTTATTATTACCTTTTAGACTTTTTTTTATGTCTTTCATTACATTTTGTGTTACTTCACAAAATGCCTGTTGGGCTTGCGTTTACTTTTCTAACATTTCTATCCAGACATCATTTTGTTCATGTTTATATGTACGCACCTTTTTTTGTATATTTTCCTGGCTCTTCCCCACGGATTTTACTCTGTTGAATTACGGACACTTCATTTTCCTTATTCAACTCACAAGCTCCATGCTCATCAGTGTATGACAAACCAAATTCTTGCTCAGGTGGATTTACTGACGAGACAATTTCCAAAAAACTAATCACAGCTTCCTCTATATTACTAAAAGTATGCAACCTATTAGGTCCACCACCAGTTGCATTCAATTATGCTTTGTTTTCAATCATTTTCTTTTTAATTTTAAATTTCATATCAGTACAAACCTAAATAGCACATAAACTCTAAATTACAAAATAAATGTTTTTGCTGTAACTTACCTTTAGCCATTTATCCCACCCGCGAACAGGAGGCCCAAAACTATTCAATTCTTGGGCAAATGCTTCCCATCTCCGCTTTGCATGTGTTTTTGTGCAAACACCTCTTACAATGTCGGCATTCTCCTGCATTAAATTTAAGAGCCTTTCAAATAGTCTACGATTGCTTACTAGTTTACTCCTGTTAAAAATAAATTTTAAAATAACTAATGCATACAGACTATAAATCACTTATATTTTTTATCAGACGCGTTTGTGATCGTCAGTCGTCGTCCATGTAAAATACCATCGATAAGAAGCGTTTGGCAAATCGATACTTATCAATCACAATCGACATTCACAATACCGAACTTCACAATCGACGAACGATAGTCGATAAGCATCGTTTATCGACTATTTTGCGACAATCGCAATAGACCCCTAAGCTTCTTTGCAATAATATTCGTCACTTTGTTGTCTATTGATTCATTATTTGCATTTGTTGTGTTTAATTTCAATTATATAATTAATAATTATTGTTATATGATGTGTTATACTATCTTAAATCATATTTTGTGATTTTGAAGCAAATTAAATTTTGAATTTTAAGAATTATTCCTTTAGTTTTTTTCTTCTTGCTTGAACTCATTTTAGGTTTTGCTATTCGACTCTAGCCCGTTAAAATGGAAATAAATAAATAAACAGATTTTTGCTGTTTTAAGCAGGGTCAAATAAATGGAAGAAAATATCATGTAACATAAATGCTATTATCACAGCACAGGAGCCACTTGAAACAGTAAAAATTCCAATACTATATGCAAATAAAACTTTATTCATAACGTATTTGAAAAGGAAAAATTGGGAAAATGTGAAAAAAAATTGCAGGATATGTGCGAAAATTTTTGAAAAGTGCTTGCATAAATAAATAAAATAAAAGTTTTCAAAAACCACTTGTTAATTTGTAGTAAAAGAAACCAGTAGCGACTCATGTCCCGGGGAAGCAGATATATTTTTGCATATTTTTCCAGAATAAAGGAGTAGGTATTTCAGCGTAGCAAACATATAAAAAGTTGCAAGATTTTCAAAGTAGAAAGTTTTTTTTTTTTTTAAATATAAAGTGAAATTAGTGGTCCTGGTCAGGAGTATCTTTTTCTCTTCAAACAGTTTAAGTGAAAAAATCTACTACAGTCGATTTTCTATGGTTAAATCGCATCAATCTCCAAGATAAAAGGAATTAAACCTTCGACATACCGTGTGAAAATAATTCCTAACCTATACAATGTGGGGTTAGATTTATCCCATAAGACATTGCATCCATTCTGTGTATATATCAAATAGAACGTGCTCAATTGTATTTTTTTAATTCTATATATTAACAAGATAATAATAAAACACAAAAATATACCATTATTGAGCAATTGTTATAGAAAACCATGAAACTTTCATACCTCTTCTATAAAATCAGCTTCATATCCTTAAGTTTTGGGGTTGAAAGACGTTAATATGGTTGTAATATTTACGTAAAATAGACAGCTATCTTTCTCTAATCATTCGAACATTAACTTACACACTGTAAGCACAAACAAGCAAACAGACAAATCAAAAGAATTTCAATCTACAGCAAACATTAAACTCTTCAACTCAGTAATAAATCCATTTCAGAAACGAAACATACAAATAACATCCTAAACTCAGCAAACGAGCAAACGCAAAGCAAATGAGCTCCAAATTCTGTAGCGAGGCAGAAACAGAACAGAAAACGCTGCAAATCGTCCTGCGTCCAGGCACAAGTATATCTGGGCCATTTAGTGGGCGGATAAGTAAAGGTTTTTTACTAATGTTCGAATAATATACCTATTATTCTGTCAACAAATAACTTTTGCAAAAATAACGTATTTTTGATGCGAATATGATAATATTTTTGAAATTTTTGAATTTCAATAACTTTTTATTGAATTATTAGATAATTATGAAACTCAAAGGACATATTGATGTTACTCGCAACCCTCGTAACCCTGCAGCTACGGCAGGCATTGAAATTGAAAACCTTCAAACCATCGACTCTCCTAAAAAAATCGTCTTTTACAATGAAAACCAGTTCATATAAAAATCTTCTGCTTTGTTTTCACAACTAAATCAAAACTTTTGAAATTTCACATCGAGCAAGAACGGTAACCCTCCTCCAATTTACCTATATTTTAAGCAAAAAAAAACTTATGTTCACGAGAACTCAGGACTCAATTCTCAGACACAGTTGAAATTCACAGAATGCATTGGTATTAAGTAGGACCAGGTCTGATAGAAGCGATTTCAGAATGCAAGCAACTCTGTGCCAGTGGTGCCATCTTGAAAAATTATAAAGAAAAAAAAACTGCTTTTTGCTCTATGAACAGATTATCAGTAACCAGATTTTCATGAAATTGACACAGTTGCTGAACCTTGCTCTAAGCCGTGTTTGATAGAAATTAGGTTGAAAAATTCGGTTGGTGCTGCCAGCTATGGTAATTTTGGTGTTTTGGGTTTTGAAGATTCGCTCAGGAAACTAGAGTTTTTTGCCCTATAGCTTCCAGTGCAGTCAGGGAATCAAAACGAATTTCATATGATAAATGGAAGAAGGAATCTGGTTAAAAAGCCATGATAGGGTTGCCAGCTATTGTTGGTTTTGTATTTATTTGCAATATCTTTATTAAGTGATATTATCGTAAAATTTTTAAATGGTGATGATCTTGTAGTCACAATAAACAACAAATTTTAAGTTTCCGAAAATTTGAAAACTTTTGCCACTGGTAGGTCTAAATTTCTTTGTAACTTACTTCCAATGTAGTCATCGAATCAAAACGAGCTTTGTAGGGTAGGTTGATTTCAATGTGAGGCAGGTGTGATACATTTTTGGCTCCAATGCTAGCGAATGGTTGCCAGCATAGGGCGTTTTTTTACTATTTGCGTATCAATAAATGCTTACATTAAGTATTCATATCGCGAACATTTACAATGAAAATAAAATACTAATGCTTAAATTTTCTAAGGTCTAGACATTTTTCGGTCCCAAACATCTTTCTATCCCTGTAACTTGCGACAAAATCATCGGATAAAATTGAGATCGATAGAGTTATTTGATTTTGACGTGAGGTAATTGTGGGAGACTTTTAGTTGCAGTGCTGATAAAGTGTTGCAGCAGCATTTTCTTTGTTTATGTTATGCTATGCTGCTTTCAAAGTTTTGCAGTATTTGGTGTTCCTAAATCTTGAAATTCATGCAAGTGCTAGTCCTGAAAACCTTTCCACCCTATGAGTTTAAATGCATTGTTAAAATCAAAATGGTTTTGCACTCGAAACAGGTTGAAAATCTTCACGATTTATCTATTGTTCATCGAACATTAGTATTTCTAGCGGTTCAAGTGCGTTAGCATAATGGTACGTCAGCCCCATTATTGGCATAATGGGGCTGATATTCGGCAATATCAGCCTGCTTAAACTGGTCCACAATCTTCTGGACTTCTCTTCTTTCTGAGTGGGCGAGACGATATGGTGTATTGCAAACCGGTTTATCTGATGAAAGTTCGAGGCTCATTTTATGTGCAGCACACCCTATCTGAAACATATATATTTTTAGAAAACAAATCGCTAAATTTATTTAGCAAATCTAACAACTCACTAAACTAACTTCCTTTTTGTTCGGTTACAAAATCTCCGGCCTTCCCTCCCTCCTGGTTTCGATTATGGGTTTTATCAGCCTTACAGGTCCATTTGTTTCGATGAAATCTTCTTCTCTTTGACAACGACATTACGGGCAGAAATATTTAAAACTGGACTAAAAACGAACTACAATGATATCATGTTAATTAAAAGTAATTTTATCCTCGGTCCTTTTCTTGGGAAATTTGAATGGACGGACGGAATAATGCAAATTGTTATATATCATGCATTTGGCACCGGATGTTAGTTTATTACATATATGTTTGTAAGTACTTATCTCGATGAACGTATACTTACAGACAGACATGTCTGTGAGGATATCGCAAAACATTTTGTCTGCAGCTAGTAGACATCATAGCGATCAATGCCACTCAATGCCAATTAGACCCAACAATAGGGTCAATCAAATAAAAGAGTCGTTTATCATAAATTGCTGGTAAATTGTGTGAATAAATTGCATTTTATGCGAATTCACTATTTGAGGAAACACCCTACGTCCTACATCGTCCTGCCGACGAAAACATTACTCACAATCAATTTCAACAGATCAACCATGAAATTCGATTGAATCGGAGCATTGTAGTGTGGCCCATAAGAGAAAGCGAGTTTCTGATAGTATGCATTCGAAATTAGAATGGGTTTGTATGCATGAATTCTGTTGTCAGTAAAAGTGAAAAAAAAAAACGATTTTTCTTCTGCTCCTTTTCAAACACTATGTATGCTTACACTTAGATATAAATAAAAAATAAATTCAAACAACTACTTGTGTATAACATTGAGTTCTCACGTCATATCTACATACGACTTAGGAATCAAATTCCATACTATCGTTTCCAATTCCTGCCTGCAGTCTCGATTTCATTGATTGGATCGATGTTTCAAATGGTTTTACGAGATTTTGGCACGCGATCGGTTTGTGAACAATGCTCATATCCTACATGTGTACAAGAGCTTCCTACTTTCATGTAACGAATGTCATTGTTGACGCTTTTGCTGCAGCACACGGTGTACTCCGTACGAATTTACATCGTTAACGAAAATGGCCAATAAATTTCACCCTCTGAAAATAGGAGATAATGAAATTCTTGGTACTATTTTCCTCGAATTTCGCGTTTCCCTAGGTGGTGTACTGTGGAAAAAGTATGATTCGGATGGGGTGGTAGATGAGTCAATATGCTCGCGTTCTCGACAAGTTGATGAATATGGGAAGGAAGCAGGTATGGCACATTAGCTCGTAAACGAGCCGAACTCTGTCGATTGTGGCAGGTATGGGAAATTGCATGTTGAACACAATTATTTTGTTATTGATTGAAAACAAAATGTTTTGCTGTCATTGCAAGATGAAAATACGTATTACATACGAGTACCTAAACTGATTGAAGAGTGATGTGAAGTTCGTGCCGTGTAAATTTTCTCATTAAATCAGGCAGACCATTTAATTCTGAGGCAGTTTGATAATGAAACATAGAAACGTGTGCTGGTAATATTTTTTCGAAGTAGGTACATATTGAATATTATAAAAAAATTTTGTATATTATAAAAAAATACTGAATTTCTACCTTTAGATATTTGGGTTTATGTTTAAAATGTTTGATGGGAGAAGAGGATGAACATTTTATCCTCAATTAAATTAGTTATTAAAATCAAATTAGCAAAGTGAATCAATCATTAAAATATGCTAACCAGAGTGTTTTAAATTGAAATGCTGCATCAAAATATTCATCATTGAGCGTGAATTTTTAGACTTTTTGTTCTATCTAGAACTTCAGCTATGGAGTTCATTATTCTTTTTATACTTCTCGTTCAAAATTTGTGTGTTTTTTTATCGCCATTGAACATAATTTCAAAGATACAGCTCGGTATTAGTTTCATATCGCTAATAATTTAGCTCTTTGGAATTTAGCTCTAGTCTTATAAGACTCTATTAATCCGTTTGCGACTCTACAGAACAAAACATTTGTAAGGAGATTTTAACCGACTCTCATAACACTCTTAGTATGAGACTTTAAAGTTTTAAGAGCTGTTCTCTACTAACAACCTAACTTTGAAGCACATAATTATGTAATACAATACATGCATTTACAATAATGATACACTCTAAAAACTGGGTCTATAATTAATACTTTAATAATAGGAAATATATTCATTTTTTCGTTTAAAATAACGAATCACAAACTTTTTTACACATTCGATGTGCATTTTTTTGCTTTTACGTCATATCAGCTGAATAATACACAGCTTTTTGTAAATTTAAGCAAAAAGAGTGTAAATTTACTAGTTTGCTATTCAAAGCCATAAAATTGCATCATTTTTTAGGGTAAAATTACCCGATTTGGTCGTAAAAAAATCTTTTTTTTACGGCTTTTTGTAAATTTACATCTTTAATAGTAGGAAACCAGTTTCCTACTATTATAAGAGTAAAATTCAACCAAAATTTTTTTTGAGTGTAGCATAGTCTGGTTGCACATTAATGGGCCGATGAAATATGCGCCACTTATTAGTGAGAATGCCAAATGCACACTCGACATATCTTCTTGCTCTGCACAGCCGATAGTTAAATATCCTTTTATTCAATGTCAAATGTGCTCCTCCAAAGGGCCTCAGCATATGTTTATGTGACCCAAAAGCCTCACCACCGACAAAGAAGTAAGGTATATTTGGACTTTCTGTTAATGGCAGAGGTTTTTCTTCCGGTAGCTCTTGCTCCATATTTTCTATTGACTGCTACAAACTGGACCTCTTAAATATGGATGAGTCGCAGTCCTTACCATAACTTCCTACATGAACATATAGAAATCTAAATTTGGAATCTGCTACGGCCATCAAAACCAATGAATTAAATTCTTTGTAAAATACATAGACCCTGCGCTAAACGAGTAGGTAAAACGGATATGTTTCCCGTCGACTGCTCCGATGCAATGTGGGAAATAAGCTGTTGTTTCAAATCCAGAAGCTATGGAATTCCACATCTCAGGCGTTGGTGATGGAATGCAATCCTCTCTCAATACAAACCAAATTGTTCTACATACATCTTGTACTATTTTCCTTGCCATTGAAACTCCGATTCGATAATTGTAGTGCAGATCAGTAAAAGTACAACAACATGCAAGATACCTAGAAGAGAAAAATTTTGTAAAAAGCTTTGAATTTCCACTAGCACTTACTATGAAAACCACTTTTGTTTCAGGTAAAGAAGTAATAAGGGGATGGACTAATCTTCTTAATTTTGAAGTCAAAAAAAGAGATCAAAACCATCAAAACAAGTGGCTCAAAAGAAATAAAATTCAAGAAATATGTTTATTTTGATCAATTAATATTTTCAAGCAAAATCTTTGATGAACGAGAGACTGTGGACAGCATGCAACAGAGCAAGCATATGGATTTAATTTGTATTTTTTTCAGTTTGCAACATCTTAATATACTTGAAGGCTACAGTATAAAAACGTATAAACGAATGCCTACATGAATACCGCATATATTTATATTTACCTTACTGGAATGGTCAGCATCTCAATTGGCAGCATACAATTACTAAATTGTGTGTTTTGGCGCTGAAGTGCATCCTTGAGTTTTCCATGTAATTCATCAAATGAAGCAATAGACATTCGATAATAATTGAAGAATTTATTTTCATCTTTCCGTAGATCCTCAAATAACGGGACGCACCCAAACACGGCGTTGGCGTTGTTGTCTTTTCTGGTGATGATTATATAGCCATAATCACAATGCAATAGTATGATATTACAGTATTTAATTAAACAACACACTATTTGATTATTAAACAGCACACTATTTAATCACAAACTGAGCTTGTGACAAAAAATAACGTGCATAAATCGTATAGTGTGAACAGGTTGCTCATTCGGATTTTCACCGTACGGTTTTTTGCCATACGTTGGAAACCGTATAGTGTGAAAGCAGCCTTACTATCAATAAATAAAAAACATATTTACTGTATCAATTGTAAAATGTTTTTCAACAAGCTTTATTCATCTTGATATACTCTGTCAAAAAATAACAAGAAATATAAACAATAAAATTTAATAAAATAATGCAAACTAAAATTATTTACCGGCCTTTTTTCTTTTCTCTTGAAAGGGAAAAACAGACTTATGATCAGATCATTGATTCGAACTTTAATCTAACTTTACGCACTTGAATAAACTGAATAAAACAGTAGGCTCTAACAAAATAATATACCACCAACGATACAGAAAACACGAAGTATTTAAATAACTAACTGACAACCGTACACTTCTACCCTCATAAAAAAACCACATGGAGCAAATGTGCAAGGTATAAGTGCAACATTTTGATAACAAGAGTTTTTACGCAATTATAGCAAGAGTTTCAAAAACTAAACTCTCAGAAATAGAGCTCGTTTCTCATCAAAATAATACATGTCTGAAACGTGCAACATATAAACACTACAGTCTGATAACGAGAGCTTTCATCTAATCAATAGATATTTATACTACTAAGAATAATTTTTTGTTGCGATCATATTTTTTTGATAAATACGAAAGCCACAATTCTAGGTTATAGAGTAGAAACATTTAATTTTAACGAATTGACCAGCAAGGTAAGTAAAATAAAGTATTTTTCTAGATAATATGTAATTTTGTGCTAGATTTGTTTGTGAAAAATTGAAGTTGTCCTCTTTTAATTTGAAAATATTTTTGATAAATTTTTTTAAATGCTGGTTAATTTTTAAGGGCTTTTATGCTGGTTAATTTTTAAGGGCTTCTATTATTTTGAAGTACAGCACCAGTTTTCATCGGTAAAATTTCGCTTTCATAAAGTTTTGCATTATTTAAGTTCAAAATCAGAAGCCTTTTACGCCTGAATATATAACATATTTGATTTACGAGTATAAACATATTGTCAGAAAATTTCAACTTAGAAATTGTCTCAATGAATCTTCATTGACTCTCATTACATAATTTTTACCCTTCGAAAATTGAGTATCGGCACTACGTGTTATTATTTCTCTCTTTCTAGCGATTTTTGTACGGAGAGTGCAACTTTTATAACAAAAAATGTATCTCACAATACCACCTTATAAGAATTATAAAAGTTACACAATACGAGCTATATTGGTGTCATTATAAGAATTGAAACATTTTTAAAAGACTAGAATAGCTCTCATAAAGGGTCTATTTGTTACTAGTAGCAGACTCATTACGCTCTAGTTAGGGCATTAACCCCAAGATTGAAATGGAGGTCCCAACAATTTGGGATTAGAATTTTTGGGATTATTTCAAATATATATACATAAAACTGGAAGTTAAGTTCATTACAATGTTAAATTTATGCATATACATATGTACATGGGTGCCAGCAAGTAGAACGTTAATCTATACTTGCATCTAATTTACTCTTATGATCTAATTTCTTCTTATCTTCTTACCCAATAATTTCTCCTTATTTGGGCATGATAGCTAATTATAAAATTAGTTAAAAACAAATTGAAATTAAATCAGCATAACGGATGTTACGATAATATAATAAAAATACAATATTCTTTTTAGTTGATTACATATCAGTTAGAAAATAATATTGCTTTTCAATGAAACATGATTCGTTTTGAAAGTATGCTCCTAATAAACATAATTCGTCAAGAGTTTCAAAATTTAAACTAGACCTGATTTTGCTGCCCATAGTATCTCTGGCTGCTTAAAAAAGATATTTTGGGTTCTACACTTTTTATTTATTAACAACTTTTTATTTATTTATTAACATTTTATTTATAAACAAGGCAACATAACAACAAGAAAAACATAATACAAATCTTAAATACAATTAATCATAAATATATAATACAAATTGTCCGTAAAAAAGATACAATACATCACAAATTTTGTACCAGTTATTCTACATTATTTTAATTAAATTTAGGCTAGTAACGATGGAAGTTAAGCGGGTTCGGATGTGGAAAGGGCTTTGGACAAGTTATTTTTGAAGTTTGATTTAGTAATCCCCGAAGAGTAGTGGCTGCTTATAGAATTGAATATCCTACAGCACCTATTAATGGGCTCATTATATGCATAGGTAGTGTGATGACTGAATTCATTGAGCAGATTTGCATATCTGGTGCGTCTTGGTCGGTTATTGAAAGTAATTTTACTAGAGAGATCTTCAATGATTACCGCACCACTAATAATATCAAATGTAAGGCAAGCGCTGAGCAGAGTTCTTCTAGAAGAAAGAGCCATTAAATTTAGAAGACTCAGTCTGAATTTGTAAGATGGCAGATGTTGAAAATCTCGTGGGTCATAGAGATTTCTCAAAGCGAAAAGTACAAATTGTTTCTGAACAGACTCAACTCTATGGCTATGTAGCTCGAAAGCAGGGTTCCATATAATGCAAGCATATTCTAATAAAGGACGCACTAGGGTGGTATATAATGATTTGGTAACCCATATATTTTTAAACTCTTTAGCGCGTCTCTTTATCAATCCAAGCTGTTTATTAGCTCTGGCAAGGAATTTGTCATAGTGCAAATTGAAGCGCATCTTCTTATCCAATACTACGCCAAGGTCTATAATATGATCGACCCTATTCAATTTGAAGTCGTTAAGGTAGTAGGAATACATCGTGGTTGCATGCCTACGAGAAAAACTTATCACATGGCACTTATTGATGTTAAGATTGAGATTATTCACATCGCACCACTGTTCGAGGGATTGAAGCTTTGATTGTAGAAAGGTTGCATCAGACTGCGAGTTTATGATGTGATAGATTTTTAAGTCGTCTGCATAGAAGAGATGCGGTATACCAAGCAGTATCTCAGACACATCAGAAATGAAGATGTTAAAAAGCAGGGGGCCTAAATGACTTCCTTGTGGTACTCCAGAAGATGCCAAAACTTTTTTGGACAAGTGTCCTTGAAATTTTACGAATTGGGTTCGATCGCAGAGGTAAGACTGGAGCCAGTTAAAAAGAGAACCGGAAATACCAAAGTTGCGAAGTTTTTGAACCAGAGTTTGATGGTCAACTCGGTCGAAAGCCTTACTAAAGTCCGTATATATAGAAAAGTATATAGATCTGTACAATTAACAACTTTAATAGAAAAAGTTGATGGTACTGTCAAGATGAAAGTTTTGTCAAAAATTTCCCTGCCGTTTGCTTAATATTTTTTTCTTCCGACAAAATCATATAAGATTGCCAATATTTTAGTTTACAGGGTGGTGGGATATTAAGCATGTAATCATACGCAAGTTGTTTTCATAAAACGATATTTCTTATAGTATTAAGTTCCAGGTTGTTCGCTCGTATCGTAATGACGAACTCTTTTCTAATTCTCAAAATGGGTTGCATTTTATCAATCCCGAAATCTCAGGAGTCCCAATGAAAAAATCCGGGATCCTGAAAATGTCCGAAATGTGTCGGGATCCCGAGATCCCGATATCACGAAATCTCGGGATCTGTTGTAGTGTCTTATAAGAGAAAAATGGTTACTTGGGTAATTAGATTTCTTTAATGACCGATATTTTTCCGAATATTGTTTTAAGTCTACTGTTATATTACAAAAAATTTGTTTTATTAATTGGTCACTTTATATGTGAGTTTGACCGCCACGTGGTAAGATCACAATACAAAAGTGACCTTTCAAATAATCAAAACTAACACTTTTGATTTCATGTTCCGATCTTAAATAGTAACATTTTTCGTTAAATTATTAAATCATGCCAATTTCGGTCTTAGAAATGCAGCATTAAATTTCAATATGATTAATACCCAGCCTGATGATCTCAAAGCGCGCCACAAAAATTAAAAAAAAAAACAATTAACACCTACCTTTTGTCCACTAATCAAGCATGACTAAAATACCCGGGTTTTTACTCTTAAGTAGAAAAATATTAGACAATGAGCGTGTCGCGACAAGAACGAAACAGATGAAGAGACGCTTATTGGCTTTGATACCATACTCTTTTAGATTTCGTTGCATTTTCAGTCGATTCTAGCAAATTATATTATACGAAACAGAAGTTTATTCATTTTAGATGTTATGTGAAGACTACAAAAACAATCATTAGTAAAAAATGCATAAACAATTCCAACTAAAAGTAGCATAACAGTCTGCCATATATGCACGTTCATTTTTCATCAAATTGCCAATAATCCACTTAATTTCAAGTTGCATCCTATCTTCCGTCTCGAATCAATGAATCCAATGCGCATAAATTTCTTAAACGAATGCTACATGACAATAATGGCTACTCTATGGCTGGCGGAAGGCCTTAAACAAAAGATCGATTGCTCCTAGATACGTCTTCGTTCTTATCGTTATGCAGCTGATATCCGAACTAGGCACCAGCAGATACAATGCAGATTCTAAATAATGCTAGCAGCACACAAGGAATGCAACTAGACTGAATAGAAAACTTTTTTTTTAGTACAGGCAGCAAATCATGTCTCCTGGTTATTGTTCTGCTCGGTATCGAAAGACATGATTAAAGAAATAAGGCATGCATGTTTACTGAAAAATGTTAGCCGGAGATTGGGTTGGTTTACACAGGCGTTATATCTAGATCTGTACAATTAAGAACTTTAATAGAAAAAGTTGACGGTACTGTCAAGATGAGACTTTTATGAAAAATTTCCCTGCTTTGTAGGTAATATTTTTTTCTTCCAACGAAATCATGTAAGATTGCCAATATTTTAGTTTACAGTTCAATACAACAACGTCCAGATGGATTTGTAAAGTCTTCACAAAGAGCATCTAAAGAGGCCCATTCGCATTTTAATAAGTCATTGTTCTGGTCGTTTATGGATCGAGCTGAGGATTTCTATAAATCCTAAGCCCGCCATTGTCTGAATTGAATGGAATCAGCCACTTTGGTTGCTTCGAGATATTTCAAGCGCTACCATGTATTGAGAAGCATAACGGCAGGCACGAGCTTCGGTTGCATCCCACCGCTGGCCAATTTCGTGTTTTTTTTTCTTTTCATATTTCAATATTGGCATGCTTGTGGATTCGCGAATGAACATACATACAACAAACAAGACCATCACAAAACAAACAGAATTTTGTGTCGAGGCAATTTGTGTTTTGATATGGACACGGTGGTTCGTGGTGAAAGATACACCAAAAGTATCTATCCATTCACCATTGTTCACGAATTCGAATATGAGTCGCTCGATGTCCAGATAACAGGCTACTGCTAAAAATTACGCCCACAGACTTGTACGTTTTGCATTTTCAATGAAGATTATTTGAAGCTTCCTTTGGTTCCTTGATGGCAAAACGAATTTTCAATGCCTGTGAACATTTTGCTGTAAGTGATCGGAAAAATTTAGAAATACCTATAGTTTCGCGTTTTAAGCTCAAGGAGACTTTACATCCTATTTAACTTTCAAACATTCAAGACACGCGGCATTTGTATACTTTATTATGTGCTATATATAAGCAAATCTAATTAGTATTTCCGCAAAAGATTGATAGCCACTGCATCAAGTCTCTCGACATCCATTCAAAACATTCTGAAAATTTATGTGTTTAACGAAGCATGCATACACGTTTGTACGTATGATTACAAGATGAATACCAACATGTCTGAATTTGTATGATTTGTGGCCTGATTACATTTCACTTGAATTTCATATTCCGACCAGGACATTGTGAAGGATTTTACATGTTAATCAATGCAAATGACGAGACCTACATTATTCATCACAAAATAACAATTAGCTGAATTTCAATTTCTGATTTCAGGTTGAGTTTAAATTGTGTTATGTGTATTTTCGACATTTCGGCTGGCCAAATATCAACATTGAAAATAGCCTGAAGTATCAATTTTGATATGATATTGATTTCGGCTCTGTTAAACATGAGATTGAGATAAATCAATTGTTGTGCTTTTGCGATCAGAATCAATGTTTAAGCCAATTCTGACATAGAGGGCTTCGGTCGGGTAAACCAGTTGGCACGGTGCATTTAATACAAATTTGTCTGTATATGCAAGAAAACTAGGTTGTCATATTAAAAACATGAGATATCCATTTATTTTGATTGTTTTCTTTTAGAATCTCTTAAAAGCGAAATATTTTCATTTTTTCCAGTATATTTTATTATGCTTACTAATTATGTATTGCTTTGCGCGTGTTCGCGTGTTTGTTTTTTCAGTATATGTTCCTTGTAATTTCTCAGTTGTGGGAAATAGTAAACTTTTTGATGAGCTGTCCACTTACCTTCTGTCTTATATTTAATATGTGGTGATTTCAACTTACCAAACCTGGTATGAAATCATAAGTTTTCTTCCATTATCTTTTCCAGTAATATTTCCTTTATAGCCTCATCCTTTCTATCTTTATGTTCACTCTCCCAATTAAACTGTGTTCCCAATATAAATAACAAAATACTAGACTTCGTTCTATCTAATATTCCCTCTCATAATATCAGTGTTCATAACGCCTCCTTCCCCTATGTCCAAGCCGGCTTACATCATCCTCCTCTCTTAGTCGCACTTCATTCTGATCTTCAGACCTTTGGAGCTAATTCTCGAGCCATGCCTTTTAACTTCCATAAAGCTGATTTTGTTGGTATGATGACTGAAATGAACTCGGTTAGCTTTTTTTCTCGAGGCCCCACGGTCAATGAGCTAGTCATAAAATTCCACAACTTCCTATCAAACCTTATCTCTCGTTTCACTCAATCCAGACGTTCTCGCAAACCTCAAGACACTCCTTGGTTTCGTTGTGATGTCGCGTCTGCCTTGAAAGCTAAGTATGTCGCTCGAGCTACATTTAGACATACAGGCTCTCATGATGACTTCCTCGAATTTTCGAGGCTACGATCTTCTGCGAAAACTGCCGTCCATCAAACTATTCGAGATTACTTTTCCAGCGTTGAGTCCTCTATTTGCTCTTATCATTAGAAACCCTTTTGGTCTAACGTCCGTTCCCTCAAAAGTTCCCATTGTTTCCCCATTCCATGTTCTTCAATAACGCTACTGCATCTAATCAATATGAAATTTGCGACCTCTTCGTAAAATATTTTTCTTCCTTCTTTTTTGAACATAATCATATCTTGCCTTGTGCAATTCCCCATATTGCTTCATCTTCCCAATCTTCCGGTTGTGGTTCTTTGGTATCCTTAATCTTTCCTCCGGCTCCTTCGCCGCCAGTTAGAAATCTACTTATATTCCTCCATCCACAAGTCTGGAGACCCAAGCTGTGTTTTCAACTACCGTCCAATTTCCCTCCTTCCTTGTTTTGAAAAAGTTCTTGAAAGAGTCGTTTACAACAGGCAGCTTCCTCTCCTCCATCCTTTCTTTGCTCCGGAACAGCATGGTTTTGTTAAAGATAGATCCTCCACCTCTAATCTTATATCTTTTACTAACTTGGTTTCTTCTGCCTTAGACCAAACGAAACAAGCGGACTTCTCAAAAGCTTTTGATTCTGTTGATCACAAAATTCTTCTTGCAAAGCTTCGAAGCTATGGGGTGTTGGATCTTCTTTTGTCTTGGTTTTCATCCTATGTTTCTGATCGTTCTCGTACTGTATCTGTGCAATCCCCCCCCCCTCTTCCCCTTTCTGTCCGCTTTTCGGTGTTTTTCAGGGCTCCATTCGCGGTCCATTATTATACTTTTTTTAAATCTTCCATTTCAATTTTCAATATAGTCCCAAAAATGTCAATTAGCGAAAAAATGTGCTCGATATACCTCATAAGCTCCTTTGATATGATAATTTCAAAAGTTAATTCTTAATATACAGAAACGTCATTGATGCGATTTGCTTCAGGCCAAATCACGCCTCGAATTACATTAAAATTACCTTCATTACGTAAAAAAGAGAAATCTGTCGAAGGGGACCAACCCCATTTGCAGTATCACCGTCACAATGAAAAATTCAACCGTACTGCCAGGCTTCGTTTCAAGAGTAACAATATCAAATCAAAATATTCCTTGTCTCCTGCATAAGACATTTGAACATATTTAATTGAATTTCGCATTATTTTCTATCATCTCCCAATCTGTGTCTTAGTATAATCCCTTCAAATCTGAAATTTGAAAATCATTTAATTTCACATCCGTTGCTTGCAATATTCAGCTTAAAATATTAACAATTATTATCGTACTTATTCCCCAGCTCGAATTCATAGTCGAAGCGAGTAATAAACTGCAGAAGAGAAACCATCAACAACAGATGACTCCGCTCTCATCGCGGTGCCTGCCTGCCGTTGTAATTGATAATTTTCGACGGTGTAGCTTGCACGCAGCCTTTTCATCATGTCGCCACCATCAGTTTCTCATTTTCATGACCATGACGGTTTTAATAATTTGTCTAAGGAATCCGAAATCACACAAATAAGTCGAAGGGGGGAGTGAAATAATCACGCTAGAGCATGGGATAGACGGTGCACTGTGTTCAAATCAACATTCATGGTGCGTTTGCTTCGTCCTACAGTCGAAAGGATTCAGAGGCTGATTGGAATGGAACTGTGCGAATTTCTGTTTTTTTTATGAACATAGTAGGAGAAATTGGGGAAAAGTGATTCATTTATAGCAGATTGTAGACTTTGTTGGTCGCTTAGAGATATAATATTAAGTAAAGCTACCACGACTTAATTTAAAAATTATAATTTATTTAATTTATTTATTTATTAACCAAAAAAAGCATAAATTTAATATATATATATATATATATATATATATATATATATATATATATATATATATATATATATATATATATATATATATATATATATGTATATATATATATATATATATATATATATATATATATATATATATATATATGTATCCAAAACGAAAAGCAAAGAAAAGGAAAAAAACTTTAGCGCATCTGAGCCACTAGAAGCACTATTGTCGAATGAACAGTAGAGGAATCGTCCAGATTTTGAGTGCATATTCTACCACACGTTTTGCAACCTGTTTCGGGGGCAATGCACCTCTTTGATCTCAGCAATGCATTTTAACTCATCGGGTGGAAAGGTTTTCAGTGCTACTACTTGCACGAATTTCAAAATGAGGAAAGTTAAACAATTGATAATTATATTTATTATCGGTTGCCTATCTTACAAAACTTGGAATGCAGCATCTCTTGTAACATAAATAAAGAAAATGCTTGGTGCTGGCAACCCTTTATCAGCACTGCAATTAACACTACAACTGCTTCACTTCGAAATCAAGCTATCCTATGATTCTCGTTTTTCTCCGATGACTTCATCGAAAATTGCAGGGACATTGGTAATTTATTTTCATTGTAGATATTCGTGATATGAAAACTTAGCTTTAATTGATACGAAAATGATAAAACCACTTCGTGCTGGCAACCCTTTGCTATCATGAAAGCCAAAACTATGCCATATCTGCCACACGTTCAAATATATCACAGAGCCACCATATTGGTTGTTAAAAGACTGAATTGACTGAAAGACTGAATTTTGTTATCATAACTAATTCTAACGTCCACAAATGAAGAATATATTGAGTAGACGCTCTGTGCGTCATCGGGGTGAGCAAAGTGCAATTGAATGTGGCCACATCAATCAACTTATTTAAGAAGAATTTGGCGACGTTTTACCTCTTACTGCCTGTCAGTGTGAGGTGCCGCATCGCGCCACAAACTGTTGACGTTGCTTCTGGGCCAGGTTGCGGCGAATATTCTTCGCTCTGTTCTTTGCAAGCCAGGCAGTCACGGTTAGGCCATAGTTGACCCACGCAGACTGTGCATCTTCCATTTTTTTTTTGCAGTCGCCACGTTGGTGCTTCTCCAGGCACTTCAGGCAGAGGTGGAAAATGGTGCAGTTACCAGCAATATGTCCAAAATTTTCGCAGTTAAAACACTTCAGCATCTCACTTTTTCTGCTAGAGAATGGACTGTATTTATAATTCAGCAGCTAGCTCCTGGACAAGCTCAAACCGCATAGTGAAGAGCCCAGACTGGTCTCTGAAAACTTCAATCGCTACTGACTTACTCAGTTCCCGGTCTTAACGGGTGAGGAAGTGCGATAATGATTTGAACTTCAGGTCAGGGTACTGCACTAATAGCTCAAACTAAATGTCCGCAGTTTTGATGGCACTGTGCTGGCCGCGGATGGAAAGCGACTAGGGCTTTTCTGAAGCTGCAGTATAGGTTGTTGCGTTTTGACCACTGGTTTGAATAGGATCGATGACCTTTTTGTGATCTTCTAAGGAGGCACACAGGCTGAGTTATCTGTCACTCTAAACATTTTTTGATATTGACCTTGGTTCCCTGAAGCTCAAAAAAAAAAAAATCAGCGTGATTGACGTGTATCTTTGAGAAATGTCGATATGAAGGGTTTTACTTTCTCAAATACTGCGTACACATGTGTGCTACAAGAGTGACCAATCAGTATTTGAAAACTCTGAATGTAAGAAAAGCAAACATTACAATGTAAAAAACGCAAATTGACTACGTCATAGTCATTTGAGGTTTTTTTTTTGTGTGTAATGTTTTCACTATTAATGTTCCACCTCATATTAGTTCTCCACTCTAACTCAGAAATATTTACTTAAGGGGGCAGGTACACTTAGAATTTTGAGAAAATCGATTTTATTTTCTTTGCATTTTCTAAAAGTGGCATATTTCAAGAGCATTCTCTGCAAATTTCAGACGAATCGGACATTTTTTTATGGAGATAAATAATTTTGAATAAAGTCGTCTCTATTGCATAAAGTGTTTTTCGCTTGCTTTAAGCATTTTTCTCGAAACTATGTTTTCGAAGTCGGTGATCACTGTAACTTGAAAACGGCTTTATCGATCAGCATGAAATTTTCCTCACTTATTTGATATGAAATTACCCTTCGGATGAACGAAGGATTTTTCGATTGGACGATAGTCTTTTTTCAATAGCCGAAAATGTGAGTGAAATTTTGGTCGAAAATACTATTTTGAGTTTCAACAACCGCCATTTTTCGACAAATCAAAATCTGCCAAAGTCCTTCGTCCATCCGGAGCAATATGTCATTAACTAATAATTCCTGATTTTTTTTTATTTCGGATGATCCAGTGAGAAGCTACAGTGATCACGGCAAAACAATTTTTTTTGACCACTCGAAAATTTACTCTATATCGACTAATTTTCAGCCTTGTACCTTAAAAAAATTACAATAGCTTCTACAAGTATATTTCTTTCAAGTAAAAAAAACATTTGTGATTAATTATTTTAATGTGTGTCTTAAAAAAAATCCTGAAAAAGAGCTTTTTCTGGACGTCCCAGTTGTACCTGACCCCTTAAGGAGGGAGCCCAGCTTAGACGGTTCAAAAAATCGACTTTTTCTTTATTTCGTAAATTGTTAGTAAAATTATTCAAGAATATGTTGCCAAAATTTCAAAGCGAAATTCCCATTAATTCCGATGCTATGAGCACTTAAGTGACCAGCCGTCGGTTCGGTGCCAATGAGCAGCGCGTAAAAAGACAGAATAGGCGCTACTCGTTGGAGACCAAGGAAGCTCGGAAAGCTCTTCAAGAGAAGATGCTAGCCCAAAATGATGCGTTTGAAGAAGAGGAGGGATTGCTATATGGTGCTGGAATAACTGTTATTAATTATATAATAAATAGCTGCCTTGAATTTCTCGTCTTCGCTACATTTTTTCAAACGCGTTTTTCTCGAAACGACCTTTTTTTTTACAGCTGGTGGGCATTCTAGCTCAAAAAGTTATTGACCAATCGTTCTGAAAGTTTTTGTGAGTATTCTTTATTCAATAAAAACTATATGAACCTAACTCTGGGATGATATTGTTATTAAAAATATTTTTTTTTGAATTTAAAAAAGTGAAAAAACATGGTATAAAAACTTGACATTAGGTGCGTTTTATTATACATCCAGAGTAGTGCACGATATCGATTTGCACACGAAACAACAACAACATCCAGAGTACGAACACTTGTGAATTCAGTGGAGTTCGTACTCGTGCTCTCTGTGGAACGTATTTCGAAAAAGTCATGTCAACTGGAATAGTTGGAATTTTCAAAAATTTCCATGTCACCCTGGCAACCAGGATAAATAGTCATACATTTGAAAACGGCGTTGGTTATATGACAGTTCAAATTTTGAAATGACAACTGTCTGACAGAATCGCGTGCTACTCAGGATCGTTTTATTATGCATGCAGGATACCTACTACACTCTGGATGAAAATAAAACGCAGCTATTGTATTCAAACACCTCAAAAACATACAATTTTCAATTTTTTGAATCACAATTAGGTTCATAATCTTACGAAATATGTTGTTAACAAAAAAAAATTATAATGATTACAGGTAAAATTGTGACTTCAGGAATGCACACCACAAAAAAAAAGCGACCGTCCATTGAAAGCAGCTTCTAACTCGACTATATCCGGCGGAAATGAATTGAAAACAGTTTACTTCAAAATATGAATAAAATATCCTCTAAGTTTGAACTAATTCTGGTTATTCCTTCTCAGTTGAAAAATTCACGAAAAACACCAAAATTTCGGCCTCCTAAAGCTATCAAAATGGGCAATAGCTTGGATTCGTGAGAAATATTGAGATTAAGTTAATGAACTTAGCGTTTACGGTGAGAACTGTTAAAAGCAGCATCACACATTTGAATTACACTGATAATTATTCTTTTGATGAAACTATGAAAAAATTATGCTCTAGTTGGGTCCACGTGCATAGAAGCTATACTTCTCCGAAACCACGATAAGATCTTAGTAACTAGAATATATCTTTTCAACATCTCTTTTATATAGGGTTCTTCTAAACATATCCTATTTTTCCCATGTTTTCTCTATTTTCTTCGCCAGAATGCCCCAGAAAATTTTGCTATTACAACCCTTGTGCAATTCTGTGAGTTATTACTGTTGCAATTATTAAGGGATGCAGGATAAAAAAAAATTCCCGGTTTTCACCCCTAAAATTTTAAGAGAACCAGCAATCTCATCACCTTACCGTACCATTGCCACGCATCACAGTTAGAAATATTACGATCCATGGGCAATTTCTTATAGGAGGCGGACAGGTTCGTAATAGAGAGCGACGCCCTATTTCCTTTCCGTTGACTGACTGTTTTCTGCATTCAGTGAGGGGTGACCAAGCGTCACCAGGCCGCAAAGCTGAGCATTTTCGCATTATATGTGTTTATTTAGCATCATATCGTCTAACTAGACTACCGAAAAAGGATGCTCATAAAGCAGAACATTAAAAACGTACCTTGACGCATCTCGACGATAGTGTTGATGAAACATTGGAATTTTCGAATTTTTTGAATTTTTCATTGGTAAAATTTTTTTGTTAAAAAAAGCAATTTTATTTCTAACAGTCATTATACCGTTTGTGAGCTAGTAAACTTGTAAATATAAATAGGTGCAATATGTATCAAATCGCTATTTTCATTCCATAACTGCCAAAAAAATATACCATCCTTGAATAAAAACATCTTCAAAATTACTTTTTGCTATGCCAAGACTGCATAATTGTGTAAGATTGGTGTAATTTAGAAATAAAAGACTGTAAAGCACGTGTAGCTAGAAAAACCCTCCTTCAATATTGAAACAAACAATAAATCTATATTCCGACTGGCAGCCCTCTCCAACATTTTTAATAGCGTACGAAAGAACATATCTCTCATCACCTTTCTTCCAATAATAGCAGCCCCATGTATTCTGCGTGGCTTAGTCCTGGACCTATTTCGTACAGATCTTTGTACTTCCGAAGAAAATAGTCCTAGAATAATGGCCAGTGTTACTTGGTTACGGTCTTAATGGAGCAGGGACTTAATGCCAAATGGGATCGACCATCGTCCTAATCCGGATTGTAGTCAACGCAACGGAACGCATAATTCCTTGGATTCGCACACACTCAAATATTCTATGTAGCACATAATGACAACAATGAGTATGATGAAAACGATGGACAATGGACAAAGAAAGAGACGAAATTGCGATAATATTTGTTTCAAAAGACTTGACTGTGAGGGATTTTATGGTCAGGTGAACATACATTGCCTTAGCCGAACATTGATTGAATGAAGAAAATGAGCGTATGAGACAGAGGAAATTGAAAAGTGGTTTTCGCACGAATTACTTGTGTAAGTCGATGTCAAAGGTTCAGATCAATTGAAATATATTGGATTTTTGATTTGCCGATTCGATGGCATAGGCTTTGCAATAGTTGCTCTTGGATATACTTAGATTTGTAAGTGTGTTTCGAAGTGATTTTAGCTATTGTGTAACGGATTATTGATGTCTTCAATAAATATTGCTGGTTGGGATTCACAAAATTAAATTACAAAAAAGTATATTTTGTTGCACAAACCCCTTGCTACTTGGACACCAAAGTTTGAGCGCAAAAATAATAATGTGAGACAATCATATTGTTCAATTTGTACATACCATGACCAAAAACATTGTAAGAAGCACACATGCTACGACTACTCTCCGTGCAAAATATAACCATTCAAAGAAACAAAAAAAAAAATTATTGAGTCACTTGCTATAATTCTATATCTTAAATTTCCAAACCTTATTAAAATGACCAATAACTTTACTTAGAATCAAAATCTATTCAACTTTCACCTAAATAAAATTCAACCATCTTTAAATCATTTATTTATCAACGGTAACAAATACAATGCATAACAAGTACAATTGAAAGTTCCTCGGGAATAGAGATTGCCGCTAAAGTCCTTAGTGAAAGCTGAAAGACCAACTAACAAAGAGTGTCTGGTGGTCGTTTGCAGTCTTTTTCTTACGCAAAGTGACAGAACATCCTCAAGCTGTTCTTCTTCCGTCTTTAAATACAACGGGAACTATGACAAGATTGTATTCCATTTTCACTGTGTCAGACATAAATTTCCGTTGAAGAAACACAGTGAAGAGTGCTTCGGGCTGAGAAACCCGAAGGGTATGAAAAACGGCTTAAGCTTACGGATGTAATTAATAGCTCATGAAAGCCATTATACTGGCGGCAGGTAAGAAAAGCTCTGCAGAATTGTTCACTTATTTTGTGATTTTCGTGTGATTGCGTGTGTTTATTCGTATAGGTATTCTCTTTATACATACTTAAAGGCGATGAAAGATAAGAAAAACGTTTACCGTTAAGGATGGTTTTGACGAAGGTAACGGCCGTATCATAAATCACTGCAAACAATTCTGCTTAGGCGAATGCTCCTGTCACAATGGTTTCTTGTATTTTGAAACGATAACGCTGTTTTGGAAAATGGAGAGATTTCCACAGATTGAATGTTATTTCGTTGTTGTTATTCTTGGTGTACGCCTCAAGGAATTAACCAAAAAAAAATTGTATATATATCATATGAAATAAACGCAATCTGATGCTAAATTTTGATGCAACTTTAAGCTTCCTGATTCAATGACTCCATAGGTGTAACAGAAAGAGATCAACATTGTCCAGACTATACAGCTGTATCATTAGGCTGCAATGTCAGCATAAGACGAGTGTACACATCATCTTCTGATTGATTATTTATTTAGTAAAATAGCTGCAAAATAGTTCAATGATTGGATAATATATAAAATTATTTTAAAAAACTTGAAAAAGTATTGATGGAGTGATTTAAATTGAACATAAATAAAAGGAGACATTGATCAAGAGAAGTTTGGGCGTTTCAAGAGCCATAATTTGTGACAATGTTAGATGTTCACTATGCGCCAGTATGGAAATGTCAAATTAAAAGAACAAGCAACGTGTGAGTTTAGGGTTGGGCAAATTCCACGGCCTCTCCAAAGTGCCGAAGCGGCTATCCCCAAACAATAAACAAACCTCGGAACCGGATTGATACCACAACAACGACCACGCGAACGAAAACGGCTAAACGACTTGAACGTTTTCTCGTGGAACGTTAGATCGCTCTACAGAGCTCGAGCCACAACAGCAATACAAGAGATCAGATGGACAGGGAATGGTGTTTCGCAAAAGATTGGGCTTCCTCGTGAGCCAAAAACTGAATTCTACTATCATCGGCTTTAATGCTGTCAATGAGAGGCTATGCACGCTTCTTGTGTGATGCATCCTCATAAATGTTCACGCACGCACAATTATATTATGAACAGGTCGAGTGGATTTTCAATGCCCACTCAAGGCATGATGTCAAAATCATCCTTGGAAATTTTGACGCCAAAGTAGGCCAGGAGCCGATATTCAGGCATCTTATTGGTATGGTTCTCCGAGTGCGAATTGCTTTGCATAAAAGCATTGTATCCGCGGACCAGGATCGAATGAATACGGCTGCCTTATTCAATGAAAATAATAGTCAGACATTTGGTCTTGAGCTAGAACTTGCCCTCGAGGAGCTCGTAGAGGAAGAGTAAGTTCTGGGGATAGGTTGCCGGGCGTAAATTAGAAGTAGACACTCCTTAAGAATACTATCATTAGTACTACTGATACCATCTTATGTAGTAGTCGCAAAGATCGGAGCGACTGGTTTGATGGCAATCTAGCAATCTCACAGAACTCAAGAATATGAAGAGCCCAGAAGATCAGAAAAGAGAGTTCACAGGCAGAAAAAAACAGTCTGGGAAAGATACCTGATCTGTGAAATAGACAGAGCTAGAGAGCGAGGTCCACACCAGGCGTGAAAGTTCTACCAAATAGTCCAAAATATGACGCAGTATACGCCACGCTGAAAAAAGTACGGACCAAGTGGGTAATCTGATCGCCAATCCTGGAGGCATTCTTAAATGTGTTGCTAAATGGTCAGCTCAACGGAGAATTGGCATGAAGAATGCATGAATAAACCCCTTATGCATGAATAAGACCTTATGCTGCCGCCGCCAAGCATACAAACGGTACAAAGAGCCGCGTACGACGCATACCAGCTGCGATGATTAAATGTGGAGGGCCCACATTATACCAAGTATTTCATGAAACTATATTTTATTAATTAGATGCCAGAAGACTGGTGCAAAAGTAGAATATGCTCCATACATAGAAAAGGAGATATAACTATGTTCAGCAGCTATAGGGGTATCACATTGTTGAGTACTTCCAAAAAGATACTCTTCTCAATCCAACAAGAACGGATAGCCCCATAAGCTAAAATCATCCTCGGAAAATACAATTTGGCTTCATCCCAGGCAAATCACCGATTGATCAGATCTTTACTCTCAGGCAGGCGATCGAAAAATTTGTGGAATTCAACAATCCTCTGTACTGTTTATTTATAGACTTTAAGGCCACCTATGATAGCCAAGCCAGAGTAAAACGGTATAATGTATAAAAAAAAACTGTATAATAAGTCATGAGGGAACTCGGCATCACAAACAAACTGACACAATTGTGTAGGCTTACCATGGCTAATGTTACAAGCCAAGCTATGGCCGGATTGCTATCCAGATCGGTCAACATTTTCAATGGGCTCCGATAAGCGGATGATCAGGTCTGCCTCTTCTTCAACCTGGCGCTGCAGAAAGCAATCCGAGACTCTAGCACAACAACGAGAAGGAGTATCAACGCCAAGTCCAGCCGAATACTGGCTTATGCAGATGATATTGACATCATTGGAAGATCAGAAATAATTGTACGAGAATTTTTCATCCAGATCGAGCGAGTGACACAAAAAATGGGGCTACATATAAATAAAGGAAAACCAAAATATTAGGTGGCAGCATCTGCAGGACAAGCACCTAGAATTGGTCAAACCTTCAGGTTAATTGAACATGAAGTTGAAATAGTGCTATCACTCACCCGGCGTGGATCATTTGTAGGAGCTGATGGTAACATGGAGGAAGACATACACGGGTGGCTGCTCAAATCCAACAGAGCCTACCACAGTCTGTCAAGGTGCAAGACCAAAGTCCTGCCAGTATTGACTTATAGACTTGAGACTTGGGTGCTCAGCAAAAGGCACTCTGATCTCTTAGCCGCGTTCAAGAGAAAAGTCTTGCGGAGAATCGTTGGCCACATACGTGAAGAAGGGCGATTTCGAAGAAGCTACAGCCATGCGTTTTATGCTATATACCTAGAAGCAGTTATAATTACTAAGATAAAGCTCGGTATACTCCGTTGAGCAGGACAATTAGCTCGAATGAGCGGGGGATCCTGTTTGGAAAATTTTTTGTGGCAGATTTTAAGACAAACAACAGCGCTGTAGACCTTGCCTGCGCTGGAGGGATGGCACATAAACACACTAATGCATAAAATGAAATGAAATATATTTAATTTATTTGAAGTGATCTTTAAAAAATGATGTTCTAATTATTATTATGATACAAACAAATTATCCACATTATTTTCATTTTCAAAGTATTAGGCGTGTTTATGTAAGGTATTTTTTTACAAGTACGGCATTAAACCAAAGGCAAGATTGAGAACAGAACGTTTTGAAGAGAATGTCGCAGCGGTCGAAACCATTGTTACTGATTAACCCAGATTTGTCCAGTCACAGGAATGTGCAAGAAGTTGTGATTTGTTCATCCATTTTGTGAAAGATTTTGCGCAAAGATTTCAATCGAAAGGCTTACAAGATCTAAAAAAAAGGATCAAAACCGTGTAACAATCGGATACGTCGCAAGTTAGGGGAATGGGCCGAAAATCAACTTGAAGTTGACCCTCTGTTTTGTGGAAGTATTTGGCTCAGCGACGAGACAACATTAGACCTTCAGAATTAGTTTCTTGAGAGATAGTTGCTGTGATCATTTGCACAGAACTATTTTAAAAAAAAAACAAATCTAAAGAGCCAAATTTCGCAATAAAAAGGCGATCCTACCGATACTACTTGTTTTACTCAAGTTTGAAATTTTAGCCCCTTAAAAAACACCCTTTATAATACTGGTGCGCGTTTCGGGTTCGAGCCTTCTAATTTTATTACTACGAAAACTATACACCCTTTTTATATTATATATGATATGTGTCTTAATGTTTGCATTAATTTCGTACTATTCAATTTAAAAAAAAAATATTCAATTTTCATTAGGAAAAATAAGTAACATTCAAATACACTATCGTGTACAATACTGCAAACTTTGGTTGGATTTATTTTAGTTGGTAGAAACTACTGGTAGAAACTCAGCCGATAGAAAGAAAGGAGTACGACTAAATTTGCCCTCTTCGAGATCTCTGTTCCTCAGTTTTGCAGATGAGGTGACATACTGCTGTTATGTTACAAATGTTTGTGTCGTTTCTCGGAAGCAGAACCTTAGCTAACTTTGAGATCCAATTCCTCAGTTTAAGGAAGAATACTTCTAGTGGATGAAAGTTCTGTGCCTGGAGATCGTCCTTAATTTCTTCTGTGATAAGGCCATGAGACATCGAATCACCACATTCAATTTTTTCTCCTCTGGAAGAAAATACGTATGGCACTGTATTTTCTCGACAGTGAGGTACTTCATTAAATGTTTGTGATAATGTGGAGTAGCGGGAATCACCTAAAATACCATGGTATATTCTTTTGGCCAAGTTAGAATTGATTTTTAAGTCCTTAGGGCTCTTTCTATTTGAGTCTACTTTTGTGGCTCTCTTATAATTCTTGGAACCGAAGAAGAAGACTGCTTTGTCAGAGGTTTCATTAGGGTTATTGATTTTGGTGGGGTAATGGCGGGTACTCTTTTTCAGCCTGTATTTCAATGGGCGAGGAAAGAGCATCATGCACCTCCATATCAATTTGCCAACTAATTCACATCTGATTTCCCGAGCTGTCAGTGAAGTTTTTTGTCTTTTTTCTTTATTTCGTGTCGGCGATCTAGTTAATTTTTTTTGTAATTTTATTTTGCCGATTTTTTCAAGGACGACATTCGTGAGTTCCTTGTTTTGCTGCACCAGTTGTTTGTTTTGTCTACGTTGTACTGATAGTTCCGTCTGACTGGCCATCAGTTGCTTCATGTTTTTGTTCACGGTACCATTAAGTTGTTTTATTTGCGCCATTAGCTCTGAGATTTGTCTGTCTTTTTCAGAGTTTATCTCTTCTTCGACTTCTTCCTCTCTGTCACTGTCTCTCTCAGATTTTGTTTTGTCTTACCTATCCTCCTTTTGTCTGTCTTCTGAGCCTTCCTCAGAGTCAACTTCGACTATTCCGACCTCGGCCGACATTTTCTGTCAAAACCTAGCTCTGTATGCATCTGTTCTTATATATCAGAGGTAGATCAGAGGACCACGACAGCTCGGATTTGAGAGCAATTCTATATGAAAGCTCAGAAATGATGATGAACTGATAAAAGACTCACTTGTCAGAGTGGAGCTTCATGTTTTCAGACCCGTAGCTCCTAATTTCAACTTTTGGATTCATAATTTTTTTTACTAAACCTTCCTTTTACCTTCCTAGTCTACTTACAATATAAATAATTTCGAAAATGTTATGCGTTCATATCAAATTTACTAGAATAATTTTGGCATATTGTGGGTTTGTATTTAATTATTTCCGTATTTGTTAAATTTTACAAATCAAAGTCAAAAACCAAACTTTTATCAAAGTAGAACTGAATCGGAATAATTATGATTAAAAGTTCCGATACACGAGCATAAAATATTACGGAAGTTTTGATTACCAATCTAAGAAAATTTATTTAATCAACGTTAGAAACTATTTGAACTTCAGATTAACTTTTTTTTTGTCATATAAAACTTTTATTTAACTTGAGCCGAGTACCACCCATAATAAAATAAATTCAAATAATTTCCTCGAATTTTTTCTCGAAGAAGAAATGGTTTTGTTTTTTTTGTAGAAAAAAATTTTACCAAGCAACATAATTTGACATCCGAGCTTCACCAAGGTAAAAAAGTGATTTTTCATTCTGGATTCTTAACATGAAATTCTTCACGAACTGCCTACGCACAGCACAAAAATAAATAAGAAGAAACATTTAACATTGGGCTTGTGAGTTGAGATTACTACCGTCAGGCTACCAGAAGACTCGCATAAAATCAAATTCTAAGAACCGGTGAGCGTTTGAAAAATTCAATAAATGTCACTAGCTGGGTAACCTCTAAACAAAGTAAGCATTTTAAAATCTGCTTATATTAGCAAGTGCTTCAGAGAACATGGAGAAAAATATAGTTTTTAGTTTGAGACAGTAGGACCGAGGTAATTTCAAAGAAACTTTACTATCTGAAACTTCCGTTAAAATCGCATTATGCTAATTAAATATCGACCTTTCTTCCGAGTAACGAAGCACCCGAATGCAATTTCAAAAATCTTCTTGGACTCACAATATCACAAAAATCAATAAACGTTCACTTTTCGCTTCAGTCTTAATGCATATGATATTCGGTAGCAATGTAAAGTGGAAAGGACGCATCTAGGATCGAGTTCAATCTACCCTTCTCGCCAACGGTAACAATCTAAATTGCTCGGATGACGAGAATATTGTTGGGGCTGGGAGCGGCCATGTTACTTGGTCGTCGAAATAGCTTTTGCCGAGAATATAATGTTTTTAGGACGTATCAAGTTTTTCCGTGGGTATCATAGGAACTGTAAGTAAGTATAGACGTAAACACAGTTACGTATATAGTTGGCAATATCAAACAGGTCTACGAAGGAAATAAGAAAAGTCCTTGGCAAGTTGATGATAAGCACTCAAGAGGTCTCATATCAGCTTTTATATCTCAGGTATTGGCGAATGAGGAGTTGGGAATAGGTTTTCGTTATTTCGTGAATGTAGGGAGTGTTTTTGTTGGGGTGCAACAGTGCTCTTGAAACTTTCTTAGCATTGAATATAAGGATTCAGCCCACCGATTGCTTTTCAGATTTACCTAAGTTCGAAGAAAATTGTATTGCTTATGCTCTATAGCATACAATTAGAAAAATCTAAATAGGAAAATATAGGTAATATAGCTCCACAGAAGAAAAAAAATTATCGCATCCTAAATCTTTCACTCAAGAAAAAACCCAGTGCTCAAGTCCAATAAAAATACTCATTTGAATTCAATCAAAGATTGTTCACAGCTGATATCACGAATTAATGTCACGAGAGATCCAAACTTAAATTAGACCATGCTTCCTTGATATCCAACAATATTCCTTCCATCGCCCGGAGCAACAAAATTATTAAACATTTCCTTCGAAGCCCCATCACCATTCGATTACCCTTTCAAGGATCGACACTTCCCGTTTACGCTCCACTGACCTAGACTCATTCCGATTTTGCTGGGAACGCATTTCCATCGGGGCTCTCAAGCCTAGAAAAGACCAAGCAGTGAATATGCTTGACTTTTCCAATTTTCGAATAGTCTCCCGGCGAAAATAACAATAAATGGATTTGATGGGTTTGTTACATATTTCCTTCAGCCGGTGAAGGAAGGGTAGGCTCGAAAAGGTCGATTGCCTGGATATTTGATAGCGATGTGCGGAATCGAGTCGAAGCTTTATTTGCAGTCCGTACGGGAAGCATGTAATGAATATATCGATTGGAAGCAATATCCTGGCGAGAGGACTGTGCCACTTGTCGAATCAATATTATTCATTGTCTAACTCTTCTTTGTGGACAGCATCCAGAAACTTGGAGCACCTCCGAAGAAATTGAAATCGGACGTGAAATATTTCATGGGATAGGATTTTTATGCTAAAGACAATGGGTGAATGGTGAACCAACCAATGATTAATCAGAATCGGATAATCGAATCAGATGTGGATCCAATCAAATGTTCGAATCCTATTGATTCCATGGAAAAGTACGGGTTTTTGTTTCGAATCCGATTACTTACCCATCAGAAACCTCTTGAAATGACTTCATTTGGAAGCAACTGATGATCGAACAAAGAAACAGGCAGACTGGCTGCATGTCATTTATCGTTTGTATCTTTAGAATTCATAAGATCCTAACTGAATTGATTTGAAGAGTTAACCCACTTGCTCATCGCTTGAGTAAAAAGATTCAAAGATATAACACTGAACACTTTCATGAATACGATTTTGTATCTTCGTGGGTGTGTATTTAATTATCTTATTTTTTTATAAGAATCTCTCAAGTAGAAGGACTTATTCGTAAAAAAGCCAGCAAGTATCATTTCATGTAAATGTACAAATTAATACTCAACACAGCGGTTAAAACGCATTCAATCTGAGTATTTGCTTTCTCGTTAACGTTATTGTTGATTTTGAATCTGTAGTTATTCTGATACTGTCTTTAGCCTTTTAAGGAGCATATTTATTGTAAAGCGAATATAATGGCCTTGTTACCAATGACTGGTAACAAACGACCGACGACAATCGTCGTATTCCATTCGACTAAAGTCTGCAGCCATCGATCTTATGTCCCATTGCTTACTATTCTGCATTTTTAAAATGTTGTTGAATGTCATCCGAAAAGTTAACAAAGACGAAATTGGCCTCTCATGACGATGATGACCAAGATGATGATCATGATGCCAATGATGATGGTATGATTCATTAGCCATGTACGGATATGGTTTGAATGAATTCTTCTAAAGAGTTTTCTTTGGCGAATGCATTATCGAAAGAATTGGCTGCTTAGCGTCTGCGAATTATATTTCAGGTAAACGAATAAACATTTGTTTTCATGTTGATGTGAAAAAAGAATGATAAGTTTCTTTTCATATTTTCTTAAAATAATTTTGAGGTTTCATCTGAATCATCGTAACGACAAATACATGTTGCAACGGCTATAGGTGTTTTCGTTAAGTAATTTTTATTAATGTTCGAAGAAGAACATTAGTATTAAAATCACTTTGGCCAAAAATTCATATTTCTCTCTCTCTCTCTCTCTCTCTCTCTCTCTATATATATATATATATATATATATATATATATATATATATATATATATATATCATCAAAAAATTTCAGTGAAAAAATCTCAGGAACGCGCCGAATCCGATTGGACTGAAATTTTTAGGGTACATTGGTGTATATGCAGAATAGTACCAGGTCTCACAAAAAGCTAATAATCTTTAACCCTTTGGCGTCGGCGGCCATTTTAGTGATATTTTAAATATACCTATCTACCAAAAAATAGCTTTCGCAAAAACAAAGTCTATGTCATAAATTCTGAACGTATTTTTAATGTGATTTTGAAAATGTTTTTTGAAATTTTTAACCCTATGTGTGCGCTAGGCGCCTAAAATGAAATTGGCGAAATTTGAAAATTTTAAATTGTGATAACTTTTTATTGGAGTATCAAATCATTATGAAACTTACAGGACATGTTAATGTTATTAAGTTGCACACTTGCATAGTTTTTGATGGACGTGCTGGCAACTCTATTGCTACGGCAAGCACTGAAAGTGAAAAAATTCAAACCATTGAAACTCCTAAAAAATTTCCGTTCCTTACAATATAAACCAACTTGTGTACAAATTTTATGCTCTATGTACACAGTCAAAGTAAAACTTAAGAAATTTCATGTCGGACAAGAACGGTAACCCTTTCCCAATTTACTTATAGTTTAGCATACCAAATTTCTGTTCACGGGAACTCATGAACCAATAATCAAATACAGTTGAAATTTATAGAGTACATTGGACTTAAGTAGGACCAGGTCTGATTAAAGCGATTTTGAATTGTGGGGAACTCTGTGCAAGTGGTGCCATCTTGAAAAATTACAAAGGGAAAAAATTGCTATTTGCCCTATAAATTCTGATTCAGTTGCCACAGTAGCTGAACCTTACTCTAAGCCGTGTTTGGTAGAAATTTGGTTGAAAAATTCGATTGGTGCTGCCAGCTAGCGTTGTGATATTTGCGTCCTCTTTTCAACTTGGTTATTTCTACTATTATTTTGTCACTTTTCTTTTTTTTTTTAATTATAACTACTAGTATTATTATACTTTGTTATCCATGTTGTTGTAATTTCAAATCTAGATTATATTACGTAGTTCATACTCTAACGATCTATATACTTTAGTTAGCTTTAGCTTAGTTTAACAACTACAGTCGTATCTTTCTCTGTATAATGGATTTTCTTATCCGTGAATGCATATAAATGAATAAATAAATAAATAAATAAATAATATTCAAATCCAAGACTTTATACTTTAACGTAAGTAAGCCAGATTATTGCACACCTTTGTTACTTGCTACCTGTATAAGCCACCGTTAGTACAGGGGTGTAACCCCCGAACTTTCTTACCTACAGTAGTGAGAATACACACAAAAAATTTTAGCCTTTATACTTTGACGTATGTCTGGTAGGCGCTGGCTCTTAGTCTATGGGTCTGTGGGGAACTCTCAAGTTCACCACAAAGTATGTGGTGTGATCGAGGCTTGATGAATTCTAGTCATCACTTTGTAGGTCGTGACAGTAGACAGTCATATATTCGGAGCAATAAAATATTCATTGTTCATTGTTCAAAGCCGCTGTTTGACATGTATATTTTCAGGCAAAAATACAAGATAAATAAAAGGTGAATTATTCGTCACATTGGTGACCCCGAAACCTGAGCATGACGGAGAGTGGAGAATTCGTTGACGCGACAGATGGCAACCAAGAAGCGGAGCCCGAGCAATCTCGGGATGTGTCAGGAGCCACAGCGATTTTACTAACACAACCGCCATTTTGGGCAACCCTGCTGAACCAACGGTCCACTGATCGTAAGTCATTTTAAAGTCTCAATGAACAATCAACTTTTGAGTTCAGATGAGCAAAAATCAGGAGCTTTTGCGGATCGGTTTGACAGAACCTTTAACTCTTCGAATCATTTTAAAAATTCACAGGTTTTCTTTGATGCATAAAATATTATAAAATTCTTCTTGGAAGCCAATTATCTTCCACATCTAACTCCATATACAACAAAAAACTTGGCAATATGTCCCAATGACCAGGAAATTTTCATCAACAGGACCGATGGAAAAATTTGTTGACGGAGGCTAGGACTGTACCCCAGTTATAGTGCCGATGAAAGGAACCCATGCCCATCTCCTTATTACTAATCTGTGCCCAAAGGACACTACTTAGAACGCAACTTCCTTAGGCCAGGAAGATAACTGTTTATTTTAGGAACATTAAGACAATTTACTAAGCTTGTGCTCTTGTTCCATAGTAAAAAAGTCACTGCTATTTCATTTATTACGACATCATATGGTTTGCTTATGATTATTCCGTCCTGTGTAAACGTCTTCTGGAAATAGCAATTGCTTTGGCAATAAAATCACGACTAAGTAATTTCTATAGTAATGCGCTCGATATAAGATGCTTTTGGTGATCTGACGTGTGTTATAAATGACTGAAGTGATACTTCTGCATATGGAAGATTGATTTTCAAAACTATTGCATCTGATCATGAATACGCTAACTTAAGATTTTTTCCTTTCCAAAAAAAAACGTACTAAAACTTCCAATGCGCTCTGGTTCACTCCTTCAGCACATGTAAGGCAATCACCATCTGGAATATTGGGGCTAACTGGTGGCAAGCTGAAGTACGTTAGTTAGAGACTATGCAATTTCCAAGTGATGTAGACTGATGTAATATGAACTTCACACAATAAATTTACACGCTAGCTTGCTGTGGAGAAAACTATTGAATACATTCAAAGGATTAAAGTATACCCTGGTAATTTTCCATTTACAAAAACTGCAATCAAAAACTCCATAACGCATAAACTCAGGCTCAGCAATAGGTTGCCAATTATAATCTGAAGCCAACTCGTAGCGTAATGATTTTCTACACACTAGACTGAGAATCAGCAGCTAATATTTAATTTATAATTTCGAAGGTTATTGGATATTGTCATTTCACGATCATCAACACGTTTGATAGCTCTCGTTAAAACCTTTGCATTGCAATCTGAGATTTAACATGGGGAAACTTTTATTCATTGAACATTTATTTAAACTCAATAATTACTTTTCTACAGTAGTTTCATAGCCATAATTTTAGTGGAAACTCAAGCCGAATCGAAATTTAACAGAAATCAATAATTTCCATATTTTAAAACTGCTATGGGTAATTAACGTGTAATTACACCGTAACACTGATTTTCCACTGTATTCAATATATAAAAAGAGCAGAGCGCCGTGGTATCAGTAGTAAGTATCTTTGAAACTGCAAATCAGCTTTGGAACTTTAAAATTTTTCGAAATCCAACGATATGAAAGCCTTTTTCTGTTTTCTTTTAATGTTTGGAGTGGTTGCCAATCTGGTGTCAGGAATAAATCAACATCGCAAGGTAATTTGAGAATATAATTACCAACCTGTTACTGGGCCGAAGTTCATGTGTAGTGGACTATTTGATTGCGATCTAGCTACCGTATTTAATATACTTTTATTTTAGGAACGCTGCTATCTACCTACAGACCCCCAACAACTGATACCTGTTGAAAAAATGGATCGACTTGCTGTTGAAACTTTAATAGACTTTTTGGAAACCAAACAAAATTTGTAAACATATCCACTGCCGGTTGCAAAACTTTTCAATACTATCTTGTTTTTGCAGAAAATTGAATTCAGTAATTTGTGTTACATATGAGATCGACAAAAGGTTGTATCGAGTTCAGTACGATAGATATGAATTGGTTCAAATTAAATTGTCGTCTGATGGCAAAGAGGTAGCGAATATATTCTCAGGAGATCTACCAGTACCAGCTATGTCGTAAGCAAACGATATATCGGTCGTATTAAATGAATGTTTATAGCTGGAAGCTCGGTTGTTTGTACTCTTGATTGGGAAATTGCTAGTGAAAACTGAAACATAGAAAACTACTCCGATCACATCAAATCCTTGTCAGTGCTGTCGTTTTGAATATTTTCAGGGGAGTATATTTCCTAATCCAAAGGGAGCACTTTACGTGAAAAGGGAGTACAATAGTTTTCATTATATATATATATATATATATATATATATATATATATATATATATATATATATATATATATATATATTATATGTAGCTACTATTCTACCGATTATGTATTGCTAGTCAAACAGAAACCAAGAGTTTAGACTTGCTGGTTTTGCTTAAGTTGCATGAATAAAGGTCCAACCAGTCATGAGTCTAGTTACGTGGCGAAGTATATGCGCCATGCAACGCAAAGCGTATGTTGCACCCAAACACAAATTTCTGAACTGCCAGAAAAGTGGCATACATAATTATTGTTATGAGCTGTCCGTATGTTAAGTGGTGGTGCTATCAAGTTCTGGAAACAATGTTTTCCAACGAAAACCACCTAGTCGCAGATTTTTTTTTAAGTGTTTTATGGATTTTAATGTTAAACTCTCTTGAAATTGGCTGTATTCCGTTTGTCGTTTCGAACTGTGGGAAAAAAATATAAATATTGCGAGGCAAAACTTCAATGTGTTACGGCAGCTTTTTTGCGGGTGCAGGTCATAGTAACAAATTTGGAAAATCTTTTTTAAGGAAGGATTTAATACCTTGCTTATTACCCATCATAACCGAAGCTTCGTCTAAAGCGAATCTTACTAAGTTTTTCAAAGGAATATTTAAATCGTTTAAAAACTTCGGAAAATTGTAATATTATGACTTTGCAACACATTGAGAGAGTCGGCGATCCTACATCCGTCATATGAAATGCAGAGAACAAGTAGCAGTAAAAATTATGAGATGTTTAGTAATAACAATAGGTTTAAAATAATTTGCGATTTTCCGCATGTATTCAAGATTCGGGTGTGTTAGTACATAGAATGGAATAGAACAATGGCGCAAAAAAACGATCCAGTACAGAACATCTGGTGCATTCGTTATGGTTGCTATAGGTTGCTGTATTCGCCGTAGTAGCGCAAAACAGTTGAAAATAAAGGGAGAAAATAGCGAGTATAAACTACTAAAATTGATAGAAAATATAAAAAGAACTAACAGAGCATCTTTTAACTTTCTACACTTTATGAGGGCCTTTTCTAATTTCTTAACTACCAAAACATTCAAAGTCAAAGCCACCTCATGACAAAAAAGGCGTAACTGCACATTAACTATCAACACATTCTATAGTTCAGCACATGAGCTACCTATGCAGAACAGAATTCTGTCCCAGTGAATTCACTGGGACAAGAGAGTTGTTGTTTCCAATGTGTCTGCTCTGTTCTGTCCTGGATAGAGGAGCAAAAAAGCATGCATATTATTAGGCCTATCTCACTTCTTGCTAATATAGCAAAAATCTTTGAAAGATTAATTCTTAGGAAATGCAGTCCCATATTGAAAAATACCACATTATATCCTCGGTTCAATTTGCTCCAAAAAACGCTCAACTACCCACGCCTTCCTCAAATTTCAGTGTGTCACCTCAAAGACGCTTCAAACAGGTCAATCAGCCACAGCTTGCTTTCTGGACATTGAGAAAGCTTTTGACTCTGTACGGATAGACGGAATCATTTATAAACTCATGTAGTACAGCTTTACAGCTGACACTGTAAAAATGATTCAAAGTTTCCTCAACAATATGCACTTCTTCGTCCAAATAGGTTAAGTAATTTCACCAATCAAAATGATATCTAGCAGTGTACCTCATGGTTCAGTTCTAGGCCCCATCCTCTTTAATTTTTTCACTGGAGTAATCAGGCCAAAACCCTTCTGTATGCTGATGACTTCCTTCCTTAAAGGGGGAAATACATGTAAAATTGAAAAAAATTGCTAATTTCAGAAAATATATTTTGTTTATTTTGAAAATTTGTAATATTAAATCCTTAAAGTACATGTCTCAAAGTAAATTAATATATTTTTTAAATAATTTTTAACACGAAATGGCGGCGATGCGAGCGAATGAAAAAAAAAACATCAAAAACTGCCTCGTACAACTTAACGCCTTTTCCGGGGAACTTGCAATGTTCAGAGAAAAAAAATATGCTAATGAAATGTATAGTTCATCGATCATTTTTTAAAAAAAATCACGTTTAAACATTAATAAACAAATTATTATTCCCAAATTACAAAAACATGTAGGTTCAACGAGTAGATAGTACTCTTTTGTAGATGTGGTATGAATTTGAGCCTGATCGGTTCAATATTTTTTGAGATATTTTGTACATAAGTTGAAAAAGTACTACTTTGAGAAAAATGCGTTTATAGTTTTCGGCAGATATAAATCATTGATTATTAGTTCTTATTACTAATTAATCGTATATCAGTGATTCCAGGTCCATTTAACAGTCCTTCAACCTCCTCGTGCATATCATTTTGGTGCATTAGAAGGTCACGGCGAGGATTTGGGGCTTCTTTTGAGCTGAAAAGACTTCGACGGTTCTATCGTTCTATCCTGTCGTTGTCGACTCTATTGGCATAACTAAATAAGCTGGGGCTTATTTCAATACCTAAATCATTCATTGGGTGCGAGAGGAATGTATGGCCTTTGTTGAACATCTCAGCGGCTATGTAAGCTGATATTTCAACTATTTTCAAGCTGGCAATCTAACGGTTTTTACTACAAGGTTCATGAATACAGGCCCCTTTGTATATTATAAAAATATAGAAGTGTAAATGTACATCTTTATCTATATTTCCTTAGAATTTCAGATTTATAAGAATATAGTAGGAATACACAATTAGAGACCGCCCATAGCGCCGAAGAGAGAGTAGGCAAGGACGAGTGGCAGGTATGTTCGACCGGCTGGGGAACGCCGCGCTGCCTATAACTGACTATAACTCGAGAACTAATACGAATATCGCTTCAACATTTTTTTTTTGTGTATTTTTAGAGCATTTGAAACATTTTAATGTTATAAAAAAAATCGATTCTTATTAGCAGTTACATGTATTTCTCCCCTTAAGCATTAGCGTTTAACTCTAGGTATGACAATTCATGTGCAAAGATAAATTACGTCACTCAGTGATTATTATAAGAACTGGGAGATCAAATTTTACGTTTCAAAATCCCAAGTCCTTCTAGTCAAACCATCTGGAAGAAAAGAGAAATCAATTCCCCTGAAAATAAGCGGTACTGAAGCCCAAGTGAATAAATCGGTAGACACCTGGGAATCATCTTCGACGATAGAAATAAATTTCACCTTCATGGAAAACATACGCTAGTGAAAGCTCACAATGCATATTATCAGCTCTATGCTCTGTTGAAAAAATCGTCTTCACTTTCTCAAAGGAGAAAGCTTCTTATGTAAGGACATCTGATCAGGCCCATACTCAGCTACGGGTTCCCAATCTGGATGACAATGTCTCAAAGTCATAAAGAAATGTTGGGGAAATTTGAAAGAAAAGTCCTGCGTACCAGCCCTTCTGGATTACAAAATATTTCCAAATTCGAAGGAGGTGAGTTCAAAAATTATCTGAAAATTGGTCGATTTTCTATGGAATTACCCGTTAATAAAATTTTCTATCAACTATACTTACGTCTGTACATTCCATCATAAATAATCAAATAAAACAGAGTATTTATTTTAAAAATTTCCTTCATTTTATTCAGTTAGATAATTTTTTTTGTAGGTTTTTCATATTTTCTTCCCCTTCTTCGAAATGTCAAATTCATTTTCGAAAAATTTCTACAATGGCATTACATTAAACAGATTACTTTCGCTTCTAAACATACCTAATAGTATAGATGCTAAACATACATTGTTGCCGTTAATTTTTTTCATCGTTTAAATAGTCATATTAGTATAAGTTTTCATAATATATTACCATTCATCAAAGTATTATAAACATTTTTACCAATTTTCCTTCACTTTTTCTTTCACTTAGATTTCGTTTTCCACGATGGAGAAATAATTTTCGTTTCCAAACTTATCAGTTAGTTTGCATTCGTTCAGCTTGGGAGCGTATAAATTTTACGATTGGTTCATTCGAATTATTATTAGGTCGTTGCTTTAGTAGCCTTATGGGTCCAATAAAATATTGCCTGTTATGATATTTCTCGATTGTATGCATTTGTTTGAGTGTATGAATTCGAAATATTTACATTTTGAATAGTTTTTACAACGGTTGAATATGCATATAGTACATATGATTCATAATAATGTGAGCGATGAATTTCATGAATTTCTACAGTTTCGGTACAGAGTACCTATGTACAGAAGAAACGAAAGCAATTCCCGGTTTACTAATGAGAATTGTTTAGGTAGGTATTAACTAGTACGGTCCAGTAACAGTACTAGTCGTGGCATTTCATTAAGTATCATCAATTTCATATTTCTTATAGCTAGACATTTTAATTTGTATTTTCAACGTATTTAAATTAACTGATTCCTATATTTTTTTGATTTTCATAAATAATTAGAATTGAAACTTAAAAATAGGCTAACATATTCTTAATAGTTTATTTTATTTCCTTATCTTATTTTATACATTATTTTGATAAACTCACATGATGATCTCTATTAAAAACAGAAAGAAAACAATTCAGTTTATTTATGACAGATATATTTTCTTCCAGTTTTTTTAAGCCCTGGACATACATTATAAAAATTATTATAGAAAAGTAGGAAACAAACGACGCCTATCACATTAAAACGTATCACAGATACAAAGTGGCATATGTGGCATTATTAGTTTCAAACAGACTTCTAAATGGCAGTTTTCGGTTTTCAAGGATTTTCAGGTTAGCTGTGAACATAGTCAAGTCAAAACAATATTTAAGGAGTTTCTAAAAAGTTGGTTTTAATTTAAGAAATTGTATGGCCCAGCCCAGTTTTTTTTAGAAAATGGATTTTACGGATATATTATAATCTATAATGCCAGCACATCCACTCAATAATAACTACTGTTACTATCCTTAAAATTATGTTACATGATATAGTTTTCATTGCATTAAGTATGCTTCCAATTAGTTCTTTTTCTTCATTTTTTTTTTAAATTTTATCATTTTGTTGGGTTTCTGTTTACTTTCCCACTCTAGTTTTTGTGTCTATAGAGAGAGTGTCTTGATTTTGAGTTACGAAATCTATTTCTAAACTACATTTTCGTTCTCTATTCACACTCTTTGATGCATCATAGTTCTACTTAAAAATTATTGTATAACTAATGTTCACTTTTGGAAATTTAATTTACATTTCAAAAGGTTTACTTTTTTTTAAATTTTTTCTTAACTATCATCATTTCGTGTGAAATATTTTCCTGTTTCCAATTGCTTAATTTTGTTAGTTTTTTATTATTGTTATAGATTACATGGATTTCTATTTATTTTTTTCTAAGTTTGCTACTACTCGCCGTGATTTTTCCTCGCAAATATCTTCCTAGTTTTACGTTGCGATTACAAAACTGAATGTCTAAAATGATTTTATATCAATTTTCGTACAAATGTTGCGTTTATATAAGTGCGGTAGTATATTGTTCAAAATTGTCGATTTCATTGTATAAAAATGTCATTTTTCTGTTATGAAAGTAGTAGTAAGTAGTTAATAAACCTTCTTTGTTTTATTACCAGTAATAATAATAGTGAATTGTTTCGTTTTCAGTGTCTGATTACAGGGCCATTTTTTATTAATAGTGTGAATAAATGGCAGTTTCATGTGGTTTTTTCATTGAATATCTGAAATTAATTTTGTGCTTAAATATATTATGGAACACTAACCACTGGGAGATCACTCTTAAGGTTTTCATTTGTTAGAACTTGCATTTTTCTGAGTCAGACAGAACTAAAAAAATAATGAAAATTACAAGTACGGCTGAAAACATTTTTTATTTTTCAAATTAAAGTTCGAACCATTTTGAAAAGGATGGCACTGGAATTCAGTTGCATTTGTTTTTTTTAGACATGTAAGGATTTTAGATTAGAATAAATGCAGAAAACTAATTTAATTTATCTATTTTTCTTTTTAAATTTTTCTACGCAAACTTTATGTAGGTTTAAAAAAGCAGAGTTTCATATAAGATGGCTAGCCCTGTTGAAGCTTTGTATGAACGATGAATTTTTTTTTTGTTTTTTTCCTCAGTTTGAATCTGCTGATCCATCGAACTTAATGATATAAAGCAGATGGATCGAGAATACTCGTGCTGAGAATGGATGGAAAGATTCAAGAAAAAAGAGGGCACTGTAATATAAACAAATAAAATGATTGGTCTACCCATTGAAGTATTAACACTGTAAGCATAGAAATAGCAAGTGGAATATATTTGATTCAAGAATCGAGATGTTTTCGTAGTTGATAAATCATTCGGTTGCAAATAAGTAATCAAATAAATAGTTTTAAATAACGATAATACCAAGTAAAAACATTGTTCGGTTTATTTTATATCGGGAGAAGCAGACATGAAAGGCCAACAAATACCAACAATATAATGTTTGCAGCACAGACGTTACTAATAATTTTTCTTGGATAAAAAAGATTTAAAATAGAATAAAATATTAAATACCATAATGATTACAATGGTTTTCTTTTCAATTATTGTTGTTAGGGCACATTATTGTTAAACGAAAAGTACAAAGAAGCATCAAAGCAGAAGAGACGAAATCTTTGAAAAAAATCTTGAATGTACTGAGACTGCTATTTTCACGAGCAGTTGAACATTAACATCTTTAACGGCAGCAAAATGTTTTTAATGAATAAAGAGTAGAATCAGTGTTTAATCGTGCTTCGTTTATTCTCAAGAATGAACATGAATCTTCACAAAAACTAAGACAGAAGCATTAATTTTTCACAAAAGTACACACGTTAATGCATCAGTTTCACTTTGATGAAGCTGATATGACCAAAATGTGAGCAAAATTTCGAAGGAAAATATTAGGTCCGCATGCCCTTTTTTCTGAAGCCTGTATTTTGTGTCAAAGCCTGGCGAATGAAAAGTGGTCCTACTGATAGATACAACTACTTTCCAGCTGACAATAGTTTAGCGTTTGGTTGTTAAGTGGCAGTGAGAACGAAGCAACTTTCAGGATCATAGGTGATAAGACTCAACAAACGGCTTCAAATGACATAAATGAGGAAAATTTAGATTTGGCATATGTTGAAATTAATGGGACTATGAGAACCTATAGCTCGCGAACATTTTGCTAGCTATAAAAATTCATCAATTTTACATCCAAATAATTTTTCATAAATTTCATTTGAATAATCATGTATGTCTGAATGAACATAAATTCGGCATGACTTTTTACTCGCCACCTGATTGGCTGTGGTGGAGACATCAAACTATGAAAAAATCCCGATACCGGAATGGAGCTAAAAGAAGGCTTTTGGATGGCCAGGGGGCCAAGGACCTTATTTATGAACACGTCGCCCGGACTAGTAACACCGCTATGCTGTGGTTGCGGTGCGCCGTTTTTACCGTTTCCGTGAGCTTTTAACTTAGTTTCATTAATGTATAAATATACTTTAAGTAAACTTGCAACTCGAATGCAATGGAAATTATGTGTATTGAGAACATGGAGGAGAGCTTATGCCGCCGACGATTGTCTTACAAACAAATCAGAAGTTTGCGCGTTCGTAGTATGAAAGGTGTTTTTGCCGCAGTGAATTTAAGCATAAAGTAATTGTCCAACATAGTTCGGACTAGTTTTATCCCTTTGAGATTTTGTGAATGCACATGGAAGAAAATAAATACATGGTATTTAAAATGGTATGAATACGTTGAACGTACTGCTAAATTTATTCGATTTTTTTCTTAGAAAGCATAGGGTTCAATCTAGAATTAATATTGAGCGTGTTTATTTGTTGGGCTTTTTATTACATTTCTATGGCCAGCTACTTTGAATATAGAGATTATCAATACAGATTGATGATTTGAAATTGGTTTTGACATTTTGCATGCTTTAACTGTTCTCAAAATTGTAAGTTCTGGTTCCATACGCATTGCTTGGGCACAACGTAGTGAGTTCGTTCCTAACCAGCATGTATACTTCTTGTACACATGCGGCTCAAAACTTATAGCAAACTGGACTGATTTAATTTGAGTAAATTTTCTCTATCTCGCCATATGATAGACATTGCTATCATACGAATACATTGTCATGCTAGAATGTTCCTTTCAAACATACGACTCAACACATACAAAAAGTAGCGATCCACACTTAGGCCAATTTTATAGGTTTATATTGCTAAGTCGAACCTCTTCAAAGCGCTTTTTATTCCACGATGGAAGGAGTCTACCCACTTATCTTCCATGTACTTTGGTTTGGGTGATGTTTCTTAGGACATCAGCCAATAAATTTGAAGGCTGACTTATGGATGGCGCCACTACTGACAAATCCATATTATTTTTAAAAAGTACAAAAAGTATCAACCTTTAAACGATACGAATTTAAACGATCTGAATTATTTGAGTGAATCATGTTTCTTTTATTTTCAAAATAATGGACTCAAAACAATTTCGTGTCTTCATTTATCAGTTTATCGATAGACAAAAATGCCGTTACAGCAAAGGCTTAGTGTGACTTTAAACGTGGTCGTACATATACAGTTGAGCATTGTGGACGTCCAGTCAGGTGATCACACCGCAAAACATAAAAAAAATCCACAAAATCGTTTTGGCCAACCGTAAAATCAGAATGCAAGAAATAGCTGAAGCTGCTAAGATATCAAAAAGCAGTGTTTACACTATTTTCAATAAACATTTAGGGTATGCGAAACCTTTTTTTGAAAACAGTCCCGCATGTAGATGGTTCAGCAGAGCATTGTTTGGAGGTTTTGATAAAATGGATTTTTTGCGTTAATATATAACAGTGGCTAAAATATGGTTAGACCACTACACTCCAGTACAGTCGGTGAACTTTGCTCAAAGCACCGAAAATCGCAACAGTCAGGGATTTTGGGATGCACATGGAATAATATTCATCGATTATATTGAAAAGGGAAGAAACATTAATAGGAAAAATTGTATCGAGTTATTGGTGCGCTTGAAGGACCACAACTGCAAAAAATGGCCACATATGATTAAGAAAAAAGTATTTTTCACCAAGATAATGCACAGTGTCACAAGTGAATGGCATCAATGGCACACACGCACGAATTACACTTTAAATTGCTTCTGCATTCAGCAAATTCTATAGATTTGGCCCCTAGCGGTTATTGGATCATTGCAGACCTTAAAAAAATGCTCCAGGTACAGAAAATTGACCCGAAAGAAGGAGTGACTGTTAAAGCTAAAGCTTGTTTTGAGGCAAAAGATAAATTATTCTAAAAAAAAAAAACTATCGAAAAGTTAGAAGAGCGTTGGAATGATTGTATGACTCTTGAAGGTAACTATGCTGATGAATAAAGCCGAACTTGGCCAAAATATTGTGTTTTTATTTGTCAGCCTCAGGACATAGTGACCGATTTTTTAATTATGTTACTTAGAAGCTTGTCCAACAGGATGGACCATCTCGATTTACGGTATAGACAGCAGTCCAAATCAGGATTGTATGACGTTTTCGTGAATGGTTGTGAAAGTTGATGTCTTTTAGTTCGGGACGCAAAACGCGTGAGTATAGGCAATATGATTTTTGATGAATAATGTTATTCTTGATAAATTATTGACTATCATACCAATAGATTTTATAAATTGGAAGTAGGAAAATTACGTATGACAGATATCAGCCCTACATTGTTATTGTGAAGAACAACTTCATGCTATCTGAGCAATTTCGATTTGAAGTACCTGAATCAATTCAAGGAAAAAAATAAAGATTAACGTGATGTTATTCTTTGAAACTGAATTCTCTCCAGTCTCAAATCTGAGGGGTTTATTAACCCTTCAGAAAAGAGAATGTTTTATCTTTTTCGAGCAACTTGAATTTTTTCGCCACTATTTTCATAGGTTTATGTAACTTGAATCAGCAAAAAAAGTAGTAATAGTGAAAATATCAGTTAACGTAGTCTATCGCCAAACTAGATCTAATTAGAATAGAAAGAAACTTGCTAATATGTTTTGCATACATACATTTTAATATTAATAATATTTATATTTTTTGTGGCAACAATGATAGTTACGGCAAAACGAAATTGAATTTAAATTTTGGCATAGTATATTTGCATACAAGAAAACATCATATTCATCAAAAAATATAAAGCAAAGCAGAACCTGCCCTTTTTCAGGCTTACGTTAAGCCCAGCTGGAACTTTCGACAAATTTTTCTATGCTGGAGTCAAAGGGCGGTGCAAATCCCTATATCCTGACAGTTTACAGACATAATCTCCTCCTCCTGTATTATGTTAACATTGCGGCTTTTGTGTGTTCATGATGGAAAAAAATAAGTACTGCCCCATATTGTTTTCAAGGAGTAAGTCCACTTTATTTTTTTCAATGACAGATCCACGCCTGCCACACAGAGCTAATAAAGTGGCACACTAGTAACCATCGGGTGGAAACCAGTGAGGCTAATGAAGATTAGGGACTTTCACGGCCCCTGCGAGGCCACGTTCCTCTATCGATATTAATTTTTTTTTCTTGGTCTTATTATATATTATATTATTTATAGGCAAGGAGGCTGTTTCTTATTTAGGAGGACTATCGTGGCAGATGAGTAAATGTTGAATTGGTCACTGATAATAGTCACGTACCGCAGCTTTATTTTCAACTTTATCAAGGTATTGAAGAAATTATTATTCGACCTTCGGAAAATGGAACTTTAGGCGCCACTTTGGCCTAATCTTTTGCAAATAGGTCATGAGATACAGCTTTGGTAAGTTGGAGTAACACACCTTTTATATTCCTTACACTGTAGTCCCGAACTAAACCTCACTTTCTCCAGAAAAAAGTTCAATTTTATGGGTTTCGTGATTTTTTTTTCAAATGTTTAGCCATACATAAAAGTAAGTTAAATCCCTTCAACCATTTTTGGTGACCGTTGTGGTTTCAGCTAGAATTAAATCAAGGCTCTCTGGATGCCTTAAATAATTCAAATTTGCCAATGCCAATCAAGTTTTGATTCCGGAAGTTTCAATTTTGATGCTAGAATAGTCGTCCAAATCAAAACATTACTTTAAAATAGAAATTGGCTTGTGGTTGATGTTTAATTTATTCCGGAAATTTTGCTCTAATTGCATACAAAGCTTGAATGATACTTTATGCATCAAAATAAATTAAATCCTTTTAACAAATGTTGAAAGATATGTGACAAATTTGATAATTTTGGTAAAATGTATTGGGTATAATGAAATAAAAAATATCAAAATATGATCCACAGAAGACCAAAGACGCATTGTTTTTTAGAACCATTTCTCTTATGGGAAATTAATTGTTATGGAGCGTATCGCCTTACCTATGACGGTGTGACATTTTGGCCCGCTAAAAGTTAATATTATAATGTGCACAATTGATGATTGATTGATTGTTTTTCTGATATTGATGTTTAGATGGTTCTTTCAATCCAAAAAAGTAGTGATAGAAGAGTTTGTTTATACACATTTTACTGCATGATGTTTGAATTTCATGGTAAAAAGAATATTTAGTCTCGGAAATATGTAGCCATTGATGATGAATAGAACCAACAGAAAAAGTAAAATGTGTGCTAACACACTTTATACTGTGAAAGACAAAAATCTACAAGGGATATTATTTCAGATTCTACTCATCCGACTCAACACGAAGAGTGCTTTCATGTTTATCCTTCTATTATGAGCAAGGCGTTAAATTTTACGTTGAAAAAAGTAACGCACAAACTTGGAGCCAACACCAAATAAAATTTCACAGAAAAAAGGCATAAAATGAAAATTATAGGTAAGTTAATAATAAACCAAATCAAACATAATAATTCAAATATTCAATAATTCAAGTGCAATTTATCTCAAGTTAGTTTGATACTGACAGATTCTTTCATTAAATATGATCAGCGAACTGTGGCTTAGCTTTAATCAGCTATTAATTGATTTTGAAATTTTAATTTGAAAAGAAAACATGATGGGCCAAAAGAGAGTCCTTGATGAAGTATTTAGACTTCATATTAATACGTCGAAATGTACCACTTTTATATTTTTAAAATATTAAGTATACAAAGCAAAACCAAAATTGGCTCAATCGAATGAGAAACATTGTTTGAAAGGGAGCTTTATGTCATTACTGAAATCGATCCATTGTCAGCATCATTTTCTCGAATATTTTTTTTAGAACACTAAGCAGACTACAAAATCACCAAACCAACCAAACTATCCTGGCCACCCTTGATCAAATAAAATTCCATTTTCCCTATCATATCACTCATATGATACCCACAATGCCATTTCATTCAGCAGCTTGAAGCATAAAAGGATGTATCTTAAAAACATCTGTTGTCACATCATCGCAACTAAACTTATGCCCACACATCAGCAAATTGCCAATTTCCTTTTTGTTGGTTCAAGGAAAACAGAACAACAAACGCAAGATCCTTATGAACTCTTTAGGCATGTTGTTAATCTTTACTTCATAAAAAAAGATACCAAGCGTTTACCACTACAAAATACTACCCGGAAACGACACTTTCGATTTGTTTCGTTCGAAGCGTTCAAACCCTTGACGAGCTTGGAAGAGATTTTCTTAATTTGTACCAGAAAAGTGACATTTCGATTAACGGTTGACTGCTTGATTTACAACAAAAACACCCCATCTTCAATATATCCGCACTTGCTCCCATTTTTATATTCACTTCGTTGTTAACGTTTTGTGCTTAATTTATTGATTTCAGTGCAACAACGGTGCGACGGCATTGTTCCCATAAAAATTAATCCTCAAAGTAGAAACACAAACAGTGCAATTAGTTGAACCCTTCGTCCTATTTTGATGATATTTTGTAGTGTTCTGCCGGAGTGAATGGCAGCTCCAGATAAGATGCGGAAAAGATAATGGGGAAAATAACACAAAAATCCTTTGAACTGTGAGTTTGCGTGTATTATGCAGCTGAATTAACATTGTGGATGAATGATAGATATTTCTAAAGAGAAAAAATATCGATCCACCCGTAAATTTCCTCGGGATGATGAATGAGCGTTGGATAATTATTAAATGCAAAATGCAAAATTGTTGGACTAGAACATGATCAAAATAAGATAAACCAACATTAGATTTGTTGACATAAATATGGTAGGTAGTTGTTAAATTGAATGACGTTAACAAGCAACAGTAAAAGCTATTTTTAGGGCAAATTACGTTCCAATAGTTTTTGGACCATAAAAACTAATCATAAAACTAAACTACATCAGAACCAGCTTTGATCATAAAAAATTAGCGTTAAATCTGAAAAACAAAACACAAATCTTAACTACCCACCTATTAACATCAAATCGAACAACTACCCCTGCTTTCAAACATTTCGTTCCAAACTAATCAAATTCCGACCAACTAAATCGCTACCCATTGTACCAATTTGCCATTCAAAAAATTTCTTATCCGCACATGCACTAGATCCGATTCACATTCGAAAGGATGTACACGATTTAATATCCTTTGTTGTTGTTCCGAATAGCACGTGGATTAGAAAGGACGGCAATTTTCAAAATCAAACAATCCTACATTAAGCTGTGCACTGGATAATAATAAAAAACCGTCCAAGTCCGATAGCTCCGTTGAACAGAGCCACGACAAAAAAAATACGGACATTTCCCTGAAAGTGTAGATTGTATGCGAATCGGCTGGAAAAAAGGATACAACCCCATCGTATCATACATACAACAACGTGATGTACCAATAAACACACGAGCAATGGCATTAAAGAAAGAACGTAACTTGGAAAACGAATGCAATTCAGGGTAGTCAAGGGTAAGCTGCACAACTGTGTATGCATATTTGAAAGGACTCTAAAGGGATAATCACCCCTATACACCCATCATTACTCTTAACTTCGACGGAACGAGGACAACGATCGAACAAACGAATGAACGAAAAATAGGGATTTTTTACATGACGAATCCTATTCGCTCTAATAAGAGGTTTGCGAATGCCAGGACGAGTTTCTATGCATGCGATGAAAGGACGTTCAACTGAACAACAATAGGAACGCATCGTAAAAATCGATAGTGTCAATTCATGTACAACGGCGTACACGGTGGCGGTGCGTTGTCGTGAAAACGTTTTATGTATTAGAATGGCAGGCGTTCATATGGCGCAATTCGATAGGGATTTGGGTTCTACGATGTCTGCGCTTGAGGATATTTTTTCATAGAGCATTGCGGTCTAAATGCCAAGGATTTCCGGTGTTGAACTGATGGAGTCTGATTAGAAGAGTTTGTAGGTTGCTACGCCAGCCACGGGAATGCATGCACGATACGTAATTGAGGATTACGAAGAAATTGATGTAATTATTGGCATCCTGCTGTGATTGTATTTAGGGTTTCTTTTATATGCTGAAACGTTTGATTTGCTAATATTTGCTTTTGTGTCATTATTAGTTCTCAACACTCAACGAAACTCAGTGGATATTTGAATTAAGCGGAATGACTCATTGCAATCTACGAAAAACGATTTTTTTCTGTTTTATGCTTCTATCTTTCAATTTCTCTTAAAAGTGCTGCGATTAGAAGCGCTCAGTATCATGCTTAGCATTAAAAACTTTAATTGCGCGAAAGATTAAGTTAAACTTCATACAAAACTTCATATCAGGGCTGCGATCATATTTGTGATTAAACTATTGGCTGGCAGGATAATAAAAAAACAACACTTTTTCTTAAAGGAACAAATAGTTTTAACCCTTATTTTGCCTTAAAATTATATATGCATGTACTGTACGTATTTGCTCATCTGGAGTATCAGCAGTGTAGATAGTCTTTAGTCGTGTCATAAATATTATGTTCGCCTATAAGAAATTCAATATCTACTTACATGTTACCGAGTCTGGTTCTTAGATACATAGTTATTAGTATGGTAGTCAGTTAAATATCCTTAGCGCATTCTAATTCGGTGATGATTTGGTCATAACACTATTAGCCGGTATACTCGATGTTGGTTCGCCAGCCTCTGCATACAAACAGGAGCTTTCGCTGCACGAACACGAATCACCGTCCCGAGAACTGCAACAATCACTGCAGTTCCGTTGATCTGTGTCACCACAAGAGCAGGACGATTTCAGCATCAGTTCGCGTTCAGTCTCGTCGGATTCTTGGAAGCCGTTGTTGCCGTTACAACGATTTAGAATATAGCTACCGGACTTAAGATTATCGTGACTATTATCGGCGGAATGTTGAAGACTGTGCGTTGCACCTGGATGCGGCTGTTGATGCTGCGAATGTTGATGGTGCGAGTGTTGCTGCTGATGGTGAGGATGATGCTGATGGTGATTGTGATTGTGATAGCTGTTGTGCGCATGATGATGTCCTTGATGGTTGTTGCGTAACGAGCTATCCGAACAGTCTGAGGAACATGTGTAAATTTGATTTTGATTAGAACTATTAGGTAATGGCTGGTACCATTCAGGATTGGGCAGTTGAGGTGATGTTAGAGCGTCACAGCTGGTGCAACTTCTGAAAAGTAAAGGAAAGAATATATAAGAAATTGAACAAATATTAAAAACAAAACTTATCGAATAAATGATAAATTGATAGGTTCTTTATTGCTTAAAAAATTGTAAAATTATTAATTTTGAAACATTTGTTGAATCAAACTTCAAGACTGATCAAGACTGATGTAGTAAATCATCATAGCATCCCAGATTTTGGTTTTTTGATATCCTTCGATTTTAAAAAACTATATAACTTCAGTATCTTCTCACCAAAAATTCAATTAAATACACAATACAATAGTGTTGAGAGCTTATTTCCCAAAGCATCTCAACCTCAAAATATACATCTGCTTTTCTCTTCAATTCAATTCAATGTGGAAGTTTGGACGGTTGAAAATTTGTTTGTGCCAAATCGAATGTTGAACGAATCGTTGAACAGTGACTTAATTCAATAATAAGGTGATTTTTTCTTTAAAATAAACTAGCAAAGTTGGTTCTACTAAAACTAAAACTAAAATTGAAAAAAAAAATCGTTTTGTCCAACGAACTTATCGATAAGTGAACAACGAATAGATGACGAGATTGTTTAAAACGTGTCAATCTTTCACTACAGAGTATGCCGTTATGATTGATGCTTGAAAATCTAGTTAACACTAACGAAACACTCCATAGAACCATTCTATTTAGATGCGCCCAACGTGGGCTAAAATGTAGGACATTTACTGAAATTCGATTCATATCCGATAATCATGCTAGGCCTGGCTGGAGAACTAGCTTTTATTCAAAAGAAGGAATCATTATTTTGGGTTTTGATGTTTTTTTTTGTACATTTGCATCAAAAAGTAGAGCATGGATAATATGGAAGATTCATCTTTCGAATGATGGAAGAAGAGTTAAACCGACTGTGCAGTCCTAATCTCTAGACGTGAATCGGCTAGTTGCCCATGAAATCGGATGGGATTGAAGATTTTATGATTTTGATGCTCCATTTTTACTGATTAGCTAAGAAAAATCGCATTTAAGTTATAAAATTCTAAAATTGTAGGTATTATGTGAAAAATTATAAAAACAAAAAAACGAATTGAAAAAAATGTGTAAAATGATACACGATTGAATTATGAATAACAAACGGATTCAATGAGATTATTTTAGAAATGCGCAATTTGATCTAACAGAAATCTTCCGACAGTACTGATGCATTTAAAGGGGTATTCTGGTCTAGAAATTTAATCAAACCGATTTTTTTTTGTTTGCATATTTTCAAAGTTTAGACCTTTAAGAATAAGCTTTTAAATGGATTTTCGGAAAATCGAATTATTTTTGGAGTAACAGTTATTTTTGTGACACGACGACTAAGCTAAAAAACGCGATCATCAAAGAATTAACTGCTCTGAGCTACGAGCTTCTCAGGCTTCTAAAAATGTTTGAACTGCTCGTATGACTGAAAGAGCTGCCGAAAATCTAGCTTTTGAAGTTGAAGAAGGAACATTGCATGAGACGGGGATCTCTAAATAAAAAAATCGAACTATAACATACCATTAAACGACTCAGACTGCCCGAAACAAGATTCCAAGCTTTAAACGCGGTTTTTTCGAAACTACTTTTTTCGATACGGTTGACATGATATCTCTAGTTGTAAGGGACCGATTTTGGTAAAATTTCGCACAAACCCACTTAACACTATAAGATTCGGTATGACGCAGGAATTTTTGAAATTTGTTTTTCTACTATTTATAAAAAAATTCTGAAAGTTGAAAAAATGAGGGCGAAAAACGACTTTTTTTTTACATGGCCGCCATTTTGTGAAAAACAAAGTTTTTTCAAATTGCCTAAGTCAGACTAATTCCATATTCTTCTTTTTTACAGAATTCACCAAAAATGTATATTTCAGACCACCAGAAATGTTGGAATCATGTCAACCATGAAACAAGTATTTTCGCCGGCCTGTATCTACATCAATTTCTATTTTTTTTAATTTTTTCAATACATTTTTATGCTTTCAAAATGTTAAAAAAAACTGAACAAAAAATAGATAGCAAAAATGTTTCTGTTTTCTTTATTGCATCCGTAAAATCACCTCAAAATCGAGCCTCTAGACCAGAATACTACCTTAAGAAGCAGTAATTATCAAACGTTGCTTTGAATAAGATTCAGATAAGAGAAGATTTCAGTGTAAATTTCGTCAAAATTCGGTGACTGAATCAGAATTTAAGGGGCCAAAAGCCGCTATTTTTCTTGGTGTTTTATCAAGATGGCACCACTGGCACAGAATCGCCCACATCTAAAAATCGTTTCTATCAGACCTGATCCTATTTAAGATCAATGAATTCTGTAAATTTCAACTGTATCTGATAATCGGGTCGTGAATTCCCGTAAACAGAATTTTTTGATGCTAAAAATATAGGTAAAGTGGGGAAGGGTTACAGTTCTTGTCCGATGTAGAATTTCAAAAGTTTTACTTTGACTGTGTAGACAAATCATAAGATTTGTATGAGTTGCTAATTTTCCTTAAAAATTACGATCTTTCAAGAGAGTCGATGGCTTGAAGGTTTTCACTTTCAGCGCCTGCCGTAGCTACAGGGTTGCCAGCACATTCATACAACTTAGTAACAACTTAGTAACATGAATATGTTCTGTAAGTTTTATAACGATTCAAAAGCTCCGTTGAGTTATCGCTCATTTTAGGCACCTAGCGCACATATAGGGTTTAAAATTTCCAAAACCTTATCAAATCTTTATTAAAAAAACCTTGGAAATTGATTGCACAAGCTTAGATTTTTTTTAAACTATTTTTTATAAAATAATAGGCATATTTAAAATATCACTAAAATAGCCACTGGCGTCAGAGGGTGAAACAAAATTAATATTTGGTGAAATTTGAACCTATTCTGCATATGCATCAATGTATCCTGAAAATTTCAGCATAAGCGGATGGTGCGTTCCCGAGAAACAGTCAATCAAGCCGCTGAATATATGTATACATATATATATATATATATATATATATATATATATATATATATATATATATATATATATATATATATATATACATATATATCGTCGCTGTAAAATCAAACCGGCATATCTGCAAAAATTGAGTTTTTGAGTTTTTGGTATCAAAAAATTCCTTATTTTCTCCTCTATTTTTATGTCGCACCGGCATATCGTAAAGTTGAATAAAAACCCGTCTAATGGTTTTTTGCCGCTTTGCATTCACGTGGAAATAGCCCACATGCGAAAACTTTAAAGCGCTCTAGCGAAGAATGTGTATTTTGCAGATATGCCGGTTTGATTTCACAGCGACGATATATATACATATATATATATACATATATATATATATATATATGTATATATATATATATATATATATATATATATATATATATATATATATATATATATATATATATATATATATATATATATATATATATATATATATATATATATATATATATATATATACAAATATGCATTTTCGGCCAAACCGATTGAATACTAATGTTCTAAAAATACCCCACCCTTAAAATAGTGTCAAAATTCAATTACTTACTTACCTTCCATTATTGCACCTTTGCGAATGGTTAACTGGCTGGTAATCAGACATTGCATGCCGAGGTGGCGGATAGTGGATATGAAGACTTCGAGGCGGGATTGGATTCGTTGATTGTTGCGGAGGAGGCTGTGGATAATATGGTATCGGTGGCGGTAATTGACTTGTCGGTGTTATTTGATAACGACTATGACTGTTTGGATGCGTTGCATTCGTTGGATATGGCATTGGATTGTTATAGTAGTTTTCTTGTCGATTACAATATTGACTTGGGGGTGCTGCCCCCCACGATGAAAAACCACCAGACGAGCCACTGTGTTGCGATGAGTTCATTGTGCTGTTGAAAAAATAAATTGAACTCGATTAGTTTTCATGTTATTTGATTTCAAATAAAGTAAATAGATTTAATTAATTTTATCTGTATTGTTCGCTTGAAATAATCATAACTAACCACCAATTGTAACAGTGCTTTAGATAGTTCAATAATTTAATCGAGACGATCATTTTTAATTATAAAATCACCAATAACATATTAAAGCTTTCATACATTGAATTTACAACTATGTTTTTTTTTATTTATTTATGTCGAATCGACAGTTATCTGCAAACTTTCAAAAGATAATTAATGCTTCAAATATTTTTTCAAACATTTACTAAACTTCGAAAATCATTTTAAACTTATTAAATTTCCTTCGACTATCATTCCTTCCAATATCATCCCGGTCACTAATGAAATTCATTGATTCTGAGCGAAATGGAATTATGTGCATAATTAAATATTCATCCCTGATTACTTTAGAAAACTATTCAACCCGGATCATGGCCTGTACATCTCAATTGCATCAAATTCTTTTCAATAAATTCTCACTTTGTACACTGTTAAATTCAACGATTTTTAGGAATCCGAAAAGGACCCTTTGTTCCTGGTAACAGAATCTGATGTTAAAGATTTGAAAGAAATACTTTGAGATAGGAAGCTGTCGTAATTAGATTCCACTTTGAACAATGTCACCCTTGAATGAAGCTTCCTCGTCAAAAGGTCAATGGCGTCCAAGTGCCACGTTCAGTGTGTAAGGTTAAAAGTTTGCAAACAAAAATATGTTGACGTGGATTGGAGAAGTTGCCTATGGCGAAGAAGTAGAAATGAGTCTCCAAAATGTCTACGAAGTAGATTTACACTGAATTTTTCGAAAGGGATGAGATTTTCATAGCAGCATTTTCCAATTCATTTTTCGCTTTAAAATTTAAAGACAACAATTTTAACGGATATATTAATATCGATCTAAAGAAGCCATATATGTTTCTATTTTCTAACAAACACCTGTATTTCGCGGACAATTCATCCTTTTCTATACTTTCTTGCAATTCCTTTTAACAAAATGGATTTTAAATTGAAAATTTATTGCTAAACTTCTATTCTACTGAAAATTAAATAAAAATGGTATGGTACGTTTTTATATTACAAACTATACCTTACATACTTCACTCCATGCTTGCAATCAACTTACTTCTGATGCATCGACATTCCTGATCCTGACTTGGAACTTTTCCGGCTCGACTGAGGACTTCCGGGAGCATAGCATCCTCCGCCAACATTGCTGCCGTCAGCTCCTCCTCGCCCGCCAGCACCTACCGTTGTCGGTTGTCCTTGTGGTGCAGTCGGTGGTGGATGTTCCGGCGGTGGAGGCAGGAACTCTGACCAATTGATTGGAACTTTCGTAAGTTAAGTCAGTATAATCAGGTTAGGTACAGGATAACAACAAAAGTCGAGTGTGTGTAGATGAGAAGCAATTAAAGAGTTAATTGCCTACTTACCGGGCGGGTATTGATGATAGTTGTGTCCTTGCATGTGTTTACCGCCACCACTGCCACCTCCGCCACCGGGCTGAATGCCACCGTATCCTTGCGATGGATCGGAGTGTGGGCTATGGGTACCCGATGAACTTTGTTCAGTACTTGATGATGAGTTCTTCATGCAACTATCCGTTGATGAGGTTCCAATTATCATCGTTGTTGCATAGGGTGTCGGGTTGTCTGGTGACTGCAAGAGAAACAGACGTGATTTGAAAATTAAAGTGACAATTAAGGAACCAGCAGCAAAGACTTTATTATACTTTAATTATTTCAAAGGTTATTCACTTCAAACTTGGTAACAACAATAGATGAATTGATGTCAAAGAGTTAATACTTGCCTTCCGACAATTATAAAACGTGCTCATATTTCGAGTGTCCACTTCAGCGTAGTCGGTCCCGTTATCTGTGTAATTTGACTGCTGGCTGTTAGGGTTCGACAATAATTTCGTCTCGCTTAGACCCGAGTCTTTGTCAGTGTCAGCTGTCCGCCACCCTCTGTCTATCCACAGACTTTCTTTGCCATTTATATTCAGAGCGGTTATCTCGCTAGCACTAACAACTGGAAGAGCTAAGAACAATTAGGATAAGGATTAATCTACACTCTGTCGTTGAAACGATAAGACACCCTGACGAAGATGTCTGGGATCAGGCTATAAAGCTAAGAGCGAATGTTAGTGCGAAATAGTATTGTAGGTTATCTTTACGAGCCCCGTTGTGAATGCGTTGAAGATAAGCGTTAAAATGGTGTATGCCAATGACAGGATCAAATAATTTTTGATTTTTACGCGCGAAATTTTTAATTGAATTGGATATAAGATTAGTCCAACGACTTTATTTCTGTGATTCAAAGCCAATCGAGAGTGTTCTTTTTCATTTCACAACAGAGAGTCAGAAGATTCGTTTGGCCGAAATTACGAAACGACCCTAGCTTACCGCTCAAGTGGCCCAGTTCCTTTGTGAGTTGATGGCGGCGCTTGAAAAAGAGCATGGCGGCTGCCGCGGAAATCAAGATTGCCAGAAGCATTGTTATGACGAGTGCCATGAACCATGTTTCGTGGACCACGTTCGATTTTCGGTGCGTTGATGAGGACGAAGCATCGTCGATTCCGCTCAAGGATCCGCTTGGATGAGCACGGGGTGGTGAGATTAAGTGAGCCGGGTCCATCACAAGTGCTTTCTGCAAAATTGAACACAATTAATGTTAATGGCGTTTTGTCGCTTGCCACTCCCTCAAACGGACGACGTGGCACTTAGTCGTGGTGGTGGCACTCGAATAAATCACTTACAGGCAACGAGTATGGTCCCGGTCCGACCTGGGTACATGCAACTACCCGGACATTGTAAGTAGCTCCTGTTGTGAGATTGTTTAGCATCACGGACATGGTGGTGGCATTTAGTGTCATTTGGGCGAGAACTTTCGATGAGTTTCCAGCCTTCACCTAAGAATGTATAAAATTAAATACATTAGTCTGAAATGTTTGTTGTGACTGGATAGTTTTTGAACAGTTCAAGTTAAAATGTTTGGTCTTGTGGGAAAAGTGTGAATTATGTTTTTTTTATGAAACGGATCTGTCGTTGTTATGCAATAATATAATAGTAGTTACAAACGCGATCGGTCAAAATTATTCAAGGTTAAAATCTATTTTTTAAAAGTTGATTTTTAGAATTTTGTTTCAGGGCTTAGGCTCTTTAAATCATTTCAACTATTTAATTTTGATTTAAATATGGAAGTATCTGAAATTATTGACTAATCGAATTAGGCAGTTTTAATAATGATATTTGTCCGAAAATTCGGCGTGGAAAATAATTAAAGGTATAAATAGCTTCAATGATTCGAGTTCGAGGTCTACTTTTGATTCTTGAAAGAAAAACGATATTTTTGCGGTTATTTCTGGCCTTTCATCTGCCACTGTGAAATATTTATTTATGATTAACACTCTTAATTAACAGGCAAATCCTAATACAGAAAAAGACCCAATAAATTTTCTGTAGTGCGTACACTAAATTTGGTAAAAATACTCAAAAACACTACGGACGATAGAGAAAAACAGCTATAAAGATGTGGAATAATTGAAAAGGTTTGGAGCCAGAAAAAAAACCAGATTTTCTGACAGTCATTTAAAATGCATACAGGGTGAACTTTAACTTACAGTGTAAGACCATTTCAATTTGTTGACACTATCAAGAGCATTCAGAACCGAGAACGGAGTAAGAGAATAGCAGAAGGGGTGTTTTGTAGATGAAGGACATTTGACGATACTTCGCAGCATTCAGAGTAAGCGAATTTGCACCAGTTAACTAAAACATCAATCCAATGCATACCAAAAAGTTGGCACGAAACACGATTGAGGAAGAAAAGTTACGAGAAAAAACAGAAGTTATCGAGGCATTGAGTGCACTTTAAGGAGTAAAAAAAGTAAGCAAATAAATTGCAATAGTCTGAGGATTGGAGCAATAGCATCATCAATATGTGAAGAATCAGGAACTGAGGAATTGGAACACTTTTGTAGCTTCAAAACACAAACTACGGAATTCCTGAAGATCAGTGGGTGTCTTCTTCTGCTTTTCAGCATCAAACACTTTCAATGTGAACCAAGAATCATCATTAAGTTTAAAAGAACGTTTGATATCAATAAAGCGGAAGATAAGATTGGAACATAATGAGTAAAACTTTGACAATGTACGATCAATATCCTAACTTTTGAAAAAGGAATACAAATTTTTATTTTTTGTAGTACGGTATCCTGACCGTCCTTCGGAGAAAAGCAAATCACTCCGAAGTTCTCCGGCTACAACCTTCCACCAAAAGAGACACCACGAGAATCGGATAAGACTGATTGATAAGACTGATTTCAGTGGACATTTTCGGAAAATCAGCTTTATAGAAATTATAACGCTGGATAGAAGGACATTTATTACTTGCCTGAAAGTTAAGGTCAGCATCAACCAGGAGTGGAGGGTGATTAAGATCAGGCTGCAAATATAGGAAAAGAGCAGGAGAGTGAGAAAAGAAATCTAAACGAATGCCAGAAGGAACTAAATTGTGGATTTTGTTGTCGCTATTGCGAAAGTAATCAATTTGAGAACAAGAACAAAGTGAAAGGTAGAAGTTACAACAGAGAGGTGATGGTAGGATAGTAAACAGAGGTTATTGGAGTCCCACTCCACAGAAAGCATGTTGAAGGAGGAAACTTAAGAGGGGAGTTGTAGGAATGAAGCTAGAAAGTTCAACAAAAAACGGAGTGACAAGAAAGGAATTCTTTATTCCGAATATTGTCAGTAAGTCAAGTTTCCGTGAAACAGATAATATGATGAAGGATAAAACCGCGGACATTTTGGTTATAAATACAGAGCGAAGAACATCTAATAGTTAGTCATGTAATATTTGTTTGACGCTGCTCTAAAATTTTTTAGGTTAACGTAGTCTAAACTCTTTGTCGAGAATTCCAGCAGACCAAAACTCCGGGGCAAGTGCGATGTCTAAACAAGCAGATAAAACAACAATTAAAGAGGTAATAGCTCTATCCAGTGATTTGTCAGGTTTGAGTTAAACGCAGAATAAAATGCTTGGTAAAAGGCTAAGCTTAGACGTAATAAATTTCAAGATGACCTCTGCAGCTACTCCATAAACCACACTAGGCAAAGCAACAGGCATACAACACAATGCAAATACCTGTTTATCAGGAACGGTGACAAAGCTAGACTTATCATCGGAATGCTGGGTGCATGAGGAGTAACGACGCTATGCTGCGTTTGTCGCTAACGATGAGGCTTAGTTTGTGGTTTAGTTTGTGCTTGTGTACTCGAGCTACTCTGATGAAGATCCACATGTGACACCAACTCCGCTGATGTATGAGGAGCCAAGCCAGCTTGAGCTGGGTTAAAAGTATTTGCCTTTGGCTGCGAGTGCAGATTCGACCTGGTAGAGGACTTGTAGGACAAACAGATGAAATGGGAGGTGAGATCGTTGCCACATTATAGACGGTCATTGATTTTTGCGATATTGACGTCAACGCAAATTTAAAGAGCAAATTAGTTAAATGAAACCTCAAGAGCAGTAAAGTTGTGAAGATTGGTTCTAAGTGTTTCAACGTAGGTTAAAATGAAGTCTTTCCGGTTTTGAAGTCTTTCCGGTTCGCGATTGGTGTAAGGTACTGGTGTTAGCGCAGGATCTTTCCACACAGTAATAAAATTGGATTATAGTCGAGTTTGAATATTTTCAGCGGTAATAAAATCATTTCCATTGGGAGGGTAATAGAAACAACCTCCATGTAAGCAGGATTATTATCCGCAAGACCTGAAAAGGAAGACGTTTATTTCAGACATATGCTGGAAAATCGTTGAGGCAATTGATTCGACATCAATGCTGTATCACGTTCGGAATCAGAAAGAATACTAAAAGATCCTGTTTGAGTTGTGTGTTGATTATTTATAATAACAACTTATTGAAAGCCCGTCAGGTACGAGTCGAGGATAGACGCTTCAGTAAAATAACTAGAACTCGCAATTATGACTCGTTAGACCAATACAATGATTTTAATTTTCAAAAAATCGTTATATTGGGAATATTGTGGACTTCACAGAAGCTAAATCTATGAGAAATATGAAGGAATACGGGAATTGACGATGATTTATAAAGCTATAAGTTTAGGAGTGGTAGTCAGAAAGATTATGTGCTCTATTTTTTGTGAAGAAAGCCGGAAAGCCTGAAAAATGATCATTTAATACATAAAATTTCATGACGACAGCCGGTCTGAGATGCTATATTTTCATTATAGGCAAAACAAGGAAAAAGGATACATTATTTACCTACGTAAATTGGTGACGAAGAATTGAATTTTTGAAAATGACCGAAACGTACTTTCACATGATTCGGAAATCAGCAGGCAAAACAACATCTCCTATTAACGCTTTTTATAAGCAATTTGAAGAAAATAATTGCTATAAGCTACTACATACACAAAAGGTATGTGTCGAAATTATGCTAGCCAGAAAAGTTCAAAACGTAAAATATTTTCGTTTTATTTCTTTTTAACAAATTGTTAAGCACTTCTAGAGCTGAATCTCTCTACAGATCATTCGTTAGGGTTGGTTTCTTTGCCGTAACTAAGGTAGTTCTTTATTTGAGTAGCGTGAAAATTGAATATTTGAGAGGTGCAAGTATTGTCAAAGTTGACTGTGGTGGTGTGTTACTAAAAAAAAACTGTTTTTATATCGAATTGAATGAGAAGAAATTCAAATTTTGTAGTGTCTCGGAAAACAAGTTATAATAACTAAACTTTTTGGGAGTTAAGGTTTTTTTTCCTTCAAACCAATTTTCGTAAATAATTTTTTAGAAAAAAAACTAGCAGGAATTGCCACCTCAAATATTGTGTTTACAAAATTTTTCCTCATTGCACATGGTGAACACTCTTATTTGTTTCATCCGATAAAAAATCTTCCAAATAATTAAGTGGATCTAACAGTGAATTAAGGCTTACTAATTTTGAAATTCATTATGTTTTCTTTTGATCGCGAAAACTGCAGGTATGTTCAGTTTAATTCTCAAAATTATTTTTTTTTTGCAAATTTGGTCATCGTCTAGAGATTATTTAGTGATTAACGTTAAACTCCTGATGAAATTTTGAGTTAATTTTATCCCAGAAACACATTTTGATGATAGTTTTGGATTTTATCGAAATTAAGACTCCGTAAAGTAAAAGAAAGAGCTTAAAATTGGGTTGGTTTTGATTGTAAAATCAACATTTCTATAGGCCAATTTTAAGCAATACATATGTAGTTATCTCTAATTAAAATGACCATTTATTTTCATTTCGGTAGGCTAACTATAAATATTTTTAATTGTAATATGTATCAATGTGGTTATTAATCACATTGGCTACTTATAGCTATAACTTTTATTCAGAGGAAAAACTCCTCTAATTTTTACTTTGTAGCAACTTTGAAAGACCTTTATTTACATTAATGAAAAATAATTTATCAGGAAATTAGTATGAAAAACTCAATTGTCCAGAGTTTAAAGCAAGAATGACCAGCCAAACGAAAATGTTTTTTTAGCTCAATCTTCCTAAATCTAATACTTTTTTACTTCGCTTTTACATCCTATGCATTTATAAATCTATTTCGTTCAACCATTTTAACACTAGCCAGTTCAGAAACACGAAACGTAGCAACTACACTATTTTAGGTGCAACACGATAAAACAGTTAGAATAATATGTTGCTTCATAAAATATTGCTGCTGCAAATACAACGTTCACTTTCACACAAAATTGGCTCCTCGTTGCACTGACTAGCGATACAATGCAATGCCAGCTATGCAATACGGTTCTAGTGAACGTTGTGTTGACTGTCGTCTAAAATTGTATCTCATTCCAATTTACCTGAATTTTATAGCCCAGAAGAATTCCATTATGGTGCTGCGGCGGTGGGGGTTGCCATTTTACCCAACCAGCTGTTAAATTCAACATTCCCGTTTGAACATTGTCTGGCGGAGCGGATGGAACTATCCAGGACAATAACGATGATACGATACGGTACGTTATGGTGAGATGGCGAGACGATGATAGTTGTGTATAAAAAACATAAAATAGAATTGAGAAAAATATGAGATTGAAAAAATGATTTATTTCAATTTAGTTTCTAATATTATTTTTGAAGAATGCAAGTGGAAGGAGCAATTGCATTTTTCAAGACAAAATATTTATTACTGTGCTCTATTTAGTTTCAGTTGCTTGAGAATTTGAAATGAAATCCAAGCATTAACTTAACATACAAATGTAAAACAACAACATGGAATTTATTTCAAAAGATATATGTATGTACTTTATTGAAGATTGACAATTGTATCTTAAATATTTTTTTCATAGCAACACACAGCAATGGATGTAGAAGAAAGAAACACATATTTCAAATATGTTTATTTACTTCTACTGTAAGAAAATTTATTTCAAGAATGTGAACAACCCTCCAATGACAAATAACATTTTTTATTACACTCATATCAAATCACTACATCCAATATATTCTTTCTCACCAAAAACCAATCGAAACTGATTATTTATCATACCTACAATGCTGTTAACTTACCATCCTCGAATGTTTGAACCAGCTTTGAATTGCTCGGTTGTCCCTCCAACGTACGATAGAACGGTGCAATGAAAAATTCATATTTTGTGAACTTTTTCAAATTTGACACGACATGAGATTCGAGAGATGGATTCAGTACCGTCATAATATTGTACTTCTGTGATCCGCCACTCACATCACGAAATCGAATGTAGAGACCCTGTTGATAAGAACGTCGATGAGAATGGCAACGAAAGTGAATGAAATGATGGCAAATAAAAAGATGGTCCAATAAAAACATGTATAGTTGCAGCATTTGCATTTATTTGAAGTGGAATATGAAATTTAGATAGTTTCGCTGAGATGACTAGTGATAAGGGTGAGTGTCCTAGTTTGCGACAGTTTTGTAACTTACCTCGACATATTCCTCAGTCATGCCCACATACATTTGCCAGTCTAGACGTACCGATGTTGAGTTTATCGCATGAGCTTCGAGAAGCTCAACAACCTGGAAAATTGAAAAAGTTTTATGTGTAATACGTATTACATATCTAGTACTATGCTGATATACAGTATGTGTTTGCGTAAATTCAATAGTACTGAATGTAAAAAAAGTAAATGTTACTTCTAAACCATAAAAATTGTAGTTTGCTATAAAAGTATATGACAGATATAAAAGGCCACAGTGAACTACGACACAATAAAATTATTTAATCAACTAAACTTGCGAGAAATATGTGTATTTGAAGCAATATATTTGCTCCTCGACACATTGACCTAATTTTTGAAACTTTCAAACAACTTTTTTGACTCGTACAATGAGCCTAGTATGATTAATCGGTTTGAATTGGACATTGTGAAAGCTAAAAGACTTTAGCCCACGCTGGGCGCAAGAAAAATATACAAAATTGCGACGGGTTTTCGCCATAATTGATTGAACGTTTGGGTTTGATTCAAAAGGTTATTAAATTCGAAGCTGATAAAATCGAAAAAAACTGTGTATTCCACCATAAAAACTATGAGCGTGTCACTTTATAAGCATCTGGTATGATATAATCCGATAAGGTCTTATAGGTCGCATACTTTTACTCGTTGGCACAGGTGATTAAGGGTAAAACCTGTCCTTATGTTTTAGGTCTAGTTTTTTGGTTGGCCTGATTTTCATTAAACTTAAGTAGAATCTAGTTTGCTGAGCGTATTAACTCTCGACATACAACGTGAAAATTATGTATATTAAAAAAAACAGTAAAACGTAACCTACGCAGTACTTTTTCAGCACTGTCAATTAAATGGCCAATATTCAACCGCCAGCTACTGTAAAATACAACTTAAATGGTTGTGTTACACCTACATAATATTTGATGCAACTTGAAAGTTATGGGGCTAAAATAATTCCACGTTGTATCCCGAAGGTTATGGTAGATATTAAATCAACCTAGATTTAAAAAAATCCTATTGTTGTTGATAATACTTAAAACGTTTAGCGCGTGAGAATTATTATGGAGAAATGAAAAGAGTGACCACTATTTTAATTTTTTCTCTGCTTATGCAAGTAAGGCGGATAAAGTTGACCATACAATTAACAGAAAAAAAATTAATCTAATCGCATAGGCTATAGGCAGCAATTTGAGTTTAGTATAGCTTGTAGGCCCAAGCGCTTGGGATTCAAATACTACTTATGAAGTGTTCGCAAAGCGTTTGATAGACCTAAGTTCAAAACAGCTCAGAAAGTATGCTTTGAAAATAGTTGCTGTATACTCATATTTAGTTTAATTTTTGCTATAGTAAAATTAATAAAATTTTATTAATTTTGTCAATGCACACTTTAAGAGGGAAGTGTGTTCTGTCGGAAACTCGCTGCATTTACTAAGACATAAATTGAGTTCCAATTTACTTTTTTTGGTTTTTCTATGTATGGACAATGGAGTTAACATAAATACAAACTAGTAGTTCTAGAAAATGTAAAAGATTCGAAAATTTTGAACATATAGTTTTGTTAATAATTTTTCCGAGCGCAACTTTTTGAATTGTTTTTTGTATATGCTTAAAAACTATTTTCATCAACAATTTGATTAATACATAGCAGCCACAAAATAAATATTATACATAATTAGTTCAATAGTAATATATCCGCTGTGAAATGAAATTCGGACAGTTGATGCACTGAATTAAAGCTTCGCGACATTACATCGATTAGTTCATGTAATCCCTAATAAGTCGTGTAAAGCAGAATGTATAAAGTGTTATGGAAAGCACGAAAATTCAATTTGAATAGCAAAAACTTAGAGTTGACGTTTTCTATTAGAAACTCAGCGTGGTTGTCATCAATACTTGCAAGTGGTTTTCACGTTTTTCACGGATAAGCAAAAAGGGTGAAACCTTAGGCAAGAACTAAAAGCGAAAATCAAGAATCTCTTTTGGGTAGACTCAACACGATGTACATGCTCTTTAACGTATGAAAACCACACCAATTTTTGGCTGATATCTAATTTAATCGATGACATCAATGTATATATGAAGGAATGATAAGATGACAAGCCTTGCTAACTCGTTGGTCAGAAAATTGCCACGATTGCTCCTATGTCTATGTACCCAAATAAATTGCACAGTCAAATGTCACTATATCTCACGTCATTTGGAAACAGTTCTAGAAATTATACAAAGACCAGCAAGGAAATTTATAGCCGCTTGAATATCCATAAAAATATAAATTTTAACTCAGAATATTCGCTTGCACGGAAGCCAGTGAATTCCCTGAAAAAAAAACACCCTCGTCTTGAATGACACAACAATGATCTGGGAGACACCCTTAGGGGCATAAAGGGCACCCTTAGATAAAGATCATCTGATTACACACCGTTTGCGATTGTTTTGTTCAGTTTTGAGCCATCGCTATACGCACACGGACAAGTTCACTCTCAAGGGTGGCAATATCATTCCATTCATTCCTTCCAAGAATACGAGTTGCAATATCCAAGTCAAGTAGAGTGTCTGGAGCTACATATATAGCTAGAGTGAAAACTCCCTGAGATGAAATTCTGGCCTGGGCAAACTTTGTTTAAGTCCATGAATAAATGCAAAAGTTGAGGACTAATGAAAAGAAGTTTGTACGTACAGAGTAGAAGCCACAAAAAACGATAACTCGCCTGCAAGAGGTACTTCAAGTACCGATTCCACTTTAGGCACTTTAGACACGGTCTTAGTCTGAACGAGCATACAGAATTCGGAAGAATGACCCTGAGATTTTGGGGAAATTCGATAACAACACCCCTTGCACCCGGAAATGGGAATAAAACTCTTAAATGGGCAAAACTTATTGTGGGGATTCGTCCCGTAGTCTAAGCACTCATAAAACTAAAAAACGGAAGACTGATCCGAATGGAATGACTCAGTCAGTTGATGAAATGACCAAAGAGGTTCTGGTGAGATCATCGATGACAAAAAAGCAACAGAGCCATCTCACTGGACAACTGGAAATTCATGAAAAAGGCGCTTTGACATCAATGCGAAAAAAACCACAGTCTGTTCCAAGTATACAGGATTATCCACTTTATGCTTGTAAAAATATTCGGAAAGTGATGTAATTTTTATTTTATTGCAAAGAATGATTCTTGCCGTTATAGGTGAAACACTATATCGTTCTATTATAATCCCACAAAAAGAATTCCAGAGGCGTTAAATTGCAGGATTTTTGAGGCCAATTCACATCAGTTAATCACAAAATTACACGTCCTAGAAATCTCTGTTGGAAAAGAACTCGATTTGACTGTATTACGTGACTTATTGCCTCATCCTGCTGAAACCACATATCGCCAGGTCAAAGCGCTAAGAATTGACGGAGATAGCTCGTTCTTGATCGTTCTCAAAAAAATACGGCCCAATCACGCCACCAGGTCATAACGCGCACCACACAGTGACTTTTTCCGGCTTTAATGGCCTCTCTACGATCATTTGTGGATTTTCTGAGCCCCATACTCTACAGTTATGCTTATTAACGTATTCACAAAGCGGGAAATGGGCCTCATTACTAAAGAGATTTTTTTTTCGAATAAATTAGCATGTTTCGAATAAAGTAGCATAAATTAGAATGTTCCAACATCCATTTAACGTATTCTCCGCGTTCCATATTCTAAAATAGCAAACCTTCACCTAAATAAATAACAGCGTGTTTGACGTGTATCTTTGACAGATGTCAGTATGCAGGGTTTAACTTTTTCAAGCACGTAATGGATAGCCCTATATTTTTTAAAAGTTGAAGAGCTTGTGGAATTTTACTACCGTTCATTTTTCGCCAGTTATCGATCAGCTGTATTGGAATTGCTTCAATTTTTGCGCGTCCTTGTAAATACTACGGTTTTTTTTTGGGAAACTTATTGAATTAACTGAGGGAAATGTTTCTGCTAAATAGTTATATGTTTTTTCGTTACGAGCGTTACGAATGTCATACTGAACTTTAGTCTATGTATAATGTTATTTTGAATCACATAGATGTTTTTTACCCTTCCTAGTTGAACATCAAGAAAGCCAACACGAGCTTCGATTTATGTATTTGCCTCCATTTCTTTTAATATGGCTCTTTTGTTGTTTTGTTTTTGGCATAAAAACATAATTTAAATTTTCAATGCATGAACACTAGGACTGTTTCAATTTTTGTTACATTTCACCTATCTAAATGCAGTTCATCTACTCTTGATGATGATGATAGCCTGGAGTGGGTCCAGTGATGATGATAGCCTGGAGTGAGTCCAGTGATGATGATAGCCTGGAGTGGGTCCTATAACTGCGACCTCGTGGGTCTATTGTGCCTCCTCTGCGTTATGTCCTATAGGATGTCTTGGCTTCGAATGAACCTGGATATGTTCCTTGACGGGAGATTTGTAATGTCCCTGATGGAAGGAAGGGCAGAGCCAAGTAGCTCGAATCTTCTTCTCGATAGTTCTGGACAGACTGTGAGCAGATGTTCTACACACTCTGTCGTTTCTTCACAGTATCTGTAGCGGTCGTTCTGCTCCTAACTTATCCTGTGGAGGTACTTTTTGCATGAAAGGTGTCTTGCCACTGCTCCACATAAGGCTCTTATGCCACTTTTGCAGAGAGCCACTGCTTCCTTAGCTCTTTTGGTATCGAAGCCAATGTATTTTTTTGAGTGTTTTAACCCTCCGAGAACACAGGGGGTCAAATTGACCCCAGAAACCTTTTTGACCGATCGCACCGCTTATGCCTGCGAGAAAAGGGGAGTACTATAGGCTCCTAAGTGTATTTGTGTGGTTTGACTATAAGTTTACACCGTTCGCATACAGTCCCAAGTCGTTAGTCGTCGTTGAGAAGCCTTTGAAGCAAGTAGACCCCATATGTACTCGACATCAACTTTGAGGTAAAAATTCAATTTTTTTTTTACTTTATAAATCGACAGATTAATTAAAAAAGGCCAAACAATAAGTTTGCAAGTGTTTTTATTTATTGTTTTTATCAATATGGCGTATAATCTGCGTTCTAGTGTACGCAATAATTTGTTAGCTGAAAACAATCATAACAATTTTGGCGACAGTGATTCCTCTGAAGACAACCATGTCACGGAGCAATCAGAATTTGATTATTCAGAAAATTATACCTTTTTTGCAACCTTTTATGTAAGGTTAATTTTTTTTATTATTCTACTTTATTTTGAGAGTGTCCATATTCATTTTTAGCTCAAAATATTAAAAATTGCTAAAGTTATGATTTTTTTTTTAAATAAGCAAATTTTAAAATCATCACAATCGCCATCGTAAGGCTTGTTTCACACGTACGAGGTTCCATTCGGTTCGGTTCGTTTTCGGTCGCTGCCGACAAGTGTGAAACGATAATTCGGTTTCTATTTAGTGCCTAATAGAAACCGTATAGAACCGAATACTCCCTGAACACGAATAGGTTTCATCAGGTTTCTATTAGGTGTGAATTCGTGTCCAGGGAACAGAAAGCAATCAAGGCGTTCACACATGCACGGTTTAGTTTCGGTTTTAACTGATTGGATCATTTGAATTTTTTTTTAAATTTATAAATTATCAGTTTAGAACTCTTAATTTGAAATATTTAGATATTTTACCTAGTTAGTTTAGTCAGTTTTAATTAGTTTTATAAATACCTCCAATTTGTTTGAAATTATCAGTCGTGGTTTTTCTGATAAAATGAGCGATTTATAAGATGTTGATGTGGATCGGCTGATTTGTGCTGTGCAATCTATACTAGCGCTGTGGGACAAGACTTGTGCAAAATATCAAGATAAATTTAAGACGCAAGAGGCATGGAAAAAGATTGTGTGGAAATTTTACGCAAAGTTGAGGAAAAAAACACAAAACCGAATATGAACCGTGTGAGGACCGTGTATGTGTGAAGGGATTTCATTCGGTTCGGTTTGTTTTCGGTTACAACCGAAAACGAACCGAACCGAATGGAACCTCATATGTGTGAAACAAGCCTAAATATGCAAAATAAATACCTTTTTTCAAGGGCCACTATAGGTTAAACCCTCAAGGTTAAACCCTCAATATTTTCAAGGTTAAACCCTCAATATTAAGCCAGTAGTCTTTGATCTTTTTCTTGCTCCATGTTTTAATTTCCTTTTCCGTATCTGCCATTGTAAAGGGCATTTTAGCTCCTTTTTTGGCTCTGGGATCAGCCTTCTCGTTTCCTCGGTGCCCTCATGGCCGGGGATCCATATCAATTCATGGCTGTTCTGTGCCTTATTTTTCAAGGCTCAATTCAAGGCTGTTCTGTGCTTTTATTTAGGGCCTCTCTCACCTCTAGGAGAATAGCCAAATTTATTTGATCGCGATTTAAGCCATGAGAGCCGCTTGACTATTCGATAGCATCTTAATTCTGACCCTTTTAGTGTTCCTTATTTTTATTGTTTGTGAGGCTTTTAGTATGGCAGATAGATCGTGGCCTCCTTTGGGAGAGGGAAATGCATTTTGCACTTGGGACCTACGATCTCTGCTTCTACTCCACAATCCATCTTTGAACCATCCGTATACCACATTTGCGCTCCTTTGTACGAGGGAGGTGGTCCATCCTTCCATTTGTCCCTTGATGGAATTGCGACCTTGTACCTCTTCTCGAATGCTGCCTCAGTTTTTATTTGGTCGCTGAGGTTTAACATTTCCATTATGGGCCTGATATCCTCCAGGATTTTTAGGTAGCCTTTAAGGTCTCCTGATTTATATCTGCAGGCCTGTTGTAGGCTAACGACTTGTTTCGCTGCTTCCTCCTAAATTTTGAGGTGAAGCGGTTCAAGGTTTAGAAGGGCCTCCATTCCTGCTGTTGGCTGGGCCATCCTTTGAAGCTTGTTGAGCCTATTAATAGCATGGTTGTATGGTTTTATAGTATGGTTTTCTTCCACCACACTGCAGCTCCATATAGCATGATAGGTCTCACCATTTGTTTGTATGCTCATAGGATTTACCTTGGAGACAGTCTCCAATTACGTCCAAGCATTTGTTTTGTCGCCCAGAGTGCCTTAGTGGTCTTCATTGTCATTTTGTTTAGATGATTGTCCCAGGTAAGTTTCCTATCTAGGTATATTCCTAGATATTTTACCTCTTCCTGCAGTTATACGAGTGTGCCCCTAATATTTAGGGCTCCTATTTCAATTTTTCTTTTTTCATCTACTCTTGTTACCAGATATATTTTTTTTCAAATATTTTTTCTGCTCTTTTTGGTGAAAGACGCTCTAATATTTTTTCCGAAACTAAAGAAACGCTTGCAGTTTTGATCTCAATATAACGAAGTTTCCCCGATAGTTTGCAAGGAAATTACAGAATAAATTTATACTAAATCTGTGTCTCAAGTCCAAACCATTTCAATCGACAATAAATATCCTTAGGGAATTTCTAAACCTCAATGAAATGCAAATTGCTTCAAAATTGACACTGATTAGTTTCAATCCGCAACAAATCTATCTTCACATTCGCATGTAGACATATTTTCATCCCCAGCAATGAATGACAATTTCAACCTTAATATAGTGAAAGCAACATCAGTTCACTTCAGATTTATCAAATCGCCTCGGCAATACCCCCATCACTTCCCGGCCCGACCACCGCATGAATAAATCCCAAACGACGATCAATGAACAATACAATATTTGTCACGGAAAAACCATGTCAGTAGTGTAACATAATAGATTGTAGTGTATACTGATGATGCCCCGATAGTGTCTGAACTACACCATATCCACGACATTATGCCGGAATATGGATGAGGACATTACGGAACTGTTCCGTACACACTTATCGCTTTCATACAATCGTCCATATGTGAAGAGCGGCAGCTGCAAACAATGTTTTCGTTGCCTGAGCTGGCGTCGAGTAGCGTCTTAGTAGATATTGTCTTAAGATACAAGATCTCGGGCTCCTTAACACTTACCTTCCCACTCAGTACGGACCGGGCGGCAGCCAATTCAGCTTGTGGCACCACACCTAATTCGTTGCCGAGCGTCCTGGCGACCATCGACAGGCCAGATGGAACCGATAGACCGTGTGAATTTTCGGCACGAACCAGGAAAACATACGACGTGCCCGGCTTCAGTTCCGATATCTGCAAGAAAATAAAATGCATTAAAGTGATGGCATTGTTTGGCGTTCGACAAAGTGTGATTGTCTTAGCTTGTACAGTATGTGCAAAAATGATATACAGATATAATTGCAAAGTTACCATCAGCATTTTGACTTTAACTTAATACAAAAAAGTCTGACACAAAGCTGGCAACTTTGCTTCTAAAAACAAAATTTCCAGCTTTATCATTACTAGATATGTCGCAAGATTCGCTCGTTTCATGTGCTTTCACTCAAATACTGCGTTCAAGCACATATTGCACACACTTTGCAAACGCAACGTTCAATGCAAACTGAAAGGCTTATGGTAAAATGATGCTCACGGACATACTCGTCGAATAATATCTGTTGAGCCTTTCAATTTACATGGAAGAAAATCTTCGCAACTGATCCGATATGCAAAATAGACACTGCTGGCTGCACATTGCATGCAAAAGAGCATCTTCGTGCGGAGTTTCTAAATCTAAATAGCACCAAGTGTGCATGCATACACACATACATATCTACTGGCATACCGCAGTCAATATTCAATGCTTTCTTTCTGAACTAGGCAAAATTACAAAGGAAAGCTTAAAACAGTTAAATCTAAGACATACCGTTATTATTTGATCAGGAACACGATGAGCAGCCACAACCCAGCCGGTTTGCAGATCCGAGCTAAAATATTCCACTGTGTATCTGTTGAAAACCATCGAAACGAAACTATTAGAATATTGATGCTTTAATGGAGCGAGAGCAAAAAAACAAAACAAAATATGATCTGCATTTATGTAATTTAGAGTAGATAACAACGGGTTGAAATAGGCCTGGTACCGCACACAAATTACATATATCTTTCGGCTGCGGAACGAGTGCAATTGCCGATCTGCATTGTCGACCAATGAAGTATTTGGATCTTTGGACGCAATATTCGGACAAGATGGACATGCAAGGTAGCAATTTTCATTCGAACTTGAAAGTTTAATTTCAGGACGCGTAGTAGCTTCAATTGCAAAAAGATATAAATCATAATTCGTTTGAAATAGAATGAGTTATCATCCGTTATTCGAAATTCTAGACCGCTAACATACAAACTTGCAATGCTGCCCGCAATGCCAACCATAAGATTTAATACTTCATTCTTCCATTGTACTCGTACTCAAGCGGAGCTATCAGCACTATCATTATGTTTCTAACCTCCTTGACCAGCTGAATCTACTTCAGGTCCCAGTTAAGGAAAATTGCGATAAGATTGGGCGGTACGGCCACAGCTCTGTACTGTACCCGTTTGTTTGTTGACCATCGGATGGACGACTTACCCGATCAGCGGACTAGCTCCCGGCTTCTCAGCTGGCTTGGCCCAGCGTAGTGTTATGGTACTTTGCGTGACGTTGACCACTTTCGGTGTGCCCGGTGGCGATGGGAAGGTACTTGGATCCGGTGAACGATGCAAAATCGATGTACTGCTTTTCTCGACCTGTTGATTATCATTCCGCAGCAGATACATGAAACAGAATTGGAAAAAATGGAAAAACGTTAGTATACGAGATGAAATCAGTGTGGTGTATTATAGGGATGATGTGTGTTGTTGGAGGAATAACAATTTGTTCGAGGTCAATGGATATAGGAGCATCAAGATAGGCGAAATAGCTCTGGCTATGTCTGCGAGCTAATATTTGAAGTGAACTGTTTATATCAATTATAGTATATTCGTATTGCTTGATAGAATTGGAGTAGATAAGATTATTGAGAAAAGAGCGAGGTTTTAAGATCCATCTCTTAATATTAAGGCTTTTGGAAAGTTGACTTAAATTGTGTATAGAGAGCGGTAAGACATTGGTAATTTTCAAAACAAATAAAAAACAACGAGAAAGCAATACATCCAACCTGAAACTTTGATTTTGAGGCACTCAAGCTAGAACAGTCAAAGTCTGGACTGAAATGGTAAGCCGAATGAAAAACTATGAGAGAATAGCAAATTTTGAATGAACTCTGCAGATTATGATTTCAAGAAAGAAACTTCTATTAAGCATGAAAATATAAAATATGATTCTGGAAAAAATAGCTTGAATAGATGAAAAAATAGCTTGAATAGATGAGATATCCAACATACAAGCATAACTAATTACTGCGAATTATTTGAGTATCTTTGCGACCAAAGCTTCGTAACCTTAGTGCAAACTCGTTTTAAGGTTTTAGTAAAAAAATGGCGCAAGCATTTGTTGAATACTGTACTCGGGTAATAAATAGTTTAACCAGATCTGAAAAAATATTTAACTTTTGTGAAACAATGGGTTCCAGTAATTGAGTCTCGAATAAAATCCAATTGTATAAATTTTACATTTTAAATGGAAAATCCAAATTTATAACAGGCAATCATTTGTCAAGTTAAAAATTAATTTTGAAACACGGTAAACTATATAAATATTAGAGATACTCATTTTACTTAAGGGGTTACCTAGGTCTTGAAGGAAAAAAAAACAACTTTTTGAGAAAATTGTACTTAAAAAACCGAAACCTATTTTATTTGAAATTTACACATAGAAAAGTTTAGCATTTAAGAAGTTTTAATAAAATGTTCAGATAAAAATATTGAAAATTGTCGATTTTCCTGCAGTTTTCCTCATCCAGCCTTTTTTTGCGGTAGGCAGAATATTTCGGCGCAGGTTCATCTGATATCAAAAATTCAAAAATTTTCTCATAGTTTATACTCTTGGCTCGTGATTGAACGAAGGGATTTTCAATCGATCAACTTGTACTTGTTTGATAGGAAATTTTTTTTTTTAAATTAACAGATACTGAAAAATGCTAAAAAATATGAGACGAAAATACATTCAAACTTATTTCAAACTTTGAACTTCATTTTTTTTTTCAATTACTTCGTTCAATCATGAGCCAAGGGTATTAACTATAAGAACATTTTTGAATTTTTGATTTCAGATGAACCTGCACCGAAATATTCTGCCTGCCGCAAAAAAAAGGCTGGACGAGGAAAACTGCAGGAAAATCGACAATTTTCAATATTTTTAACTAAAAAATTTTTTACAACTTTTTGAAACGCTAAATTTTTTTATGAGTAAATTTCAAATGAAACAGATTTTTGGTTTGTAAAATACAATTTTTTGAAAAAGTTGTTTGTTTTTCCTCCAAAACATATGTAACCCCTTAAGAAATGATCTACGTTTTTATTAATTTATTATTGGCTTATATATGTAATACTTTTTAAAACGCTTCCAGAGTTTTAAATAGAAAAATTACACCAGGTATCATATTTAAGGTTCAATAAACACTTGAGTTTGCTTATATAGAGCAATATTTAAGCTGCTCTCGCAATAACAAATATTTCAAACATTAAATTTTAAATCCAATTGATCCAAATATTAAATAAAGTTACAAGGAATGCTCACTTTTATTTCAAAGTAAAAATAACCAATTTAAACGCACTCTAGAGAAGCAAGTTTAAAAACATTTTAAAAAAAGCCGAAATGCTGCAGATACTGTCAAAACTGTAGATAACAGTGACAAATGATGATAAGAAAGGCAGCAAAAATAATATTAATATCAGAAAAAATTGAAGATTTTTTTACAACTCTTGTCAGTTTTTACTCGAAAGGCTTAGAATTTACCGAAAAAGTATCGAAAAAATATTCAGTAAATTATATACCGATCATACAGTTATATTTAGTTTTTTTTTTATAGTATTACCAAAGCTCAAGTGATTATGCTTCAGAGCAAATGCTTCGCTATGGCGATAGGGGGAAAGGATATGGAGGAAGTCGATATCAATTATTTCATTATTCTTTAAAGTGCCACACTTTTTTCTGCATTTTGTAAAGCGCTGGTGCTATGTCCAGTCACCGTTAAAGCATTGACAGAGTGTATATACTATCCATAGCGCGAAAAAAACGTCATTTGCGGTACAATTTGCGATATTTTCCCACTGATTGTGAGAAATCGATAGCAATATCAAGCAGTATCTAAGTCGAAAGTTGAAAAAAGACAAAAAATAGCCGCCAAGCAGCGCTACTACGATCAGATACGTTTCTCATTTCCACTGGGCAATGCATGTGCTCTGCCAAAAAGACTCTTTTAACGAATGGCGGTTTATGCAATACCGATTTTCTGAAAATCTAAAAAATGGTAAGTGATATGCTTCTCTCACTTTGCATATGATAAAATGAAATTATTTGGGTTTTAGCTCTTTTTAGGTGCCAGCTGATGGTAAATCCTTCACTTTTCAGACATCAGACAAATTTCGCATAATGCCGTTCTTCCACGCTATCTATAGTATATACGCTCTGGTGATAATGTGATACTTAATTAGTGGAGCGTTGGTATTATTTCCAGCCGCCGCGTCTTAAGACAGCACATACAGCGGGATTTGAACCGGCGAGGACCGGCGCCTTAGCGAGAATAGCTACCGTACCGACCTTTATTTCATCATCCTCAGCGCTACAACCAGAATCCGACTGGGCTTTTTTAGACCTCAAACCCAATTGTAAGCCAATGCCATTTAGTTTTGCACCCCAAAGCCTCAGTTTATTAAAGCTGAATATATTTGTATATTTTAGATATACAAATATATTCAGCCAATAGCAAATAGCAGTCAAAAGTCACATGAAACTATACGCAAAAAGCTAATTTTTTGTTGCTGTCATTCTCAAAAATATTTGTTTGCTTTTCGATTGAATTTCGCTGTTACCTGAGCTAATAAGAACTGTATAGCTCTGATTACCAATATTAATAATGTTTATTTAATGTTTTTATGGCTTTTTTCCCCAAAATGTCTGCCATATTTTTATAACTTTTTTCATATTTTAATTGTTTTTTTTTAATTGAAGTTTATTAAAAATTTTAAAAGCCGTTATAAATGTTGAACATACTGGAGTAATTGCTAATTATATTCAATAAAGTGCAGAACTGATAGTGCATCAAATTCAATACATTAAAGAAAAGTTGCCCTTCGACAATTCTTTTTTGGTCTCACACTAGATATAAATCAACCAAATTACAGGTATGTCATTATGGTTGATTCTTCATAGCTGGGCTCGAATCACAGGTGTTAACGACCAATCAATCTTCAAACTCAGTTCTACAAGCCATATAAGCTACTTTTTATCAAGACAAATTGTTCCGGATAAATTTACTTATTCAGTGTAACTCTTTCACGATTCGACAATCGAGCTCTCTGAATTACATGTTATGCTTACGATCTAACAAATTCACTATCACAGCAATGTATTTAGTTTTCAAATTTAACAATTTATTTGAATAAAGGCTGATTCTTTGAGAACCGTAATTATTCTACCTGAATAATGATAATTCAACTTATTTAAAATATTTAAAATTGTTCTAAGATTGTAGCCCACACTGGGCGCAATCAAATGACATGAAGTTGCAAGGGTTTTCTTGCTATTACTGACTAAATTTTAAAGGTTTAAACAAAGTAATTTACTATTTGCAGTAGACTGTTAATATGTAAGTAGCCTACCGTAATCTACAATGTCAGAGGCAAATAATTTTGCTCAAAATGTAATCGGCCCACACAAATGACGCTCTACTCCAGGCAAAATATCAAATTTTAAAGCAGGTCAAATTTTCTCTCTATCGCAGTCAATGGAAATCTTTTAGGATACAGAAAATTTTTGAATATGATTTTTTCGTATAATTATTCCATCTTTTGCTTAATTTCAAAGTTTCATACAATAGTATAGCCACAGAAAGACCAGCCACATGTTGAGACGCGTGTAGCGCGTGCTACATGACATCATACAGCGTCAGTTTTTGTAAATAGAGCCTCACAAATTGATGGTGTGGTGTGAAGTAACGATGCGGTGAACGTTTGATTCAAACGTTTGCCTCCAACGTTTGAGTTAAATATTAAAAGATCGGCAACAGACCAACGCCAACGTTGGACGCTGGACATTGGGCACTGGTAGCTGGCGCATCGGCAGCACTATGCGTCCAACCATCAAGTGCCCAACGTTGGACGGTGTTGGTAGCGTCAGCTGGCGCCGGCTTTCGGCACGCGCCAGGTCAGGCGACTCTGTGGTTGAGCTACAGTTTCCCGCATCAATATTTCCTGATATAATCAGCAGTGGTTTTCAGTGAGATATTCTCCGGACTGCATAATCTGATCAAGCTGCAATTTCCAGGAGATATTCTAAGCAGTAAATATTTTTTTGATTTACAAAAAAATATCTTTAATGCTTTGGCAACAGCGGGCATTTTAGTGAATTTATAGTTACCCCTTTATTTCTGTGAAAAATGAATATTTAGAAAAGACAAAATGTCACGGTCTACCGTGACAAAGTATAGGAAAGATAAATCAATTGTGCCTTGGGCCTTCAACCTAAGTACTTTTGGTGCTTTCTTTACTTTTAAAGAAAATTTGTAAAATTTTGATTTGCAATAATTTCGTACTTTCATAACGAAATTCGCAGAACGCATTTATGAGTACAAAAAAGGCGCATGTGTGGTTTTTGATAAGTTTTCGGGCAACCCTTCAAATCATTGATTTTATGAGCAAAATACAAATTTTCGATCATCAATATCAAGTAGGACCAGTTTGATAGAGTGATTTTGAAATTTAGTCAACTCTGTGGCAGTGACGGTACAATCTTGACAAATCGCTAAGAAAATAGCTGCTTTTTGCCTTGTAAATTCCGATTCAGTCACTAGATATTATGGCGATTCTGACAGAAGCAGACTAACCAAATATGAAAAAAAATTTTATGAAATATTAAGATGGAGCGCTAGCTCTGGTAATTTTTGTTTCTTTAATCTAGAAAATTTACTTTTTAATTGATGTTATTTCAATCAATAATTTATGCTTTAGTTAAGGAATGGATGTCTACTATTAGTAGCTAAATGGGATCAATTTATATGTTCTTGAAATAAAAGTTACATTTGCGAACATTAGAACTACCAAGTACCTACTGTTGACGGAAATTCCTTGTTTTGAAAATACCTATGAGTTATGTATTGTTTTAGGATTTGATGATGATTTGCGCTTAAATTTAAGAAAAAAAGAAATCAAAACATCCTATGTTGTCTGCAAAATAAGCAATTATTGAAATATGAAACACTCATCTTGGATGCTATGAAGAATTAACGATATAAGAACTTGTTCTTCAAAATCACTGTCTGAATATCCGTGAAAGCTCAACTCCAATAAAAAGTTTTGCCTTTGTGAAGCGCAGATGACAAGTCAAGGCGCGTCTTTATTTGCGGCTGGTAGCATTAAGAGTGTGGCACGCGCTGGCCATGTCACGATAAACGCGTTACACGTGTCTCAATATGCGACTAGCCTAAAACTTCAAACGGTCATGAGAGAGTTCGATGTCATAATTAAGCTGATAAGACTGACAATGAAGAATGCGCAAAGCCATACTAAGATAGCTGATTTCTTATCACAGCCATTCAGTAAACACCGCTGAAGGGCAAAAGGCCTCCTTCTCTTATTTGGTCTTCAACATGGGGGTGAAAGGGAGTGCCGAAGTGGAATTCAGGGGTATCATCTTCATTACGCTCACGACAATGATATCATATGCCAGAAAAAAGGACCTGTCGAAAAATCCTTTCAGAAAATCAAGCAGATGGTGGAGAACGTAGGGCTGCACATAAATTAATGAAAAATAATACATATGATGGAAGCGTTGGCACTAAAAGCCATCAAACTGACCAGCATCTTTTCGACAGCAATGAAAATCAAGACGACGAAAAACACACTTTCGAAAAAGATAGGCGAATACAGCTTCGATGAAGTTAAAAGATTCTTGTAGCTGGGGACGAAAATTAGAGCCGATAATAACTACGATAAAGAAATCTGCGCACGACGGTTGGCAGATAAGAACGCTTCCTTCAGTCAATCAGAGCCATTTCGTTCAAGTCTTAATAACATAGTCCGGGACTAAGAAAAATTGCGACCTTTTATTCGCATTCGAGAGGAGGATCTTTTGATGGGTATTTGAGCTATTGCACTGCCTATGCAACAACGATATACATGAGCAATATCGTGATCGTGAGTTCAATGATAAGATCAGGATTACTGCTCAAACACAATTGCCGCTGTGGCCGTGGCTGACTCTGAAACCAGGAGCTGTCAAAAAGTTAAAAGCAAACGATTTCATTGAACCAATTATAATGCGTAGCCCATCGCACCGTGGCCGTGGTAGATCGAGTTTCTACTTTTTGCCTGATGTTTGAAAAGCCGTATATGATATGTTGTGGTTATTGAATGTGGCGGAATGACTCGCAGAAACGGAGAATTTGAATCATTCAATGTGCAAACAATATAAAGAAATGAAGATTTTTTTTTCCAAATTCGTGTTTTAGACTCCTTAGACAACAAAACATTTAAAACGGCATCAGCTTCGGATGCAAGCTTCATCATTGCACTGACAGTACAGCACTGACAGTAACGTAGGTGGCAACGTCTGCGGCAGGCCACAGCGAACATTGTGTTTCAGCAGTTAATAGGGAATTGAGGAAGATTTGGCTCAGAAAACCCGTGGGGCAGGAATGTTGAAAAGAAACACTACGGCAGCCGCTGCCTTCGTTGGAATGATGCCTTAATCCAGAACGCCAAAAAATTCTAAGGGTATAAAACTAAAAGACGGCGGTGCAAAAACAGGAAGTCTGAAATGCCCTTCTTTGGAATGTCTTGATCGAGCTTCCGGTTGCCGCGACGTTTTTGATGTAGGAAAAACAAATTATAAAAACATTAATAATGTAAAAAATTAACGTAAAATGCAATTACGGTTGTGATTAGCTTTTGATGCTAATAGGCAGAGATGGATTCAAATTATCATTTTATTTGTGAGAATATGTTAGCTACGTTTATCTCTGGTGTCTCCATACCAAGAACATGCTTCTGACAGAAGTAGCGCTTCGCTATTATTATTGTCATGAAATTTTTGTTTCTATTTCTAGAGTCCTAATTTTTTTATTCTCATCACTCTGATAGGAAATTTTGATCTGAGTAGTTTTAACGAACCTATTGGTCAATTACTGGAGCTTTTTTCTTTGTTTTATTTTTTTACCATAAAAGCAACTGTACAAGAGAAACTGGAAATTGGCAAGTGACACAGCCTGAAGTCTAAAACATAATTAAAGATCTTCAAACCAAGCTCCATAAAGTTTCATAAAGCATAAAATTGTAGTTTTAATGCTCAGGGCCAGATGGTGAATACCAAATCGTTATTTCAACACCAGCATCAATTCAAATTAACGCAAAAGCCAAATCACCATTCATATTTCTAAATACATCGCTCAACTACGCTAACTGTTCAATCCAACAAACTTAATCCGATTATCGAACTCATCAGCAACTCATCAGCACTCTACAAACCAATTAATCGCAATCGCGTGTAATGAACTATATAAATTATCCTTTCTACTCTTTAATAGTAGCAATTATCATCAATGATTTTTCACGACTACCACTCGTGTTTCGGTCCCAACACTGTTCACTAATGAATAATAACAATAAATATCCAGCTACTACATGCTATACAATAATTACTATTCCAAGTTCAAGTCGGAATTCCACCACAAAACTTTATAGACTTGATTCGACACAATAATTGCCTGAGTGCCATTAAAAAATTATACGAATTAGACCGAAAGGTGTGACAAACTTATTGGAAGTTGAATTTGATAGCATGCATAGATATTTTTAGCGTGGCTATGGTAAGAACGTGCGTGTTTCTTTGATTCGATTCACTAAATTGGAGCCCACGCATGAAGCGGTCTGTTCTTTTCCCAAAGCGGTAAACTGCATTGAAAGTCGAATATAGCATTTAGGAAATATTTGGTACGAGAACAATTTTTTCCGAAAACTCATAAATGATGCCATCAAATTTGCATCTGTCGCCGTAAAAGGGCCCGCGATTAGTCGAGCTTGGAACACGACCACAATAGTTGCTTTTATGATAGCTTTCACGTTAATATATGACCCAGGCAGCAGTAAAGTGACTGGTCTGACTAGAGCTTTGGAATGGGATGAAACTGAGGTGCTTTTTCAGTTACTATTATTGATGGAGTGAAGTTTTATTGCTGATTAATGCAGTTATATTGCCTTCATTTGCATAAACATGAAGTTTGAAGGGAGATGGGGTCCATTCTATTCGTATGGTAGCACATTTGCTTATCAATGAAGTCATAATCTGATTTTTTCACTCTGTTTAACAAAAAAAATGCATATATCCGCCGGACTTTTGTTTTTATAGGTTATTTTTAAGAATTCGAAAAGTACCTACATATACTTTCGAGGAAATTCGCGGAGTATTCACACAGACTTGACTCCAGTGCCAACAACCATAGCATTCCGATTCGAAATGAAGAGAAATGTCTTTCCAGCAATAGACTTTGACTGAAATGAGACTGAAGCCTGAATAATATGCATTTAAGCCTACTTTATGGTCAATTTAGTTGAAATTATACATGTTCGAATGAACTCTGCGTATAACAAAGTATGATGACCGGAGAAAATTCTTGACAATAACCGCGACCGAGACATTCTTTGCCCTTGGTCTTGTCTGGTCCGGTTGACTTGGTTTGCTGTCTCGTAGGGATTTATATTTTCGAGTTCTTAGTGCCATAGTCGTGATATTTTACGACCTCTCATAAATGACCGTTTCGCGGTGTGTGAATGAAAATGTCAGTTCATACCTTGTTTTGTCTACCTTTGGAGCTATATGTAGCTAGTCACCTCGATCCAAAGAAGAAACCACGAATGCACATACCGCGACAAGACGTGTGAACAATTAAGCCAGGTGAAATAGAGAGGTGTCGCGGTACATCGTGCGACACTTTAAAACCCGATTCGTTGCTCGTAAAACGGGCAGGGTAAGAGCTTTAAACCGGGCTTAATAAAACTGTTAATAACTTTGTATTTCTTTTTGTTGTTCTTGTTGTTCGGGATACTTACGGTTAATGTTGCTGACCAAGACGTCTCCCCGCTTTCCGATGATGCTGTGCAAGTATACAGGCCGGTGTCGGTGAGTTGAAGATCTGTGTAAAAGAAATAGAAAATGATTGGAATTGTGTCATTAAATGTAAAACGATCGTAAATACTAGAATTTATGTGGATGTGAGAGATGTACTTTTCGATAATCAAAATATGTGATTGAGTTGATCAGCCATAATGATAAGATGATAAGGAATGTATGTAGTATTCATAGTTGTTGAGACATTTTGAGCTTGATGATTGTAAATAAAAATGTTGTAGACACATAGTAAGCAAACTTTTGCAAGGTTTTTAAAAGAACAGTTACATATCAGATTTTAAAAATTCTAGACAATTCAAAAGCTTTGTATAACCTTAATTTTGGCTAATTACATATTTAACCCAATCGGAGTGAAACAAATTTTTTGTACCACGAATAATATTTTCAAAACTGAAATTTTCGGAAGAACGTCAGAAACCGAGGAACTCGTGAGTATGGAGATTGGTAAATGCACATAAATGCAGATAATATTGTGTGCCTGATAAAAACTTGTCCGTCTTAAATATAGACTGGGTCCACTGCTGTGTGAACTAATCTGGCTATCTACGGTACATTCATCCACTTTGCGACTCTACATAACAAAATTGTAGAAGTAAGTGCCTCATTTCCATTGACGTCTCAAATCTTACTATATAACGAAAATAAAACTATAAAATAAATTTTCCGACCAATACATAACGAAGAATTTTTGAATGAAGAATGTTGTTTAAAACATTTGGTATGTGAATAATCTTAATCGTTTCCTTTTAGGTTGTATTAGTAGTATCGCCTACATCTTTTCTAATCTTTCGTTGTTTGGATTAAAACGTCGTCTATGTGAACGCAGTATAAGACTTTCTTTTTAAAGTGTAAATAACAAGTGCTCATATCGCATAGAAAATATCCTAATTAGTTCAAAAAAAAAAAAAAAACAAAACAGCAAAAGTGAGATTTTCTTCTCCACTACTACCTTTTGAAGAAAAGTGCTCGGGAAGCATTCCATTTGCTGCAATCATGCGCTATCGGAGTCAAGTTGCAGATACTGGTTTCAACCAACCAAAAGTGGTAATTCCAAAGTCTGCGATAAAAAACACTATGGTGCCCCCAAAAAATTCGAAGATGAGAAACTTGAGAAATTGCTGGATATTGATCCTTCTCAAACTCGTAAAAAATTACCAGCAGCATTTAATGATAGTCGATTTACCGTTTGGAATGGTTCAAAAGGCAGAAAATTGGATACCACACGAATTAAAGGGAAAAAACATTGATACGGCAAAGAAGAGGCAGTTTTTTTACATCGTTCTACCACTGCCAACGAAAAATCGCTACATTACGATAGTCCTAAACGAAAACTAGCACGGGCGAAGCCAGGTGAACCAAGACCATAAAACCCAAAGCGCAATATTCGCGGATCAAAACGTAAGCTCTATATTTGTTGGTACCTGTCGTTTGTTGTATGCTGTGAGTTTTAAAAACCGCCAAACTTTAACCGATTCCTCTGAAATAAGACATTCAATAAAAACGGCCAGAATAGCACGATAGACACGTGAAGCTGATTTTGCAGCACAATAACATACTTAGAAGGATTATAGAAGGAAATGGGATAGTTTTTTTTAAACCGTTCATACCTAGGAGGAGTGAATTGGGAGGTTTTAAAATATTTCGAATAAATCATATATAATATTTTCACACATAAATTAATTTTTTGCTCCATTAAAATCGATTGAAACTTATTCCCATTATTTCCCCATTGGAAAAACAGAATCAAAAAGGTTGTAAATCGATGAAAAATGTCTAATAGTAACTACATAGCTGTTTGAGGTTATTATGATTCTAGCATACTTAGCAAATTTAGTTTGTAAAATATGAATGGAACTATGAAATCATCTTTTAAATTCCCGAGTATTTATAAACATATGCTAAGCATGGTAATTATTTATTTGCTCAGTAATAAAGGTCGAAACGCGAAACAAATACACAAATGTGAAAAGTGAAATTAATGTAAAATAAATTTTTGTATGGTATGGTATGTGAAGATAAATGAATGGGCAGGATGGATCAGATAGCCTTCTTAAGGCTGTTTTTGACAGACGCTTTGAAAATCGTGGAGAACAAGCACGGGCTCATACGGCACTTAACGCACACACAATATTTTGTAGGACTTGTTTATCGGCTCATTTACTAAGCAATCGTCCGAGTCTTTTGACTTTCAAGAGCTAATTGCTCACAAACTTACCCTTAAAGTAGTCGCTGAAGCCGGCAGATAACATTAACCTTCTCGACGCAAATGGCAATAAGCTAAGGAAGCCATGTGGATTGAAAATATATTTCGGATAGTTTTTGTCATGTGTGTGGAGAATTATGTTTTGTATCTCAGCGCCAAAATTTTACATCATTAATTGCAAAGTGTCATTTAGACTATTTTGGTTTTCCACCCAGCAAACGTGCGTTCAGCACTTTCGCATACAGTTGTAAAAACTTTTCCATGTGTTGATACATTTTCTAATGAGTATTTATCTTTTCTATTTCTCAATGATTATATATGCTGCTGTACTACTGCTAAACTCCTGAACAGGCTGTCTAGTTGTTGTAGTTTTCCGACACGTTGATGAATCTCTTATATATTTACGGTTCCCTATTTACAATAAATATAAAGTACTGCTGCACTACTGCCAAACTGGTGACCAGATGGTGCAATTCAAATCGTTTCCCAAAAATCAAATCGAGTTGCCCATACGTCAAGCGTCAGTCATACTTCGCAAGTGATACGTGAAATATTTTGAAATTTATAATTAAAACAGGTCTTCTTTACTCCAATTAAAGATGACATGAATACAAAGTAATGCAAATGTGATGGCATGAATGCAAAGTAATGTGAATATACTATTGGTGACATTATAGCTGGGCAGCCATATCAATGTCCTGCTATACTGCTTCTAAGGCAGTAGTACAGCAGTACATTTTACGTGCTGCAGTTTCACCACTTCAGCAGTAGTATAGCAGTGCTTTTGCACTCCTTGTATTCCTATCGTTTGTGTTTTTCCTATTTGAGGGACGAAAACGATCAACCATGAAACAAAACATATTACACGTACGCGGGCAATATGAAGTAAATAGGTGAATTTTGGGGTAAAATGCTATCTCTAGAATTAAAAGCATTCACGGGTTTACTCACGACTTCTACAGCACTTTAGAAGTAGTGCTGTGTTTGCTGGGCAGTGTGCCATCAAGATAAATCCTGGGTACCACATATGCGTTGTATAACGTGTGTGAGACTTCTATTAGGTTGGGTTAAAGAAAAATCTAGACATTTGCCATTTGCTAAGCCAATGATTTGGGCAGAATCTAAAGATCACGTAAGTGATTGTTATTTTCGTTGAACTCAAACGAAAGGCATCACAGCAAAGTTCAAACCCACTATCCAGTACACAGACTTGTCATCGGCCATCAAACCCATCCCGCATAGTGCCGAATTGCCTTTGCCAAAACCTCCAAACCGACGAGAAAGTCAGGAATCTGATCCTAGTCAAGAATCTGTTCTTAGTCAGCACGATAAGGTATTTCAAGAGAGTGACCCAAGCTATGAGCCGTCTACTTCAAAAGAACCACACCTATTGACTCAAAGTGATCTAAATAATTTATTACGTGATTTAAATTTGTCTAAAAAACAGGCTGAGCTTTTGGAGTCTAAATTAAACGACTGAAATTTACTTTCTTCCGATACGAAATTTTTTTATTTTCGACATCGTGACAATGAATGGAAACCTTACTTTTCTAAAGCAGATGATATAGTGTGTTGTAATGACATTCTTGCAGTCATGAATCTATTAAATTTTAAGTCTGATCCAAGTCACTGGCGGTTGTCTATTGACAGTGAACAAACTTGGAAAATTTGTGGGGATTTTAAAATCATTGCTCTTTTGTTTGGACTGCAGCTTGGTAACACAAAATATTGCTGTTTTGTGAATTGGACAGTAGAGACAGAAAAACTCACTACCGGAAGAAAACAGGGCCTAAACGTGAATCACTTACTTCTGGCCATAAGTTAAATGTTAAAATTTTAAAAATGAGCCTTTAGTTAGCCCTGAAAACATATTTTTATCACAGTTGCACATAAAACTGGGCCTCATGAAAAATCAAGCTATGCATAAAAATTGTAGCAGATTTTTATACCTGAAAGAAAAATTCCCTAAAATCAGCGAGGCAAAAATTAAAGAGGGTATATTTGTTGGTCCACAAATATGGGAACTAATGAAAGATAAGAACTTTGAAGAAAAACTGAATGATCAGGAAAAAATCGCCTTGAAATGTTTGGTGAAGGTCGTCCACAATTTTCTAGGAAACCATAGAGCGGAAAATTACAAAGATTTAATTAAAAGCCTTATAATCTCATACAAAGCTCTGGCGCGTAACATGTCCTTCGAAATACATATGCTGCACTCTCATCTGGATTTCTTTCCCGAAAATTTAGGTGCTGTGAGTTATGAGCAAGGCGAGAGATTTACTTAAGCTATATAGTTGATTTCACTTTGAGAATAATATTTTAAGAAAATTTTGATTGCACTCAATTATTGAACTTAGGTTTGAACTTAAAAGGTTTGAACTTTAAATGATTGATGAAAAGGTACATCGAAATTAAAACTACAGCAAAGAAATATTCGTAGTGATATTATTTTTTCTTCCTCTTTTGAGATATGATTCACAGCTAATAAACATTCATATACTGGTCTCACAATGCTGCGAAAGATGTCGCCCATCTTGAATTTTTCAATGCTCCATTTTAATGATTTTTCACCATATTATCAATTAACTTAATAATATAGCGTACTATTGAGCTAAATGGCTGCAATAAGCAAACCTGCATGAGTTATAAGAAAACCTGCCAAATTTCCAATCAAAAACTAATTAAAACTGCTCAGAACTAAAATCACTAAAGTTTAGTGCAATATTCATTTCAAACATTCTAATCACTTTTTAATTTCTGGAAATTTTTGCGTTCTTTCAGAATAATATTCTGATCTAATCCAAGTGAAAATTGCTGCATAGTCTCGAATAAATATACTTTACATTCCATAAACACATTTCATACCGAAAACTACCTACTCAGAAGACAATATTCTTGTTATATTACAGATTATCTACCCTGCACTTCTTTTTTACTCATTATTTTACCATTAAAAAACCATGAAAATTTACTTCTCATTAATTAAAAAATTACACATGAAATTAACAACATTCAAACATCTATTCCGCAGGGAAATAATCTACTTGTAACATGAGCTCCATTCGAATAATTGACAATTTGACGTGACCCTTGTAATACTGCCCATACAATACGCGAATGTACTTATCATCCTAACACAAGCTGACTGACCAAAAACATACATCAATGACTTGAAGTAGACTTACCATCGATTTTCAATGAACCGCCCTGGACAATCATGAACCGATGTCCGTTCGTTAGCGGTATACCGTCCTTGTACCATTTGACACGCGGCACAGGATTCCCAGTGGCACGACATGGTAAAGTTGCAACGCTGCCCTTCGGCAATGTCTGATTCGACGGTCCAATTTGAATAATGGGCGGCGGTGTATCATCGACGGACGTCACCTAATAAATTATTCATATTTAGTCAGAGCATCGAATAGAGTGGACGCATCAAATTCGTATTCGTATGCAGTGTGACGGGATATTCAAGGATATTCATCCCGACCAGTTACGTTGGCAAACGAACCGAGCCGGCCACAGTTGGACTGAGTATCATCTGGCTGACCAAATGCGACAGCCAAACCTTGCTCCTAGTCCGCTTGATTCAATTACTTACCTGCAGAAATGCTCGAATTGCTGATGAACCGGCCACGCTTAGAGCGGAACAGACGAAATATCCGGCATCGTCCTTTTGGACGCCACGAATTTGCAAAGTTCCTTTACTCGTGACGTGCAAATGTCCATAGGAATTGTCCGGAAACATGAGCATTTGGGAGCCTTCCTTTGTCCAGAAGACAGACGGCGGCGGATTACCGTTCGCTACGCAATCAAAAGTCGCAATTCCATTGAGACCGACCTTTTTGTCTTGCGGCTTAACCGTGAACGTTGGCGATGCTATCGTTGTTGTTTGCAAATTGCGAAAATAAAAAGCATCGGGTTAATTTTCTATCCCGAAAGGATACATTGTGACGAAGACGAATGGTGGATGGCGAGTGTAACAGATTGTGTGCAGGGAATGGTCTGGGAGTTTTTTGCTGGATTTGACGTTGATAATTTAACAAGATTAAATGTTGGATAACGAACCGCAAACGCAAAGGTTAAATCCCATTCTGAGTGACCGTATTAGATTAACGAAGGTCCTAGCCGTTTTTTTAAATCCCTTCACATTCCACAGAAGGACGATTATTATTTTTATGGTCCTTAGTTTTTTTCAAAATCTGTTCCACCATACCAGCATCCACTTCCGCTTCTTACTATGCATTTATATCTATACTCACAATGAACATTAAGATGCGCTCGTGCACTTATCTGCCCAACTGCATTGTGCGCTTCACAAATATAGATGCCCTCATCTACCGGCTGCACGTTTTTTATAATCAGACTCCGATCCTCTTCCTGGATGTCGGCCCTGTGTTTGTGGGAATAGAAAAAGTTGATTCAGGATGGAAATGTTTTGAATTTGAAATTTATGTTTCCCGTTACTTTCAATTTGCATGTTACCGAGAAACATCATCACGAGATAGCTCCTGGACTCACCACTAACAACAAGAGAATATGATAGTGTATACTTTGGAGACTTACCTGCCAACTGGCATGTTTCCGTCATCCTTTCGCCACAGGATCTGTGGCTGTGGGTCGCCACTAACGGAACAATGAAACTGCACTGTTTGTCCAGCGACCACTGTTTTATCTGTTGGTTCCTTGTTAAATGTGGGTTTCACTGAAATGAAAAGGAGACATTGGTACAGTTGGAAAAATGAAAATGAGAAAGATATTAAATCAATGTTTTCTTTTGTTGTTTTCAAGTGAAGAATAATTGTGGTTTTTGAGCTTTGCTGGACAAGTTTGTTTTTCGAAAGAAAATTCTGCAGAATTTTAAAGGTGATGAGACAAAAGAAATTACCACAATGTTGTTTTTGCATGAAATATTGAGTTTAATATGAGTGTGTTCAACAAAAAGTACGAAGAATAGTAAAACTAGAAATTAACGATACGACTAAGTTTAAAGTTATTTGTCTGTTTTGCATATTTGGGTTGAATTCATTTAAAATTTATATTTGCTATGTATTCTTATTTGTTTACGCTTCCAAAAAAATTAGTTGGTATTTAAATTTTTTTAACAAAGTTTTCGCTCCTATTGCTCATATAAAACTTGAACCAGTTGGCACATTATTCGTTTAGATGTAGATTTTTCACATTTTCATCGCAAAATAATCAAGAATGTGTGTTCAATACAGAAAAATTCTATTACTATTCAAACATAAGCAGAAATAAAAGTAAACTTGAAGAAGTGTCTCAAAAAAAGAGTAGCATTCATTTCATTTTTGCATTATCGAATGTTTACATACATATATGTATGCATAACCATGCTAATTTAGCTTGGTTTGCTAGTTTTAACTTTGGTTTCTATATGAACCTATTTTTGAGCGCATACCACAATATTTCACGTTTTGATTTTTGTTTGAGTTATTTACTTTGTTTGATCTGGTGTGATGCTGAGTTTGCCCTATCATTGTTTGACAAAAAAGAAAGATTTAAGAGAGATGTAGTGGCGACATTTAAAAATTACAAGAAATGATGGATATTGATTTTGTACAAAAAGTTTAAGCTTGGACACCGTGGAAATGTCAAAGAGAGCGTAATGAAGCAAATTGTCGAATTATGTTTATATATCGACAAAATGTCGATATATTTTTATTTAACTTGGTAAGTTTTTGGTAAAAATGTACAGAATATTTTTGCTTAATATTCAGTACTTCTGTACTGAATATTTTTTTTTCGCTGAGCACAAGATGCTAAGCTAATATCGGTCTCATGCCGTTTCTACAAACTGACACTTTCAATACTTTAGTATTTACAAGTTTCTCTTTAAATGAGAACACTGAAAAACAGTTGCTGCAATTAACATGGAAGGAATATTTTTTAAATAGCTCTTGAAACTAGGTAGGTAGTTAGTTTTAAGCGGCTGCTGATCTCTTGAAACTAACAATATGATAGTTTTTACAGTTTGACCATTCTTTGATTGTAGGATGTTTTAGGTGATACATATTTCTTTGAAAAAATTAGCACAGGGAACTGGATCACTAAAAAATGAACGAAGATTGAATCCCGCCCAGTTTGCACGTTATGGACCAACTCAACAATTATATTACCACTCAAAAAAATTTGCCCACCCAATCAATTTACTATTTCAAATGATTGAAAGTTAGAAAAAAAAGTTCTTATGAATAGTATTTAAAGTATATTTTGAGTACATATTATATTTATAACTAGTTTTGAAATGGTAAAATTATTATTAAATCTTTGTCTCATCAATGTGTCCACCATTATTCGTAATAACTGCTTCACAAAGTTTTTGTTAAGGTCTCTGATGAAATTTTGCCCCCTTCTGCTTACAAAATATTCCACTGATGTTCAGTGGATGTAGGGCACACTTTTCGGACGTTTCTGTCCAGCTCATCCCATAAGAGCTCTATGGGGCTGAGATCAGATGACTGTGGTGGCCAAATCATAACTTTAAGAGCTTTCTCAGTTGATAACTGGTTTAAATACTCTCTGCAGATTTTTGAAGAGTGCTTCGGGTCATTGTCATGCTGAAATGTGAGTTCTTTTCCTTAAATACGCAGTCCAGATAGCAACGTTTCGTTTTCGAGAATATCCCAATAGTGTTCTCTCCTCATTATTCCTTGGATTCTGCAGATGCTGCCGACTCTATCTCCGTCAAAACAGCCTCATATCATAACAGAACCACACGCTGAGAAATGACCGAAATCAATATATTAACATCTTAACATTGTTATAGTAACAGCATTGTCCGTAATACATAATTTTAACAGCTCAATATTTTATGTTAGGAAGTTACAATATTATATTTGCAGTTTAACATTATATTTTAAGCTGTTAACTTTTTATGTTAAGAACATCTGTAAATATAAATGTTTTAACATCTTAACATAAATATATTGCTATGCCAATATAATGTATTAACCAAGGGTGGTCAAATTGTTTGTCATACAACAAAGTACATTGCTTGGATTGTTAGTTAGGATGTTAACATTATATACGGCAATAGCACACTGAAATAACCTAATCTTGTCCGATCATCGAAGTTAAGCAGTGTTGGGCGCGGTTAGTACATAGATGGGGGACCTCTTGGGACTATGAAAAAATCATATCGACATGGCGTGTCAATATTAATTATTGGTATACCAATATACTATTGTAAGACGTTAATATAACTTATTGCCATGTTACTATAATATATTGACATGTTAATATTAATTATTGGTATACCAATAGTATTGTAAGATGCTAATATAACTTATTGCCATTTTACTATTTCATATTGGCCTACTAATATAATATTGTAACAGACAAATTCACCACACGCATGTCAATATATAAAATTTTAAGAATGCTATGTGCGGGCAATACAATGTTATTGCTAGGTCAATATAATAATATTAAGAAATGTTTTTAATATAAATATATTAGCTGCAAAATATATTAAGGGTAGAACAATGATTTTTTAGCGTGCACCACCATTTTTCACGGAAGGCAATAAACATTGAACTGATCTGCGAGCATAGACCCTTCGTTGCGAGCCGAAAACTCTGAACTTTGACTCGTCACTCCACATAACTTTTTTCCAATCTTGAAATGACCAATTATTTTCAGCACGTAACAATGTCCTACTTATTTTCAACACGTCACAATGGTTTTCTAACAGCTATCTGACCATGAAGACCTGCTCCTTCAGGTCTGCGTTTGATCGTTAAAACACTGAGGGGCTCAGACCTATCCACATTAACTTTTGCTGCAATTTCTGGTAAAGTAAGGCGTCTATTGCGTTTGCTAGTCACTACGATCTTTCTCTTCGGCTGAAGAGTTGATCCTGAGCACTTTCTACGTATTTTATTCTGAGCACTTCCGCTGGTCTTGAATTTTTAAACATTATAGTCGACTGTTCTTATTGGCACTTTCAGCTCAATCGTAATCTGCCGACTACTTTTGCCAGCTTTATAATAAGCAATTATCAAAGAACGCACTTCGGTTGAAAGTTTCTTCTTTTTCGGCACATTAGTTTTTTACAAATACTCGATCAATATCAACTCGCACAAAGTACAAATTTTATCTAATGTTTTCTTCGCAGATACTGAAGGCAGGCTAAAAATCTGAGGCATTTTCTTATAAAGTGCAGTACCGGTTTATGATAATAATTGACAACGGGAAAGGATCAGGGTATCTGCTTAAAAAATTCCACCCGAAAAGAAAAATTGGGGTTTCCCTTGAAATTAATGCTTCGTAAAATTCCATAAATTTGTTTACCCTCAGCTACAAAGTATTGATATTTTTACATAGACATCCTTAGAATATTTGTTATGGCAATATTAAGATCAATTCACGGAACAAATTTACCTCTAAGTACGGAAAATCCCAAAATATATGAGTGGGCAAATGCTTTTGAGCGGTAGTAAATATATATTTTCGCATTAATATATTGTTTCAAATTTGGAGGATTCATTTTGTTCCAAATCGGACTAAATTCTCAGAATGACTTAAAAAAGGCAAAAACTTAGCGTATCAAAAATTTCTGAAATGCGCATCAAAGTAAGAAAAGAGTATCTAGTGCGTAATCAAAGTTTCCATAATGTGAAAATAATCTAATTTTGTGATCAGAAACGTTTAGAATGCGTGATAAAAATTTTCTCCATGGGAAAAAAAATGCAAGTTAAAATTATAAGAAGAATTGATAGCGTCTCGTCTCAGCGTATCAAAATGTTTCACAAACTAAAGATCGTACCATATTTGTATGGTTTGTGCGAAATGACCTGGACATGGCAGCCCTTTGATAGCACCAAAGCAGAAAGTATACTAAATCTGCTTCTAATTAAAATAAAAATTAACCCTGCGAATATCGTATCGATCCGATGATTGCATTGCCAGTTATAGGGGCATAATGGAATTTAGGGTTACCACTAGGGCTGCCAACTCAGTGGATCGGAAATCCGGGAGGAAAATAAAAAAATACGTGAAAAACAATTTTATTTATTCAAAATTATATTTCTTTACACAACGAGTTGCTTGTAATGTCTTTTGATTTGCAAGGATAAAGGTATAGAATTCTTAGAATGGGCAATTCAAATTTGTGCATACCTGAATTTATGATTTTACATGTGTTTCATTAAGCCGATTACGATTTTTTCACCACAGTAGATATATAATACCAGTTCTGGCGCACTTAAGAGGAGCAATAAGGACATGGTGCCTGCATTATCGGCACGCGCATCTCACGCATGACGTAAGCGATGATCTCGAACTGATAAACAGCCTAGCTGAACTGATAAACAACCCTGTTGAGCTAATAAAGAATCTTGTTGAGCTGACAGCACAGTTGGGCTGATAAATAAGGTAGTTGAATTGATAAACAAGCCTGTTAAGCTAAAATCCCAGTTGAGCTGTTTATTAGTTCAAAGATCATCGCTTACGTCATGCGCGGGCCGATAATCGAAGACACCATGTCCTTATTGCTAGTCTTATTTGCACCCCTTTTGCTCCTCTTAAGTGCGCCAGAACTGGTATTATATATCTACTGACCACAGTTCGTTTACTATGCTGAAAACACGATCAGCGGCAACATTTGCGATAGGGATCGATAGAGCGAATGTAACAAGTTTTTTTTATTTCTTTGCCAGATTCGTCTTTACATTTTTCAAAAAAATTAACCCAACGCAAGTCTTCCCTCTTTGTTTTACTTGCGACAAGATCATTCACTTCTCGCAGCAAACAGTAATCATCGTACAATTTACCCTCATTTATTGGATCACATAGAGAAGCACTCAGATCTTTTATTTAATCAATTGTACAAATCTAGTGAAATTTACGATTTTTAATCATTAATATTGTATTATTTACAAGCATATAAAAGTGAGCATAAAATATAAATAAAAATATAAAAATTCCGTTAAGGCAATTTTCGTTAAATTTCCGGGAGAAATTAACTGTATTCCGGGAGCCGGGAAATTTTTCAAGTGAACTGTATTTTTCCGGGAGAATCCCGGAATTCCGGGAGAGTTGGCAACCCTAGTTACCACACACAAATATTTTAAAATTTCAAAAATCCCATTATTTGTTACTTATTGTTACTATAGGATCACTATAAGCTTGGCTGTCACTATAAACAGTTAGTTGGTTGCTGCTGCGTAGGGTGATTGTCCCAAAAATTACCCACTTAGCTCGTAACTCTTTTTGGAAACCCTTTCTTCTCTCACAACACGGATCAAGCTCATTAAAAAAGGCATCTAAACTAAGTACAGTGGCTATTGTTCCAGGTGTTGCATTTTAGATTTCATTTTGACGGGTCTGATTCTCGCTACGAGACAAAAAAAAATCGGGTGGCCGACTTTTAGAGCAGGCGAACATTAGGAGCAATCACTTTACCCACTCTTTAAAAAAATTTTTGTTATGGTAAAGATTACTTACATTGAAGTAAATTCAATTCAATTCATAATCATAAGATTTTGAGTACTGGTATTATTTGATGATATTGAAACTGCACTACCTTTGTTCAAATGAACTTCAAATTTTTCGCGCGCTTTGCGCTCAGTGCGAACCCACAATAATATTATTTAATAATATTTTAAAATACAGTTAGAACACAGAATTTTAATAAATAAGAATTTGAATTGAATGAATTTGTCTAGTTTTAGTTAATGTTTTATTATCAACCGGCATTAAAGCGCATTAAGCATTTTTTGCAGTGAAATAGTTCCATGAATTCCCATTGCAACCAGTTTTTAAATATTGACATTTCGGCCTTCTTCTTTTTAGTTAATTGAATTGAATTTCTCGCCATGCCCGAATTTATCGGGTATCTAAATTACATTTAGCTTTGCAGAAACTGGTCATCAAGTTCAAATAACTATCCAGTTTTATTTGTTGAATATTCAAAGTTCATTCAGTTTATATTTTCACCTGTTATGATATTTTAATATTGAAAAATTTTGATATAATCACAGCGTGGAGGTAAATTAGCCTACAAATGCCAATATAAATTAACCGATGTATAAGCCTATAAAGTAATTAGACCTTTCCAAAAACCATAAGAATTACTTGCATACATTCACAAACTGAGCAAATTTAAAGAATAACAGAATTATGGAAAATACTTCAACACCTGATCAATCAAATTAATTATTGACCCGATCGATAACCAACAACAATCACGCCTCCATACACCTAGAAAATTCACATAATCAATTCCAATCTACCTTATCTTCACTTCTTACATTCAATCCAACTTTTGCATTGAAACTCTTTGCTGTAAACAAATCTCAATAATGCACATAGTAACCGAACAAAGTACCATAATTCCATCTCAATTAAATTAGCTATGACGCTACGTGACATTCATTTCAAATTGCATCAAAAAGGTTATCGTCAAGACCGTGCTACGTTGGTAACAAAGTATCCCGCCATTCACTCATCTATCATTCTGTTTTTAGAAATTCCATGAAATTTCATCAGTTCGTAATTGGACTAATAACGTGCCTTCTTCATCAAAGAAAATTTCGCAAATTAAATGAGAGAAAAAAAATTGCAGCGGAGATTGAAAGAAATGAGAGAGACATATCGTGGGTGGTTGCGGAGGAAAAATATTCTGTTTAATTATTACTTGCAGATTGTTGATCAAAGGCTGTGGAAATGTGATGTGGAAGTTGATTTTCAGCTGCATGTGACATGTTTCATGTCTGAAGATGAAAATTTACTTGAAATTAATTAATTGTAAAATTGGATTCGGCCTGTTAATCTATAAATTTCAGGTTCAAATACCACTAATATCAATCGAATCTTTTTAAATTATGTTTACCAAGCTCAAATATACTGTTTTTAGACATACTGCGAATCATTCATCAAGTGCTCCAAAATATGCACGATGAATTTCTATGACGGATTATCTTTAAAAAATACCAAATGTTTGATAAATTTTGTGTCCCAAGTGATTGATAAACAAATTCTTTGAAATTTGCTAGCATATATGACAATACCTAACAAGAGCTACTAGATCCTTCAATTTTTTTCAAGGCTCGAGATAACATGTGTCAAATTCATTTTTGAACAACATAACTGTTCAATGAATCTAAGAGTTTGATCTTTTATTTTTTCATAACTCCAGGAACGACACCCAATTGATCCAAAAAACGATTTGGATCTCCTTTACAAAATTAAACCCTAAATGTATTTTTTGAAGGATACAGGTTGGTTAATAGGTATGTGTTAAAATTTTGCAATACGGTTAATAGCTATCAGTAAACATATGTAGCGTCCTACCTTTTCTGGGAGCTAGTCCACCCCATTTTCAATGACGCACCGCAGGCGCGTAGAGTTCGCAAAACGGCACATCATGGACTAAAGGGTGCTCCGCTTATGCGGACGCGGGCCTTTACGGCCATTTCTAAGGTACCCTGCTCCCAAGGCACTTCTGTTTTTATATGCCTCTTGATGGTTCGCTATTACCTTCCCTATTTGGCAGGCTCTCAACTGGACTTCGGTTAAGGGGTTATATACAGTTAAAATCGATTTTTTATTTATTGCATTTTCAGAATGTATACTTAACTGATAATATTCCCTGAAAATTTCAAATCGATCCGACAAGTTTTTTCCGAGATATACGCATATTTGCAATCACATTTCGGACTGTTAGAAAGTAGGCGGAGTACAGACCGAAGCGCATGGGAGTAAGCGAGAGGGAAGAATGGCTCGTAGACAGCATCAAATCGAGGTATTAGAAGCTGGTGAGGCTACAAAAGGTACATCTTATGGCCCTAAAACAGATGACTCCATGTAACTAAAAAATATATGATTTATGTGTTAATTTCTTCCGAAACTTTAAACGCGTTTTTCTCAAAACTATGTTTCCAAGTCGGTGACCACGATTTCTAAAAAACGGCTCGACCAAACGGTTTGAAATTTTAACACAACTTTCTCAGATATATTTCTCAGGTATTAAACGAAGGAATAAGATTTCGGATAATTATTTCTGTTTTTTTAAACAATTTTAAATGGCAATTTTTGGTCAAAAATTCGATTTTTTTTTACGAAGCTGCCATTTTGTCAAAAAAAAAAACTAAATTTCGATTATTCCTTCGTTCAATACCTAGTTTTATCTATCTACTAAAAGAATCTGTTTGGTTTTTTGACTTGAGATGAATTATACCGGAGAAATCGTGGTCACCGCCGAACACCTTTTTTTGGAAGACCTTCAGGAGATCGTCTGGAGGAGCGCACCAGATCAATATTTTAACAAATTATTAGTGCCATTATAAACTTAGATGTTGGCACTAAATGCATGTATACTTTTTGTTTTTGTAAAGTAAAATACCTTTCCACAAAAAATTAATAAAAAAACGTCTTTTTCCGGCCTTCTAACTGTATATAACCCCTTAAGTTGACGTGCCTCCAAGCAGCTCGTTTTCTTAAAAATCGCTACATGTGAACGTCCAGATCGTTCAGTATCAGCAGATTTTGTTGGAGGTGAGCCCGAATAGCACTGATCAAGTCAAGCTTTTCCATTGGTGATATTTTAAAATAATAATAAATTTAAAATAATGATAAATTAATGAATCCATTGTTTTGAAAATAAAAAAGTGTCCTCATTATAATAGTGGTCAAATCAGAAATCATGTTGTCATTAAATTTTGGCACGTATCGTTTGAAGGTTGGCACTTTCTAAAAATAATATGAATTTGTAGGGTATAAACGCCCTACTCAATCGTGAAACACAATTTTCAGTCTTAAGGATAATTATTAGAGATCGGATTATATGCAACATAAAATGCCTAAAATATGCATGCAAATATGCATAACAAAGCTTAAAATATGCATAAAATGCATGAAATACTTAAACTATGCAAAAAAACATTGAAAATAATATATCAGTTTCTTTTTAACTTAAAATTTTGCGTCATTCATTAGTGTACTATAATACTATTACTAATTGACGAAATATAATAAAATTAGCAATTATTAAACATTTTGCTGTTTTTATATACGCCAACAATAAAGCCCTCAAAATATTTTTATGTGTGGAAAAGGATCTCTCCACATCAACGGAGGTGACTGGGCAATATTTGAAAGCAGGTGCTATGCTTGCAGTTATAGTTTCTGAATAAAGTGCCGTCGTCCCGTTAATAAAGCTATCAATCTGACACAAAGATCCAAAGCCTGGATTTTTTTTCAAAATATTTTTTGAGTTTTTTGAGTTTCTGCGGAAATCCCTCTGGCAATGTAGAATTCATGTGATTCAAGCATTTTAATGCTTGCTGGTATGTAAGAAAAATGAATGCAGATCATGGATATGTTTTTCTTAATACTAGGATCGTTAAATGCTTCCTTGGATTAATCAATGGCTTTTACTTCTGCACAATTAAATCCATTGAATGGCATCAAAATGTTCATTGCAAAATGCACTGCTTCTATCCATGTTCCCCATCGAGTTACTACTGGTTCAGGAGGTAAAGGCATATTTGGAAGTTTTTCTTTATAGGCCTTGTTATGACCCAGTGCCTTCACAAACACTTTTTTTTTGTCGATGATAGCAATTTATTTACATTGCCGAATGTTGTCCGTACCTCTCCTGCAAGCCGATGTACTCCATGGGCAAAGCATGTCAGATGCATTAAATTCGGATAGAATGCTTGAAGAGCTTTGGCAGCCTTTATCATATATGAGGTGCTATCTGAGAGATATATTAATATTTTCTTATCGGCAGAAGGTTCTAGAAATATTTTTTTAAAACCCTCATTCACAAATCTGGCAATTGTTGAGTGGTTAGCCTTATCTAACTCCTTGCTGGCCACAAAATAGGAAGTCGTGGGCTCCAGCGTTAATGCGCCGACGATTAAGTTGGCAATACAGCGACCACAATTGTCAGTGGTTTCATCGACTGAAATCCAAATAAACTTGCTGATAAATTGTTGGAACATAATTTTTCCACAATATTGATTTGTTCGGTATATTTTGATTCACGCAATATTTTTTTTTAGAAAATCCCTGAAGGTGGGATTTTTCAATTTATGCAGAGGAATGTTGCTTGAAATCAATGCTTCGCATCAATCCAAGCTAAAGGTGTTGTTTTGTTGCTGGCTTCTGGAATGGGAGGCGCTCGTATTCATAAGCTGTTGTCTTGAGCATTTCTTTTGCAGACCCTCAATATGAAGATTAGTCTTCACAGGTTGGTCTATATGAAATTTCTTTATGTATGAAATAGTTTTGTTGCAAACTTGGCAATACAAAACATTTCCGTCGAACGAAAATGTTCCAGGGTACTCAGAAATCCAAGAGGAGAAACTTTTCTTCTCAAAAGGCATAGTATACGTCACATTTCGAATCAGTTCAAATAAATCTAAAATGATGCAACGAGCACGTCAACAAACAGCAAAAACAAAGCCCTTATGGCTACTGAATGTTCTCTAAAAGCCCCGCAGTTGTCTACTTCAAACACTTTAAATATTTCCCAATTTAGATCTCTTTCGGTGCAGGTAGCTTCTATTTGGAAATAAAAGCACCAATTAAACTTAACTAAGAGAGAAAAGCTAAACTGCTACACATATCATGAGTGATCTGATTGCCTGACTGAAATAGCACTCCTGCAGCTATCCTATTTCTTTGATTACATATTCCTCCGATAAAGATATATTTAATGGCTTAACTCAAGAACTCCTACAAAAGATTCGCGAAGCACTTGCAAATATATGAAGCACCATTCTAAAAAATTTTACAAAATTACAAAATTACAAAAGTAGCACCACAAAACCCACAAAAATATTTGGCTAGTTTGTCGATTATTTTTAGGATTTTTTTTCCAATAAGCGATTCATCTAAGTGCCGTTTTTTCAAAACAGCTCAGCCCTCTATCGCTGACAAAATATGTTTGAGTAGAGAAGATATTAGGCGTGTTTTTTTGCTCCAATACAGAACAGAATATAACTATGCCGCAAAAACAACGATCTAGTATTAAACAGTAGTGCATTCGCTAAGACTGACATAGGCTGCTATATTCGCTGTGGTACCACAAAACAGCTGAAAATAAAGGGAGAAAATAACGAGTATAAACTACCACAATCGGTGGAAAATAGAAAAAGAACTATCAGAAAATTACCTCTTTATACTTTCTACATATTATGAGGCCTTTTTCTAATTTTCTAACTACCGAAACATTCAACATAACCTGGAAAAAACCAAAGCCATCTCACAGCAAAAAAGACAACTTCTCACGAGCTTTTTTTCTTTTTTCTGTCAGCACATTCTATAGTTCAGCACGTGAACTGCCAATGAGGAATAGAATTTCTGTACTAGTGAATTCACTGGTACAGGAGTGTTGTTGTTTTCAATGCATATACTCTATTCTCTGCTGGATTGAGGAGCAAAAAAACACGCCTATTATGAAAGATAAATTGTAGAGTAGAGTAAAGAAGATATTATGAAAGATAAATTTCTGTCATGTTAAGAATTGTTATTGACCCTCTCCAAAACGAACAACAGCATACTTCAGAGAAGCCAGATTAACCGCGACCAATCTTAGGATAATAATAACAAATTTACTTTCCAGTGTGAAAAAAGGGCCTCAAATATATATTTTATACACTGATTTTATAAAAAAATATTGTGATTATAATGGTCGATACGGCTGCAAAAATTTGGCATTTCAGAAAACTTGCTCAATTTGTGGAGTTCTTTCCTTCCAAATCAAGCACACCATGTACAATTCCATGGTCTTCTCTCCCAAAAAAAGACTCCTCTGAATATTTTCATCTCGTATATCTCGGAGGTGTTATTCGACAGTCCGCATTTTTTTCATGTGGATGATCTGAAAATATACAACGCTATTCATTCGGATTCTAATTCAAATTTCCTTCAGTTAAAAACTCTCACTGCTTGAGCAATAATATAACCGAAACAAACTTAACCATAACGCTGAGAAATGAAATCCTTTTCGCCTTTAGAGATCTGATTTTGAAAGTTTACAAACTTATAGTTACAAACTAGGTCGCTTAAATCTGGCGACACTTTCTTCAAAGAGAGCGGTATTATGATTATGTTTCGTGTTTGATTCTTTTTGAGATTTGATTGACATTGAATCTATTTCAAATAAATAACTTTTAATAATCCTGTAAGATGGACCAGGCACAAAAATCGCCTCGGTGAACATCAGCATGACCTTATTTATTATTTATGGAGTCAAGTAACTGCTAAATTTTCACAAACCTTGTTCTCCGTCAATTTCTTAATCCAGTTTCAAAATTGATTGACTCAAGGCTTTGAAATCTTAACCATTTTTTTTCCTTTCCCTAGAATATCTATCTAAAATCGACAAGCAGGCCAAGTTTGGCGACATATAATCGTATTGATCTAGTTTTGACTCACCTTAAGGAGAAAATGTATAAAATTTTTTTACTGTTTGTTATGCACCTTTTTTGTTTGAAAATAAATAAGTAATTGTGGTCTATCAGACATGTTATTATCCTGTTTAGCTCACATCACTTCTCGGTTAAAATTCTGCCTAGTCAATATACAAAGTCGATTTTATATTATATTCACAAATTCACAGTTCCCATTATTCCAATCACCTTCACGAAAGCTCATTTGATAATTAAAGGGCTTGTTTCAATATAATTATGATTTAACTGTTTCCCTATTTATGGCAATATTTCCATTAGCGCTCGCCTTCAATCGACATTTCGCGTAAAATCCAATACGTGTTAATATTTCTTCTATAATTCATTTGCCTATATTGGTCTGGTACTGAGGCTCGTACTCGGCCTGGTACTCAGCCTGGTACTCTTCAGAAATGCATTTAATTTAGCATTTCCTTTTTTCACTGAAAAAAACGTAGGATGCTCGAAAATAAACATTAATATGAGTGTTTACAGTAAAATATGCTAAGTACGAGCCATGTGTGTAGGAGTCGCCACACATATGATGCATCATCTGAGAAACGATATTTATGTGCAACATCCTCCATAAGCTCGGCAATATGCACTTTTGCTGGGATGTCTTGTGGTAACGGCAGTGTTAAAATGAAAATGCACTCAGTAACGATGATTCTACAAAAAGCCATATCATAGCAATTCTGTGTGATGTGTGCATTGTCATCTATGGTCGTACTTATAGATTCGATTCGAATGCGGACACTACCAGCAGTTTGGATTATGTACGAGCCCACAAAGATTCCGCCTTGTGTATCATTTCGAATTAATTTTAACGAGATAATTGGCCATACTCTATTAAAGTGCACGGCGCGTTATAGCTGCCATATCGATTGAATGCTGCTCAGCCCACAGATAGATCTGTCTGTGTTAAACATTCAAGTACATTACTCGTACCTATACGAGATGGATGCATACGTGTATGATGCAGCATATTATTTTAATATGCTCGACAAGAGGATGTATCATCCTCGTCATCAGTATCGGCTCGAATAGCATTCAATGGAAACAGCTCCCCCCGATGTTCCTTCAATTGAAATTGTTGGTGGTGGGTTTTGGGTGAAGCAGTGAATCAGTATGCAGATTTGACACTGCTTGTTCATATTTGTAGGAAGCATTTTCTGTGCTGCAGAGCACATCTAGAACTGAAAGATTTCCTTGATCTTAACGCTGTTAAAATTTATTTTTATTCAATGTATCCAATTTATTGCATAGCCTTGTGTAGGCATTCTACTTAAATTTCCTGTTATAATATCCCTTAACTCGTTAAATTTAATGCTGTAATCAATGTCTAACACATACGTTGATCCGCATATTAGCCCCAATCGGGGCTGCCAACGAACTAACTAAACGGATGATTGGTTGAAGTGGCGCCCGCAGCGATTGAATTCAAAGTGTTTCGCAAACACTTGTCATGACAAATAGCTAATAAATTGACCCCAGCTGACCCATGGAAACGTATACGAAGTAAAATGCTGGGTATAAACCTTTTAATCGATCTAAAATCGAACAGATGGTAGCGTAGCGCAAAATGTCCATATATCAGTCGAGATTCGACACCTCACTGGGGAGATGTACTTATAGACCGTAATTTCACGTTCCAACAAAGTGTTTCTGGTCAGCAGATTTTGTGAAATTTTTTTGGCAAAGTAGAAAATCATTGGTCGGAATAGACTCGGTAGAAGATTAATTTCCTCGAAAATAGTGTTCCACTTAAAAGATCATTTATAATTGACGGCGGCTAATAAATTAAAAATGTGGCGATGAAAGCATGAGCCAACAGTTTTGGGCGAGATACATTTTTACTGGGTTGGTTAATTGATTGCCTTATAATAGGTGTGATTAGTATTTCTTAAATTTCAGCCTTTTGTATTTCTTTTAGCGCATTTATTCCTTCTTTGCTGTATTTGAATGATGTAATTGACCTGGAATTGACGATATTAAGCCCAGGAAATATTATCTAGAATACTCAGCTGTACTCGTTATTTCCAAGTTTCAGAATACAATTTAATAAAAATTTATATTTACTAGCTACACTGAAATTATTTATACAGTGCGTAGACCTATCTAATATAGCGCAGCATATATGGTCGTATAAGTGATATAAATAGAACACTGAGCTACAAGCTGTACTTAAAAGGCCGAATTCCCCTTCTTTGTAGCCTTTCGTGCTATGCACTTAGTCAGCTCCTATGCAACATAGCCCCAACTACTATGAACTTACTCTTAGGACATATTATTCAAGTAGGCTAACTAACATTAGTTCTCTGATAAAATAATGCCTGGCTACATTAGTAAAAATTTCATCCCTCGATGGGTGTCGACTACCCACTTCCGAAACATGGCATGTGCAGATGCTGTCGGCACACCCAAGGCGGGTTCAGGACCTTGTAGTGGGAACATCGAATCTTGCTTCGTAATGTCGGTAGCAATTTTATTTCCCTCAACACCTCAGTGCCCCGGTACCTAGAGCAGATGCACTCTATTGAATCTGGTGACAGAATTCAATCGTGTCCTGCCCTCCGAGATAATTTTCGAAGTAGTCAGCGTTTCTAGCAGCGTAATCGCTGCCAAGATCGATACGTTTTTCCCTCCGTTTTTCTTCGATGGCGCAGCAGGCAGCTCTCAAAATAGCAAATAATTTTGGTTGAAAAACAGAAATACGTTCTCTAAAAGAAGAGGTCCACCTGTCGTTGCATGCATACATATAGACAGCAGCTCCAACATCTGTCTTCGAGCATTCCATGAAGAAGATCTCGGAGTATTCCCTTTTACAGACATCTGAATGCACCTAGTATCTTCTGTTTAAGAAGAATACTTCGAATATTCTCTCGAAGTTGAGAATGGGAACTCGAACGCCCGAAAGCATCGAGAGAATGGGCGGAATCTCACACAGCAAACATCGCCCCACATCGTCTTTTCCTACTCATAGGTCAAGCTGAGTTAGTGCATGAGCAGAGCTCATTTTCATACGTCTGAATTTGAATGTCGAGAGGAAAGAGATTGAGAAGCGCCCCCTCCATGATCTTCTGCAGCTTTGCAAAGCTACACAGGGAGCACGTAGTCAAAGGCTCCGTCAATGTCTACAAATATCTCATCGCATACGTACCATTTGAGGTCGCTCCCTCAACTTTGGAAACCAGAGAATGAAGGGTTGACTCGTATGATTTTTTCGGTGGTACGCATGTTGCTTATTATTTAAAGAGCTTGACTTAAAAACTCTAGTGCGTATGTCCCTTTCAACAAGTCTCTTCAGGTTTTTGAGCATAAACGAAGTTAAGCTAATCGGCCTTAAGTTAATTGGATCTGGATTATCTGGATGCCCAAAAGGTTTCTAAAGCGAAGACCAAGTAGCGATAATCAGAGAGTGAAACCTCATCCGATATATGACAACCAATTTCTGATCTAACTATTCCAAAAGAACAAAGTGATACATCAATTACCGCCTTTCTGTTTGGGGTGAAAAATATGGGAGAAATTCTTGTGTTTCAATTCCACCGAAAATATAAAATCAAAGAGTCTGTCTTTTCTGGCGCTACATTTGTTCCTGGAAGTTAGCATTGCAGCCCACCAGAAGTTCTAGTCTCTATGATTCAGCGTACTGGTCCAGGTCCTTTAACTCAGACTCAGGTCTAGGCCCTTCAGCAAGTAAGGAGTCAAACGGAAAGTAAACCCAGGCGACCACTGTGCGTTTCAGTCTGCTACTTTCCCGGTACTGCACGGCAACTGCTGACAGGTCCCGGCTTAAAAACTGTCTGAGCATGGTGGCATCAAGCAGATTGGAAGCCAGAACACAAGTGTTCGGCCGTTTTGGTCTTTTATTATAAAAGTTTGCCCCCACGATTGAACTGAGTCCATATATACGAATATTACCTCAAACTCAAGGCTCCTGTATAAATGCAATGTAGGAGGAGGAAGCTTGCAGTTTTGTCCATTTGTAGCTCAAACGATAGGTCGAACAAATCTTAGCCTTTTGACATAGAAATATCCTGAATTGATGTGTTTGGATCCTTTTGGAAGGAGGCTTAGACAATCCCCATTGCATTTCTTCCACGAACCATTGCTGACAATGGTAGCATCTGTTCTGGTCAGTGGAGATATCTCTCGTGTAGCCGGTCCCTTCTTATTTTTCAGCGTCATCGCTGATTCGTGCTTGGCATCGGGAAGCATCGACTTCCTGTACATAGTCCTCTTCTGGCGACGGTTAAGGGCTTTTACTAGTTAGCGATGTCTAGTCGGCCTGGCTTTGTACCTATCTATCAAGTCAGAATATTTCTGCTCCGAACTAACAGTCTTATCATCCGCAGTCAATCTTTCTTTCGTCACTCCAGGTAGGCTCAGAAGTTTCATTCCCCGGCATCCAGTTTCCTGGGGGAATACCTGCAGTTTTTACTGCATTGGTATCTCTGTGCACAATCGCCGGCAGCTTGCCGTTTTTTCGCAGCTTCCTACGTGGCTTGCGACTGAGAGCCGCCATAGATTTCCAGACTTCATAGGAACGAGCACTTTTACTTGTTCTACTTCTTTCGGAACTCTCGTTTACGCCAATCAGATTTGCCACCTTTAGTACATCCCCCTTCCTCTTTTGTGAGGATTTCATCTTTTCCCGTAGTACGGCCGTAGTTGGACTTTCAACTGATGCTGTACTTGCCTTTCTGGAGCCATTGACCAGAGGAGATGCTATCAATAAGTTCGAAAACTTGGTGCCAGGCGCTATTTTTTATCCCAATCCGCAATCAACTATATGTACACGGTGTGTCCCACGGAAATCGGAACTTTTTCAAAATATCCTATATACATAACGCCATCTATTACTGACTATATGCGTTGGAAATGTTCATCCTTCCCGAACATTCCAGTCCAACATTCATGACATTTGGTTCAGTAAAAGCCGAGATATCGCGTTCAAAGTGACAGTGAGTTTGTGTCATCGGTCGAAAAATGAACTTCGAACAAAGAGCGAATATTAAATTCTGTTTTAAACTCGGTAAAACTTTTACCGAAACGTTTAATTTGATGAAAGAAGTTTATGGTGATAATTGTTTGTCCCGTACCAGAGTGTATGAGTGGTTTAAGCGGTTCCAGGCAGGTCGTGAGGACATACAGGACGACGAACATCCAGGTCCCTCAAAAACCATTGTTACTGAAAGTAACATTGAAAAAGTACGTGAATTCATAAAAAATGAGCCGAAATCTTCATTGAGATACATGGAAATGGAACTGAATGTGTCCAAAAATTCAGTTCATCGCATTTTGACCGATCATTTGAATCTAAGGAAGATCTGTGCACGATTTGTTCCACACAAATTGACCGACGACCAAAAAATGCTTCGAATCCAACATTGCTGTGACTTGATTAAAGAGTTAAAAAAGGATCAAAACTTCAAGTATTCCATCGTGACTGGTGACGAAACGTGGTGTTTTCAATATGATCCGGAAACCAAGCGTCAAAGTTCTGAATGGAAGCACCCAAAACAAAAGGACCCACAACAAAAGGACAAAAGGACAAAAAGGACCTTAAAAATTCATTCGACATGCTAATTGAACGTGCAAAACGTTGTATCGCAGCGGAAGGAGACTATTTTGAATAAAATGGAAGTTATTTGCAGAAATAATGAGTGTTTGCTTTTATTTCGATAAAGTTCCGATTTCCGTGGGACACACCGTGTATGTACAGCGCCAGAAGTACAGATAGATTATGGTCTATGCTTATTTTGAGATCCGAATGTATGAACATATTGAAATATTAGCCAATATTATGCCAATAAAATTTATGTGCTGCAATCATATTGCTTACTTGCCTTCTATTTTTAAGTCAAACAAATTGAATTACATATTTTCCTCCTCTCACAAGACAGCCATGTTATTAAGATTTTGAAATTATTTTCACAGACACCTAGTTTTTCCTAAATTAACTCACTGTGAGACCTCGGCCTATACATCATATTCAATCATATCGCTTACGAAAATATGACCTGATTATTATTTTTAGCATGAATATATGCGACATCGATGAATAGTAAAAAGTAGTTGCGATTTCAGAAAATATCTGTTTTTCTGAAAAGTCAATTTACGAGTTCTTTCAAATGCATCCCACCAGTAGTCGCCAGTCAGAACCTAATTAAAATACGACCACGGATTGTCTACGGCAAATGTATGTTCTCTTAGATGAATGTCATAAATGTGGTAAGACTTGTCACCGTCCGAATTGAACATTTTGAATTCTTTTGCGGTACTTTCAATAGAGATATTGAGAAAAAAACGATATGTAAATACAAATCCAAAAAAATCCAAATTATTATTGCATACTCCAGCTTGCTTAGCAAATTTTTCAAATAAATCATGCAAGTGCGCCTCGCCAATCTGCAACATGCAAGTATGTGTGTGTGTGGGGCTGACATTAAGGTGTCATAACAAATTAATTACGTAAACCACTCGGAGTTGATTAGATCTAGGCGCCTTCAAATGGTTTTCCATCGTCGTTGTTGTTCCCGTCGACATCGAGGTTGTTACCTTGTCGATTCAGTGCTCCACAAGTCGATATGACTCACATCAGCATGCCGCTACGATGCAACTCATGTTGGCCGGCAGCGATACCACCAATGCATGAAGCATGCCACGGCTAGGACGACAAGATGAAGCTAATGAGCTGCATTGACTTGGTTTGAGGAGGCTGCGGTGATTGCGGCTGATCTGGTTCCTCTTGGCTCTGCTCTCGATGGCAGTCGGTATTTTCTTGGGGGCTTCGGTTTTTGTAACATTCTTTGGATAAGACGACAGCCGGGCCGAAATGAAGGATGGCGAACGAACATGGTGCAATGGGAAAACATGGAAGGCAATTAGTGCTTTCTTGGAGAAACATCTCGGCCTTGTCGTATTTTGCACGACTTTTTTGCAATATGTTGCAAAGTCGATTTTGCGATGCTGTCGTCACCGTCGTAAGTCTTTTGGCTGTTGGGATGATGAGGTAACAAAAGAATAATGGCTGTGGAGATTTTCTTCAAAATAGGATATGGAGGAGATCAGGACGTTTGTGATATAAGTAGATATGAGCTTGTAAGACCACGTGTGCAGTATGGTCTGAAAAAGAGTTGGTAATAGTAATATTCATTGTGAGCAAAATGAAAACGATGATACTTTTACTGGATATTGAAATATATCCACAGCTTTTGGAAGAATAAAATGCTATTGCTAGTGTTGTAGTAATTTTTACACCGGGAATTATTCGTTATTTTTGTTCGATATGTGAAAATACGAATGGAATTTTCAAATGATGGTACAGTGCTGGCATTTATATCATAAAATTATAAAGTCCTTTAGATTGATGGTTGAGAAATCGATGTTACATATATTTTAAATATGGCCACAAATATTTTTTTTATCACTATTGGAATGGCGAAAGTTGTTCTATTGAGAATATTGGCGATAATGTGAATTTGGAGAGCATGTGAAGCTGCCTGACATTTAACTTTTTCCTTTTTTTAGACTGTGTTTCGTCTAAAACTGTGATTGTGTGACATGAGTTGAAATCGACAGTGGTTGTGGTTTAGCCACCGTTTATGATCTATTTTCAAGCACAATTCATAGTCACTTCTGGCTAGTTCGCTGATGTAAGCTGAAGGAAACCAATTTGGCTTTAGGTGGAACTAAGCATGGGTGGAAGCATGCTCTGTGTACCCGCATAGCCAGATTACATCCAAGTTGAAGGAATGCAGCACTACTAAGGAAACCTGAGTCCTTGATGTCGATTTTGTATGCCCCGAAACCGTACTGGCTGAATATGTACAAAAAGCTAGCAAGTTACATCATGATCTCAACTCCCAATGTGTGCGTAAGTTAGCATACCAGTTGGCTTTGCAAAATAACAAGAAATTTGTTGACAAATGGAGAGATGAAAACGCTAGTATTGATTGGTTTTATGGATTTATGAAGAGGATCTCGCAATTATCATTGAGAGTGCCCAAAGCTTCCAGCTTTGGAAGATCTACTAGCTTCAATTAATACAATTTACAAAGATTTTTTGCTAATCTACAGTTGCTTTTAACAAAATTTGTTTTCGGACCTGAATCGATCTGGAATGTAAATGAAAGTGGTCTTACAACCGTTCACAAGCCAAAAAAGATAATAGCAGCGAAAGGAATAAAACAAGTCGGCAAAATGACTTCAGGAGAGCGTGGGGAACTTGTTACAGTCTGCTGTGCAATTAATGCAACATACAATTATATACCTCCTTTTATGGTGTTCCCAGGAAAAAATTGGCAGGATAGAATGCTAAAAAATGCTCCAATTGGCACATATGGTAGCACACATCATAGCGGATGGATGATTGGAGATAATTTCTTAAAGTGTATGCATCATTTCAAAATATATACCAAATGTTCTCTGGAATTGACATGTCTTATAATAATGGACAATCACGATAGTCACATATCGATTCCATCTTTGAGCTATGCGAAAAACAATGGGATGCATCTTTTGACAATCCCTTCGCATACTTCTCAAAAGCTGCAACCACTAGACCGAACAGTTTATGACCCTTTGAAAATTTATTATAGTTTTGCGTGTGCTCATTGGATGGTTCACCATCCTGGGAAAATTATAGCTATTTATGACATAGCAGAATGCTTTGGTCATGCTTTTACCCGATCATCCACTCCTTGAAATATTCAAAATGGGTTCAGAGTAACTGACATTTATCCATTTAACCCTGAAATATTCGCCAAAGACGAATTTCTATTATCGTATGTCACCGACAGGCCTTATGAAAACGATATTCAGATAATTGCATTAGCGCAACAACCCACAATAAATAAGGAAAATATACCCGTTTGTGGAAATGCATCTTCAGCTGTAAACCAAAATGCAAAAATACCTGAAATTTACACAAATAAAAAAAGTAAACAATCTAGTGAGCAGACGATTAGAAGACGATCATAACATACAGTGGCTCACAGCTTATTTCAACCAGCACGTAAAAAAAACTTCAACTTCCTATAAAAACTAAACGAAACAAGTTATCAACATTATTTAAACGCAGATTATTAGACTAGTGTTCACAATTATCATTTATTCAGTTGATTATTATTTTTATTTGATTTCAACAGGTCATAACAATTAATGAAGAAAAAAGTAACTAAAAACAATGTCACAGCTTATTTCAACCAAGTAACAGAATCAATGTTTAAATTAAGTTGCAAGGCACAATAAAATATTTTAATATTTAGTATGACCACCCTTCTGGTCAACAACCATTTTTAGCCTCTTAGGCATTGAATCGACCAGCTTTTGTGTCACTTGTGGGGTAATTTTGCCCCATTCCTCAACCAATGCAGTTTTGAAATCGGTTTTGTTGGATATCTTCCGTTTTAGGATGTTTATATCCAAAATGGCCCACAAATTTTCGATAACGTTAATATCGGGCGACTGTGCCGTTGGTTGCATAACATGCGGACAATTCCAAACCAGCCATGTCCGTACAATACCCGACTTATGGTTCGGGTCATTGTCTTGATAAAATCTGAAGCCATCGCGAATGCCCAGTTTCTCTGAACTTTCAATCAAATTGGACTTCAAAATTTCGAGATAATGAGACTTATCCATTGTAGTATCAATAAACTGCAAGTTTCCAACTCCCGCTGCGGACATACAGGCCCAAACCATAACGCTGCCACCTCAGTGTTTGACTCTAGCTTTCAAATTTTTGTTTTGCAATTCTGTATTTGGCTTACGCCAAACATATGAGACTCCATAAGAGCCAACAATATTAAATTTCGACTCATCAGCCAATATAACGGTATTCCAAAATCCAGAATCTTTATGAAAATTTTCCTTGGCAAATTTTAAACGTCACTTCTGATTTTTGGCACTTATAAATGGTTTCTTACGCGCTATTCTACCATTGAATTCATGCTCTCGCAGCACACGACGAATAGTTTCCGGGTGGCAGGACTTGCCCAACTCAGCTTCCATTTCACTTACAATTTTCGGAGCCGATAGCCTTGAGTTTTCCCGGATTTTCCGAACAATAAAGCGCTCGTCCGTTTGATTGAAAGTTTTTTTTGAGGGCATTTCTCCCTTTATCGAGCATTCTATTTTCGTGGACAAATCGGTATATGATGCTATGCACTGTAGAATCACTTAGTCCAACAATCTTACCAACTTTCCTGCGTGAATGGCCACTTTTAAAATTACTGAGAACAAGTTCTCGCTGATCAATTGTCGTACGTGGTCCCATTTCGAAAAACTAATTTTTCTGCACAATCTTTTCCAAGTATTCAGCAAAACTGAACTTGAACACATTACAAACATAATTACTAAAGCATAGACAAAGAAATAATTTCTGCATTGCAAGATAACGGATCATTGCGCACCTACAAAGTATTTGGTTGAAATAAGCTGTGGCATTGTTTTTGGTTGCGTTTTTCGTTTTTAGAATACTAAACAAATAAGAATAAATAAAAAAGTCATATTTGATTAGTTTAAACATTAGACTAATAACCTGTCTTTAAATAATGTTGACATCTTCTTTAGTTTAGTTTTTATAAAAAGTTAAAGTTTTTTTTACGTGCTGGTTGAAATAAGCTGTGAGCCACTGTAGCACCGCTGACACCACAACCCTCGACTTCGAGTGTTTCTTGCTTGACATCACTAGAAGAAATCAGGCCGTTTCTCAAGGCACCACCCAGGAAAATTAACTAAAAAGGTCGTAAGAAAGCCGACACTTAGAGCCTAGACAGACGACACAAGTTAATTATCATTTCGAGCCCAATGATCATTATCCATTACGTGTGTCATGGTTAATCATCATTTATAACATCATCAATGAGGTTCTACGAATTATCATTTGGAAGCTAATGCTCATTTGCTCTTATCGATTGTCGCACCATCTACGGAGAAGATTATGAAATTTACTGGGGAAATTCGGGAAATTCCATGTCTAACTGTCAAAATCATAAACATATTATTTCGAATATATTACAAAATGGCATGCAAATGTTTCATTTTTTGCACATTTCTTCGTATTCTCTTCTTCAATACCTGAACATTTTATATTTTTTTCCTTATCGTGATTAAACTTTTTTTTGTGTAAAATTTCCATAATTTTACACAAAGGCTCATTCGCAGTAAAACTTGTACTAATTCCTGATTTTTTGATGTGTTTCAATAAACAATAACTGTCAAAATAATACCATTTAAATTCAAACAACCTACAGCTGTTAAACAACCTCATTCAAATAACCGTGTGTCACTCTCCAAACAAATTATCATTAGCGTTCAACGATCATTGTGTTAATGATAATTAACTTGTGTCGTCTGTCTTTAGTCTTAAATACTTACCGACACCCCAGTTAAAAATAAAATAGAAGAAGAATTAAAACAACGAAAAGAAAAAAATGGAACTCGAACTCAAAGCGTTAGGTGAAATTTACAAAAACTTTCAGCATCCCGGAAACTGAAAAGGAAGTGCCTGTTTCCTTTGATGACCAGAATCAGTACACGTCAAGTTGTGAGTCCGAGGAATCAGATTAAACTGAAACTCTAAGCTGTGATGATTGGATTATTGTCAACGTGCCTTCTACTCGAAATTTGCTTCATCGCTATGTTGGTCAAATACAATCAATGATGCAAGGCAATCTCATTGTCCGTTTTGTCAAAAAAATCGACAATCATAAGTGTAAGTGGCCTTCAAAGCAAGATATTTCAGAAATGTGTAGATATCAAGTAGTTAACAAAATCGGTAATCCTACTTTTAAGTCGACCAGCAAACGGACGGTGAGCTTTGATTTTCCGAAATCGTTACGTTTATTTAGTTTTTACTGAGAACCGACTATTTTTTGAATTAAGGATGAAAAAATTAAAATTTATATTATTAGAGCTAAAAAGTGAAATTATGTAATTGGAGTAAATTTTAATTTGTTATTTGCACAAGTTACACAGTTATCTGAGTTGAATTACTAAAATTAATGTGAGCTCGAAATTGTTTTAGGTAACTGCTGAAACATTCTATTTATAATAAGTTGCATTACGAATCTAAATAAAGGGTTAATAGTCGAGGATTGGCTTTATGTATGTGGCTGTCAAGCTTCAATTTATTTTCGGGGTGACTTGTTCCTATAGAAACATGTCTCTCTTAAGGTGTGATCAAGTCTCTCAAGCAGAGGGGATACTTGATCACTTATTACAAATTTTAGTATGGAACATACTTTTACGGTAGCCTGTTTGAAAAAAACGACATAGAAAAACGTAACAAAAAAGCGTTATCAGAAAGCGTTCCACGAACATTGGCTGTGTTGGTGTGTGCTTGGTTGCTATAAATAGAGTGAGGGAGGGGGTCCAGGGGGGCGGAGCCCCCCGGCGAGGCGCGTAGCGCCAAGTTTTTAAGTAAATTTTTAAGAAAATTTTTTGAAAATTTTTAAGAAAATTTTAAGAAAATTTTTTGAGAAAATTTTTAGAAAATTTGTTTGAGAAAATTTTTAAGAAAATTTTTGAGAAAATTTTTAAGAAAATTTTAAGAAAATTTTTAAGAAAATTTTTAAGAAAATTTTAAGAAAATTTTTAAGAAAATTTTTAGAAAATTTGATGAAATATTTTTTGAAAATTTTTTGAAAATTTTTTGAAAAATTTTTAAGAAAATTTTTTTAAAATTTTTAGAAAATTTTTAAGAAAATTTTTAAGAAAAATTTTTAGAAAATTTTTAAGAAAATTTTTAAGAAAAATTTTTAGAAAATTTTTAAGAAAATTTTTAAGAAAATTTTTTTTTTTTAATTTTTAGAAAATTTTTAAGAAAATTTTTAAGAAAATTTTAAGAAAATTTTAATAAAATTTTTAAGAACATTTTTAGAAAATTTTTTAAAAAATTTTTTGAAAATTTTTTGGAAAATTTTTATGAAAATTTTAAGAAATTTTTTTTTTGCAAATTTTAAGAAAATTTGTAAGAAAATTTTTTGATAAATTTTTAAGAAATTTTTAAGAAAATTTTTCGAAAATTTGTAAGAACATTTTTCGAAAATTTTTAAGAAAATTTTTCGAAAATCTTAAGCAAATTTTTTGAGAAAATTTTAAAGAAAATTTTTAAGGAAATTTTTTAAATTTTTTGATAATTTTTAAGAAAATTTTCTTAAAAATTTTCTTTGAAATTTTCTTAAAAATTTCCTTAAAATTTTTCAAAACATTTTCTTAAAAATTTTCTTAAAAATTTCCTTAAATTTTCTTAAAAATTTTCTCAAAATTTTCTAAAAATTTCAAAAAATTTCCAAACAAATTTCTCAAAAATTTTCAAAAAATTTTCTTAAAAATTTTCAACAAATTTCAAAAAATTTACTTGAAAATTTTCTTAAAAATTTTCTAAAAATTTTCTTAAACATTTTCTTAAAAATTTTCAAAAAATTTTCTCAAAAATATGTTCCATATTTTTCATGTTTTAGCCTGGTAAAAATGCGAATCGCGAAGCGATTCTGACATCCCGAGTGAGCGTGAAGCGCGAGTGACGGAGGGGGTCCAGGGGGCGAAGCCCCCTGGCGAGGCGCGTAGCGCCGTTTTTTTTATTGTAACTTTACTCAAAAGTGATCTACTCTAACACGTAAATTTCAGCTCTGTATGCATCTATATTACTTGTATGCTAAAACTGAGATATAGCTAGAATAAAAAACTGGGATCAAGTGTACTGTAATCAAATTCAATTGTTTCTAACATCAATTTAACAAACGCACTCAAGTCATCAGATTCTACAGCCACTAACCTAAATTAGTTTCTGCATTTAATGCAATTCGGGATCGCGCGACAAATCATCATAGTTTAAGCTATTTTAAGCTGAATTTATTTTATTTTATTAAAAACTATGAGGCTGCGAAAGACTAATAAAATCAAATAAGCTCTAAGAAATTCAGTTTCTAGAATATATATAAATTAGATTTCGATCCAAATCAGCAGACATAGAAAAATATCAATAAATTTCTCCCAAATTATTTGAATATTATGATGCAGCTCATGAAATTCAGATTCTAACAAAGAGATTATAGTAGCCTCAATGCTTAATTATGCTAGAAAGTACAGTTTTTTGCTAAATAATTTAGCCACTGAAAACACCAAAAGCCACTGAACTCAAAATCAAAAATGAATTTCGAGATGCACAATACAATGCATCAAAATGCTATTTAATTCAGCTTAATATGTCTCCAGCATGTAAATATGTCATTCGACAAGAATTCCCTACAAATTAGCTCGAACTACACCCATAAATTCTCCTCAAGCTTTTTTTCTCTCAAGACATTCTTCCGATCTCGACTCGACACTCTGTAATTATCCGTTATCTTTTTAGCTCTTTAGTAAAATACTCAAAGTGTCCAACATAAATCAATTAAACGAAAAACCCCGAAATCACTTAAAACACTTTATTTTCTCCTTTGCAATCCTCGTTTTAGTGGATTTCTTTTCGTCGCAATAAAAACACAAAACAAAGACATTTTTCTTATTTTTTCGCTGTTGTTGTCCGTCGTCTTCGCTGAGTTGCTTTTATTGTTTTTTTATCGTTTAGTGTCTTTGCCTTTGTGTCCACGATCCAAATTCATTCTTAAAACCGTAAGATTAATGTGCTGTAAGTTTTATACAAATCAAGTGAATAATATATTGCCGACCTATGTCGGTTTTATTCGGACTTTTTTTGGGATACAAATTTTTTCGAGCATGTTTTTCGGTTAACAGTGACATGTGGAGTGGATTCGAAAATCAACTTGAGAAGGTTGCATGGCTTGAAAGGCGAATGACATTCGTCTAAGGTGAGAGCATTTACACATTGATTAAATTGAGTTGATTTAAACAGTTTTAAACTGCCAACACACATTCCGGCCTGGAATCCAAGTTTAGGGAATCAATGGGAAAATGTATGACAAGGCAAAAACACTCATCATGTGATGAATTATCGCAAAACATGAAATACCTTTTTTTTAGTTTTAAAAAACCTAGGTCTAGCTTTGACACGTGTTTTGGAAATCAGGAAAAATACTCGAGCAATCGTCATCGATCCAACTTCAAAAAAGTTTCAAACAGTTTTAAATCCTCACATAAACTCTTCTCGTTTATCACATCCTAATCCAATTCGAAACTCATAACTTACAATGACTAAAACTTTCTCACTAAATTCACAGCCAACCAGCTTGATTGCGCTCAGGACACGCCACAATTCCTAACTACTCCATGAGAAATGGCCTAAAGTCATGAATTCATTCCGTTAAACTTGCGACTACGTAAAGGAATTTAATCAACTTAATGACACGAACAAAGCGACTATTATGATACGAAAAATACAAACTTGTTGCGACTCAAAAGCCGGATAAGCACTCGCTAACTTAATTTCATATCTGGCATAATGCTTCCGAGAAAATATTTCTTTTTAACAGGACACGAATGAGTCGAAATGAGTAGTCATTTTGATTGTACAACAGTGTCTGACAAATGATTGTCATTTTTCATAAAAATTAGTTTATTCTGATTTGTTATTATGACTTACCTTGTACTGTTAGTTTGGCAACAGCACTTTCACGAGACCCGACAATATTTTGGGCGATACACTTGTATTTTCCCTCGTCGATTCGTTTGACGTCGCTTATCAGTAGATTACCTCCATCGACGATGCGAATTCGTGACATAGTGCCATGATTTTGTCCACGTAAATCTTCGAGATCCAGGATTTCACCGTCCTATAAAGACGAGAAAATATAGAGTGAGCAGAGATCAATTATAATTGCGTAGTGAATTTATTATTACTTCTTTTTCGGGGTAGGATAGGAAATAAATGTATAAATAAGTTAAAAGCTTTCAATTCATGAAATTCCATTTTTTTTAGAATTGAAGCACACTTTCATTTTTAAGCATTCGACAAAAAAAGGAATACTAAATATTTAGTGTTTGATGTTAAATTTAAATCCATTAAAAACAAGGAATTTTTTTTCATATTTGGGGGTCACTTTTAAACTGAAAAGAAATAATTGAGAGAAGAAACATTTTCAAATAAAATAGCATTTGTAATATTTGTTTAAGATAACTCGAAATTTAATTCATTCAAAGTCTGACAGAATTTGCTGGACCGAGCATGAGCTTTTAGGAAAGGTACATGAAGGACGGAACGGAAGAGCGAGCACGAATGGTCTATTCGATCATCGAGCACAGCAGCCATTTTTCTTAGTTCTTCTTCTTGAAAACAGTCTACGGCTTAGAAATTTTTTGTTGGAAAGTACGATTTAATCTGCTTTGAGACGTTCAGTAGAGCACATCGATAAAGCTTGATCAAAATTGAAAGTGAAAATGTCGGACAAGTTTATGTGGAGTCAGAAATTAATAACTATGTTATCATTGGAGTACGAGTGCACGGAAAATTTATAAAATTCTAGTCATAGAGACTTTATAAATAGGAAAAAAATTTAGAGGACATTTACTTCAAACTGAAAAGTCTATATGAGACAATTAATTTGTATGCAATTTGTCGCAAAATTCAAGTATGAAGAAGACAAATTGTGAAGGAATTACGGCTGGTAGCAGCTTGCAAAAAAAGTGAATGTGATTAGGAAAAGATTTACCAGCCAAAACTATGGTGTTTTGATCGACCGAAATTTTTAAAACTACACTGCGCCATTAAAGCATCCGTGTCCAATTTAAACAAAGGAAGTATTTTTAATGAATTTAATTATAAATAACAATATTGACAGTTATTGTGTATTTTCTAGGAAAATGAACAATGCTTAGAAACGAATTTAAGGAATTCTAGCATAGATCAATGGCAGTATTCAATGTCTTTCACGCCTAAGGTAACAAAGTTGTTGCATTAATATTTTAATTTAGTGTTTCCTTTTCTTGCTAATCTAATTTTCCCTCAATTATAAAATATTCCGCAAATTGTTGCCTTATTACTTTAGCCATCCTTCGGTCACGCATAGAAGCAGCTGTTCGGCAGCTGTTCCGCAATAAATGGTAATTAGGAGCCCGACTTCAAACAAGACTCTATGCAGTGGAAAAAAAATAGCGCACCACCACCCAAAAAATTCAAGGTAACGCCGTCTGCTGCAAAAGTTAGGGCGACCAATTTTCGGGACTAACAAAGGAACCTTTCTTCGGTTTCAGAAACAAATGTGTCTCCGTAGCTTACTACACTTCAATTCAAGAGATCAAAGATAAAAGAAGAAAAAAATCAACCAAAAGTACCCCTTGGACAACGCGACAATCCGTCCGTGCATCCTACACCCACCATTCCTACAGCCCCGACCTGGCTCCTAAGGGTTCTTATTTTTCCCCAAAATTGAAAAAGAAACTTCGTGGGAAGAAGTTTTCAAACAATGAAAAAGTAAAGAGTGCAGTTTCGGCTTACTTGCTTACAAAGACAACATATTTTTTTAAAAGGTATACGTAAGCCAATTGAAAGCTCCAAAAAAATAATTGGAGTAAGAGCCAAGTTACACGAGCGGAGCTATCGCTGCGTTTTTCCGCCGAGCTTTTGAAAATATATGGATTTAACACGCAGCCAAAATCGCGCTTGTATAGTTTGCTTCATACAAATTCATGTGTTCTATTTTTAAGATCAAAAGCTCGGCGGAAAGCTCTCCGCTCGTGTATTTTGGCCCTAAGAGGCAAATATTTTCAAGAATCAAAATAAATTTGCTTCTTTATTTGCATTTGAAGCTTCTCATTTCGAAATTTAAAACCCACTCCCCTACTTCACAAATGGGTTGTGCCCTGTAGAAGCCCAGAAAGCCATTAAGGAGAGATATCCACCTAGAATGGTCGGCAAAATCGATTTATTTTTTATTGCATTTTCGTGAAGATACAGGTCTCAAAAATATCTGGTGAAAACACCAAGTAAATATTTCTATAAATAAGCTAGTTACAGCCGATATAATCAAACGCGTTTTACGAAGTATGATACGATAGTTAATAACATTCATTAGGCTGCTTCAAGTATTGTTCAATTGGTGTTAAAACAAGCTGTAAAAGAAGTACAACGGGAAATAAAAGCAAAATTCGAGTGCTGGGTTAACCAAACTAACCGTTTTTGGAGATAGTACGGGGCGAAAACGTGGTTTTACCTCATTGTAGGGAGTTGAGGTTCTCATTGGACAGTTTACAGGAAAAGTTTTTGATATTCTTGTAAAATCTTCTTATTGTGCTAAATGTAACTATTGGAATAAACTCGAAAATACTGAGCAATGTGAGGAATGGAAATCGAATCACGATGGAAATTGCCAGGCCAATCATGATGGATCGGCAGGTAAAATGGAAGTAGACGCCATGAAACAATTGTTTTCACAATCTGCCGAAAAGTATAGAGTTATGTACACTAATTACGCCAGGGATGGTGACTCTAAGACGAACACGGGATTAGTGAATGCGAAACCGTATGGCAACGAGATTGAAATTACAAAAAAAGAATGAGTGGGTCACGTTCAAAAGCGATTGTGAACCCTTCTTCGCGAATGAAAGAAAAAAGTCCTGGAATCAGCAGCAAAAACAAATTGAGGGCAAAGTTTATAGATATACTGAAGATTTACTATGGCTTAGCTATTTGCAGAAACTGTGCCTCCAAGGATGAAATGAAAAAAGCGATACGGGCAACATTTTACCATTACGGCTCAACAGAAAGCAAGCCCCAACAACATTTCTGTCCCGAAGGCCCCGAATCGTGGTGCCAGTTGCAACGAGCAAAGGCTAAAGGAGAACTGGAAAATGTTCGTCACAATTATTGAACATTGCCAAAAATGGTGTTAGATGTCATCAAACCAGTAAACGAAGACCTCAGCAATGAAAAATTGTTGGAACGCTGTGTTGGTCGATATACCCAAAACTGCAACCAACTTATTTGGACAATAGCCCCAAAAACGATGACCAGCGGGGCCAAAATCGTTAGCATTGCAGCATATCTTGCAACATGTACATTCAACAATGGTTTCACCTCATCGCTGGAAGTCATGAATGTGTTAAGAATATCGTTCGGATCGGGAGCGCACTTGTACGCAGCGCAAGAAGACGAAACTTGCATAGCGAAAGCCGAACTGCAAGCGCAAGAACAGACGAAAGAAGGTTGAATACGGCGTCGGCAAGACAATGTAGAAGCCATGAATATTCCGTAAACAGCAAAAGACTTATACTATGGGCCTGGTATCGATGATTCCATGTTAGTTGACAAATTTAATGATTTATTCAGTCCTAAATTTTCAAACGCGTTTTTCTTAAAAACACGTTTTTCAAATCGATACCCAAAATTTCTCGGAAACCAATTAACTGATTACCTTAATTCTTTTTGTGATTATTTTATATAACATTATCTAGTACTTGTCATAGGATTTTTCTTTTTCGTAACTTAGTTTTTGTTTTATAGCCAAAATAATATCTAATTTTTGGTAAAAAAAATCACTATTCATGTTCAAACGTCCGCCATTTTGTCATTAATCGATATTTTCAAAATCGGCTATGACAAGTACTAGATTATAGTATCTAATTTAATAATTTTTTTCCATTTTTTTCTTCAGATAATTTTTGAACAAATGCCAGTGGGTACCGTTAACGCTGTTTTTTTTACAGCGCTCCAAGGATCATACAATATCCTTGTATATTTTTTATATTTTTAAATAAAAAAAAAATAAGCATACTTTTGAATGTGTATACTTTTAGATAATTAAACTCCCAATCCGATATTTCAAATAGTTTTCCTTAAAAAAATGCACAAAAATGACCGTTTTATCCGGCTCCTAGGTGTATATCTCCCCTTAATGAGGAATTCATTGATAGAAAATGCTAGTTGATAAAGCTATTTGATCGAGAATTGATTTCAATTTGCTGATAGAAGTCAGCGGTGATCAATTGAACCATTTTGTGAACTTTCCGCTTTAGTCTCGTTCACCTTAATTTGTTTTGGGTCTCTGAGAGATATGTCACAGAAATTTCGGGTGCAATTTATTCAATATCAAATTCACTCGGAATTTCCTGAAAGCACCGTATTTCTTCAAGCTATGGTTTGCAGGAAAGTTTAGAGGAAACAGCCCGTACTTACAAAGAACCAGTCAAATTTAACTTTCTGCACTATAGGCAATTATATTAGAATAATTATTTTCACATTTAATGATGCTTGTTTGTGGCATAATTTAGGTAATAGTATTAGTTTTTCATACATTTTTGGGCTATCTATCTATCTAACGAAATCTTGAAAATCATTTCGAAATTCATTTGATGAAGATATCTTCAATCAGATCTTCTCAACTGAGAGAACTATCCGGTATGCTAGTACGTAGTCCAATCTTAAGTACCAGGAATATATTGTTACACAATAAGCGCGTTCTATGATTGTTTTAATTTTATTTATTTATATTTATTTATTTATTTTTATTTTTTTATTTTATTAATTATAGATTATTCAAAAAGGAGAGCATATTTCGTCGTGGGAAACTTAAGATGCTTTTGCAAATAGTTTATCGGAAGTCGCATCATGTAAGCACGATATACCGAGTGACAAAATTTTGTGCTTTCTCGGCATTTCGTCTATCGTATTGAAAATACACACTTGTAGCTGCTCAAAGATACAAAGGATGACACGACACATAAACTTAACCAAAGCCTACAAGGCAATGAAAAATAAAAATGAATTGCCCCTAAACAGGGTGCCCTAGGAATTTCCGTGAAGGCTTCTGGTCCGCATCAGTGGAAACCCATTTAGTTCACACCAACCGGTTGCTGGTAGGCCGTTGTGCCAGCTTAACGATCTTAACACATCTTAATCACATCTTTATACGCTGGCTCCAGCGTCCTAAATCAAATATATTGCATGATTTCGAAGCAATCAGCTCGCTGCTGAAACAGTTTCAATATTTATTTTTCGTTGGCTTTTTGAGCTTGAGACAACATTCGTGCGGTTATTTGTGGCGAGCAACGGCAGGATATTGCTTGGTTCGCTACATTGACTGTATTTAAATATCCCTTCTATTGCAAGTAGTTACTTCAAATCAACCGACTTTCCCTTGTCACATAATCTGCTTAGTAGTATTGATGCCCCAACTTGCTAAACTCAGACAGGTACATATGTCAGACCATTTTATTGTGAAGCTCAACATTTAGTTTTGATCCTATTTTAGCCTCAGGAAAAAAATCTCCGAAAATTATGAGGTCTTTCAAATGTAATGTGCAAATTTGCAAAAAATCAAACTTTGCTGCTGTAAGGAATTTTAATGTGTGTCACGGACGTTTTTTCGAACCGCCAAAAATTTGAAAGAATGTGTCAAATATATTATTCAAAATTAATCTCTTTTTTTTTTGTATTTTTATCGGGATGGAGTCAGAATAGCAGCACTGAAAAAAGGCCTAATTTGGCCTCTACTCTAGATTATTTTTTTGTGGACTACTGTAATAGTGGCTATCTTCTGTAAGTTGAAAATAGAGAAGATCTCTACTGCAATTCTGTCATTTTAAGGTCTTTCTACATTAGTGCGTTTCTATATGAAACTCTGCTAATATATCTCAATTCGATTCATAGACCTGGCAGCTTGGAATAGAAGTAGCTTCTGTATAACCATGAGTAGAGTTTCTTCTCTATCAGTAGACAATAAAATCATGGTCTTTTTTTAGTTGAATTAGAATTCTCGGTATAAAATTTGGTCAGACGCATGTGAGAAACAGGAGACTTTCGTAATTTGATGCTAATATATATTAAAAAAAAAAAATGAATATGTGGAGAATGACTATCAAGGAGCAGTACAAAAGTATAATTTTATTGATAATAAATTGATTACGTTTATTGTGTCGATATTCAGCTTTGCGCACTTATATACGAAGCTTACTGCCAGGCTAAAGATTATAGAGTGATTAATAATTGCTATTACACTACTAGCGAATGCGATTGCTAAAATTAAATATAAATATAAATATAAATAAATATATATATATATATATATTTATATATATATATATATATATATATATATATATATATATATATATATATATATATATATATGTATAGTTAAAAACAATACAACTAATTTTCCGAATAAATTCCTAAATTCTTATATTCCTCTGTTTTTCTTTTCAGCAATGTTCTTTTCGAAAATTTTACTTTGGATTAGTTGGATCGTTAATCTTATCTTATTATTTGTGTTACTGACTTATTGTAGCTCAGCTTTGCCTACCAATAAAAGTTCAATGAAAAAACGTTTATTAAAAACTGGCATATACACCGATAGGCACCTGCGAAGTTTTAATTCGCAGGTAATAGCTCCCCGCTTTTCGGCCTGATATATGAGTGAGTAGCGCAACAATTTTTGCTTCCTAAACGAATTCAAATGCAGTCTTTCGCACGAAAGCAGCTTCGAAGTTTACATTTCTATATTTCTGTCCTTAATACTAAAGATCCGTTCTTTTAAACACACTTCACCATATAATTCTCAACAACACAGTACAAAAAGCTCTAAACTCAATCAATAGAGCTCTGAGTGGTGAATTTGTGCTAGAGAGTGTCGTGTGATAGAGATTTTTCTCTACTCACGTGACCGAAACGAGCCTCTGGATCAGACGTTATAGAACAGTTATTTGATATTCAGACTTAATAAACCATATTACCATGACAGTCATAAGGTTACACCACATAGCAAGCGTTTTTGTTTCTAAAGCTGGACTTTATTCGTAAGTGCAATGGCTCCGTTAACACTTTGGTTGCCTCCTCAGAAAGAAACCAACAAAACTCAACAGAAAGTAATTTTGTAAGAGAGATATATGTACGTTTCATTGTTTAAAATTATTTTTCCCCAAAGTTCACCAATATATAAAATATAAACTTGATTGGGGTTTCCCATTTCACACTCCACAAATAAAATATGATGTTATTGTTATTATTATTCCTTTCATTTTATTACATGTCTTTTAATTGCTTTTCGAATCATCTTCATTTCAACATTGTCTCTCATAAAATTACATGTGTTCATCCAACATATTATTGGTATTACTTGGCAATCATTGCGTTGTTTGACTTAGGCGACAACTTTATTGCCCAATTAGAACCAATAATAGGTCTCACAGTCTTCATAAACATTTCGAAAAAAACCTAAATCGATCTATTTGAAGCCCATAGAAGCTGCAAATACATTGTCCGAACAAACCTTCAATTCAAACACACCAACATAATCCAATTGCCTAATAAATAATTCAATTGAACACGAAAATTGATAACGGTAATATGTCATCGAAAATCGACAGACGACTTACAGACACATCAGAAAATAGTCAAAAAGGAAATAACAAGTCACTTCTTGTCGTTAGCTTCCATAAAATATTTATTTTCGATAGCCTGGTCGTATGTAAGTTGTTACACTTCTCTATGCATACAACAAGCAGTTCTGCTATACGACAGTAAGTACGTCCAAGAGCACATATTTGGCGTAAACGACAGTGATGAAAGAAAATTACCTTTTGCCAGATTAGATACGGTTCGGGATTGCCCTTAGGTGGTCCGCACTCCAGCAACGCTGTTTCACCAGCTGCCACTCTTGTGTCCTTCGGCTCCACTCTGAAGTCCTCTCGAAGCACTAGAAAGAAACGCAAAATGAAAAAAAGAAAATCGTTAGTGTTTGCGAAAGTAATCTGGACATATATTTGAGTATATGAGTATATTTGAGTATATGCAAACAAATATTGAGTATATTTGAGTATATGCAAACTAAAAGAGAAAATATTTTTACTTGAATTTGAGACATACTTATATTGTGGTGGATATGGTTATGACACAAGAGCTTCAAAGCCTCGTACAAGAAAATAAAACTAGTTTTGCGAAAATCTTTTTTCTTTTCTCTAAAATATCCTGTTATTCACCTCTAAATCCTTATTTATTGTAGGCGAAAGGCACTTTACCACAGCTATAAATCATAGTCCAATATAATCACAAGACACTAAATGTGCTTAACAAGTGCCGTAAACAATTGCTTTCTTATGATCTCTGGACAAAGCTTAACGCGCTAGCCCTGCTAAAATTACTTATGGACACAGAATAGCATAACACTCGCACAGATACACATATAGATCTCAATGAAAGTCTGTAGTTCTGCTCTTGTCTTCTGTTAAATGTTGTTTACTTGTCACATCAATAAATCACAAGAACAAACACAAAAACGAGGGTTTGTCTTGTATCTAGAAAATATGTCGCCATAAGCTCATTTAGAGACACGGCACAAGGCTTGCGAACAGGGCTAGGGACAATCATTTCAGGTTGAGGCAAACGAAGACAAGAAGGTCTTTCCCTACATTCCAATGTCGAAATGTCATGGTAGGCTGTTGGCGATGGCATTCAAATGATAGATTTTGCTAAGGTAAATAATTCAAATCGAAGAAAATGACAAAATGACTAATGTTCTAAGTGGTAGTCCTAATGGTTGATTCGATAGAATCGATCATTTGCGTATTTGCATTATGAACTGGGTTGACTCCCTTCACGGAGGTGGTCATTTGCAGAGTTCTACGGAATGTACTTCACCGGAATTATCGGAAATGGGAAAACTCGGTAATTTATGATGTGGTCATTTTAATGTTCTTTTAGTTAAAGTATGCATGTAGGTATGGGTTTGGTGGTGTCATATTTGGAGGCGTCAAGAAATCTATTTAAATTAAGGTGATTGACCCGATTATAGTGAATTTATGAGCACCATCAGAAATAAGCTTAATTTATGAGATATATTCATGTGAATATTCACTGAAACACATTCGGGAATTATTTTATAGGAAACAGATGTTTGATAGAGATGTGAAACACTGTTTGAAAGTTTTTAACAGTTTTATTTTCCTTGAGTATCGGATATTTCAAAGCTATGTTGAAGCTATAAAAGAATGTATGGTCAGTGAATGAGTGTAGGTGTAAAAGATGGGCAGCAGAAAAAATATTATTCCTGTTCGTGAAATATTGTTGGTGAGAATTAGGCACATAAATTCAAAATAAAATGTGACTCATCAGACAGGTGAGTATAATTTGGGAAGCCCAAAGTAATATGAAGATGTCTATCTAAATTAATACTGATTGTTCAATTATTTCACAAAATTTATTGGAACTTCGCTCAATTTGTTTTTCATTTAGTGACTGTATGAGATTTGGTTGAGCGGTTTCCCATGCTTAGCGCATCTTTCAGACAGAATATCCTGAGGTGGAAAGCGAAGTGACTTTCTTTTACAGTGAATCAAAATTATTCAGCTGTATGCTTAAGTGCTTATTTTTATCGTAGACTATGGATTGATTCTACGAATCGCAAGTTTTTAGATACGTTGTTTCAAGAAATGTGAGCTATTAATTTAACCTACAAGCTGCAAGCAGTGGCTTCTCTTACTAAAATCGAAAAAGTGCTCGTCTCGCATCGATATGCTCCTTGGTTGAAACCAAAACTGCACACCAACCTTGTCATTTAACTATTTTTTTCTGCTGCGAATCGGCTACTATCCCATTATCCTGCGGCTCAAGTGGCAGGGCACCAGCAAAACTAACATAGCTAATACTGGTATCTGATTCCAGAGCCTACTGGTTCCTGACCTTAAGACTGATAACATTTAAGCATTTTTTTTGCTATTTTTCTAACGGGGCTCCTACATGCATCACTAAAAAAAATTAAATATCTAAGATCTATCTTAGACTCCAAGGTTCTATAGAAGGCAAATACAATATATGCTGCTATAAAAGAGCCATTGAAATTACTTGAAAACTGTGACCTCAAATTGTCCCCTGTGCTCACATTTATATAAATGCTATGATGTAAATCAGAAGTTTATAAAAAAAGGTACTTTAGCTAACCGGAGCACTTTAACATACCCCAAAAAAAGCACTCCCTGTATTATTTCCCCGGTTTCCGACTGATCTATGTACTTGTCGTGCGATACGTGAAGGGAGCAATGGTGAGATTATATTGTGGTGACTCCTGACCTAGGAGAGAAAGACTTGAACCATGCACTAAGCTGGTTGAATTTTAGCACTCGGCATATGAAGCCCAACATGATATAATCTGCTTATCAGAGTCGTGGCTAAATTCAAGCTATCTGAGCTCTGAGCTACTCGCGACACACAAAATCTTTCGTTGTAATTGGGATTTTACTATATCCTCTAAATATTTTTGCGGTGGTGTTCTCAAAGCTATAAAAAATTCTATTCCCTCAGAATTTATTAGCAGCTCTGTTAACAATTCCTTTGGTTGTGTTAATGTCCGAGTGCACTGTGGCATCATATCTCTTATCGTTTCTTTTACTTCCGCTGTGCTAGTAGTCTTGATGACTATAATGAATATTTTGAGACTTTCGATGGTATTATTAATTCATTGTTTCCTAATTCTAAATTCATTCTCTACGGTAACCATAATTTTTCAACCACTCATTGACTCCTTAACTCTAATTTTCTCCAAGCAACATCATCTCTTCTGTCATTCGCTTCTGCGCTCAGGAATTTTATGCAAAGCTGTGTGCTTCTGCAGTTCAATCATATTCCCAACAATCTTGATAGGATCCTTGACTTAGTTTTTTCTAACATATCTACCAATGATTTTTTTATTTCAAAATCCATGCTCCCATATCTAAAGATTGATCTTCATCATCCTCCGTTAGATATCGTTGTTCATATCCACTCCTTGGAACCTCTAAATTTACGTCAATGCTCCAAATATAACTACATATTTCAAAGGCGACTACTCTGGGCTCAATTCACTTCTAACCACCATTGATTGGAGCGGCATTTCATCAGAACTTACATCTGATGATTGTGTTGGCTGTCTATATGATATTCTTGAATGAATTCTTCATATATTCATACTTATTAATTATTCCCAGAATCATAAATATCCCTGTTGGTTTACTAAATGTATTATCTCGAACCTATCTAAAAAAAATTCCAGCTTCTTAAACCATACAAAGTGTGTGGTTTAGTTGAAGACCTTGAAACTTACCGTAAACTGAGAGCTGATCAAAAACTTCTTACTAAAAATGCGCACCATTTTTTAATTGCGAACAAAGAAAACGGAATGCGTTGTGGCAACTTCAAACCGTTTTGGTCCCACGATAGACAATTGCGAACCATTCGGAATAATCCCTCGACTTCCATCAAATATGAAGATCAAGTTTATACTTCTTCTCAAAGCAACTGTGATTTGTTCGCTCAGTACTTTGCCTCGTCGTACTCTTTGTCCTCCACAACTTATCCTACTGCTGAACTCTCAAGCATAAAACTGACTTCATTTTATCCTTTTTACTTTCATTACGTCTTTTATTGTTAAATCCATAATAGGAAAACTCAAATCTTCTTCAAGCATAGGTAATGATGGACTTCCAACAATATTTTTGAAAATGACGAGCACTTCATTAAATTTTCCTTTGACCACCATCATTAATAAGAGCCTATCTGAAGGTTGTTTGGCTTAACTCTGGAAACAGGCTCTAATTCATCCTATTCTTAAATCAGACGATGTGTCCTCTGCAAACAATTTTCGCCCAATATCGATTCTTCGATCCTTTTCCAAGATCCTTGAACGGTACCTATTTGACTTTATCGTACTCCATTACGGACATATAATTATAAAAGAACAACACGGTTTCCTCTCAAGTCGCTCAACATCAACAAAACTCGTATATTTTACGAATTTTGTTACTAAAGCTTAAGAGGTCCAACTTGAAGTTTACGCTGTATATACGGACTTTTCTAAAGCTTTTGATCATGTTGACCATAATCTTCTTCTTTCTGACCTATACGTACTTGGCTTTTCTTTATACATTATAAAATGAATAGAATCATATCTATGGGATTGATCTTGCTACGCTCGGTATGATTCCCATCCTTTCGAGCCTAGAGCCGGTGTTCCACAAGGTTCTATTCTGGGTCCCCTGCTCTTCCTGTGTTACGTGAATGATCTGCCGTGGTTTTTTTCATGTGAATGTATATTTTTTGCCGATGATCTGAAACTCTTCATGATTATAAGGTCCGTTAAAAACTGTGACCCTCTTTAGCCCAACCTTAAAAGCCTCGAAAGCTGGTGCAAGGAAAACAAGCTGCTTTTCAATACAAAAAAATGCCAAACACTGCTTTTTTCTCATAAAACTCAACCTACTGTATTCCATTACTCGTTGGATACCCATGCGCTCTCTTCTCTTGCTTGCGTCAAAGACCTTAAGGTTATGTTTGACAACAAGCTCAGATTTGATATTCATGCTTCAGATTTGGTCAATCGAGCCTCTAAACTGTCAGGCTTTATCTTAAGGCCGTCGCAAACATTCGAATCAATGCAGCCAGCTTTACTTTTATATTCTTCCTTTGTCCGGTCAACTCTGGAATATGCCTCTGTTGTGTGGTTTCTTCAATATGAATGTGATAAAAAATTCATTGAATCCGTACAAAGGAAATTCACTCGTTCGCTGCTTTACAAACACGGTTTTCCCCCATTTAGACTGTAATGATCGTCTTTCTTTTCTAAAACTTGATACACTGTCTTCTCGTCGTATCTATCACGATCAATGTTTTCTCTACCAAAGCTGTCGCAGCCTTTCACAAGATCCTATTTGTGAAGATATGAAATTTCGCAATCAAGCGCGTGAAACTCGGTGCCCAGATACTTTTGAAGTATCGTTTGCGAGATCGTCAGTTTACTTTAATTCGCTTTTACCAAGATTTACGAGAACATTTAACTCTTTCCAGCTCGGCCCTTTACCTCAATCCTTTGAAACATTCAAAATTTTTGTTAAAAACAAGAATAAACTAACTTACAGCATATAATTGGGTTGTAATCTATATGTTGTACATGAATAAATAAATAAATAAATAAAACATGACGGTTGCAGCTGGTTTCGATTATACTCTAACCCTACTATACCTTATTCAAGGGTTACGAGCCCCGATTTCGAGCAAAAGGAACACCCGAAAAAAAGGTACTGTTTTCATGTGTCCCATGGCTCCAAACTGAACATACCGGACTACTACAGTATCTTTCAGGTGAAAGTGTTGGCGATTTTCCAAACAAACAATTGTTTCTTATGTAATCAGATACTGTAATCCCTTGCTGCAGTTGATACCTCCACAAAGTTAGTCTATCTTTTCAGTTATCTTTTACAGTTAATCTAACAATCCACCAGAACACTTAAAGGGTGCTTTTAAGTCCTAGGTGAAAGAATCAATCTTTGCGGTCTGTGTTCTTTACGTATTTGCATCGCTGAACTGCCTGCAGTGCGTATTTCCCGAACACTTTATGTCTAATTAAGACCATCGTCTCTATCCAGAGGGTCCCCCTCCCTATTTCAAGTAGTTCTGCGTTTGATATTGATTACTGATATTGTTGTCAAGTAGTTTATTGTTACTTTTTTCGTGCGAGAGATTTGTTGAATGAAAATAGCATCGAGAGATTTCAAAATATATAGAACACTCCGACCACGTTGGGCGCGAAAGTTTAGGTCAGTTTATAGTTGCCCAAATTTCATTGACTTGATTATTTACTGGACAATCAAACTGTAATTAACACAAGCATGCACAAACTGACGAAAATTTGATAATATCCACTTTTGATTTTAATGTGGCCGAAGATGAGCCTAACATAAACACAGCCCCAGCATAGCATACATTAAATTCTCTACGGTGTACAAAAATAACGATGTTGGACCAATTTTAGAAAGCCTGCATTAGTTTCAAGGTAATATTTTCTCAACCTAATCATTAAACGATATAAAATCACTCTAAGCGAATGTAAGCGTGTATTTAAATTTTAAATTACACTTACCTTCTTAAATCACGAACACTAAATGCACACTCTAAATATTTATTGACAATTTTACGATCCCATCAAAACCTGCATATTTAAGCATTGGCTAACATAAAATATGTATCTACAACATTAAAGCCTCTTACGCCATCCCAAGAAATTGATCGAACGATCCGCAACACTTTCGAAGCCTCATCTAGCCATTTCCACAGAAATTCATTCAGTTTACACATTGTTCCGGTAATATTAGCTTTTCAAATGGTTTTCTGACGATTGAACACAGTCCGACAATGAAGTGTCAATTTGTAGAAGTGCTTAGAAGAATACCACGCATTGGCGATGGCAAGCATGGCGTCTTCAATCGGTGCTTGTGTTTTTCCGCCCGTCACATGTTACTTTTGTGTGAAATATAAACAAAGATTGTCTAACCCATTAGCCAAAGCAATGAGAATTGATCCAAGATGGTCATGGTTTCGATGCATTTCAATAATGTCTTGGTGGGTGAACAGTCTGTGTATAGGAAGTAGAGTCAAACAAATACAATTTTAAATTCATTTTGGAGGAATCGTTCCAAACATGATTTGTTTTTTGAAAATTTGAAAGGACAATTTTATCGACAAGCAAAAGTAGCAAAGAGATTAAAATAAGAATGTGCTTCCTTAATCTCAATCCATTTCCTCAGCGGGATATGACAGCCAGATGAAAGTTTCTTGTTACGTATCTTATAGGAAAAACTAGATTCTTCTCCATAATATAATCTTTCAATTTTTATAATATTTTTCAATCATCAATTAAGTATCTAGTTTATAACAAAAAGTCTATAACGATACATCCTGTACGTACCTCCATCGAATGCAACAATATTTCTATTCAAAACCAAATGTACATAAAATGGAAATCACATATTAGCAAAGCAATAAAATCAAACATTATAGAAACGTGTGATATTTGTAGGGACTTTCATTGGTGAAGTCTTCTTTATGGCTGACAATGCCGATGATCATCATTACAAATAATGCCAGAATAATATTGAATTTTACACAGTACTAATTCTGCGGACAAATAGCAATGAGAATTGGGAACATTCACTCGTGCACACTTGTAGGTAATATTATTGCGGCTCAGCAAGCTCTTGATGTGGACAAATATGAATGGGTTATGTGTGTGCTTAGGTTTCAATCGTTGGTGCTCAGATAATATTTGGCATGATGACTGTTTTAACGTATTCCGTTGGATAGATGTAGCGAATGCAGTATTGTTTTGAATTGAGAAATCAAACTTTGTAAATATGGATTTGTAGTTTATGTACCAGACCAAACTTATACGGATTTTGAAATTTATGTACACAGACTTTGTGTGCCTAAGATATACCGAACAATCGGAATTGGCGCCAGCCTTATTTGATCATCGTTTTTGTGCAAATAAGTGTTTTTCAGGTAAAATCTTTTGCAGAAGAACATGAAAAAGAGGTTTTGTTTTTATTATATTATAGATGGCAAAAATAAAACAAGCCAAACACGAACTATGTAAGATTTTTACTTACTAAATAAAGTCCATCTAGAGACCACGGAGGTACGGCTCGGAAACAACTTCCCAATAACTTCAATCCGGTCGTGCTTGCTCACCTGTCGGTGCCTACTTACTTCTGAATATACCACAGCTTGTTAATCGGTAAGGCAACCCTCCTCACGATTTGTGCGCAGTATTTTCTAAATACATGCTGAGATTGTGGGCTAGTTATGTTCGTTACGCAACATCGTTTCAACAATCGAATCTGACGTAATCAAGGCTATCGTGGACTCGAAGCTGCTCCTCAAAAGTGCAACCCAATTACATACCAAGAATGTGTATTAAGCATTATCTTACTCATCCATACAGTACTGACAGTACGGTGTATATATCTTACTCATTCTGTTAAGATACCTTTTGAAATAACCATGCTACGTTAGAAATTGGCACAGGTAAAAGTTTACCTATCTGTGGCCATGGCTGACCTATGGTCTTGGAAGCCTATAGTCTCGCACTTCAGCCTCCAGTTGCTTACAGTGTAACGTTGTTACCAAAGTTGAAGTGTTCATGTGTTAGGGTCCCCGTTCTGTCCACGCTAGAGTGAGTGAGGTAGCATTGCCTGCGCCCTCGCGCCAGTAGATCTATCGGGATTTCTCCCGCAGCCACCAGCACGACATCTTCCGACTTCATACGGTAGCTACTGCTGCTACTCAGGGCACTTCTACGCTGGACGTTGGTAATCTGCCCTTTAAATTCCTTCGGTTGAAGTGTGTCCAACCGAATTCCCGCCCTGTAGAATAAGATGGACTTAGTTGTGGTCATCAGCAGCATCCGTCTCGTTTTGCTGGAGTCAGCGATGTTAGCCATGTGAACCAACGGCTCTCAGAGCCTTATCACATACCTTATGGATGTGGTCCCAGTAAGTCAGTTTACTGGCTAGCATCACTTACAGATATCTTACCAACTTACTGGTATGGACCTCTGCAGAGCCCACTTTCACTTCCACTTGATTAAGTGATTAAGTCTCAATTGAGCGACCTCAATAGTTCTAGAAGTGATTACTGCTGCCACGTCGTCAGCGTAACCTACGAGAACCATAACCGTTGGCATTTTCAGACATAGAGTCAATTGTTAACGATATTCTCAGAGGGTGGGTCTGGAATAGAACCCTGTGTTACCCCTAAGGCGATAAGCGTCTTTCAAATACCTTCGTCATTGTCAAACAGCAGCCATCGATCCCCTAGATACTCTCACATCATGACCAACAAGTAATAAAGAATGTGGAAGCTATGCTTGAGGGTCCAAAGCTTATCTTTCTTCCTCACCGAATCGAAGGCATTTTTAACATCTTGCGTCATCGGGCGCTGTAACATACCGTCTCAATCAGTGCCGAAATGACATCAGTAGTTGAATGCCCTTTTGAAAGCCATGTCGTTTATCAGACAGATCACCGGCTGATCTAACTATTGACAATATTCTATTCACTTATCAGTGAGCGCCAATCAAGCAACTTTCCATCGCTATGGGAAGACCCCACCCCCATTAAACACGAATTATATAAATCCAGTAGAAGCCGTGGTTGACGCTCCATTAAACTTTAAGTACTTCGACCAGCACTCAATTAGGGGCCCGGCAGGTCGTTTTTTTTTGCGTTCCAGACATCGTGGTGATCAGGTAGGGCTCCGTAAAGAGAGTAACGTCTCACTAGTAGACAATTACGCTAACGTCCGTCCTTAGCTGATGCACCGAAAACAGCAAGTCGACAATGCGCTCCAGTGCTGCCATATCGCTGGGCCCTAGACCACATGCAACCAAGTCTGCGGGCAAGCATTTTGTATCCCTCGTCCCACGGGTATGAATTGACCTGCCATTTGTAGTGCCTGCTCTTCTTAATGACTTTGGCCATTTCCTTTTTTGCTGCCGTATGGGCTGCAGAAAGCTCGGCAACCTGCGGTCTATTTCTGACTGTGCATGCCAAAAAGGATCCATAATGAGTGGATTCGCAATGAGTGGATCTTTTTCCTTCAGGCTCAGGTTTACCGACGTTACTTTCTCATTTCTGTTTAGGTTGACTGAGTTCTAACCAAGCGTTCTCCAGATTGAGCGGAGTTGCCTGTGTCTGCTCCCAGCAATTTGGAAGATGATGTAGTTATGGTCACCATAACCCTCCAATCACTCACGAGGGCTGCCAATCGGTCATGGATTCGCCAACTTCGATATGTACGCCTTCAGAACGTGTTTAGTACCAATAAGTTCAACTTCGGCACGATTTAAGCCGTCCTCGAGTGTTTTCGGGGGGCATGTCCCACTAAAAGGATCTAAGCATTGAAGTAGCCCCTGACTATGGCATGGCCGTTAATGTTACGGAAAGGTGAGAGTGTCCTCCACTCAACTGAGCTTCTCTCCAAATGCCTGCATTGAATCATTCGGCAAAAGGTAACAGCTTACGAAAGCTATCTCTCCGTATTTAGCCAATATGTATGCTTCACCATACCCGCAACCCCAAAAATGAAGTTTTAAACAAAATGAAGTTCGTATCCAATAAATCCTCTACCCAATTTTTGAGTACATCATTGAATCATTGTAGAACCAAAGAATCAACAATTACCGAAAATCCCCTTCCCTTTTACTCACGTATATATCTTTGGACATATTGCTTTGCTTCTCCTATTGCCAATTTTCATTTGATTCACCCAGCCTTGAATTCGTATTTTCATCAGAAATAAGATAATATTGACAAGAGAGTGCATCAGGCTCCTATACAATATCCTAGTAACCAAATATTTTCACATCAAACCCAGTCTCCATATGCTGTATCCGATCTTCACTTATTTCAATTTTGAGTCCAGTCATCATATAAAGCTGATGGCAGTCCACGTCTCATCAAATACGAGTATACCTTGTTATGGTGGTCTGTACGTTTTCATCATCATCATACAAGTCATCTTCATTCTCGTTGCTGTAACGAAATTTGCCTGTTGGGGAATCAGGATAGTTCGATGTATATCGATAGACAATTTAGACAAAAGTCAGTCGGCAAATGTTATTATACGTACGTCGAGGAATGTTCATCAACCCAAATCATATTCATAATGCATCGATCAGAGTATGATGCAAGGTTTGAAAGGCAGTTACACTGAGTGTAATCATTTGGGTACCATAATGAAGCCATGTCTTAGATTTGTTTTTGCTTATTTTTTAATTTTTTTAGAAAATGATCAAACAAGAAAACTTTAAGCAGAAAAGTTTCATTGTTCTCTATGGAAAAATCGGTCTACAAGTGTTGTTTCGATCTCAATTCGAACTATCCATTGAACATCTTGCCAGCTCACCCAAGGAAACACACAATCATAGACACTCAAATCCGTATTTTCATTTAACCGGATGCATCAGAATGTTCTACAAATAAGAGCTAGTAAGGATAGCTTCTTAACAACATCTAAAATACAAGTCGTAGAACTATTCGAAGGAACATCAGCAGAACATTAGCCCAGAGGGTTGACTTGAACAACTTTCCATTTTCAGAATTCTCGGAAACTAAATTAGAGATCGGGGTGGACGGGACAAAATCCTCAAACACACTCTCCTTTGTATCTTGTCATGTATCCCGATGAAACTCATTGCCAATATCAATACAACCCTGTAGAATACAGTACGATAGCTCTACATTTATTCTAGTGCTTTCTCGGTTGAGTCAATTACACCATCATCGTTGTTTCCCGGCATTCGAAGGACTTTTACAATAATCCAACAATCCTGAAAACCAATAAAAACTCCACTAACTAAATAACAGAATAGTTCCGGCAAAGTTAAACTGCATTCGCACCCTGGAGGTACAAATTCAACTACAAAACTGCATCGAATTGTCTCCGAGATTTCGATAGTTATCTTTTGGAAAGTTACTGGCAAAGTCAATGCATTGCATCTGCACAAGGTCTGTACAATAATATCTACATCTGCTACATATTCATGTCGCCTGAGCCCGTACTCATTGATACATGGGAAAGCAGATAACGGTGGCGTGCACAGTGTTTCTCGAGGAATTCGAATTCGATATGAATGAGACGCAAATAGTGTGTAATTTCTATTTGAATAGTTTACTGGTTTAACATGGCGTGTAATTAGTTGGTTAAAGTTTAGTTTCGAATTGAAAGATACCATCTATTCGCTATCTCTCGATTCGACTTATCCCATTGAAACTAACTAAATAAATGTATAAATTCGAGTTTATTGAATTTCAGCTCGACTTTAGGATATAATTCGATTTCCAAGTAAATACGCTTGTGGTTTGTAGTTGTTGCGGCTGTTGGAAATAGATTTAGATAACTTTCAATTCGAATATTATCGGATATAAAACTTCTAGGTTTAATTTTATTTTATGTTGGCTAGATCGATAATGGTCCACTTAAATCCCATTTCAAATTAACTTTGTTTCCTAACTGTTAATTTGCGCATTTCGCAATCTGTGGTTATATAACGTTAAAGTTTTCAAACTTCAACTCATTTCGTATGTGAAGTTAGTAGAGGCCTAATTTACAATTAATTTATGCAAGTGTGGTGTGTCACGCTCTACAACTTACCTACTTTACACTTTATCTAAATAAATTGTTACCGTTTTTCCCGAAATCGTAATCCAAAACTCCCTTATAAAACTACCTATCCGGTAGCCGTAGAATGACAATTCAGCTGCGGCTGTGATCTTAGTTCGGTTTGTTTACGCTTGGGCAGGTTTTGAGTGTCGATGTTGAATCCTTGTATTGTGTCTGGTTCCTTGTTCTGTGTGTGGATCCTTTCGTTAAAAAGCACCAGATAAAACATATGTATTAGAAAAGACGTATGGACACATCTAAAAAATGGTGAACTCCAACGTAGACACTTTTCGTTATGACCACAGAATATGGTTCTCTCTATTATCTATGTCCTTTTTCCAAGTATAATGAGTAGTGCCCAAAGGTATTAAGTATCTGACGTAACGTTGCCCACAGACCATCAAGGTTTATGCGGGAATATTGGTAGCTCTGAAATTTTGCTTAAAAGAATACGAAATCCGGAACAGCACAATAATTTGCTGTTGGAAAACCAAGACACACCTCAACGAATTAGATGACCTGGATCTCACGAGCCTAGGTGAATTCAACAAGCAGGTGTAGTGTTTAGCAGAAATTTGGGTATGAGATATCAGAGGGATATCCCTAAGGAATATACCTACGGATAAAACGGTGTCCTATGGTAGATTTGCGAGCTTACGGGGGCAATAAGCCGCAAAAGATAGAAGCGTAATAACGCCAAGCGATCCGGCAAGATTGAGACTTAAAACCAGTCCAAGGAAGAATAGTCGCTCTTCAAAAAGGAGATACAACAAGCTAAACGCGACTCATAGAGAAAATTTAGTGGAAGTGTCAAAGAAAGTGCAGAAGCTGCCAGAGTAAGGAATGACTCCTAGCGTGCCTACATATGTATATTTCTACACAGGGAAAGAAGGGATTTGGCAGAAGACTCAAACGAGTGTCTGAAAATGCTTCTGGAATTTCACATATGTGAACGAGATTACCGGAATCGGTAATCCACCGGCCTTAAAAGGAGCTTATTGACGAACTAACAGATGAGGCCACAATTAAATAGAAAAGCCACAGAAATGGATGAGGTCTCACCAATCATGCTTCAAAGAGTAGATAGGACAATCATCTCCATATTACAACATATTTTTACTGCACTTAAATTTGATAGGTTGAATCTTCGCAACATAAAAGACTTTAGAAATATTTTTTACAAAAACACTAGAAAGAATAGTGGATTTGCATATCCAGAGCTCGATTGCTGTCGCAGAATTCTATACTAATCAACACGCAATACGTAAAGAGAACAGTATAGAAGAAACATTCTTACATCAAAAGGAATTCATGCTAGCAGACTTATTAAACAACAATGTCACATCTACGAGGATCATCGACCATCGGCATCGTACATAACAAATCCATCGACCATCGTACATAACAAATTCAGGATGAAACAAACCAACTAAGACCACTTTTTAGGAGGTTAAGATGGAAAGAATTTTTGGCTCGGGAACACCACAAGTGGGGATTATATCAGCCCGTTTTCGGGATATGGTAGTCAACGAGACAATGGAGAATTTAACGGCCATTTGTTCAGTGGTTGCAACGTGGTGGCGCATATTTGTGATTGTAAGGTGGTGATGGCATTGTGATGCTTGTGAAGAGTACGATTTCACAATTGTTGTTGGACATTCCGCAATTATCAGTAGACCAGATCAAAATCGGCGTCAGAAAAGCCAGTCTTAATGCAAACCCGAAAACAACTGAAGTTTTACTTTTGACAACACTTCAAATTGCACTAATACTTGTTGATAGTGTTTACTTTTTCGGCATTATACTAGACAGGAAAAGAAACTGGGGGGCTGATGTGAAGTACCAAATTCATAAAAATCGTTCGGTGTACTCCAATATTAAACTTCGAGCGGATAACTATACATTATTTTCTGTGTAAAAGGTGATCGTTTGGTCAAGGCAGCAAAAAGCACGTCCAATTTCAAAAAACTGACAATACTCCAAGGATTATTTTGCATAAGTACACTTATTGCATTAAGAACCACCACACTGCCGGGGTTCAAATGATTTTGGGCTAATGCCGCTGGATCAGTTCATCGTCAAAAGCGCATGCTTGGCGTGTATTACGGTTTAAATCAGTAAGGTGATACGGTATGGTTCAAATCACTGAGTGCGGAGCTTGTCACTCAGTATACAGACCACATAAGCAACATAATATAACGTGGTAGCAACTCCCAAATTAGAATACCCAAATCAACAGGCTGAAGGGTTGTGGAAATCAGCGCTGACAAAGACATCTGGATTTACCCAGAAAAACGGACACAGAAGTCAGCTCGGGCGTTTATTGAACGGATTTGAGCCTTTAATAGTAGGATAGAGTGACAAACCTTGCAATCATTTTTCAGTTTGAAACATATGGCATAAACATAGTATTTGAATCTGTTAGTGGAACATCAACCAACCCGATGATCGACATCGATTGCAGGGCAGCCACTGTCATTATTGCGTCTTCTATACCATTGTTGAGTACTTTCTATAAGACACTCTTCTCTATTCAACAAGAGTGGATAGCCCTTATGTTAAAGCCATCGCCGGACAATATCATTTTGCTTCATCCCAGTCAAATCAATCGGTCAGATTTTCAGTCTCAGGTAGATGATAGAAAAATGTCTGAAATTCAATATATCATCTAGCTATAAACTTTAAGACCATCTGTGGTATCAAATCCATGGGAGAACTATAAGAAGGTATGCAAAATTTGACATCACAAGTATCATGAAAAACATGACAAGCCAAGTAAAATTAACTGGATTGCCATCCAGGTCGTTAAACATTTTTAATGGGCGTCAACAAACTTGTCTTCTCTTTAACTTGGCATTGGAAAAAGCAATCTGACTCTTTGGCACGTCGTCAAGAAGCATTCAAGATACTCAACATTAACAAATGTATACTCAAGACGCATCGCTGGATGCTGGTCGGATAAGTCCAACCGGATGCTGGTTTGTGCAAATTATATTAACACCGTTGGAAAATTCGAACTTGTTGTACAAGAGTGCTGCATCCAGAACGAGCGGGCGTAATCAAAACTGGGCCTACACATAAATAAAGAAAATGTGACGCACATGTGGTTCCTCCTTCTGTAGGACGAAAATTTAGTGTTGTAGCTGTCTGTACCAACATGGAAAAATAAAAGCTACATTTATACATGACCATGAGCCGTATGTCAGGAAGGTCAATTCTGGAGACGCGACAAACAAGTGTTGTACGCAATCGTTGTAGGAGCAGAGATAATTACGAAAATGAAAATCGGTAGACTCCTGTGGCCTGGGCACCTAGCTGGTATGAGTTAAGAGGAGCCTGCTCGAAACACCTTTTGTACGAGACCTAATGGCAAATGACAGCGAACGACACCTTACTTGCACTCGAGAAATGGCGTTGGCCAGGACGCCTGGAGCTTAAGGATACCTTATTGGATCATATCAGACCCAGTGAAAGCACTTATTGAGATAGGTTGCGACCGGGCCCGCGCTGCAGCGCTGATTGTGAAGATAAAGAAGCAGTATGGGGAAATCAAACCACGTGATTGAATTTTACTGGAAAAAGACACAGGAAAAGTACTTTCTAAAACATCACAAATTTCCATAAATTTCGCTATTACATCATCAAGGAACATATTATCCGAAACGGTGATAGTTTTCAGGAAGTAAACGTAAAATCAGAAAGGCATCTTGGACAAAAATTTTGAATGACCATGATAACCCGAAGCTCAATATTTAGCACCAGCTACATAGAACACTCTTAGAAGAAAGTATGTGGAAAAAAGTAGATTAAAAGTTATTACTTCACCCTAGCTACGTTAAGTTAAAATCACCACACATTAAAAACGAGAAGGCTGGAGAACTAAACAAAGACTCGATCATAAAAAAGGACAATAGGAACTACAAAGAACAGAAACCAAGGAGCAATACGAATCATAGAGGGAGGTAAGGTATTCAACAGAACTAGAAGAATGGAGGTGATCCATGAAGTAACTTGTAGAGAGCGAGCAAAACAACAAATACACGTTAACTTGATTGATGTTTTTTTTTTAGTTTCTAAAACTTTGAAATTCGTTCGAACGAAAGTTCTTCCAAGGCCTAAGAATAAACTCCTTTACTAAGCCACTAGGTGGCTAGAAGTTGCTTTGGGGAGAATATGCCGACAGACTGCGGATTGTGAGGCCACGCATAATTCAGCTTAGATCGTTTAAATTTGACTTCAACTGTCTAAAGCAGAGACTCTAGAATCGAAAAATTCAGTCGAGGTGTTTCGTTTTTGTAGGGACTAAGGACACCGATCATTGAGTCTTGTCTTTGATTTATTATTTTTTGAACATTAACATTTCTTATAAAACACAAGGAAATTTTTTTCGGATTGGCTTAGTCTCTAAGTTAGTCCAAATAATTCTGCATCAAATTATCAAAAAGCCTCGAAAAGCTCGAAATCTTTCTAATATACGATTATTATTCTTGTTATGTATTGAAATCAACCAACATATGCATTAAAATAAACCAAATCAACTATCTGGTTTCGAGTGATCAAAAATACTGCATACAAGTAGCACGAATATTTCCGTTTAAACTGTATTCACAGCTAAGTTGATTTTTCGAAGCTCATATTAAAAGTTTCATTTCAAAGATGTGGTAGCCTCCTTCTGTATTTACTCTTATTAATCGATTTTTTCAACGATAGTCAAACAATAGCCTAACTTCGGGTTCATTAACTCAGCAAAAAAAAACCTCAACGATACCACCATTATCATAAGCTCCACAAAATCCTAATCACTCATCCTCAAAAACATCCCAATCTCCATACGACCGTGGATGAGTTGCACTTTATTGCAATTTCCAGTATCATGTCGTTTCGGAATTGTCAATGATTGATGTCACTGCGGGTGGTTTCGTCCCATTCAAACTCTCTCGTCTGAATGACTCTTTTTCCGACTTTTAGCCAAATGACGCTGCCATACTAGTCTTTGAAATTCTAATTTTTTCCACTGACGCCACCACTGACATCATCACCACTCACCACATCTCGCTCTCGATTTTTTTTTGAGCTACATAGCTTGGCCAGAACTTTTTCGAAACTCATTTGAATCGCATCCCGACCGGAGTCAATGGAGTAGACACTCGGCGACCCAAAACAACTTCAAGACGATTCTTTTGTCGTTAGTGAAAATCCACCGGGGCGTACCATTATTCTGGGCGAGTGCAGACATCGTCTTTTAATTGCCTTCCATGACTCACAGAGTGCGGTTATGGAGACTCCCTTGGACATCATACACCACTGATGGAACTTTTTATCTTGAGTCCACTTTTTAGTCGATTTTGTGTTTTTGAACGTATGTTGGCTGATTCTTCCCGTTGAACTTTTTCATGTTTTTCGTCATGTTCCTTCTCGAAATGCATCCGCTGAAATTAGATGGAGTGAATCGAAGACGCGTCTGGTGATGAATGTAAGCAAGCACGCCCACGCCATACGTTAGGATGATTTGCTTTCTTAGCCTGATCGATCGAGTCATGTGTGCTTGCTGTGTTAACAGATTAGTACCTGCAATATTTCACTGGCGTTAATGTTCGAATTTTTCAGCGGAAATATGTAGTCTGTGTTGACTCTGTGAGAAGCTCTCTAATGATATTCGTTGAAATGTAGCAGGATGGAAGTTAATTAATTTTTCCGACTTTCAAAATATTTTTCGAAGACATCATAGGATTGGACATATTTTTACAAAGTCAAGGCTGTATCAATGTTTGCGTTGTTGTTTATCGCTAGATTCAAGAAAGTAACGTATATTCGGCTAATGGATTTTTATTTATCCACCGAAATGCATATTTGATGCATATTGGGGGGTTTTCTTGTCAGATAAACTCTGAAAAAATACTGGCGAGCAAAATGCCATTTTAATGAATAAAGACATTGAAAAACCACAAATGCAGCAGACATTTATAACTGTCAATCAATGAAATTTAAGATAAAACATTCAAGAATAAGCTTTAAAGTATTTATTTAGTGCTAGACACATTTCATAATGTTCGCATCCGTAAAAAAAAAATCATGATTTCTCTTAATATCAAATTTCCAAGATTAATTAGGAACAAAATCAAAGTTAATCTTCCGTCGAAATAACGCAGAAAATCTAATTGCCCAGAAACTGAACGTACCTAAAAGAAAAACCAAATAAACTCCAAGCCAATGATACCGTATAACATTCATCTTGGTAGGCTTACCACATGCGTGCAGCTACTAAATTTTGCGCTAATGCGAATTTCCCGACTTCTATCAACTGCACCGTGAACATTCCGTCGTATCTTAAATCGGCAACAAATTAAAACCAAGAACAACAACAGCAGCAGCGTCAAGTTCAGCTACCATCGCTCAGACCAGGGAGACGTCCTAGCGAGAGAAAAAAGTGGACGCAGCACTGGAAGAGGAAACAAGTCAACTACGTCCAGGTCCATATTTAGAGTTGACATTATTATCATCAGTAAAACGGCCACGTGCTATACGTTCGCATTGTCAGATATAAAAGATAAAACTGTACGCGAAACGCAAGAAGGATTTACTGCACTCGCTGAAAAGAACACATATCATACAATGTACACGAGTACGTACATACAGAAGATGTTTGTTTGGGTCCTCTATAGATACATCGAGTGAGCTCCTCGGACGGAAATATCGTGGTACGCGTGAGGAGTGCAAAGCCCCCTGGCGGGCGACCATACCGCCACTAAGCTCATCTATCTTGCGAAAGGAAGGCAATAAGGTGCCACTTAGTTGCCTGTAAACGACCATAAGAAACTAAAAACGAACCATAAATTGGCCTTATCTGTTCGCAGCCAATCTTTCAGTTAAGCCGAGGCGTGGTGGTGATCGTCGTATCCCATTCCGTACTTTTTAGTTCTTTTGCAATTTTCTTCGACCGTTCTGACTGCTACTTCCCCCATATGAAGAAATGATTTTTTTTACAAGATAAATATTTTAGCATTAGTTTATTTGGATCGGATTGTAGCGGCTACTACCCATATGATTTTTCAGATGTGTGCGTAGGGGTTCTGCCCGATAGCGTGATATATGATATAGATTTTGAAAATGGTTTTTTTTTTGCTGGGAGCTTTTTTTTTACTTTTTTTTGAAGATATATGCTGTAGATTTGAAATAGCTTCATGAAAACTTGGTGAGAAATTGATGAATGCAATATTGATAGCAATAAAAAAGCGAAGGAAATCAGTGAGCTCGTATCGTTTAGCAGTATGATAGTTTTTAATAATTATAATGGCAATTTGACAATTTTTTTATAATATCTTTAGTATATAGTTTAGAGAGAGTATTTAAATCTAAGTGGTAATAAATAATACATAGTATAAGGTTGTGCCTGCACGGTGGGTTTAGCAGTGAGTTTTAGTGAAAAATAGCTTAAAATCTAATGTAACCGTAGATTTAACCTAAATGTAACTTAAAATAATCTTAAATCTGTATTATTTTTGTAATTAGAGTTCCTCCGTTGCTAGTATTAACCGCGGACAAGAGATGCAGTCAAAGCATTGTGAAATGGGGCGCTATGTGCAGTTTGAGTCTATTTGCTTGGTATGTGATAACTGTCAATAGTGTCTGCCACAGCGCTTAGCAATGTTTAAAAAATAATTTTGGATGTGATGTAGAATTGTCTCTTCAGAACAATCCCAGCTTCTGCGTAGAGAATTCAACCGCCCCTACTAGCGTCAGCTGACATATGTTAAAAAAAATGAAAAACGACGAAGTCTACTTGAAATGTCTTTTTGGTCGCCGACCAATTTGGCTTACCGAAAAAGACTGACTTTATTGTGTCATATTCCGGTCTTAAATAGTAAAATTTTTCGTTAAATTAGCAAATGAAAATTATATGTACTGAAATGTATGGACTTGGTTTTCGGTGTTATTTTTAATTTTAAGTGTACTTGGTCGAGTCTCCGCTAAGCCAAGTTTAATTTCAGTGCTCACCACTTTTGTGGAATTTCGCTAAAATCGCAAAGTGAATATTGTTAATATGTTTTGACATTTTTGTGTTTTTACATTTTAGTATTCACAACAATTGTTAGAGCCATGACATTTATCAGACATTTTTTTATGTGCGTAAAAGCTCTTTGATGGATTGAGAAGAAATGAGAAAGGTTTAAAATGATTTTCAATGATATTTGCAGCTTTCGCTTTTAGACAATGGCACAATTGTTCCAAATGGAAAATAAGTGGTTTGTTGATTATTGATACGTAGACAGGAGCTTTTCAGGTTCTTCGATTTTTATTCATTCTGTGTGGTGCATGAACGGGATCTAGATTCGCCAGACAATGCCGTTGTCGAAGGCCTTTTCGATGTCTAAAGCTATTAACCCAGTAGAAAGTTTCAAAGAAAATTGTTCCTTTATATGATGAACAACATTAGAAAGCTGTTTAATTGTAAGGTAGCCCTAGTCTAAAACTAAATTGAATATCAAGAATCTAAAACTAAATTGAATATCACGCGCGACAGTCTTGTTCGCTGAATGCAAAAGCGATAGCTGTTGGAGAATTTAGGGGTTTGGCTTAGCTTTAAAGTGAAGATGACAGCTTCGTTTCTCCACGTGGCGTGACAGTATCTTAGCTTAACACCACTGTTCAGTTGATAAGACAAAACAACAACTATCATCCTTGGCATTTTTTTCTGAAGAATATTTACGATTCCATTGAATTTCAATCTCTTAAGTAAAGCTATCAACGCAGTCGGAGAACGAAACCAGTAAGATTTAAAACCTGAGGAGACATTAGTTTCGGGATTGTTAAAGTGGAAAGTGAATGTGTGGTGTTTATAGAAGCTAGCTGCCAAGATGCCCACTTTCTCAATTTATGATAATTTTATTTATCGGATATAAGTAGTTTGACAAAAGTAGGTAGGTAGGTTGGAATGACTGCCGATCTATAGAGGCCTGACAACCAGCACACATAGGCACAAGGAAGGCCCGTTGTGATGCCACAACAATTAGTGACTCTCTCCTACTAACTGAAATCAGGAAACCATCTGCTTCCGCTGACAAACCGGAATATCCCCTTTCGAAATTTTATGCAAAAGAAAAATGTTGACTGTCACTGCCTCTGATTGCTTGCTACCTCTAAAGTATATGTTTACAAATAAGCAGGTGCGTAGAGATTTTAGGTACGTACATTGCATTTTTGGATTCGGCATTTTGTACCATAACAATAAAGTGCAATTATAGAAGATTTCATCTAAATTGTAAGCAAAAAAGAACAAATGAGCAGATTAGTAAATAAAATGTTTTGTTTTGGGAAAGAGAAATGAGCAGCTGATCAACATGAGTAGAGAGCAATCACACTATTCTCTTCATAGATGTGATCGTAAAAGCAGTCACATCTCTGTTGGAACTACATCCGATTTAAAAAAAAAAATTACCCAAATTAATATATAGCTTCTACTATTGTATGGATTTCCGCATGAGAGATTTTTTTAGTATGCTTTTCTGGAAATTTGTTTCAAAGACTTAAAAACTCACGTTTCAGAGACCTGAAAATACTAAGGTCAAAATATTGCATGCTGAGAGTTATTTTTAGAAGTAAAGCGTATAATTTAATTCCGTTAGCGTCCCAAGGTTTACTAAGATATATAATTCTGTAATGTGTACACTCATTTGTTGACTATTAGTTTTCATTAACAAACCGTACTGCTTTCACCCTAGCTTTAAAAGAATTGAGTCTGACATTTTCATTTGTAGTTGAAACGGTGTACTATACAGTGTACCAATAATGTCTTCGTACAGCAGCTATTTGAAACTTAAGTGTTAAAAAAAAATGAATTGTTGCAAGATTTTTTGTTGTTATCTCGAAATCAATATTTGGCCAACAATTTGGTCCTGATGTAACGAAGCCTTTTTAAGCCTTTGTTTTAAACAGAGACCAATTCCTGGAACCCAACTCTAGAATAAGTAGAAAATTACAGAAGTTAAAACAAATTCGAAATTTTTATTACGATTTATTATTTGAGCTCAGATTTAACATATTCAAAATGTCAGAAAACAGAATATGAGGGAAGGGTTTTAGTGTACTTATCACCTTTCAATCCGGTGGTAAGTATTTATTATACTTATATTTATTTTAGGCCTAAATCGACAGAAATAAATCCAATTATAGTTTAGGCGAAAAAAACGTAAAACTAAGAGTATGGAAAAATTAATGGCGCTATCCGTTGGAGAACTACGGAACTACGTAGACTACACTTGCATCCATTCTGATATTTTTTCGCAGCGATTGCGACAAGTTTTGACTTGTTTAGGATCAGGTTCCGTTGAGTCCTTTTTGAGTATCGTCAGTATTTCAGAGAGAGAATAAAGAATTTTGTTGAAGCAGCCGATATGGATGCAGATTCTTATCGAACACCATTACAGGCGATGAAAGAACGTGCTTTCAGTATGACCCAACCACTAAAAGAAAATTGTCAGAGTGGCGGGCTCCGGAAGAGGGCCGTCCGACAAAAACGTGCGCATCGAAATCAAAAGTAAAGGCAATGCTCATCACATTCATGGTTGCCAAAGGAATCATTCACCGAAAATTCGTTCCCGCAGGTCAGACTGTAACAGGAGCATTCTATCTTGAAGTTCTGAAACGCCTGCTAGAAAGAATTCGTGGTGTCCGAAGCGAAATTTACAAATCAAGTAACGGGTGTCTTCTCCACGATAATGAACCAGCCCATTCATGAGTTCTAGTACGTCAGTTTTTAGTGACAGTCACAGTCTTCGAACATCCCGCTTTTTCGCCAGACTTGGTTCCGGCAGACTTTTGGTCATTTTCACAACTTAAAGTCGTCATCAAGGGTGAGTTTTTTGAAGATGTGAAGACAATTCAGCAAAATGTGACCGCAGTTCTTAACAGCATTTCAGCAGACAAATTTTTAAAAGCCTTTCAAGTACTCTACGACCGTTCCCGCAAGTGTTTGAAGAGAAGAGGGATTTTCGTAGAAAATTAAATCGTTAATAAAATTATTGAAACATCTTAAGTGCTTTATTTCACAGTAGTCCCGGAACTTAATGAACAGACTGTGTTTATGCACAAAATTAGTGCTACTTTAACCACAATTCAATTTTTGCTTGCTTTCTTTCGTTCAATGTTTTAGTAAATTAATAAGCAGTTAGCTAGCTTATTTTTCGTTCGCCGATTTCGTTGGTTTCAATTTCGCATTAGAGCTTTTCGCTAAGAAACATGGGTTTCGGGCCGATTGAGTCGATGTAACGAACTTGTTGGCCCTTGTAATTGTGTCTTGCCTAGATTTTACTCTACTAATGTTTATTCAGTAGCTTCTTATTTGCTGCTTTGGGAGCTTATGATGGCGAAAGATAAGTGAATATTAATTAATGCAGTGGATATTAGAGAAAATCGCAACATTTTTTTATCGTTGTATTTATTTATAATACTATTCAGACTTGTGGTTTGGTATATCATTTGTAAATATCTTCACATGCTTACTTTCAGTTTTAATTTTGTATTCGTTTAGACATAATAGAATTAAAACTTTTGTGTTTGCATTTCCTCTTTTTATCTTTAATGCTCCAACAGTTATTTTCCGTATTTTTTCATTGAATTCGAAATAATAAATTCAACTGTCAGCATAAGAAACACGAAATTAAATCGTTTTTACGACTTGTTTGGTAATAATGCTTCAAATAAATGAGAGCCGAACACTGTCCAGATTTGCGGTGAATTAAGCCAAATGTTTCGGAAAATAGTTTTCTCATTTATTAGTTATACATGGACAGCAATAAACATATTCATTACTGAAATTAATACTCATAAATAACTCAGTAGGAAAACCTTATTAAAACAAATCGCACAAAACCACATACCAGAAATCAAGGATTCCAGCAATGCTTGCTTCTTCATGGTAATAAACTTTCAAATGCATCTGCAATTCCAAAGTTGAAACCAAAGCTTGAATCTGTGGAAAATGCAACATTTTCCACAAACCGAACTAAACCGCAAAAAAATGTCCAATGAACCAGACGATTACGAATCAAGATCCTGCCTTATAGCGAACAACCAAAGAAAAAACCTTGTAATTGTTTATTATTCACTAAAACCCGGCAAAGCATCGTCATCCGCACCACTGCTATGTGGTACAAAACCATTACTATGCTAACACCAAACAATTTACACTTACCTGCTATTTGTAACGTTGCATTCCGACTATAGACTTTTCCAGCTTGATTTTTCGCCACACACCAATAAACGCCACCATCTTGTTCCTTTTTGCCGTGCACGGTTCGAAGAAAGAAAAGCGATCCGGATGGTAATAAAACTCGATGGGATTTATTATCGTTCGGGCTTGTCTTGACTGGTTCACCATCCTGTTGTGGCGATTTTCCCCGGAAATTCCATAGAAAAAGCAAAAGAGAGAAAGGAGCAAAAAAGAAAGGAAATTTATTAGTTTCTTTTTTTTACACAGAGCTTGCTGTTTGAATTGGAAAAAGTTAGTTTTTATCAAAGCTCTGTCGCTGATTGAAAACTTTAAAAATTTATTATTTCATAAAAGAGGGTCAAAAATGTTATTAGTTTTTTGAGATGAATTCGAAAATGATACTAGTGATCTTTCAAAATATGCATATTCAAGATTTAAAGAAACTATTTACTTTGGAAATACTGGCAATTTAAAATTAAATTAACTATTTGAAGTGTAGCTGCAAAAGCCAAATTAAATTTATTAGCTTTCTTAAAAACATCACGTATACGATAAATTAATCTTAATAAGATTTTCTCCATTAAACAGTCTTCATAAATCGTCCCGAACAATTATCTATCTACAGCTAAAATTTTATACCAACGACTGTATAACTCTCTAGGACATAAACTATTGTCTCAATCACAGACACCATCAAAAGACGATTCGATGGATTTCGAATTTGGTCCGTCGACTTCTAGAAAACTTACTTCCTAGCGGCAGAAAACTCTTGTCTAGGATCTTTACGTGCAAGCAAGCAGTCCTAGACGATTTTCGACTGTTTTACGAGTATCTATCTACTACAAGCATAACTTTTGAAAGATTTATCGCTTACCTTAAACCATTCGATTGTCGGTTCGGGTTTGCCCTCGGCCTTACAATTCAGTGTGACTGGTTCATTTTTCGGGACTACTATATCACTAGGATGTTCCGTTATCTTGGGAGATCTGTACTGAGCTGAAAGTAGATAGATGAGAGAAAAACAGGCAAGTGAGTTTTCGTTTAGTGTAAATGTCAATCAAGATACTATAGAGATAATGGCGAAACAATAAAAGTTTGTTTATATGGTCGATGGTAACAATAAATATGTTTGAATTTGATTCGATAATTGATACAAGCTAAGTTGTAACGATTGTTCGTAGAACAGTTGTTTATCGTGTCTGGAATCTTAATTAATGATAATTTACAAGCGCTCTGATACAGGTAGCTGGAATATAATTGATTTTAGGATGAAAAACTCAATTTAAGACGTTTAGAAACACACAATTTATCGGCATGGCTACAACCGATCTAATCTGATGCACTATTTCAAGGAATTGAGACCATAATGTCCAAACCAGATCTAATTTACAAATTATTGATGAGTTTCATTGCATTTAATTTATTCATTTAATTTCCCGAGCTACGCATTCATGTTTTTGATCGATATCAGAGACCACTGGAACTGCATTCGACTACAGCTGCATAATTTTTCCACCCCATAAACAACGGTCTAAACTCGAGCCAGTCATCATAAATTTCATTTTAAAGTTCTCGTAAAACCAATTCTGAACAATGCTATTGATGGTATTCGTCAATGGACCGACAGAATGGATGAATGCCAATAGCTCTGCTGAACCGTAACTATCTGGCACTACATCTCATCCGATTAAGTTCATGTTCATGGGTCCAAGTCGTTCAGCAAACGTATGACCTGTGCCCTGGAACGCATATGGAACACTGTTTCGCTTTGACGTCACAATCAATTAAAAAAAAAAACCCAGGAAACTATCGCCTACCATGTTAACGTCTTCATTATTGTTCATTTTTTTCTATTTATTTCAACCAAAATAAAAAAACAACGTAACCCTATCCGGCCCATAACTAGTCGGCCAAACCGAACACGAGTGACATGTCAATTTGTAGTCGCCATCCTGGTCGGTGGAACCACATCAACATTTTATAACTTTGGTGCCCTGAAATGTGTCCGGGTTGTTCATGTCATGTTGGTCGACTTGTTATGTTCACCCCGAAAAAGGTTGAAAGTCATAATGTTGCCCGAAGAAGGGCTCGAAAAATTGTTCAACGAGTGAACGTGCCGCACATGAGGGAGCTAGTTGGTGTCGTTTTGAATTTGTGCGGTTCATTAAGTATGTACGGGAGCAACGCTATAGTTCACGTAGTGCAACCAGCAGTTCCTATCATACCATCGATCATATCGTTATCATTGAATCGATTTGAATTTGTATGGAACGGAAGACGCATCGAGGAGGCAAAGACTTAAAGTCAGTATCGTTTGAGTGCAAATGTTGCGATGCACAGCAAATGATAATTGACTTTGAACATTTATTCGCATAAATTTAATTTTAGGTATTCTTACGAATCACGATGAGCTCTTCTCATTCATTTTGCATAATTCTTGAAGTCGAGTGGCTTCAACTTTTGCGTGAAAGTTGAAGTAGATGGAGTGGAGTGCTACAACTAATCAATAAGTGTGCAAGTACAAGTTTTATTTCTTGCGTATGTTTTGATAAGCCTTTGTGATCCTTTTCTCCTCGCAATACATATTTCATTTTTTAATGAACTACATTTTCAGTAACTTTTGCAATAAAATTTAAAAAAAAACCAAATTATTGGGTGGCCACCATTGAATCTCATATAAACGGAGCAATAATGTACTGCAATATGTTACAATTTGAATTTTTGTTGCTTTTTTCTTCATTTTCTTTGAAATTTTCTTATATCAGTTATTTTTTAGCTGAATTTGATCATAATACTATTTTTTCAAAACATTAAGATTTAGACAAAAAGTTTGTTTTCAATTTGTCGCCATCGTTAATTTATTGTTAATAGTCTGAAAATATTTACGGAAAACTATAGTGCTTAAATTAAGTTTTTACTGCAATGAAAATAAAATTACAACAGTTTCACAGAAGTATTTATAATTTAACCCTGGAATGGTACGGTAAATTTTTGGATGATTTTAGGTACATGTTTTTACTAAAAAGATGGCAACAATAGTATTATGTACATTTTTTATTTTATCATTAGACATAAAAAGATTATATAGCTTCTAGCCTCATGGCAGTCGGAGTGGCCAACTGGCTGGTGCGCGACGAAATATATACCCATGTGAGTAAAATTTACTCATCGGTACCATTCTAGGGTTAATAAACAACAACATTTTCGATCTTTTTTTTTTTAAATATTTGTCGATTTTTGTCAGTGTTTGTCGAAGCAATATTTTTGAAAAGCTTCGAGCTAAGGTACTTTTATTTAAAGAAGATTAAATTACCAGTGATTCAAAACCGAAATGGTCTTTATGGGCGTAATAATTGGCTAGACAAAATCTTCTGTAATATCCATTTTGTTAAAAGTTTGTAGATGTTAAGGCAACGTAGCACCTCGAAATTTTTAAAAAATCGATTTTTGTTTTTTGATTGAATATGTTAGAATGAATGTTTTAAAACATGATTTTAATAATATAAAATTGAAATTCTAAAACAAAAAATTTTATGAGTATATATAGCGAAGCGCCCCAAGATCATTTTTTCTATGATTTTCGTTCACTTCGCTATATCGCTACATCGACTTAAGCCAAAGTGTAGACAAAGATAAATGAGTCATCTCCTTTAAAAGAAGCAAAAAATAAGCAAGCCTTGGCAAAAAAATAAAAAAATAGCTGTAAAAGATGTTTCTAAAAAAAGTGTAGAGTCTCCAAAAAAGGTCCGAAAAAAGTTCACCTGACACTAAAATTAATGAAATATTTAGCCACGCATTATGGCCTAACAATACGACGAAATCCTGATTCAGTTGAAAATATGCGCAAGGAAATTTGGGCAGCATATTACCACAAAATGTCAACTGATGAGAACCCTCAACACTGTTATTGTCCTGTTGGAGAAACGACTTGGTGTAACTGGCGCAAGGCGGAGGCAGCGGGTGATAATGCATTAAACAATTTCAAGCATCCTCCACCTTTAGATGATGAGGTACAAGAAATTTTAAAGCCTATTTATGATGACTTATCATCAGAAGATTTATTAAAGCGTTGCTTGGGCAATTTTGCGCAGAATAATAACGAAAGCTATAATTCTTGTGTTTGGAATTTGGCCCCCAAACATACTTTTTGTGGGAAAAACGTACTAAATATGGCTGCAAATATTTCTGTATGTACATTTAGTGAAGGATTTATGGCTATCTTGAAAATGGTAATTACAATTGGCCAATGTGCGCTGGAACATGCAGAGCATAGAGATGCTGCAAGAATTAACCAGGCGGAAAAACACTCGACTGAGGCATCTAAAGAGGCCAGAACTGCTCGAAGGGAGCAAAAATCTTTAGAAGAGGAGGAGTATGAGCAAGAAGAAGGTGTATTGTATGGTCCAAGCATCGCAGATTAATTTTCGATAAGATTTCTTGCAAAAAATATTGAATTTTAATTTGAAACGCGATTTTCTCGAAACAACGTTTTTCAAGTTGGCGTGCATGATTAAGAAAAACAATATTATCCAATCGTTTTGAAACTTTAACACGTTAATCTGCACATGTTAATGTTCAGAATGAACCTCGGATGAAAAAATTGGCATTAAACTTTTTTAGTTATAGCCGATTTTTGGGGGAAAAAAAACTCGATTTTCGAAAAAACGCCGCCATTTTGTTATTTTTCAACCAAATTTTTTTTTTTAGTTCATTCCAAGGCCGCTTTGATGCTGGTCAAAACCCCGTTTTTGTTTTTTTTTCAGACTTTCCTGAGGGCAGTTATCATGCACGCCAGGTTTTTTTGGTGTATTTTCCAAAAAATTGTAACAGGCGACAGGGGGCCACAAAACATTTTTAACAATTTTGTTTATGTAGTCTAAGACATATAAAGTATGTGTAAAAAGTCTCATTAAGATATGTCTTTTTATTCAATTAAAAACAAGCCTTTGAAAATAACATTTTTTTTTTCAATTTGAAGGTGCTATGTCGCCTTAAACAATATTCTGTTATATCAGGCGAATTCCTACCAGATGTGGAGCATTTTTAAATGACAAAGACATCTGGTGATACTTCAAGAAGTTTAGTGGTAAGAATTGTTTTGGTACCAGTGATTAAGGGCAAACAAATCAGCTTGCAATTGGTGGTAAACGTCCGCAGAGTTGATTGCCCTGTGAAATTTTAAGTCATCCGCATTTCAAAGACAGAAGGAGTTGAAAATAGAAGAGAAGTCATTGACAGACAAAATAAAAAAAATCCTATAGAAACTGCTTGTATAGGAAATATAGGAAAAGAAATGGAACCGTTTAAAGTGACTCTTAAGGAATGACTGTGAAGATAGGAAGAAAACGAGGAGAGACAGGGACCAAAAATGCCGAATCCTTCATGTTTATTGAGTAGCAGTCTATGATTCACAGATTTAAAAGTCTTCGAAAAGTCCATATAAATTACATCAACTTGACATTGAGAATCGGAGGCAGAGGCGACAAAATTAGTGAACCTAATAAGGCTCTTGATAAAATCATGCTGCTCAGGAGCTAAAACTGTTTGTAGAGAAGAAGAAATTCTATTATAAACACGGCGTTCAAGGAGTTTACTGAAACAGCAGAGGAGGGATATAAGACGATAACTGGAAACGACAGATGGATCACCGGATTTGAAGATTGGAAAAGTATTGGTGGATTTCCATAAAGAAAGGAGTACACCAGGATAGCTTTAGGAACTCTGACAGAGGATGAGAGGGATTTAACAAGTATATTGGGAATTACTTCAGGACGTGAACTAGAATTACAATCTAAGGTATACATCAAATGTGCAACTTCCTAAGAATTGCTACTAAACACGGAATGAACAGGAGATATTGAAGTATTTAGTGAATGCTTTTTAAAGAAAGAGAGAAAAGGTACCAAACAAATTACTAATAGCCTAAGGATTGGAGGAAATCGAATCAAAAACTGAGGAATTGGACCAGACGAGATGGAAGTAGGATTAGTAGTGGTTGATTAGTACAGATTGAAGCCTCGATACTCAAAAAGCTATCACGCATTGCCTGCTTCAGCACTCTTCAGAACAAAAAATCGGAATGCCTGAAGTTCAGTGGGTAAACCCATCTTTTTCAACTTTATAGAAGTTAAAATGCTGGATAGAAGGGCATTTATTTCTTGCCTGGAAGTCAAAGTGAACATCAACCAGAAGTGGAGAGTGATGAGGATCCGATTGCACATATGGGAAAGAGAGGAAATCTAGAGGGATGCTAAAAAGAATTAATTAATAATAATAACAAAGTGAAAGGAATAAGTCACAACAGAGATGTAATTGCAGGATATTATTAAACAGAGATTATTGGAGCCCCATTTCACAGTAGGCATGTTGGAGTCACCAAAAATTGGGGAGGAAGAAGGAAGGAAATTAGGAATTGAATGCGAATAAAGCTAGAAAGTTCAGCAAAAAAATGTTCATTCGTAGGCAATGTGTTTGTGACATACTTTCATGAACTGTCATTCAGTTTAGCTCACTGACGGACTCACTTCGTTGCATTACCAGCAATATCATCATAAGATGTGTCTTCAATGCAAGGGCATTGAAGTGAAGCATACCTAGCGAAAAAGCTGGCTGTTGCGACGGGATGGAATTGACATTAGATTTGTTGGTGCTGAATGCATATTTGACAACGAATCCATTCCTGATGTCACCACGATATCAGGAAAACTGGCGGTTTTCGTCCAAAAATGGAGGTTGATGGAATGTTTTACAGAGAGCGATAACAGCATAACCTTTTGAATTGTTGCGCATAAGCAAAAATGAAATCACTCTGCCGGCAAGTGGCTGAGATGGAATGTCGCTAGGCATAATAGAGACGAGATGACACCTATCACTCGTTTTGAACTTGGAAAGAAGCGTTTTGGACCTTAGTGTTTCAAGCAGCAGTACCAAAAACAACTGAAAGTACTATTGTGTTCATTTACAGTGCTTGTGAGGCTTCAATCACATACCGCAAACACTTTCATCGGAGACAACACGCGTACTGGTGGAACGACACGAAGGCTTAACTGCTTCGCATTCTTTTGGCATGCATTGGTCGGATACGGCGTGTCAGGAAAATATCAAGAGTGTTCAAATTATTGGGTGCTCAATCGCAAGCAAGTTAACTTAGGCTCTTGGGGCAATGAGTACAATTTGACCGACCGTAGATTCAGCTGTATTCGCCCTAATTATCTCATTGATGCAACACCCATAGATCGTATCCTTGTGCATAGCCCCATCCACGCCAACCAGGTGAATGTCCCTCCTTTTTGTTCAGAAGCTGAACAGTGCCGTATCAAGGATGAAAGGAAAATAAGGCAACTTAACCATGTGATTAGCATAATCAATGTTTGCAAAATCAATCCACGGAAGTCTTCCCGTCGCGGCGAAAAGTAGCTCGACTGGTGTTTGTAAGCAAACAGAGGACTGCGTCAGCTTACCGTTTACTGTGCATGCTGGACACTGCGTGGAAGCTTCTAAAAGAATTACTCAAGCCGTGGCTAATATGGCAGCAGTTAAATCGGCTAACAAACTTTCTGGCAGCCAGCAATGACACTCAATGCCATCTCCGAGGTTAGAGCAGTAGAAAGAACAGAAAAGGCATGTGACAGCGCCAGATCAGTCGTGCTGCTAGTAACGTTGGACGTGCAAAACGCCTTCAACTCGGCGTGGTAGATATACATCGTTCAGGTACTTGAGCAGAGATTATTATTCCATCTTACTTACTGGTTAAGGCCACCTGAGGAACTGGTGGTTGCTGTACGACACCTAGGACATAGTGAGAAGGAGCCTTAAATACGACACACGGGTCGATGTATTGACGTGACCTCTAGAAGACCACGAAAAACCTCCAGCTGGTGGTATCAAAGACATAGATTGACATGCTGACGCAGCAAATAATAATAATTGGATGTACACATGACTGTTGGCTCCATTGAGGTCCAGAGCAGCAATTCAGCCTGGTATCTAAGAGTGATCTTAGTTGACAAGCAGGCCTTTTGAGATCATATCTGCAGGGTATGCAAAAGGGATATAGAAGTCGTCACTTCGCTGAGTAGTTTCATGGCCTACACAACGAAACGAAAGCTGCTTATATTGACGGCCAATTCTGACTTGCTACATGGGACCAAAATTAGGGCAGATACACTCCGATCCAAACAACCCTGGGGGTGCGTAGCCATTGTTTAGCACATAGTTCACCCACAGCTACTACATGGTTTCAAAAGAGGCCTTGGCTGCGGTCTTGGGAGTTACCCTGATAAATCTACCAGCACTAGAATGCAATGAAGGGTAACTCTCTCATTCAGAGCCAACTATAACTGAGAATCTGACTCGCAAATGATATCGGACGGCTTAGCTGATTTGTCTTATCAGACTTTGAGTTAGCCGTAGCCATGAAGAGGTAAATTTTCATCTTTCTCGATTCTTAACATGAAACGGTTACTTCAGCAAATACCTGAGCAGAATCGGTAAGGTTTCCACTCCGTACTGCTGATACTGCTTGACTGCATATGATAATGCTCAGCACACATTCTTTGTGTTCTCTCAATTCAATCATTTACCTGTTTTTGAATCATTCCTAAGATTTTCAAACGATGAGATATGGGTTGGCTTGGCTTGAAACGATGAGATATGGCGTTATGATTTGGCAAGTTGCAAATGAGTCTTCATTGAGTATTGCATCCGATTTTCGTTTTCGAACTTATTTGGCTGACGTGAAGTACCATAGGAAGTTACGATCATTATATAACTCATCGCGTGGGAAGTTTTTGTCTAGCCAGAAAGACATGGAAGGTATCCAACCTGTTAAACTTGTTCGTAAACGTCAACCAGTTGAAAGTCGAGTCCCACAGTACGACAAAAGTTTGGCAGCTTTCAATATTTTAGCTTGGCAGGCAACCTACTTTACCGAAACAATGAAATTAACAAGAGTACGGAATGCAAATCTTTTGAAGCATTTCGCTAACATTCGTTTGCTTCTTATAAAATTTCAATTGGTGTTTAAATTAATGATCACTTCATTTCAGCTATTAAAATGCATAATTTAAACCAGTCACAACAAACTAAAGAATCTTTACGCGGAACCACATCAGACGATAAGAGCATAATATTTTATTATTTTCCACTACATAGCTTAACAATTTAAGTCCTTCGTAATCTGTTACTGTCCAAAGTTCGCAGAGTGCATGTGGTGTAGCTCAAAGATTTCCGCAATATATTACATGCACAAATATTTATATGTTTCACTTCCTACTCGGTTTTCATATGTTCATTGCAATTTTTCTCGCGTTGACTTTGCACCACGTTGGGCGCAGACTACCATCTTCTTTAAATTGGTGTTAATCTAATGAGACAAGTGTAATTAATTACAGAAGATAAATCATTAGGTGAAAATTATATTAACAAACACATGTACGACTATGTATCCGGCATATGTATGCATAGAGGAGTACATTCGCAGTTCTACCGCTGCCAAGCTTCGGAGTATCCGTCCTGATACAGTGTAAGTACAAATAGGTTTGTGTGTAATTTCGCTGTAACAACATTTTGCAATTAGACGTTGTCTAGTAATGAAATGAATCATATTCCTAACATGCACTTACTTAGCAGTACTCACAGAGTATCTACATAGGCATACGAGTAGGCCAATCCAGGAAGAGTACGAGTATGTACTTGGCTTTGCTGCCATCTGTCAGTCTGCCTAGTGCCTGTTGTCGGTTCGTTTAGATTTGGTGTTATGTTAGTGTATGGGAACAGATGGCATTCCCGGTAATAACCAAGGTGGTCTAAACATGTACTGGTGAAATTTCTACCAAAGCATAAGATTAATTGTTTTGAAATGCTGGTAAATAAACACACGTTAAGAAATACGCATATGTACGTGAGGATGAATAGTATATGAAAAGCATTAAGACTTTTTCTCCACGGTAATTTATCACCTTGTCGTTAGACAAAATATCAGTACGGGGCTAGGACTTGGCTTCAATGTCAACTTTTTATGTTAACTCAGTCTTTTATGTCTTCTTTTCTGGTCTTTGTTGAATTGCAATAAAGACGCCATCTGAATTGCCTTTTATATCTAAAATAAGTTATCGAACTGATATTTATGTTTCGAAAAATACCCTCATTTGCACCCAAATGCATCACATAATAGCTTAAATGCCCTCGTCTTCCGACAAAAGATACATCTAAAATACTGCTATTTACACATCTCATCTATTCAAATTCATTCTCTCTCAAATGTTTCCTCCGCTACACTCCCGGATATCGACTAAGTGCTGCATCTTTTACGGCGCAAACATTCAATAATATCAATTTTATACGCGCTATACGCTTTGTCGCGACCGCATAATACCACCGTAGCAACATTCAAGCGAGTCCGATCATTGTTGCTGATACCGATTTGAAAATTTCACCCAATAAATTTTCTCGCTTTGACATTAATTGCTCCCTCATGAGTGCTGTGAGTGGCTCACTTAAAGAATTAGAATCAGAATCAAGTCACTGCGGGCAGGAATCGTAAGAATATCAGAAAATACACTGTGGAATCGCGAGTGAAATTCGGGAAAAAGTGAAATGGAACGATTTCGATCAAGAAAATAGAGGGAAATAAACCTTCACACACTCCATAAAGATAAGGCGAAGAGGAAAACGTCTTCGTTGAAGTTGAAGTCGCCCCCGCTGAAGAAATGATATATGTAGGATCCAATTCAATTTTCTTCGCTGTTACTTTCGGTTGGATGTATTTTTGAAGGAAAGTCATTTTCTAATCGAAGTTCACGAGAAAAATATATTTAGGATAGGGTGGCGTAGAATATTTTATAGGTGGTGGTTTTGGTTAAGGTGGTTTTTGAGGTTTGATTTCGAGGAACCAATTTCCCGATTGGATTTTTAAAGTTGAAAGATCTTTAAAAAAAATTCCAGGAACATTATATTCATGGACAACGTCTTATGATAAGACAAAAGATTTATTGGCAGTTATAACCATTCTTTTCTAACTCACGAAAATATTACCTAATCACCCTGTAGAATAAAATGTCCCATCATGTTTTACATTCAAACGCCGAATAAAACTATGCTCCTACAACAGCTGTGAATTGGACTCTATTACTTATATCAGTGATACCCTCATAAATAAAGACTACTCGACCAAATCCACAGCGACCGCCACAGTGATTCTTTCATCTTTTCAAGAGCAATGGATTAGCCAAAAATATGAGTGGGATCATGACATATTCTTGCCGAGAATTAAGCAATTCGGGACGCGATATTTCAATGGAACTGGACATTTGGTGAATATGTGTTCTTGTTCGTTTCGAAGAGAATCGTTTAGGAAATTGAAAAGAAGGCCGGCTTCGATGATAACCCCTATAGATATTATTTTACTTGTTCATAATATGATTATTATTTATTATTTTCTAGTCGCCAACGTTTAAGTTATGGACATAAGCGTATCACATATGTCATAAACTGCGAGCACAGTTGAGGAACTGTTATCACAGAAACCTTGAGAGAAAGACCACCGGGTTCATTGCAATAATTGATTTTAATGAGCAGTTGAGTGAAACTCTGAAGCTTTCGATTCAATGAAAGTCAATCAACGCGACTTGATACAATGTGTCGTGGCAGACAATTAAATTGAAGAAGTAATGAACTTTCATATGCATATCGTCTCGTTTCCATTGTTAATTTGACGTATTTGAGTGCACTGCAGTTTAAGAGAGTGATGTAGCTTTTGTCTGTTGACGAGGTCTTGTGCTGCTTCAGCTTAGTGATGAATAATTGCATGAATACTTTGTGACAGCTAAAAAACAATTAAGGCAGTATATTAATCAATGGTTGAGCTCAATCAACCATATGTTTCTTCATCAATATTTTTAATCAACTAGTTTTATATTTCATGAGAATCAAAGAATGAATAATACGCTACACATAATTTGTAATATGTGCTAAATAATTAACAAGATTGTCATCAAAGCATCTGTGTGTCAGATTTTAAAATTATTTTAAGTATATTCAAACCGATATTGTGTCGCCTCAAACTAAAGAGGAGGTTAACGAAAACCTATCAAAAAGACAAAAAGGAATGAGGAGATGGGTTTCAGAAGCCCAACACGAACAGAAAAAAACGTTTAGGAAAAAGGCTAAGTAAATAAATCAACACTTAAAATCAAATTTGCTGTCAAAAGAAATGTAAAAACGTTGAATTACCATTGAATTTAAATAAGGGTGAGTGTATAACAGGCAGTCATCAAACACCCAACCAAACATATTGACATTTTATTTTTAATCCGATGATGATTCATTAGCCTAATTGAATTAACTTAACCTACGATCGGATATGGTGAATAGTATAACAAGGATATTCATCAAAAAAACGTTATGAATACTCTGTTTCGCGCTGGAAAGCAAAAGCAAAACATTCATTGAATGAAAAATATAAACAAGAATTCAAACCAATTGTGGAGGTTGAATAAAGTATTTAGACGGAACAAAACTCTACCTCCGCTTAAACTAGTTGACGGAAAGATGACGTCAGATGACAAAGAAAGAGCAGAATCGGTTTCAAATCACTTTCAAACATAACATTCTGTTCTAGATGATCTAGGTAGTTATGGGACCCATCATGAAGTTAACATTTTTATTGAGGATCTTGATAGCAAATAATTTTACCAGAAGAGTAGCTTGCAATAACAAGAAAATTAAATTAATCCTGCGATCCTTGAAAAATAAAAAAAGCTCCTGGCAGCAATAGCATCCCCGGTATTGTTTTGAAACAACTACCCAACAAATTCATAATTCTGCTCACCTTCATTATTAATAGTTGTTTTAAGTTGTCTTACTTTGCTTCTAATTGAAAAAAAAGCTATTATGGTCCCCATTCCTAAGACAGACATCCTAGCTCCCAGAAAAGCTATCGTCCAAATAGTCTTTTGGGCGTACTCAGCAAGATATAATTTGAAACTAATTCTCAAATCTCAATCAAACTGGATTTTGTCCAGGATACTCAATAATCCATCAACTAATTTGAGTATGCAAACATATCAAACAAACAGAAAATGATCCTCGGATTTGTCACGCTTGATATTAAAAAAGCGTTTGATTCGGAGTTCAGTTTACAAAATGAACCAATTCGGATTCTCTCCTTATATTACAAATATAATCGCGTCATTTTGACTCCTTTTCATCTGAAAATTTGATTCCTGCCGGAGTTCCCCAGGGCTCCTGCCTTAGCACCACTTTATTTAATATCTATCTTTCAGATATTCCTAAAGCTGCACATTGCGAGCTAGCTATATATGCGGATGATACCAGACAGTTGGAACGACCACCAGATAACCACTGAAAATATTAAAAGCCAACTTGACCTATTGTATCAGTATTATCACTGCTGGAAAATTAAAGTTTACCCAACGAAATTTCGAGCTGTCTTTTTTTTCATTGAAAGGGTGCAAGTCGAGACTTCCAAGTAGAAATATCAGCATTGTCGGGCTAAAAATTCCTTGGATAAACTTAAGTCTCGATAAGAAACTTACTTTCAAGGATCTTAATAAATATTCTCTATAGTAACTATTCTCTTATAAATTAACGGTCTAAGCAGTCAATTGAGAACAAATTATTAATTTGGAAAATGATTATCTAACCGTCCATCACCTACGGTGCTCCTGCCTAGAAAAATTGCGATGTCTCATAAAAGAAAATTCCAAGTTATCCAAAATAAAGCACTCAAAATTATACTCAATAAACCATTCCACTTCTCTTCCAACAATTTGCATAAAAAATATCTATCTCGCAAGCTCACTCATCGAAAAAATAGCCTCCAATTTTATAACAAGATGTCAGAAACTAGAAGAATTATTTTTTGAGCCTCGATGCTAGTTAGATTGTCTCTAGGTTAAGATAGATTTTAATTACATTAAGTTATTCGTGCAAAGATTTTTGAAATATTTTTGCTTGTGTATAAATAATTAGTCTAAGATATTCTAAATTTTATATTACACCGTCTACAAAATAAGCTAAACCATAGACCAAACCCTGAATTAAGGCAAGCTCTACCTTGCCATGTAAAAGAAAATATATACTTAATAAAATTTAACTTGACCTTGAACTACTAATACTTCTGGATACAAATTGTTTTTTTTTTAAAATAAACCTAAAGAACAAAAAATATTCCTTTTAGCTATAAAACTAAAATTTATAACCCTTAGACTAGTACACCTGTCGATTTATCTTGCTACTGAACGCAAAATCAGCCAACGAATTGACTTGCAATGACGAGGAAAAGAGCAGACAATAGAAATGCCGAAGACCTCTTTTTTCTATAGACCATTTTTTTCTATCTATATGTACTTACACTATATTTCATGCATTGGAAATGTACAGTTTTCAGCAATCCTACCTACCACGTTTTCTATATTCACGTACGTCACGCATTCTATTGATGTTGAGTGATTGATTCCGGTGATGTTGATTGTCTTTGAGCCCTCATTAGGCAGATCCATCGTAACACCCGCAATAATTGTATTGGCCATAGACCCCCAGCATTTTGGCAGGACTAGCCAGTTTTGTGGTTCATCTGGCTTGAGAGCCAGTTTCTTTTGTCAGGGGTTAAAACATAGCTACTAAAGTATAACTACGTGGTGTCCTCACTAAGCTTGAAATAATTGAGGGCAATTAGGGATATGATTGCTGTACGAGAACTAAAATACCTCTTAGAGAACCTCACTCTAGTTGATCGGCAACTTTCCTATATACTTCTATTGTGAGTTCTCATGGAACATCATTATTGTCGATGTCTCTAGACCCATTTTAGACGTAGACTTCGTCTCTCACTATGGGGCAGTCATCGACTTAGCAATTACTACCCTGGTGGGCTCTCTTACTTAACTTTCTTCAAAAGGTATCTAGACATCGTACAGACTTGCAAAAATTAGTGTTTTGATTAATCTAAGAATATGTGACCTCATCGAAAAATACCATGACATTATAGTCAACACAGGGTTCTCTCAAACCTGCAAATACAAAGTGACAAAAAACATTTTTACCACTGGTCCTGTTAAAGAATCAAGACCAAAACAATTCTGCCTCTTTGATTTCGCCCGAATGACTTTCTAACTTAATAATGCAGCACAATTGCTCCAATGATTCATTCACGTAGTGAAATTCTGATTCATCCATCTCGACGACATTTTGGTAGACTCAATTTCCGACTTGTTCACATAAAGCAAATATTCAAATGATTCGCAGATGATCGCTCTGAATTAAGGGTTTCATTTGTTAAAACTCGGATAGCCTGAGAAGGTACCAAAAAGTGTTTAGCTCAAGTTTGTGGCCGTGAGATTCTGGTATTCTTAGTTATTTTGGCTCCAGGATCTCAAAACTTCTCTTCCCACTGATTTCGAATAATAGACTTTAATGAAAAGAAACGGAATCACTGGTCTTTTGGACTACTGGAGTAACACCTAATCACTTCTCCCATCTTACTGGAGTAAGATGGGAGTAGTGATTATTAGAAACTTTCTCAGATTTTCAAGCCATTGATGGTAAGATATGGAAAGTAAATCATACCTTCACGTTTAAAAATTCATTTGTGATGGAAAGAAACCGGTGGTCTTCCATATTGAAGGGAAAATATTCTCAGTAGAATCTGCATTGATTGCTTCTAGACTGATTTTATAGACAACACTTTTGGCCATAATTTCATCACCTTATATCATATTTTCGCAGCCTTCGTTGATTTCACCTTCTTTCTCATGATGAAGAAATCTAACAAGAAAATTTCGTAATTACAATGCATACTATAGGACAAAAGGGTATATATGTTTGTTTGCAAAAATTATCAATTTAATTATCAATTTGTTTGTATCCCAACTAAAAAAAATATTGAATTCCTTCAGAGTCCCACCAATTTATATACAAAGCTACAGTATTTTAAAGCTATTACATTTTGATTCACCAAAGGCATTTTCAACTGAAAAAATATTCATCTCAGACATCTACATTTTCGTAATCCAATATTGATCATCATTAAAATTCATCCAATTATAATTCATACTTATCCACATGTTTTGTTAAATGTATCATTCTATAAAATCCAATGTGATATTCTGCAGAACATATCCTTAAACGATTTCTATCTATCATCGAACAGTTTGACGCTGTATTGTAGTCTACTCTTCAACATTCAAGCCTTTCGTCAGTATCTATGTAAATATATCTCTAGACATTCCAAATGACAGATGCTCGTTTGTACCAACGATGTTGTATGTATCATACTTAACTCCCAGGCACATATCCTCGAATATTCATTCAATCGAGCAAAAGCTTTATCTGTTCGAATGAACAAAATATATTCATACGACCTCGTGTCAGTCATGGATGCGTACATCTATTTAAGTACATACATGTAGTGTCTGCTTCCTCATTTGCACAAAGGTTCATCGCATCCAATGATGTACAACAGCACAATATACATATATTCCCAATATTCATCTTTCTTTGCGCGATAGACATCAACAAATGGGTTCTTGCTTTTGTACAATAGAGATTTTTTAAAAAAAATTCATATTTTTTTGCTATTCGTCTCTCAGTACCTATATATGTGCGCATATGAGTAAATCGATTTATAGAATTGGAAGGTGAATGTACATCCAGTGCCAAAGTGTATCTTTTATCAATATGCAGATATGTATAGTAGAAAAGAAGCATTTTCGAATTTATCCGATACGTATGGTGAATGCAATGGATGGATTTGATGATGTCTACCATGCTATGTGCTGTCCGTCTCGCATATGGTGATTTCGTTGGGAAAAAGTACGCGTTGATAACATCGATTGAGATGGATCGATCCTTAAGCTCCATGAATTGCTGTTGCACGGCGGGATCGACGAACGTTCACCATACGATAGATTGAGGCAAATAGTGAAAAAAGATATGATAGTTATATTACTTTTTCATATTAATGTCAGTGAACGTCTGAATAAATTGGAAAATAGACAGGATTGTTTTTTTCGAGTTCTTTTGTTGCTTGTGCAAAAGAGAATGAGATACAATATTCAAAGCACCTGTCCGAAAAATGGGAGCAAACCAGAATTATTTAGTCAAGTTGATATAGTCGTGATGATAAGCTGGCTTTCTTCGAGCTTTCCAGCGATGCATCTATGTATAATCTCGGCACTTGTTTGTGGATCAGATTTTCTTCCGTTCGAAAATTCATAGTATGTAAGACAAAAATTAAATCTTTCCGCTTAAAAACAAATCGTCCACTTTTGAATCCTGCATTTTTCAAATATATCAGTTACTAAAAAAAATCTTTCATGCAGATTCACATTTTATTCTTTTTGTACAATTCTAATAAATTTATCATAAAATATTTGAAATCTTTTTTGATGCCACCAATCCTTCATAGCTAAAGATATGGTTCTCATTACAGTTCGCACACATAGAACTCTCACATTGAGTCATGATAAGAAAATGAAAATTTCATTTATCACACTAAGCATTCCTTTTGTGTTTTTAGTCTGTTTCATATGTCTATGAGTACATTATTGGCCACTGTTTACGAAATCCTACTTTCAACAAGTATAATAATTTACTACAAGACCGTAGAAACAGAATAGATAAACTTCTTTGTCATTTTCTAAAGTATACTCCAAAGGCAAAACTCAAGATGAAGCAGCCTGATGAGGCACCTCTACGATTTGTGAAAAGTATGGAGTACAGAAGTAGCGAGCGATTCGTAGAATCTCAGGGTCAGGAACAAATTTACCAAAAAATTAGATATCCATGTAATAGACTTTCTTGGCCTGGACACTTCCTCGTTTTAAACAAAGTCAAATCCATTGAAGACACAAAAGCCATTATTTATAATATGAATTTATAATTCTCAGATAAAAGTGCAGGAAAGATGACTACTGTGAGAGCTTTGGTAGGGCACTGCCCTAAAGTTTACATATCTCAATGCTTAGAGAATGTTGTACCAATATTTAACGCAGCAAGTTTATTTGCAAGCCATCGAAGACAAACACAAAGAACCTGGTCCAGGAAAGGTTGACAAAAATGTTGGAGACAACCGCTTTAAAAATGACGAAAACTTGATTAGATTTGAAAATTATATTTATATTTCATTAAAATGTCAGCTTATGAGCCATCAGCAATTGATGCAGCTTTAAGCTATCGCTGCTTTTAAAAAAGTTGATGCATATCTTCGTTCTATTGTGAAGCCAATTTTTCAACTGTTCAAAAATCCCGACCCAGAGAGATCACTGGGTCAGAAACTGCTGTTGTTTTAAATGCTACTCGTTACAGGTGTAAAAACATATATAACATGTGACATATCTATCAAATACTGTTGAAAGCCTTGAAGGATTATTTCAAAAAATATTATTTTAAAAAAATATGCAAACAAGTACATACAAATATAAACATTTATCATATAAACAACAAATTTTGATTAAACTATGTACCAACTCAAAGGGAAGCCCACTTCTGAACTGTTCCTGTAATTTTAATTTAATTTTCCTGGTAATACGAGACTACCACAGAGGTCTATATGGCTACGACACAAAAAATGAAAGCGTTGAAAAATAAATACTTGCATGAATTTAAAAAAAAAACTGCGAAATATACTGTGGCTAACCAATGAAGTTGTGGGGAAGTGTATTCCCTTCACCTTCAACCGATCAGGCTCTAAAGTTGGCCACATGGATACCGTAGCAATTGCCACATTTTTTAAAAGAAGATTTCTTTTCACTGCAGCTAAAATAGAAAATACATATTTTTATACACACATACCACTACCCATTTTGCTGAATTTTTCGATTAAATAAAATAGCCACGTTGTTTGGACTAAGGCTTCAACACACATGACAAGTCCATTTTATGGAAGTTCAAAACTCGGCCTACGATTGCCCCACACACGGTCGAGCCCATAGATGGTCCGATGGCCGTTTGAATTGATTGGAAATCTAATTTGGGTCCTTTAGTCCATGAGTCCTTCCGAGTTCTCCCACACACGGTAAGATTTTGGCCTGGCCTCAGGCCATTTGGACTGAGGGACTGTTCGTTCCTTAAGGCTCTTAAAAGTTAGAGCAAAAATTTAAAATTCATTCCAACTAACAAAACATTGTTTTGTTTATATTATTCAAATATTTGACAATCAATTACGAAGAATGAACTTTATACAAATTTATCAATCATCCCAGGCTCTTTAGGGGGTCAATACATAAAAGTTTAAGTTTCAGAAGTCAGAGTTTGCATAAATTTGCTATATCTTTCGTTTTTCAAAAGGCCTGAAAGAATTGGTAATGAAAGCGGTTATTTCAATTGATATTTTTTGTTATTTCTTACTTGAAAATTCAAAACTCCGAACAAGTCATCAAACACTAATAATTGCTTTTGGAGTTTTCATATTCAAAAGTAAAAATACATCTTAGTATGATTTTGAACCAGTGGGTCAGAAACTATTTAAATCTTTTCTAAGCAGCAGAATTATCTTTCTTTCTTTCTATAAATATTCCCACGCTGGGCGCTGTTAAATTTTAATATTAAAGCTGTGTCAAACTCTCCGATTTTCAAATAAATATTCATATATATGTGTCGTGACAGCAGAAAGTAATGCTTCTGAATAAATTTACATGAATATCCTATGAATCGTTGAAAGAGCCACGTTTCTTATGATACTCAAAAAAGAATAATGAAGAATTGTATAGATTTCAACAATAAAGTCTGTGTCTATATTAATCAAAAACAAATTGTACATCCAAATATTGCACTCCAACTAATTGATATCAAAGTCCAGCAGACCACCAAAGCAATTGTCAACGTCCCATCGCCATTACTTATGTAGGTGTTCACCATTTACTATCTATCAATTAAAAATTCCACGAGTGTATCGATGTAATTACTCAACGATACGAGCATGCTAATTAGACAAGTCAGGTGAATGTGTCGTACCCATCCAGACATTGAATTACCCGAGAGAGGGCTAAAACTCAGTGTACAACCTGATCGACTTCCTCCTATTCGAATTAATGGCTCCAACTTTATCTGGTGCCGTCCTTCAGTAGCCTGCAGCTTCAAATGCAACTCGCCATCAACAAGTCGAAATCGAGACTCTTAATTGCCCACGATGGAGTTCTTCTACAGTAGATCTCATTACTTCGTAATTCCTTCGGAAAACTAGTCAACTAACTTTCCGTGCAGATTTCCAGATGACCGTCAAGTAATTTCTTCGGAAACGAGAAAAGATACGACTGGTAAGGAAAAGTAGGAGTCATGTTTGCCTCAGACAGGCCCAGCCAAATCGTAAGCTAATGTTCGCGATCATATATGCAAATTAGAGAATGGTATAATGACGGGGAGAGCTAGCTCATACGAATATAGCTATGTCCGGCTGGAGTCTAGGTTGTCTGAAATGGGGTAGATTGACTCCGCACAAGGTAATTGGAAACCATGCACGCATACGAAATTGGAATTCGAACTGGAAGACTATGGATTTCAATGAAGGTGTTTTCAACGAGATATTTGAGAGAAATAAAGTTGAATACACTTAAGGTAGGATATTCACTTCCATATAAAACTTTAGATGTACTTTGCAGAAACTATTAGAATATTTCGACTGCATTCAGAGCTGTACTTATGCGTGAATATTTTAAGAGGCTTCATTTGCGAAGTTGATATATACTGCAGCTTCATGGCTTATTAGTGTAGTGGTTTTTAAGCATTGCGATTGATCATGAGCCTCTGGATTTGGTTCTGCAACTCGTTGAAGTCAGGATGCATTGGACATTAACCAGACGACCTTGCATGTTTTCGTTGTCAATGTCCTAACATAGGCAAATGCAATAGTTACCCGTAAACAGACTATAGTATTCTTAACATTCTCGGTATACTTTACCAGATACTTACAATTAACAACCCGTTTCACAACGAACCGACTGTCGTAGACTAGTCTCATTGGCAATTACATGCGGAGCTAAATAATTCCACGGGAACCAATGGATGTCGACGTCAATGTAGACATGCATTTCGACAAACCTGGTGGAGTCTGTACTACACAAGCTTGCGGCTGCATTTGAAGTTTGTTTATTTATAGAGACAAGGCTCTTTTCCGTTCTCGTATCTGCATATCCCGACATATCTAAGAATTTCAATTTTAACTGCCGCGTCGACATTGGCGCGACCGAAGCTAGTCAACGTGACGTTATTTTCAGAACCGAAATTCCGAACATACGATAGCGGACAATTAAAATGTCTCCGGTTCCCGACGAGACGGCACTTTGACATCCCCGTGAAATCGAAAACCCGTTCGAATGCGCTTATTTATTTCAGATTGATTGATAAGTTCATTGTAGTATTGGCTGCGTTCGAATCATTGGATACGATACAAAAAAAAACCTTTACCCTATTACACGCCTGTTAATTTCGCGTCAAGGCGTCCACACCCAGGAAGCTAAAATTAACCTTATTTAACTTTCACGCTCAGGTAGACAGGGGAGATTCGCCCGATTCTCTTCTGGACAGGTGATTACTATTGTCTACGACAAGAATAAGGCGTGGACGCTCCGTGTTGATGGTGACGTATTGCCCTGGAGAGTTGGACAGGTTGTTATATGTCCCGGGCCAGTACGGTATCTATCGCACAATGGAACAATCTGATAGACAGCAGGAAGATTCGATAAGGCAAGGAAATGTACAGGTCATGAAGAGATACTATCAGAGCTGTCAAGTTTGATGGGTTTCGGGTTGAATGGTGTCGGTGGGTGCAGTGTTGACTTATCGTCACGAGCGCAGGCGTTTAGTTGGGATCTGGTGAAAATTAATGATGATTCAGTGCTGCTCGGTAGATATGAATATTTGTACGTATTTGTGTTTGCAAATTAAAGTAAGTGATGGTGATAATCAACTACTCATGCTTGGTGCTCTTAATCAATTCCTTATCTGATATCGGGACATAATGAATTGATGTGATAGTAGAATTTGACCAAGAAGACTAGGTTCGAGTAATTTCTATGTGGGTGAATAAGCTCCTCAGCGAGTTTTACGAGGACACCGAAAACTATAAAAAATATCACTTTTCACACTAGGCAGACTACATGCCGATTTCAAGTAGTTAGCGCGTTGCAGGCTGGCTGCTGATTGTTTATTTGCACAACTTTATGGCTCTCTCAAATCGAATGGCACATAAGAATTAGTCAAAAAGGAAAAAAATGTCAGAATGTGAACCATATTTCCTAGAAAGTGAACATTTAAGTTGGAGTGTCCGGATACTAGCACTTTCCGGAGACTAGTGCAGTTAGTCTTCATAGATTTTTTCCATTTCGCTTTAAACTACTCTTCAGTCAAACATTTGAATAGTTGATTTCTTCTCGTTTTAAGTATAAAGCTTAGGTCCAAATAATGCACCCATGGAATAATGATCTTTCATAATTTGGAAAGAGTTTTCGAAAATAATATTATTCTTCACGAATAAAAAAGAGCTATTTTTTCCGAATCTTAGAACACATTTTTCATAGTGAACGGTTAATTCTTGCTCCCATAGGTAACTCCATGACTGCGATTTCTAAAGCATCGAATCGACATTTATTTTGTAGTAAAGAACTGGGTTCATAAAGTCAGCATTGACTATGAGCTGCACTGTTCCAATCTATGATAAATTACAGGTTTAATAAACCTCCAAAAAGATAACCACCAAAAACTGTAGGTCACAGTTGGTCGGTAACGATGGAGTAAACTGATTGTACGATTAGATATTTTTGATTGATTTAAGGCTTACAAAGCCTTCAAAAGCGTAAATGACATAGATGAACGCTCCATATTTTTTTCGCAAAAAAATTATATTTAAGTTAATGTTTGAACATCTTCTTCAAAATTAGTTTACTGCTTTGCTCTGCAACGAACTTTGGGTGAAGTTCTAATTTTTTTAATTGCATTTTTCGGTGCATTATCTCAATTTTGAAAATATTTTAATTAATTTGATTTTATAATGCTTTTTAATGCTTCGTGTTCTTTTCGCGTTACCAAACTGGCCCTCATCGATAAGTAAAAAAGAAACCCGGACATTATATCTGCCTATTGTCTGCTTTGTACGCTAGACACGGCGGGAAGGCTCTTCAAGCGGATGCTGAGGTCACAAACGCAGTCAGCAATTACAATTAGGTCAACTATCTATGGTGAACTATCTGACAGGGAGCACGGCTTCTGGAAAGGGCACCAACATCATAATGCTATCTCAGAAGTTATTAGGGTGGTAGCACGAGCGGAAAATACATACCACAGCTGTTTTGCTAATGATGATATTCTAAATACAGATATCATAAATGATTTCCATTTGGCGACGAGAACACACATACTTTGGTCCCTCGAGCAACGCTTCCGCATTCCTGAATACTTCTTGGTCATGATGCGGTGACCGTCTTAAGGCGCATATACATACAGCCCACGAACGGCCAATGACAGTTTGATCGAATGCTGGTCGTTGGCATTGGCGTTGGTCGTGCCGTCTACACAGTGACAGATTGTTATCAATGGCTTGGAGCCAAGACATTGGTCATAATAATCAAATACACCTAGTGTTTGACAGCAATTAAATTGGTGTTGTAAAGTAGAACACATTTATGGTAGTAGAATGCATTTCGACACCATGCACTATATTCGACAATATGCAAAAAAACAACAGCTTAACACAACACACTACTCGGTATTAATGAAAGCCAACTCGACCAACCGTCCACACTACGACAAAGTCCCAAGGCCAATACATCGTCAACGCTTTGATGGTACCGCCGGCAGAGCGAACGGTAACCAAGGCCAACGCCAAGGTTGACTCTTCGTACTCACTAAGCAAATCCATCCCATTGATCTTGGCCCTATGTGTACGCGGCTTTACAGAACGAGCGGTGCCGTTTGACACCAACGAAGGAGTTCAGAGGAGTCTTATCATTGTAGGTGTAGCACAGGGATCAATCATCAAACCTGTGCTCTGGACCACCTTTGACGAAAGACTGCTGCACCTTAAAGTGCCAATGGGTGTATTTGAATTCAATCACAGAGATCACGTGGCAGCGGAAATCACATCAATTCGGCCAATACCAGACTTTACAAGCCATGAAATGATTGGACTAGCTGATGACCTGTCATGGTCTATAGGCTGCGCTGACAAAGGCAGAGATAGTCTTCCTTAAGAAACGAAAGATACTTACTGTCATCTCGATGACAGATGGCTATGGAGAAAGCCAGACCAGTAAGTCAGAAAGTTTCAAGGAATCACGCTGGATATTTAACTGACCCGCTGAGACTACAAAAACGAGGAAAAGATATCATATCCTTAATTTAATCCTTAATTTTTAATGAGCGAAACTTAGTTGAAAGTTTTGCGCAAAGAAAAAATCATTCTAAATTTTAACGCAGAATTTACATATATCACATCTTACGATTTTAAGGTGCATAAAGTGAAATGTATTATGAAATACGTAGTATGTTGAAATATGTTAGTCTTCAGTAACCAGCTCATTGTATCTAAATCCTAATTTTTCTTACTCCACAACATTTACAACGAAATTTCGCTTCAAGCTCAGATTTGGGGAAATTTACAGCGGATCTTGAACTTATCGAAACAACGCAGCTTTGTTACCGTGAAGATATCGATTCGATGATCTTAAATTATTTATGAAAATTGAACATCTTTTTTGGATTGAACTAAGTATTTATTTTGATTAATAGGTTATAAGGAGATAACAATAAGACACAGCTTTGTGTATTTCGGAACACTTCTAAATATCAGGGATCGCACTCTATTCACAACAAAAAAACTCGCTGTCTCTTAGGACTTCTGTAATTATTTCTAGTTCATCTCTAGAGTATCTCGGTAGTGAGTACCTACTGGTTCTTATACAGTCTCCAGAATTGTGCCTCAACGCTAAACTTCTAATGGGAAGATTTTGAAACATTTGCCTTGGGTACCTAGACAAAGGGGTTCTCAAGGCAACTGTGTAGCTGAAAAAGTAGCGAGGATTGACACATTACTGTCGGAGGCCTCATGTTCCTCCTCCGTAGGCATATCAATATCCTAGACTAAAGCATCCATCAGACAAAAGTACTTTGGCTGAAGAATCACCTTGTGCTATTGCAGCACAGTCTTGGACTTCGATGGATAAAAGTTCCATCAGACTGTTGTTGAGTTAAACTCGTACTGTGTGCTCTTCGCTGTGTAGTGGCTATCTTCACAGGAAACTACCTAAGAGCCACTCAACCTAACCTAACGAAGGCAACAGACGCACAGTCTCAACACATGTTGAGGAAATACTGCGCTAAAAACGAGAGGAGGGTTTTCTTTCCTCGACAAGTTGAAGTAGACACTCTGTTTTTGGTGAGTTTTTAATTTAATTAACAATAATACGTGTTGTTCGGCTGTGGAGCTGTGGAGTCGAATTAAATTTTCTGCCTATTTTGCTACTCTTCAACAATTACTTTGATAAATATGCCTGCCTTTACAATACATTTCAAATGAGTATAAGACAAAATACTTCAAAAAACAAAGCTCAATAAATCTGCAAAAAATATTTGTTTCATTGAGATTTTTGAACCACTGCGGTTTTTGACGACCTAAATAGTTTTTGAATGCTTTTTGAGGAAAATCTCACAATATCTCACAACTCATTTTTTCACCACTAAAATATTGGAATAACTCCAGTTTATATCTTAGATATTTGAAAAAATCTAAAACTAACCAAGCTTTTTAATTATGTATCTAATTAAAACGTCGGAAATTGGTTTTTGAAAATCATTCATGTCGTACCAGCAGACTGATGACTTCGTTTAACTGATTTGTTCCTAGCAATCGATTTCCGTTCTAATTACCGGACTAAGCTCTCTCAGACGTTCAAAGACTGACTTAAGTAAGCTTGTTTGAATTCGATAAGAAATTTCCATTAAGAGCCACCACGAGCACACCTTGCTCATGATGACGCCAACCACGACGATGATGATGACTTTCGATTACGAAATCCTCTTGGGACGACTCAAAAGATAACAGATAATTAGATAATTTCACTGTTTCCGATTTCATTTCGCCGCATTACAGTCGGTTTCGTTACTTTGACTGCTAATATCTATACGTTGGTATAGTGAGCGTTTGTAGTCTTCACTAAGCCCAATTTTCCTATGTATCCCCGGGAGACGATAACGAATTTGATATTTTTAAAATCTGAACCGCAAAAGAAATTTCCTTTTTACAAACCGGCACGAATGAAAGTTTGTATGCCTGTGTGTAATTCGCGTGAGAGTGACGTGCCAAAGCGAAAGGCGCGTTCCTTACTTCGTTTTTTTTTTGGCTTGCTAGTTTCCGTGCTTATTTTCCGAAGGGAAAGTTTTTCGCTTTGCTATTTTGCATAGATATGTACAAGTGTATGCGAGGATGGAATAAGTCAATGCAATGAAAATTTCATCAAGTTAATGGAATTTTCTTTAGACTAATATCAAGAGTTTCTGTAGATATTTTTGGTTGGCTGTATTTAGTTGAATGGATATCTAGGGATCTACATGATAAGTTAGAGTCTATTCGGAAATAGAAAAGCAGTCGATCGTTAAAGTTATGAAACAGAATGATAAATGTAGTTTTTTGTTGGCAAACAAGTTATGTGACCTTTGGCATGGAACACAAGTTTTAAAATTATGGATATTAAATGTAAATAAGTACTTAACAAATATATAACAAAAAAACCTATAATGCTCTGGCTATAATAAATTCAGCGTTTTTCTCTTATGGATTTCACATTAACCGATTCCCAAAAAGTATCAATCAAAATACCAGAGAATTAATATGGTATCAATATCTAATAGAAAATAAATACATCCAATGTTCAATACGGTTGGAAAAAACTTTTCGTATTTCAGAAAAATAATCTCTAAATATCTAAAGTAAATAATATATCTAAAGCAAATAATCTCTGACGATGAAAATAATAGTCATATGGTAGCACAATTTTTTTGAAATTTTCCACGTTTCATGGGAGTAAAATAATCATAACGCTTAATGTCAGGCAGCCCAAGAAGAAAATACGTTTCCTACAATATTTCACCACAGAAAAGAAACAATTCCAAAAAGATACATATTTTTTCGTTTCGTTTCGTTCCGTTTCAAGCTAATGTGCTGCAGCCCAGTGGGAGACCTTTTCAATTTTCTTTTGTGCCATATATATTTTTTCCCGTCTCAATTTATGTATGTTTTTTCCGTTTTCACGGTCGACAGGATATGCAGGAATTGCGAGATTTATCAAGTAGATATACATCTCGTTACTTATCCATACATGTCTAAAAGTGTGAGTGTAAATGAATCAAGCTTGACTTCAATGAATGTGTTTTTGTCTGACTTGTGAAGTTAAATAAGGATATATGGCTGGTGCTAATTAAATTAATTATGGCAGGATTTTTCGTTTCAATTAACGTAATGGCTGAAAATATTATTGGATTAATGGGACATTGCTTTGGATGTGACTTTTCTCTCTCTCTCCATTTTTTTTAACAAAAAAACTTATTTTCAGCAGATATAGTTTTATAAAAGCACGATATGCTAAAATACTTTTTTCTTAGTCACGAATTCAACTTATTGTAAAAATTTCCACAAGACAACCATGCGAATAATCCCACATTCATCAATCATCTGAGTTTTATTCACACGAAACACCACTAATCGATCAAATTTACACAGATCCGTAATTGTGAATTATTCCCACATTCGTTCTGCCCACAAATAAATTTGGAGACAGGAAAAAAAAACGGTTTAAGTGAGTGAGTTTAGTGACTAACTGACCCCATTGATTATTTAGATCACGTAGCGTGCTGCTACCCCCAATGCCATCGATGTGTACAATTTATATGCAAGGACAATTACATGCATTGAACCGGTCATCATAGCATTCTTTTGCGGTGCTGCTATTACTGCCACCGTCGCTGGATCCCGGTCGACGCAAAGCGGGGCGGTTTCGACTTGAATGCAATGATGAAAAGCCTCGTATCATTATTCAGTGCATGATTCAAGTTAAAGGCGACAAATATATTCCTGCCGGCGTAAAAAACGGACATTATGAAATTAAAAGGCCCAGCGCCGAATCGATAATGACGACAACGATGAGCGTGCATTCGAAAACAACTATTATATTGGGTAGTGGTGGTAGTAGCAGTAGGCAAAGCAAATGAATCGCCGTGAATGAAAAAATGAATGTGAAGTGTTTGGTATTGAATATCTAACGAATTACAATTCAACGAACACTTAATTAATTTCGATTACTTCGGCCATGCAGTCGATGAGTGACACCAAAGAAAAAAATTCAATTCAAATGTGAATGATATTTTTGGTGAATGATATTTTTGAATTGTCCATTATTTTATTCATTACCAAAAGGTATAGAAATAAATAAAGATCAACCCGAAATGCAATTGGGATCAAGCCACAATGCAAAAAAAAATCACATGTCACTAAAAATTATGATCCTATATTTATATCCTTAATGAAATGAATAATTTTCTATATAAATTCAGTTTCGGTGAAGCAATATTCTGAAAGATTATTTGACGCAGAAAGATTGAGGCAATAAATTAAAATTACAGATTGTGAGTTTTGGGTAAAAAACACTAAATTTTTTTTTTCAAAATTGATTGAAAAAAAATACAAGAAAAAATATTGAACTGGAGCTGAAAAAAGGGACATGAATATAAATAGTTCTATATGGAGTTTGGGGGTGACCAGCTGCCCCCATAAATTCACAAATCATTCTGTACATTTTGTGGCTTTTGGTGTTCTTTTGAATTGATCCTCAAATGAGCAGTGCAGCCATTTTTAAAATTTTCATAATAGTTCTTGTTAAAATAATGTATAGAAAAACTGGTTTTATTGGATTTATTATTGACATACTTTTAATGGTGACTTGGTTCAGGCCATTTTTTGAATAAAATACCTTTCGCACTATTAAAAAAGCTACAAACTGTAGAAAGTGACATATTATGGACCAATTATTATAAATTCTGAGAATTGGCGATAGGGTCGGTGAGCGCAATGTACAAATTGCTAGGCAACACTTTCAGGGCAGAACGGAAACCAACTATTTCATTAGTCCTCCCGACGTACTCATTCACTCACAAGGAAGATCATGACGTTCAGGAAACGAAAACCGATGGAATTGAAATCACTTTTGTCGAATTTTCTGGGTAGCATCTCTTCTACGAAGCTCACGAGAATGGCGCCTAAATTCTGACAAAAAGTGCACAAGGAGCACAGATAGCAAGTAAAGTGCAGCTATGGGCTAAATTTATATTGAACTTGAGTCAGCTATATACCCAAAACGACGAGGACTCAAACGAACATAAACCTTCTGGAGCGCCCAAACCAACCTTCATACTGGCAACAGCTCGCTCAAATTTTAAAGGAGAGGGGGATATGTGTTCCACTTAGCAGTAAACTTTTTCATGGGATATATGTATAAACTATACAATATTCGGGAGAGTGGTGAACCTTGCGGGACTCCAGCTTCTATTGTCTGCATTGACGAGAGATGATTTTTAATTCTAACACAAAAAGTTCTGTTCTGGAGAAATGATGCAATGAGTTGTATGAAAGGTATTGGAGGTTTGGAATGTATGCAGTTTGAAAACTAGTCCCGTATGCCAGACTTTGTCGAACGCCTTGGCCACATCAAATATGACCAAGCCCGTTGATTTTCTTTGGTTGAGCCCTGTACGTATGTGTTCTACCATTCGGCTTAAAGCCGAATTGTACCTCCGGGATTGTTGAATTTTCCTCAATAATTTCTTTTAGCCAGTTGAGAAAAAGGTGCTCAGCGATTTTTCCTACGGAGGACAGGAGACTTATTAGTCTCCAGTTTTGTGGGAATTGGAGGTATTTGCCTGGCTTAGGCACCACAGTAATAATCGCTGTCTTCCAGACCTTTGGGAAGATCCTCGTATAGAACATAGCGTTGATTATATCCATCAAGGCCTCCAGCGTTTTGTCGGGAAGATATTTTAGCCATTTATTGCCAATAGAGTCTGACCCAGGTGATTTTCGCTTGTCTAATCCATTGACTATTTTTTTTATCTATCCGAAGTCAGTTTGTCTAATTCGAGAGTATCTTGCTGCCACAGAGGCAAGGAGCCGATCAACAGACTCAGAGATTTCCTCTTCCTCTCTAAGGTCATCTTCCAGAGAACGGTTTTCTTGGAATTGCAGCTGCAACACTCCGGCAAAGGCTTCCGCCATGCCAGCATCGTCAAACTTTAGCCCATGTGGCCCATGTATGGGGGGCACGACGGTTTTATTTTTTTGGCGAAAGTACTTCGTCATGTGCCAGTAATTGTTGTCTCCAGACTACATGCTCTCTAGGAAGTCACCCCACTATCCGGAATTTCCCACTATCGGAATTACGAGATCCGACAGCTGATGGTATTTGTAAGCCGGTTTGCTTCCGTTCTAGTCTAGGGTCACTCGTAGGCCTAGCTCTTCTCCACATTCTATTCCTCCTCCTTATGAGATTTTTTATTTCTCTTGGGAGTTCGTAAGGGTTGCTTCCTTCTGTCGGAGTATGAATCGTGTTGACCTCTTTTGCCTGCTTGATTTTGGCTGTCAGAGTGCTGATTGCTCTGTCTACGTCGCTGGCGATTTCGAGTGTTTCTTCGAAATTTTCATTCGCCATTGCGTCTCGGAAAGCATTCCACTTTGTTCTCTTCATCATTCGAATGGGCTCGTCAATGAAAACATCTTCTATGATGAAGAGTACTGGCTTATGGTCGGATGGTAGTTCATCAAGGATAGTGAATGGTTCTCCCTAGAATCATGGCTTATTTATATGTCTTTCTTATTCTGACTTAGTGAGCATATGTGGTAGTAAAAAAAATATTTTTTGGAGTTCTCTTAATAGTGTTTCTTCTTTTCCAAGATGTGCACGCTTTTTTCACTCAGCATCGGCTTTTTATTTCTTTTTTTAATTGAAAAAACTCAGAGTTTCTTTCCAAAACAAAATTGATTTTTTAGGGTTCATATCATTTCAGGCTAAAAGACGATTACTACTTTAGTTTATGATTGAACTTTATATAATTTAAACTATACTTGCTTTTTCACTAGCGGTAACTGATTCAATTACTGTTTTTTCTGGAATCTGAGGCACTTTGTTACAATCTTTGGTAACTTGCAAAATAATATAAAAGTAGCAATATAAAATATTTCTTGACAAGCTAAAATGCATCTACCGATGCTGTTAAGTGTTTCAATTTGCTGAGTATCTCGAGTTTTTAGAATCAAAAGATTTGTGCACATCTGCTTTGTTTGTCTACAAACTTTGGAGGAAACTACAGTTTTTTTCGATTCAAATGGTTTAAAGTGTTAATTCCTGCTATAATTCAAAGTATATAATTCAAAGTATCAAAATAATTCTTCTCTTATAGACGTGCATAAAAACAACTTATCAATCTCTGTCAAGCTGTGTAAGTTATAGGAAATCTAAGGCTCACATATCATGTATTGTAAAAGAAATTCCGCATTATCTCAGTTTTGGGCGAAATTTTCTAAAGCTGCTTAAAGATTGGGCACTTTCTTATGACCTGTGAGACTATGATTTTATGCATAGTAGTTTATTCTGATGAAGAATCAGATTTCAAATATTTGAGAAAGCAAATTTTGTTAGTTAAGTGCAGAAGCGAGTAGAGCCAAACATCCAATTCGATTTTAAAAAGAATCATTTGACTGTTCACCTGCTTTTTAGAGTGAAATCCGACATCACTCAAGCTTCTAAACTTTATGAGTCTGCGGAAATAGTTTTTCTGAACATTGAAAATACTTTGCCAGCAAATGGGACGGTGAAATCATAAATATTAAAATATCAAGAATGCATGTCTAGTCTTGACAACCCTATCTTTTATTAGCGTTCCAGCACTTAGATACAGCCAAAAAGTTAATTATAACACGTTTAATGAATATATGTATTAATACTTCGTTTCTATAACAGTACCAATAATACTATAATAATTTGTACACACAAACACTTCTGGATAATTTCTGCAAAATGAATGAACAACAATGAACTTAAGAGAAATCTGCATTAGTCAGGATTTGAATGATTTGCCAAAGATATTTTACTAAAATGCGCAAAACGCCAACTATTTGACCTTTTTGTTGACGGCACAGAAACTGACATTTAAATAATTAATTTGCAAAATTTGAAAATAATTCCAAGACAAACTATTATTATCCACACACACAACTGTTCAAACAACTCTCCCACATGCCCTCATACAAAACATTAAAATATAATTATTGTTTTGAAAGATTTCGAGTGGGCCGTTGATCGTCTATTTGACTAATGAAAACAAAACAATTCACGCTCAGAATACACCTCAGCTGCATCAAGTGTTTGCACATAAATGGAAAATAAATAAGTAATTAAGTACAACTTGCTCAATTCCTCGTGATTAAGACATCACCGTGTAATTCAAAAACATGTTCATTTGCAGACTTATAATTGTTTGTAGTTAAATATATGTATTATTTGTTTTCCAAGTCGAATGCTGTCATTGCATTAATATGCATACATATTATTTTTGGTACGTGTGTCGATTCTTGGAAAAATTACTTACACAGTATTAAAAGGAATGATAAGAGTTGAAGAACGATGGTTTTTGATAGCTTACCTGGAATGAGAAGAAAAGAAAATAGGTTTAGATAAAATATTTAAAGTAAGATACATTTGAAAATAGCTATTTGTACTTGGTTAGGCTGGCAATGTGCAGTCTCTAATTCGAATTCTAATATTTTCATAAGTCTAATCCTAGTATAATTATTTATTTATTGTTCATAGTCAATAATACTGTTGACCAGTGGCACTGCTACCACTAGGGCTACAAGTCAATAATTTACCATGCTAGTTGTTTTTGATTCGTTTCAAATTTTCGACAGATTTTGTGAATGTGCGAAACATGTTTCCATAAAATTGCATTAACTATATATTGCGAATTCAAATGAATCCTACTACTTTCTCAATTAAACTCGGTTCCTCGTACCAATAGCAAAATATCCAATGTCTTCCGTGTACTTAGATTCCGCTGTTTTACCGTATGTCTCTCCCAATTCCCATCACCCTCCTTTACTTTTAGAACTTTCTCTAAATTTTCCTCCTAGATCTAAAGACTCCTGCTATTCCCGCTTCAATTTCTTTAAAGCCAACTTCGCCGGAATGGCGAACGAAATCAACCATGTTAATTGGTATACATTTCTTCGCTGTTTAAACGTTGACGAGGCTCTTCATAGACTTAACGTCTTCCTTTCTAACCTCATTCCTCGCTTTACTCCCACATGTCGTTCCAAAAGACCTAATGATGCTCCATGGTTTACCTCTGAACAATACAGAACAAATACAGACGTTCTGCCTTGCTTGTTCATCCTCTTGAGTTAAAAAAAACTACGTTCTTATGCTAAAAGGGTCACTAAAGAAGCCATGCGTGCCTACGTTGCCAAAGTTGAGGCTTCTATCTGTTGCAACAATTCCAAACCCTTCTGGTCATTCATTCACTCCCTGCAAAAATCCCCCGGTATCCCTCAAAACATGTTTCTTTATGAAATTTTTGCTGCCACAACTGAACAGACCTGTGAGCTCTTTGCTCGTTTTTTTCGTCGTTTCCAGCCTCGCAAAACTTTCTTTCTCACATGGTTCTTTCTCAACTCCTTCGTCGTATCGTGATAGCCTGAAAGCGCTCTCTTCTTTCCGTACAAACCCTTTCGAAGTTGAGTACTTATTGAGTTATCTCGATTCAAGCTATAGCTGTGGCTCTGACGGTATTCCTAACATACTAGCTAAGTCACTTTCTTCTTGGCTTTGTGTACCCTTGTCGATTATATTTAACCTCAGCATCGCAACTGGCGTTTTTCCTTTCTTATGGAAATCTGCCAATATTTTCCCTATACTTAAAACCGGTGACCCTGCTTGCATCTCGAATTATCGCCCTATATTGCTTTTGCCTTGCTTCAGTAAGCTACTTGAAAGAATTGTCTACAACAGGGTTTATCCTCTATTTGTGCTTTTCCTCGCCATCGAGCAACATGGATTTGTCAAAGGCAGATCTACTGTTACTAATTTGCTATCGTTCACCAACACTGTTGCTTCTGCCATTGATCAGCAAGAACAGGTGGATGTTCTTTACACAGATTTCTCCAAGGCGTTTGACCCTGTCAACCATGAGCTTCTTCTGTTGAGATTAGACAAATATGGTTTCCATGGTCCGCTGCTTTCCTGGTTTTCTTCCTACATTCATGAACGTACTTGTGTTGTTACTGCGAACTCCTGTTCGTCTACTCCCTTCTATCCCTCCTCAGGTGTTCCACAAGGTTCAATCCTTGGCCCCTTATTATTCTTAATTTTCATTAATGATCTCCCGGGTTTGCTAAACTCCTTTTCTCTTCTATATGCAGACGATCTAAAAATATTCAGAGTAATCGATACAATCAAAGACTGCTTACAGCTTCAGAATGACCTGCTCACTCTTGTCAAATGGTGTAATGCCAACCATCTTACTTTGAATGTTTTAAAATGTCACCAAATGTCATTCACGCGTAAAACTTACCCACTAGTATTTTCTTATTACGTTTCTGGACCCTCTCTCGACATCGTTTTTCATTTCAAAGATCTCGGAGTAATTTTTGACTCCAAATTTTTATTTGATCAACATATCTTGCACATAACCGCCAAAACGTCCAGACTTTCGGGTTTTATACTGAGATCTTCTAAATATTTTACAGATGTCTCCACTTGTGTACACTTGTTTGTCTCGTTTGTCCGCAGTATCCTCGAATACTGTTGCCAAATTTTATGCCTACATTTTCAATATTTGATTGATGCGGTTGAATCTATAGAACGCAGGTTCACCCGCTCTCTGCTTTACAAATTCAATCTTGCTTACTGTGGGTATAGTGCGAGACTAACCATGCTGCAAATACCATCCCTGAAATCTCGCAGACTTTATCTCGATGAATGCCTTCTGTTCAAACTGCACCGTCAACGTGTCCCATCTGACCTCGGCAACCAGGTTTCCGTTCGTGTTTCGGATCGATCATATAGATCCACGTTAACGTTTAATGATCCTTTTGCGCGGACTGACACGTACTAACCAGCATAATGCACTCAGACTAGGTTGTCTGCCATCGACCTTGTCACGTTTCAAAACTAGTTTAAAAGTAAAGGTAATTGAATTTGATCACGGTTCCCTTCTTGTCTATAAATCAGCATGGACAACGTATATCATCTCTAAAGCTTATCAAAGCTGAGAAAATTGTCTGATGATTGTCTGGTGTCTGATGAGAATCAGTGCATACTTTCGAAACCACTTTGTCAAAAATAGAATTTTCAATGTAGATTAAAATTTTTAATGTAAATAAAAAGTTGTTCAATTTTAATCATCCCGCAGAAACAATTCCAATTAGTTTAAAAGATAAAGTCTTTACATTTTCTGTTTAATACTATAGTTTTTTGTCTTATTTTTCTTAATTTTGAATTTGTACCTTTTCACCTTGATTTTGTTTATTATTTTTGTTTTTTTTTTTAATCATTATAATTTCATTATTATTTTGTGCTTTCTATATTACATACTTTCAATAGTAGATTTTTTGTATATTATATATTTCTATATTTATAGATTGGATTTTTTTATCTGTTGAATATATATGGAAATAAATAAATAAAAACAGACTCAGCGTAAAATTTATCACCATTTCGAAATTCTTTTTCACGAAATGAAATTCTATTTCAGCAGTATACCTATCTTTTCACCAACAAAATCACAGCCATCCATCAAATACTTTTCACTTTCTATTCACCTAGTTAAAGTACGATTCCATTTCACGTCTCATTGTTCCAGTCCAAAGAAAAACTCTTCAGCAAAATCAAATTCACAACTTGAAAAGCCAAAAAGTCACGAACCAAATTGGTTTCTCAGGCAACAAACATAAGTACATTTCAATTCCCATAAATTTTTTCCTATTTTCTATTCACAAACCTAAATATCTACGTTTCAAACGAAATCATCAAAGAGATTCTTTCTGTTTACCGAATTTCAATTTGGTTTCAAAAAAAAGAAAAACATTTTTATTTCATAATCCTCTTTCCCCTGTCGCGACACAACGATCCATTTCTAGCGTTACACATTTTTTATTGCATCGAACCCTTTGAACTTACTTTTTTTTTTGGTTTTTCGGTTCAGTTTCCATAGATGACAAATGAATTTGAATATGAAAAGCATGGAAAGCTTCGTACAGGTCTCGATCAGCTTAGATATGTGGGATCAGGAAAAAATTACATGCACTACAAGTGTGTATGCTGTGACGTGCCTGGCTCGATAGGAGAAGGGTGCATATTTCGTGCACTATGTCTACATTCATGCGGATCCAGGCATGTAATTTTTAAGCCCACATTCATCTTAACCCGGTGATTATCGTAATTTTTTAACTTGGGCACTATTCCGGCGCGTAGTTCTATTTGTTTGTCTCTCCGCGTCCGTGCGACTGTTGACTAAGCTGCCAAGTCGAAATAATGAATTTCGGAGGGATTATTTACATAAATACGATTAATTACGAATGCAAAGGTGTAATGGGAATGGGCCTCAGCCATATGGCACACACGAGAGCTGCAAAGACACGGCAAGGTAAGTACTTGTACTCGTACTTGAGGAATACGGCTAGCAAGAGACTAGTTAGTAGTTAGTGGAGATAGCGACCGTGTGTACGTAAGTACGTGCACGCCGAGCGTAATTATGCATGTCGAGGTGTAGATTTGGTCGTGGGACGTGGGTCGTTTCATTTTAAATATCCCCCGGGTAGATACACACAAACTCTGCCCGAACTCTGAAGCTCGATGCGTACTCGTGTGACCGACGTCTTAGCTGCCTCACCTGCTTTGGTATCTCGTGACGTGCCATGCCGTGCATTGTCTGCACCGTGTTTAAGTTTCCTAAATCCGCTAATCAGGATCCGCCACAATTGTGTAGAATGTGGAGCTCATTCGAGCCGCCATTTGGTATGAAACTTTATCTACAATATGGTACTGCTAAGAATTGGGCTCGTGAAGTCTGCTTCTACCCACGTTGGGCGCGTGTTGTTCTGATGGTTCTTGGAGTGTTGCTTAAAGATTTTCGGCGAGATTATGGCAAAGATTAAGCGCCAGGTGAATGGCGTCTATGCTGCCGTAGGATCTAATTGCTCCCAGAGCTCTGTTGGTAAAGTTTGAGTTTTTGCCTTCAGTGACATCGCTTTTGCGGATAATCCACATTCTGGCATTGAAATTCGAATAGCAGCCCATTAAACCTTCACAACGGATTAAGCTCCAAGATTATGCTTCCCCATCCAAATCACTTCAACATCACCAAGAGCAACCGCCTCTGCGATTGAACAACGATACATAAATATTTTCATACAATAACGAGCGCCCGGCGACTTTATCGTACGTCCGAAAAGTGAAAATCTGCAGATCTGGCAGCTCGAAGAGATTAAGTCGTAATAATGTATTATTACCCGCAGTTCTCGATCCGTCTCCTACGCGACTTCAGTTTCGCGGTCGTTAATTTGATCAAGTTTCATATTATCGACGATAAGATTGAGCTAAATTGTTGCTCTACTTTCTTACGCGTTAGAAGTACGCCAGACGGGCCGTGGAGTCAGCAATTACTTGCGTGCGTCGTCTTTGCGGTGTCAAGTCATTGCCAATCAATATTACATGACAACACTTATTGAACGGATGCCAATCGTGTAGGCGGGACAAAAGATTGATTTTCGAAATTTGACATAGATCTATTTAATCCGGATCAGTTTCACTCCAGGAATTTAAATCATGTCGATGTCGTTGTCGTCGTCGTTGGTGTTATTGTTGTAGCTGATTTTGATTGCAGGCGTATCGATTACGCGCGTTCACTATGTATAGATGCTAAAGTGTGACTGCGGATAGAAAATCGACTCCCTTTTTAATGCAAATTCATTGTATGTGATTTGGAGATAGGGGGACAGGTTGGTGATTATTGAAAAGTGAGTTTTATCCCATACGTAGCGACTATAAAATGTCAAATTTGTTGTGTCTGATTTCTCGTAGACAAAATAATTAATATAGTAAGTAAAAGAGTTCTACTTGCAAAGATGAATGTTAGTGGAAGGCATGACATATAAGAGCATCAAAAAATATTGAAACATAAATTGCCATATAATACGATTTATATAAATTTCACATTAAACCCCGATCCCAAAAAAAATCTGTGGGTTTCTTCACGAATATCATTTATTCTTAGCAGCCTTGTCGGCAGTAATATTAATAAGCGTCGATTCCAAGCTTGAAATTGTTTTTTGAAGCCGAAAAATGTTGATAGGGTTTAGTTTCATGATTGGTGAATTAAAAAAGTTTTTAATTTAGCCAAGGAAGCTAGCACAAGAAGATGCGGGAAAAATACAGGGAAACTCTGAAAATTAGTGCATTGCCACTTATTGCTGTGTACTTTACAGAACGTAGCAAAAGCTTTTGAAAGGATGAATCTACGTTTTTCCGAAAAACTGCTCGGTGGCTTTTAATTTCCCAACGACTGTTTTTTAAGCATCTTAAGCAGGGAGAGGGGAGTCCTTCTTCTCAGGCACCAGCTTATCGAGATGAAGGGGCTTGTGTGATGTAACACAAAAAGAGCCTGGAAAACAGCAAGATGTAAAACATTGAGTTGCTGAAAAATAGCATGAGAATGAATCTAAAGGATTGGATCTATGCAAGTGACAGCCGGACTGAGTCTAGGACATTCATCAACGTCTTATATAGCTTCAATGGAGGACCGTGTTTGCAGCGAAAGATCGTGGTAACCTTGGAAGATTACGTAGTCAGTAAGATTTTCAACTTGATGATTGCATCTCCTATGGTTGCAGAATCCAGAAAGACAAGTTCAAGGTCAGCAGGATATACAAATACGGCCATGACAGTGGAGAAGTTAAGTTTTCCAAATCCTCACAAAAGAAGAAGAATGAATCGCTGAAAGAGATAGCTCCGACTAGTGCAAACAAGAAGTATAGGAGGTCGAAGTGATCTCTGCTCTGGTTTCTGTAAATCTGTTTAGGTTTTCATTTGCAGGCAACGTAAGAAGCTGCAAAAAGTGAACGGGAAATCAACACAGCGAAAGCACAGAAACACGACGGCAAGCAGTGGAACTTCAGAGCATACCTGGAGAAGCTAGAGAAAGGTTAGTTGATAATGAGGATGCTCTCATTTTGACACGGAACAGAAGACTGCGAGCAAAGCTACTCTAATGGGACATTGTCGAATAAGTAAAGTTTTCAATTCTGTGGATAAATTATTTATGGTTGCATTATGTTTCTTCCGAGCAGCTTACAGATACCAAAAAAATTGAAACTATTACAAGAGAAGTAGGTAAAAGTGTAAGCTCACCTCTCCATCCACATTGTACTTGTACAGGTTCCGCGGATTTGGGGCAGTAGAATCTGCGGGGAATCAACGAGGTTGAGGACTTGTTCTCTGGTTTTCAACCTGCTTGATGCCACCACGCTTAGAGAGTTTTTAATTTGGGACCGGTCAATGGCCATCGTGGAGTACCAGGATGAAAGTAAGCTTAAAGTCATGATCAATGTTCCAGCCAACATTTCTATTGACCCCTGTGGGATTCTGTGGGATCCAACACTAACTCAACACAACATTTGAAGTGGCTATAGATGCCGCACCAGGGGAGACAGACCCTCTGAATTTATAATTTTTTGGGGCTTTCCAACCCTTGTCGTCAATAATGATGTTATGAAGTTATGAACATACAACTATTTTTACCAAGAATTCTAATTCAATAGCTGAATGATGCGTACTGAATGGAATCTCACCTTTTGCTACTAAGTAAACTCAGCAAAAATACCAGAAAACGAATCAGTAAAGCTTGCAAGAGCAACATAGAATTCATTCAACAACAGAATCTCACAATTTTGTAACGATTTTATGTTGACCTCCAACAGGGAATCATTCGTATCGTAGGGTGAAGGATCGGGAAGTAGGAGAGAAAGAGAGAGAGCCCGAGGTTGTACAAGTTTATAGAAAATGACCTATCAGCAACGCTTGACTCTCTAAATTGCCCAGATGATTTGTTTACCAGGTTCAAACAGGTATCTTTACAGACTTTTACTTGGTAGAAGAATTGCAGAAGACTTCTTAGCCTTATACCAAGCTTGTTGCTCTTTTTGGAAATGGGATATACTGGTTTAGAACTAGATCTGTGGTAACCAGCAAAAAGTTAGAGACATAATCATGCCCATTGAGAATTTCAAAACGAAGGGCTTCAATGGCATCTACCCGGCTATGCTACGGAAAGGAGTCGACAACTCGGAGACGGGCATAACGAAATGTTTTGGGCATGCCCAACTCTGAGATATATTCCGTCACCTTAGGTTAAGGTAGCTTTTATACTAAAACTTAAGAGATATAGCTATTCAGATCCTTAAAATTGTTTATGATGAAATGTCTTTAGAGACATGTTGAGCGACTTTATGTACTAGGGTGCCTCAAACAAGTTCCTTAAATGAAGAGCAACCATCGTTGATGCGAGGGGAATCATGCGAGTCGGGCCTACATTCTACAGTACCAAAATTGACAGAGTAATATCTAATGGCGAGTATGCGATGGATGTTATTGTGGACTTTGAACGTGCATTCGACTGCGCGTTCCTCAAGAGGCTATGTGAAAATATAAAAACTCTTTCAAATAGATACATGGAATAGTGTGAAGCATGACAATTGACCTCTGCTTAACGTGCTGCAATAAAAACGGCTTAATGCGGAAACTTATAATGATGACGTAATCACATTTTTAGTAAATAATGATCTGAATGCGGTATGTGAAAATTCACAATGGGCACTGGATTTGCAACTGTGAATCCTGAAAAAATGAAACTTATTTCACACTCTTAGGATAAAACAATTTAACGGGCCAATGCTTTCAGTAGTCAAGAGTACAACTCTTCTATTTTCAGACGAAGTCAAATGTCTAGGAGAAGAAAAAACTTTTCTTCTTCTCTCTTGAAGAAATAACGTCTCTGGAAGAAGAATGTGGAAGTGAAGCTTACTCGGCATCATAATGCTTTCGAACAGTTAAAGAAAGCTTTCACCATCTCATGTAATCTGAGCTCGATGAATCTAAGTAGCATTCATAATCATAAAACCGATGTGAAACACTTATACGCTGGCAAGAAGTTAGCCACACTACAAAGGACTGAATGCCTACACGGTTGAAAATTTTGGGGTAAAATCCATTATTTTTCTATAAATGCGGCCTTATAACATTGATCTATACCAAATTTCGCATATTTATGATAAAACTAGCTTTTATAGTTCATTTCTATACGAAAAATATATATTTCTTATGCATCTCTGAAAATCAATTTCACTTTTACACCATATATTTATAAAGTTTATATTACGTTTGTTAAAATGTATATCTTATACTTATTGATTTGATCTATCAGTGATATCAATTAGCTTCTACTCATATAATTCGTTTCTTTTCGTTTGAAAAACGCATATTTATAACATATTGAGCATCAAATTTACACCAACTTGGTGTAAAAAAAGTAACACGCATAAACTACAGCATTGATTGTGCAATAGTTGACGATGCAGAGAATTAGTTTTGAGGGTACTTAGAAGGTGCGAATTACTTAGTTTGTGTATGATAGTTGTCCGTATTAAGTGAAATGTTTTTTGAAGGACTGTCTCTTACGGTTGAATATCCCAAAATTAGGAAAATTGTGCGTTTTAAAAAGTGTACGTCGGATGGTGTTGATCGCTTATCTTACAAAGATTTCGTTCTTTCGGTTTTAGATGGTACTAATGTTCCACTTAGCGATTTTTTGTGTTTTAGAAATAAAGTTGGAGTGGAGATAAAAGAGTACATATTTATGCAGTATTTGTGTCAATTTTATAACCATCCAGACTTTATTCTGAAAGTTCATTTTAAAAAAGGCGTAGAAAGTGAGAGTGATAATGAATGTGCAGTGTTTGTGAAACGTTCAAATGCAGAAATCGGTCCAAATTTAATAGCATCATCTGACTCTCTTAAATCCTATTTAAAAACAAAAAAATTCGGTTTTGACGTTTTGAATATTTATAGTGATAAGGGCTTTCTGACAGAAAAAGAACGAAGAATCGTAATAAAGTTAATAGCATCTTATGTGCAGGAAACATTCGGTTTTAAGCCAAGTAAAGAAGAACAATTAGCCGTAGCAAACTCATGTGTTAGAATTTATCCTTGTTTTACCTTGGACGTATTGCATAAAGAAAGCAATAATGGATTTTTGCAAATAAAATTGAAAAATGATAGAAAACGAAAAAAAGATATTCCAAATGAAATAAGAGGTGTTACAGTAACTGAACAAGTTAGTTCGTCTGTGTTAAAAGACGTGGAAATTATAAAAAGTGCAATCTTGCCAGAAGAAATTGAAATTGTCAAAGCTAAGCTAGAGACAACACTGAACTATCGACGTGAATTTGTCAAACAAAATAATAATTTTGAAATCTCTAGAGTCTACTTTGCATGCCCAGAATTGGTAAGTTTAGGTATTATATGAGATGCTAAAATTTAATATAATATTTTATTTTGAAGATATCCTATGATTTTGAGTTGAGCTTTGGTGTAACCCAATTTTGTGAAACATGGGCGGATAGCTATCAGTCCTGTATATTTACAGTGATAAAAAAAAACGGGAAAGAAGATACTGTACACAGAAGCTGATAGAGAAAAAGGTTTAAATAATATTTACTTAAATCTACATTCAAAATGCAAAAATAAAACATAACTACATTAAATAATCATTATTGCATAGATTGGAATGGTCAAACAATTTGAATATTGAATCTCATGTGGCTTTTGCCTCCCGCTCCTTGTGGTAAAAAAAAGCAAAATAGATTATCTGACGAAAATGCTGCTGAAAGAATCATTCAGTTTAAGAGAGTAAGTTATCGTTTACTTTAAATCTAAATAGCCCTTTTTAATCGCTCTCTTTTGTATTATATGTGACATTCAGAGAGGATCGACGAATGAAACTTACTTACAAGGCTCTACTGGAAGATCTCCTTATATTATTGCAGTAAGTGCATTTTTAAGTAATTTTTTCCATTTTCGAAGAGGTTTATTCATGATGAAAGTTGATGACGAAGAAGTTATTATATTAAAAATTTTGAATATTTACTCTTGTCAAACTAAATATACTATTATAGCTCGTCAATATATATTTCTTGAATTTGATGATTTTCATCAAAAGCACCAAATCCAAGAAGCGCAGCAAATTCAGCCAATATTTATTGACGAAGAAGATCTGGTAAATTACTCGACGCACGAGGCTGCCTACTCTCAAAAAACGGATAAGTACTACATAATAATTAAATAAACATAACGTAGATCTAAAAAACGTACAATAAAATATAAGCTTAAATCTTTTCCCGTAAAATAGATATTTTAGAAAAAAACAATGCTTCTCGTTACTTGTACCTTACTACTTTACCATTTCATTTTTTTTTTTTTTTTCATTTTATAACAATTTTTAATACTGTTAAATTAGCTATATATGTGTATGTAAAAGAAATGTACTGAGATCTTGAATAAAATATAATTGCCAAATTAAGCACTGTTTAATTGTTTGTTACTTAAGATTGACTTTACTTTTATACGTGAAAACCTTTGAAAAAATTTTTGCATTCAGGCTATGTTTGGAAATGGATTTACAAACATGAAAACAAGCAAACACTTAAATATAATTGGAAAACTATGTTTGCTATGTCAGTGTAAATTATATGCTTTTTTTCAATATTCATTTACAAATTAACCCAATTTTTCTTATTTCAACTTTTCCCTGATATAAACATCATGTATAAAACATGTGAATCGATTTGATATATTTCATTATTAAATGGCATAGTAAATTTTATATCAATATGATATTTGCCATAGTAAACAAATTTATAATCATTTTATATCATGTTTATATTTAGCTTTATCGAAAACATTGATATAAACTGTTTATAAAAACTATAACTTAAAAGTTTGTGTTTGATATTGTTTGCATTTATCTATTTGATATTTTTTTTAGCTGGATTTTTATGCATATATTTTTTTATCAAAATAACACCATATTTTTCAACCGTGTAGGTATCTGTGGTGATATAAGTACTTATCCTGTAGTACTTCATTTGCTTTGCAAACTGCTTGCGCTTGACATTCAAATTCGGAGTGCGGTGCTGAGCTTTGCCTATAGACATATTCAATTTGTCCTGTAAGGAGAATATAGCACTTTGGGGAACTAATGTTCGACGCTAGATATTTTTTTGGTTCTTACGGTAATTTCGAACATTGCAGTATCTCCACTAGCTTTCTGGGGAAGACAGAAAGCATTTTTTCGAGCAAAAGTGACTGGAAGCACTTAAATGCCTGCACGAAAGGATACTCTAAGATCGTCACTACCGATGGCTCAGAGACATATATCAGAACTGAAACTGGCGTCTATGTGGTTTTATTGTACGACAGATTTGTTTTTTCTCTTGGCAACGGATCGAATAAATTCACAGTCTATATTTATGACTAAATTTCATCTACAGTCATGAAGAGGTTTCAAATTGCCAGAACAACCCTTCTATTGACGAAATTGACTCTCAAGCAAAAATCGCACCCACTGCTGGGAAAAACTCCTGCCAAAGCCTGCAATGCTACTAGGCCCTGAATAAAATCAAATGGCAAAGCATAAACATCAAGCGACTATGGTTACATCAAAGCAATTCATTTTGATATTCCAATTTTGAGGTTTGAAGATTGAACTTTGTTTTCCAGTTTGGCTTGACACCAAAGCATTTTTGCTTGGCAGTCGATTTTGAGTATAATGATATCAAGAGTGGCAGCAACACAGTAAATGCCTTTATGTGTATGTCCCGAGGTGGTGCCTTTGCTATACAGTTCTTTCCCTTTGCAGTTCCCTTTAATACTATGAACCTGTAAATTCGACTGCTGTTAAATGTTGATAGCCATATAAACCAAATGTAAAGAAAAAACTAGCAACACGCAATCGAAATCGATGGAAATCAACCAATAAAATAATGATAGTAATGATGACTTGATATCAAGTCAAGTTGGTTTGGAATTTAAAAATAAAAAATGCTACCCTAAAAAATATTTAATTACCTAAGTATGTAATAAAGCTTTTTCGATTTCAAACTTCTGCAAACTGGCAGAAGTTATATAAAAAGGTAAAAACTATGGTTCGTAAGGTAAAGTAATTAATCCGATTTTTTCATGCTACATATTGTAGCAAGATTTAAACTTTTCCGGAAACCCCATACAAACATTGTTTTGGAAGTACTTATTAATTTTTGTTAAAAACTACATTTATCAAATATTGTGAAGATTTTCAGCTTACAAGAGACGTACTTTGCCTGATTTCGGATTGCTAGGCTTATCATGGTCTCTCAGAACGATGCTGTATTTCTATCGTTTCATACTTAAGCATATATAATATTTGCGCTATATAATAATAAACATGAAAACATATTCTGTGCAGTCTCATAGTAAGAAAAGCAAAAATCAAGAACAGCGAATGCATGGCGCAGTAAAAAAACTTGAACGGGTCATATCATTCTTTCGAGCCACCACTTAGACTCATATCGAAAAACTATTCTCACACTAATCATATTCTTTTTCATAAATTTATTTCGTGATATATCAGGCTTATTTAGCAGCTCAATGATTTTTTGACATCTTAATAAAGACATATCTAATGCCTTCATATCGTAACGGTTTCATCGAACTAGATCATTTTTTTGTACTTTTTTCCTGATACACTCTAATAACATATTCAAACGGTTTTGATCAATCAACAAAATCATTCGGTAAACAAGACTGGCATATGGTGTCGACCAAATTGTTATTTAATTGATGCAAATAGATTTCTCCACCATCACACGAGCTGCTGTTATTGATAAGGTCAATAGATATTCGAACGAGTAATTTTGTGCATACAAGCGTGCAAGCATGACCCTTATATCATCGTCATAAATTAACGTCATCATGCAGCTTATTATTAAACACCTATCTACTACGCACGCACCTATTACAAGTACCTCCACCCGGAAAGTAAACGAACACAGTCAGCCAATTTTGTTAAAAAATATGATTCGATCCCAACTAAACATTTCAGATAAATCATGTTAACAAGTTTCGGATATTTTTCTAGTTCTTGTTCATTTTCAGTCAATATTATTTCTTTTTTTTTTTGTAATCATTTTTGGCTGCCTGCCCGCAACACTCCGTTTTTTTTTCATTAAGCCAAACATTAATATGTTACCGGTTATTGAGGTCGATCGGCAACACAAACATACAAGCGTGCTTGTAGAGAGTACATAATTTGCCCAGGTATGAAGTGTCGGTAATTGAGTATACAATATTCATCCATCCGCAGTATTAACTCACTTAATCTGTTTCATTTTTTCCTTCTTGGTTTTGTTTTTTAATTTAAAAAAAAACGCTTCATACCTGAGATTTTGGAAAATTGTGGTAAATATCCCAGCAACTGATAGGTGATCGAAACATGTCTTTGCATTTGATAATTTGATCGGTATCGAAATCAAAAATGTGGATTATTGCGTTGAGTTGCTATTTTTAAAGTGGCGTTTTGTTAATTTTAACTACATAGGTGCTCATTTAGATAGATTCAAGATTTTATCACATTGTTTCGTATCGCGAAGAGTATTGACATGATCGGACTTTTATGTTAGTCTGGCGAAAATTTAATTTCTGACACTATGTGAATGACGCAGAAAGCCAATAGCACGCAGAATTTTTTTGGTAAACAAAATTCTTGTTGTAACTATGGTGGAAACAGAAAAACCTCTTTGAAACAACCTTCAGTAGCATCTTGAATTTCTCACTGGGATATATTTCTTTTATTTTTTTTATATTCTTTAAATCTAAGATGTGTCTCCACAAAAGCGGAGCACCCCTTAAATAACCTTTTCGTCGAACAACTCAATTGTTGTTCAGATACCATATACATGATTGGGTGAAAATCAAATTACATTGACTCTGATATGTGTGCCGACACGATCGTTTCGGTGTTTTAATCAAATCTCCGTTGCCGAAATACACTTTCCCTGCCGAATATCTTTCACAATCATTGATTAGCATTCTTTGCGTGCACGATATGTGTTTAAAATTTAATTCGATTTCAACATGTCGGCACGCCCGCTAATCTGTACATGTCAGATAAATTCTCATGCGCATTGTTGGTTGCGTTTCGAACGATTTGTTGCTAAAAGAAATTTTCGCACTTTGGGAAGTGAAAAAAAAAGTTGAACTGAACTGGTGTATCTGGATGTCATGAAAGTTAAAATATCTTTAACGAATATTTCATGCATACTACATGTATATAAATTCGATATAACTTCCTTAGTGAAACAGCTAAACTGGGAAGCTTTCAGTTCATTTATGATCGTTGGTTCCATATTTTTAAATATTGTCTTCCTAATTGCTTCCCTTATTCAATGACATTCATATCTTTGTATCGGAAATTGCATTCTCACAGTTTACAGCCACACTTCCGACCAACTATCTTTAGCTTTTCCAATTTTCGTTGTCGAAAATCTTCAAGTCATCTAGACAATTAAAGCCATTTTCGATACAACACTCAAAACCGTCCTCTCCGTTCATGTTCAAACGTCTACTTTGAAACCATTCCAGAACGAGTATAACATGCAAACGCACTGTGTGTCAAGTCAACGTCCCCAAGCCATCATGATGCAATAAATCTGAACAGAAAGAGAAGGAATTTCATATCATCGAAATAGACATGAATACTATTAAAAATAGATATTTTCCGTGAAATTTCCTGTCAGTTGATAGAACGCTGACGATGGATTTTGTCAGCGTCTTTGATGGTTTTCGTCGTCTTCGCTTTTGGCAACTTCGTTCTTTGCAGATACAGAGAAGGTGCAGAGAGAATGACAGATCGGAAAGTAGAAAAGAACGAGGTTGCATTCTAACTTCGAACTATCGATACGTTGAATAATCATCTGAATATAATAAAACCTTTCCTTTTCGGTGCAGCATTTTTAATTAAAAAGGATTTGATTATTATATATTTCGTAAAAAAATATGTATGTCAATAAATGTGCTTAGCATGTTTTTTCACTCCAATGTCTTTTTGACAAATCATTAAAAGAAAATGTAGCTATTTTTTGTTCCAATGAATATCCCACCTTTGTTCGTTAGTTTTTGTCCAAATGAAACGTTTTTAGTAAGGAAATTTATTTGCATATGCAAAGATGTATATATATATATATATATATATATATATATATATATATATATATATATATATATATATATATATATATATATATATATATATATATATATTTATATATATATATATATATGGCAGATAATTGTTCATCATAGTACTATGTATAAATAAAAGATTCTGCAGCATTTTCTATTAAAGCACTAACCATCAAAATTTGATTTTTTGATTGTAGACAGGTATAATTTGATGCATTTGATATAAAATGGGCTCAAATTTAATTTATTTATTCAGTTGTAAAAATGTCGTTACAAAAGACGAAGTTCATGAAAAGATTTTGTGCATATGGATATAAAACAAAGATCGGTCATCTTCTGTTGTCGCAAAGCTAGCAGACACATCAAAACAGACGGTTTAAAAGGCAATAAAGAGGGTATTGAAAGGTGAACAATTGATAGAATAGGAAGAAGATATCTGGAGCTATTGACAAAAAAGTGCTAGAGGAAATTTTTGAGAATAAAAGTGTTATGAAGATATTGCTAAAAAAAAGTGGGTGCATCAAAAATTGTGCAAACGATTAAGGATAAAATAAATAATAATAGACCTAGAATAAGCAAAAGGTGCAAAAAAGAACTAATGAACAGCACCAAAATGGAATTTCAAGGTCCAGGAAATCGTACAAGAGATTTTTGACCAATCATGACTGCTGCATAGTGATTGATCATGAGTCGTATTTTAAGTAAAACTTTTTTTCACCGTTACCTGGACTACAGCAAATAAAGAGAATGTCAGTCATTCGGAGATAACAATTGATGTGGAAAATTCGAGCCCAACGTGTTAGTTTGGCAAGCCATATGTCAATGTGGAAAGAAAACTCAACCGTTTTTACAGAAGGGACAATCAGTGCCAAATTGTACGTGATAGAATCCCTTCAAAAGAGACTGGTGTCATTTTGAAGTTACCATTTGAATTATTTTGGTTAGCGAACAATAATATGGTATAAAGAAAAAAATGTATTAACCCACCTAGTACTTCAGAGCTCAGGCAAATATCATAGAAAGATATTGGGCTATCGTTAATAGAATATTAAGAAAGAGAGGTAAAGCTGCCAAATTGTTCCAAAACTTTTCGACTCAGGTGATACGCTCAACAAAACGGTTGTGGATTATTGAAGGAAAGGTACAAAAGCGAACGTTTGAACGTTTGAGCTTGCAGCAGAATATAATAAACAAAATATAATATAAACAAAATATAATATTACTGTGAATGAAAGTCTTAGATGTATGTAATAAAGAAACTTATGGAAAACATTTTGAATATACATATATTTCAAGTACTTTTTTTAAAACAAAATTCAGTGTTGCAAAATTTTTGGGATATTCCTTACTTAGTCAAGTGATGTTACGGAAGACAAAGAGGCCAAAAACGTAGAAAAGATAAGAAATGAAAATGCTAATACGGAAAGTCCCATCAACATCAATTTATAAAGTGTAAAATACGTTTACTTCTCAAACACACTTTTAAAAGATTCCAATATTGCTTTAGATATATTATTTAACAGTCATTAAAGACGAAAATTGGGAAAATCTGATAAAAATTATGGCGCAATCAAGTAATGTAATGTGACGCATGGGGTACAAACACGTATGCACTATGGAGGACAAATACAGTGTAAATTGTCAGTGTACAGTATGTAAATTCTCTTTTTAGCTTTCCACAACTGTTTATTATCTGGAAAGCTCCTTTTTTGGAATGCCGTACGCAATGTGTATGGTTCCGTGGCACCATTTCATCAGAAATTGATGTCATATCCGGTGTTTCTCAAGGAAGTCATTTAGGACCTCTACTATTTCTTTTATATATAAATGGCCTTCCATCTCTCCTAAAACAATCTTCAATTCTACTCTATGCAGATGCCGCCAAAATTTTAAAAAAGGTATGCAATATTTATGAGAGATTGGGACTTAAAGCTGACCTAGATAACCTTACGGTTTGGTGTGATACTAACAATAGTAATTAACATCAACAAGTATATCGTCATTTCGCGTAAAACTAGTCCTTTGCTAGCTTTGAATACTTTTTGAATAGTATTCCATTAAAGCATTCTGACAAAGTACTCGATTCATCAGAAGATACTCATCTCTATTTATGGATATCGACTACACTCTTCTGAAAAATGGCAGATGCAGATACGGCTGGCTGAGTTAAGGCTAGTCTGGGACACTGTGGTAAAACGCTTAGCCTTGCTTCGTAATAACTTCAGCGATTTCGTCTAATTCGTGGTGGTGACCCGATGTCCAAAGGCAAAATCACCTTATTGAACCTAACAGCAGAGATCAGCCGTGCCATGCATTTTTGAGCAGTTGACGAAGCATTAAGGGGGCTAAGCAACACCAGCAGCGTAACTTGGCTATCGCAACAATAATGATATGTTTTTTTCTCATGCTTCTAGACACTTCCGGTCAAAAAGGTTACTTCATATCTTGTCTCGAAACACATGAGCACACAAAGATATCACAAAAAATTTTCGCATCAAACTTCTAATAAAGTAGAGCCCTATATTGCTGTTGTCTCGCCATAGATCAAGTGGAATTTATTTTAGCTCAGCGAGTGGAGGTAAATTTTTTGTAGTATGGTTTACTTCCTACCAGCAAACCAGAGCTTCCCAGTAGTCCACTACATCACGAATGTGTACGAGATCATCGGCCTCATTATTGTTAAATAAATCCACATAGCTAGATGAGGCTTCAGATTCCCTGAGGACACAAAGCATTAAAAGCGCTCGTAAGCTTCACTTGTGCATATTTCTTTCGCAGAAATTTTCTACGAATAAACTGGATTATTGTGGCTTATATTTGACTTCATCAAAAAGTTCACCAGTTGCATCTTTTATTATTTGAAGCGCTAGTCTATCCAGTTTTCTTTTACTGCTGAACAAAACAAGTTTAATTTTACCAGGATTCACTGAAAGCAAGTGTTCTGACCAATAGCTGGCAGTTCAATCCAATGGCCATTATGTATTCTTCCAGGTCTTTACTGCGTCCTAATGTGGTAAAGACATCAACGTCTTGTTGCAGCTCATTTCGTCCATGTTCCATAAAAAAAGAAAATAACTTCCACTTGTAGACATCCATTTGCCACCTCCGTTCTCAATTAGCAGTCAGCTGCAGCCTCCGAAAGCAAACAGTTCTCCATCAGCAAGGCATTGCTCACGACATGAGCTTTCGCAGCTTCCTAGGGATCCTTAAAAAGCACGCAGTCAAAGGCCCCTTCAAATATCCATATAGTCTCCAATCACACATGCGCCTGGCACTTTCAAACACTCACACCAAAAGACCCATTGTACTCATGCCTGCTACCTGCCATGGTTTCCCAGATTTCTTAACGAAATCTAGGATCAATGATAGAGCGAAAGACCCTTACTTCTGCATGCGTACCACATCGCAGCCAAATCATTGATGTATGCAAACGCTGGGCATTTATAGAGGAAATTTTAAACAAATAATTATGAATAGCTCCATCTTTGATTAAATCTAGAAAATGAAGTGGACTTTCCTCACTAATACGCGGGTAGCTGCTAGTGCTCAACAAGTCTCTCCAGGCAGTTCAACTTAGATCCTTAAATCTGGATAGTAATCTCTCTCAGGTTTTATTGCAAGAACTATTTTTTTATCTGTCAACAAGGTGATACAATATAGATCAGGGCTTCGCATTTTTTAAAGATTTCTCTTAAGTTTGCCTCCAGGTGGTCAATTCTCCCCTTTTTTGTCTATCAATTTTTTCAAAGAACATAGTTACATCCCTGACTTTTCCGCGTCTCAATCATCAGAGTGCGCTAAAAGAGATTGCCTAGTAAAGTCTGCTGAGGCTCCTTTTTGAACTTTGTTAAATCACCTTCAATACATTTAAGAGAGTCCAGCAAAGTTGATTTCGGTTTCATCCAGCTCTCGACGTTGTTCTATTTTTGGCATACAGCACGATGTAGGAGATTTGCAGTTTTGCCAATTTTTGGCTCAGAAGAAATACCAAGCCTAGCAAGGCATAAAGATGTTCAGATATAATTTTTGCGGACCTATTTGCAAAGGCCCTAATGCTGATCTCAGTTGAAGTAGCGCTACAGGAGTGAAGTTCTGCTGAATCTTTGGACATATTATAAAATGATATCACACTTTAACCAGTGATAGGGGTTTTGATGTCACCTGCGCTCTTGCGAAGGCCAGGAATCAAGCAGTTGACTTTGACGGGTATGGTATTGTGGTCCAAGATGATGCTCGGCTCGAATGACATTACTCAGCTGCAGAGCACTCCGTGTGAGCTACTCTTTAGATATTTCATTTGAGCAGGTATCTCGCAAGTGACCGTCCTAAAGGCAACTCAGCCATCACTTTTTTCCAAGATCATAAATTTATTTCAATCCCTTGCGAATAGAAAATGAATGATGACTAGAGAAAATCCTATCCACGGAGAGAAAAGCGCAATTATCGCCATGGAATAAGATACGCTACTGCTTTCCAGTCACCTCACATAGTTCTCCCCAGAAGTTTTTTGGAGTGCCCAAGTGGCTGGTCGTGTGACATGTTTATCCTAGCATTTTGACATGAATTTCGGATGCATCCATTTCCAATTCAGTATCAGCATGAATCGTGTCGTAAATGATGTGACATCGTCATCCTCACCATATCGTTCGGTGAAAATGGAACGTTCCTGAAACACACTATATCTATTATTGCATTTACCATCGGTGATGTTGTTGATTTTTACTTTAGTCTGGAGCTGAGCTGCCACCCTGGCATGAGCACATAAGCCTTTTTCACTTTATGACAGCAACGTGTTGACATCCGGCTTTTATCTTTCAGTTCGATTTCATGGGAATGTTGCGTTCGTTTTAATGTGCCCATCATCGAAGACATCACTGTCGTTTTGAATAATTGACTGTCTGCGTGCGTGCGTGCTTGCATCAAACAAAAGATGACGGGCTCGATGAGTGGGTTTGTTGCATTTTTATGAATTCGAAGGTGCCAAGAACGTTAATTGCCTGAACACTTCCGTATGTGTCGCAAGAACTGATAATAATAGCTATTACCACACAATAAACTAAAACGTTTTCTTAGAATTCGCCTGCACACTTCATATTCAAAGAGGCAGAGGTGAAGTATTAAAAATTAAATTTAATGATTATACTGTGGTCGGGCTGGCCTCTTAAATGATGTGCTTATATCGGAGCGCTAGTACTTTTTGGCGCCAGGCATTAACTCGAAGCATTCGAGACAATGGAGCTCGCATTGTCCAAGTATACTTGAGTATGCATTACATAAATTAGGGACCATCATTACCGTAACCGTACATGCTATTTAAATACCAAAAGGGTAAGCGTGAAAGGGAAGTGGGTATGTAATCGCTGGTTAGCGTCCTCTAAAGTTTTTTAATGTTTCCGAGCGGAGGTTCTGAATGGGTGTTGTGAATTTGGGTTGAATGAGTGGATTGGATCTTAGTTAACTTCCGTCGTACCAAACATTCTGAAGACAAAAGCTTGTAAGTTTGCGTAGAAATATGATTCACAACCAATTTCTTTTTTTTACTAGCTCATTCATGTCGAATCCAAGTAGCATTCTCACATCTATCGCACCACTTTATATTCGAAAAGTGCCTTTACATTTCGAACAGATGGTGTCACTATTCCAAACAAGGCCATTTGATAGTGAAAATTATGAGCACCTCATCGGACCACGACTACTACAAAACCTACTCAACGTTGCAATCGAAATGCATTCGAGAGCCCAATAAAAGTGCCAGCCATTTAATCTCGTCGACACTACGTTAATTCCTCCGACTAAACACAATTTGTAATGAAATTTATGGCAAAACTGGCAGGCATTAATTGAACGGGAGGCAAGAAACTTGATCGCATCGTTGGGCTGAGCTCTAACTCCGGACTCGAGTTCGTAGAATTTATTATATTTTGCCCGTCTTCTTTTCAACTAAAACAATCTCCGATCCAATCTTGCCGAGGAGCTGAAGTGCATCACTCTTGAAATATAGCCAATAGGTTCGGCAGAAGTCAGCGTCTGCCAGCCGTCTTGTAAATGGTTTGTGCACATTAGTGTATTTAGCAGTCAGCTACTCATCGAAGCCGTTGCATAAATCTTCGCGTTGAACGCGTATTTCAGCAATTTGAAGTGTTGGGATGTACATATTTTCTCCTTCACATTTTCAACTTTCGATGCATTTGTCTAAATCGAAAGGAATTTTCTAATTGGCGTCATGATTTCCTACGTTGCTCCATCAGGGATACAACTGCCGCGTACGCCCGGGGGGCAAAGGCACACTAAGACGGCTGCAACCAATTAATTCGAACCAGTAACAAGGCCAAGATTATTTCAATTTCCACTTGAAATGTGGATATTTTTGGATAGACTTTGGCTATGTACGGGCACTTTGAATATATTTTGAATTTGCAGGGCTACAAATTAATTTCTTGTTCGGATGCTGCTTGACTGGGTAGGTGCCACTGATGGAGAAATTTTGTGAATAGGAAACAACAATTTGCCATTAAAATCCAGCGGAGCAGTTTGAAATATTGTACATACCGTCCACAAGTGCTGTTTTGAAGCATATCTTTTAAGTTACTGGTGAAGTGAAAGTTTTAACCCTTCAGTTGAATTTCGGAATAAAAGGTGATTTTTCGAGGGCCAGAGGTTATAATAAGTTATTTTTATTAGTGGCTTAATAGGAAGTTTAACCATTTCGAGGAATGTACACCTCATTCACTTGCAAAAAATATGAAGCAGATAATTTGGATTGCAAAAAAGTACTTAGAAGTATGTGACATCTTCGGTTTTATTTTGCCGCATCGTATTATTGATTAAGTTTATTCAAACAAGCCATCTTTCTATCATGATTTTCACCAATTAACTTTTGTTACCTTAATTTACATAAAATAAGTGCGAATTGCCTATGAAATGTGCTCAATGTTTTTAGCAGATGTAAGATTTTTAAGTTTGAGCCACGTTTTCTTTTTCTTTTTTGTTTTAGATAAAATTATTTAGCATATGACTGGTTAAAAAGAGTCTCCCAGAAATCGTCAAAGAAATCTTGAGGTCTCGCAGAACAAAACCCCGGAGATGATCGCAAATCAGAGTTTCAGCTATTAAACTGAAATTTTTAACAGATTTAGAGAATCATTGAAAACTTGTGGATCTTGAATGAAAACTCTCACCAGGTCTCATACGAATATGATTTAATAATGCAAGACAATTTTTTTGTAACTCAAAGACGATTTCACGCGTAAAAACTTTGAATTTTATAAAGTGCGTTCTACGCTGCAACGTGCAGTCCAGTTAGAGCAAACTAAAGGGTACACCATGCTGTGGCCGCATAGTGCAAGTAAGATTTCGCAAACTTCCGATTGAGAAAGTTGACCTGCGAACGTGATAGTTATGAGCGATGATATGTTTCCCCTCAGTGTTTTTATTACTATTCATTGATAATTTACTGTTCATTGATTGTCTGTGAGTAAGAAGATGACCTGCTAAAGCTCTACATAGGGCACTTATCTCATTTTTGCGGAGAATCACGGCTTCTTTTGCTGTTTTGGTATGGAAGCCAATGTAATCTTTTGGGCGTTGTAAATTCTCGATACTAAAGACTGAAATATAATAGAATTAAATGAGCTAAAATTGGCTAAAGTGGATGTTCGCATACATACAAACCAATAGGCTTAACCATAATATACTTACTTCTTGTTCAGTTTCATCAAGTTTTGTTCAATTCAGGTCACTTAAGTGAACTACAAATAGGATTGTCAAATTTGACATCGCTTTTAAAAATCGTTTGCAGTTGGAGCCGCCAAAAATTCAAACTTTTTGATCGCTATTTTTGATCGCTCATGTGAGCAGGCATTTATTTAAACGTGTGAATATCGTACGTAATTTGAGTTTCGTAGCACTTTCACATTTGTTCAGGTAAGTTTATTATGGGCTAATTAACCAATGGACGAACTTTTTCAGCGTTCCGTTATGTCAATTGAAGTTTATTTCAATTCAGCCTTAAGTTTATTTAGTCGTGACCACAGCCTTAAGAAACTCTTGGGTATCCCATAGGATCTAAGTGCAGCCATTTTCGTTTTTCTTTTATTTATTGTATGTGTGACCTTAAGTATGGCAGATAATTCTGCTTGATAGATAGGGTACTACTCAGGGAGAGAAAAGTATATTTTCCACTTGAGCTTATGATTGATGCTCTTGCACCACAATTGATCTTTGAGCCATCTAGATACTATATTTTCACCTTTTTGTGGAAGGTGTCGTGTCACTTTTCCATTTGTTATTTGATGGAATTGTGATTTTGAACATTTTTCCAAACGTTTCTTTACTCTTCAATTGATCGTTGAAGCTCAGTATTTTCATTACGTATCCAATGTCTTCCAGGATACTAAGGTGGTTTTTTAGATCTCTTGTGCCTCACTCAAATTCACCACACAGAACTTTGCTGAATGAGTTTAGTAGTTGAGAATTGTCACTACAAGAATAAGATTAATTGTATATTTGTAATAGCTAAATATTTGCAAGTTTAATATGGCAAATAAATTCGTGCTATGGCTTACACGGCTTACTTTATGGCTTACACGATAGTTTTAGTGGCCATAAAAATATGCCAAAGGTTTAGAGACGTGTTTTGAAAGATTTGACAGATCATTTCAGCATTCTGGGAGCGAGGTTTCTAGAGCTCTTCTGCTTCAACAAAAAGATAGCACGTCAACTTCTGGAGGATTTAACCGCTCTCTTGAAAAGTAGAATCAAGAAAAATTCTCAAAAGTGTGGTGATGTATCCCGCATTGCATTATGATTCGACTGGTACTTTCCTAAGTTTAGTAGCGATTGAATTTTGAGGTTCAGTGCTTTCAGGTTAAAAAGAACCTCAATACCTCTCATTGTTGCGGTGCTCATTGGTCCTACAGTCCACAGGTAGGCCATCTTTCAAAGCTCATTGAGCCTGTTAACATAATTTTTTGTGGTTTGTTACCATGTTGTTGCCTACCCAAAACCACAGATAGCCCCCACTTGCACCAAAGAATTTTTTCACCCAAAGTGCCTCAATGGTCGTAAGTGTCGTTTTATTAGAAGAATCCGAAGTAATTATTGTATCCAAAGGGATTGCTAAGTATTTACCTTCTCTTGTATAAGCATTTCTGTGCCTAATTTTAAGTGCTTCTATGTCAATTTTCTTTTTAACAGTGAATGATGCTATGTTGATTTTTTGAGAGATTATGCATAGGCTTTCTTCATCACACTACTGTGTTGTTTCACTTAAGGCCTTTTGCATTTTGGATCTAAACGTATTCGAGTGTGAGCGCCTTATTTTTATAGTAGTGGCATCCACGTAGCGGAAATTGGTTGACTTTTGTTTTGAGGGCTGCGAAAAGGTCCTCAACCAATACGAACCATAGCAAGAAAGGTGACAGCTCTTCTTGACGATATTACTTCGTACGTCTCTCTCTCTTAGTTTTGCTTTCTGTAGCACCACGAATGCACTTCAGCAAATTAATACTTTCCTAAGCGGTTTTGCTAGCTTTTGAGGGACTCCGCTTCTATTGAGTGCTTTGTGCAGTAAGTCATGTTTCGGATTATCAAATGCACCTTCTATGTCCATGGAGGTCTATAGTGTAAATTTCCTGACTATACAAAGCATTTTCTATTGTTGTACTTTGTCGCGACCCTGCCATTGGTTGGTGCGATTCTCCGTTACGCAACCTTACAACCAAACCTATTAATTCACCACATCTCTCAGAGAAAGCAAAGAATCACAATTTTAACACTTCTTCAAATGATGTTACATACTAACGATCTTTTCCCCGCAGCGATCTTTAAAAACTTTCAGTATCGATTCCACTTGCCAGTTGAATCAATATATTTCTGGTATTAATATGTTTTTGGTATCAATATTTTTCTGCTGATCGTCCCCGTAAAAATCGTTCCCTGCCAATTTCTCTTCTCTCGTCATTTTAGGGACTCCAGTGTTGCTTTTCCTGCACTGGTGTTGTGAATTTTACCCGCATGGATTATGAATTTTTTCGTCGCCATTTTCCGCCCTTGGTCGTTTCCCGACTTTCTAGATGGGTTTGTCCTGCTCACATTTCTAGTTAGCACAGCGGGGCTGATCAGCTATTCAACTTATTCAGTCTACAAAAATCGCAAAAGCCAAAAACATTGGGAGATTCTTTTGTTCCGCCTAAAGTTCACCTTACTGATTCAGAAACCAAAAAGCATGAAAGGTCGATCAACCATTTTTCTTAAACTCTCTCTTTTTTCTTCCCACCAACCCCCTCCAACGGAGCCTTTTTTGCGTTTTCAACTGCTATTGCACTCAAATGCACTAAGGGTGTTCAGGGCCGGTATTCAGGGCTGTCTATTATTTCCCCGCAAAACCGAAATGATTTGACAGAGCACAACCTTTTCCCTTTTCGATGTGTCACCTGAAGGTGGCTGCCATATAATTGGTTGACGTTTCAGCCGAATAGATGCAGGTGATGATTGAAACCGCTAAGTTGGTGATTATACCAGGTGTGCTGGTTAATAATTCTTAACTTTTTTTTATAAAGAAAACGCATTTAATTTTGCGAGTAGTGCAAAAAGTATTTTATAAGAAGCTTGCTGAACATCTTTGCCTCTTATCAGGTAAGTTTTGGATTCCAGAAAAACAGTTCATCTTTTGAGGTGATTCAGTAAACGAGCCATTTTTCCACATCTAATGTGCGTCATTGATGAAAACAGGCAATGGTCGTATGAAAAATTCCCAGCCAAATGCAGAAATGGTGTTTTTAACCATTTTCGCTCTATGCAATGGGACGTGGTGGTGCTGCAATATTATTTTCCGTATTATCTGCTCCATTATGCTTGCTTTTCTATCAATGCATAGTTCAAATTGATCAGTTGCTGTTTGTAGCTATTGTTGGTCACTGCTCTAAATGGTTTTAGAAGTTCTTTCCGCGTGACATCCTTCTGATCCCCCCAAATAGACAGCTGAATCCTAAATCTTTCCGAATCAATTCAGTCTTACGGTCGACGTTGGTACTAGTCCAGGGTCAATATATGGTCAATATTGTTCGAGGCTCTTGAAGTATACGAGTATCCTATTTCAATCTCCCGTCACAATCCGATGTAAAAAAAAACTCTTCGTTTCATGCCGAGAAAGCAGCACTTAGCAGATAATTTGTCGCTTTTGTCACATTTTCCTGCCTTCTACATATTTCCCATGCCATGTAGGTGAACAAAAATGCTTCGATGGCTAACATTTAATACCTCGGCCATTTTTTAGATGTGTTTAGTTATCATTTTCATCCAAAAATGCTTGTAATTTGGCGTCTTTTGGTTGATTTGGGCGTTTTTTGTCTTTTAAGCCATGGTCTTCAGTTTTAAATTCCCTAAACTAGTAAACACAATCACGTTGAGCTGGAACATTTTTGCCGTAGGTTTCGAAAGAAAAGCAGTACTTGAAACTCAATATCTTTGACAAACGGAAAAAAAATATTACGCAATCTCACAATCGAATAAACGAAAATGGCATTTTAACAGGTAACGTCATAGGAAAAAAATGACATAAGAGATTACTCAGCCAACAAAGCTTTTTCCCAGCGGTATCTCTTGAAAAATTAAGAACTATTTACGGCAACATGTGGTAGCTCAATTAAAATTGAAATCATTGATGTGTCTTGCCTTCGTGGTGACGATTGGTTTTGCGAATAAAGCAGTTAGTTTGGGAGGGCCGAGAATATACAGTTGTTCCATGACCCATCAATATGGCATCGTTTTCATGAGCAGACGTGCCGTTGTGATGCGTAGAGAAGATCCGACCTTGATTTCAGAGAGCCCCTGGATTTGAAGAAAGATGCAGATAATGTTGCCTGAGGTTTTTTGATATCACTGATCAAGTGATATCACTGATAAAGTGGTATCACAAGCCGACGCTCTTCGTATTAGGTTTCTGTGACGGCGATTGCCAATTCAACAGTAGATGGTCGAAGTTCCAGCATAGTGGCTGAGCTCTACTAAGTTTTATTCTACCGTAAAATAACTCTCTAAAGTAATTCTTTCATTTTTCTTTTGCTTTTTAAAATATCAATTGAGATTCGTGATTTCGCATCGTAACAGCTTTGAGTTGATATAAGTATGTATTGAAACGGCAGTTACGCTAAACTCTAAGAAGCTAAGCTGTGTAGTTTCACTGGAAAGCACTTCACTTAGTTCGAAGAACATCCGAGATGAATTTTCATGATGAAAGCAATAGAAGCTTTCATCCTAATAAAAATAATTTAACCATTTAAACATTTTTCATTTCAGGAATTTCGCTATTCAGTGACAGGTTAAGAGAGGTAAACTAAGGTTATTTCCTAATCTTATAAATTTATTTTAACTTGGGAGCTAGGTGTCATATCAGTTGTTTGATGGCACCAAATGAGGCGCTCTAAATGACTTCTTACTTCTAAACGAATTGGAGGCAGGTCTCCTATATTCAACCTCCATGTAGAAAGCTCTAAAATATTATTGTATGCCTGCTTGTTCGAATCGATTCGAACACAATGTCTTTGATATCAAACGTCAAAACATAACCTACTATTTCACAGTTCATTGAAACCAACCTATTGATTACCTCTAAATTTCATCCAACATTTCACGTTCACCCATTGAAAACGATATGGCTCAAAGCGACTTTTCAGTCAATATGAAATTCGCCTCTAGTATGAAATGAAAGGAAACATCAAAAAGAATTGTCTTTCCGAAGTCAGTCAGGCAACTTGATGCAATTTCCACAGTCACTCCAACAGTCTTATCCGCCAAAAGAAAATTTTACCATCGATACAAAAGAAACATTAAAAGTAACGTGTTTCAATCCACCGGTTCCACACATACATGCAGACATCTGCCTTTCATTGTTGTACTGCCTGCTCCTTGTTGCGCCTTAAGGACAAGAAGCCAGATAGGAAAAGAGTCAGAAACTATACTTGTTTCCCTGGGGATCTCGTCTTCGAGGTTGCCTGTCGTGTTGCATGAGTATATCTGCCTGGAGCAGCACAGCAGACCGAAACTACCTTGATGCGAGAGATTTAGCATTGTGTCGGCGAAAGTATCATATCTCATCGTAGAGTGGTGTAACTCTAGAAGGGGTCGTACTTTCATGGCCCCAGTGCACCGGGGGACTGATGAATAAAATATTGCTGACAAGATTATTCAGCCCGGGCACATTGGATTGCCATCACCATGGTTTCGTTCATCAATTTGTGTTCGGAGATATTTTGGTGGTTAGTTTTGGGTTTTTCGAGATGGGGGAAGTGATTTTGGGGATAAAAAATTTGCTTGCCTGCTTAATAGGATGAGCAAAAATGCAGGGACGCGACACGCATGTTTGTATTTTGGGGATGTGAGTGGAATTCTAAACGAATGAATAAATTTATTGATTATATATAATGATTAATTACGTTAGGATGAGAGTGTTTAACATAACAAAACTTAGACCTTTTCAAATTGAATCCTAATAAGATTGCTCCGTAACTATAAAAAAACTTTTCTGCCAATTGACTAAATATCCGTATATCCGTATAGAATAACAAAATCTTCATAATTAATTTCCGGTAATCATCTTTTTTTCCCCAAACTGTATTTCGTCATCCATATGCATTCCAGATAACACCAAAACCTATTATAAAAAACATCTGAAATTTGTTATGCATAACAACATTTTTAAATGAAATTCATATTTCTTTTGATTTTTTTTTCGCTGTCATCCGTCCGCAATAAATACAACCACAATGCTGCTGCTGCTGAGCCACGCTACCGCACAATGATCTGAATTCTTGTGGCTACCAGTATGCAGAACTAATCGTAGCAACCATTAATCTTAAAACTCTCGAGTGAGATACATTCATATGGGATACGTTATGGATTATGAATGTGTATATAAAATCTGCATACGCACGAACAAAATCATAAAAGAATGTTCCGAGAAATTTATTTTGAAAATGAATTGGGTGTTTTGTAAAAAACAAAGCTCATAATGGCTGGCACGTCAAAACAGTTTGCTACTGCGTTTCGTTGTGCAGAGAATTTTAAAAGGGGTTTTGGGTGAACACATCTTGTGGTTTGGAACAGACTAAACAGACTAAGCTTATAGCGATTAGATCTAAGCTCCTGTACGACCACATTTGCCTTGATGTTATTAAAAGGTGTCATTAACCTAAAAGTACATACCTATCATAGTGCATTCCTTGTGAAGCTAGGATTTCAAAGTTGAAAAAGAATTGTTATATGTTTGTTTCTACAATTGTAAAAAAATTAGATGGAATCTTCAATTTTGCGGAAACATGGTTGGCAGTTTTCACATCATCGGGGACAGTCGTCCGTGCTCTGGGTTTGATATCTTGTTCCGTATCAAAGAAATGTTCCGACAGTGAATTTAATAATTTAAATAAATTTAATAATGCAAAAATGAAGAGTAAACCCATCACAACTTAGTGAGCTCTTTCTATCTTAGAGATGGGCAAAATGGTTCATAGCTCACGAGTGATCGTCCTTTTTTACAGTGCAGCGCCTGAAAAAAGCAGAGCATAGTCTTCGAGCGAAAGCATTCGTTTGAATAAACTCAATGGAACGTGTAGCGAACAGTGTACTGAGAGTGCGGTGCAATACTGTAAAAAAGAGCGATCGGTGGTGAGCTATGAGCCATTCTGCCCATCTCTACTCGAAGTCAATGTTGCAGACATAACACTGCTATTGATTGTTTTGTTATTGACTTGTTTTGATCCCATATAACTTTTAATTCCGATGCATGTTTTGTTTTTCAATTGTGCCTTGTTATTGTTTTCTTTTTTCTCCTTTTTTTTCGATTTTTGGCGTAATAGTCATGGAGGATTTTCGATTAAATTTCTGCAACACTCGCAGGATAAGAAATAATTTTTTCTCGGTCTACTATCACTTATCCATTTACGAACCGGCAATTTTGGCACTCAATGAAACTAAGGTCGTCTCTGATACCCATATCAATCAGTATCGCGTATCTGGCTATCCTCTAGTGTCTTGCTTCTCCTCCAAAGATGGATTGCAGTTTATGTTCGTAATGATGTGTTTTTATCACCTTTACCCAGTATATTTTTGATAATTATCTCTGGATTAGATTCAAGCTTTCAAAGCACGTCATTTTCTGTCGCTTTTTATACCGCAGCCCCAACATGTCTGATGCAGATACTGATCGTTCCTTTGATGCACTGTCTTCGGACATAGACAAAATGCTTGACACAAATCACTTTCAATGTGCACAACGTCCAATTGCTCAGACACTTTTCCAACACAAGCCAAGCGGGCAGGCACGTGGAGTTTTTTTGCGAGTCGTTTAATTTGGAACAGATAGTGGATTGCCTAACAGGAATTCCCGACGTGTCTGGGCATAGTGCAAATCTTTTAGATTTCTTTTTAACCTCTCGCCCAGGTAAATATTTGATTTCTGTTTGTGCACCTCTTGGCAACTCGGACCACAATTTGATTTCGGCCCAGTTTAATATCTCTTCTTTGATTAACACTAATCAATTTCCTACCAAACAACTAGTCTGGCATTATGGCAAGGCTAACTGGACTGCGTTTAGCAAATAGATTACAGCGTTTGAAAGACCTGATTGCTAAGCAGTTAAAAATGTCGAATATATAGCCTCCACCTTAACCGACATCTTATGGTGTGAAATGTTTTCTTTTATCCCACATGGCTTCGAGAGCATTAAACCTCCGACCACCTCATGGTTGAGTTACGAATGTCAAGAGGCCATCCGCAACAAGGAGGCTGTATTCCAAACCTGTCTCAGGCATTGAAAAAACTTTACAAAGCTGCTCGCAATACCAGCAAATCCACTATCACGAGAGTTAAATTCCAGTCTGACCAAAATATTAAACAGAAGGTCCTTGCGATCCAGAAAGGTAGCAAATGTTTTTGATCGCTTGCTAAAAGGATGAAAAACAACACCTCCGATTCTTCCGTGCTTCATCTTCTTCACAGTGGTAACGTACTTACTAATTCACTTTATAAAGCTAACATCTTTGCTGAGATTATTATTACAAACTTTTACTTGCCACCTTCATCGCTGAATCATCTTAGCTCTCCGATGTGTGCTTTCAAGCAAGGACCTCTATTTTTCCGCACAAGAGAGGTATTAAAAATACTCGCCAAGCTTGATGATTTCAAATATGCCAGGTTTGTTGATATTTCAAAATTCATACGAAAGTGGTGCGCCCTCGCAATGGTTTCTGTACGCAAACTATTTTATCTGTCACATTCGACTAGAGTATTCTCTTCTGCATGAAATTTTGCACACGTTTAGCCTAAACCTTAATACGAAGAGGCCTGTGATGCTTCTAACTATCGATCAATTGCAATCATTCTGGTTCTGTTTAAGGTATTTGAACAGAATTGTTGACGTTTCGGGAGCTTTTCTGGGGACCTACATTTTCCACTGAGAGATGGAACCGTCCTCTCCATAATTTTAGCGAAACATTGGTCATTTTTCTTGATATTTCGAAGACCTTTGGCAGAGTTTAGCACCCAAGTTTCGTGTAGTTGGTCTTCGCCCCGTCCTGGTGAAGTGGACTGTTAGTTTTCTCGTAGATCTTTTCTTCCAAGTTTTTCTTGATGGACTCAAGTCTTCCATCTACACCACCAATGCTAGGGTTTCACAAGGTACTGTTCTCTCACCAAATCTCTTCCTTTTATTTATAAATGACCTCCTTTCCTCCACTTTTAATCCGATTATTAGTTTTGCCGGTGACAGCACCCTTGAATTCGCATACTTTTTTGACAGAGATACCAATTCTTGCGGGAACGCTACATCTGTTAGTATAGATTGATTGATTGAATGCATCTAAAACCCAATGCTGTCGCCTTTCGCTCAAGCTTTATCCTTCTTCTACTAGCTACACTATTTCCGTTGTTTGTGTAAGCTCAAAAAACTTTTGGTTGAATTTCACCCTTATAATAGTAGGAAACTTATACCCGCCCATATCCTCTTTCTTCTGAGGATATGGTAGGCCACACTGCTTTAGCGGAACTTGACAAAATCCCACGCAAAGCTTTCAAGCTTATTTGCGATGAAACCACCACTTAACATATTGAATTTCATGAGCATTGCTGTAATATGGATTGCTTTCCACTTCTTTATCGCTGTTACTATGGTCATTTGTTTAAGGAAATGTCAAGTCTGATCCCTTGTAGAGCACCTCCTACGCGCAGCACTCGAGCCTCTAAACGCAAACAATCTCATACATTTTCGATCGGTGCCAATCGTACTGTTAAATTTCACGATTTTCTCTTATCTAGGGCAACACAATTGTGGATCAGACAACCATATACTGTTTTTCTTTCAAACTATAAGCCACAGCTCTTTAAGGGAAACGTGCAACGTTATCTCCTGAAAATTCAACTTTTCCTCTGTTCACTTCTTTAGCTTTTCTTTCGCTAAAGCTGTGCTGGAGCATAATAGAACATCCTTTGAGCCTCCGAATCATAATAGATAAAAATGACTTAAAATCAGTTCAACTAAACTTCAATCCTTGGATACAAAAATATTGTGGCAACCGTTAACAATGCCCTGTAACATATGCTTTTTGTAGACTGCCGGTTTGTCCCATACTTAAACGAACCATTAACAGATTCTAACACTGCTGCATTTGAAGTTACTTAGTTCTTGTTGTGTCTTTTACTTTGCTAAAAGAAAATATTTTACTGTTGTTTTTTAATTAAGACCCAAATCAAAGCAGCTAGTCAAAATACAATTATTTTGTAACTCAAATTCTGTAATGTCGCGCGATCCAATATTTCAATCAACTCTACTTCCCGCCGTTCCAAAACAATTTTCAAACCGCCCGATCTAATCGAAAACATCGAAATGCATTCCTCCATTTAGTCAACATTCTGTTGGCATCCGGGAACGACATGTTCAGACTGCATAATAAGAAAATAAACCGCAAATGCACTCGGCAATCGAATCAGCGGTATACTCGGCGGCTCCGGCTTTTCACTCGCATCTGTGTTGATTTATTTGTCTTCAGGTGGTTTATCCTTCAAACACTGGCATACCCCGGGCATGACGCTAATGGACATGAACACTGCATTTTACTTCGCAGACACTAGAGTGTGTGTACCTAGTGTGTACTGTCTGATGTACGGTAATTGCACTGTGTCGCTTCGTCGCTATATAAAACAAACCGCATCCCGGTTGGAAAGCCTTTGAAGTCGTCAGCTTATGGTCGCTGATGTGATGGCAGAGTGCAGATATTCTCGTCAGGATTGATAGACTACAACAAATGGCAATCATTCCATTTGACTGGGATCTATCACTTTCCCCAAACAAGTAGATTAGAATAAATGTATCTGTAGCTGATGATGATGCTGTTTTATTGCTCGAAAGTGTTATATATGACACTGTTCTATGGCTTATAATAATGGCGTGCTTATGAGCGGATACAGAGGGAGGTTAATGAATTCAGATAATCTCCAACAGGCAAGTTATATACTCTGAGAAAATCCCTTGATTGACAGTTTTCCAAATTAGCTTCGCTTCAGAAACGTCTCATTTCACACGGGACTGTATCAAAATATTTATGACATGTGTGTATATCCATCGCGGAGAAAGAAAGTGAAAATATCTGAAGGGGACAAAGCTCACATACGCGTAGACATTTTCATTTCCTTCATCGAAAATGAACACATCAAGTTTTTCAAAGAAAAAAATAACCAAACTCCAGGGACTTTCACAACAATAACTCTTCGCCGAGCTGGTAACAGTTCCGGGCTAACAAATGTGCACAGCTGCTTGCAACGGCCTAGATCGTTCAGCCTGGGTCGGCGTTCGTTTCAACAATGTCGAGTGTGGAAAATCGAAATGGGGCTCAATGGTCTATGGCAGGAAAATTTCTACTACATTACGTCCGGGTGTTGTTCAATTTACACATACATTTTGTGTTTAGCCTGAAAACGGCTCTTGAAATCATATATTTGCATCAATGTACAGGAAATATAAGCACCATAACCCGCTTTCAGTCAACACACTGAACTCCAGCTAGAAATTTTGAATTTTCAACGGAGTCGAAATTTGTATCCTGAAAAATCATATCCATCTAACCCTGCAAGCTTAAACTCGTTACCGTGTCGCACACATAGATTGAGCTCAGCTACTTGGGGCGCCCCGAAAAGGAATCAAATTTTTGATAGCATGTCATCTATACATATGACTGAAAATTCTTCTCCCATTTTTTCAGGAAAGTTTATTAATAACACTGTAAAGGGACCCAATCTAGAACATATGCGCGACATGGCATCTCAACATGTTCTCAAATCATCAAAAGGCCGAGATGTGATGAATTGAAACAATTTGAATGAATTATTGCAAGTGTTTTGTACGTACTCGTTGTGTGAATGAAATATATATGTGTGGATGATGGAATGCGAGGAAATTGAAAATCGGATGAGAGATGGACGTGTATTTAACAAGAATGTAGCACTTTAGGATTTGGAAGTTGTTTTGGGATTCAAGTTTCTGTTTGTGAATTCACCGGAGTACGAGCTTGGAAAATGAAAAACTGATGTAAGCAAATGACAAATACTTGTCAAATATGAAAGAAATGAATGAGTTTTATTAAATAAAGGGTCAAATTTGAGTAAAAGCTGATGGAAACATTTTGCGCCCAACGTGGGTTTTTGGTACTAGGCTGTTTTCATTTCAAAATTAAATCCTTTCCATAAACCAAGCCGAATGACAAAGGAACTTTGATTTTGGTAGTAGAAGTTGAAAAAAAGAAGAAACAACCTTGTGGAGCCAATGAATACTCTCCGACTTCGGAATCATTTAAGTTCAAATCGAAAGAATTTATGCAAACTGTGCAAGAATATAATAACAGAATATGAGCGCGAGATCAGAAAATATAGCGAAAAGAGTCTGAAACAAATTTTATTGCTAACAGACTGTGGAGAAGGAAGCTTAGATAAGTAGACCTGGATGTGAAAAAATTATCGACCTTTATATCAGCAATAATGATAGCTTTCTTGTTTTGTTGCAGCACTCAACTGAAAACATAAACCAAGAAGGTTTGAAAGTTGCAAAAGGTGTCATGAATGTTTTTGTATGGAAGAGCAATTTTTGAGGGCAGTAATAAATGTACCTAAAGTGTTTTTTTACTGAGATTTTCAAAAATTAGAGAAGAATCATGCATTTTTCGACAGAGCAACTTTTGATTGAATTTTTTAGTTGGATTTTTTAATGGCAATTTAGCTACAATAAAGCTTTCTTGCTAAATGATGAAATTATTTCTCACTGTTCCCTGAAGAAAACGAAAAAATACAGAAAATGGAGAATACGAGAGCTTCACGGATTAAGAATTGTTATTTTTATTCATTTGAAAGGATCTTAAATACCCTGAAAGTAATCAAAATAATGTTTTGCCACTTTTATAAATCACAAAATGGTACTTGTAGTAAGATGACTCATCTTGACCTTTACAATCAATGCATGTTATTTATTAAATAAGCATTCGAAAATTGATGATTTCTTAAATTATTTCACGACGGAGTTGAAAGTTAATTTCCATGACTCAAATTCAAAGTAATTGTATAGGGTGTTTTTTTTCAGAGGTGTTGAACTTTAAAATTAAATAAAATACGGATAAATTATTTTGATTGCCATGAAATTGGTTTCATCGGAGAGATAATTATTTTGCCATTTTTATTCGAATATGATTTCGGGCATGTGAGCGCCACCACTGGCGCGACGGAAATCCAAACGAAAGGTTCAATTTTCGACTACTCTAACCAATAATTGGGGACGTATCCGGCCAATAACGAGGCAAATGTTGTCTTACAAATAGTCAAGCGTCTCGGGCTTGTCGGCGTAGATGAGTGATTTGATGCATCCCGATATGAAATAGTTCAGCGGTGTTAAATCAAAAGATCTTGCAGGCCGGTTCACAGGTCCACAACGAGAAATTATGCGCTCATCAAATGCTTCTTTCAATAAGTCTATGGTTGCATGAGCTCTATGGCATGTCGCGCCATCCCGTTGAAACCAGAAGTTCCCTGCATTATGGCGAGTCAAATCTGGAACGAGGAAGTCATTGATCATGGCTCTGTAGCGGTCACCATTGACTGTAATGCTATTCCCAGAAGGATTTTTGAAGAGATATGGACCAATTATTCCACCGGCCCATAAAGCACACCAAACAGTGACTTTCTCCGGAATTAGCGCTATTTGGACAACAACCTGTGGTTGCTCATCCATTCAACCTGAAATGAGCCTCATCGCTAAATAAAATTTTGTTATGAAATTCGGGAGCTCCAGCAATTTATTCTTGGGCTCATACACCGAATCTAAGCCAGGCCCGGTGGTCGTTTGGCTTCAATTCCTACACGAGTTGGATTTTGCAAGCCCGCAAACCAAGATCCTTCCGTAAAATCTTCTATAGTATGGATGGACACAGGTTTAATTGTTGAGCACGAAGTCGAATGGACTCACTTGGGTCTTCATCGCTACTACGCTCTACAGCTGCTATGGTTTTTTCATTACGCACTGTACGACGTCTGGATGGATGCGTATTATCAGTGACAACAAACGTGCCGCAGAAACGATCGATAGTTAATCGAATTAATCGTTCTGATGGACGATTATGTCGGCCATTGAATTGACGGAGTGCGCGATGAGTTTCTCGAACAGATCCCTTTTTTTCGAAATAAATTTGCACAATTTGCAAACGTTGCTCAGGCGTCAACCTGTTCATGATAAAATGGCAAACCAAACTAACCATAAAACGCATGACAGCTGTCACGTCAAACGTAGCATTAAAATGTGTTGCCAACTTAAAGGTATATACCTATAAAAATACATCCTGTATTTTGTAAAACTATTCTTTTCATATGACTTTGTACATGTGAAGTGAAAATCAATGCTTGATGGCTCTAAACAGCTAAATAGCTATTGGAATTTGAACTTTAAAGGGAACTAATTATACAACCAAGCTATTTTGTATTAAAAATGAATTGTTTGATATTGTTTGACCAAATTAGGAGCATCAAAGCATAGCTATGCTATTGATGGAGGCTAAGAATTTATCTAAAACATTTTTTTTAGTTTACAGACTTTGTATATCACATATGTATGTTCAGGCAGTATTCTGGTCTAGAGGCTCGATTTTGAGTTGATTTTACGGACGCAATAAAAAAAAACCATATACATTTTAAGTATCTGTTTTTCGAGCAGTTTTTTATTAACATTTCAAAAGTATAAAAATTGTATTCAAAAAATTAAAAATATCAAAATTGATGTAGATACAGGCCGGCGAAGTGAAGACTCGAAACAAAAACTTTTTTCATGGTTGACATGATTCCAACCTTCCTAGTGGTCTGAAACATAAATTTAGGGTGCATTCTATAAAAAGAAGAATGTCAAATTCGCCTGACGTAAGCGATTTGAAAAAAACTTTTTTTTCGCAAAATGGCGTCCATGTAAAAAAAAGTCGTTATTTTGACCAATTTTTTCCACTTTGGGAATTTTTTATAGACAGTAGAAAAAAAAAATCAAAAATCCCCAAGTCAGACAAATTCTAATAGTGTTAAGAGGGTTTGAACAAAATTTCATGTAAATCGGTCCATTACAACTAGAGATATCATGTCAAGTGGTTCCGAGAAAAACACGTTTAAAACTTGGAGTCTCGTTTCTGGCAGTCTGAGTCGTTTAATGGTATGTTATACGTAGATTTTTTTTTATCACAGATCCCCGTCTCATGCAATGTTCCTTCTTCAACTTCAAAAGCTCTTTCAGCCATACAAGCAGTTGATCGCGTGTGTTGGTTTAGTTGGCTTGTCACAACAATAACTGTAACTCCAAAAATAATTCTAATTTCTGAAAATCCTTTTAAAAGTTAATTCTTAAAGGTCTAAACTTTGAAAATATGCAAACAAAAAAAAATCGATTTGATCAAATTTCAAGACCAGAATATCTTATTAAGTCACTTTTTCAAAATTGGAGGGAAATCGTTTTCCTGATATTGATTTCTGAGCAGGCAAAAAAGATACCAGGCAAAAAAGAGAAGAGAATAGAAGATAGCAGGCAAAAAAGATACATCTTTGCCAATTTCATCTAAATTATCGACCTCGGCGGTTGAATATCTTCTTGGAAAATTTTCTATTTCATCTGCCTGAGTTGACTTTTTTCTTCTATATTAATAAAGAAATAGAACAGATTTGGAGTTTATCAGAGTTTTCCCAATTCAAATCAGCCAATAAATAAACGCTTTTTTATCATTTAGCGCTTAAAACTCTATATGTCTGTTCATATCCATTAAACACTTTACCAAAAAACAAACGCACTTGTGCTCGTTGAACCTATTTACCCATGTTTCTCATTTCACTAACCATGCCATTCGATCGCATTGGAATTTATAGCCACTAGCAATGCACTAAACTAGCATCAGTTCCAATCGATAGATTCCACCGCTCTAACGCTTCCGAAACTACCACTCTACTAGCTAGTCGACTAAGAGCAAAGAAATATCAATTCACGGTCAATAAATATCAATAATAAAAAATTCCAATATCGACGGATGCTTAGCCATATGAACTGCTAATACATCTGCTGAAGGAAAAAGCAAGTTCAAAACTCCCTGGGAATACACACTCTGAATAGGGCCACAATATTAAGGCCGAAACCAAGACGGCTTTTATTTGATAAATTGATTTATGTAGTCATTGATTATATCCGTTCCTCGTTCGCATTATGTGGTGCAGACTACGCGCCAGGCGATGTTTGTATCCTTCGCATACGATTGTCCCACGTTCGTTATCTACGATAGATTTGACTAATTATGGGTTAGCACCTCCCCAGGTCTGGATAGTGTAACGGTCCGCCAAAGATTAATTGTATCTGTTTCTGATATTCAAGAGAAAACCAGCGTAGAAGATATGTCTGTGTTCCCAGTAGTTAATCGTTTCGCTGTATAAATGGGTTGTACGGAATATCTTCCGCTGGAAGTTGCGGTGGCAATTGAGCTATCTCCTCAGCGTGAGTAATGCAAAAGTACCTACGCTGACGTCCCTTTGGGCGTCCTTCCCTCGCTCCCGGCAACCGCTCGATATCACGTTACCAAGTGCAATTAGCAATACAAAGAGAATTCTATTCGGCACAATACATATTAAGTTCTTAAATGAGCTTTTCATTCACGCTTCGGGGGGAGAAGACCGGATAGTGGAAAATACTTCCGAGCGTGACGTTGACACAGGAAAGTGCGGGGAAACGAAGTACACAGCCAGCCATGGTGGCTGAACTGACAATATATAGCCTGGGTGTCGTACGCAGTCAGAAAATAAATGAACTTTGCTATAATGATCCCGGTCTTTCCCGTTTGGGGGTTAGTTATTGGAACATGAAAACACCAATGCATCATTAATCACATTAATTCCGCTTTGGTGGCTTCGGCGCTACAGGGGTTCTCTAGGCTAGTGGGGGCTGCCGCAACTGAACAGCAGCAGCAGCGACGGCGCGGTACAAAAGTGAAATTACCATTGGAACAAAGCAATCGTGCTCAGGTACTTTCAGGCTCTTGTTCTCCTGCATTTGCCGTGTCCTCTTCACAATACCGATATGGGCCTCTATTATTTGTTCCCAAGTGCTCTTTCGAGCGCATTGTGTAACTTTCAAGGGGTTGTTGGGAATGATTTCTACTTTGTTTTCTATCCTTTTACTTTTCGAACGATCATTCCGCTCACCGTTCCTATTTTAAACTCGGAGCACACCTCGAAACTTTTTCGTCATTTATTCCACCCCGCCGAGTCATCGGTCGCAATCGTAGTCAGTCGCTCACGCATTTCACCGGAGAAAAACTTTTCAATTTACATTACGCAATGGAAAAAGTTATGACTAGGCTTCAGGTGAGATTAATGGATTATTATTTGCTGCTGCCGGCTTTTATGAGTTTCATACGATGCAGAGAAAGGTGCACGAAACGAAAGTTAAAAGGGTATGAGGATTAGGGCTGAGAGGCGTACCTACCTGCAGGAAATTACGATTCTTCGTTTATGAAGAACAAAAGATTAGCGATTCACCTCTTTTCACGGCAAGATGTTATGCAATGTGATTTTTCGTCCCTATCCGCGAGGACATCATGCGCGATCCTTCCATTGTAGCGATTTAATGTTCGCGATATAATGGAAAATCATCGACTGTAGATAATCACGAAAAGTTTTTAATCTCTCGCACATACAAGGAGCATTAATATCTTAGTGGAGTTTTTCGTTCGAATAGACATAAACAAAAACTCGTTGTTTCGAGCGAAGGTAAATAATGAAGAGATGATGACATTGGAGATGGATGAGATTTGACGAGCCGAGAATGAGTGATGAAGGTTTTGAAACAATATTTTGTGAAATTGTTGGTTTATATGAACAAGGTGGAATTTAGATCATGAGATATGGGAGGAAGTATGTTTGACTGGTAGTCCCTCTACTGACTTTGACCGCTTTCTTTGCATCCTAGAGCGTGACATTTCAAATTGCAGCCGTAGCAGTGGCTCTAATAAACTTAAACCACTAAAGCCGTGGATGAATTTTATGCTTCTTAAGAAAATCAAGAAAAAAAAACCTACTAGGCTCTAAAGTTAAAAAATACCCACATAATACAAGGCTTCAAATATATTATAAAATACTTTGTCGCGAAATCAATCTTGATGTCGCTGCTGATAAAGCAAATTATTTATACAGCAAACTTGCCTCAAATTTAGGGAATATAAAAAAATAATGGGAAATCGTAAATGAAATTTTAAATAAAAACATTTGTTAATGATTTCATTGTTTCTGATCCTCTAGAAGTTGCAAATTTATTTAATGATTACTTTTCGTCTTTTGCAAATAATTTCAATTTCGACAACCCTGAAGTTTTAAGTCCATCTTCTGCTAATTTTATCTCCAGACGGGAATTCTCCTCGTTGAGGAGCCTATTTTTTGAGGATTTTTCATCTTCGGAAATCTACAAAATTATCATGTCACTAAAGTCGTCAGCTTCATCTTCTTATGATAGAATATCCAGCAAAATTTTAAAACAAATTGTTTTTCAAATTTCGGATATTCTGTGCTTCTCATTTAATTTTAATATCCAGAGGAGGCTTTTCCCGGACGCACTAAAACTGGCGGTTGTAGTACCTGTACATAAAAAAGGCGATAAAACTAATTTAGGCAACTGTAGACCCATCTGTCTGCTATCTGTTTTTTTCAAAAATTATTGACAAAGGTGTCAAACGCAGGTTAGTGACGTTTTTAAATAAAATTAAGTTTTTTAACGACTGCTAGTTTGGCTCGACGTCAGGAAAATCCTCACAGGGTGCCTTGCTAAAATCCTGTCACGAAATTTACAATTCAATAAGCGAGTCGAAAATTCCCGCAGCATTATTTATTGATATCACTAAAGCTTTCGATCTTGTCGATCATTCCATCCTACTGCAAAAGCTGTATAGTACAGGAATAAGGGATAATATTTTGGATTCGTTTCATTCCTTTCTTTGCGATCGAAAGCAGAAAGTTAAAATTAATGACATCTTGAGTTCTGCAACGACTCTAAATATTGGAGTTCCTCAAGGCTCGATCCTGTCTCCACTATTATTTCTGATTTTTATAAATTCACTATTTTCTGAAAACTTTTATGGAAAAATTACAGCTTTTGCAGATGACGGTGTCCTGTCATATTCCAGTTTCAATTACTTTGAAATATATGTCAAAATGAGCCACGACCTTGAAATTTTAAGATTTTGGTTCAGTGTCCATAAACTAAGGCTGAGTGATAAGACAAAATATATGATATTTAGCCTAGTGAGATCAGTTTGTTTTGATTTGAACTTGAATTTCTACGCCTCAACCTGCTTAAAATATCTTTTTTTACCAATGAGAGCAGAAGACGAGGTTTTTTATTCTTTTGACCGCAATGCGAGCTGTTCTCCATACTGCTTTGATATTGAGAGAGTTGATAGTTTTAAGTATCTTGGAGTGTTAATTAACACCAAATTAAATTGGAGAGATCAAACCTTGTATCTGAAAGCATATTTTAATAATTTGGTCGGACAATTGTATTACATAAGTCTATATTGCCCCTTTTCAGTTTTAAAACTAGTTTACAACGGTCTGGGTTTGTCTAAACTACAATATGGATTAAGCTTTAATAAACTGGAACCTTTGATTGTAAAACAAAAATATGCCGTCCGAATTATTTTCAAAGTTCACCGCAGAACGCCAAGTTTTAATTTATTTCAAGCACTAGGAACACTTCCATTAAGGCATTTGTATTTTTTTAAGGTTTTAAGAATTTTCACCAAAAGTCTATGTTTCAGCTAATCTACGGGTTAACACAATTTAGTGATAGTTCCCATTTGCAATATATCGCACTTTAGTCGCTTTTACAGCATTGTTGCTCCTCGTCTATTTAACCTTTTGCCACCAAATATTAGAAACGAGTCCAGAAAGACAGCATTTTCGAAAAAAAAGTCAAATCTTGGCTCTTTTCCATTGATCACTTGGACATTGAAAAACTGTTGAATCCTTTAATATAACCTTTTATAACTACTAATTAGAAAACACTATATAAAAATATATAAAGGTGTCTTTATTAATAATTATATGACAAATGAATTTGATAGTTGGAGGTCAGACCCTAGGGTGCACGACCGAATGTTCAAGCTATCTGCCTTTATCCTGCGTGAGTTGGCTCTTATATGGGAAATCCAAGATGAGCTTTCGTCGAGATGAGAAGCTGATCGATGAAAGCTTGTGGGGTGAAAGCTCGTTGTGGTGAAAGCTTGCAAGATAAAAGCTTTTTGTGGTAAAAACATCTGCTAGGTGCTCTGCTATGTTACAGACTCCCCTTCTGACTCCGATAGTCGTCCCGACGAGGAGGCAGTTAGGTTGGCGTCGGAGCTGACTTATGTTTTCGAAGGCGTCCTCTCTTCCTGGTGTAATTCCGCTCGGCAGAGGTCAAAAGACGACTTGCATATTCAACAGGTCTTTCGTCGGTTCCCTCCCCTTGCATTAAAGCAGCTCCAAGGGCGTAGTCGCTAGCATCTGTTCGAAGGGTATAAGGCTTCGTCTCATCAGCTTGTTTCAAAATTGGAGAACTGGTCAAGCGACATTTGAGCTCGTTGAAAGCTTCTGGCGCTTCATCATCTCTTAATGATAAAGGAACGACGTTGATTTCTGCAACATCGATGTCGGCACAAATCCTGGCCATCTTCATCGCACGCTTTGGTGTACTGGGGAGTGGGCTGATCGGTCTTGGCAAGTAAGTTATGTCAGACAGTCCAGCTAATTCTGGCGTCCCTGGTCGAGAAGTGATGTCCACTGCTTGCCTCTGAGTTGGGTCTATGTCTTCATGCTGCAATAGATCGAATTTCTCCTTTGGGTTCTCCCCAAAGAACCAATAGCGCTGCGGCACATTCAATACCATGTTTGCGTGTTGAATAAAGTCGACTCCTAGAAGTGTACGATTGTCCCTCGAATCTGGAAGAATCATAAATGTTAGCTGAATGATTTTCCCATTGATCTTAACATCCACTCTTGTTAAGAGCACGTCTTTCTGTTGCCTTACGCCATCTGCCAAGATGACACAAGTGTTTTGTGTTTGGAAGCTGCAGCCACTCTGTTTCAGCTGATGATACAGCTGTGAACCGGCAACGCTTATTCTTGCCGCTGTATCCACGAAACCAACACCTTCAATGTTGTTGACGGTAACTCTAACAACAGGTCGATGACACAAATAAAGAGCGGTGCTATGGTCCATAGAGCAGAAACTGAATGCTGCTGGTTCTTTTGGTTTGCTACAGGACGGACATTGGCTACGGACAACACCTGGTCGCCCACATCCGTAGCAAGTGACTCCGGTAAATCGACTTTTGCTGTCTTCTGTTTTAACGTGGTGCTGCTGTTGAGTTTGCTTCTTCTTCCTGCAGTCAGTAATAGAGTGTCCGAAGTTGTTGCAAAACTCACACTTGATGCGTTGTTTTTGAGTTTTCGGCTCCGGATCCCTCGCTGCCCTTCTCTCTGCGTTATTTTCTTCTATGATTCGAGCGCTGCGTAGAAGACCCTCAAAAGTCTTCACTTCGTCTCTGGGGATATGCTGTCGGATCTTTAAGTTGAGTAGACCAAAAACAAGGTCCAATTGCTGTTTTTCGGAGTGTGCCTCCTTGGGAAGTTCGGAAAGTAAGGCACGTTTTTCACAGATAAATAGATCTGTTGGAGTGTCTTCGCTCTGCTTCTTCTCGAAGAGTTCCATGTAGACCTGGTATGCTGGCCTGGAAGGTGCAAAGGTTGTTCGGAGAAGCGTGACAACCTGTTCCCACGTACCCGCTTCTCCCTTGACACCTTGCCACCATGTAGCTGCAACTCCTTGGAGAAGTAAAGGCATCCCCAGGATTGCCTGCTGGTCACTAATTCCCTCGACCTGCTTGTAGATCGTTGTTGCGTTGACGAACTCTTCCAGTTTTGCTCTGCTTCTCTCTCCGTCAAAACGTGCTGAGCAACGGGCAAAGTTACCATTGGGAGGTGGTGTGCTGGTGGTGCGAAGAGCGTTAATGAGCTCTTGCAACTGCTCTCCAGACATCTGTATGGCTGCCATCTCTGGTGCCAATCGCGGACTCCTTCGTAAGGCTATGTTCGTGCCTCGAGTTGGGTGCCAATTATAACTACTAATTAGAAAACACTATATAAAAATATATAAAGGTGTCTTTATTAATAATTATATGACAAATGAATTTGATAGTTGGAGGTCAGACCCTAGGGTGCACGACCGAATGTTCAAGCTATCTGCCTTTATCCTGCGTGAGTTGGCTCTTATATGGGAAATCCAAGATGAGCTTTCGTCGAGATGAGAAGCTGATCGATGAAAGCTTGTGGGGTGAAAGCTCGTTGTGGTGAAAGCTTGCAAGATAAAAGCTTTTTGTGGTAAAAACATCTGCTAGGTGCTCTGCTATGTTACACTTTGCATTTGATTCCATTATTGTTTTTTGCCATTTTTCTTTATCTATAGTCTCTTATATCTTAGTTAAATTTATGAGCCCTCCACCATAAATTGACAGTTCATGTTTTTTGTATCTTATTAACGGTCATTCGACTCTTGCGTGAAGCAATTCGCTTCGTATTTCATCTGCAGCTTCTTCAGCACCATTTAAAATATAAAATATCGAGTTAGTTGTATTTCTGTTTTATTTTATTTTCTTTCTTTAAATTTTCTATTACTTGGTGTTAGGTGTAAACGTAATTTAAGTTTAGAGGATTTTTTTTTAAATTTATTATAGTTGTAAGTTCACGCACATGAAATAAAGACTATTATTATGAAAAAAAATTTACAACGAAAAATATCAGATACGTAATTGAATAAAGTGGAATCAAAACGGCCGGATTTGTTAAAACCTTTTCACCAAAGAAGATCATTATTCTGCATGCTGCCACCTCTTGTTTTTATTATTTGGGGAAACTTACATAGAAACAAATCTTATAGGCAAGCTGTAAGCAGACAAAATCGATTTATCACCCCACACATTTTTTTCAATACCAATCACCAATGAATGCACAAAATCGCAAACACGACTTCTTTTCAATCACGTTTCACACGAAAATCCGACATTCGAATTGACATTAATCCGTTTATTTAATTTATCGTCGATTTAATAATATCCTCACATCTTCCCGTTCATCCTCTAATTTTTGTGACATTCGCGTCTAGTTCGTTCTCTTATATCCTGTCTGGTGTATTTTTCTGTTTATTTTTTTGAGAAAATCCACTTAAATTCGTTCTGTTTTCATCTTATCGTTCGAAGAGGGTGAATGGAGGCGGTGAGTCATCAATGCCAATCTTTCTTCGCTAGGAACTAAGACAATATTGCTTCAATGTTTGATGCCAAACAAGGGAAAACTGACATGAACGGAATCAATTCGACCCTTGTCGATTGTTTTGGAATTTTCTACTTTTATTTTCGTATAGTGCCATTGCATCTGAGTGGCTTTGGAGGCCAGTCACATGAGTCTCGTAAAAGGGAGCCGTAAAGAAAATTGCTTGGTTGAATGCACCTTGATGTGTGGCAGATGGATCCAAAGAATGTTGCATGTGGGGTGGTATTGATATGGCTGGGTTCTGAAATGGACAACTCAAGGGAAAAGTAATATTAAATGAAAGTTTCAAGGATTTAGACGAGATTGAGATACGTCGTGGACGGGTAATTGGAAATGACCGGTGTCTCAACAATATAAGAAGCGCAAAGCATTGTTTACGTACCCGACATGAAGACCCGAAAATATTGGGGAAGAACAGGGTCCACAGTTTTTACTAGTGTATGAGCTAAACTAAGTTGGAAAGTTTGAATAAAAAAAAGTTTCAACATTCGTTTCAAGTTTGAATAAAAAAAAGTTTCAACATTATCTAACGAAATTTTCCAACTTAAAGGACAATTTTTCCTTTTGAAATGAGATATTTTTCATTTTTTTAGCAAATTATGATACTGCAAGGATAATCAGTATATTCAGTGATGCCTATGACTGGTATACACTGAAGAAGATGGAAATTATTTGGAAATTCAATTCTGTGCATTGAGATACATCTATAAATCAAAAATTTCATTTTAAGGCAAAATAATAATCTCTAAAACTACTTGACTTGATTGAAAACCAAACATAATATTTATGTCAATTCTGCGATGATTGTTGTTCCAGTAATTGTGTCCGAAAGTGAAGTCAGTCATATTTCTTTAATTAGGTGAAAGCCTGTTAATTGGAAACCCAACAAACCTTCATGCTTATACTACGGATTTTACATGTTTGAAACAGAAATTCATATTTGATAGTCCGAAAATAAATAAATTTATCTTAAGTACTGACCATTACTTTGTCATTAAAATTCAGGAAAAGGAGTAAACAATTATTTTGAACTGGTGTAACATTACTTAATCATTTTAGTTATTTAGATGAGCAAATGAAAAATTATTGATAACAAAGAAGATAGGAGTGATAAAGGAACTCACCGAGCACGAGTAACGGTACTGGAAAAAAATACCAATAATTTGAACAAATATGTGAATGATGTAAACTGGGATACAATAATCCAAGACATCGATGCGCCGCGAATTAAGAAGATCCAGAAGCGCATTGCCAATGTCCAGCACAAGGGGGTGCTCTGCAAAACACCTGTAGCTACCGAAGAAGAGAAGAAGAGGCTGTGATGGTGGTATCGGGAGTAATCCCGATCGGTCATCGATTTACGCTCATAGCTGGACGGAACTAAGGCTTTTACGCGCGAACGTACGTTAACCCTCCATTTTTGGCAACAACGTTGGAGTGAAAGTGATAAAGAACGTTAGACGGCTAAGCTAATTGAGCCTTGGCTGGACCGGAGCTACAGAGAGGTAAATTTCCTGACAGTCTTGGCAAATTCTTGACAGCATACGATTACTGCAGTAAATACCTGGGGAGAATGGGTAAGGTGGTTGCATTATTTTGCCGTTACTATGTGACTTAGCTCGATGATGCTCAGCATACATTGTTTGTAAGCATTCGCTTCGTATTTTGTGGCACACCATTCGACCTGGTCTCGCCTGAGATGATCGTAGATGCAATGCTGCGCAACAAAGAGAACTGATGCGCAGTCTCAACATGCGTTGCGAAAGTACTGTGCATAGAACGGGAGCAAGGTTGCCTTACCGTCCTATGAGCTGCGGTGGTTTAAGTAGTCCGTGGTTACCAATAGATGTGCCAGCACAACCGGATCGAAGCAGTGCTTAGGCGAATACGGACTCGGAACTTTGTGAGCTTGTAGATGGTCTTTTTGTTTTTTGGTGAGTCAAACTGCACCGTTGAGATAGGTCACCCGGGAATCTGGTAAGATTTTTATTTGCCATCAACACTGCGGAAAAAATTCGAAAACATCAGGTGCCTGTATACAAAACCATTACAGCTGGAGTAGCACAGACGCCATTCTTGGGCAAAACCTATTGAATATTACTTATGATGGTCTCCTGCGCATTGAAATGCCAGAAAACGTGCTCTTGGTGGGCTATGAGTTACCGTCATTATATCTAGAAATCCTCACCTCGCCCAACTCAAACTCAATTAAGTAATGAGAAAGCTTAAGAGCTGAATGAAAAGTCATGATCTTCAGCTAGCGATCACAAAACCTGAGTTTGTCATGCTAATAAAGAGGAAGAAATTCATAACGGTTGGCTCCGAAGTACTTGAGACCAGAATATCGGCTAAAGCATCTCAGAGTTATGTTGGTCTCCAGGCTGGCATATGATGTGCTCTTCTTCTGCTTGCCAAAAGTTTTTGATTGGGCACTTCTGGCTGTTATCTTGCTTGGGAGACTCATGGCAAACGTTCGCAGCCTTACTGCGAGTAAACGTAAACTACTTATGACGGTGACTGACTCGATCCTGCTGTACGACGCGGAAAAATGGGCCGCCGCGTTAAGGTTTGAAAAGTGTCAGTCTAGGATGGTGACTGTCGAGTGTAAGGGAGCAGCAGCTGCAGCACAGTTTCAGGAAACGCCGTGCTAGTTAAACTGGGACTAATCACAATCGATCGATTGGCGAGCAAATGAAAGGAGGTGTTCTTGAACAGAATAGAAGCGGGAAGAGAAATATTAGCTGCTCAACCATGGGAGGAGCGCTGTGCTACGAGCTCGAAGGGTGGATGGGTGAAAAGGCCTATTCTTGTCTTAGAACCTGGGCTTAGTCATGATAACGGTGAACTAAATTTCTACCTGAGTTAGTTTCTATCAGGTCACGGCTACGTCAAGAAATCACAGATTGGGGAAAGTAAGAGCGATATTCACTTTTCTTTGCAATTGACCCTGTGAAGCCAGAGACATTGGTGGAAATGATGCTGCGGTCATCTGACCTGTTCAGCTATGTCAGCATATGTAAGGCTGCGGGTGCGCTTGAAAAAGAGGAAGGAAACCTCATAGACTCTTGAAAGTCTGACAGAATGGAAGTAAGCCGATAGAACACCTGGTAGGTGCTAGCAGCACGGGCGAGCTGAAGTGGTGCGAAAACTGTTCCGGTTCGAACTGTCGTTATCGGCGGGTGATGCTTTTGCAAGTTCTTCGACTTCCGCTCAAAAAAAAATCTAAGACAAAATCACTCCGAAACAAAAAAAAAATTGATGTAGTTACTAATGAAATAGCAAAATGATACAAACTAAAATATTTTCGTCAGTTGAACTTAAATTAAAATATAAAAATAATATGTAAAAGTTGAAAAATAAATGACACAAAAAAATACCTGATTATTTTTGCATTCAACCTGAAGTTAAGGTCAATTTTTATCGTTGAAAGTATATAAATTTCCAACAGATATGAGGAACATTTTTCTACAATGTTAAGACTTCAGTTGAAACATAGTTTACGACAAAATATAAATTATGAATAATCAAATGATTAATAAAATTTGATAGTATGGCGTATGTGATCTAGTTTTTTCTCATGCGGACATCATAAAAATTAAGCTGGTGCAATCAGTTGTAAAAGGTTATTAAATTTCCAATTTAATTTCGTTGCAGAACTCGAAAAAATTAACGAAAAACCAAGTATGTGCAAACTTTGCTAAAAAGGATATAGCAGTATAACAAAAGAATATTCAGATAATATTGCGTTACATGAACTATCAACCTTGCTTCTTCAAAAATGGAAATAGTTTTTAGTTAATTAGTTAATTTTTCTTTCTACATTTCCGAAATTTCATATTTCTTGCCTAGTAATTTTGTATTTCCTTTTGGTTCTATCATTTTTTATGCATTCATTTACTAAGTTATTCAAAAGGTTACACTAGATGATTTTTGCAATCTCAAATATTTTTAACCACGATAGAGAGATAAATGCTGATGATGAGAAATGAAAAAATATTTTCGTAGACTTTTCTAAAAAAAATGCAGTTTTGCTTACACTATAAAAAAGTTCTTCACTTTTTTGCAGTGGAAATAGTGGAGATAAATGAACGTAGTTTTGAGAAAAATCCCAAAATAAATAAAAAATAATTCGTTTTTAAGGTATTTTCTTATACCGAGCTTATTATGGAGATTACGTTTGCATATTCGAATATTTCATCTATAGAATGTGGAAATATAGTACTGGTTCCCAATTTTACATTTCTCCATACAAAAATACTTTGCAGGTTTGCATTTTTTAGATTTATTTATTTATTTATTAATGTCCAAATCAACAGAACAAATCCAATTATAGATCAACTTGATATCATTTGCTTGATATCAGGCTGAATAAGTATTATTTCCTGCTGAATTTCAGCATTTATTTTTCATTTTCTAACAAATTTATTTTCATAATACCTCTCTGAAGGCAACAAAAAGTTGGGTAGTATCTTATCTTTTTTGACACAACCTTGTTGTGAAAGAGGAGCTTGTATATAGCAAGATTTCACTTAAAGAGTACCTGAGCAACTGAAAATGAATCCAAAAGATTATATCTCTGCACGTGACAGCCAGACTGAATCTGGAAATCCACCAAGCTGTGCTCGTTCAGTACGGCAGACACTCAGAGTCTATAAGGATCCAACATAATATACGATTCTAATGAAGGACTTTACTTGCAATGAAAGATTACAGATTTCCATCGTTAAAGAATATATGGCCAGTGAGTTTCCAGCTTGTTGTTTGCATCTTCTCTGTTCCAAGATACAAGAAAGGTGAGTCAAACGTCAATTGAAAGTCAATTTACGGCCATATCTGGGGGAAAAATCCCCTCTTCTAAAAATGCAAAAGAAAGGAGGGAGGAAGCACTGAAGAAATACTCTCCGGCTAGTGCGAACGAGAAACCCGCAGGAAGTATAGAAGCCACCGTGCAAATCTGTGGAGGTTCCCAGTGACAAGGGCTATCGAAGCTCCAAAATATGGAAAACTGCAAAATTTCTCCAGGAAACCTGATGCAAGGCAGTTTAATCTCAAAGCCTATCTGGAAAAGTGAGAAAGAAGTTGACTAGTGATGCCAATAATGCCAGATGGAGGCAGAAATGTTTTACAATGGGCATTATCAACTAGGTTAAGCTCTCAGTCTTTGATTCTGGTCAATTTATGCCCGATCAAAATCTGACCAAAAGCAGCTCTAAACAGAGCTTGAGTTAAATCGAAAGCGGCGCTTGGATCAGACAAATGTAACCACTTGTTAACTAGACTCATAAATCCACCAATTTCATAATACATTCACTTTGAAAAGCATTTGAATCGTTAAAAAGTTAACTAGCAGCAAATCCCTTGCAGGAACAGCAGCTGGTGTGCGGGACAAAAGCAGCGAACCATACCTTGTGATTCTATCGTAGACCTAGAGAAATGTCTTTAGTACTTACAATTTCCCAGAAACAATGCGTCGTTAGCCAGCCCTCTCCTGCAGAGAAATCAGCAGAGTGATTTCGTTCGTATCGTCAATTCTATGATTACTGAAGAAACTCTTTCACAATGACAACCAGGTTTTTAATCTTACAAGTAATTTCGTATCGAAGCGGATTCGTAATATTTATGTAAGAGAAAGCAAAGTTTTAAGGAAGCTTACCTGTAACAGCTCTCCGAACTTAGACGATTAGCTGTTACAAGTAATCATTTTCGAAAATAATTCTATCTAGTTGGTAAAAAAATACTTCCAGGCACAAATCAAAAACAAACATTTTCCTTTTCCATCTATTCAAAGCTATCATCACAATGATTAGCATTTTTGAAAGTTTTTTCCGTTGATTTTATTTCACACGAGTCTACTTTGACGTCCTACAATCTTCTTTTCTGCCAACGTGCATATGTAAAACGAATTATTTATCTTCAACGTTCAGTATGTTACTTTGATTCGAACAACAAAATAATCAAAACCTTATCATTCAAACCTAATTCATTCACCACTGCCGTAGATCACACTTCATCGACCTTTCATCGACAAAGGTTAATAGCTCGTGGCCTGAAACACCGTTTTTCTCAATCATCAGCAATCATATTTTCCTATTCTCAATCCCAAATCACGTCACAAGAGGTTAGTTTCTCTAACAAGCTTCGACATCATTTTGCTTTGCACCTCTAACCGATTTGTCTTCATCATATTTCAACGTAAGCCTTTCTTTTCTTATTGATTGCAAATATCTCGTGAATGTACTCGAACAAAACTGCGATCGGCAACCAGTTCATTTCCCCATGGGTGGTACATCTTTCAATCATATTCACTTAACGAAATTAACTTGCTGCATGAAATCGCAAAAATCGAATATTTCTCAGATTCGTGCAGATAACCCTAGGATCGAGTCTTGCCAATACGAATAATGCCAGTAATGTATGATAGGGATTTTTCGAACAGTCTCACAGCGGATGATTCATTTCCCTCATCAGTCTTCTGAGTTCCGTACCTACTTCAAATAAAATATTAATCATTGAATTCGTTAAAATTTGTGTTTTTCTTTGATTGCTCTATCCATTTACAGCTAGGGGTTTTCTATCAATGTAGCTAAAAGGCAATAAATTTTAACGTATGTAAATGACATGTATGGTTAGTAGGTTTGTGATAAATGTACCTTTGAAATATCTAAATAAATTCACAGCTTAGATGTATTTTTTGAAGTTTGGTTTAGGTAAATAGAAAAAAATTTGTATATTTCAATTCAAATTGGAAACTCTTGACAACTAAGTGGAAGCACAAAACAAAATAAGATACGAGCAAATGAAAAGATATTCATTCAAGTACCCCTATCACGAATCGTAATTTTTCCCTGAAGACAGATTTTTCGAAACGATGGTATACCACAATGAAAATAACTATTGAAAAATCTATCCGAACTAAGATAAACGCATGTTCCATTAGATTATAATAAATTTCAATAATATTTTTCTCAGGGATAAAAGAAGAAATATATGCAGAGAGATAAAAATGAAAAACGACCACACAATATGTATTCTGAGAACCGAAAATATGCTATGTTAAGATGCATTAGCTCTGGTTAACTTAAGATATGAGAACGCGATCGAAATGTGGTTGTCCCATGTCTTGTGTTTATGTGTTAACAAAGCCGGACCTTTTAGTGGAACCTTGTGGCCAGAGTGTGATATGCGTGGGTACAGTGGGAGACTGCAATTTTTGGTTCGATGAAATTAATCGTATGAAGCTTGGAGGAAAGAATCAATGATATATAGAGAGCTAATCAAAAAAATGTCCACTGTTCGTTGAGTCAAGGATGTACAGAACGAAGTTTGACGAACACTTCATGGTCGTAATTATTGGTGTCAGAATTAAGTGAAAGCTGTAAAACTTATAGCTAGTTAGCATTTCTATTTTTTGCCGATGCAAGAATAGATAGAAAATACAGACACTTCTATCTTGGTCAATCATTAATATGAAATTTAAAATATTTGTAAAATTTCACGAAACTGCAGTATCTAATTAGTTAATTGATACTAAATTTAAACCCAAGCAAAAGAGAACATAATGAAATTTTGTACATTATCATCGAATATTTTCGTTTTTGTATACAATAGAGTTACCGCCTTTGTATAGATTTATATCAATTAAAAAGCAACATTTATTATACCAAATCGCAAAGCAAACAGTATGATAAAAAGACAAAATGCATAAATTGTTAGCTTATTTAGCTTATGGTTAGACATTTTATTTATTTATTTATTTAATCAAACAAGGTAACAAAACAATAAAAACAATTAAAGCTGTTTTCCGTAAGCTAAATTTCAATCACATTTCTAGATGTCAGCAGACCTTTTTGTTTGGTTGTTAATTCGATATGGAAGTTATGCGGAAAGTAAAATAATTTGGTTTAAGAATTTAAGGCAGTAAATAATTTTTTTTTGAATAATGATATAGATATAGATTAGCAATATATGTTTGAAAAATTGTAGAATATTTTGCAGCATCTATTTATTGACTCTCTGTCTCCATAGACAGTGTGATGTTGATGCTCACTGAGGAGACGTGTGTGCCTAGTTTGTCTTACAGGATTAGTGAAAGTGATTTTATTACGAAGATATGCTACGTTAACCAAACCCCTCACGGCATGAAAGACGAAGCATGAGGATAATACCGCTCTTCTTGAGGAAAGTGTCACCATATTTAAGAGATTAAGTCTGTAACTATAAGTTGGAAGACTTTCGAAATCGTGTGGATTATGGAGATCTCTCAAGGTATAAAGGACGAAATGCTTTTAGACAGATTCCAGTTTTTTGCTATGAATATAAAAAAATGATTCCAGACGATGCAAGCTGTCAAGCTCTGTCATACTGAAGACTGAAATGCAATTTTTTTTATCCAGGACGACACTATCTACGACACTACCAAGATTTCCAACATTTCCACGAACTGATTATTCAGGTGATAGCCCAAATTAAGAGTAGAGGTCTTGCGGGCAAAACTTATGGCACGGCATTTTTCAACGTTAGAGTAAGTTTATTCTGCTCACACCATTTGACCAGTGAAAACGTTTCAGCTGTAAAAAATTTGCATCAGATTTCGATTGAATAGGATGGTATATTTACAAATCATCTGCATAAAAAAACTGCGAAATGTCCGATATAGAAACTAGAAACAAAAATCTTGAACAGATAAGCCCTACGAGAAAGAGAGACCTCAGATGTGACGGTATTTTTTTTTTTTTGGAAAGGCTACCTTGGAATTTAACATGTTGCGTTCCAGCTCGAAGGTAACAATTCAGCCAGTTTAGAATGCTTCTCAAAAATGCCAAATATTTGGAGCTTATGTTTCAAAATGACATGGTAAAAGCTTCCAAAAGCATTGCTGAAGTCAGTGTTTATACTTCAGAGGAGCTTCAATCGAAAGGTGGTATAACGGACATATGATAATTGGTTTTAAGACCAATGTTGCTGTATAGAAAAGCTTTTTCATCTCATCTATAAATAATGCATAGCTTAAATTTATACCAGCACCCTTAAGCCTTCAATAATATTTTTCCGCTCTCATCGCTTCATAAGTAATCAAAATGTACGTGAATCATAAAAAAAAATTAATTATTTTATTATCATAACTTACATAAAAACTATTTATTTATTTTCTTTTGAAATTTTTGAGATATTTTGAATACATATATCAGCAACTAGCTTTTTCAGAGTTGATTGTGTTTTTCGGCCGTTGCTGCTAATGGATTAAATTAACATTGGCGTTAAGCTTGTTTTGCCGAAAATTCAAGAGTGGCCGGTCCGATTGAGAATTTGGAAGAACATGGGTGTTCATAAGGAGTAGAGCATTGATTTGTTGAAATTGACAGCGGGCAATTGATAACAATGGACATTTTGAGCCCTAAAGTTAAGCGAAGACTTTTTTTAAATTTCGTGCTGTCAAAACTTCAAACGGAAACATTGAATCATCCGGGAATCCGCTAAACATATTGATGTTGATTCAAACCATACATGATTGGAACCATATATGAGCGAGCTGCGGTAGGCACTGGAAAAAAATCATTCTAATCAGCGAACCTTCTCATAAATTTTTTTTCATTTGTCAAAAAGTTGAAATTATTTATAAATTTTATCCTTTGGCCACCCTGTCAGATTAAAATTGTAAATTTTAATATGATTTACCTCCTCTAGCTAAATATCTTAATTAGATATTGAAATCTTTAACAGATGAATGATAAATTGCAGATTTGAAATATTTTTGGATGAAATACTGTATCACTTTCACATTCTAATCAAAAAATCTAAGAAGTATAATCTTAATTTATTGTTTTGATTACATTCATATTGAATGTCCACTTTATTTTAAGAATTGATAGAATATAAGAGCGTCAATTCTTATCACTACGTAGATTTATTTTAGGTGCGTTTTTTTGCTCCTCTGTACAGACGCATTGAAAAGACCAACACTCATGTACCAGTGAATTCACTAGTAAAGATATTCTATTCCTGATTGTTAGTTCACGTGCTGAACTATAGAATGTGCTGATAGAAAAAAGAAAAGCTCATGAGAAGCTGTCTTTTTTGCCATGAGGTTGCTTTGGTTTTTCCAAGGCTATGTTCATTGTTTTGGTAAAACCTTCAAGTGGGCGTTCAGAGTCGAATCGACCGCACTTGTAACATTATTGTTTATAATTTCGAGTGTTTTCGTCACAAATATTTCTCGTCTCAAGTACCCTCTTCTAAGTTCAATATAAATAAAAAAAAACTTTATACGACCATTTTCCGCAGGTCCCGTGTTGAATAAATAACTTTTGTGTCAAACGTGTCGTAGGCGTTGAACACACGCGCCCGTAGTCCAAAAAGTTACGCGCGACGCGACTCTATTTGCGCAAATTATTGTTTCTGGTTTTTTGAACCAAGTTTGTGTTTTATAGATATTTTTAGTTGAAAATTTTCAGATAATTGTGCAATTAATGGAAGAAGACATAGAGAATGAATCTGGGCTCATTGACGAAGGCTCAGAAGTTTCCGATCACATTCCTGAAGTAGAAAGTGACGAAGAAATTGAATCGGCAGCAGAATCAAGCAGCTCAAGTTCAGACGAAGATGTGCCTTTATCAGAGAGAAGTCGTTTTTACATAGAACGTGACAAGGTGACAAAATGGAAAAAAAACCAATAACAACAGGGTAAGACGTCAAGTACAAAATATTCTTACGGAAGCTTCTGGCGTTCGCAGAAACGGTGTAGGTGTGACAACATTTGATAAAGCTTGGAATTTATTTATAAGTGAAAATATTATTAAAGAGATTGTCATTCGTACGAATGAGTTCATACCAAAAAAAAGTTCTAATGTGCAACCGACCCCGCGATGGCAAAACTACAGATGATGTTGAAATTCGAGCAGTATTTGGTTTGCAGGAGCTATACGTACGTCAAATACCAATTTAGAAGATTTCTATGCTACTGATGGCACAGGTGTATCTATATTTCCAGCAACCACGTCGTCGTGCTCAGGATAAAGCTGCACCAACAAGGGATAATTTGAAAAAATTTAGTACGAACTGTTTATTGTCTTATTTAGTGGGGCAAGACGTTGTAATAGATGAAATGATGACAGGCTTCTGAGGCAAATGTCATTTTAGACAGTATATGAAATCAAAACCTGATAGATATCGTATCAAACTTTATCCGTTGGTGGATGCGACTACTTTTTATGTTTTGAATTTAGAGCTTTATGCTGGTAAGCAGCCGGATAGCCCCTATCAGATAAGTAATGCTGATATGGACGTGGTAAACAGATTGATTATACCGATTTTGGATACTGGGCGGAATTTGACAATTGATAATTGGTACACCCGAATCCCTTTAGTAAAAGATTTGGCCCGAAATCACAAGATATCAGTTGTGGGTACCTTGCGCAAAAATAAAAAAGAAATACCACCAGCCTTTATAGATAAAGGTAGACCTGAACATTCAAGTCAGTTTGGATTTTCTGACAGCGCAACACTTGTCTCATATGTGCAAAAAAAAAGAAGATCTGTAGTTCTAATATCATCACCACATTGTGCAGCTGAAATAGATGAAAGTACAACTGAAAAGCGGAAGCCAAGCATCATCACCATTTTTTATAATAAAACCAAAGCTGGTGTCGATGAAGTTGATAAAAAAACAAAGATGTATTTCACTTCTAGGGAAAAAATAGATAGCCATTGACACTCTTCTTCCGTCGTTTGAGGGGAAATGGAGGATCTTGAGGGGAAATGGAGCGGTTATAAAAAAAAGGCGAATGTACCTACGAGGATTAGGGATAGAACTGACAAGAGAGTACGTACGGAGAAGAGCTACAATGGCTCGATGAAACTGAAAAGAAGTATTAGAGAGCACACTTGAACAGTATGTAGTACTGAAGACAGAAGCAATGAACCAAGCACAAGTTCTACTACAAGCAGAGATGCAGATCTTGTCTAAGAAATATTTGCAGGGATCATACTACATTTGTTTGCAACGAATGTTACCATGAAAAAGCAACTGATGAGGAAAATAACTAACTATATACCAGATTTTTTAAATCAAATTATCATTTTGATTTTTAAAAATTATAAGGATTTGTCTTGCGAAATTGATTTATAATCCAGTGATTATTTGTAGAAGATTTTTTATTTTTATTCCTTAATATTGATTGTTTTCTAAGTAGAATTCATGCGTTGCTGATTTTTTTTTGTTTTGGTAAAAATGAGTAAGATTTATGAACTTAAATTGAAACCCAACCCATAGATAGTATACATTTTGTTTAAATATCAATTTAATGGGTATTATTAGAATTAAAATAATGTTCTACATCTAAATACATTCCTAATTGGAAGATAAATGTTTTAGTTATAAAAAAATAAATGATTATTTGACTATTTGTTGTTTTAAATCCCTAAAATCTCCAATACGTGTTTTAGGTTATGCGCGACTACTGCCGTTCTAAAAGGCCACGCACCTTCTTGAAGGTTAAGAAATCAGAAAAAGTCCTCATAATGTGTAGAAAGTTAAAAGAGGAAATTTTTTGTTAGTTCTTTTTCTATATCCTATCGGTTGTGGTAGATTATATTCGTTATTTTCAGCTGTTTTGCGCTACTACAGCGAATACAGCAAACTATAGAGATCTTAGCTAATGCACTGCTGTTTTGTAGTAGATCGTTGTTTTTGCGACATAGTTCTATCCTGTTCTATACCATAGCAAAAAATGGCACCTTTCGACTAGCACCATCATAAGATTTGACACCTCGTCTACGATATTTGAGACGACCTAACACTTTTGATTTTGAAATTTGATATTTAGGATATAATAATTTTGCTTCTGTAGTTTTTCATTTCCTTTATTTTACTGACTTTTTTCCCTGTTCAAGTCATTTAACTTTTCACGTTTCATCTTCCTTTTTATAACATTGGAAAAATAATATTCGCTCAAGTCCTTTTACAATCGAATTTCACAATTCTATCCCAGAACATTTGCCCATTTGTACAAATTTCATTACCCATCACTGTATATTCCCATGAACTGCACCCAATATATGGTCAAAGAATAAATGAATGCGTATCTTAAAAGGCCATCTTAAACTTACCATATGCTGGTGTGACGCAATAAATCCAAAATATGAGAAAAATAAAATTGATTTCGAGCCTAAGATGCTGCTGCTGCTGCTGTCTACGTTGCATTCGAATGCATTGGGGCTTGTCACATTGCCGCCGCCGTCGATGCAGTTGCTGCCCTCGATCATGCAGAAGAGATCGATCAGTCCAATTTACGAGCATTGTTGTGCACGGTGGTCACCAATTATCGACACCGAAACTGACACACGCACTTTTCCACGCACATATAAAACCTACTCATATAGGCATAATAAATTAGGAGATTTTCGCTGGATTTTTATTATTCGGATCGAGGAGGAGATCGATTTTAATTCATGAATATTTTTTAAGATAATGACTGATCCGATTCATATGCATCGAATTTTTAACACTTAAACCACATATCACCGTTGGGATGCAGAGGATGCATTCGACGATGCGAGCTTCAACGACAGCGAGAACTTTGAACTTCGAATTTTCGACTGAATACTTGTAATTCCGTGCACTCGACTCGACAACGACGATCAACTCCCGAAAATCACGTTCCGAACGCGGCCGTAATTTCAATTCGGACAATTTTATCCGAAAACGATATTTTTTTGGTTCACTACGGATGACCGACAAAAAACACTCGTAGTGCTCCTGAGTTTCCTTTTATCAGGCTTGTTTTTTTTTTATTTCCTTGCAGGTATTGTTTCCTCCCAGAAATTTTATAGTCCGAAATTCAGTTTGTTCCGTTGTTATTTGCTTTCTTCTCTTTTTTTTATCGCCGGTGTGAATCTTTAAATTTAGTGTTCCGGGTCGGATGTTGAGCTCTTTCGACTCCTCCACGAACAACACGACAACGAAGGTGTATCCTGTCCTGATCTAGAGCCGGTACAGACAGGATAACAATAAAGGACGTTAGTTTCTTATTGCTTCCCGATAGCAGTTTATGACTCTGGTAGTCGAGTGACTGAGAGCTACTTTTCGCTTCTCTCTTGTGTCGAGGACTCGTCGTTTACAGGGTTGATGACGGTTTGTTTGTGTTGTTTTTGTTGTTTCAATCGGACGCTTATGGTGTTTTCGTTTTTGTGAGAGTTTTACAGTCGGCCATTACCTGTGAATTAGAAAGTAAGAAAATGATGTTCATAAGCGTGAAATTGTTTTTCGATTTGTTTTTTGTTTGTTTTATTTAGATTGTGAGGGAGGACTTAGCAATGAAATTTTTAAAGGTTGAATATTTTATATTTCAGATGAGAATATTGTAGCTGCAGAGAGAATATTTTTATCCCGAAAATTAAAAAAATTCTTGGTTCCTGATCATAATGGCATTGTCACTTGAAAAATCGGCAAATTCAATTCAACTGACATTAAAACCATACGTTACTAACCACCAATCAATTCATCATTTCCGCATTTGCTACCGACATCACGTCTAACAGTAACCCTTCCTAAATTTGAGCTTACAAAACCACTCGTTAATTCATCACATTTATTCTGGGAAAAACTCCAATCGTCAGCTGCAGCCTGATGCATTTGCACGTTGCGGTTGACAGGAAAACCGCGGCAATTTTTTCATCAGAGTTCGCAACTCTCAACCCATCATCATCATCATCGTCATCATATCACTATTATAATCTAACATTCAGGCCGACATTCGAACTCAATTTGCACAATTTTCTCTCAATTTGCGTTCGGTGCAAATTAATATTTCATGGACCGCAAATTATGGCCGCCAGTCGAATTTTCCAATGCGGCTTGTGATTGTAATGTGTGATGCATTGGCAGTTCAGAGTTCAGTCAGTCGATTCTCGTTTTTCGAATGCGAATTGGTTTAATTTGAAAGATGCACTTTGGATAGCGTGGAGAAGTTAGATCGAGAATATACGTGAGGACTAGAGGCTTTGGGAAGGATGGGAGCATTGACCATTGTCTATCAAACAGTGACAATTTTTTCACATTTGGAAGCACGTAGAATTATTCTTACAAATTAAGAAAGTATCTATTACGATTTCAAAGCAAATGCAACACTCCGATAAAGAATCTGATAATATTTTCAATATAAAAGGAAAGGAAAGTAGTATCTCTGCTGCACTTGTGCGGCCCGAGCGTTATATATTGTAGAGACTTCATTTACAATATATTTTTTCGGTCAATTCAATTGAACAATCTTTAAGGAGATGAATCTTATCAAGAATAATTTCTCTAAAATTAAATTAGCCCATTTTTTTTGCACATCCTTGGTTAGCCCTGCACTACCCTAAATTATCAAGAAACCAATTTGTTCAATAATCAAATCGTGTGATGAATTGCGATGCAATATCGTTTCGTTAACTAGCGAACGCCAGTAGTGATGGTGATGTTTATAAATGGTAATAGTGTCGATAGTTTTGGATTGAAAATCGAATGGACACTGATTGATGGAAAGCGATATAATGATTTTTCTCGCAGCGTCCAAAATGTGTACAGAATGTGTAACCAGTAATATATGATTACTATTTCACTTCAAACTTGATATGCAAATAAATACCTTGAACCATCAAATTTATCATGCTTTCGTGCAACAAATTGCACACGAATTTTTTTATGGACGCCGACGGCTGACTGATCAAATTCACAGGATGCATGAAAATTGCAGCTATTTCGTTTGGAAGTGGCAGTTTTCACTGGCCAAAGTAAAATAATTGAGACAAAAAATTGTATATGCTGTTTCAGGACAGGCGATGGTGGTGTTTTGAGCTAGCGACAAATAATCAACTAGAGTCTATTCATGTTCTTATTTTAGTGGGACTTTAAACCTGATTTGTGATTGCATTGCTTCAAAAATCCAAGCGTAATTCTAAAAACAAAAAGACTGCCCAAGTAATCGTAAGCTTTGTATTTTAAAAAGCTTTGTGTTTTAAAAATATTTTGCTAAATATTTGAGATATATTGTTTTACGTTATAAACGCTTACATGATATTATGAAGAAAATCTAATTTTATATTATATGTGACTACATAATTATTATTATTTTTTTTTATTATTTATTCGGAATAATTCATTTAGAAGGCAAGATGCCTACTTAAAAAATGAATGAAAATATTATAAAGAAACAAATTATAATTAGAAATTAAAATTAAATTTAAAATACATAATTAACCTTAACCAGTAGTTTGAGACAAATACATATCGCCATATCAAATTAAAAATGTGAAGTAACTGGCTTATGAAAGACTAGTTTGTTAAGCGACTGGATTAGAGAAGACTGGCTTTATTTCAGAGGCGCTAAATCGGGCTATTTTTGTAACACGCAGGGTACGAATAAACTTCTGATTATAAAAAATAGATTGTCCCATGCTGAGCTAGATTGTCATTTTTCGATTTTTATTCAAAATAGCATACATACTATTGTGATCAAAAAGTAAGGTGAATTTGTTTATAAAATATAAATTCTTTATTTATTCTTCCAAATCAATTTCATCCCCTTCAAAGTAATCCCCGTCCGATAAAACGCACTTTTGCCAACGCTTTTTCCAGTCCGCGAAACAGTCAGAATAGTCTTTTACCGGTATAGCCTTCAAGACCTTCTTCGATTCGGTTTTTATCTCCTCAATCGTGTCAAAACGGCGTCCCCGCATTGGCTTTTTGAGTTTGCTGAATAGCCAGAAGTCGCACGAAGCCAAATCAGGCAAATACGGTGGTTGCGCAACGACGTGAGTCGAGTTTTTGGCAAAAAAGTCGCGAAGAACCAATGCAGTATGACATGCTGTATTATCGTGATGAAGGAAAGCAAGAGTTGTTCGCCCATAGTTCCGGCCGTTTCAGACGAATAGCTTAATGCAAACGACACATAACGCTCAAATAATATTTTTCGTTGACACTTTGACCCGGCGAAAGGAATTCATAGTGAACCATACCACGATAATCAAAGAAAACTGTCAACATGACCTTGATTTTCGATCGACTTTGCCGTGGTCTTTTCGATCTTGCTTCACCTTTTGCACGATATTCGCTGGATTGGTCGGTGGTTTCAGGATCGTATGCGTAAGTCCGAGTCTCATCTCCTGTAATGATGCGTTTCAAGTGGTCCTGATAGTGAGACACCAAAGTTTCACACACATCAACGCGACGCTTTTTTTTCCAAAAAATTGAGCGATTTTGCCACCAATCGAGACTGGACGCGTTTGAGACACAAAATATCCTTCAAGATGGTTTGGGCTGAGAAAAATGATATTCCAACACTATCAACGACGTCTCTAATTGTCAATCGACGATTTTTTGGACGTGGCCCTCGTCGGTAGACGTTGATGGTCGTTCAGTGCGCGCTTCGTCTTCAACGCGTTCTCGGCCCGCTTTGAGCTCGTTGTACCACTTATAAACGTTTTTTTTTTGTGCCATAGTTTGATCACCAAACGCCTTTCGCAACATTTTCAACGTGTCCGCACAAGAATATTCGTTCCGCAAACAAAATTTGATGCAAGTTCTTTGCTCAACAAAATCACCCATTGTAAAAACCGAAAAATTCACTTTTGGTTGTTTACAAAAACATGTGTAACTCGGAGATAATTAAATTTTTTGACAAACAGACGCTTGGAAAATGTTATAGACAGTCCTGCCAACCTAAGAAAAAAAATTTACCTGCCTTCCTAATGCCCGGGAGTTTTAAATGACAATTTCACCTTACTTTACTTACGACATCTTTTCTAATGTTAATATCTATCAAAACCATTGTCTATTATTGATTTCTTTTCGCGTGTGCTATTTAAATCGTATCAGCGCCAACATCATCAACAATATGAATGTTTTGAGTCAAGAGAATTACCGTATATTTTTCAGGTTGATTAAATTTATATAAGTGTGTGAAAATTTGAAATGTAAGTTCGAGTTTTCATGCTTTTTACAATCCATTCAGTTGTTCTATCTACATATTCTAATTTTTGAATCATCGTTAATTTCTTTATTCACATAATAACGTTGTTTTCTCGAATATTGGTGTTAAAATAGCATCGCGCCCAGTGTGGGATGCTTCTCAAGCGATTTTGATTATGATCCACAAATGTTTTGCACCTGGATTCGGTCCTATCATTCATTCATTTTAATCACTTTCAGATATATTTTGGCTTTGTTGGTCCAGTCGAACATTATCTTTCTTGTTTTTAATGTGTAACAATTTTTTCCTAGCTTGTAAAAAAAATATTTTAATAAAAAAACTTTTCCTTTCGAAGCTAGATATATTGAGTTTTGTGACATATATTGATATTTCGAGGGTAATCTGCCCTCTTCTTCAGTGTCTATCGGTCTAATCTTAATCTAACTTAGGTATGTTATTTATAGAGCTTACTTTTTAAGTATTGATTTATACTAATTACCAACTAGTTGTCTATTAATTATTTTACTTAAATACATTTAACGATCTATATTAATTAAATTTTCCTCCTTACTATCAAATTAATGTTAAAACTAACCTGAACAATGGTCATCTATGTTTCCTTGGTCTATGTTTAGTCCTCTATTCATTTCGGTTTTCCATATGTTCAGGCAGGTAATTTTATAAACTCCACATTTTTCCTTTTTATCCTTTTTGTCTTTCAGGTGACATAGTATAGTACCTAATTTTTTAGTTTTACTGGTTGGAACTGCTTTAATATCTAAGCGTTCAAGAAGTTCCCGAACTTTTTTGAATATTGACGAAAAAATAATTGGAACTCTTATGGTTGTTTTTTGTATTTTTTTTCTGCGTAAAGAGCGTCGTTAAAAGATCACGCTGTATTCTATACTTTTTCTTTTTGACAAGATTTTCAATTATCCTCTCGTCAAACCCATTTTTTCTCGCCGTATCTTTAATATATTTAACTTCTGAGACAAAACTTTCCTCATCCATGGGCACTGTTAATAGCCGGTGAATCATCAAATTAAAGGGCGCCATTTTGTGGGAATGCCAATGATCAGATGTGGATGGTGTTGTCGTCTGGGTGCGTGTGGGCTTCCGGTAGATATAAAATCTAAGAAGACCTTCTTTCCTTATGACCATTAAATCCAAGAAGGGTAGTATCTCTTTCTTTTCGATTTCCATTGAAAATTGGATGTCCTTATGTGCTTGGTTCAACTTCTCCAAAGTTTCCCCCAAAGAATCTTTTGTAACGATAGCTAGAATGTCGTCTACATATCTCAACCAAACCCGAGGAAGTGAATCTTCTTCATACAGTTTCTTCTCCAATCTGTCAATAAATATATCACTCATAAGTGGGGATAAAGGATTTCCCATTGCAACACCTCTCATCGCTTTAAAGTATTTCCCCCTGAAAGTAAAATAACTTTCATTTATGCAAACCGAAGCGAGTTTCAAAAAGTGTTTGCCCATCCTCCTCCCCACCGGTTATCTATTCCTCTCTAATAGCCAGTCCTCAAAGAACGTGAATGCTTATTTTACCGGCACGCTTGGGAACAGAGCCTTGACATCAAATGATACAACTAGCTCATCTTCCCCTATTGTTGCACTCTTCCAAGCCGCCCTATTTCCTCGTCTCGATTTTTAACTGTTCTATCACTAATTTTCCCTAAGGCCCTACACTCGTCTACAATCCACTTTGCGATTCTCCTTGTTGGAGCGTTTGTAGCGGTGATCATTTCGCTAAGTTCACTTCCTTCCTTATGTATCTTTGGAAGGCACCTAATTCTTGGCAATGACAGGCTTGAGAGCCACAGTTTGTTCACCTCTCCAATCGTCCCTTTGCACTCTTTCAAGACTCTTTCAACTCGTTTGATAGAGTCTGGTAAGGGATCTTTCCTAAGCTCATGGTAATCCCCATTGTTGAGTTTTTCCATAACTAATCGGTCATATTCGTCCTTGTCCATTACGACCACGGCATTACCTTTATCGGCTTTATATGAAAGACCAGTTTAGCATAAAAGACCAGTTTAGCAGCCAACTCTTTGAGCACTCTTTGTGCCTTGCCAGTGTTCCCCCTCTTACGATTTTCCTTCCTGATGAGTTTAGCCACATTGCCTCTAATCTGTGCTTTCTCCTCTTCGGGAAGGGCTCTAACCATTGCTTCGATGTCTACTGCCAAGTCTTCTGTTGAGAATGTTATTTCCTTGACAGCAAAATTCAGATCTTGGTTAAGCAGCTTCATTTGCTTTCCTGTCGATATTTGTCACAAAATTCAATAACTATAAAGCATTTAGTAAAATCAATGATTCACAGACTAGGGGCAGTTGTCTGATGTGAAGGAATATACCGAATATCATTCTGTTGTAAATTCAAGGTGAACATTTTTCATCTACTTTTTTTAACAGTATGGTTTTTCTTTATTTTAGTTTTAATGTAAACTTTTTGTAGTGCAAACCACGTTATCCTAAAAATTTGTGATTTATTCTACTTTCATTTCAAGAGATATTCTCTTGAAACCCCAGAAACACAGCTAAGCTGTCTAGATATAATATTTTCAGCCTGCACAATTATTGACTTGTTTGGAGGTGCTGATTTCCTCCCAATTCTCACACTTACCAGTCAACCAAATCAAATTAATTAAAAATCATTCCTTTTCAGCTTCGCATTCCCCGCTGGGCAGCTATCACTTTCACAGCTACCGTACTTCATTTTCACATCATTGCCGGCAATCTGCAATGTATTAATTACACAAAAGCTTAATTCATCAGCACATACGTATCTCGCAGCATTAAGGGGGCAGGATGGTTTCCGACTTAAACAAAAAAATTTTTTCAATTATTTTTTTATATGAAAGTACAACATCTCAGGAATATCCTTTGAAAATTTCGAGGCGATCGGACTTAAACTCGAAGAGATACCGGTGATTTTATGATCGTGTTCCCAGGTATATTCCCACGAGAAGCCGAAATAGTCTAGCTCAAAACTCCGAACTACATTTTTGAAGTCGGTGCGTAACATAACTCAAAAAGTAATGCACCGATCTCAATGAACTTTGCCGGACATCTTTAATATGATAAATACTCGCGGATGAACGATCGTTTTTTTTTCAAAAAAACTTTTTACTATTTTTTGCAGGCAATCAAAGGCTGATTTTTTATGTGAAAATGGTACCTCCAAATTAAAAACCGCACCAAAAATCGGAAATCGCATATTATTCAATATAGTTTCGTTCATCCGCGAAAAAAACTAATATATTAAGTAAATTACTTCGATTTTTTGATTTCAGATAACACTGTCAGGCCAGGCTTTACGCACCGCACGACGCCTTTTTTTCGAAGCGCCTTTGATCTACTGCCACCGCGGGATAACTAATTCATATTTTTTTATGCAATAATTCCTACATACTCTCAAAATATAGTTCTTTAATGTGTTATAAAAAATTAGTAATTATTTTCGCTCAAAGCTGAGAAAAAAAATCGCAAAAATCGGCTTTTCTTCGGCCTCGGAAACCATCTTGCCCCCTTAAGATCGTGCTGCAGACTTCTAACGCATTGTTGTGTACTCTATACCGTAGCAAACATAAAACTCTATTTTTAGTACAGATAAAAGAAGATTGCACTCCACTGATACAAACCAAAGCAATATTGTATTTAATTGCAGCCACATTCCAGCCGGCAGTTTGTACCTCGTTACAAACAGCACGCTGTTGTGAACTGAAAACATGCAGCAGATACTTGTGTTCGCTTTACAAAGGGACGCAGAGAATTTTACGACTAATTCGGTAACCAAGTATCAATTTACACGCCGCAGCCTCTCGATCCGAAGCCGTTGGGCCGGCCAAAAGGGCTAATAATAAAAGTGCATCTTGTGTGGGGCTCGTTTCCTCGTAAAACTAGTCTGGCCGGACCGGGACGAGACGGACCGCTCCAATCCGACCCGGGTGCATGAAGGGTCCATTTCGAGTTTGATATTGATTCTTTCGGTTAATTAATGGTATCTGTGCTGCTATCGATGGCCTGCTCATAACCTTTGTTGTAGGTTCAATTCAATTACATCTGTGAAGCTGCGTGAATTGACGGCCACTACATATAGAAGCGTTTCATCCTTCAGGGTTCCCATGCACTATCCAAGCTATAAATTGACCGAGCCTTTGTCGTAAAGTGGTGCATATTGTGCTAAGTAGCGTCTAAAATACTTGATAGCCCCGATTGCATGGAGCATTCAAAAGCAGAATTCTTGGGCATAGTTGTGCACATAGGGGGTAATGGATGCATAATTTATCTGAAACGAATGCATGGTTCTTAATATTTAAGAACTAGACTGTCTGAAGATTGTCTAATGTGTCTATGAATAAGATTGTCTGAATAGAGTGTCAATGATATGAATAAGGTGCACATGCTTACGACGCTATTTCGAAGTTATGTGGCCCGTTTACTGTTAGCGCGGATCGTAAGAAAGTGCTCTCCACGTCAGAGAAACTGCCTTATCAGTTTCAAACGTTTATTGAATTATAATCACTCGAAGTGTAGTAAAACCGCTTGTCGACGAATCGAGATAAGTCCATCTAAACTGACAACTACAGGACTCGGCCTCGATAGCGCTGCTGCTTTATGACGAGCTCTTGCTGCAAGTCTCATAAATTTCTAAAAACATTTCACATCGACAACGTCCACGCTGCGGGTCCAAGAAGCGTTTTTCTGGGAAAATATTGTTTACAGTACTCCAGAATCGAAGTATGAGCTAAAAAAACCCCGTTGAGTATTAATTTCAAATCGACTTGCATAGATTGCTTGCCTATGGCCGTGATTCCGTTCTTCAAGCTCTTATCGCACTCAATGTCAATTTATTGGTTTCGAATGAAACTTATAATTTGCTGTTGCGACGATGTACTATAGCCAGGGCCGTAGTAGTTGCTGTTGTCGCCATCAGGCTAAAAGATACGCCTTCTTAGTCGCTGTCTTGATTGCATTCTGGGCTCAAGTCGTCAAATTTGCTGACATATCAAGTGGCTTGTTTATCGCTATACTATACCCTAGCCATTAATCATTTCCGAGAGCTCAACGGACCAGATCGGGCGACACAGCCCGAGGGGTTCTTGCCGAAATGATGGTGATCCGGCCAGTTAGGATCGACTGAAATTCAACATTTTTTTTTTCGGAGAGGCTAGTACTTAAGGATTTTTTAAGTGGATGTTTTGCTGTGAGCATGCATGGTCTTATTGATTAATAATGAGCCACATGATCTTCAGGAATAAGAATGTCTTCTGTACGTTTTTTGGGTTTGGAAAAGGGGGAAACACGGTCTAGAGTTGAAAAGTGCCTATACAGATTTTTTGAAGGAAAAGCTCGTTTTCACTGTATACATGTTCCTACGATTAGATCCGGACAATGTATTCATACAATAGCAGCATTCTGCAATCAAATAGTAATAAGTGCTCAAGCAAATATGGATCGCTCCTAAAACAGCTCAGGTTATTTCGATAGTTAAGACCAATTTCAAAGATAATTTCTGCAACCAGAATCGGTCATTTAAAATTTATTCATTTGCTCCACTAAATTCCCACGCTCATATGCCCACTTATCACTCAACATATAAAAGCATGCACAAAGAACCATAAAATTTCTTCTATTACCTAGAATTTCATATGCGTACCTAAACAGGCATGAAGTGAATTCAAGTGTGTGGGCATCTACCAATTTACTCGTACTTACATAAGACGCTCGCCAGTCAATATTTTTATGATTAATTGAAAACTCGAGAAGCTGAAACGATCGTCGTTTGTTCGGAAAACTTTTTCAAGTATGTCCGCACTTATCATCGAACAAGTGAAGTAGTTAGCAGCGAGCCAAGTTTCCACTTGAAATCTCAAAAACGCACAAAATGACCTGCTCTGCTATGGATAGGTAAAGGTGACTTGCAGTAAGTTGATCTAGCTGGGAAACCAATTAAAAAATGAAAAACTCCACTCGACAGATATTTGTGCGTATGAGATAGAAGAAAAATATGCTAATTGACTTTATTGATTTGAATATGCATTAATATGGAACTTGATTTGATCATCCTACGTGAAATTGATTTAGTGCAATGTTCAAGTCCAGGTGAAATGATTTGTAGAGGGTTTCATTCAAGTTGAATATGAAATCGATGAGTTTGAAATTTCAGTAGCTGTTACCTTCAAATTCAGTAGCTGTTCCCTTCACATAAACTGCCAAAAGTCTCAATTACATCTCGAGCACTGCTTCGAATACCTGACAAAATTTTCCACTCTGATACCTTCAAATAGTCTTAAATCCAAACACTCGCATCTTGTAATCCAACCATAGCTAAATTTAAATAAAACCATATGGCACTGTTTCAACATAATTACTACACAGTACTTGAACGCATGAGAATGGACTTCAAACACGAAATATTGATGGGAATTTCGTGACTGCATGTATCACGGTAGGTCATATAATGGGCTTTTCATTCGATAGGAGCCTCTCATAATAGAAGGCTTTGAAAGGAGCCTTTTGTCCGGCCGAGCAATAATGGAGCGATGCTATGGCTACTACAATACGCTTGAAGTTGTGAGTATTTGCACAAAACTTGAGTACACCAATCGAAGTGTTGTTTACCAGTCGAGCACTATTCGACCTAGAAAAGTATTGGGAAAAAGGGAAAGAAACTGAACTCGATTGGAGTCAATCATGCTTTCGAAAGAACGAAGAGAAGAGCTTCGTGAGTTGCTTCTGGTTTAATTTTAGACGGTTGAGTTGAAGTGTTTTAGGCTGCTAGTTTTGAATTTTGAAACATATGGTCACTTGATTATAACGTAATCCTCATAAATGTGGCGTAAGAATAACGGAAGGGCACATATTTATTAAACTTTTTTTCTTTTGATCCATTCTTTGAAATAATAAAATTTTTATTAGGTGATAATTGGGAGTTTTTATGTTTAGTTCATTCATACAGTTTTAATTAGCAAATTTAATGTATGTTTGACATCATCTGTTCTTTCGGTCACATTTCTAGTCAGAGAGTGAAAACATTTATATTCCAATTATGACAATACTGTATTTCACTCTTTCTGCCAAAAATAAGCTTCTTCTTAACTTTTCATTGATCAACCTAAATCATTGTACGCAACAGTCGGTTACGAGCACACGAAGTGACTTTACGTTTTCTCCCGGAAAGTACCGAAAGTGACAAAAGTATCTACATAACTAAGCACGAGACTAGAGCCAAAGAACATTCAAAACTATAGAGACACTTGTATCAATCAGCGAGCAATCAAGAAAGAGAGGTTTTTACCTTCCTTGACAAGCTCCGATGAATATAGCAAGTTTTTTTTTATCGTGTTTTTGAAAATCTTGTGTCCAATGAAGAGAAAGATTTCATAAGGCAATATCCCAATGGATGTTTCGTTTCAATGAAGCTGTTTTGCGACAGGACAAATTACAGAAAACTATAGAGTAAGAATGAAACTTTACGTTTTAATTGCAATCGGCAACTTGGTGGTTACATCACAATAAAGGGCATGCAATTAAAAATAAAAATAAGGCTCATAAGAGCATCAGCATTGCGGCAATGCCGGGCAGCAGCGAAGACCTACTAATCGTTTCACTTAACGAAAGATTTTACCTTTTCCGAAAAAACAAACAATGAAAAGAAAAAAGCAAATGAAATGTCGAACGAATAGTCCAAAAGCTATAAGACACACAAGGCATGTAGACGTTACAACAAGGACTACTGTAACGGAACGAAGAACTACTTATAAAAAGAGAACAACATAAAGATAACAGCAAGATCAAGCAAAAGAAAAAGAACAAAAACCCTCTCTGCCTCAAAAATGACTTATTGCTCTTACAGCGACACAGATGAAATAACAATAAACACTGACAGTACCGTAGAAGATGAAGAAATGATAACATAAAGCAAGCCCAATTCTGACACAACAGGGATCCAAGTAGAGCAAGTAGATCCAGAGCCACAAACTAAAAAACCTGAAGAACTAATGTACCTCTTCTTCTTCTTTCGCTCCTGTGCCAATATATATTACCAAGCTATATGAACTACCATCGAATCAAAAAAAAATTTAAACCCACTTCAACCTCTTAAAACAGACACAACGATAATTACAGCCAAGCAAACGAAACCACGTACCGAAAAATTCGTTGTGATCATACTTCGCCACTCTGAACATTAGAAAACCATGACCTGGCTTTGTAGCAAGCGGAAAAGCATCCATGAAGAGGACAATCAATGATTTGGACACTCAGCCTACAACTGTAACGCTCAGGCTCATTGCGTCAAATATGATTAACTTAATCACTTCTCAATTTCTTAAAGTTTAAAGAAGGAAAGCCAAAATGCGTGAATTGCGGAAGCGGACATACTGCGAGCGATGCGGGTTGCTCGAAGAATTAGAGAAGATTGTGTGTCACCATAGCCCAGATATCTCGGAGACCTCCAAAATTTCTCCATCCAAACCCGTATTTCAACTTCCAGCCTTAACAAACCATTTTTAATACACCAGTCCTAACTAGTCTAGAACATATAGGCATGCTCAGTGCCCAAATCTCACCTGCCACTACACCTACGAACGGTTTTTTTGATTTTGACGTGCCATATGAACTCCTAACTGCCCAAAAAGGACAAGTTGGGGCATTTTTTGATTGATTTGAAAAATGAGATCATGCTATACCAAGAAACATTTCTCAAACCAGTTGACCATCTCCAGATTTCCAACTACATCCCACACATAAATGATAGAATGGCTAGTAGGTGATGAAGCAACACTGCTCCGGTCACCATTCTGTTCCAATCTCCAGCCTCAGAGGCATAGAAACCACAGCTATAAAAATACGAATGAGCCTTCTTGGGTTCGTAGTGGTTTCGCCGTACCATCCTTGGTTACAAGAGTTTATCAAAGACCACAGTGTTTTTTTTTAAAGCCTTTCATCCAGATTTCAAAAGCTATGAAAAGTAACCGAGCTGGGATCGAGCTAAATCAGTATATCACAGACAAGCGATCAAACCTTTATATCCCCAATGAGTCTAAACACTGTAGCCCTATAAGTAGCTACGCTCTTGATATAAGGATTTCAAGCGCACTGAGCCAGCATGTGGACATCAAATTCAACGAGGAGAACATGTACATGCATGTCCCAATAACAGAGAGGAAAACTACCAACTGGGAAGCTTTCCAAGTCGGACTGACCAAATTATCCAGCCCTAACCTGAATTACCTAAAACGGACTGTGACTGAGAGGAATCAATTGATTAAGTCTTCGATTAAGTGGAGAGCCAGTTGAAATAAAAAAATTGTTTCGAGTGCAGCACTAGGATGAATTCAAACAATCAAAATCATCGAAAATGATCAAAGATTGATTCACTCTACTTCACCAGTTAAAATTATTAGGATATATATTCAGTCAAAAATATTATAATATATATTAGATTATGATTCAAATTCTCGAACCGTCATATTAAAAACAACATATTAGTGAGGTTGTCACGGAAATGGATACAAAATATACACGGGGGAATAAAAATACCAGTATCTTGGCAGCAAGTAGGCCTTGCTATTCACTTCAGGGCTCTCAAGCATTTTACTAGAGGTAGACCCTCAAGTGGGAGTGGCTATAGTTTACAATCTATCTGCTGAAGATCCTCTCTGAGGTGCAACCCTCTTCTTGTGTCTACAAAGCGAAAAAGAACACCGGAGGAGAAGCAGTCATTTAGTCTATTAAGCTTCTTCAGGCAATGCAAACATGTTAGTCTTGCAGGAAAATAGAAAGAGAGAGAGAGAGAAGCAGAAAGGAAATCATCGCAGCTTTAATCGAAAAAAATCATACGCTAAGCATAGTGACAGTACCCATAATGGATTTTATAAGAAATTATATTTTTCATTGAAGATTCATTTGCTTCTAGAGTGATCTGCTTTTTACCATGTCTCTTGGGGTCTCTTTTCGTATACAGAAATGTATGATAAATCACCCTTGAAACACCTGCATATATTTGTCACCTGATCGAAATATGCATTCTGTCAAAAGAGAAAACAGACAACATTACCTTGGCGTTGTATCGACTTTGACGTGTTTTTTTTTTTAGTTTTGGATCAGTGGAAAGGCACCATGCCAAAGTTTATTGATTGGTTTGCACGTCAAATTTGTAAACCTATGACTCACCACCAATAACAATGCCTTTTATGAACGTGGGGTCGGAATTGACTCGTTCTAGCATGCCTTCAGCGACCTTAGCTCGAATGAGTTTTTGGAGAAAATTCAGGTCTTTCGGAACTAGTCGGGCAGCAACGCGTTTCATGACTAATGATGTGCCGTTCCCGGGAATATTCCCGAAATGGAAATATTCCTGTTACATTTCCCGGAAACATTTCCACTTGGGGAATTCAACGGGAATTTAAAACTGAGTTTAAAGAACAGAGTCAAGATAACGTCTGATTATTAGTTTTTATTATCTTTAAGCATATTGTTGCGCAAAACCTGATATAAATCCAAAATCTGATAAATTCCCGGTAAGTTCCTCTGATTGCGAATATTTCCGGGAATTTAAGGAACATTTCCGGGAATTCAAGGAATATTTTCCGGAATTTAGAATCAAAACCGTAAGTTTTCATGTGGTTTGGGTTTAACATGAAGCTACAGAAGTCATATTCAGTAACTTATTTTTCATGTTTGTTCATTATAATGTAAAAAAAACATCGGTTCACACAAAAAAAAATTAAATTTCAACATAAAATATTTTGATCATAAAATTAATCATTTAAATCAAAAAATTTTACAGTTAAAGTAAACATAATATTGTTTTATTTTTTATTTTAATCAAATGTCGTCCAATGGATCGATTTCAGCGTTTGCCGCATCAAGAGTGGGATCATTATTCAAATCAAGTTCAGGATCGGAGCATAATGATTCACTTGGTGTATCTTCACTATCATCACCATTTTTTTTGCTTGCTCTCTGTTCGCAATTTTCCAATTGTGAGCTATCAAATCTTGAAAACGATCTTTCCACCGTAGCTGACGTTGAAGGCACTGGCAGAATTTTTACTGCTATTGTGCCCAAATCAGTTTTTTTAAATAAGGTCTCCCACCAAGCAATATGACTAACCTTGACCGCCATATCTCATATAAACTTTTTATTAAAAAGGCCGTTTCCGCACTTAAAGTCAGACAACTCTTTAAGAACTTTTTGTACATCAGTATGCCCATTTTCTTCCGCGATATTCAAAATGACTTCACACCCGTCAATATTTTCCTCCGTCGTTAAAGACGCACCTCGGTTTTTTGAATCTAACACTGCCGCGGCTAAATGTAATGGTCTCAATGCCGTTGATTTTCTTTCTAAAGATTTTCGTTTCAGATCTTCCTGAGACTATTCGCCGAAAATGTCGCTATTAGAAGGGTTTTCAAAGATATCTTCCAGTTCTTTAAATGCTTTGTGTACAGAAATGACGTCACAAAAAGCTTTAAAAGCAAAAAATAAACGAAACAAACATTTATAAAATTTGTTTAAGTTCCCAATGTTTCGGGAATATTCCCGGTACATTGGGAAAATTTGTTTAAGTTCCCAATTTCGGGAATATGCCCCGAACAGGAAGTTTCCGACTCGGGAATGTTCCCACGGCACATCATAGTTCATGACCAAACAATCGTTTAAAGTAGTACAAATGGATTTGTGAAGCACAGAAACTTGAGTGGCTACCTCTTTCAAACTCAAAGAATGATTTTCAGTCCCCATTTCCTTCACTTTATTAGTGTTAAGTCCACTTGGAGACGATGATGGCCGACCATAGCGAGGCAAATCTTCCACCACATCTCGACCGCTTTTGAATCTACTGTACAACGTATATGCACGTGTTTTTGATAATATAGATGACAGATGACGCTCAAACTCCGAGCCAGTATAAAAGACAGCTGTGCCAATTTAGCGACGAAAAAAATATTGACAATCCCTTCAGGCAGGCTTTTAAAATGATCAATAGATACATATAATGTACTATTTAGCTTCTTAACTTAAAATTTTGCCCCGTATTTGTCCCTTTCAATACAAATATGTTTTCGATTAAACTCGTAAAGGCTTTTGACTCATTTTTCTAATTCTACCCGCCATTTAGATAAATTAATTCCTTATCCACGATTTTGATCACTTCTAAGCCGACAGCTTGATTTGTTGCGTCTAATCGACAAAAACGGCTAACATAAATTTAATGTTGAGCTATTAATCAGCCAAGTATAAACTTTAACAAACTGAAAACACTGAACCTGCTGAAAGATAAATTGTCTATTTATTGTAATCGCGTGCTATCTGTATCTAGAGTCAGCAATACTCGACTGAAGCATGCAAATGGTATGTATTTACACGGAACCAGCTCGAATTCTTGATGCATTTGAATTCAGTAGCTATGCAGCTAGCTCCTGCATACATAGTTATCAGATAATTTCAATTTTCCAAACGGTGTTTGTGGTAGATTGTGTACTACGAGCCTGAATAGAGAGCGAAGGTAACAAATAAAACAGTAGGAGTTCGTCGACGATGTATTTCGATGGCAGCAAGATTGCCACCAAGCAGGAGCCCATAAGGTAGAGCCCCGTTGCAGGTGAACTGCGTCGTCATCGTCTCTCCAAGTGCACCTGACAAAATATGCATCACCTCAACAAACAATTATCACGTTCATATAAATACTCGTGTGCTTGTTGCATGTTTGAGTTGAGATAAGGTGGAGAATGTGGATATAAATGGATTCGAGAGTGATATGGAAAGTTGTGCAAACATGAGGAGAGTGGTGTGATTGGGGCTGATTTAAGGTTTATTTCGGAGAATTCGGTTTCAGAATGTTGAATCTTTGGAATATAAAATTATTGCCAAGCCTTTCGTTGGCTTAAATTGCGAAATACCTTTCAGTTTGCTTTTGCATGAGCTGATTGAAGCTCCTGAATACTAGCTGTCTGAAACAGATGACTTCAATCAGGCCCCCTCTCTTCCCTACACATCGTTTCAAACGGATCTCTTCTATCATAATTTGCCTTGCACGCTTGGAATTTCTAATGACGTTCTGTATGACGTACGTATGCTTTGCATTACGATGCAGTAACGACATCACTCGTCGGTAGCTTCCAAGTGCATTATTGTATTCGAAAATCTGCTTCCGGATGTTGCCGTTCTCCTGGAAATATGACAGGAAGACAAATATACATAGCACACATCATGGGGATTTTAGGATGTCAAGGTACGGATCTCGTTTTTCTTGTTATTGCCGCCACCGTCCGTTGTCACAGAGTCGGGTTTTTGTTTGTTTCATTCTAATGCAGCATATGTATGTAGGTATAATACGTACAAAATAATACAATATGTGAGTCGGAGTGCGGTAGCCAGGTGAAAAATGCGAGTCATATTTTGAGATCCATTGTTATTGAAATCACAAAACCCTAATTATATGCTCTTTAGGAATGCGATGAATAGGACTAGGACAGTAATATAAGAGTACTTGAAGCATAGAAGCTGAAAACAGACAAAGGGTTATCGCACGTGCGTCTCAAGTATAGGACATGGTTAGCGAATCCAATCCCGGGATCCCGGTCAATTTCTGGTCCCGAAAATCCCGGGATTGATGAGTTCTAATCCCGGGATTTTCGGGATCAGAAATTGGCTGGGATTTCGGGGCCGGGAGTCAAGCATTATCGGCAATCAAGTTACAGCAAGACTCGAAAAGTGCAAATAGAATCCATATTTATGAGAAAACAATTAGCTCACATCAAAATGCGTAAAGAATAGAGCAAAATAAACCGATGTAACAGTTAAGGGGTAACACCTATGTGGAGCGCTGTTTTCCAGGGTGATTTTTTGCATTTTTTTCCAAGGAAACTTTATATTTGATTGAAAAAATAATTACATGGCTTTATTATACATGTTTTGAAGTATACAAATTAATTTTTACAACGTCCTAAAATACAAAATGGTGGCTGTACCAGGCTACGAGCATCAGACGATTTTTCAAAGATGCCTCAACGGCCCGCAACTTTTCGTCGTCGCAAATGGTCTGAAACACAAAAATTAAAATTTTTCTTAAAGTTTGAACTAAAAGCAAGGGAAGTACGTACGGGTTTTCAAAAATATTCAATTTTGAAAGATTGGCGTACGGTTTTCCAAAAAAAAATTTTTTGGTAAAAAAAATCGTACAAAATCAGCCGTAAAAATGAAAATTTTCAATTTATCAACAAAATCCCTAGAAAATGATGTTGTGAAGCTTGCACCAAAATTTCAAATTGATCGGATACAAATTGGCTGAATAATCGTGCGGGCCGTATCAAAAAATGTGGTTTCGAGAAAAACGCATTTAAAGTTTGAAAACAAAGGGCGGCTCTTTCACGTTTCTCGTTTTCGCTTTGTGGATTTATTGCCTTTTTTGTGGCAAATGTTGGTTTTTTCCCTTTCATACTGAATGGTAATTTACTAATGAGAAAAGTCGCTAACGGATACCTGTGGTAGGTATAAGGACTTTGGAGCAGAGCGTGCCGTACGCGCGCCGCATAGGCCCCGACCGCACGGTGGGGCGTCCAACGTTTATGCTCATAACTCGGAAAAAAAATTTTATTTTTGAAAATAACTTAAGACGTTATTCTAGACATGTTTCCCTGCCATTTTAGCAAAAACAAACAAATACATTTTTTTGAAATTTCTACATAGGTGTTATCCCTTAACAAGAAAATACAAAGGGGTTTGTAAATAAATAAGTATGGACTGTTTCGCATTTAGTGCATTCGTTACATCGAATGATTTGAGGAAATTAATACTAGCGAATGCATACACAGATTTACCAAAATCCTTAACAACAATCAAAAAAAGGTTGTTGGCTATGCAAGTAGGATAAAGAAAGTAATAAAAAATAAGATATAACAGGCTAGTATCTCAGGTGAACGGTTCAGTTTGATGTTTGATGAATGGACCTTGACTGCAAATAGGCGCTATATAAATATAAACATCTACTTAGTAAATTCTTACAGGAGCTTGGTAGGAGTAAGAATATCAATGACAGCTGGAAACTACCTAGATATGAGTTTAATGTTTCTCTAGGAAAAAACATTGTTACCATCGTAACTGATGGGTCAAACGAAATGCGAAAAGAAGGCAGACTAGTTGGTACAGAGCAACATATTTGTTTGGCGCATAGCATCCACTTGGCAGTTTGCGATGTTCGCTATAATATGAGGTCCATTCCAGATTAAAGTGATTTCCCGATAGTCTGAACGACGACCACGAAGATTTGGATGGTCCTAAATCAGCTAACTACGTTGAAACCGGTCGCCTGCAAAACACGCTAGATCAGACGAAGGACATCAGCGCATGCATAAAGAAAGATTGTTAGGTAGTTTTATATTTTAAAAAAGCTCCAACGAAAAATAATAACGATCTTTAAATTTATGTCGGATCCGAGCAAGGCATTTAACTGTCTGCTTTAAATGGACTGTAAAACAAGATGAAATAGTCTCTTGACAATGCTCGAATAGTTTCCCATTTTGAAAAATAGTATACATTAATAGGCCTGCAATATTCAAAGCAATTAGAAGCAACAGAGTTTGATTCGATTCAGAAAATTATTGAAGTTTTACTCCCTGTAAAATTGGCTGTGACGGCCTTTAGTCGCAGACTTGCAAATTTATGCACTGCTAATACTTCATCAAGATTTGTATTTAGGCTGTTAGGAGAAAAACGGTCTATTCTTCTGAATGCTATGAAAATTGCAATATTGGACCGAATAAAAGAGCGTCCGTGTACCGAGCTATCTGGTATGCTAAGCTATCTCCAGAATCCACATTGCACCAGCAAAAATTTACCAAGTGAAATAAAATCTCTATTTTTGAAACCAAGCAACGCAAATATTTAAAAAAAAATACTTCAATGATCTAGATGCTGAACCCTATGCTTGGTAGCCAAAGAAATGAAGAGAACCCAGTAGATACCCATATTGAATCAGAACAAGGTAGTCGTCAATTAACGTTACAAGAAGAGCTGCAAAAGTATGAAAATAATCAATCATGAAATGCCGCAAGAAACTAATCTAATTAAAACCATTACAAAAGAAATGAATCTTTTCGAAAGTGGTGGCACTTGCATAGTTTGGAGCAGGCGTACCAATATTTCTCTACCGTTTCCGCAGTGTCCAACATCGGGAATAAATTTAGAAGCAGGCTTGGAGACGATACTTTAGATGCTTTGCTATTGCTTCAATGTTACTTCCGAAAAACCCAATGAACTTTGGCCGAATTTTTTATATGTTACTTTATTATGTATCTCAATTCTATGAGTTGTATTTTGTTGTTGTAGTTTTTGGTCGTGATTTTTTGTTTTAATTTGTAATAGATGTAATTTTTAATATCTGTCTTCATACTGTCAACGTTTTGGATAATTAAAATTATTGTTTTTATTTGCATCAATAATATAAAAAAGTAATAATGCAATTTTTTATACAGTTTTGAGCTTACTTATTGTTGTAGTTTTGAAATGATGGCAAATAATATAATCTGTTTGCTAGAAACTTGACTTATTTTGTTGTGTTGTATTATGAATTTCAAATCCCGGGATCCCGGGATTTGATATTTTTTAATCCCGTAATCCCGGGATTGAAAATATGGTTCGGGACTGGAATCCCTAGACATAATATCCTTTTCTCCTCGAACGAAAAAAAAATCCTTTTGACATATTGGTGCTCTTTGTGCATCGTTTCAATGATATTATACTGCAGTGAAAATTCATTAGCACAACTGTAACATGTTTTACTCCACTTACAGCAAATGCGTCCAAGATAAAGCGCCTTCCTCAGATCTAAACTAGTCGTAATCGATGTTTGATAACATCAGCTCCAACTGTTTTTCATCATTTTTCTTTTCCTGAATAAGCCGAAAATTTGAATAGACTCTCGCTTGTATGTTTCGAACCGAAAATCATTATTGTAATGCAAAACAAAGCTAATAATAGTGTAAAAAGGCGAAGGCAAACGATACGCAGCAAAGGTCTGCTGTTGCTTTGAAGTACCTAATTTTCAATTCCTCAAGTAGTCCTCTTTAGTTGAACAAAACACACGGGATCTCGCTGTTCCATCCACTTCTTGAGTTACGATAACGATGATGATGACGACGACCATCATGATGATGATGGTTGGTCTAAACTGTGCCTGGCCCTTTTTCGTTACAGCCACTCCTGACGATGATGATGACGACGACGACGGGATCGAAAAACGAGGCACATTTTGACATAGGCCTGACACGAGAAGACTAATAAAGTAATATCGCATAATTCATGATATTTTTTCAGAGATTTTTCGTTTGCCCGGATTTTTTTTTAACAACATAGCATCGTTCTTCAGTCGATTCTGTTCTGCTGCAAGATGTTGACAAGTGTTTCGAAAATCACAATAGGCATATTGGTCTTGGCAGGCGGGAGAATAAGAATGGAATAATAGGGAAATAAAATGGAAGAAATATTTTTGTTTGAAATCTGAAGAATATTTAAAGTGTTTACTTCCGAACATTCTTGAGAGTACAGCTCGAACCATTAATCATAATGTGGTTTGTTTGAATAAAAACTCCCGAAACCATTTGTTTGTGTAGACTTGGGGCAAACAGTTTTTAATGAGGATCGTGTTGATTTTTTAAGAGAGTTTAATTGAAAAAATCATTAATCATTGTGAAGGTTCTGTTCTTTTACACAACCTTTCACATCAAGGCACGCGTGATCAATTTCTTGAGCTACCGAAGATGTCAGATTTTTTTTTAACTTTTCCGGTTGAAAGTGAATGTGGACTGCAAATTGATTTTCGATTGATAAATGAACATGTGCGATGATTTGGAAGTGAAGATTAATAGTAAACGTCTAGTATTGAAGTAAATTGCCAAATACTAGCATATCGATTATCCTAGTCCTGATTACAAACTAATTCAAAATCCAATTCAGCTCATCCTTTGCACGTACATCGTTCAAAATAATCCAATCTTTCACACCTACCGAAGATAAACTCAATTAAGTCCCGGATCCAATCATCTTCATGGGAACTGATCCGCATAAACCGCCGCCACAACAAACGTTTTGCACTTGCCCCGGAAAATTTAACACATTGCCGAAATAGCACCGGCAGCAGACACGTTCTAATTTGAAAATTCGATGCAATCACTTGAGGCCTTTGCCAAATTACTGTAATCGTCTTGCACGAACATTCCAATTATCTCGAGCAGTCTCGAGAGTTGGCGGTACGGCCGCTTCTGCAGCCGCAAACCGCTTTCAGCCTCAAGTGCATTTCATCGGGATTGCATATGTAGAAATGCAGTTGTAGCGCTATGTCCGTTCCGGTGTATGACATGGGCTGGTCTTCGTCGAGGACAACGAGAAAAGTTAGCTCCCCTTTGGATGCCGAAAGACAGACACTCAGACAGACAACAGCTAACAACCGACAAAAGTCATAGAACGGATAAATTTCGCAACTGGACGAAATTAGAGGCTAAGACTTAAGCTGAAGATGAATGGATATACATATAGAGGGAACGTGCAAGAAAACAACAGCAAACGTCTGCGTTTTGGTCGATAAAATAATCTGAAGTTGTTCATCCGAAACGTGTTACTAATTAGCTAAATTGGTACTTGTGATGACCCGCAAACAATCATTGGGTGTCTGAGATAATTTTGTTCTTTTTAGTTGCATGAGCATGGAGACAAATATTTGTGAATACAAAATAGGGTCGAGCAGTTTTCGGCATATGCGATCTTGGGATCGTGATCTGATATTTGATTAAAAGAGTTCAGTTACTATTCCTCACGATTCCGTCATCCGATTGAGCTTAGATTGTCAGGATAAACTGATGTTTCAACAAGATTCTTCCCTTTTGCACCGGCGGTGATTCCAGTGACTTCAGGTAAATTTTTAATTCTATTTTGTAAAAACGATAAGGGTACCGACATTTCTTATTATTTATAGGGTCTGAGCCGTTGGCAGAAGAGGGCTCCAAATGAAAAGATAGAAGCAAAAGCTAGAACTCTACTGAAGCTGGCCCTCCAGATACAAACACATTATTCGCGCAAGTAGGGAGGAAAACGCACACCACAATTGCGTTTTTCCCTCATCGTTGGAATAGGTGTGTCGAACAAGGATGGACAAATAACCGGTGATCAGTATGCTAATCAAACTGTGGAGAGATAGTGGAGTCGAGGGCAGTTTACAATTTCTTGCAAGCGAGATATGTTGACGTTTACCCCCCAGCCTCCTTTTTTTAATGGGTGTCGAAAAACTTGCGTAAGGTTTCCTGCGAAAGATGCTGGATTTTATGAGATTTTTACTCACTATAAAGCCTCACCCGCTGACCAGAGGAGTCCGAGCTGCAACAGCTTTCGCGTTACTTCGACTCGGCTTTGCCATAAACATATGTGTGCCATTGCATATGCTGAAACACATATCCAAGCGTCTTCTGACTGAAAAACTGCCTCCACAATCTTCTCCAGAGTCACTGGGCCGATTGCGGGCAAGAGCGCTTCTCGATCTCCTCTGAAGCGGAGGTACTTGAAAAAAATTGTGCAATGCATCATTAATCACTTTAATGCCGTATTTACAGTATTCCGTCCTGTCTTTACCCATTCTATGAATGTTTTACATAAAGTAGCCATGACCTGATAGAAATTGGCTCTGCTACAAATTTATTTCACCATTATCATGGCGAAGCCAAGGTTTTATGACGCCGATCAGCCTAGTCGTCCATGCTCCCACTGTGGTCGTAGCAAACCCAAAGATCACGCCCAACCCAAAGATTTGCACTCGTGCTTGAGTGGTTGCTACATCTCTTCCTATTTCTGAGTTATTCAGAAAGATCTCCCTACGCTCGTTTGCCAATAAGTCGGCTGAAATTACTCCTACATGACCTAAACCCGATACCATACATTAGCTACTTGGAATTCCTAGCGCTTTTTTGTCTTGGACGCTCGCCATCTTAGTTCGATACTTTTCAATTTTGAGGCGGTGGCCCAAATTCTCATAACATACATCAGCATTGAATGTGCCACCGTCATAAGCAGCTTGTTTACTGGACTTTCGCCATGAGTCTGTTCAGCGAGATTGCAGTTCCAATTGTTCTATTGCATGATTTTCGGCTGTACATCCCATAAGTCAGCTTGAAGTCAAGAGTTACTCCGAGATCCTTCGCAGATTTTCGGTCCCGACTACTTGGAAGGCAACATATCCTTCATTTCACCAGCATTACAATCCCAGTTTTTGTAATCACCAGATGAAGACCATGGTTCACCATTTATCCTTCAACTTTTCTCATTACTTGATTTGATTTAAGCTGAACAAGGTGGGGATTTCTGGAGGTAATGATAGGTACTACATTATAATCTTCTAGCATTTAGCAAGGTGCAATTAACCGGCGCATGCAACATTCTACAAGACTGACCCGATAATGGACTCTTGTGCTGCTTTGCAGTAATAAGTTTTCGTACATTTCCCTGTTTCGTCTAATATATAAAGCAACGGTTTTCACATAGCCTCGAACCATACTATTTGATAGTCCTCTACCCGAAAAATTCCACTCAGAGGCTTCTAAAATATATGCCCATCTTGATGAATCAAAAGATTCAGCGTGATGGAAAGACGCCCACCAACAAACACGTAGCACTCAATTGTAGTGGCGATGATTCTCCACCATAGCTTTCAGCACTGCCGGAAGAATATTGTCGGGGCCAGCGACCTTTCGGTTTTCCAATTCGATAACTGCAATACGAAGTTCATCTAGAATGAGCAAAGGAATATCTTCCTGACGGACCATGAAAGCGTTTTCTAGTCTCGTGTGATGCGTTGAGAATAACCAGTTCAACTCGAATCAAACATATAGGCTGTGGTTCACATTTCAACTATTCATTGAAACGAGCTGTGAGGAGATAGTGAACTCGGGGCCAGTTTAAAACTTCTAGTAAGCATGATATGTTGACGATTGCCTCCAAGTCTCCTGCTCCAATCAAACATATAAGGAGTGTCTCCCATGTATCGTTCCCCGATTGGATGCTAGCCAAGTGCCCAGATCTATCATTTTCACATCAATGACATAATATGATCATAATATGGTATATATATATAAATCGCAGGACGAAACCCACCAATGGTGAAGCTTATTTTGATCAGGAGATGAAATTTGACTTGATAAGCGTTTCGGTGCTAAGAGAAAGATTATGCTTAGCATTATGCTTAGCTATTTCTTGTATGCGGTCAAATTTAATCGAATCAAGAAGATGTAACGCATCTTCTCTTGCAACTTTCAGAGGATATATTTGCGAATTGAAACACAAAAATCCAGTATGACTTAAAGTATAGAGTTAGCTTCCCCTCCAAAAAGTATAAAAGTAGGTTCACTTTGAGACTTAAGCACGCAATTTCGATCAGCTGATCAATTGGAGATCAAATTGATCACGAATTTATCTGATCTATCATATCATTTGTCTCAGCTTTTGGCGTTCCAAATCGACCTGATTATCGATCAATCGAGTCACAATCGGATGCTAGTGTGAACTCAGTCCCGGCTGAATTTATATCAGTGCATGCTCAATTAGATTCATGAGAGCAAAAGTTCGTTTAAAAAGACTATAATTCGGAGTTCGTTCTCAAATAGTGGAAATTTTCACAAAAGGAGAATGTGGGAATCACTCGGGGTCAAAAAAATGTTCATATAAGTTTCTTTAACTTTTTCAAAAACTTTCAGCTTAAATCAATCGACCAAATAAATCACTTTGGCCAGTGCGAACGACTCATCTGATTTCGATCACCAATGTACTTGTACATTACCCGTGGGTTCCAGGCAACTTGCTTGATGCCATAACACTTCGACCTTTTTCAACGTTTGTTTTGGTCACCCCGCAGTAGCGGGATAGTGGTTGGCTGAAGCACACGGTTTTCGTTTCAGCTTTTGGGTCACTTTGATTCTTTACTCCCTCTTCCAATACAGACGATGATAAAACTGGTTCAGTATGAGATATTGGAACTTTTGGTGGGATGCAATGATAATACAAAACATAATTGTTGCGACAGTAACAAATGCAACATTAGAGGAAACTTACTTTTTTATTTACAACTATGATAATCACCCGTATTGTGAGTGTCGAGTCGATCGCTAGTCGATAATCGACGAAGTTGTCGAATCGATGGCGTTTTGGTATTGCGAGAGTCGATCGAAACGACTTATAAGTACTGCCATATCGAAATCGAGGAAAATGCTTGAATTGAGTGCTATTGTGAACGAAATTACCAATTTGAACAACTTTAGCATCCGCGAACTGTTAAGTGAAACGTTTTTAAAAACAATCTATTATTTTTTTTGGAAAGTTTGTGAAATGAATTGTTTTGATTTATTTTTTGACGCCAAATAATGCAATCTTTGCGATTGAACGTAGTATAGCGATGCAAAAAATAGTAACAGTTAATTTTTATATTTTCAATAAACTGTAAATAAACATTTGCATTTTTACTAAACGCTAAGAAAACATTTTAGTTTTTACTAAAGAATAAATTAACGTTTTCATGTATTTAGTAACAAATCTGTAGATAATTTTAAATGTTGTAGCTGCAGCTCATACATTTCTTTTTTTTAATTTCAATTTTTGCGCACGATGTATTTTTTTATCTATCGCATCTTCTTCATAAATTTGCAGGGTTTTTTGCTTTATTTTTATGGACTTTTCTCACAATTTTAACTTGTGTTTTTTGAGACAGTACATTTTTTTGGTTAAATGCAGAGTTTCTGCGACATTTTTATATATGTTTTCCTGTAGCTCAATTTGCTTTTCTAGTAGTCGGAGTCTACTTTCCTGTTGGTCGACGTTGGAAGATCTACTTTCTCGAGGTGTTCTTCCCATTGAAGAAGTTGCATCTATGGTAGCTGGTGGTACAGCGCTTACAACTGAGGTTGCCTGATTACTTGTGGAACAAGGTAAAATCGACAATGCAAGCTCCACACTCGTATCGCGCGGTGTTCCGAATTCAAAGCCAGTGGGATTAAGCGCAACATTTGAATTCAGTAAATTAACTACTCACTCTTCAAGAGGAGAGAAATAAACCTGCTTGTTCGGTCCACCACCAGTTTTGTGTTATCCACTATTGTTTCGTATGATCTTTTTGTAAATTTTAAACTTGAAATCGATCCACACCTGAGGAGGTCATACGAGCTTAAGAATTTTGATATCTTAGTAACAAACCTTCTGCCAGCCACTTATATCTTTTACTAGTAGACCCATGCTATTTAGCTCTTCTGCAAAACTATTCCATCCATCCTTCACTTCGCCATTTTACCAACCAGCTTTAACGAATCCTCTTGCGAGCTCTTCGTTATTCTCAAGTAGAGATACCAAACGTTCAAATTGTTTGGCGTTTGTTATTTTCACCCTATAATAATTATTTTATAAGCGACTGAATATTCCAAGAAAATAAGTTACATTTTGCATATATCCAACTACCTGTCGATGTAAGGTCGCAAAACAAATTGCAATCGACTAAACTGTCGATATTATCGACATCGACTCGACACTCATAATATGGGTTTGTCTTATACTCTAAAAACTTGGAATTCACCCCAGCTTCGTCATAACTAGCGTTATTATTATTGATATATCTCTTTGTTTACTTGAGAGAGTTCGATCAATAACTGAATGGTGTGCATCGGATCAGATCTCACTCTTTGATTATTCCCACTTGGTATTTTCTTTAGCAACAGTTTCAACACCCGTGAAGGTTGGAAGAAACCCAAGAAAAACTGACTGAACTAAATTCAATCGACTTTTTGGAAACAAAGCGTGTCCTAGCGGTAGGGTAAAGTGGCCGAAGTCAATAGAATCTATGTGAATTGACCCAAATAAGGTAGTTATGAAAGGGCTTGTCTAATCAATGAGGCCAGATTGCAGTAAGACGGTTTTTTTGAGCTAGGAACTGTAGAGGCGTCAAAAATATACCAAAAAACTCATCAATCAAGTTTGTAAATGTACCTCCAGAAGGTGCCAGAGATACTTCAAAGCTATGAAAGATCCTGCGATATGATCAATCAGTTAAGCTAGTATCTCTAAATTGCCATCATGGTCGGTTCGCCAGCTCCAAAAAGGAGTTTCTACAGACTTTATTTGGCAATTACTTCTGACACTCCGCTGATTGAAACGCAGAAGGTATCTTACTAAATTTATTATGGGAGTAGGAAATGCTGATAAACAGCTAGATCTGTAGTCACCAGCATAAAACTTAAGGATGCAATCATGTCTTTTGGTAATTTTAAATCACTGGGTCTGGGCTATATATGTCCAGCAATGATATCTAAAGGTAATCTTTCGGCCATGCATAGTTTACGGTATATTCCGTTACCATACAGCGCAGAAGCAACCAGGAGCTGTTTGCAAGATGAATTACATCGAGATCTTTTTCACGGCCGACTCAAAGACAAAGTGCTCTTCCGGCGTCTTCCTATTTTCAGTGAGTTGGCTTACTCTCTCCGAGAGCATTTCAAACATAAATACTCACCATCTTGAGAGGTGCTTGCTGGGCAATTTGTGAAAATAAGGGAGGAAAGCTAAGCGAAAGGTGGCATTGTATTGAGAAGGGACCAGCTAATAATAGCTTCGTACTTCTAAGTAGCACAGTTCAATTGACAGTAGCTTTGACTTTTATTTCAGAATGTTTCATAATTTAGCATAATTATTTTGTGATTATTCTCAAGTTAGAGCTTTTATTATTGCTGACATAATTTATACGTGGATTGGGTAACGAAACCCAATGGTACAATGAATTTCAATGTTAGATAAAAAAAAACCTTTTTTTGAAGCTCTCAACTCTGTGAGTTTTTTCCAATTGGACCAATTTAAAAATTTTCACTAATGCCGGGTTTCCACCAAAGAGACAAAACAAAAAACACGGACAAAACATGTTTTTCTGAACAAAAACACGAATGTTTTGTAAAAACTGAACAGTTTCGCGAGCATTTTTGTCTCTGAAAACTGTTTTAGTAAACAAAACACCTTTTTTGTCCGTGTTTCTTGTTTTGTCTCTTTGGTGGAAACCCGGCATAAGCATTCTCAGCAGTTTCAATTGAAAAAAAAACAAACAATTGATTGATATTTCATTTTTCTCTTAGTACATTGCGCTCTATTATATTTAAAACATTCAAACTAGTTGGGTGCTTCGTTCAATGTGGGTGCTTTTTTAACTATACGATTTTATATATTTTTAAAGTATACCAATAAAATTATTGATCTGTTTCAATGGAAAGTATTAGGTTGCTGGAGATGAAATGGCCGATTTAGTAATAAATTTTTAAACAGCTGTAACTTTTTATAAAGACAATTTATTTACTCAAAGTAGGTACCGATAGATGCAACACACTTTTCCCAACGAGATACAAGTACATTTATTCCAGTTTTGTAGAAGTCCGACTTTCTGGTTCGAAGAAACTCCTCGAAGGCGTTTTTGACAGCAGCATCATTATTAAATCATTTTCCTGTCAAAAAGTGATCCAAATGTTTAAAGAAATGGTAACCTGTTGGTGAGAGGTCTGGTGCTTATGGAGGGTGAGGAAAAGTCTCATAGCACAACTCGTTTAATTTTTGGACCGTTGTTCTCGATACATGAGGTCGTGCGTTATCGTGAAGCAGTATCACTCCATCCCTGTTGATATGCCTAGGTCGTTGGGCTATCAATTTCTGATGCATTTTATCCAGTTGAGCACATTATTTCTCAGCATTGATGTTTTCGCCAGGTTGCAGGAACAAATAGTGGATAACTCTAGCTACAGACCACCAAACAGTTACCATTATTTTCTTTGGATGAAAGCTTGGTTTCGGCATGTGTCTTGGCGCTTAATCGGCATCTAGCCGTTGGGCTGATTGGCGACAATTATCGTATAAAATCCACTTTTCACCGCAGGTCACAATTTGGTGCAAGGACGGTTCCTTTTTGTTGCGGGAGAGAAGAGAACTTGAAATCCCCATTCGACACGTCATGTTTTGCTCGGTAAGATCATGCGGAACCCATTTGTCAAGCTTTTTCTCTTTTCAAAGTTGTTGCAAGTGGTGGCAAACTGTCGAATTATGAACGCCTAATTTTCCGGCAAGGTCCCTTGTGATTTGACGGGGGTCAGACTCCACTTATGCACGCAACTCGTCGTTATCAATTGATGGTCCTGGGTGTCCACGTGGCTCACTTCCAAGGTCCATATCTCCGGATCGAAATTTTTCGAACCACCACCGAGTGTTTCGTCCGCTAACTGTATCAGGCCCAAATGCGCTGTTGGTATTCCTCGTTGCTTCCGTTGCGTTTTGCTCTAATTTAAATTCGTATAGTAAAAGTAGCTGTTTTCGACTCACTTCCCTGTTCACTTTATCTTTTTGTTTTTAAACCAAGGTAGCAGTATTTATACTTCAATATGTCATATCATTTGTTCCGCCTTGTGCCAACATAATACACTGAAATTGCAGCCAACTTTATGTCATTGCTAAATCTGCCATTTCATCTGCAGCAACCTAATATAATGCGCAAAATTGAAATGAAGATTAAGATTGAGAAAGTCAATTTAAGTATCGGCAAAGCACAAGATAAACTATCATTTGGATCTCTAAGCCTCGATTTTCTTAGACTTAATACAAACATGAAAGGGATCGTTAGAAATGAAGCTAACTTGAAGTAACTCTCTCAAATTGCTTTGAAATTATATTCGTGTTCAATTAGGTAACAACAATAATGACGTTAATCCGCCAAATTTCATAGAGATATAATCCTCTTAGCCTAAATATTGCGCAAATCGCTTACGGATTCAACAGCCAAATGTGTTTGCGTGAAAATCGAATTTCGCCGTTGCGAATGCCACGAGAACATGAAATGAATATTCCAAATAGTTCCAGACCACATCAAACTCTTTCCCGACAGATCATCAGTAAAAAATTGTTGAATGATGTATGCAAATAGCGTAATCAAGGCCTTTAGTGCAACTTAACAAAGTGAATATCTCTCAATTCGTCTGCTGTATCTATTTACTGGTTACAGATACTTCTACATGCATGTTAAGCGAGGAAACCTTCATCGCACCTCACGTCGATGGAAAACATGATTAACTCGCCCCGTAACTATGCCGCGGCTCCAACGCTGAAGCTGCTGTTATAATAACACGAATAATGAAAATATTGCTTCGAAATGAGATAATCAGCTCGGATCGGACAATAACAATTGTTGTTGAGAGATCAAGTCTTTCGGGCACACGTTTCAATCTGGCCTGGGCCGGGGTGGGACTGGTACTTGGCTTGCTGTAGTAGTACTTTACGCAGACAAGACACACCGATAGATACGAAAACGATGGCCGCACCTCACAAGTCCCGTGCTGTTCGCGGCTTATTAAGATCTAAGAAAGCCACCAAAGATGTAATCAATCGCATACGACCCAGACTTGGATACATGCCGTAAACATTTGATTGACTCCTATTAAAATGACTAGGCAGAATGAGTCTGTTGTTGTAGAAAGGTACATAGATTCACAGATACTGGGACACGTAATGAACTGCAACTCAATGATGTTTTTCAAACGATCGATGGATGATAGTTTTGGTAAAGAGTTATTTGGTATGTTGATGGGGCAGTGGTCGGTGACGTGTTAAAAAAATAAAAGAAGAAAATTCAAGAGAACCTGTAATTCGCTTATGAGTGATGAACTTAAAAAAGCCTGGTGATTGTAGCATATGATATGTGAATATCTTCAAATTGAAAAAAGACCACAGCATTTCTCAAAAGAAATTCGCTGTGATTAAGTGCTCTGTTGTTAACAAGCCTCGTGTGTCCAAAGCTAATCTCTAATTCATTTAGGTACATAAAAACATCTTCTACAACATTTTCGATGTATTTTGCTGTATATACTATTCCCTCAGAAAAAAACCAACCCAGACCAGATCAGCTAGTTACGAGCCACTGATCTAGAAAATATTCGCCCAGAACAAAAAATATTCAATTTTTTTATTGATATTCACTTTACTCGTACACAACCATACCATAAACAACTGTTGAGGTGGTTCTTTTGTAAGTTTCAAATACATAGCTCGAAACGTGTGAGCCTGCTGGACCATATCCAGTTCGGTTTCGTTGACAGATCTGCCAGTCATTAAGATTTGCGGGATTAAAATAAACGGAAAAGAAATCTCTTTTGCAAATATCAACCTGCTGACCTTCGGATCAGCACACAAGCATGGCAGGTTAGTTGATCCGTATGTGGTGCAGAAATTGTAAGATTGCTGAGATCATACCAACTGTCTGTCCTGATTTTCTTCGCACAACGTGACTGGAGCAGTCTGGTATGAATGGTTCGTTTGGTTCTAGGACAGTCTAGCCGACAAAAAAGGCAATTAGTGTCGGTAAAATTGTTGGGATCCAGTGAGATAGATATAGTATGCTATTTATAGTCTTTTCTTACCTTTTTTATTCAAAATTATTTGTGTGCATGAGAAATGGTATGTAAAGATGATCTTGTACAAGTTGATACGAGTCAAGGAGTTTGAATATTAGGAGTTTGAAAAATATTTGCGTCTGCTCATGCAACATTTTAAGCACGTGTTTGAGAGTGATCTGAATGAAAACTGATACCTATTGAGATTTTCGCATGGAATTTATTCGATTTGGGTTCGATGACTTGCCCAATGTGTGAACAAAGAGAATATTGAGAGTTCCGATGACGTATTCTTCGAGATTTTGCAAATAATTTCGAAACATAGAAAAGTCAAATAGAAGCGTCTAGTGATATTGTATTTCAATTGAAGAAAAAATTGTAATTCATGGACGTTTGGTCACACAAACCATTTGAAATACAAATTAAATCTGAAGTCAGTTGTTTTGTGATAGCTTATGGACAAGCATCTGAAAAAATAATGAGCTTTAGTATGCTTTGTAAATTTTTGCTTTCTCAAATCTGAAATGATAAGTTATTCAAAGTTTAAATACTGAAAACTTCGAGTAAAAAATACTTAACTGTATAAATGACTATAATTGATTTTAAAAATCAAACAAAAAGTATAGGAAATACTGTAAATATATTACCCTTAACGATGTATCTATAATAAAATAAATCATTTGGCGTAAAATATGTAGGTTTCGGAACAGTTAAGTTAGTTATGAAAGGGCTTGTTTAATCAATGAGGCCAGATTGCAGTAAGACGGTTCTTTGAGCCAGGAACTGTAAAGGCTCCGAAAATATACCAAAAAACTCCTAAATGAAATTTGTAAATGTAATTCCGAAAGGTGCAAGAGAGACCTCGAAACTTTGGTTAGTCAGTTATGTGTCCGTGATGGTCGGCTACATAATTCCAAAAACGAGTCTCCACAGACTCTACTTGATAAATCGCTCTACCTGATAAATCGCTCACAGAAACAGGGAAGGTATCTTACTAAACCTTTTACGGCTTTAGAAAATGCTGGTACACAACTAGATATGTGGTCACCAAGATGAAAGTCAAAGATGCAATCATGTTCTTTGAGAATTTCAAGTCACTGGGCCTGAGTTTTACACATCCGGCTATGATAAGGAGGTGAATGATCAAATGGAGTTGGTCCTAAAGGAAATCTTTCAGTCGTTTCTAGTTTAGAGTATGTTTCGTCACCTTACAGTGCAGAAGTACTTGGGACCAAGCAGGTGTTTGCAGGATTAATTACTCCGAAATTTTTTTCGTGGACGAATCAAAGACAAACATCAAAGCTGGGCTGGCGTCTTTCTTTTTTGCACTAAATGAAAAGATGGGTTTCTGCGAGGCAATCGATAAATACTAAACAATTGTTTTTCTCTGTATACATGTGAGAAAATTGGTTTTGATTGAGTACGAGCCTGGGGCTTTATTTGATATGCGGAATCATGGAATATTTCTGATGGTGCGAGGAGATATGTAAGGGATATTTGAGTTAGAAAAAAATTTCAAATCTGCAATTATAAGTTATTCAAAGTTTAAATACTGAAAACTTCGAGTAAAAAATATTAAACTAAATAAATGACTCTAATTGATTTTCAAAATCAAACAAAGAGAGTAGCGAATACTGTAAATATGTTACCCTTATCAATGTATCTATAATAAAATAAATCTTGATCAGATGTTACTTTGTACGTTCAATGATAAAATTTCACACATTTGTAAAAGCATTCAAGTACATTGATCAAGTGTATTCCATTCTAGAATCGATGAAGAACAAGGGAACATGCAGATTTGTGCCCAGATTCAGCTCTGCTATGAAATATGCCGGCTACCAGTAGCTGCATGTACTCTTTAAGTTTCTGAATCGAATTCAAACAGTATCCGCTCTAACGATATTTCAAAACTATTCATTAAGGGTGAAATCTGGTCAGTAGAAACGAGGGACAAAAAAATGTGTAAATTAATTTCTGGCTGACAATATTTTGAATTTCAAAGAAAACACATATATTTGTATGACTTCCAGATGCATTGCAATTTGAAAATGAACAATATACTAAAGTAGCGAAATCCGGTTTGCCCAAAAATTGAGAATGTAGACTTTAAATGAAACAGGATACTGACTAATCCAGATTATATTTTCCATGAAGGATTTAAGAAGAAACCATTTTACATACATATCACGCGTCGATAAATAGGCTTATATAAAAGAAAAGTGACGCGAAATTAGGCAAAACAGACAGTCATCTCCATTACAAACGTGAAAATCCCTTCCCTGCTAAAGATTAAGCCAACTGGCCGTCTATCCGAGAGTCTTATCCAAAGACGCACATAGGCCTATTAGAGACTCGGATATACCCTGCCATAGCCACTATATTCTGGAAACCATTTTGTTATTTTAATAAACTGTACAGTATCATTTAAGTCAATAAAGGATAAACCAGTCAAACTAGAGGTAAAAGGCAGCCGAGTGAGACCATTCTTTTTACTACCAGAGGTACCCAAAGGCAACTTTACATCTCGCTGTCGACCAAGTACGTTAACTCCTAGCCACATGCAAAGTTCAAGTTGACTGGGTGATTTTTAGGCTTCAGCTTTACTCAAAAAGGTATTTTAAATGCTTTGAATTTGGACATATAACGAACAACTGTATAAGTTCAAAGGAACGATCAAAGCAGTCGAGCAGAGGGTCATGCTTGGTTAGCAAGCACTACACCTATATTGACCACGAAGCTATAATTGCGTCGAAAAACTGCACTTATAGTATGAACACCAGAGTGAAAGCATGATCGGTTTGTCGTCAAAAATTTTCCTTGAAGAAACATTTCTGGAAAAGCTACCACCTGATTTGAAACTGGCTGGAACTACTTCGAAGAAGGCGGCTCGAACCTTCAATAAGATTCGGTAGGCATGTGACGCTTCCATAACACGGCGTTCTGTTTGTCAACACCAAAAGGGGCGAGTTATTGATTGCAAACGGAAATTCAGGAGATCCGAACAAATGTTACAAAGCCAGCCTGCGTTAAAGGAATAGACCGGAGTTCAAGGATCTGCACAATCAATCAAAAGCCCAACAGAAAGAGGATACACTTTTGTAATGAGTCCGATTCTGATCCGTGCAGTGGTCCGTTCAAAGGTTTTATGTTCCGAATCAAGAGAAAAATTTCCACTCCAAACACGTGCGCACAGATGCTGCAGCAAATATTTACAACGCTCTTTCTACAACACCAAGACGAACGCATGCCGTTATATAAGTAAGCCTCACAAACGTAGCTGCAGTAAGCAGAGGACAAAATACATACAAAACAAGTGGCAATAAAAGGCTGGCCTGGATGCAATTCCAAGCTTGCAATCGAGGAATTGCAACGGCTTTTATCAATGTGTTTGCAAAGTATCTTAAAAAAAAGCATTTTTCCCAAGGGAACTATGTTCTAATATCCGAATGCGATGGAGAAAAGTTTCGAGCGGATCATATACTAGCGGTTAGTGCTCAAAATTGAAAGTAAGAGTGGAGTGCGTGTGTGGATGAGAAGTGTCCAACACCTCTTAGTACTCCAGCCAGGAAAAAACTAAGCAAACCAAAAAAAAAAAATACTCCCAACACAGCATTGTTTTCCGGATCTATTAACAAAATCCAAGATCAACGAAAAAGGAAGCTGGGTATTCAACGAGAAATTCCTCTGAAGAGTCAGGTTCTTATAAGCAGGATGCCTATTCGGATCGGAATGCGAGCGCGATGTCGCCAGTATTCTAATTTCTTTCAGCACCTTTGACACCGCAACCAGAGTAGGTGCACCATACTGAACCTGACGACAGAATTCAATCGAACCCTGGACTCTCATTTGATTTTCGAATCAGGTTTCTACGTACGCAATCAGCGCTGCTTGACTGTTGCTGCATACAGCAATACGTTTTCCCCTCCATCCCTCATCAATCACCCAGCAAGTAGCAAGCTCACCTGCCATTCGATGAATTCAGGGAGATACCAGTTAAATATCTAACATCTCTCTTTAAACGGTCCGTGAAAAAGATCTTGGAGTCTTCTCTCTTGCAGCCATTCGGATGTCCCTGTCACTTCTGCTCAAGAAGATTACTGCGTATCTTCTTGCAAAGTCTAAGAGAGGCGTTGGAGAGTTCAAAGGCATAGCAAAACTAGAGAAATACATTGGCACATCATTCTTTGTAGTGTGATTCTTGCAAGCAAATACGATATTTATAATAGCCCCAAAACACGGATTCGGATCAACCTTATAATTGTCAAGTAGATCCACATAACTGCGTGTGGCGTCAGATGCCACATGTAGCTGATGAGCTTCAAGGAATTACGAAGAAACGAGCTATGACCTGACTCAATTCTTAAGCAGACATGGTCGGTACAATAAATACCAGTACCATTTTGGACTCCTTATCTTGCCGGACTGTCCATTACTTTATGATTACATGATGTTCAGCTGAATGAAGTATGCAAAAAAAGCCTAGAAATGGCATTAAGCACAAGGTTTTGTAAGGGGTAACTACTTAATTTACTTCGCCTTTTACACGAGATGAGAACACTTGGATTATATTCAACAACTAACTTCATTTACTATAAAGAATAAGTGACTAGTGTGTACGTTGTGAGCGTGCCAACGGCACACCCGTGTTGGTTGGCTGCTTGAGATGAAGTGACGTTTCTGCGTGGCTGCTGGTACCATTACTTTCATAGCAGGCGACCTTGTAGTTCCTATAGACTGGAGTGAACAATAGCCTAGAATGTATTCCATTGAAGCAGAGCTGAAATATAAACACGGTAATCTGGGCCATGTGCAACGAAAAAGGAAGAAGAACTAGCAAGGATCATAAAAAGCAAGGATCACAAGATGCAAGTAAGCGCTGATCCGCCTTTATTAATAAAACTGTGAAATTATTCCCGCAGGGAGTGCTGAAGAAGAATGAAGTGGTTTTTGACACCTCCGGCAGCAAAATGCCAAGCTTTGTTATTTTGTTGGTCATAAAAATGTCCCAAATATGTCTCAGTATCCATATCAATTACACTCCTGTTTATCTAGACATTTCCCTAATAGATGTTTAGTATTCAGGTAAATTTCTGAATGCCGTAAAAGGACTGGCAAAGGTATTTATAACCTCTTCACTGTCTATATTCAGGATATTTAATGGTTCTTATTTGACTCTTTATGTATTTTTATTTAAATCCAATAGCCAGTCCAGATTTCTTAAACGAAATTTCTTGTTGAGTTTGACTCTCCTAAATGAATGTTGAATTTAAAGCAAATTAGTGACTGCGAAATATTTGTCTGGATTAATATTTGTTTAAATGCTATTAATCAATCAGAATTTATAAGAAATTAACCACTGTTTTTTCATTTTTATTTGCAGCATTCATGTTTTCGAGATATCAGCTTATTATAGATAACTAATCAAATGATGCTCGTGGTATATAATAGATGCTTCCCCCACTCATTTATCTAGAAGATACAAAAACGTGTTGTCCCAAGTTGTTTGTCCCAAAAGCTTTCTGCTTTTATCAACTGCCATAGTAACTGCGGAGTTTCAAGTAATTTGTCAAGCGGGAATTGAATGCATTTTTTTGTACATCATAGTAGCTTTTTAAAAACACTTCTTTGTTGAAATGAAAACTTTTTTTTGAAGTTTCATTGTGGCAGTATCAAGAAAAAAAGTAACATAAGCTCCTTCGGTTCTAATCTATTCTAATAAAGATAATAATTTATCCATATATTTCTAACGTTGAAGTAAAGCATTGTTTGTGCGGGACTTGGAAAATATTATAAGGCCTGCTGAGGATCCACGTGGGCTGTTTTGAAAGTTTTTCGTGTTCAGTTGTGTGGGGCAAAGCAATGGAAAAAAATCCATTATGAAGAACTATCGTTTTTGTTGCATAAATGTGTGTTTGCGGTGGCTATCGCGAAACGAACGCTAGCTCCAGACGGAAATTAAAAGTATTTTGACAAGAAAAGTTTATGAAAAAACGAAAATGTTTTTCGAACAGTAGTTACATAACAACAAAAAGGTGACCAAAGGGAAAAACCAGTGTCAGTATTGCAGTGCTACCACAAACGAACAGAAAAGTGAACAAATTTATACGTATTTTGAAAAACAGTTGGATTTTTCTTGGTATAAATCGTGAACAAAAAGGATTCAAGCTGATCACACCAACACCACTGATCAGTAAGAAACATACATTTACTATGTAACTTGGATTATCAAGAAACAAAAAAAAAGGGTATCGAAAACTAAGAAACAATCGAAACAATTATTAGGGGAACTCTAGACGCTACAGGTGGATAGCAGACTGCGATGACACAGCCCCAAGCGGCTGCTTTGACTACTACTAACAGGATACGCTCAGTTGCAAATCCAACAATGCGGAACTGCGGCGTTTTTAGACCCAAATTGGCAGCTCATTGCGACGATTCCAGTAGCAGCAACATCTTGAAAGCCGAAACTGCCGAGAGACATTGCTTGCAGTATTTGCCAACAAACGCGTCAAACGTTACAAACAAGTCTCATCCTAGTGCACCGGCATCTTTTTCCGGTTCAAAAAATGAAGAATTCACATTCATTCGGCCGCCAGAGTGTCTAGTCTTCACGCCGAATGAGGAAGAGTTCAAGAATCCGTATTCGTACATTAGAAAAATTCGATCAGTAGCTGAGAAGTATGGAATCTGTAAAATAAAACCACCATCGTCGTGGACGCCTCCATTCGCCCTCGACGTGGATAAATTCCACTTTACGCCACGTGTTCAACGTCTCAACGAACTAGAGGCTAAAACGCGCGTCAAATTGAATTTTCTCGATCAAATTGCCAAATTCTGGGAACTACAAGGATCATCTCTGAAAATTCCAATAGTCGAACGTAAAGCTCTTGATTTGTATACTCTGCATCGAATCGTACAGGAAGAAGGTGGCATGGATAAAACAACAAAAGAACGTAAATGGTCAAAAGTCTCGCATAAAATGGAGTATCCGATCAGTAAAGGTGTTGGTACGATTCTCAAAGGACACTACGAACGCATTTTGCATCCTTTCGATTTGTTCACAATGGGAAAAACTATTGCTGTCGTCAAAACTGGCGATGCTACAGATGGAGCGCCTACAAACGTTGTTTTTACGGACACCAAAGCAAAACTGGAAGCAGAGATAGGCCATCAAGATTATAAGCCGCATGATATTGCCTCCAGACAACAAATCACACCACCCAAGGAGACAACAACGAGGCGATCGAAACGTTTCGCCAATAGTTCTTCGGCAACTTGTGGCATTTCGAACTATAAATCAATGCATTCCAAAGATATAACGGCAACAGTTTCTAAATTTGAAAAAAGTCGCTTTGGAAGCTACGGGCCTCGCACCTCTGAAGCAGGACGCTCGCACAGAAAAGAGAAACATATCGACCTAACAGCCAAATACAGCTGCCACATTTGCAATCGTGGCGATAAAGGAGAGGCTATGCTTCTTTGCGATGGTTGTGACGATAGCTATCACTTGTTTTGCTTGATCCCACCATTAAGTGACATTCCAAAGGGAGATTGGCGATGCCCAAAGTGCGTTGTAGAAGAATTGAATAAACCAGTCGAAGCCTTTGGGTTTGAGCAGGCGCAGCGTGAATACACTCTCCAGCAGTTTGGCAAGATGGCCGACCAGTTCAAAGCTGATTATTTTAATATGTCAGCACACATGGTTCCTATGGAGCTGGTCGAACGAGAATTCTGGCGAATTGTTTCGTCCATTGACGAAGATGTCACCGTTGAGTATGGAGCCGATCTACATTCAATGGATCATGGTTCGGGATTTCCAACAAAAAATTCACTGTACTTATTACCTAGCGACCAGAAATACGCTGAATCTGGTTGGAATTTAAATAATCTACCGCTTCTCGAGGAATCAATTTTGGGCTACATCAACGCAGATATCAATGGTATGAAAGTTCCCTGGATGTATGTTGGAATGTGTTTTTCCACGTTTTGCTGGCACAACGAAGACCACTGGAGTTATTCGATAAACTACTTACATTGGGGCGAGTCAAAAACGTGGTATGGTGTCCCTGGGTCAAAAGCAGAGGCACTTGAAGCGACAATGAAGAGAGCTGCTCCAGAGCTATTCCAATCGCAGCCAGACCTACTACATCAGCTCGTTACGATCATGAATCCAAACATTCTGATGAATGCTGGGGTTCCTGTTTACCGTACTGATCAGAATGCGGGAGAGTTTGTGGTGACGTTTCCACGAGCGTATCATGCAGGATTCAACCAAGGGTACAACTTTGCTGAAGCAGTGAACTTCACAACGGCCGATTGGATGAAAATGGGACGAGAGTGCATTAATCACTACTCGACTCTTCGCCGTTTTTGTGTCTTTTCACATGATGAACTGATCTGCAAGATGGCCCTTGAATCGGATAAACTTAATTTGGGTATAGCAACAGAATGCTATCTAGACATGGCCGAGATGGTCGACTCGGAGAAAAAATTAAGGAAGAATCTTCGCGATTGGGGAGTTACCAAAGCCGAACGTGCCGCTTTCGACTTGATTCCGGACGATGAACGTCAGTGCGAGTCATGCAAAACTACTGTATTTCTGTCAGCTGTCACTTGCTTCTGTACAAATCTTCTAGTTTGTCTCCGGCATCATACCGAGCTATGTATTTGTCCCGCAGAAGAACACATTTTGAAATATCGCTACACCCTTGATGAATTGCCGCTGATGCTTAAGATCCTCCGGACCAAAGCCGAGAATTTCGAAACTTGGCTATCGAAAGTGCACCACATACTTAGCCCAAACATACCGACCACAAATACGCTTGAAGAACTATACGAACTAGCTCAGGAAGCTGAAGACAAAAAGTTCCCCAGTTCCATATTATTAGAGCGGCTTAATGCAGCCATCCTTGAAGCTGAAAAGTGTATGACAGTTATTCGGCAGCTCGACATTCGTAAAACTCGTGCGCGCACTAGAAGCACTAATAATGTGGCAAAGTGTGAACTGACGTTGGACGAACTTGACATGTTTGTTCAGGAAATTGATAATCTGTGTTGTATTATTGAAGAAAGGCAAAGCATTCGAGAACTGCAGCTGCATGGAAAGGAATTCATCAAAAACGCCAAGCAACTAATAAACCAACCACTGCAAAAGTCCGATGAGCGAGATTTCCAAAAACTAATCAATAAGGGCTCTACACTATGTATCGACCTACCTGAAATTAAGGCTTTGAGGGATCGTTTGCTGCAACTGGTCTGGTACAATCGCATCCGGAAATTTCGAGACATCCAGAAAAAGATACCTGTTACTGAGATCCATAATCTTCTGAAAGTGGGATTAAGCATAACACTAGACTCGACAATTGAGAAGGAACTCTATGAGCTGCAGGAGATTCTAGTAAGTGTTGAAGAACTGGAGATTGTTGCGAAACATATTCTGAATGGTGAGTCATCTTGTGATTTTTCTGAGGTTGAACAGCTGCTGGAATGCGCTGAAGAGCTAGAGGGTGAAATGCCTTCAAGACAGGCACTAAAGGACGCTGTGAAAAAAGCAAAGAAATGGTTCCAGGCTGTGGAAGTATTAAAATCAAATGAAAGCTACCCGTACTTTCACACGCTTAAGAATCTGGTGAATCGCGGAAAGGATATTCCTTTGCATCTCGAGGAGTTGAAACAAATGGAGAAGCAGCTGGATAGTGCCCGAGCATGGAAGAAGCATGCTGCGCAAATTTTCTTAAAAGAATGCACGACATTTACTTTGCTAGATATACTTTTACCATGTTCAGATGCTGTTATGTATGGTTCGAAGCTAAAAAAGAAGTCAATGAAGGAACAATTCACAGTAGGAATGAGCCTTGAGCAAATGGTTAGTGCATTTAAGATTGCTGAAGAAAAGGAAATCACTGACATGAAAAACAAGCGAAAGCAGAATATGAAGAAGAATCCGTTTGACGACGAATTCTGTGAGTGCAAGCAAAGATTCCAAGGTCTTATGTACCAGTGCCAGCTCTGCCTTGATTGGTTCCACGATAACTGTGTTCCTCCACCGGAGAGGACAGTGCGTCCCCGATTAAACAAATCTTCATGTCATACGAACGCTCTCAACGTTCCTCAATTATTAATACGCGAGCGTTACCATGAAATCAAGTACTTGTGTCAATTGTGCATGCGATCTCGACGACCACGCCTGGAAACTATTCCTTCTCTATTGGTATCACTGCAAAAAATTTCTGTTAGGCTAGCGGAAGGTGAAGCTTTGCAACGGCTTATAGAAAGGGCCAGAAACTGGCAGGATAAGGTCCGGGAAGTATTCGCCACTGAAGAAGTTGCGTCGGTATTGGCGCTGCTCTCAAATATTTCGCAGGGAAGTTCGTCGATTAATGGCACCAGCTCTGGATTCAAAAAAGGTTCTCAAGTGGAATGCTCAAGAGCCAAACGAAGATCTCAACAGGTATTGACTAGAGTTCATGCTACGGTTGCTAATGCAGTGAGCGACAGAGAAATAGATTCGGGCTCAGAAGGTGAGTCAATGGTTACTTCGAGCGGTATTTTTAACCAGCCCTCTGAGAGAGTCGCAATCAGTAGTGACAGCAGTTGTGAGCCAAATAAAAATCGCTCGTTGTTGTCGAAGAGAAAAATGCCTTTTATTAGTCTATCGAACTCAACTCAAGAAATTCTAGAAACACTTATGATGGAAGGAGATCTTATGGAAGTATCTCTCGACGAAACGTTGCAAATTTGGCGAATAATGAATGCAGCTAAACCTTCCACTTCTGATCGAGAGTATTTACATCACAAATATGAGATATCATCAACTTTCACAAGCGATTTCATAGCCACAAGTAACAAAAGGAAGCGTCGCTTTGATGGAACAACACCCCAAGTAACAAAACATTCGAGTAAACGGCAAGCAGCAATCTCAATCATATCTCAATCATTGCTAGTTAATCCATCCAGTGCATGTACAGCCAAAGAGGAAGCTACAAATTCAGCGATAGCTGCATCTGAGCAAACCAACTCGGGCTCAGGAACAGGTGCGAATTCTCATCGTAAGATAAGAGCAGTGTGCAAGACAAATTCACAAATAAATTCAAGAAATAAAGATGGGTCTAAATTACCGAAGAAAGGCAAACTTTGCAAGACAGCTTTGGTGGCCCGCCAGAAGCAATTTACAGCCACATTTTCAGCATCTACTTCTGACGACGAAGAAGAAGAATGCAGTGCTATGAATTGCGTTCGTCCCACAGGGCCAGAAGTCCACTGGGTACAATGTGATGGTGGTTGTAACAAATGGTTCCACATGATTTGTATAGGTCTTGGAAAGGATCAATTCAAACCAGACGATGAATTTACTTGTAAGCGTTGCGAAAAAAACTCACACAAGATCGGCAACTTCAACCATTGAGGTTTAACAGCTACAACAACACCTCAAGGTCAAACATTTGCAGAAGACTGTGCACCACGAAGGAGCTGTTCTGCTGGGGGAATGATAGTGCTGGTATAGGTAGTACTGTCTGAAGAGATGATCATCGAAAACCACCAATATTTAGAATTCCTCCGATTCGAGTCAAAGTAAATACTCTAATAAAGTAGTAGTATTGTTATTGGTATAATTCAAAGTATTTCTATTTGTTCTAGTTCTAATAAAAATGAAAGTAATAGAATGAAAATGTTTCGATTTCGATCACATTATATCAACAAAAAACAGGCCAAACTAAAGAAAAGAAGAAGACGCAGGCGAACGATGTATCACACTTGGCGCCACAATAAAAACAAAAGCATCTCAGAATACTTTAATTACAGTCGCCGCACAATCATGAGCCACAGAAAAGTCGAAACATCAGAGTTGGAGGGCATGAAAACGATATCGTCCTCTGATACTGCTTCAGTATCTCCAACAATTTTGAAGGAGATTGTTGAAGCAAATCGCAGAAATGCTAAGCATATGTCTGGGGAAAGTAATCTTCTCTTATGTATGGAAGACGCAAGAACATATAAAAAAATTACTTTCGTCTCACACTCTACTTTCGTCCTGTTTTCACAACAATTAAAGATTACATCAGTTTTTCCGAGAAATCGGCAGACGAGTTGGGGCAAATTTCGGTTTTTCGTTTTACTCGTCCAGCATTCTTCAAGTGATTTGTTCAGTACGCCGCAACAATGAAATGATGGTTTCCTGGACATCGCATCCAATTGGGAAATCAAACCAGCCGCAGTTTCCCTTTTAAGTTCATTGACATTTAAAATTTATTTAATAATAATTTTCAATTAATATATATGACTGTTTCTCAAGGACAGGTTTTCTTGTTTTTCCTCGCTTTGCGAAAAAACGAAAATATATTATTATTATTATATTCAGCAAAAAAACTTATCGTTTTCACGCGGAAACTCAGGGTGCCGGCAATTGCCACATCTAGCCTCAACTGAGTAAAATTAGAAGCTGTTGATAATGTTAAATATTTGGGCCTTATACTAGACAGGAAACTGAACTGGGGGGCTAAGGTGAGGCATAAAATAGGTAAAGCTCGCGCAGCAGTTTTCGTATGCCGATCTACCTACTCCAATACCTGGGGTCTTAAAATTAGGGCTGTCTACTACATATTTACATGTGTAGTGAAGCCGATTTTAGTGTATGGAGCGATCGTGTGGTGGAAGGCAGTGGAGAATAAAACCAACATCAAGGAGCTAACAAGACTACAAAGGTTTGTTTGCATGTGTATTACCCGCGCTTTAAGAACCGCCCCAACGGCTGATTGTGGGACCTCTGCCTCAGGATCGATTCATCTTTAGTAGCGCAAGCTTAGCGGCAATACACACTAAAAATTCCGGCACGTGGAACGATTCAAATTAGTGGGGCCACAGCAGTATTCTTACAGAGTGTCGAAGAAGAATTGGGCTCGTTAAATAATACATCTTGGCAGGGATTTCCAGGCCAAGATACCCACAAGAACAGACTGGAAAAAACAGGGAGCTACCGCCGATGGTGGTGTTTGGATTTACACGGACGAGTTAAAGACGGACACAGGAGTTGGCTTGGGCGTGTTTTTCTACGGATTTGAGCCTTAACCTGTGGTGAAGACTGTCGGACCATCCTACTGTCTTTCAGTCTGAAGTATATGCTAAACGCATGGCAGTTGAATCAATTAGCGAAACATTAGCCAAACCAATGACGATTTGCGTCGACCGCAAGGCAGCCATTCCTACTCTTGCGTCTTAGGATATGACCAAGACGGAGCAACGAGAGCATCGAGTCAAGAAACGTGCTCAAACGGTTCATATGTTTCCATGTCAAAGCAGCGAACATCGCAGAAATGTGACAGTAGCGACAAGATCGATTCAGACCAATTTCGTTGCCCGACGCTATCTTCGCTCCATCTTGACCTTACCCTTAGAGATGTTTTACAAAAACTGAACGTCACAAAGAGGGGCTCTCAATGAAAAGGCAAGGCATATTTCTATCCAGATTATGTGGGTGCGAGGGCATAGTGGGGTCAAACGTAATGAAAAAGCCGATAAATTTGGCGAGAAAAAGTTCAAGAGCTAGTAACACCCCCTGGATAACTGTACCACGGTCAATAGCTGACACCACAAGCAAACAATGTGCTGCCATATGGGCAAAACTAAATTTCGAATGGGAAAACAAGATGGACTGCAGGGTGGCCAAGACATTATGGCCATCACCTGATCTAAGCAAAAGCAGGAAACTGCTCAAGCTCAGAAGAGACTGCTTGAGAGCGACGATTAGCTTGCTCACAGGGCTCTGTCTTACCGCATTTCATGCGAACAAAAGGAAACTGATATCCAGCAGCTTATGCGAGAGGTGCGAGTCAAGTGGTCACTTGGCAGTTCTAACAATCCAGCGGAAGTTTTCCGATGGACCCAAACTTGCAGCCTAATGCTAGCCGCGTACCCGGTAACCTTCTTTAACCCCTAACTTAATCCAGCAAAAATAAATTGGAAATAGGATAAGTAGCAAGAGAACAAGTGGGAACAGGCCAAAATAGGAGCATGCGATTTTGAAACTTTTAAGCCAAAGTGGCTGTCGGCATCTATACTCAACAAAAAGAAGACGCTTCACCATTTTTCCTTAAGAGTGATGATTATGGATAAGAAATTTACCTTGAACTTTGTTGAACTTCTTAATATTATTGAAGATGTGAGAAATGCATTCAGGAAGCAGTAGCAACGCAACTTTGATTCAGCTCGACCCTGGCTAAAAGCAAGTCGTTAGAATGTTAGGTAAAATCCCACACTTTAAGCCAAGTTTCATTTTACCAGCGATCCCGCACATTAAATACACGGGTCATTTTCAATCCTTTCAAAGAAATGATCATCCATTTATGATACCGCTGGGCTACAAACTTTACAGTCTACAATTGGAATATGAAAATATGATACTTCTGATCTGACACCTTATGTCAGACTTACATTCGCAAACGTTTCGCCAAGATATTCGTCGCAATATTCATCAATATATGTATTTGAAGAGTATTTGAAGTATTCACTCCAAAGCCGTTTAGTTTAACCATAAACCTTTTTTTTTATCTCAGTGCGACATGAGACAGGTCCTGTCCGCGTTGTGAATATTTTAATGGTGCAAAGTTGAAGTAAATAAAAAATATGTATATAAATATGATTTTGCGTGCAAACCAAATTCGTTTATAAGTTTCATCGGAGTCAGCACCAGACTGAACACGGCGAGTGCGCTCCTATTAATGGTGACCGGTACGGAGCGAAGATAAACCAGTTTTTGTTTCCGAATTCGCATCGCATGGAGACGTGGTTTCAACAAGATGGTATTACGTGTCACACAGCTACTGCAATCATCGACTTATTGGGCCTTTTTAGACTTGTATTCTTGATGCAGTCCTATAACCGGTTTTCTGGGCAAGATGCAGAAGAATCGAGGGGAAATCTCTACAAAAAGTGATGCACTTGGAGAGAATTTTTCATCACTTTTGAAACTGATTGAAACTGATGCAAATCACTAACACAACTATAAACATAGTTCACGGGTCAGGAATTTTTCATGAAACATACAAGTCGAAATGAGAAAACAACAACACGCACACATTCATATGCATAATCGGTATATGAACGGTTCCGTTGCTGAAGAATACAAGTGTGGAAATGTTGATTGTTGTAAAACCAGTTTCAGGATTGCATCAAAAATACAAGTGTAAAAAGGCCCATTGAGGACAAAATTCGGAAATCGCATTATTTCTAGAAATCAACCCGTCAATCGGCCACCGAGATTGTGCGATTTCACTTTGTTAGATTTTTTCTTGTGGAGATACGAGAAGTCCTTTGTCTACGCTTACAAACCAGCAGGAATCGACGCTTTAGAAGCCAACATAACATTGATAATAAACGGCTCCAGTTGCTTCAAAAAGTGGTCGAAAATTGGACCTCTAGAATTGGCTTTTTGAGAGGTAGTCGCAGCGGTCTTTTGTATGAGATCATCTTCAAAAAACTAAGTGTGAAAAGCCAAATATCGCAATAAAAAAGGCGATCCGACTGATACTTTTTGTTTTATTCAAGTTTGAAATCGGGAGCCACTGAAAAACACCCAATATCGTCGAATTTCATGCTAATGGAAGAAAGCTTATGAAAAAAGCAAAACTTAAACCAGTTTGTTAGTATCCAATTCAGAGGAAGCACTATTTTCGACATCAAATGGTTATTACTTTATTTTGAAGGTTTTTGATACCATCAATTAACAAACAATCTCTTTTTCAGTGCATACACATTGTCAAAATTTGCATTTAACATTAAGTGAAATGTTAAAAATAGCTTTTGGATGAATTCAGGCTAACATTAAATTTATTCACAAAGAAAGAGGTTTTTTGCTTACTTTAATATAATTAGCGTTGCCCATTATTTTTAAACAATTTTGTTCTCTTTGAAGAGCTTTGAAAAATCCGAGCAACGTAAGCGCCTAAAGCTTAATTTCTCTCGATTCATCTCTTACATTTTTTAAACCATTTCCAAAACATTGTTCTACCTCTTCGAGAAAAAAACCATTTACGATGATAATTTCAAAAAATTAGTTTGAAATAAAACAGTCACTCAGCCCCACATAAATCACATATCCGAAAAACCTCTTGAACAAATTAATGCCGTCTACGTGTTGGACTAATAAAACTTTGACACGGCCCATCGTCGTAAGCCATTCGACCAGAAACGACAAGCAAACAGGAAGAGAGGAAAAAAAAACATTTTGAAATATTAACACCTCTTCTCGCACTCTCAAGAATATTAATGGCCTGATATATTATCAAGATATGAACCGCTGCCTCTATAATCCTTGGACTTCCTTTTCAACGATGACAAAAACTAACTTCATTAAATACGACCAGAACAGCATCGAAATGAACTAACTCACTGCAATGTTTTGGGTGCTGCACAGGAAAACCGAGATTTCGATTTGAAGAAAAATTTTAAATTGCCCATAACGAACATCACGTCGATAATTTACCTCCAGCTGTCCGAACACATCTATCCCGTCCCGGGACGATGTCGTAGAGGCGACAATCAAGTTGACAGTGTGTTGAATATGTGCGTTTATTTATTTGGAATGTATGCTGTGCCGCAGAGGATAGTTGAAATTGGTTTCGGGAAAAGTTGGGTCACGTTTTAGGGCCGCTGATATGATAACGTAGCAATTATTTCTTCTGTAAAAGAAATACGGAAACTAGTACAGATGAGGGGATTATGATGATAATCCTGTTTAGCAGATGGGGAAGAATTTGCTAAAGCCTGATACTCCAAGGATCCGTAGATGCATATGTACACACACCAATTTTTATTATTTATAGAGAGAGAGTTGTCGAAGGCGATTACCCTAATTTCCATTGGTTAAAATAATCTGCCATTACATCGTGTTTCTATACCCACAATAGCAGCGCTCATTAAATAAAACCTTTTCGAAATGGCACCCTCTTATTCCACAACTCCCTGTATAAAATCGAAAAATAATATGGGACAGCTAGCTAAAGACAGGGGACATATGTCATTCGATGCAATAGGTATACACACATCTACATTCACTCACACATCTCTATTTGGGCGCATCTATTTCATCATCGCTTCTAATTTCAATATCTTTTCTTTTCCGAGTCGTTTGAATTTTCCCGATAAAATCAAGGACAACCAGCCTGGTGGTTGGTGGTAATGGCTTTACCGTAAAATCCACAAGGGAAATGCAATATCGAGATGAAATCGACTCTTTTGCCGACGGACGGGTTTCTCAAATAACGCAAACGTCGAGATCGAGTTGATGCGTATCGCAAGGGACCGCACTGGAGGGATCAGGTTTTTGGAAACGTTTTGAATTTGCTTCGAAAAGAGATTTTCATCTTTCACTAGGAAATCATTGATCGATTTTTGGTTACACATTAAGGTAAATTGGTGGTGAGTTCAAGGAATCTTTAGTGATGTGCGTATGAGGAAACAATGTTTTTTTCTTCAATTTTTGAGATTTAAAATTATCTGCAGCAAATATCGAAGAGGACGAGCTTATGATGAATCCCTTCTGAGTACTATTTGACTTTTAAATCAAGAGTCGCACATGGTTTGATTTTCTGATTTCTTATGTAATCCTGATATTGACAGAGCATTGTGGAAATAAAATGCTGTCAGTTGTCTGGAGACTGAGCAGTTTAGCCCTTTCATGGCTATAGCAATTTCATTCGTTCATCAGATTCATTTTAACCCCAACATTAATAGGTGCTGGGACACGATACATTTTCATTGAAACGATTTTGCATTCTAACAATTTTTCATTCTGACGATTTTTCTCAATTTCAAGCTCGACCGGAAGGAATAAAAACTATTATTCTTCCGCTCAACCGATCAAATAGAAAACCTGCAACCCTTTCACATAGAATCGATTCTTGCAATTATGCTCTAACGAACACAGCATGACATCTCTCGTGACAAATGAAATATTTTGCGGCTATCTTCTATCTATCTGTAACCATCTGACACAAAAAGTTGACCATACAAGGGAGCTGGGGTTCGTTTTGACAAGAGAATTTACAGTCTTCCATCTGAACGTACGCCACATGCCTATCATCGTCACAACACTCATCCAATGCGAATCCTACGCTTTCTTTCATTTCCAAAGTTTTGACGAGGGAATGACATTGATGTCGAAAATCCTTTTGGGATCGTCTGACGTCTGTTAGCCATCGTTGTGGTGAAATACTGACATCCAGACATTCAGTCTCTTTAAAAGGCCGAAATTAGTGTAACTAACAAGCCATGAAAATTGTATCCGTACGACACATATGGTATCGATAGTTGCAATGCATTTCGAATTGCTAACGGCACACATTAAAGTCGAGGGATTCAAGTGAATTCAGGATGTGGAGGATTAAAAACGAATTGAAATTATTTCAGCTGCGGTATGTTGGACGCTTTGTAGTGAGACAAGGCTATTTAATTCCTTTTTCGGAAAATTTTAGAAAATATGGAAATGATAAAATATCGAATTACTATACAGAAGTCACGAGTTTGTTTGATCTTAAACTGTACTTGAATGCAGACAGTGAACATATCGGCTATTGCAAAGAGTAAGCCGCGGACAAAGTATATACATACATATAAAATTCATGACATGTGGTTAACCGGTATTTGGGCTGCCGTTATAATCAAATCTGGTGTTTTTTATAATAAATACAAAGAATAAGGAGCACATATTTGATCGTTTTTATCTGCTACGATAAAAAATCTATTAATTGTTATCTATTAATTGTTAATTGTTATATGTTAAACTTGAAATACGTCTGTGCTTCGCAATGTAGCTCCAAGTCGCAAAAATCGTGGAAATGAAAGAAGTCCGATTTCCTTAGTAAATTGGAGTTGTTTTCAAATGTTTAAAATGATAATATTTGTTTGGCATCAAAATATTTGATGTTGGAAAAACATTATTATTAAAATCGATTCGACAAAAATTCATATTTCCATATATAAATATACATATATATATATATATATATATATATATATATATATATATATATATATATATATATATATATATATATATATATATATGTATATATATATATATATATATATATATATATATATATATATATATATATATATATATATATACTACAGGCAAACAATTTAAGACCACTTAGGAATCTAGAAAATAAACAAAATTTTCATGGTAATTAGAATTTATTTATATCTAGATAAAATATAATTGATTACTTTATATGTAATTGTCAAATGTCAGCTTATAATTTTTCTAGTTTACAAGTCAAAATTTATAATAAACAAAAATAATCTTTTTCTACTTTAAATTCTACATTCATCAAAATATCCTCCTTTGGCATTTTTTACTGCTTTAGTAATCCTTGGCATTCTTTCAACTAATTTTCTTACAGTATCTTGGGAGATATTGTTCCACTCTTCTTGAAGAAGCTCCCACAAGTGTTGCTTTGACGTCGGACAGCGTTCACGTACCCTTCTGTCTAATTCCTCCCATAACATTTCAATTGGGTTACAATCAAGTGATTGTGGGGGCCAGGTCATATTCAATAGTATTCCATCATTCTCCATTTCAGCTAAATATCCTCAGCATAATTTAGAACTGTGTTTGGGGTCATTATCCTGTTGAAAGGCGAAATTTCACCCAATTAACCGCAAACCTGATGGTATGGCCGTGTTCTGCAAGATTTCCTTGTAACGTTCTTTAGTTAACGTGCCATCAATTCGAACTAATTCACCCACTCCAGCAAGCGAAAAGCATCCTTAAACCATAACAGAACCACTTCCATGCTTTACTGTTGGTACTACACAGTTCGCGGCCATTCTTTCTCCAGCAGATCGCCTGACATAAACCCTCCGTTACGAGCCAAAAACTTCAAACTTTGATTCATCTGTCCAAAGCACCTGTGACCAGTCTTGGCTATGAGTTCGTGCCCACTCTAACCACTTTTGTCAGTTACCTTTTCGAAGCAGAGGTTTTCTGGCTGCTACACGCCCCACGAGTCCAGCTTCCCTTAGACGATTTTTTACAGTTGACATGCTTATGGACTTTGAATGCCCCACGTTGAACTCTGCTCGAATTTTCGGTGCAGTTAACTTTCGATATCTTTTGCTCATAAGTACTAGAGTCTTATCCTCTGCTTCTGTTGCCACTCTGGGTCGTCCGCTCTTTACAGCATCACAATAACTTTCACTGTCCTTGAATTTAACGATAGCATTATGTACATCAGTCTTTGAAATTTTTACTTCATTACTGATCTCTCTTTCTGACTTTCTTTGTTTATGAAGTGCCACAATCACACTTCTAACTTCCGGCTTAATACTGCGCGCTTTTCCCATTTTGAACAGAAATTTTGCCAAAACTTTGCTAAAAAGTACCAATAACTAAATATCACAAGTGCACGGAATAAAATTCGCTGGAAAAAACAATCCGTATTACTTGTCAGCACAAAAACTCACAAATAAAATATTTTGAGGATAAGGCACCTATTTATAAGAATTTCACAATATTTCAAATCCATATTCCCAGAAATTTCAAAGGTTTATTTTAACTACTTTATAAAATTGTAGACACCTAAAGTCTTAAAAGTGGGAAAAACCCAACGTGTTTTATTACACTGACTGAGAATTTGGAAATCCCATGTACATTTTAAATCCCTTCTCAGCAACCCTCCTTAAAACAGGCAATTCCTGTAAAAAAAATGTACTTGCAGTTTTATCAATCTAAGTGTGCTTTATTTCTGCGATGTGGTCTTAAACTTTTTGCCTGCAGTGTATATCATCAAAAAAATTCAGTGACTATTTCTCGGGAACACGCCATCCAATTAAGCTGAAACTTTCAGGATTCGTTTGTGTAAATGCAGAATAGGTCCAGATCTCACCAAATGCTAATTATCTTTAGTCCGTTGGCGCTAGCGGCCGTTTTAACGATATTTTAGATATGCCTATTATTCTATCAAAAAAAAAAGTTTTCAAAATAACTAAGTTTGCAAAATGAATTTTGTACGTGTCCTTAAAAAGATTTTATAAGGTATTGAACATTTTTAACACTTTGTTTGCGTTAGGTGCCTAAAATGAAATCAGGAAAATTTGAATTTTTTTAATTTGCGATATCTTTTGACAGAGCTATTGAATCATTACAAAACTTACAGAACGTAATAATATCATCAAATTTTATACCTATATAGTTTTGTATGAACGTGCTGGCAACCCTGTAGCTACAGTAGACGTTGAAAATGAAAACCTTCAAACCATCGACTCTCCTGAAATATTTTTGTTTTTAAGAAAAAAAACAACTCATATACAAATCTTATGCTTTGTCTTCACAGTCAAAGTTAAAATTTGGAAATTGCATGTCGGGCAAGAACGGCAACCCTTCCCCAATTTACCTATCTTTTTGGCATCAAAAACTTCTGTTCACGGGAACCCACGATCCAATAATCAGATACAGTTGAAATTCACAGGATATATTGGTCTTAAGTAGGATCAGGTCTGGTAGAAGCGATTTTGAAATTCGGTCAATTCTGTGCCAGTGGTGCCATCTTGAAAAATCACTACGAAAAATAACTGCTTTTGGCCCTGTAAATTCTGATTAAGTCTTCAGATTTTGACGAAATTCACACAGTGGCTGAATCTTATTCTAAGCCACGTTTGAAAAATTGGGTTGGAGCTGCCAGCTAGGGTAATTTAGGTGTCAAACATTTTGAAAATTGGCTCAGAAAAGTAGAGCTTTTTTCCTTATAGCTTCCAGTGCAGTCATGGAATCATAAGAAAATTCACATGGCAAATTTAACTTACTGTAGGCAATACTCATTATAATTTGAAAAACAATAATAGGGTTGCCAGCTATGGTTGTTTTTGCATTTATTGTTTGCATATCTTTAGTAAGCGATTTTATCATAATTTTTCAAATCAAAGTGAAAATAAGCAACAAATACTACAATCTCGAAAATTCGAACACTTTTGCGAATGGTAACCATAGATTTCTTTGTATCCCTATAACTTCTAATGTAGTCATCGGATCAATATGAAATTCGCAGAGTAGGTTAACTTCAATGTGAGGCAGATGTGACATATTTTTGGCTTCGGTGCTAGCAAAAGACTACCAGCACGAGGTGTTTTTGTTATTTTCGTACCAATAAATGCTAACATTAAGTATTCACATCGCGAACATTGGCAATGAAAATAAGTAAACAATGTTTTAATTTCTAAGGTCTAAACATTTTTCGGATGGCAACCCCCAACATCTTTCTATCGCTGAAATAGTAATGAAGAGTGCGATTAAGTTATCGAAATTAAATTGGCTTAGGGTCTATTATTACATAGGGTGTATTGATCTTCAGTTGGAGCAGAAGCTAGTGGCGGTGGTCTTAAGTAGCTAGTGGTAGAATACACACTCGAAATCTGCACAAATCATCTACTGTTCTTCGGTCTTGAGTGTTTCTAGCGGCTCTGATGTTTTTCTATTTGACTTTGTCTTTATTGAGCAGTATTTTTAGTGCTTCAGTGTTAAATTTGAAATCTACGTTGTAATTATTTTAGACTGTTTCCATCCACCCAACCAATGCTGCCTCTTTGATAATAATACCTGAAACTATTTGATTTAATATTATTGGATAGTTGCTATTTTGCTGTTGCTCTTATTTGATGGAGAATCACCGTGTGGATACTCATTTGAACGGCGGAAAATCTCTGCCATGATAATGTCACAAATAATTCTAAATAGAAAACCACACGAAATCCAAAGATTTTTGGGAATTTGACTAAGATTTGACTAATTCCAATTTTGAATTCGAACTGGAAGCTACTGTCATGATATTTTTACAGGGTTAGCAAACATGACAAAAACCGAATTTTTCATCGACCATGAATCGTGATCATACATTGTGCATTGAAGAGGTGTAATAGTTGTGAGTGGATATTTTGTCATAAGAATTTACAAGACCTTAAAAATCTTTGGCAACCTTCCTTTTCGTTTTAAGTAATTTTCAAGTAGAATCGCTTCAGCGGCTCAAAAAAAGTCACAAAAGTCCATATTGTTTGAGTTAAATGATGCATGTGGCCTAAATATTATGTGAACAGCCTAAATTAAACTTGGAGTCGTGATCGTGCGGCTTATTCATATCAAGCTAAGGAGGGCTTTCGTGAGTTTAAATCTGTATCGCTTTTTGATCAAGCTCATTTTTGATCAAGCTCATTTTTGAGAATGCTGCTTCAATCACAAATGTATGTTGAGCCACCCTGGTACACAATTTTAGGGTTGAAGTTTTCAGTTCTGGACAATCTTTCGAAAAACATTATTGTGTTTATCTTTGATGCGTTCTTACAGTTTGAAAAATAATAATCTAACAAATTTAAAATTCATAGCAACCGAAATGAAGAACTCAAAACGAAAAAATTTAATAGATAAAGTCTACGTACAGTCATTTATGGGGGTATTCTTGGAAATATCACAGCAAATTATTCCTTCAAAATTAGTTTTCAAATAAGTAGGCTGTGCATCAGTAACGCAACATATAACTTGAGATCTAAACTTACTTTTTCTAACGAGGAGGTGATTAATTTGAATAAAAAGTAAGAACATGGATTCCAGAAGAAAAAAATATTTCTGTCAGCGTAAAATTATTATTAAATTGTGCAAAGAAGGAAATATTTTGCGGAAAATCGGAAAAATTGCAGCAAGAGATTCTGATTACGTTCTGGTCATCCTCCAAATTTATCATATAAAGAAAGGCAAGGGACAACATTTTGGTACGCATCATAGTCTGAAAAAACCTGTTTTCAGCTGGAGTATATTTTTCTCGTGTTGTTGGCAGTAATTCAATTCAAAAATATATTCACCGACATGTGATTTAAGGCTCTTCATATTACTCATAAATAATTCTTCTTGCTTACGAAAAAAAAAATAATTTGAAAATGCTACTTAGGACGTGTTGACTTAAAAGAAACAACATACTTTTTTTTACAATCAAATCCTGTATTGGAATATTCGCAGCAAAAAAAAGTTCTAAACATTTACCCTTGCAATATTTGTTGAAAAAAAAACTTTATATTTCATACAAAAATACTACAAGCAAATAATTTTTTCATACTTTTCTTGATTTTTTTATATCATACTTTCCTGCAAATAACTTTATACCATTCAAATTTGAAAATTAATGATAGAGTTTCAATGTATCCCAAACACCATTTTCTTGCAATTATCACTCAGGATTCATTGGTGTTATGAGAAACAAAATCCACACCAGCAACCAACATAAAAACCCAACACAATTCATCTTCCATCGATTTTCAATAACTACACATTAATTATTCAAGAATCAATCACACGAAACCAACCGCAGAACATATAACAGTCAGAATAAAACAAAAACAAAACTGAAAGTAGAAAACAATTTTCTGGTCATGAAGCCATTCTATCATATATGATTTTCGGTATTATTTATTTCAATTCAGATTCATTAGTTAATTGATTGGCACATTAAATTAACGCTCTTTCCGAACCGTTTTTGTTTTTAAGTATTATTAATGACACGACCGCCGTAACGAGTTCTAGCAGCGCGCTCAATGATCTGGCTACGGGAGCCTATGTAATGGTTATCGTTAACATGTGTACTCGTTTGTACGTATGTTTCAAGTTTTTATGTTTTTTTTTTTTACCTATTTCACGTAGTTTTTCTGTCTGGATGGATGAACAATCGCCGGTAGATTATAATTTACAAATCGATTGTTTGGTTTAGGTTTAATGACCAGGCGATAAAGTGACTGGTTATGTTCAATTGATTTGTGTTGGTTTTGTCCATGGAGGTGGAGAGGAAATGATGGTAATTTTGAATTTAAATGGAGTATTTTTTAGTTGATATGATGTGTTTTGATTTACATTGGGCGGAGTTAATGTGAAGGTGGGTTGTTTTTGTAGTTCAAGGGTCCCTAGTCATACTTAGGATATACAATTATAACCAATTTTACATTTACTCAAAACTGTCAAAACCAAATATTCTTTTACCTATTTTCAGGAAAATTTACTATGAATGAGGCATCGAAGCATACTATATATACAAGACAGTAAAAAAATGTGTGACTACAAATACAAATCTTAGTCACGCTTCCGATTTGGTCTGTGGCATATGGCTTGCGAATTCGGTGTCCTTTTTAAGGGCACGGATTTGAGGTCCATCATACAGTCATCTTTCATTTTTCCATACTCAGGGCTGAACACTTTTGGCATTCATATTTAAAACAGTCATCAGTCTTATGCAAGGCGTTAGTAAACTGTTTCTTTAGCCCAAGATTTACATGAAGTGGTGGAAGACTGATTTTCTCACGACTTATCAGTGGGTAATTTGCGATATTTGCATCTCCTACCCTCATATATTCTCTCAAAGGCAAGACTAATTCGATGTTCATTTTTTGCGCGACTATCTCATAGGAAAAGGAAACAGTGATTAGGAAGTACAGTAGGTACGAAAACTACATGTGTACGAGAGCCTGAACATATGAAAAAAACCCCGATAAATGGACGACCAAACACAGATCAAGGCAGCTGTGCATCACCATTTTTCAGGCTGATTTAAACAGACATTTTATAGTTAAGAATTAACATCAAAATGTAAAGAAAATGGAATTTATATATATAGCTAATATGTACTCAACTATGTAATCACTAGATGGTCAGTAGAAAATTAGCTAAAATAAATACTTTTAAAGTAGGCATTATAAATAAAAAACTTAAGTCAAATTAAGATTGGACCGAAAGACTCTGAAGAAGAGGACAGAATACCCTTGAAATATCGATATCTGTCTTTAGCCGATTCCACATCAGGATAAACCCAAATTCGGTTTTGTACTGGTTCATACCTTTTATATTGGCAGCACAAAAGTAGCAATACTTAACATGATTGGATTCCAAATTTGGTTTGCTCCAGTATCATAGAGTTTTCATACAATTTTGATAGCTTTAAGGCCCGTTTTACATGAGCGGTTTCACTGCGACTGCGACTCGGCGACTTAGCCGCCTGCGACTACGCGACTAAGTTAAAAACATGGGATTAAATGAGGTTGTTTACATGAGCCGTTTTCAGCCGCCAGCGACTGCGATAGTCGACATCAGACGCCATTCACCGAGCGTAGGCGCAGCGACTTGTACATACTGGCATGTGAACCATTCACAGGTTGTCTCCACTTGCCATTTCCCATGGCATGACATTCGACTTGTCGATAAAAATGGCTAGTCGAAACGGTCTATGGCCATATTTTGGTAGTTATTAATTTTCAAAATAGCGCTGAACCGTTTCATCCGCCGTTTCTTATAAGCGAATGTAGGAATTCTGAATATACATGGATTTTAAGATCTCGTTGAGCAATCAAAATAGTTTAAATAATATGGAAAGTTGAATTTTAATGCGGAAATTTTTAATAATAAAAATAAATACTTGTTATTTTAGAAAGATAAACAATTTTACTTTTTATAGATGAATAAATACATGAAACTGCCTATTGATGATTGGTCAATTTTTTCAAATGACTGCTCCGCTATCTTCTTCGTACAACAGTAAATAATAGTTTCACTTTCATGTTAAATTTTACCCGCTTCTTCGAAAATGGATTTATCTTACACGTGAAGATTTTTAATCAGCCGCAGAATTTCTTGACTTTGCACTTCAAATAACTTTTTGAGAAGATTCAACGCTCAGACGAAGCCCACGTCCTTCTCGTTTAGAGGCATTTTAGAAATGATATGGCATAATTTGACATTCGTTGCCATTGGATATGGCAGGGAAAATGGCTAGTCGAGGCCGAGGGTCACGTAAAGTGATCGAAGTTGTGTTAAATCGTTAAACGCAGGCTTCTCTGCAAATCGCTCTTGTAAAACGAGAAAATTTCGGTATGCGGCTCAATCGCAGTCGCTGTGAGATCGCTTGTGTAAAAATACAATCGCGTAGTTGCCAGCTGCTAAGTCGCCGAGTCGCAGTCGCAGTGAAACCGCTCATGTAAAACGGGCCTAAGTTCTAATATCTAACTGGTGACGCTTTGAAGGAGATTTTACACATGAGCCAACGCGAGGAAACCGGTTTTTCAAAAAACAGGAGTGAAGGAACGTACCCAATCTTCTCTATGTCACCCCCAGCTTAGCAAAAAACCGGTTCGATCGCATGAATACATGTGTTGACTCCTCTTCATAGCTAACTATGTAAATATAAAAAAATAGTTAGTTAGATATACTTAAAATAAGCCAGGTATGTAAGTAGGTAGGCCTGCTAATATTTTTTAAAATATTGCTTGCATGTCGTTTATCTTAAAAACCAGAGTCAATCCAAGCAAATCAAACAATCCAAACTAAGTTATTTATTTATTTATAATTTATACAAGAGAAAAAACTAGTTATATAATGATATAGAATAAACAAAATAAATAATATAAACCAAAAAAAAAATATATAAGTAAGAAAATAGAACAAAATTAAGGGGAAAAACTATAGGGCAGCTGAGTCGCTAGAAATACTAATGTTCGATGAACAATAGAAGAATCGTGCAGATTTTGAGAGCATATTCTTCCACATGTGTTTCAACCTGTTTCGAGCGCAAAACCATTTCGATCTTAACAATGCATTTAAACTCATAGGGTGGAAAGGATTTCCGGACTACCACTTTCATGAATTTGAAAACTTATAACAGCCAAACTCTGCAAAACCTTGAAAGCAGCATAACATAACATAAACAAAGAAAATGCTTAATGCTTGCAGCACTTTACCAACACTGCAATTAAAAGTCTCCGACAATTGCCTCACGTCAGAATCAAATAACTCTATCGATCTCGATTTTATTCGATGATTCCGTCGAAAATTACAGGGATAGAAAGATATGTGACATCAAAAAACGAAAGATTCTTGGGACCGAAAAATTGCTAGAGCTTAAAAGTTTAAACATTGATAACTTATTTTTGTTGTAAATGTTCGCGATATGAATACTTAATCTTAGCATTTATTGATACGAAAATATCCAAAAACACCTCGCGCTGGCAATCCTTCGCTATCATCAAAGCCAAAAATATATCAAAATGCCGCGCGAATTTCGTTTTGCTCCGATGACTGCTTTGGAAGTTAAAGGGGTACTCGAAAACTTAATATTTGTTGTTTATTGCCACAACAAGATCATTACTGTTTAAAAATTTTACGATAAAATCGCTTAATAAAGATATTGCAAATAATTACAAAACCAACAATAGCTGGCAACCCTATCATGGCTTTTTAACCAGATCCCTTCTGAATAATGCCTATATTAAGTTCCATATATCATATCAAATTCGTTTTGATTTCCTGACTGCACTAGAAGTTTTAGGGCAAAAAGCTTTGTTTTCCTGTGCGAATTTTCAAAACCCAACACACCAAAATTGACATAGCTGGCAGCACCGACCGAGTTTTTCAAATCAAATTTCTACCAAAGACTGCTTCAAGTAAAGTCCAGATACTGTGTCAATCGCATGAAAATCTGGTAACTGAAGCAGAATTCATAGGGCAAAAAGCAGGTATTTTTTCTTTATAATTTTTCAAGATGACACCACTAGCACAGAGTTGCACGTATTCCCAAATTGCTTCTATCAGACTTAGTCCTACTAAAGCGATAGTTTGAAGGTTAGTCGATGGTTTGAAGGTTTTCACTTTCAATGGAGGCCGTACCTACAGGGTTGCCAGCACGTTCATAAAAAACTAGACGAGTCTGCAACTTAGTGATATCAATATGTCCTTTAAGTTTCATAATGATCTGATAATCTATTCAAAAGTTATTGTAATTCAAAAATTTTCAAATTTTCCCTATCTCATTTTTCCCTATCTCTAGCGGACACATAGTGTTAAACATTTCAAAAGTATTATCATATTTACACTATGAATACTTTCAGAATTCATTCCATAAGCTTTATTTTCGCAGAAGTTATTTATTGACAGAATAATAGGTATATTTTAAATATCACTAAAATGGCCGCCGGCGCCAAATGGTTAAAGATTAGACCTGGCACTATTCTGCATATACACCAATGTATCCTGAAAATTTCAGTTCAATCGATAAGCAACGTTAAACTTGTACAAAAGGCATCGAGTAAACTTACACTGAACGGATTCAACAGCATAAGACAGATATATGAAACAAAGATAAAACACTTGGGAGCAATTTTCAACAATGCCACAAACAAAGGAAACAAATAGACGAACACATGTGCCAATATCAGTTGCATTAACATGCAGCTCAAATTTTAACTTCGGATCAAAAATGATGCCAAGGTCCTTATATTGATCGTGCTTGATACTTCAAAAACTATCAGACAAAATGTAAGCAAAGAAAATGGGATTAGGCTTATTAGAAAAGAACACCATGAAACACTTGGAAACATTAAATTACTACAATCATTTAAAGAAGTGATAGTACGGAAAATTTTAAGGTCATCAGTTTACAAAAGAGATTCAGATTTAAGGCTACAAAGAAGGTCATTGATAAAGAACGTGATAAGGAGGGGACCAAGGATGGAACCTTGGCAAACGCCAGAAGTAGGATAGCCATTAAACAACAAGACAGGTGCGATAATGGATGTAGGAAAAATATATGAGGGAACTAGAAACACTTAAATTAAAAACCTTTTCTAACAGTACTGACGAGTTTACCCTGACAAATGCTTTCGCAAAGTCAGTTAAAATCACATCAGTTTTTAGACCATTGTCCAAAGTTGGTAGTCGTAGAATGTCCCTGAACGAATCCATGTTGCTCTTTAGAAAATAAATGACTAAAAGTGCTAGGAACTCTTTCATGAATGATCCGCTCAAGCAACTTACGTAAACAAGACAGGAGTGATAGAAAATGGTAGTTGGCAATATTACCAATGTCCCCCGACTTTAAAATCAGAAAAACATTAGCAGCTTTCTCCCTGGCTTTCAAACTAAAATTTTTATTTACTTCAGCTTTTGCCAATTCTTGGCAATTATAACAAACGATATTTTATTTTGCTTGGAATCTTCCATTTTATTTGAAATCATATTCCGAAAAAAAGTATATTTTCAAATAATTTATGTTTCGTGAGGTAAAAGTGTATTATTCAACTACCATATTAAATTGTCGCGACTACTTAAAAAAATTCAATTATTTCCCCATTTCCAAGTGGTAATATCAGTTAGGTATACAATATAAGGTAATGTCTGATGAGAAACGGTGCATGTCTTCGAAACCGGTTAGTAAAAGTCAACTTTCAAACCGTATCTTAAACAAACAAAAAAACTTGAATGTATCATACAGTTGTTTATTATAAAAACACTTGCAAACATAATTTAGTTCTGAATATTAATCCTATTTAATTTCCAGTTGATCAAAATTTTGTGTCTAATTAAATCTTTATGAAACACCACCGAACAAAAACAAACTGGAATATCATTAAACCAGAAATATGAATTATATTTTATGAAAACACCATGACATATCGACCAATCAAAACTAACAATTTCAGCTATTTCGTTCCACATATATACGACAAAACAGCGATAAGAACATTGCAAGTCTGAAATTCGAAATGATTTATGACTCTCTATAAAAATTTACTTTAATTGGGCTCATCTGTTTTACTATGTACATCACTACAAACACACAAATTCATGATAGACTTTGAAGTCATAAAAAAAAACTTTGATATAAAATCTGATGTCGATGTTTTATAGCATTGTAACGACAACATTATCATTTTTTTATAGAACTTTTTTTAACTGGAAACTTGATTTAACACATTTCAATCAGTCGGGTTACGAATGTTATAATTTCGGGTGTTTTTCGAAATGACTGCTTTAGTGTGATTATAGAGCGGAATTGGTTTTAATGACTGACAAATGACCTTTATTATTTTGAATTGGTGTGCGTTTAAGCTTTTCATAGCTTTATTTAAATTCTAATCGGAAATAGAGTTTGAGGACAGTTGAGGCTGTTTTTTCAATTCGCTCAAATAGAAAATAGTTCAATATTAAATGGCCTCAAGGGTTTTTACTAACATGTCAGCAATTTTAATTTTAAGCAAATTTATATAAATCATACTATTCTAGTTTAATATCATGACCAAAACAACTGACTCATAAAAGCAATTTTTCATCATCAGAATCCTGATTGATTTCAAGCCAAACACCATAAAAAAAATCGATTATGATACGATATTGACAATTTACATTTCGGATGAAATTTCATATGATATTTATCCACCGTATTGTCTGTCAGTTGTTGCTACCAGAGATGTTTTCGATATCGGATTATTGCAAAAACCGACGTAGCGTTGACCCGTTAGCCTGCAGCGTTTTATAAACTGAATACGCGAATCAAGACATGGAAAACAACAATTCATAATGTTGATAGCTTGTGATTTATTGATTTATTAATCGGTAGCACGATTTTATGATTGATTTTTGCGAAAAATGTTGATAGATTGAATAATGGTAGTATTTGAATGAAAGGATTGGAAAAGGAATGGTTTATATGTTTAATCTATGGATATGCAGTATTTGCTTTAAATATATCACATGCTGAGAAGAATCATTATAGTGCATTCGTAAAAGTTGTGGTATAGTTAAAAATAAATAAAATAACAGATAGAGCTTCTTTTGCAGATACGATTTCAATGCTGAATTTATGTAGTTGGGGTAAATTGATATATTTTGCAGATCACGTAGGCCAAAAATGATGCTTCCGTTACGAAGCAAGTATTTGTTTTGGAAAAATTTGGATATGCTCTTGTTCGTATAATGAGTCATGTAATGTTTATGCAAAATGGAAAAAGTTTATTTAAGGTTGATATATGCTATTCAAAATGAATTATCGGATTTCATAACAAAATCACATTGGTAAAGATATGGGCAGTGAATGTATCATCAAGGCTGAGAAAAATAGTATGAAGTTTATTTATACATATTTCATTTCTTTACAACGAAAAACGAATAGCATCAACAAGCAAAAAAAAAGGCTTTCGAAAAAGTAACCAGTACGAAAATCATCTCAAATCCGGATAAAAGATTTCAATTCATAAGTTTATAAATCAATGTTTACAGCTGAATTAGAAGAATACGCATAAGGTCCAGAGCATCTTCACACATCTTCAAAAATTCAATTCAAGGAACTCGTGTGAGATTTTCACTGTCCAAAGCATGTTTATGATGGGTTTTCATTACGAACTTCAAAAGACGTTTTCGGAAAGTTTGTGTCCATCATTTATTCAGTGAAAATATAAAAAGCACAAAAATTAAAAAGGATTTATACATTCACTTCGTACTATCATATTTTTCACATATCGTTGTTTTTTCTACTTTCTAAATAAATAGAAGCTATTGAAAACCAACAAGTGGTTCGTGTTGGGGTTTACAGGGACTGTTTATGAAATTCAAAATAATTTTTATTTTTACCTTTATACGTAGTAATAAAAAAACAGGGAAATGTTTTTTATGTGCTATACCACAGAAAAACAATCATAATCTGAGTCAAATATTCCAGCGGTGACTACGTATTCGAGATAGCGCACGAACGAAGGAAATCAATTACGGAAGTAGCAAAGATCAACAACCGATGAGGAAAAATCCCAAAGGAAAAATCGAGTTTAACCGAGCAAATTCTGGTGAAAAATTGGTAGGCTGCGGAGCGCAATGATATTGAAAAAAAGTGTAAAGCGAAGCGAAAGCCAGAAAAGATAAATCATCCGATGTTTTATAAACCAATTCCTCCTATCAAGTCAATAGATTTGTACAATCATTTCGTGAGATATGATTTTAATCAGAATATCAAAAAAGAAGGAAAAGATAATTTTACCAAAATTTTATCAAAAGAGAAAGAAAAGATAATTTTAATGCTCCAAAACTAAATCATCTTTAAAAACACAATGATCAACTCTTTGATTAACGTACTGTTTCTAGCAACTCATCATAATCTAGGTTTGCATGACCTTTTTAATAGACTCTACATTTCGCAAGTTATAGGCCCCATACACAACACCAGCATGCTTGCCAAAATTTGATTGTGCAAGCAGTTTGATCTTGTATAGGTATGATTGCATGATGGTGCAAGTCCTTAGTGCAGAGTCAAATGGAGTCTGATAGTAATTGGTGATTGCGCAAACATGATTGTTTCATGTATGGCGAAGTAAAAAATCGAACCGTGAAAACGTCGCCCGTCAAAAAAAGATAACTAACTTTTTTGAGTTATTTCTTTTCTGTAAAAGTTGGTTTAGGAAAATCAAAGATTATTAAGTTAGCAGTTATGAGAGAAAAAAATTTACATAGGTCATTCTAAAATATCCGAAATTCGCAGTAGAATAGTTGATAACATGTTTGTTAGGTTGGGATCAATTTTCAAAATACTGTTGTTACCCATTTATTTATCATGTTTTCAACTTCTTGCGTTTTTGGATCCGTTAAGTAAATCTTTTGAAGGATCTCCAAATTCGACGTATCTTTTTCGACTCGCCGTCATTTTGTTGACAGATAGTAGATTGCACATATGTTTTTTTGATAAATAAACTTAATACGATTCGGTTGGTTAAAATGGATCGCTAAACGAGCGAACAACCTGTTTTCAGTATTAAAACTTATTTTAAATATGGTGAAAGTTATTCTGAAGTTGAAAAAAAATTTCATTCAAAATGCGGTAGAGAAAATGCTCCGACAAACCGTGCTATTAAACTTATCATTAGTTGCGTTTTTTTGCTCCTCTATCCGGTACAGTAAAGAACAGAACAGACGCATTAGAAACAACAACGGTTCTGTCGCAGTGAATTCACTGGGACAGAATTCTGTTCTACATAGGTAGCTCATATGCTGAACTATAGAATGTGCTGATAGAAAAAAGAAAATCTCACGCATAGTTGCCGGTGGATTTGGATTTTTCAAGGTTATGTTGAATTTTTGGTAGTTAGGAACCCCTCATAGTGTGTAGAAGGTTAAAAGAGATCATTTTCTTTTTATATTTTCTATCAATTGTGGTAGTTTATACTCGTTATTTTCTCCCTTTATTTTCAACTGTTTTGCGCTACCATAGCGAATGCAGCAACCTATAGGAATCTTAGCGAATGTTCCAGCTGTTCTGTACTGGATCGAACGGAGCAAAAAACGCACCTATTGATAAATTTGAAGAGATTGTTTAGAAATGGTTCAGTTTAAGATCAGAGAAATAAAATTTATCATCGTAGCGGTCATTTAATTGAAAAATCAAACATCAAATCAACAAGTTTGTTCAATATTTTACGCAAAGATCTTCATGTAAATTCTTACAAAATACATTTAACACAAGAATTAAAGCTAAATGACTACGCATTATGCCGGCAATTCGTTAATTGGTTGAAAATGAGAATTCTTCAAGGAAATTATATTCACTGGTGAGGCTGATTTTGAAAATGGCGGCTATGTCAACAAACAAAACTTTCGCATTTGGGCTAAAGAAAATCCTAGAGAATTGTTTGAAAAGCCAATGAACCCAAAAAGTTACTGTATGGTATGGATTTTGGTCTGGTGGTGTAATTGGCCCATATTTTTCCGAAAATCAAAAAAGCAATGCAATCACTGTGAATGGAGCTCAATATCGAGAGATGATTCGAAAATTTTTGTGGAGTCAATTTGAAGATATGGATGTACGGAATATATCGCACAGCAAGGGAATCAATCGATCTTTTTAAAGACGAGTCTAAAAATCGAATAATGTCTCGAAGAACAGACGTGGATTGCCCACCTAAATCATGCGATTTAACACAACTGGACTTCTTTTTATGAGGTTTTTTGGAAAATGAAGTTTATGCAGAATATTTTTAAACTGTTCTACACCTCAAAGACACCATCATCGAGCAAGTATCATTGAGTGAAACATTATTAAAGTTATTGCTAGCAGAGGGAGTAACTTGAATGGCACTCTTTTTCAATATTAACATGAATCAATGTACTTTAATTTCTAATGAAAATAAATAAACAGTTCACAAAATTTATTATTTTTATTTAAAAGTTGAAAAGATGGATCAAATTTGAACACCCTTTAGAATTTTCGCGATCTAATTTCTTCGTCTTTTCAAGACATTTTTTCATCCGAATTCGATTCTTTCTTCCCGTACGTTCTCTTTACACGCTATCCATTGCATATTTCCTTCCCAAATTCACAAACTACTGAAAGCGGTGCCAGTATGCAGGTGTAATATGTGCTCCGAAGATGATTGCGCAATTACATTTTGCGCAAGCAGCCTGGTGTCGTGTTTGGGGCTTTTTATAGTCATATCATTTATAACATCATTTATAACATCATCGGTATAATACATTAGCAAAAAAGTAGCTAATCAACAAGAAAATGAAGCAGACACGTTTTAACTGGTGCAAAGAAATACAAAAATGAACCTCTACAGATTAGAAATGAATCGTTTTCTCGGACGAATCAAAGCTAAATTTGATTGGTCCGAATGGAACGTTGAAAGTTCGGAATAGTCAAACAACGACCAAACATAATGGCATGGGGATACATCACCGGGACTGACGTTGACAGTATTTTGATACTACGGGAAACTGTTAATGCCGAAAGGTACAAATTGATCATTACCGAAGGCCTACTTCCTACCTAAGATAATTTGGATGGAGCGTATCCCAATCCTGTTTTGCAGAATGATTTAGCTAAACTTGTTCTATTCCATTTGATTATTGATTTTTTCCTGGTACAAAATTTAAGGAAGAACTTGGCATCAAGTGATTTCTCTAGGCGAAAAATAGCCCCGGCCTAAATTCAATAGAACACTTTTGGGAGATAATGTCGAAAAAAGTGAAGAAAAAGAAGCCGAAGACGACCCAAGTGGCCGAAAGTATAATCCAAAACGTGGGGGACAACAAAATAACCCTCCGTATCATCGATAAGCTTGGTGAGTCAAAGTCCCCAAAGGTAAAGGCTATAATCAAAGAAGGTGCTGCGTCTAACTAATGATTTTAATAAAAAACTAACTAAAAATGAAACACGCTATTATTATTTGTTGGCTTACAATGTTCTTTGTTATTTTCAGTAGTAATAGTTTTACCTAGATATAGAAGATGATTTTTATCGACAATTGTTATTCACTAGGAGAATATTCTATTTCAGTCAATTTGTTTTCTTTTTATTCGAAAGTCTGAGTACATTGAACTTAAAATTGAATAAAAAGATATTATTCCCTATAAGATTCAAACTAATAGCCACAGTTATTAATTTAATAATTTTGTAGGGAAAATATAAACGAAAAGCTGAAAAATGACTAGTGCATTAATTTTTTCTGCATCGTTTTTGTGAAAATAAAATCTATTTTTATGAAAAAATCTACCAAGGGAACAAGTGGAACTGCGACTCAACATATATACTCAAATTTTTTCAAGAACCATCAACCACACTTAAAATTGTTATCAAGGGGTAAAATTTCAGGAAATCAGAAAATCAATTCAGAAAACACCGCAAATCCTGGCAAGCAATATTTTGCATATGATACTTTTTTCTCATGAGCAAATCATTTCCAAGAAACTATCTTTTTAAACAGCCAAATGAAAAGCCTTTCATATGAACGGTAATTTTGTAAATCTTTCAACTATGGTGAATTTGAATTTTTTCAGTACTTTAGTATTATTAATAAAATAAGAAACTTCAGTTTTGTTAATAAAAAACATTGAAAGAAAGCAATGAGATCCTCTATTTCGCTGCATGAATTTTCATTTTCCAACTCTTATTCTACAATCAAGTACACTTCTAGAAGTAGGTATATTCGGTTCAACCCAATTGAAAACCAACTGATTGCTAACTGATTCTATATAAGCTTCGAATAAAATCGTGATTACAATCACGAAATCAAACCACCCTCAAAAATCACAATCAAGCAATTATTCCGTCACCCTCTCAATGAAATTCAATTATGTATCTATTTTTGATCTCAACATTTATCTATCTCAACGAACTTCGACTAAAATCAACTCGCCACCTCAAACCAATATTTATCATTTTTCGTGGCAGGCTCTGCTATTTTCATCCCTTACTTCTCATTCCAATTTTACATTGGAAAATATAAAATCCGATGGTTCCCAACCATTTTCCTCAAAACAACCTAAAACACCCTTAATCAATCAAACATCGGCCATCTAAATGCAAACCAAGAGAGAGAGAGAGAAGAAGAGTGATTAATTAAAACGACTTAACACAGGCGCAAACAAAAAATTCAGGACACGATTGAAATATTAATTGGGACCAGGCGTGAAGTGCGGCATGATGTAGTGTGCTCGCCGCCAGGTAAACAAATTTAGAAAATCAACGATTCATCTAACATTGTCTACGCTCCCTAACCATCTACAGTAGCATAGAACATGGGGAGAACAGAGTACTTCGTCTCCATTAAATCCATAACCAGCAGACAAGAAGGAAACTGACAGTAAATCAACCATAGCAGGAGTTTCCATGTTTTATAGATGACTTTGCCACCCTTGAAAATCAGCCCGTAGCCATACCAGCAAAAACACCACTAGCAAACAACCCTTTTATCATTCGCTGATACAATAGACAACTTACTATAGCGTAGGCAGAAAAAAGGACCTTACTACCAACACCAATGCAGGTATACACATACTCTGCTGCCGTTTAATTACAACGTTACTGAAAAAGTCATGAAGGCTGAAAAGCTGGATGAATGAAGTGATGGCTGCAGACTGCGAATAAAATAAAAACAAGACCCTTTTAATATCGAAATCACCCTCGCGCCATTGTACCTGTCTGAACATGCCAAAATGTACCCCACGGACGACAAGCTTCATCAGAGTTAAGTCATTACACGCGCCTCATTACCCTTTTTTGACCACCGAAAAACAAACAAACTTTCGAAAGTTGCTTGACTTCGAAGGAACATTGTAGCAAGGGTTGGATTGGTTTATCAAATCTCACCCCGCATTATCGCTTCTCGGTGGAGATGTTTTAAAGTTAAGTTCCAGGAAATAGAGAATGTAGTTGATTCAATTGAGGAGACTGTCTGTCGCCTTGTCGATTCTGATCGATGAGAAGATAATAAAGGAAAGGGTTCAAAGTCAAAGTTTGAATCAATGAAGAAGTGTTAAAACTGATACATATCATTGAAACATTATGACCGCATAGCTATTTTTGTCATGTTGATATGGCTGTCGGCACAAAAATACTTTCATTGTATAAAAAAAAACTTAAAAATTAGAAAAATTAGAACAGTGTATGTACTTTGAATAGCTGCTACAGTAGTATAATCCAATGGTGTGTGTAGAATCCTTTTGTAGATCCAAATTCCAGTTGTTTCATGAGCATGTAAAATGATCTTCGAAACAGTAAAATTCACAGAACAATATCAAATCACCATAAACAAAGTATCACTAACACTTCAGGTTCTTCCTCTTTATATTCTCTTCACCACATAGCACTTGGGTAGTCTTCCTCAAGACATCACCACAATTTCATATCGAAACTTCAGATTCCTTAATCAAATTTCATCTTTTTTTCCCAGAATGGAATGCAATTCACTGAACTCCTTATTAGCACTATTCAAAAGCACGAGTAGAAGCTACACACTATAACATCTTTCTCGGCAACGAACAATAGGGTCTACAAGAATTTATTTTCTTCAGACCGAACCACGAACCGGCAACTCGCAGTATATCTCTCCCCAAACACACTTCGATGTAAACTGTTCGGTCCAAGAAAACTTCTTGGATTTGCCGCTCGTTACTTCGATGGCCCTCAAAATATTTGAACTGATGATGGTAACTCCAGCAACCAGTGCAGGCACATTCAGCGCAACTGAATGAGCTCTGAGTTCCACAACAGATTCAGTCAATAGTATCTTGTAGATACTTTTTACCCCAATCGGAATCGTACAATGCTCGCTCTCGCAATGCTGAGTATCTTTTGCTTCGGATTCAGCTGAAAGTAGAGGAAAGATGAATTCGGCGCGTGCCCAGTTTTTGTATATGAGGAGACCCTTGAAAAGATACTTTGCTAGAATCCGGATTGCATGTAAACAGAAATAAACACAAAATTTCCGAGTTCTCTTATACGTATATGGCTTATGACCGGGACGGGTGTTTTGAATTGCTGAAAATAATTGATATTTCGAAGAGAGCTAAACGTTTGGTGGGATATGGACTGAAAATATTTGCTTTGAAACTGCACAGTATTCAAAAACGCATCTTAAGATGCGAGCGTGAGTTTATAGTAGGTAAGTTCTTGGTAAGAAACATGAAGTCCGGATGTCGTTGCTCGGGCGCGCTTGTTTATAAATAAATTGAGATAGCATCGAACGAGGTTGACTCACGTACAATGCTTTTGATTGTAACTTGAAGACTGTTTGCTGGATAGTTGGCATTTGATTTTCCTGCGTTCGTTTACTTTACGAATTTCGCAGGTGAACGAGGTGCCATTGAAGAAATATTGATGATATCTAGAATATGAAAACTTTTGCCACATAGAGATGACTCAAAAAATATTAGAGTGCGCTCAGTGTGGGCGTAAGAATAACCACACGTTCGCAACACGTGTAATTTTACAAGTAAAAGTCAGTAATTTTTTTCCAGGATTATCGTTCTTTACAGAAGTACAGCCTGATAACCTATTAAATTTTGGAGAGCACTTAATTTTTAATTGTATTTCATTTTTCAAATCTTTTTTACTGAAAACACCTCACTCTGCCCTTAGTTCCACTCAGCTACGTAGTCAGAGCTAGGTTGGCTCAAAGCTTGATGCGCCGTCCTCGTCCATATCTGGATTGGATCCAGAACTCCGCACGCCAGGAGCCAGTGCTATACCCGATAGGATACATAAGGTCTCGTGGAAGCGATGATTGCAGATATAGGACGATAACTATCGACTTCATTAGTTGTGCGGATGTAAACTTGTGTTTTGAGTTCATTCGTTTTCAAATGAATGGATAAGTTGAATTGAAAGCTTTATCTAATAAATATAAATTATTCGAATAAAAGAATAATACTATAGCGATTATATTGATAATTTCATAACTTTAAACAATCATGATATTATAAATTTAGTAAAAGTTGCCACAATCAGAGATTTTCTTAATTCAATTTTTAAATCATCTTATATCGCGTTAAATGGAAATTCACTATATATATATATATATATATATATATATATATATATATATATATATATATATATATATATATATACATATATATATACATATATATACATATATATATATATATATATATATATATATATATATATATATATATATATATATATATCTATATATGAGCTTGAGTAGCCTAGTGGGTAGAGCACTGGCTTCTTGCGCGTGGGGTCCCTGGTTCGAATCCAGGTTCGGATGACGGTCTGCGCACCAAGCTTTGAGTTCACCTAGCTCTGATTAGGTACCTGATTTAAATCAAGGGTAAAGTGAGTCGTGGAACTAATCACTCCACACTTGTATCCACAATGATTAAAAAAATTGTAATGAAGCTCTCTACCCCTAGCCCCGAACAAGGGTTGTCGTGGGATTGCTATATATATATATATATATATATATATATATATATATATATATATATATATATATATATATATATATATATATATATATATATATAGTGACTAATTAAAATTAGGATATCTTTAACCCTGTGGCTGCGTCGAGCATGTTAATGAATTTTCAGGTACCCCTATATTTCCATGTAGAGTACATTTGTGTTGAAATCAAGCATTTAAAATAACTATAGTCTATGCTTTTCCATGATAAAAAAAAAATTGGAAATTATTAACCCTATATGGGCACTCAGTTCCTAAAAGTAGACCAGGATTTTTTTTAAAAATTTCGATTTGTCATAGCTTTTGACAGGAAAATTGGATCATTGTGAAATTTGCAGATTGTATTTTTGTGACTAAGAATTTACACACACCGACTTTTAAGCATGTGCGGGCAACTCTGTAGCTACGTCAGGCTTGTGAAAAAAATCTTTTAAATCAGCGACCCTTCTGAAATTTTTTTGCTTTTTGCCAAAAAATTTTTAATCATTACCGTGGACAATGGCTAAAATTTTGAAATTTTTGGAATTCCGAGTTGCAAAAGAACGGCAACCCATCACCAAATCACATCCATTTGTCGCGCTCGAAACTTCTGTTCACGAGAACTAACGACCGGATAAACTGATAATTATGAAATTTACGGGATATGTTTATATTACTTAGAACAAGATCTGATTGAAGTGATTTTGAAATGCAGGAAACATTGCGGTATACCCTTGAAAATTCACTAGGAAAAAAAACTGCTTTTATGCCTATAGCTTTCCGATTCAGCCAACAAATTTTAACGAAAATTACTCAGTACCTGAACCCTAACCTAAGCCACATTTGGTGGAAATGTTGAAAAATTTGGATATAGCTGGCAGCTTTGGTAATTTCCGTCTCCTAAATCCTGAAAATTTGCTCAGCAAAATAAAGTATTTTCCCTATAACTTGAAAGGGCTGCCAGTTACGGTAATAATGGTATGATTTGGCATTTCCTTACAAAGCGATGTTGTCATTAAATTTTCAAATGGGACTGACCCTGCAATAACCACTAACAACCAATATTTACTCTTCAAAAATTGAAAAAATTTTGCTGGCGCCAACCCTAAATCTCTTGTCACTTCTATAACTTCCAGCACAGTCATCCAATCGATACGTAATTGGGTTTATCTTAAGGTGAAGCAGATTTAGTATATTTTTGGCTATGCTGTTAACATAGAGTTGTCAGCACTAGACATTTTCGTAAATATTGCATATATAGATGCGTCCATTACATATTCATATGCACAGTATTTACAACAAAAATAAGGAATCAAAGTTTAAATTTTCTGAGTTTTGAAAATTTTTTCGGATAGTAGCCTGAAACATCGTTTAATCCCTGAAACTTTTGATGATATCCTCGGATGAAAACGAAATTCAAAAGCTGGGTTGATTTTAGCACGAGCTTATTATGGTAGGCTTATTACTGCTGTTTTGGAAGAATGCTGCCAGCACTGAGCATTTTCTTTTGAACATTTGTGTTATAGGACATGCTGTCAGGAAATATTTTTGCTACTTTGAGTAAGAAATGGTTGATATCGTACTCCAAAGAAGTGTATTACGTGTTCCCACATTTATAGGTCACTGAAACACAGTTTCTTCGAAAATCAGTTTTCCAGTGGCGCATTTTAGTTTTACATGCAATGACAGGTAGCAACACAACTTCGGTGATTTTCAAGAAAGAGAAAATTAATGCTTTCAAGTCATTTGATGATGGGAGGCATAAATAAAGTGCGCAGACATTTTTAGTATCGGATTCGTTCTCTCCTGGCTATATATGAAGCTCCTGTACAAGAAGTATTAATTGATATTCACTTTCAAAATATACTACTACATCTAGTATTGCTCGATAAAGTTATATTGGGAATGTTACCAAGTTTAGCTATGGCTATCTTTTCATTCCCAATCTTCAGCTCATTCCTGAAGATTGGCGATGGAGGTTGATGAATACCATTTCGGAGCCAGTTTAAGTTTTACCTCCAGCTGCTCCAGAAATTTGCTAAATATAGTTTTATTTAAATTGCATCTAGGGCTACAAAAAAATAGAATCATATTGCTTACTAGTTGGCTATATTTTTCAAGGTAAAATTTTCTCAAATATATCACCCGATAACAGTAATATCGATAGTTGGGATACAACTGATCATTAGGCCCACCATGTTTCCTAAAAGCATTCATGCAAAAATACAAAACAGCGGAATATCATATGATGAACAGAAATGCATATACATTGAAATGCGGTTTGAAGAGGAATAATCATTGAAGTAAGTAGCTCCTATTTTAAATAAAAAAATAATTAATTGGAAGAATGATATTATTTCATATTAAATTATTAACTACATTATTTATATTAATTATTAACTACTAACATTAATTACTATTTACTCAAAAACAAATATAGATAAGGCCTACTGAAGATACCACATGAAAAAATATGCATCTTGCACTTTACCTCGAAGGTGGTGTGGAAAGCAGTGAACGCTTCATGAAAAACGTAAAGGTTACATAAAAGTTCATGAATCAAAATATCGCAAAAATTGTTACTGTAGTTAGCTTAATATTTGTCACACATCATTTTTATTTAAAGCTGCTAATTACTGAAATATCTAGGAAACATTGCTTTTGGTGACCCTAACAAATTTTGGTGACTTAAGGTACTATTACCGTCTAAAAATTTCAAAAAATCTATAATTTTTATTTTTCGACCTATTAGACCCTAAAAAAATAAGATTCTAAAATATTTTTATGGAATCCTGTTTCAGTTACTATATATAACAACTTTAGGCGGGCGCGCATCGTCTTCACGCAAATGTGGTGGAAATATTAACCGCGTTTTTTTCGAATGATGTTTTTTCACCCTGCCGACATTTATTCTTTGGATTGGCTAATCCGATTTTGATAAACCTTCATGCGTTTTATTTGTTAATATATTCTGCATAGTAATTTACCACAATTTGGAAATAATATAAAAAAATATTTTAGTGACGAAAAAAATAAAACAATATGGTTTTTTTATATATCCGTCATTTTTTTTAGAACTATTTTTCTTAAATGGTGGTAAATTACTCTGTCCTACATGTTACTTTTTAAGAATTTTTGTGGATATTTTGTTTCAGATGTACCAATCCGGAGATTTTTGAAACCTCAACTTTGACGCCCTCTGTAAATAATAAAAAAAAATGAAAGAATTTTTTTTGTATCTATCTATTAATAAAAAAAGTTTTGGAAATTTGGTTAGATTATATTTTTATTTTTCTCTTATAGTAGTAGTTTCAAAGAGCAAAATGTTGGTGAAAACAAATAGTTTTATTTGATTTGCTGTTATTTCATACTATTTCAATACAATAATCAAATGTAATGCAGTAAGAATGGTAATATGTACATGTTTATAATAATATTAATGCTACAAAAAAGATGTAATATTATTCAGTTTAACACTCTTGATATAATTTCTTTGAATTCGGAGGATTGTCATATTCATTTTTTCTATTGATTTAAATAACGCATTAATTAAATTTGAGAACATTGTAGTACTTAAACAGTATTTGTAATTCAACTCAATTGAATGAAAATTGGTAAAATCAAATGCAATAAGTTTTGCAGGAGAACTAGTTCATACGTATTGACAGGTTATTTAAATACTGAAAAACAAATAAAAAGTAACAATAATAGTTCATTTCGGATAATATTCTTAGATTGAATTTTAGCACCTAAATCTCTTCTCAATGTCCAGAACGATCGTGTTATTGGGACTTGTTCTCGTCAGCGTTTGATTGATTTTGCATGTGAAACCACATTGGGCGCTATTATGTTTACGTTGTTTTTCGTTATAATACTGCATGAATCGCCAAATTTCGTTTTGATTTGTGTCAACTGTTTTTGATTCTTTCGCCAGGTATTCACAAAATTAGCCATTTTATTGGACTTTCGCTTCACACTAACAATGCTCTCAATATTTTTCGAAAAAAAAAAATCATTATAGCCTAAATTCTAAAACTCAAAACCTTATCGATACGTGTAGCCATACCTTTAAGGGGTTACACCACAGTAGAAATTTCAGAAAATTGATTTTCTTGTTATTGGCTTAAAAAATCCTTAGAAACCTCTAGAACAAGAGGCAAACGGTTTCATACCTGCTGGAATTGGTTTTCAAAGAAATTTCGAGCACTTTTTCGACTCTTCCCGACTGCTCGAAAATGACTACCTGCGATAGATACGACATCTGCTCATTTAGTACAGCCTTTTGCCTTATCATACGATTTCTAACTTCTCTAATACACTAATATAAGTCGTTAGAAACATTTTCAAGCATGTTGATCACTAAGTTCAGTAGTACAGTGTCCTTTGATGTTGAGAGAAGACGTAAATTTTGCGTGAAAGCTATTCGAATTACGATTTTTTTGCAGTGCTAATTTCTCACACGTTATTTGTAGCTTTTACATTTATGTGAGTTACAATGAGTGAATAGAAAGTGTATGCAAGCCCTAAAAGCTCAAAAATATCGTATAAGACGCGGCGACGGACCAACGCGACGAAACGACGACCGTTGAACAGATATGAGGCGGAAGAAGATTCGGCCGGTTTCAGCGCTTCGGCAAAAAAATTGAAAGTGGATTCTGACGTTATCGATGTATAAAGTAAATTTGGATATTGATTGAAGGTAAAAAAAATTAAATGATCAAAATTTTTTATTTTATCATACTTGAAACACGAGTCAAAACTTTAAACGCGTTTTTCTCGAAACACGTTTTTTCAAATCGGCACGCAGCATAACTCAAACAATTTTCTGCTTTTTCACTCCAAATTAATATCAAATCTTTAAAACAACATTCCGCATAGAAATACGCAGCCGATTTTTAATAAGTAAATATCTCGATTTTCTAGCTACAAATAAGTGCCGGTTTTTTTGAAGGAAAATGCACTTTTTTTTTCAAATGCTCGCCAATTTTACAAAAATAAATATTTTCGAAATCCCCTACGTATTTCTCTAGCTATACTAGTGTTCTTTAAGAAAAAATTTTTTATTTTGTTCCAGATTAATTTTTGGTGCACTTCTACTGCGTGCCGCGGAGCCCTTCCAAAAAAACCGTTCCGCAGAAACGGCTGTTGGGCAGCCATTTTGTAATATATTTTAATTAACACATTTTTTAAAAAAACTTCAAAACATGCTTAACCAACATCCTTAAAGAGAATTACTTTTTTACTTTTCCTTCCACTTAAAAAAAAATCGCAGAAAAACGTTAAATATTCGCTCTCTACTGTGGTGTAACCCCTTAACAATTCGCAAACTATTCAATCTCCATACATCCCAAACACATCGAAATCGCTTCTTATATTTTTTCTCCCTTCGGTTTCTACATAACTGACAACTTGTCTGAAGAAATAGACCACAACTCCATCAACACTTGATCAATGATTCTGAACTATCTAGACTTCAGCTAGAAATAATCGCAATTAAACCGAACTGGTATGAATGGAACTCGAAAGATTCCGTTCTGCGTCTTGCAGACGAATAAAAAGCATCCGTCTTTTTATGAAGTGAACAATTCGAAGATTGTCTATTGACCCGTTTGCAAATTAAAATTCAATTTACCTTAGAGGTGAACGTGATCGTGGCGGAAGGTATTTGCGGTGCGGAAGAAAGAAGGCAATTTGACTCGTCTTCGCCGCAAAACAATTAATGATGTACCACATAGTCATTGGCTGGAAGATGGAATTCGCGATTCCTCATCACGAACAATGATCTTTATCGGTCGGTCGGTTCTTAACCTCTGCATATTATTAAGATCTTATTAGTGCCACGTTGAATTTTCATCGCGATATGTGCGAAGAATGGATGTGGTGTCCCCCGGTGGGTTATCGGAACGGAAATCAAAACCGTACGCTTTGGTGAATATTTTTGACTTTTGTAGAGTTTACTATGAATTATTAGGTACATGTCGGAGTACCGCCACCGTTTTCCTGTTAGCGGATATGTTAATATTAATTTCACTTCTGGGAAAAGTTATCCAATGAACATTTACATACAATGGGATGCACTCTCTAAAGTTACTGCAATTTGATGCATGGCTTCGAAAACGATGAGATTAATTTTCTCCTTCTAGCAAACGTTTCATCTTTTTGATTACATTCGGTGTAAACAAAAAACAAATTTTCCTCTATGCGCATCGTTCCAAGCCACCCACTTCGCACTTTTAACGACAGTTTCGACGAAATCAACCGAACATCAACCACATGGCATCCGATTACAATCCAAATAACGGACATTATCCGTCCTTCGCAGAACTTCAAACGGAACAGCACAAATGGGCAATTGCGATCGTCATCATATTAAGTGAACTGCCTGAAGAACAACGAGCGCGACTCCAAACCTCACGAAATCGTAAAATTGAAACTTAAACGATTTTGTTTTTCATATGATACGTAATAAAATCCGATAAGACGTAGGACAGCCTCCATTCGGTACTTTATAGGTACTCAAGTTATTTTCGCTGAATTAAATGTTACGGTCCTTGAAGAACTAAATTATTATCGCCATATAATTGGCTACGTTGCCTGGGCTATAGTTCGTAGGAGTAGGAGTATTTTCTTGCTGACTTTCTGTTACTCCGTGTATAGAGATACTCAGAAATCGGACGCTGTCGAAGATTTCATAAAAACACAATTCGATTATTGCGAAGTAATTGCTTTTAGTCGGGATAGTTGCTATCAATTAGATACGGATACTTACTTACATATGGCTTTTTTACTTTCAATAAAATCCGAGTGGAGTATTTTCTTATGTTATTAGAATCATATTCGGATGAGACATAATTTAAATGAGATTTTAACACGCCGTCGATTCAAAGAGGTGAAGAAGTGAAAAATGAGCAATCGTCGATAATCATGTCTCGAATTGGGTTTGTGGCATAAATTTTATGCAGAGTGTGTCTATCTTATCTACTTTGCGGAAATTTACGACCAATTATATTGAACGGAACATGAGAAATGAATTTAGCATGCGAAGATATTTTGACCCACGCGGAATTTTAGCCTGGATTGTTTTTGAAGAGAACAAGTTTTTTGAATGAATGCAATCAGTCATTCAAATCGGAATTCTCGTAAATTTTTGATTAATATACATACATTTCTTAGTAATTGTTGATATTACGTTTCCGCATCGTTTCAAAATAGGTTTTTGTTTGATAAATGCGGTGTCTGAGGAATCTGCAAGGCATGGGGTACAAAAACGAACACATAACAAATAAGACAGGTGAATTATGCAACCTAAAATAAGCCGTTACTGTTGAAATTGGTAATGATTTCGTTCAGAGTTCAGTTCTTTCTAATTTTCAGAACGATATTGGATAGTTGTTTGATTAGTTTTTGATTGCTAGAGAATTATTTTTTAAAAGGGAGAGCACAATATTTATTTATTTATTTATTTATTAATGTCCAAATCAACAGAACAAATCCAATTATAGATTAGACATAACAAAAATAGAAAACAAATATATATATATATATATATATATATATATATATATATATATATATATATATATATATATATATGTATATATATATATATATATATATATATATATATATATATATATATATATATATATATATAGATATATAAAGAAAAAAGGCACAACTATATGAGAGTTAATAAAGAAAAAAAAATTAAATAAACAAAAGAAAATTAAAATTAAATGAAATTCAGCAAGGAAAGTCATCAAAAGCAAAATCGACCGAAAAAAGATACAAACAAAAGACTTAATTATGACATATTTCATGTACCTGACCGAACGTTATTTTTTGAAATATTTTTAAACACAGCTAACGTTCGAGGCAGAGGACCAAGGTTAAGGTTATTATGCTGACGAGTCAAACGCAAAAAGGGAGAAAAGAAATAGGTGTAGGTACGGACTATTGTAACATTAAATTTGAAAAATGTTTTATAAGGACGGCCCGAATCTCTAACAGAAAGGTGAACGCTGGGGTCCACCAATGTACAGCAGTTAAAAAGTTGAAAGAGGAAGCACTCGTCGAGGAACACTCTACGTGACTCAAGGGAAGGAATTTGAAGGATGGAGAGGCGCATACTGTAATCGCAATACGGAATACTGAACTTATAGAACAATGAGCGGGTGAATCTGCGTTGCACGGATTCAACCGCAACAATCAAGTATGCGTAATGTGGACACCAAATTTGGCAACAGTATTCAAGAAAACTATGAACGAAGGAAAAAACAGGTATAGAGAAGAGGAAAGATTAACTAAACGTTTAGAGGATCTGATGATGAAGCCGGAAAAACGAGAAGCCTTGGCAGTGATGTGTAAAATATGTAAGTCGAACTTCAACTTGGAATCGAAAGTCACGCCAAGGTCATTGAAACTAGCAGCAGCATTGAGAGGGGAGCCGAGGACAGAGTAGGGGATGTTTTGTGGGTGAAAGATATTTGACGACATTTCACAATATTCAAAGTGAGGGAATTAGCAGTGCACCAGTTAGCACAAGCATCCAAATCGCTCTGCAATATGGTACAGTCACCAGCGGATTCAATCACTCTGAAAATTTTAAGATCATCAGCGTACAAAAGGCAAGGTGATTTAAAGAGGGAAAAAAGATCGTTGATAAACAAAAGGAACAATAAAGGGCCAAGAATGGATCCTTGCGGAACTCCTGAGGTAGGAAAAAAAGGTGTAGAGGAGCAATAGTTAACAGTAACAACACAAGAGCGATCACAAACGTAGGAGGTGAACCAACAAAAAAGGGCACCCGAGGGACCAAACTTTGCTAACTTTGACAGAAGAATATCAGAATCGAAGGCCTTGGCAAAGTCGGTATAGAGGACATCTACTTACTGTTGATGGTCGATTGCGGAAGCAACGGTGAAAGACAATAGGTTTGCAACCGTTGACTTACCTTTGATGAATCCATGCTGTTCACTGGCCAGCAGAGGCTGGACGAAAGGGTACATTCTATTGCAAACGACTCTTTCGAGGAGCTTCCTAAAATATGGCAAAAGGGATATGGGACGGTAATTAGAGATGGAAGAAATATCACTAGCTTTATGGTTGAGGAAATATGGTGGCGGATTTCCAAAGGAATAGATAGGTACCGGTTGAGATGCTAATGTTGAAAATTATTGACAGAGGAACACACAAAGAAGAAGACAGTGATTTGGTGAAAAAATTCAGAATGCCGTCAGCATCGAGGCTAGCGTTTCCATCGAGGGACAACATTGATGATTCGACTTCCAAAGGATTAGTTAAAACAGTGGAGAGGGTAAAAGAAGAAAAAAATTGAGCAAAGAGCTCGCAGGAATCCTAAGGTGAGAACGCAGACTTATCATGAAGATACATAACAGAAGGAATGCCAGAGGAAGTTTTAAGGGATTTGATATAAGACCAAAAATGCTTAGGATTGTCGGAAGTAATAGAAGTTTCGACATGCTTCAGGTAGGCACGTATTGCGTCATTGGCTGCCTTTTTAGCAGCAGCCCGTAACCTATGAAACTTCAAAAGGTCATTGAGAGAGCCAGACCTTTTCTATTTACTACGCGCCGCATCTTTGGTTCTAAGAGCAACCGCGACATCGACTGTCAACCACGAAGGATCGGAACTTCTTTTACAGCGGAAGGAAGGAGTATGGCAGGAAATTAAGTTGGACAAGAATGGATAACATTTGTCAAGAGAATCATCCACACATAACCCTCTGAAGAAATTATACCAGTTAGTAGTATTGATTTCATTGGACAAAATGTAATAGTTTGCTTTTTCAAAATTAAAACGAAGCGTAGAAACATAGTTGACATTAGACGAACGATTAAGAGTTAATTCCATAAAAAGAGGAGGATGATGAGGATCAGGTTGCACATATAGAGACACAGAAAGACTCAAGCAAAAGGAAGGAGGGTGAATATTAGTTAAAACGAAATCCAGAATCCTGTTGTTAGTATCCGGTACGTTATTAAATTGGGAAATAGAGTAAAGGGACATAAAGGAAGAAGTAGCGAGAGAAATATTGCTAGAAGAAAGTATCATCCCAAACAACCGACGGCATATTAAAGTCACCACATAAAAGCAGGGAAGCAGAAGGGAAGCAGTTATTAAGGTAGGACGAGAGTTCCGCAAAGAAACATTCATAAACTAGTACGGGGCTACAACAAGGGATGTAGATAGAGGAAACAAGCAGCACTGCGGATGGTGAAGGATAAATTCGGACAATCACACATTCAACCAAGACGGAGGGGATGAAGTCACTACAGAGCGAGATTTGTGAATACCAATTAAAACACCACCTCCTATCTTGCATCTCTAAGAATGCAACCAATCCAAGATTTCATTCTCGAAAAGAACGGTATATGATCACTTTAGAAAAAAAAATTAAATAGAAAAAAATTAAATAGATAGCATAAGCTGAGTATTTACAGCGAAATTGTAAATTGAAGTCAATGTAAAGTGGCGACAAGCTAGCACCAAAAGAAAAAAAAGATAAACCAATGTTACTCTATTTAAAGTTTCTCTATATTTCACTGCGAAAAAAATAAAAATTTGCCGTTGTTTCGTGTTCCTTCAGGAAGTCTTCAAGCCGTTTTCGAGAACATCAGCCCTCCGTCTTTTCAGCCCTGTAGGGAAATACAGAAAATGGAAAGTTAACGTAAAAAATTTAAGTCCGATGAGTGCTCAGCCTCTAACTCAACCAAAACTTACCACTGCCAAATTCAAAAGATCTGTGTGGTGGCCTAGCAACTTTGTACGAAGTCTTGCTAGTATCCCCATCTTCCATTTTCTGTGGTATTTTCCCGGACCGGTTGCATGCACTCATGCACATTTGCAACAACTGGCCGTTGTTGTCCAATACCCCTATCAGGGTATACAAGTTGAACGTGCTTTGGAGTTTAGAGATGATTTCATCATATAAACTTCATATATACTTTAAACGTTCTTTATTACAAAAAACTTTGTTCTAGTTTCTAACAGGTTCTACCCGTCCGACTCTGTAGAGGCTGCGTTCAAGATTCAAGAATATGAGGAACGGATCCCATAGCGTCTAGTGAGGCGGTGCGATAGAGTCAAGTAGCAGTTCCATTATTTTCTGAATCTTGATCCCACTTTTTATCGCTTGCTTTCATAAATCTGTACCTTTGATATTTCAGGAATGGCTTACCATTAGCCAGGTCGTATCTGATTGTCGATTGAAAAAAGATACAACCCACTAATTCTCATCTTTTTTTTCTTCAGCTTTCACATCTGTGTGACTCTCAACAAGGAGTCATAGGTAAAAACCATGGTATTCCTTTTCTGGCGAAAATTTTCAATAACGTTAAAGAAGATGACTCTGATTTTTATTACAACCATATTTGAAATGAATCATATTTGATCATGTAGTGTTTTTATTACAATCATATTTGAAATGAAGGCCATGCATTGTAGTGATATGTACGTCCACTGGTTGCAGTGAATTCTTTAACACAAAATTTTAAAACATTTTTGCATGCAGTCAAACTTTTGGGAGAAAAAAAACTGAAATTTCAACAAAATTTATTCAAAGCTAAATTGAATTGTTTTAGAAGATTGTAAAACATTCTTCAAAATATGAAATTCAAGTATTTGAATGTCGATAGAGTGTTTTTGCGCGATATAGGCAAATAAAGTCAACAGTACACGTAATATCGAACACCTATAAAATGGTTTCTATTTAAGAACTCGATGCTAGTAAATTTCCATTTGTTACTCAACGACGCAAGCGAACCTGTGATTTGTTGCAATTTCAAATTTGATTTAACACTTGTGAGAAGGTAAGATAATCTAAATGAAATCAAAACTTCAAATTCAATTTGAAGGCGAATTTACATTCTTTTAGAATTTATATTACAAACTACAGGTGCCCATAGATATTTCTCATGAAAAATAGTAAAGAGAAAAGAGAAATAGAGTTCCCCGCTACACAAGTGTTAAACTTATAGACACAAATTGCAACTGCAAACCTTGCATGCAAGATCATTTATGCGAACGTTTACACTATTATCTGCCAGATCGCATTTCACATCTCAGCTGAAGTTCATGTGGGTCTAAAAAATGTTAGTGCAGGGTATTTTATTGCAATCGAGTTCACGCTGCTTAAGGATCCTTTATGCAGTCATAAATTTTGCATTGTGCTTGTGTGGGGTGCAATCAAAACATATTTATTGGCACGTTAATATTTTGATAAGGCCATAATGAATGATTAGTCGATTTCCCGTCTCGGTATTTATGTTTGATTGTACTGGCATAAGTGAAAGGTGCTACGGCTAACGGAGTCCTGAGGGAAAATTTTGAATTTAGAATGGATATCCATTTCCATGTTTGATTAGCGCACATTTATCTATGAATTTATGACAGAATAAGTTATGCAAGCTACCTTTTTTTTATATAGATTCTGTTCAGTAGATATGAAAATTTTGGTGAGCAAAAAGCGTAATGAATTCCGAAAAAATATGAATCTCGCTTTGAATTTTTACTTAAGCCTCAGCTCATAATCTATTCTAGTTATTTACTAATTACTTTCCTTTTCTGCTGTTGACACATTTCAATATTAATTACTTGCATAGTAAGTTTCACAACACAAACATAGCCCGCAAACAAATTACTGTCATTTATCATCCCATTAAAGAGAACCGCACCGAATTCTATGGACAACCTAGTCGACTGCAAAGTATCAACTTCTCATCTCGGTTAGCTCGACTAAACCCCAAAAATCCCAAAACGAAAACTTTGCAATGCCAATGTCGTCCAAAGACTGCAAACAACCATACAGAAATCTGAATATACATACAAATAGAAACAAATTCGTCAGTTTCATTCCGCCGGTTCCAAACGGACAGATACTTTTAGTCACTACTGCCAATGTTTACTCCAGTTACAACCGTCGCACATCGACAAAAAAGTTCGAAGTTTCGCCTTATTACGTCATGACATGGTTAATTTTGGCAAATGATAAATGATATGCCATTAAGTATGCTGATGCCTCTAAGCTGCGCGAAGAAAATTGTGGCTTCGAAAAAATCATCAAGAATTTGAGTTGGAGCAGATAAAACGAAGAAACTGAGCCTGAGAAGTGAATTTTTCTGGAAAAAATTCACAGAGATAACTTTTCTACTTACAAGTCGTTTCGGTTAACTTGACTTTTACTTATTAGCCGCCAGGCAGTGAGTAAGTGACGCGAGCACTGACTAATTTTCATCGCGAAAATTATTGCAAATAAGTTTTCTGGTGAATAGAGTAACAAGCTGCGTGGAAACGAGACGATGTGGATCGTTGTGTCAGTTTAGTTTGCTGCTTGCGGAAAGAAAGTAATCAAGATGTAATTATGGCTCGTGCAAGACAGATATTAATCGGGAAAGTTGAGGTAATCAGGAATATTATTTATTTGTGGGATTGAATGAAATTCGGACATTGGTATGTAGGAAGTCGAATCTTGGAGTGAAAAGATGTCGTTGAAGCTTTGGATTAAAATTGATGGTGGCTATTTGTTCACTGGTCACTGCGAGGATTTAATTGACATATTAACTTTTTGGAAGAAGATCCGAAAAATTGAAGCAAATGAAAACTTATCTAGCATCCCTAGACTGAAGCCAGCCACTTTGTATATACAGTGGCCCACAGCTTATTTGATACAGTGCTTCTTTAAAAAATTAAGTTGCAATAACTCAAAAAATAATAACAATATCAAAAAAATTTGAACACCATTTTGAAGGCGATTGTTTGTTGTTTATTAAACAAGTTTATATTTGTTATAAAGTTGCTGTTTTACATCTTAAAAAACAAAAAAACTAAAAATAATATCAAATTTCATGTCACAGCTTATTTGATACAGTTTGATTAAACATTAAAATTGTTGTGAATTATGAGGTTTCCAGTTGATTTCAATACTTTGTATGATAGTCCTTAAACTTAAGCAGAGCCTGGAGCCTATTCGGCATTGAATCAAAGAGTTTTTTTGTGATGTCAGGCGTAATTTTTTGCCATACCTCTAGCAGTGCTTTCTTCAGGTCTTGCATATTAGAAATCTTGTGTTTTCTAATGTTGTTATCCAACAAAGTCCACAGATTGTGGTGCGATGACCCATTTTACAATTTTGGCTCATTTTGGCACTTCAGCTTACAAGATCTTCCTAAAAATTACTAAAGCCAATGTCTAAACACAATCAAAAATTCAAGAAACAAAAACAACACAGATTAACTCCGCGAGAAATAGAAGTTTATTCGCATTGAAGTGTCTGTATCAAATAAGCTGTGAGCTACAATTTTTCTGCGCCAGTGGTATTTCTCTTTTAAGGGACGCCAAGGAATATTGCTGGAACATTTTTGGTTTGCATTGTATTTGTTGAACATGCATCTAGTCAAATACGTTTAAATTTTTTGAATAGGGTTCTTTATTTCAAAGATACAGTGATTTACATTTTTAAAAAGTCACTGTATCAAATAAGCTGTGAGCCACTGTATAAGTGCAGTCAACCTTCGCCCTTTTTCTACCACCCGAGGGTAAATTACCATGCTATACAGTAATATTGGCTCAACCACAGCTGTATAGAGCTATACCGCAATACGAGGCTACATACTCCACTCTTCTGCAGCAGTAAGGCTGCTTTCACACTATACGGTTTCACCGTACGGCAAAACACCGTACGGTGATATTTTTCTAGTGGTGTGAAGAAGAGTATAGCCTCTTTCACATTTCACGGTTACGGCAAAATGCCGTTGCCGTACCGTGTAGCAGCCGTACACTGCCACTGCAATCCACGGTGCCCGAACGGCGACCGGACACTCAGTGGTGCACGCGACCAAGTGCATGCTTTCACATTAGACGGTTTCAAACCGTACGGTCAATCAATCTCGAGCCAATTTAGTTGCAGTTTAGCAAAGTGTAAAATGTAAAGTGACAAAAGAATAATGACAGATATAGATGCAGAAGTTTTGATTACACTTGTGGAGGCCAGACCTGAGCTGTGGGATAAATTTCTGGACACCTACAAAGACAGAAATGCAACGAAAGATGCCTGGCATGAAGTCTGCATAGAAATGCACCCAGATTTTGGTGCTCTTAATGCCATAGATAAAAATGCGTTTGGTAACAGCACACCATTTAATCACAAACTGAGCTTGTGGCGAAAAAAAACCGCGCATAAACCGTATAGTGTGAACATGTTGCTCATTCGAATTTTCACCGTACGGTTTTTCGCCGTACGGTCGGAACCGTATAATGTGAAAGAAGCCTACGGCTGCTACACGGTACGGCCACGGCATTTTGCCGTAACCGTGAAATGTGAAAGAGGCTATACTCTTCTTCACACCACTAGAAAAATATCGCCGTACGGTTTTTTGCCGTACGGTCGGAACCGGATAATGTGAAAGGAGCCGTACACTGCCACTGCAATCCACGGCGACCGGACACTCAGTGGTGCACACGACCAAGTGCATGCTTTCACATTACACGGTTTCAAACCGTACGGTCAATCAATCTCGAGCCAATTTAGTTGCAGTTTAGCAAAGTGTAAAATGTAAAGTGACAAAAGAATAATGACAGATATAGATGCAGAAGTTTTGATTACACTTGTGGAGGCCAGACCTGGTATAAATTTATGGACACCTACAAAGACAGAAATGCAACGAAAGATGCCTGGCATGAAGTCTGCATAGAAATGCACCCAGATTTTGGTGCTCTTAATGCCGTAGATAAAAATGCGTTTGGTAAGTAAATTAAATTTTACCTTCTTTTCTTACATAGGTTTGCACTTATTTCCTTGAAAGATAGAATTAATGTAGAAATACCCTTTTCCATGTTTAATTTACAGTATATTTTGTGTGTATTTTTGCCATTTGCCATGGCACACTTCCGGCATTAGAAACGAAATAATTACAAAGTACATTTCTAATATTGTTTGCAGTCAGTCCTCCTCTTATGGTTGCGTCTTTTGGTAATTCTTCCAAACCTGTGATCGACATTGTATCTACATCGCTATATCCGTCTCTTTGAAGCACATAATTATGTAATGCAATACAAGCATTTACAATAATGACAGCATAGTCTGGTTGCACATTAATTATAATATTTATAAAAAAAAATATTTGAGCATTAAAAACGAAAACGAAACATGACGAAAAAAAACCGCGCATAAACCGTATAGTGTGAACATGTTGCTCATTCGAATTTTCACCGTACGGTTTTTTGCCGTACGGTCGGAACCGTATAATGTGAAAGAAGCCTAAGGCGCACAAACAGCCGTCCGTACTCTATCTAGAACGTTGTCATTCCACAGGAGCTTCACGTGATGAATCAGTACCAAATTGTTTACCCTTGAGCTCAGGTCAATAGAAACTCCGTTTGAATTCTGAAAGTCGAATCGAAAAAATTTGTACTTTCTTGTAAACTGTACTAACCTCGTTTTAATAGAGTTCACATTTAGGCCGCGTTCCCGACCCCAACGTGAAAGCATATACAGAAAGCGACTTAACCTCTCCAAAAGCGTAGACAGATAATTTTCTGTCACTGCTATAGCTATGTCGTCCGCTTAGTAGACTATTTATCGTTATGTTTCACGACAAAAGAGAGAAAACACCACTTTGAGATGTGTCTATGTTGGCTCCTCATCGCAAGTGACCATTGCCCAGTGAAGAGGATATCACTTTACCCTTGAGGAGCTGTTCAATAAAAGCGGTCAGAACAATTTCAACATTCAGTCCTAAGAGTACCTCCTTGATCGTGTCAGACTTAATATTGTTAAAATCGCCCTCAATGTCTACGAAAGTAGCAAGCATATACTCGTTAAGAAGAAGAGATTTTTCAATTTTCGCAATGAGAGTATAGAGAGCAGTTTCAATAGACTTGTCTTGGCTGGTAGCAATCTGTTACTGCCAGACTTTTCCAGGATTAGTTGACTTTTTGAAATGGTAAACAAAGATCATTTTCATGTAGGAAATACTTATTGGCCCAAGCAAGACCAAATTAGGCTATGCCCAATATGTGTACACCCCCTTGGTGCGAGCTGGGCTGATGGTGGGCTCACTCCTAGCCTGACTGGATTTTTGGCCAATATGTTGGGCCAACATGTTGGGCCAATATGTATTTGAAGCATCAGACTCTTTAGTAAAACAGAGCTAAGACATATCGGAAAATATTTGCTAGGTTTGGTGTGCAAAATTTTCCCCATTTTAGGAATAAACACAATTCTTTTTGTAACCAGCTGTCGGAAACATATGAGAAGTGCATTTAATATATTTCCTTCAACTATGGTAGCGTGATCTCTATTTGTTGCTGGATATCAGTCAGAAAAACACCATCTGGATTTGGAGATTTAAAAAAAGTTTATGGCCCACCTTAATGAAGAGTTTGAGATTTTTTTTTCTTGATGTATTGCATATGCTCGAGGAATGTGACTTCCTAATTTGAGTCCATAAGGAGATTCAGTGACATTCAGTGACAGGAATGTGACTTCCTAAATGTGAGTCCATAAGGAGATTCAGTTCATCAATGCTGCTGTCAGGATTCTGAATACTCCGTTTAGCCTTTGGCTCGGGTTTTTTCTTACGATGAAGATTTGCCCAATTGATATCCTCTATGCCGCCACAATAATATCTCCACTAGCTTCTCTTCATCTTGACTAGGGTATTCTTAAAAACCCTCAGTTTTGTAATATACAGTGACCTGCCATTAGATCTTTTTGCTTAGTTAAACTCTTTCCTGCACTCTATCCGTAGAGTAGTGATTTCCAAATTTTACGTTGGAAGTTTAAGGTTCTTTTTGACTTTGGATGGGTCACACGCTTCCTTAGAAGCAGAAATGAGAGTGCTTGCAAAAGTGACATCCGCCTCCTTGCAATAATCGATACTTCCCGGAGAAAGTTCCAAGGAAAGACGAGTCAGAGATTGACACTTTAGACAGAAGACGTTTTTCCAAATACTAAGTTGAAAGACAGACTTTTTTTTACTGACAAAGGTCACATAATCCGTACATTTTCGGCAACGCAAATCAAAAAATATGTACCAACAATACGGTAACTTTAAGAACCTCCTTCGGTTCGTTGCTCACATTTACGATGGTTAGGTCGTAGGCCAAGATGAAGTTAAAGAATGTCCCAATTTGAGCATTTAAGTATAAGATTAGGCACCTGGAATAAGAGGTATACATATTCTAGCGCCTGCAGCCACTACATATTTGACGATGTCACAAGCGGGTTTTGCTCCGTGGACGTGAGCCATGTAGCGAAAATTTTCCTCTATTTCCCAATTCATGAGATCTAGAAAGCAGCCCGAATTAGAGATTGTCGCAGTACTGACCCTTTCAGTCAAGAGGGACTCCGCCATCGGTTAGATTCGTTCTAAGAAAGAGTGACAGGCCCTTTTCAGGGAAACTTCTCGAATGTCAGCACCTCCAGCTTCGGGCTGTGTTTAGTAGACTTGGGATCCTTTCACCCAGAATTCTGCGCCTTGTCGCTTATGTAAAAACGCTGGGACAATTTCCCTTACGGGACTGCGAAATCACCCTTATTAAGATAAAAGAGAGCCTTCCGGTGATTTTCAATACTCTCATATCTGCTGGTGGAAGATCAGCATTAAAAAACCTGATGACTCTCAGAACTTCTTCTGTATCTGTGTGGAATATGATACGGGATTTTGTCCTTCGACACCACATTCAGTTTGAACTTGGCCAAAGTTTCGAAATAGCTTGCTTGTAAAAGCCATTCGAGCTTTAAACTTCACAGGCTACTAGCCTGACACCTCTAACACCAACTCACGTAATTTACCGTCAATCAATCAATCAAAGCTTAGATAAGGTCATCTTTGACCATTTTATTGAAATGCCGAATTAGTTCTGGAGGAGCAGCCACTAGTTTGGACCTTCGTCACTTTTCTCCACAGCTAATGTCTGTCGATTGTGAGCAAAATCTGCAGGGTTACGAGGAAGCGGAGGCTCTCCAAGTAATTCCGTTGTCCATTGAATGGACTTTTTTCCTTTTCGAACAACGTCTCAAGGGAGACGTTTTTTAACATACTCAGAACTTTGCAGACTGACTTCTAGTTTCCGTGAGCCCACGGAAAGTTGTCGGGTGAGCATTAAGTGCTTGAAGAAGGAAGATGTGACTACCTTATCCATTCTGTTTAACTATTTCCTGAAGTAGCCGTGCCCTGTTAAGAATTGACATAGGTAAAAGCTTACCTCACCGTGGCTACGGTTAAGCCCAATTAACTTGGCTGTCCAGCATCCTTCATCACTGTCACTCCAATGTTGTTGCCAAAGTTTGATGGTTGGCGTACGCGAGCGCATCAGAGCGTCAGTTTTGTCCAACTTTGAGCGATAGAAGTACCCGTCCTTGCATTCTAGCGCTATTAGGTCGATCAAAATGACTCCCGATACAATCATCACAGCTTTTTCTGAGACTATGCGGTAGCTACAAGCGATTCACAGGGCATCACTGTGCTGTATACTGATAATGCACTTCCCGAACTTCTTAGTTCGGAGCGCATCTCTCCAAATTTAAGCTCCATATAGCAAGATTGAATCGGTCGACACCATCAGTAGCCTCCGTCTCGCCTCGCTGGATCCACTGACGATGACCATTAGCTTACTCAAGCAAGCTATGATTACTAAAGCTCTGTCATATGGCCTGCGGGTGTGATTCCAATACGTCAGCTCGTTGTCTAGGGTCGATCCCAGATACCTGATCGACTTGCTGGTCTGGACTTTGAAGGAGCCAAATGTCATGGGTATGACAGTTGGTATCCTCCGGTTCGTCAGCAATGCAATCTCTATGTTTGATGCTCCCAGCTAGAGTCCGTGCTCGTCCATGCTCATCCACCGATCCATCTTCCTCATGACTTGGTTAAGTCTAAGTTAAGCGATTTCGGCAGATCTGGATGAGATTAGCTATTAATACCACTGTTTTTAAAATATTGTAGACTTGGAATTGGTATATTCCTAATTTAAGCGGATAAATGTTTCTAATACCCTAAAACACGAAACGACGAATGCAGTACAGCTCATATTGAAACTTTTGATGGATCAAGGTTATTTACGTCAGACTAATATGGTTCTGGCATCGCTGAAATTTATGCAGTCTACTACTTAAAAATACATATTTGTGGATGAGTCATTCGAATGTAGAATACACTTCTTCTCACTTATATTGAAAACTTAAAATCTTGATGCCAACATGAAATAAAAGTACCAAACAGAGCATCTTCACAACTAAGAATTCAAATTTCCCATCGGCTATATCAAAACAATCTCAATTTCATTAAATTATTCCAGTCATGTTGTCTGGTGCACTCGTTTTGCATTCATCTCAAATTAATAACATCATGCCTGGTAGTGAATTCTAGATCTCCATTTTAAATTCATATCTCGACTGGGCGATCGTATCAATTTGTAGTGAACAGTGGCAAGCGGCATTGTTACAAAGTAATGAAAAATATTTATATGACAACTCCGTGCCAGTGCATATTTATTGTCCTCTTAGATCCATGAAGATGATCTGGTCGGAACCTGCAGGAAAAAATGATGATTTTTGTCTGCGTATTTTGTTTAGTATGGTCTAGGTATGCAATATTTCAAGATTCTTTAATTGATTGAGGTATGCTAATTTGCTGGGTCTCGTCAGAGAATACAGGTTTTCTAACTGAGAATAACTTTGTAGGCCAATAAGCAACAATTGAATGCTTACACCTCGTAATATAAGTGGTTTGCTTAAATATCCACCGCATACATGACCACATACATATGCTGCTACACTGTGTCAATATCCTGACGCCGTACTCTAGTGCAAACATCCATCATTTATCAGTTAAACTGCCATGCAAACCCAAAATAACAGCATTCAGCAGTAACCAGACATTCTGAGCAGAATTATTCTCGTATTGATTTCGTCATCATGATTAAGAATTTAAATGTTCAGTCGGTCAAAGAATCAACTAGGAAGTATCGCCAGAAGGCTGCAGTTAGATCTTCCGTTCCATTCACTTTACGAAAACCCGAATGATTGGAATATTATTTATGCGCTGTACTACCTGTATATTCAGAGCACACGGAAGGAATTAATAATAGGGCATTCAGTTACTCCACATTCTGCATTATACAGAGCACTCGTAGTCGTCCTCAATGTCGTCAGATTCAATGGAAGCTCGAGTAGCTTAGGAACTGCTTCAGCTCTATGACTTGACTTCCAGAACTATGAGCTATGATTGCGAACAACGAGCCGGTAAAGCGGATCGTCGACGTCTTCCCGAATGAACACAAAGGGGTGCATTTTATTCCTCCAAGACAATAACTCCGCTTTGATTTATTAAATTGAAACTGTGCTGGGCTCTGGGTGTCTCTCCCGGTGCCCGGACTACCTTTATCTTTGCACATGAAACTTGAATGCTGTCCCGGTGAATTTCGCAATGGAACTTTCGTTCAAGCAGCCGGTCCTAGCCCAACTAGAAGAATATGATATATGACGGTCTGGGTGTTATTATTTCACATCAAGATTGCTCCTCGGATATTATTTATGATTCCTATTCAAATGTTATTCAGAGCTCAAGTGTAATCTGATCAAATAGGGTCTGGTCAGCTTGGAGGAGGAAATGTAATAACGGAGGAGTTGTCTCGGTTCCATATCTGACTTGTCGGTGTCATTATCACTTTTTCCGGATATGCTGATTGTAGATGTGATTACTTTCTAACCGTCTAGGTTGCGTCAAGTAGGCGTATATAATCGAGGTGAATCAAGTGTAAGTCTCAGTCAAAGATTGATGCAGAAGAAACTACCTGAGATTCTGTGAAATAGTTCATTTGATATCGACTTTGGTGGCGGTCAGGTGTGATAAAATGGGGCTAGAAAGTCCGCGCGCTCTGCAGTTAATTATGTTTTTCTGTAAAATGAAACGGCTAAACAGCTGATTGTGTACTGATCCACCTCTATACAATGTGCAGAAATTGCCGTAAACTCCCAGGTTTTCTCGATTTCATTTGATTGTATTTGTGGATGCTTTTTGTTGTACATGTAGATATTTGTTATGTACAGTGCCAATAATATGCTTTGTCTATTTGAATTTAGGATAGTTAACTTGTCTCTTTCTTACATACAATATTTTCTATTTTGGTTTTTTATTTGGTAAATTTGGCAAATTTTGGTTCCTGAAGCACTTCTGATCCTTTTTACCCAATCTAATTTTCATTCTATTCAATATTTTTTGCATTTTTAGATTGAAGGTAACAAAGTGCATAAGAATTACTAATAAATGTATGCTCAAACACATTTAAATCATAAAACAAAAAAACCTCGTTTGTTCGCCTTCGGGAGTAAAGTTTAATATAGGTTTGAGCACCAATCTTCGCACATAATGATATAATTGGCGAATGTTGGTGCCCAAATTATCTTCAGACTTCGTACGAGATTTCAGATGTCATTCCAGAAAGAAACCAATGACTTTTAGTGATGAATCTCGAAGCGACTGGTCTCAACAAATCTGCATCTTCCAACAACAAAAACTTGCAGCTTCTTTCATTTGAAATGATGACGAAATATAAGCATAACTTGTTGATGAGTCACATGTACGAGGATTGATCCCAAAGAAGTGACAATCGGTTATTTCCAGTTCGCATAAAATTAAAAATAAAAACCCTAGCGCATCAGAACCGCTTTAAATACTAATGTTCGAAGAACGGTAGAGGATTTGTGCAGATTTTGAGTGTATTGTTATATATTGTCTTATATAATGTTGTTTCATTGTTGTTATTGTCTTATATATTATATATTGTATGTATTGTCATATATATTGTTATATATTGTATATTCGCGATGTGAATACTTAATGCAAGCATTTATTGGTACGAAAATAACAAAAACACCTCGTGCTAGCAGTCCTTTACTAGCACCGAAGCCAAAAATAAGTCACATCTGCCTCATGTTGAAGTCAACCTACTCTGTGAATTTCGTATTGATCCGATCACTGCATTGGAAGGTATAGGGATACAAAGAAATTTAGGGTTACCATTCGCAAGAGCTTTGAAACTTTCTTCTTAGTATTTGGTGTGTATTTTCACTACAAGACCACTTCGATTTGAAAATTTTATGATAAAATCGCTCACTAAAGCTATGTCAAAAAATACAAATACAATAATAGCTGGCAACCCTATCATTATTTTTCAAACTAGATTTCTACTGAATATTGCCTAAAATAATTTAAATTCGCCGTATGAACTTCGTTATGATACCATAGCTGTACTCTAGGCTATAGGGCAAAGAGCTTTATTTTCCTCAACGAATTTTCAAAATTTAAGGCACAAAAATTATCATAGCTGGTAGCTCCAACCGAATTTTTCGACCAAATTTCTACCAAACATGGTCTAAAGTAAGGTTCAGCCACTGTGCGTATTTCATTAAAATCGAGCAATTGAATCAGAATTTATAGGGCTAAAAGTAGCTATCTTTTTTAGTGATTTTTCAAGATGGCACCACTGGCACAGAATCGCCCGCATTTCAAAATCACTTCTGTCAAACCTGGTCCTATTTAAGACCAATACATTCTGTAAATTTCAATTAATTTTGCTTATCGGATCGTGAGTTTCCGTGAACAGAAGTTTTTGATGCTAAAAATATAGGTAAATTGGGCAAGGGCTACCAGGCGTGCCTATTATAACATATCAATTTTTTTTTTTTGCTATGTAAACAAAGCATAAGATTTACATATGAGTCGCTTTTTTTTGAAGAAGCGGCATTTTTTCAGGAGAGTCGATGATTTGGAGGTTTTCACTTTCAGTGCCTGCCCTAGCTACAGTGTTGCCAACACAAACTTACAACTAAATAACACGAATATGTTCTGAAAATTTCGTAATGGTTGAATAGATCTGTCAAAAGTTATCGCGATTTAAAAATTTTCAAATTTTCTCGTTCTCTTTTTAGGCACCTAGCGCACACATGGGAATAAAAAATTCCAAAACATTATCTAATTCGCATTTAAAACACGTTCAAAATTTATTTCGTCAACTTAATTTTTGCAAAAATGATTTGTGTACGGAATAATAGGTATATTAAAAATATCACTAAAATGGCCGCCGGCACCAAAGGAATCAAAATAATTGACATTTAGTGAGACCTGGACCTATTCAGCACATACACCAATGTATCCTGAAAATTTCAGCTCAATCGGATGGCGCGTTCCCGAGAAATAGTCACTGAATCACTTTTCACTAGTCACTGAGTCACTTTTGATTATACATATATATATATATATATATATATATATATATATATATATATATATATATATATATATATATATATATATATGTATATATATATATATATATATATATATATATACATATATATATATATATATATATATATATATATATATATATTTATATGTATAAATATATATATATATATATATATATATATATATATATATATATATATATACATATATGTATATATATATATATATATATATATATATATATATATATATATATATATATATATATATATATATATATATATATATATATATATATATATATATATATATATATATATATATATATATATATATATATGGATATATGAATTTTTGGCCGAATCGATTTTAATGCTAATGTTCTTCTTGTTAGTAAAAATTTTTACTACCCCATATACCCACTAGGTTAGCATAAAAAAAAGCATATTAATAGGCAACGATTCCAGGGAGGTACATCCATTTGAATATGAACAGTCGAAGGGAGAAAAGAGCATCAAAAGGAAGAAAAACGAAATTAGAACAGTCACTAAAACCCTTTGTTTGAAAAAAAGTCTACCAAAGACTTAGACAACCACTTGGTGGGAACATAAAGGGACTCTGCTCCTTCATACTCCACCGTTGCGCGCTGGGCCAAAGAATTTAAACTGGGAATATCATTCACTCAAGATCAGGCATGTAGCTGAGGTCACAGGCACTGTTATATGAGCCGTTGCCCACGAACTGCGCGTTGGGGGCCGAGAATGTTTGTTAACGAGCAAAAAAATAAACGGAAACTGTCGGAATGCTTTGCTCATTCAAATCAGACACATCTTGATCTGCTTGATCATGTTTTGCTGGCTTCCGTGCTTGCACTTAAAGCCAAAACAGTAATCGCCAGCGTCAACTCACGATGGTTGCTTATCAGTTCCATCTTATATTCTCTAAAAATATTGTCCTCAAATCAGGAGGCAGAGAGGTAGGGTGGAAATTGCTAGCCTCTTGACTTCTGCCCTTCTTATGAATGGGAACAATCTTGTCCAGTTTCCATAAGTCCGGAAGGTAGCCATTATTCAGGGCATTTTTAAATACAAAGGAGAGAATTCTGAGCTTAGAGCGTGGTAGATGTTTAGCAATGAAATTAAAAATTCCAGTATGCCCAGAAGACTTCATGCTTTTTATACCACGCAGCAGTTGCACCAAGCATTCACTATTGACAAAGTGGTGAACAGGGTTAGTGCAATCTCCTGGTTTTTTTATGTTTGCCAAAAAGCAGATCGATTTCTGTAAAAATTTCGTGGTCTACCTGCAGTGCGCATAAATGTTTTTGATAAAAACGATTGAATATTGTGAGCAATGATAAGCCTTACGACAAGCACTTTCAAAATACGTTCATAAAAGGGGTTAGTCAATGAAGAAACTTTAGGGCTAGATGTGCGCAGTATTTCCTCAACATATTTTGAGAGTATGTGCCAGTGATCCTCATTACGGAGCAATGTTTCAGCAATCACCTCTGGTGTGGCTGGCGCAGGTTTGAACAACCAGTTTGTGGACACGGCCGAGCCCTGGGTCAAGAAGATTTTTCTGTCTTGCTGTCCGCATGGCTTTGTTATATGCTTTCCAGCGTTATTGTCAAAATTAGGGGGATAGCATACCTTTGTTCTGTCGATCTAGTGCTCTTCATCAGCATGCCAATCTCTGTCTTCGACAGCACATGCACTAACACGCAACTATTTTCGTAGGCTACAAAACTAAAAAATAAAATCAATTTTATTTGCATTCTAATAATTTAATGGTATCTAACCAAAGAAAAATGTTTACGAAATTCAATAAATGTTACTTACTTCCAGCGTTATCTTGTAATTATACCGTACTTATTACCAAATGAGCTCCTCATCATTTTATTATTACATTCAATTAATATTTCCGCCCAATATGGTTTCAGCAAACAACTTTCCTTATTCACTTCACTGAAAACATCTTTTAACTACCGACTATGAGTACTTGAAATCAAACAAATATTTATCAGCGAAATTAATCTAAATATCATTATAATAGCCCCGATATAGATTTCCGTCTCATATGTCATCATCACCAAATCGAATTTACTGGTAAACAACGTAACCAGATCTTTTTCTGCAAATACAAAGTACTATAGGCGATTACGTATGTAACATATGTACAGATGCCCTGGTACAATGCAATCACTCGCCTAATCCAATTTCAGTAGTTTGTTGCTTTGTCGCTCAATATCCGAGCGGAGCGTTAATCTCGTCTGCGGATCAAAGAAATAATAAAAATTGCAGCATCTGTCCCACCAGGCTTAATCTGTTCTGCATTCATCCATTGCGGCCTGCATGCGATAATGAAGGCCAAGAAGAAGACACATTTCCTTCTCTTGAAGATATATCCATGCACTTTGTAAGCAAAGATACATTTCCAAGCCCGACATATGATCGACTTAATCCCATTTCGGAAATGAGACCACTGTTAAGGAGGAATAGAGGAGACACAATGTGACGAAATCACTGAAGACTGTTCAGTTTTATTGATTTCGGCGTGAATGTTCCCACATGTCTCGCTCCAGTCAAATAAAAAAATAATTTGAATCGTTTTGTTGGTCGTTATGATCGATGGCGGCGAATTTCAAACGCAAAGCCACAAGTTTAGTATCTGCATCTCCGCGACATTGATGCGCAGATTGGGCTCGCGTTAGTCTTGTGAACAAAATCAGATCAACTGTCGTACATACTCGTATAGCGCGTTCCACATGGATGGAAGCAATCAAGTTTGAAACGTGCAATTTCAGTGCTTCAGACTCGGAGCGCCAGACAGTAGCACATTTGGTGCGGAATTGCGTTAAAGGTAATCACACATTTGCAACTATTTTTTGATCAGCCTTTCCATAATGAAAATTAAACTCGCTTTTAATTTTGAAAGCACGCATTGGAAGTTTAATATTTGTGGAGTTCAAAAAATTCCACCAAAATGAAAAGGAGAATAATCTCGTGACAAAATTTGTTGTGTCAAAGGGTTGAAACTGGTAGAGAGCTTCATTCACAAATTTATAACCTGGTTTCGAACTGGTGACCCCACGCACTAGTAGCCTGGTATCTACCCACTAGTCTACATGAGCTTGCGATTGATAAACACCACGGGAAACATTTAAAGAAAGTAAAACAAAGAAACCTGCATATAAATAAAATAAAAAGTAGGTTAGGAAAAAAATGACATTGAGAGAAAGTTTGAGTAATTTACAATTCATTTTGCACCACGATGCACTAGTGTTCGAATCTTTTAATAAGGTAAGTTAAAGGAGTTTAATGATTTCATAATTTATTTTTTGGTTTTTCTGTGAATCAAATTCTTAGACCGGTTTTTTAATTTTCACCTGTGCCCCTAACAATTTTCCAAATGTAATTTCCCCTCCATGCAAAAATGTTGTTCACTTAGGGAGCTCAGTTCTGTAATTATCATTTTTTTATCACGCTAATGAGGATATCTACTGACCCTCCTAAGTCACTAGCTGTTCCAGATTTTTGTTGTCTGCTTGTTAAAGCCAGTGTGACTCGGAAAGCTTTTTGGTGATGTTCTTACGTCTAAGTGGGACGTCAATAAAAAACTATCGATTCGAAAAAATACCTGCTTAATGGCTAAAAACAGTTCAACCAGGACGTCGATACGTACATTATGAAGTATCTCTAGTTTGAGGTTATTCCTAGGACCAAAAAACGTTGGTGCATTGAGGATGTGCATAATGTAATGTTTATCTGTCATGAACTTCGTAAGCTCGGCCCCTACTCGATTCCACCTCGGTCTATACTCAGTCTCAGCTGGGTCCCTTCTCACAACTCTTCAAAGATGATTGTAGGCGTTGAGGTCACCTGCAATGAATACTGGTCTGTCGTCCGAAAATACAATGAGTTCAAAAGGAAAATCATTTTGCGCTCTAACTATGGTGGTTTTTGATCTCTCGAGGGTAGGAGTTGGAAGAAGGTGGTGTTTGACGTTCCTTTCCTCGAAGATGGTGGTGGCTCTTTCCGCCATCAGTCATTCTATCGTCTTTGTATAGAATGCGTCTGGAGTCAAGAGATGGTTGTTATGTTTGAAGAAAGTTTGCCAGTAAAAAAATATATCTTATTTAGGATCGAGCTCGCATTCCAAAGGATATTATAAATTTGATTAGCGCGATTTATTCACGGATGTCATTCAACATAAAAGAAGTTTTTTTGCACAATGGACTTGATCTGGCCAATATGCTCTTGGTACAGTGAAAAATGCTGCCAAGTGGGGGTGAAAGTAGAGGTTTGGCTGCCGCTGCAGCTTCCACTTGCCACTTAGACTAATAGTTTCTCACATTGTTCGGATTTCGGGAACAGCCACCTTAGCTAGCAGTGAGCTCACCTCCACAATTGACACATTGTGGCCGTCCTTTGCATAGTTTTTATTTACAGTTTTAAAGGTAGTAGAGCCATTTCACAGATCAAGCTTGAGTGTGACAGCTACAAGAAGAGTACCCAAGTTGTTGGCAATTGTGCCAGAAACCGATTTTCCCGCGTACATGACCTCTTCATATTGTGCACTTCCTTACAAGATCTCAAAAGTCACACTCTCAGCAGTTTCAATTCATCAGGCCTGCTTTTTAGGCAGAATGCTTCAATTGGATTAAACATCTTTCGTTCGGGATCCTATTTCGCTTCATTGAAACGTTTAAACTCTTCCAGGAGATAGTGCGTGCGCTATTCAACTTTGAGATCGATGAAGATTTTGGTGATCTTCTCATGACCTGCTTTAATTCCGGGAGCGATGAGAATACCCAATTAAACCTATTTGGCAGTTTCAAATTTCACGTTCCTTTCTTTGAAGAGATGGGACAATGAGAGTCCTATTGTATGATTATCGGAGCTGATTTAATTTTCTTGGGACTTTGAGGATCAGCTTGGAAATAAGTTCTGCCGGTGTTTTGTGCATTTTATGAATAATTTGGATTATTAGGTTTTTTAATGGTTTTGGTGTTTGCTTGTATTTGTATTGACATTTAGAATATGTTTCGGATAAAACATTTAGAAGATGTAGAATTAAAAGTGTGTTCTTGACTCAAAGCAGAGATGTTTAAGGAAATGAAACAAGCGTATATATACCTACAAAATTTTGCGAAGCAATTTCATTACATAGATAATGCCTACAAATAGAATAAATCGAGAGATTTGCTACCTCACATTTTCTCTTTGGTTTGTCCGGTACTTTAGTTTTACGAGCTTTTGGGTATTGCCAAATTTGTGCACATATGGTGTACTATCTTAGCGCATATATATGGACGCAATTTTATGTTCGCGGCCCATAGTTCCATAGTTTTCCTTCACTACTACTAACACTCAGATTCAGGCAATTGTTTCAATAGTGAGGTATGGAGTGGACATGCCCATAAGATTTACATTGAAGGGGATGGTAGTAATTTTTTAGCTACTCATTGTCAAATCGAGTCAAATCCAAGTAGTTCCCCTCCAATTTGACAATGAGGTCGAAATGGCGTAAAGGCAGCTTTAACATGCTTTGTGTGCGAGAGGATTGAACGGGCTAATGGTGGAAAGTTATACCGTCCGTTTCAATGCTGGCAGCGGGAGCTCTTTTTATTTCCTTATATCTCCCACTTCTGATTATTTAGATTTGGTAGTCACGGCTTTTGTTTCCAGTTTTGCGGGAGGGATGGAAGGATTTCTCTGTTACGGCTGTTAATTCTATGTCAAAGGGCATTGAAGAGTCTTGTAGTTGGATTTTTTCCTCTATCAAATCTTCATTATCCGCACTCGAGGAGAAAGACGTGATTCGTGGATATTCTCTTCTTCTATCGCATGTGTGGAATTTTGCTTTGTTTCTGCCTAATGTGTTTTGTAGCTAGCTTTTGGAGAAGCTGTTTGTTTCGCTCCATTATGTCGGTGTGGATACGTTTCTGTTCTGTGAGGTTATTTCCAAAATGTTTACAGCATTGCACCGGAAAGGGTCTTCAAATATAACCAAATTTAAGTAGTCCCAGCATTTTGTAGTGAATATATCATGCTAAGCTTGTTTCTGTTTTCGCACCACCATTCTACCGATTATCGATATAGATATAGAAAAAATCCAAAAATAGTGAGTGTTGGATTTTTTCTTATTTCTAGTATTCTTCGATGATTTTCTGTGAATTTATTTTTACTGTGACTTATCACGTGCTCTTTTCTTACTTCTCACTCGCTTTACTTAACTATTCGAATTATTCAATTTTACTTTTTCCCTGCAATCTTGAAAGTGATGGGCTGGTACTTATTTACTATGAAGAGTTAAGAAAAAAACCTGGACCACTACCACCAAATGGAAACATGATTTAGACGTGTGACTTTGATGAGCCAGTCGTGGGCTATGCTTCGGCGTCTCTCAAAAGTCATTTGACTGTTTGGTTTTTCTTTAGTCTATTTTTTTTTGAATTTATGAAATCATACATGGTTAAATCTTCGTCAAGAAGATAAGATACCAAAAACTTAAATAGAATTCATTTTTTTAAATGTGCTATACGTAACGTAAAATAAATTTTCAAGACCGAGAGGTTCTTGTATCTAACTTCAAAAAAAAGTCTAGCGCATCAGAACCGTTAGAAAACTGATTTTCGAAGAAGTTATATTTGAGTGACTTAAAATTGTATGAAGACGTAGTATCATATCAGCAGCAATAAGTCTACCATAACATGCTCGTGCTAAATCAGCCTATCTTTTGAATTTCGCTTTCATCCAAAGATATCATCGAAAATTTCCAAACCTCAAGAAAATATAAGCATCAGTTGCTCATTTTATTGCAAATGCCTTGCTTATGCATACAAATTGGAAGCATCTGTTGATGCAATATTTACGAAATTGTCTGATGCTGACAATCATGTGTTAGCACCATAGCTGCTTTACATTGTGTTGTGAACTTTGTTTCGATTGAATGACTGCACTGGAAGTAATAGGAGTGAATAAGATTTTTGGGATATCACACTCAAAACTTTTCAAATTTTTGGAACCTAAATATTTGTTGTTAATTGTCATTGCAGGATCATTCCCATTTGAAGATTTCATGACAACATCACACGATAAAGAAATGTCAATAAATTACGAAATTCATCATAGCAGACAGCCCTTTCATGATTTTTCAACGAAAATCGTACAGAATTAGAAACACAGCGAGGTCTCATTGTCACATGAGTTTCGTTTTGATTTCGTTACTGCATCGGAAGTTATAGGGAAAAAAACCTGTATTTTCCTGAGCAAATTTACAATATTTAGGAAAGAGAAATTGTCATTGCTGAAAACCCTATACTAATTTTTCAACCAAATGTTATCTGCCTTAGGGTGTTAATATCAGGTGGCTAAATCGGAAGCTATAGGCCGAATTTTTTATTTTTATTTTTTTTTTTTCTCGGTGATTTTTCAAAGTGGCACCACTACCACAGTATTTCTCATATTTCAAAATCACTTCTATCAGGCTTCGTCCTAGCTAATACCAATATACTCTGTAAATTTCAAGTTGATCACATTATCCGGTCGTCTGTTCTCGTGAACAGAAGTTTCGAATGCTGGAAATGGAGGTAATTTGATCACGGGCTGCCGTTCTTGTACACAGCGGAATTTTGAAAGATGTAATTTGACGTGGTGGACAAAGGTTAAAATTTATCAATAATATGAATTTATTTTCAAAAATCAACAATTGTTCAGGTTTTTTTTCTGGAGCCTGCTGTAGCTACAGGGTTGCCTGCACAATCTTGAAAGTCCATGTGTGATAAGGTTTAGTCTATATTAATATGCTCTGCGAATTTCTCGATGATCTATTGTTTTTGTTAGTAGTTATGACAAATTGAAATTTGAAAAAAAAATCCTTGCCTACTTTTAGGCACTCAATGCCCCCACAAATCTCAAAATTTATAAACAAACATAAAACATAATAAATTTTCATTTCCAATATTTACTTTTAGCAAAAATGTACTCTGCATAGTAACATAGGGGTACCTGAAAATTCACTAAAATGCCCGCCGCCGCCAAAGGGTTCAAGACATCTTAATTTCTACGAGTCATGGACCTACCCGTTATATACATCTACATAATATGTTCGCCGAAAGTTTCATTTTAATCGGATTAGCCACTCCAGATGTTATCTCCTTTAATCATTTTATATACATTTATATATATATATATATATATATATATATATATATATATATATATATATATATATATATATATATATATATATATATATATATATATATACATATATATATATATATATATATATATATATATATATATATATATATATATATATATATATAAGTGATGAATTTTCGGCGAAACGAGTTTGATACTACTTTTCTTCGAAAATCAGTAAAAATTGGGCGGTAGCTATAAACATCTAATTTGCTATTGCACTTGTGAATTGGTGCTACGATTACGGTTTCATAAATTTGGGGAAAAAATCCGCATTCAGAACTGAGCGAGGCTAATTTGGTAGTGGTTTCCTTATATAAGTTTTAATTGTTTTGATGCATTTTCATGTTTTGAATGGTTATAATAACTTCATCCTTAAAAACAGATTCAATAACAACGGGCAATGCGGAAGGAGCTGATTTATTAGTCGTGAGAAGATTATTTGTGATTACAATTTATTGTGCCATATTTTTCCCGATGTTACAAAAGTTTTGGTTTCGCTCTGCACTAATCTTTACTGATAGCAATGCAATGTCCGTTTTTATATTAGATAAGTGGTTTAGTGATTTTTTTTTTCGCCCTGTTGCTAGATTTTCAGCTTTCCTTCTTTATATAATTGTAAATTAAAATCATTAATCTGAGAAAATCAACACAAAGTCGAAACGCGTGCGATGATCCATTTATGACTCTACTATAGCATATTAAATGTACTGCTAAAACCACTAGCCCACTGTCTTAAGTAAAACAGTATATAGTCGATGGAAATCAATAAATTTTGTTGTCGAAATACCTCCTGAATAAATAATGAACCTCCAAACTTAATTTATTTACAACATAAATTGAAAAAACTGCATTATGACTTTTGTTTTACCGCACTTTGGATTGATATTATGCAAAAGTACTAAATCATTTTCAGTCAAGAAATATAAATTATGAAATGAAGTTAATCAAACAGTTTTATTCAAAACGACTCTAATCTGAATAATATTCGAATTTCAACTCATTTGATTTCTCGAAATAATCTCGGCTTCATCATGCTACAAAATCATCGATTAGTGCTAATTAGTATTCAAATTATTTTAATGAATTTTCGTGGATACCCTGAAAGCAGTCTCTTTCTAATATAAGATACATTTTCAGACATTGAAAAAAGTTATAATCCAAGCCTAGTAGCAGGCTTGGTTAATTTTTATGTTTACCTTTTTCATTTCAATTCAATCAAAGCAAAGATTTATTTCTCTCTAACCATAAAAAAAAAACACAAGAAATAAATAACAAGCAACAGCACAAAAAAACAAAAAAAAAACAACCAAGCGTATCAATATCTTGAACATCTTTTTTGGGCAACATATGTAATTAATTAGAAAAAAAACCTGAACAGCCTCGGAACAGTCAGGAGAGGAAATTAATGAAATTATCATTCCTACAACTCTATTGTCTTGTTATTTCATGACTATATCTTGTTTGTGCGCCCAGTGTGGTGAATTGAATTCAAGCATGATAGCTTAGATCCATGACAACGATCACGGTGATGGCAAGTGATCGAAGCGATATCGATGGTCTTGGAACGAAAGATCCGATGACGAAGTAGAGAGATATTGAGAGATATCAAGTAGCTTAATGACTCGAGACATGATGTAAGTCCATAAAGGTTTTAGCCGTGCTTTGAACGTGCGTGAAGAGATTAACTGATGATCGCGTTCGTGTTATTTATTATTTATAATGGCATTCCGAAGATCGAAGAGGACGTTATCGATCGATGGTGATCTTTGCGTTGAATGGGAAAAAAGTCAAATGGTAGGTTGACGAATTTGATGTGGCGTGGGTACACTCAGTGATGTGAAAAGAAGTCGAACAATACGAATATCTGTTCCAATAAGTTGATTATAATACGATATCAGAAGGGGGATGATTCAAATCAGGTGCGTGCGACTGTTTTTTAATCCTTAGATGACAAACGAACTTTTAGTTGCAGTCAAAATCTCGCATAATATCCGTACTTATAAATTACTAAGCATAAAATTTATCTGCTTACGGAGTGCATCGATTTGATACTGGAACCGCCTACATAATTCATTCACAATATCTTTATATGCGATATTACCAAGATTGAATTGAAAAGATGAACCAACAGTTTTTTGATAGCAAAACCATATGTGTACATATAAAATTATTCAAACCTAGAAGTGGCAAATCAATCCCTACAATATAATTTACAAATGGATGTAATTTCGAGAAACATTATTTCAAGCACTTCGAGGAACACGATGTTCTCATTCCAGATAATTTGTATGATACATAGATATTAGCGAAATAATTGCGGGTGCTATACTTTCGGAGCATATCTGATGAAGGATTCTAAAGCTCAGTGATTCGATACCTTTTACTAGCTACAACCGAATTCAGAAGTAATGAAAACAACAACTTGTTTTAAATGCGTTCCTGTTGGTGTACCATGAATTGCGTATGAACTGAAACAATAACATACCTAATATCGAACATGTTATTTTAGTAGCATGACATGCCAGGGACCAGTGAACTTCCCGACTATGCAAATATCATAAATTCCGGATTAATTGTAAACATGCCTCGGCGCGGGTATGTGGGCTTGAAGCATTGCTTCGTGTTTCCTTTGTCTCTTGCAACAATTGCAACCAAACATTTTCGACTGTTGTTGCCCTGTTCGGCCTTACTCGCAACTTGGCTAGTAGAGGACAATGTCAAAGCGTTCTGTTCTGATATAGACGACAGGTAGTGTGCATGCCGCAAGTGCCTTGCTATGGACCAAAGCAACATGGAAAACCAGCACATATAAAATTGCAGCAGAGAAGGTTCATTATTCCTCAATGAATGTTACATTGTCTATGAATATGTACACACGTATTATCTACGAATAGGTGCACATGTATTCGGGACCTTTGATTACCCAGCTTAGCTACCGAGTACATTTATGAACGGCTATTTGCCGGTAAGGTCAAGGAGCCATGTAAGCAATCTTGCTATTGGAACATGGTCTACTAATTGGATGCGAATCGAATTGAAGTAGAGTCATATGAGCTGCAGCTACTATTGATTCATAATAATTGTGCATTTTATATACTGTAGTTTTAGCAATCTTTAGCGAAGGTGACTTGGACTGGTTCACAATGATTCTAGTTCATAATAATAATAATTGGTTTATAAGTTTTCCGCATTGCCATAGGTGACTCCTATCTTCATTAGGACATGTTCTTACATTCATGTGTCTGATAAATCAATTTATAGGGAGAACTTCAGGATACATCCAATTAAACATATTGCATTGACATTTTTTCTCGAAATCGCAGGAATATATTCATTGAAATCGCATGAAAAATTGCTTGAAAATCGTATTAAAAGTTGTATGAAAATTTGCATGTGATCTCCACAAAAAAGTCGATCGGAAACGACGTGAAAATTTGCTCTTAAAATTGCTCGAAAAATCGTTTGGAAAGTTGCATGGCACATTTTATCCAAAGACACAGGAAAAATTGCGTAATTTTGTGGTAAGTTTTATTTAATGCAAAAGTCTTTGAAAAAATGCGCGATATATGAATAGAAAAACCGATGAAAAATATTACCAAATATTGGAAGAAATGTTGCTTACCAAAAAACATGAACAGTTGCTTGAAATTTTGGATAGAGAAATGCGTGGAAAATTGCAAAAAAATGTTGGATGAGAAATTGCCAAAAAGCATGTTGGATGAGAAATTGCAAAGAAATCGCCTGAAACAAAACATTTAAAATTTTCTGAGAACAAATTGCAGATACTTACCCGGGAAATTTCTTAGAAATATTATAATTTTCAAATTGCATCAAAAGTTCAATTTAAAACTGTGTGAAAAGTTGCTTCAAAAAGGTGTAGGGGGTATTGCATAAACAATATTTACATAGAAAATATCAAAAAACATTACTTGGAAAACTGCATTTGTACATGCACTACAAATGCCATGAAAAATTGAGCCGAAAGTGACCACCGAAGTCCGACTGAAATATTTATCAGAATATTGGACGGGGAATCGCGTGAAAATCACACGGACATTGTAACAAATAATTGCGAGGAAATGCTCGTTGAACACTGCATGTGAAATTTCACGGATAGCTACCTACGAAATGTCACGTAAAATAAACTTATCGAAAAGTGATCAAAAGAGTGTACGAAGTATTGCATGGAAGATGCAAGAGAATAACACGTGAAAAGTCCTTGCGTTTCATGAAAAATTTCCTTAAAAAAACTTTACTCAAAATCGGTTAAAAAACTACACAAGAGGTCCCATCAAAACTTACTCTGAAAATCGGACGAAAAATTACACGGAGGAAATGAAAAACTGAAAAAAAAAATTCGTGAATTTTTCTCGACGAACTGGATGAAAAATGTATTGAAACGCGAGAAAAACTGTACGAAAATTGAAGCAAATATTGCACGCGAAATTGAATGGGATATCACGTAAAAAAAACATACTCAATATTGGCATTGAAGATTGCATTAAAAATTGCACGGAAAACTGCATACGAAATTTCAAAGCAATTTTCAATTAAATGTTCTATGGAAATTCACATTACTTGCACTGGCACGTAAATTCATAGGATTAATTCAGGAGAAACCGCATGGGTAATTGGGTGCAAAATTGTACGGAAAGTTGCATGAAAAAATTTCGTCACAATTTGCATGATAAATTGCACAAAATATTGTATCAATTTTAAAAAAAATAGCGCACAAAATTGCATGACAAAGTGCAGGAAAAATTCGTAATGCGGTTTTTCAAGTTATTTTTCCCCAATATTTCATTTAATTTTCTATTTGAATTTCTGTGTAATTATTCTTATTTTTCAATCCATACGTATCTCCATTGAACTTTCCGGGCAACTTCTGATGCGATTTTGTGTGTTTTTTTTATGCAATATCACATACGATTTTTTACGCAATCTCTCATTCTACTTTGCGTTCAATATTTCATCATATTATAAAGGTGCTTTCGCGCGAAATTTTTGGTGCAGTTCTCATGTCCATCCGTTTTCTGACGCAATATTTATGCAATTTTCCGCGTAACTTTTTATTTGGTTTTCTGAGCACTTTTTCATTAAATTTATCGTACTTTTTGAATTTCCCGGACAATTATCCATGGATTTTTTCGAGTAATGGTTGAAGCAAGCTTCCGTGTAAATTTTTATGCAAGCGGTCCAAGTTGCGTGAGATGGGAAATTTCATGAAAAATCGCACGGGAAACCACACGTGACACAAAAAAAAAATTCACAGAAAATTAAATGAAAGTCTGAACGGGGAAATTGAGCAGTAAGTCACTTGAGAAACAAATTGGGAAAATAAATCTAAATTGCACGAAAAATTGACTGAAAAATTTCACGAGAAAATTTTCACGATCAATTACATGAAAATTCGCACCGAAACTTGTTTGAAAATGTATTGTTAATGCGATAAAATGATAAGTACTTGTAATGCGATTTCTGTGCCATTTTTTATACAATGAACTGTGCAATTCTCATGAAATTTTCCTGAGTTTTCTCATTGAATCTCAGATGGTAATTTTAAGAATATTTCACGCACAATCGTTAATGTAATTTCACTTTTAATTTGTTGTCGTTTTCGAGTAACTTTTCATGAATTGTGCGTTTTAATTTTTTGCGAAAGCTTTCATGTTATTTCTGTTCGAATTTTCTGGCAATTTTTCAAACTGTGTTAAGGGCGTTTTTTTGTAGAAGCTGTTTTCATGCGATTTTCTAAGTGTTATTTCCTTTTTCTCATGCAATTTCAAGCCTATATATACAAAAAACATTTTCGTGATATTTCCCTTTCAATTTGAATGCAATAATTTTTGCAAAGTTTTAAGCAATTCGCCGGGTAGTTTTTGATGCAATCTTTCGTGGAAGTCAACTTTGTTTGCAATTAGTTTTTAGTTTTTCATGTAAATTTGCTTACAAATGATCATGCAATTCTTCATGCAACCTTTCTAGCAAATATTTGACCAAATTCCCGTGTAGTTTTTCATGCAACTTCTCGTTCAATTACTCACACATTTTTTTACGAAAGATTAATGTATTTTTTTCCCTGTAAAGCTCTGTGAAATTTTGTATGCAATTTTCTAAGAAGTTTTTCAGGTATTTTTCCGTGCTTTTTTCATTCAATTTTCAGTCTGATTTTTCATGCAACTGAGCCTGCAATTTAATGTACAATTTTTCACGCGATTTGTATACAATTTGCGATCTTCATTTTTCTCACAAGTTAGTGCGGTTTATCATGTGCATTCGCGTATAATTTTATCGTGCAATTGTGTGTGCATTTAGTTAGATCTTGTAAAGGTCTTGTTACTAGTACAATGCACGTTATATGATGATTTATCAAAAAACACTAAGAAGATTTTGAAAATCTCACAAGCGCCTAATAGAAAATTAGAAGACTTTCGAAGAAGATTGACATTTTTGTGAACAGGAGGGAGCTGAAATCATTTAACGCAAATAAAAAAAACGAAGTATTTTCTGAAATACTAGCTTCGCCGAATATATTTTGACTATTCATTCTCGACACTAAACGTCTCATCAGCCACAGCTAAATTTCATCCAACGACAAAAAGCGGGAATAACAAGCCAAATGTAAAAGTCTCCAAATCTCTCAGAAACTAAAACTATAAGTTGAGAATAATTTGAGAATTGGATAAGTTAAGGAGATATTTTTCAAAAAGCTTCGGGCATTGACACTTCAGGTTGGATTTAAATTCAAAAACCATCAAGTGCACCCTTCCAAGAAAACATGCCTGAAGCATGCCTTTTCTTGAACACTTCCATAAAATTGCCAAAGAATCGGTTATAGAAAAACATTAATTACAATTTGCTTGCGGGAAAGTGCAGGTGTTAAATACGTGTATACAATTTCACTTTAGGTGATATCAGCCTTAAGCGTATTTTGACTCGAGCACTTTTTTTTTTATCAAAACGTCCTCCTTCACACGGCATACAAATTGCTTTTACGATATTAATAAATACATTAATGTGAATATGATTTATTAAAACGCTACAGATAACCTGACACCATGAGAGAACGCAAAAATACCGCCAATGGACCATGTAAATATCGGATCTGTTGGATTGAACACGAAAACTGTATGTGGCGTCTTTAGCATGCAGTGTGATTTGTACAAGGTCTGAGTCACCCATGTAGATGCAGATCATGATCACATCAGATTCGCATGTTAATCCACAAGGAAATTGAACGTAGCTATTACGGAAAGTGTATTGTGCTCGGAAATGTAGAGAGATTGGAAAATTCAAGGACACTATAGACACTATAGGACACTATAGTTGTTCAGCATTGTATTTTACAAGTTTATAGGTGAATGGAACAGTGCATCTAAAATCCGAATGCAATTTACGACAATGGTATTCAGGTACCAAATATCCATGTAAATATTCAAGGACATTAGCACTGGATAGGACTATAGCACTACGTGGACAGACCTATATTTCTAGTAGTTTCAAAAACCACCACGCTTTAGTCTTTTAACTTTTAGCTAGGAATTACTTAAGTAAAGCCTCAGTTCCTTAGTGAACCATATTTCCTAACTGGTAAGATTTGCAAAAACTGTTTTATTTCTCTTGTTTGCCATTCTACACACGACCGTTGAACGCGCACAGTTGCGCACGCTTCGAGCGATATTAGCATCCCAAAAATGGTAACTAGCCAGATACCAACTTGCCTGCCAACATTCAATGCTGATGGAGTCACACAGGTAACACAGCTCACGACGAAGGAATAGTGACAAGGTGAAGCAGTTTGCTACGTCCCTGGATAGATTAGGAGTTAATGCACACTCCGATCTGGCGCTGATCTATCTCACGTCGTCGTAACGGAATGTTTATCATCCATTTAATAAATTCATATGGCGAATGGCGTCGATATGTCGAAGTGCCTCATTTCATCGGACAAATCGTTTGACCACAAGTTCATGGTATTATGATTGCATGATGTTTCTTTTTATGGTCGAATCTTGTTTGACCATAGCAAAATCTGAACGCCACGATCATGCGGGATATTGGTTAGCTACTGGTATTCGAATGTTGCAAATCAGATAATTCAAACGCCATATGTTGATTTGGTTGTAGAATTTACTAATGCATTTTTGATTGGATATAATCAAATGCGTGAAATGAATGTTGTGTGAAAAAATATTTTTAATTAATTACGTGTGAAATATTCGTCGTACCCAGATTCAATGCTCTACAACGCTAAAATGATAAGATTCAATATAAACAACGATGCAATAAACTTCTCAGCAGTCGCAGATTACAGCTCGGTGAGAGGGACTTAACTGCTGATATTAGGCACCAGAATACTTTCCGCAATCACTAAGATGGGTTTCGGATGGATAAGCCTCTTTTTTGCAAGAACTAAAATTTGTGAAATTTTTTTACGGTTTTAAATTCGTAATGACGTAATGACGGTAGTAATGCGGATGATAAATGCACAAACAAGATAAGAATAAGAAAGGGGTACATCAGCACATTAGGGACAATTATATGAAGTAGTACAATACGTCTTAGCTTCCGAATAGTTCCTGTACGTCGACGACCGTGATGGTGAAGCGACTGGACATTATCAAGCCATGACAATCGCGATGGAAATCATGACATACGACCAGCGGTTGCCATTCTTCGAAGGCGAACAAGCTTCTACGGTTAACCAACGCCTCGACAGCGATTGCCAATAAACACAAAAGTATAGACGCAACCGCAAATACAAAATTTGTTACCGTTACCGGGTACACTTTTTCGTTGCTCCGCACAAGTTGGTGTTATATTAACGTCCATAGCTTACACTTCATCATACGAGGACTCACTTTCAGTTTTCAAGATTGTTACTGACTCGTTTTCAAATTCGGTAGTCCGCGAAACATCATATATATCATCCAAAACTGACGCAAGGACATCGTCACATATTTATTATGACCATAAAATAGAGAGGGATCCATTTCTGTAATATGATTAAAAATCCGTTTACGTATACGAAGCCATGCATGGATTGGTCTTCATAACGAAAATATTACTCTTAGTGCATACGAAGTCATATATGGCCCCTGTAAAACTATCATCAAAAATACTCTAATGATTGACAACTTTAAAAAAAAACTTTGCTCCTTCAATCACCTGTAACATGTCTTCCACTCACTCAGGAAAGGTACGTTATGCAAAGCCACGAAGATACATAACAAAACAAAAGGATACAATTTTAGAGATGAGGATACATGTTATCTTGTGAATACGATTTGGGTCTTTTGCAGTAGAATTTTTTCAGTCGAAAATTGCGATTAAGGGTTAATGTCCCTACTTCAAGAGGGTTTGTCAGAAGCAGACCAACAAGAGGAAGTACGCATGGTTTAAACTGCTTTATAGTTCAGCTGCTGTGGTTGTTGAATAAAGGCATTTTTTTCGTCCTTAGGCTTATTACTAAGGTCCACCTGGAAAGCGAAAATGTTGCCCTGGAAAGCAAAACTCTCGCTCTGGATAGCGATTAAATTGGACCGAAATTTGAGAGAATTTGGAGCGAAATTATAGTGGCATTGGACCGAAACTAGAGCGCGAAATTGGAGCGAAATCAACCAAATTTAAGCGAAATTTGAGCGAAATTGGAGCGAAACTCGAGCGAAATCGGAGCGAGATTCGAGCGAAATTTCACTCTGGAAATTAAAGCGAAATTGGAGCGAAATTTTGCTTTGGAAAGCGAAAATTTTGCTTCGGAAAGCGAAAATTTCGCTCTGGAAAGCGAAAATTTCGCCCTGGAAAGCGAAAATTTCGCTCTGGAAAGCGAAAAATTCGCTCCGGAAAGCCAAAATTTCGCTCTGGAAAGCGAAAATTTTGCTCTGGAATGCGAAAATTGTGCCCTGGAAAGCAAAACTCTCGCTCTGGATAGCGAAAATTTCGTTTTGAAAAAGGAAAATTTCGCTCTGGTAAGCAGAAATTTCGCTCTGAAATGCGAAAATGTTGCTCTGGAAAGCAAAAATTTTGCTTTGCAAGGCAAAAATTTCGCTCTGGGAAGCGAAAATTTAACTCTGGAAAGCAAAACCTTCGCGGTACGAACCTTGGTACTGGCGTGTTGAACAAAGTGTCAAAAGTCCCCATGGATGGTGGGAACTTTTCAGAGCACACTTTCCCACCTACCCTGGAGTCTGGTAGATAAGTTTGTTTACATGTTTTTTTATGCACCTCTTAAACGTAGAAAAAGAAACTCACAAACATTCCAAGTCGTAATAAAAATCGGATAATATAAACATGCCGTTGAGAAAGAGGATGTTGTTAGTAGCAAATGTTTAGATCAATATATCTCAAAAACGGTTATTGTTACAAGAAAAAGCTTTTTGTTGTAACTTTTTTTGTTGAAAACTTTCTAAGCTACAAATTCGTCATACATTGTTTTTCTGAAAACGGACAGGACTGTTACTGAGATATTTAGGAAAGGTCACTTTTGTTGACCTTTGACCCCGTATAAAAAGTAACGCAGCACTCGGATCGATGGGGACTTTTGACATTTTGTTCAACACGCCAGCACCAAGGTTCACACCAAAATTCAGCTTTCCCCTAATTTTTCCGAAGTTTCGCCCTTTTTATGTCGGATTTCACTGGTCTATTAGGTGAATAGACGGATTCGCCAGCCCACAGCTTTTTCCATGTGCCTTCCTTCAACTGTACTATGATTGCATTTGCATTCAACCTACCACGGTCAAAAGTTCTTCCTGCAAATATTTGCCTCGTCATATCCACATATGAACTTTCATATATTTCGTTTTCAATGCTACGAAAAATAGTTCTCTTCTGCCGATAAATTGTCGATCGCCAAACATCATCAGCTTTTTAAGGTGTGCACACGCAATTTCCTTAAGACACCTTGCTCAGAACAACATATCTGAGATTCGCCAAGGTGGGCATCACGCAACCAAACTGTCGTCGTCCTCGTTGTCGGCCGATCGCGGATCGATTTCAAGAAAACCCCTTCATTGGACTATGATTAACAACCGTATCATGCTAAGAAGCCATAAATGCAAGATATATAAGTATCAACGACCGTACCGTAATGAAAGTCCTACCAATTCATGCAATCGGATATTATAGCAATGGGTTGAACTGGCCGGCTGACTAGCCGGGCCCATCAAGCCCATTTTTTCCAGCATTTGCAGGAACCGTACGAGATGAAAACAGCCATAAATGCACGCACCTTGTCATCATCGCCATCCCACTTGAAGAATACGAACGATTCTCGAGAAAATTGAACCCAGCCATGCGATATCCTCTGAATTTCTTGTTTTCGTTGAAACTACAAAAGAAAATATTTCGATTGAGATATGATTTGAGGAGATATGAGAAGATTTTCATATTAACCCTTTGTTGGCCATTATGTTTCGTGCATAGGATCATTTCAATTTTATTTTATTTTATTTATTCCCTAAACTAGGTTCTATTTGACTTTATGTTTTAAAATGTGGTTTGTTATTCTGAGCAATATTTTATAAAATAAAATAAAAAAAATTTATTCGTTTAATTTATCAACTGAAACAATATTCTTGAAATTTCGGTTTACTTGTATGTCTGAAACTAATAAGCAATATCATGCTAATACTATGCATTTAACATCAAGCAATAGGGTTAGCAAAACACAAAAAAACTTCTGGCTGGCCTTGGATTTTCGTAAAATTTCAAATGAACAGAAGTTTCGCATTCGCAAGGGTTTCACCCGAGACCTGTCATAGGATTGGTGATTTATGGTCAGTTATTAACGAATTGGTAGAAGAGTGTCTACAATCAGTAAAACCAAACCAGACCAGCGAAACCAAACCAGACCAGCAAAACCAAACCTGACCATACGATTCAACTGAGCGTTCAAGTCCAAGCGTTTATTCATACTATCCTACCGTATTCCCGAAATAATTTCAGCTAATTAATTACATGGATTGAGGATTTCTTCGTAACGGATTCATTTTAGACACCTCTGCCTGTTTCGTTGCTCGGCTCCCGGTGGAAGTGCGAGGTGCTAAATCATCGTCGGGTAATTTAACATGTCTATTTCGGAAAGGTATGCCCTCCGAGAACGCTGGAAATTAGCTGATGCATATTGAAAATGGTTTTAAGCTTATCTGCTAATAGCGAATGCCATATAATCTGGTTGAACATGTGGAGCAAAATGAATTGTACGGTTTAGAATGGTCAAATGTGGCCGCAAAGCAGATTAATGACCAGATTACGCCTTGTTTACATTTTTTAGTATGTGCTCTTGAATAGCCGGGGCTAAAAACAGAAAAAGGGACATCTCTCGACCCGGATTAAATATTCACATTTGAATGCTATATAAGTCTTTTTCAGCTACATCATCACCTAAGTAGGTATTTATATTTAATATTAAAGTTGCAGTTTGACTCCGCGAATTTGGAGCAATGTGCCGATAATTTTTTTCTATAGGGAATTACTCAATTCTATCTTACACCATATATATATATATATATATAATATCGTATATGATAATTTTTGACCCCTTGCAGCACACATACTAACTGACCTGATAAGGATAGCATATTTCAATATTAAATCTTCTAATCAATCAAACAATAAATATGGTAGCTCTTCTCTAATAAATTACATCCACGGCCTGTCACGTTCATTTCACCACAAAAAGACTTGAAGTTGATAAATTAATCCTCTTTTAATAATGTAACCAATCATCATTCTCTTTTGCTTTCGAGCTTGATAACTTTTACCATCGCATGTAGATATGAGTTTTACTACGTAAAATATTTCCAATTTTAGGAACGAACGAAAACGAATGAAAATCTTTGATAAACAACAAATCGATCATTGTCTAACTCAAATTAATGGCACGTTAATCCGGTTGTCGTTTAATCAAACTATTAAATGTGGTTCTTCACAATCGACTCACTGTCGCTAGTACACTAATAGCGAACGAAAACTATATATGGATGACAAATCACTTCACTTGAAAAGTTGACCTACATATGGGTCCATATATCCACGAGGAGCACAAGCCAAACAAAAACATGGAGTGAGTGTTTAGAGAATTTTGGATCAAATTTTGTAATAGCCAGCACACACTAATACATCTGAAACACATACACACATACTTCTGTAAGCTGCGCTTTGAAATTATGCTTACTAGCCCAATGAAATCCGACATAAAAAGGCGAAACTTCGGAAAAATTAGGGGAAAGCTGAATTTTGGTGTGAACCTTGGTACTGGCGTGTTGAACAAAATGTCAAAAGTCCCCATCGATCCGAGTGCTGCGTCACTTTTTATACGGGGTCAAAGGTCACCAAAAGTGACCTTTCCTAAATATCTCAGTAACGGCCACGTCTTCAGAAAAACAATTTATGACGAATTTATAGCTTAAAAAATTTCCAACAAAAAAAATTATATAGCTTTTTCCTGTGACCATAACCGTTTTTGAGATATATTGATCAAAACATTTGTTACTAACAGCACCCTCATTCTCATCGGCATGTTGATATTATCCGATTTTGATTACGACTTGGCATGTTTGTGAGTTTGTTTTTCTAAGTTTGAGAGGTGCATAAAAAAACATGTATACAAACTTATCTACCAGACTCCAGGGTAGGTGGAAAAGTGTACTCCGAAAAGTTACCATCACCCCCCGCTCCCCTTTGCCATAAAACTTGTAGGGACATCTGTTCGCTACTTTCTTCTTCGAAAAAAACTGTATTGCGGCATCATTTATGGGATATTCCACGAAAGAGCAGGACAAAACAAACAAATTGCAGGTGAAATTAGGTTTTGTAACATATCATGGGCCTAGGAGCATGAAAAAGCAAGATAATATCATGACATAATTCTGTAAACGCTCATTTCTGACATTATAGGAGCTCAATCCGATGCAGATTATCCCCGAATAATCAGTTTTTTTACCAATCCTGATATGGCTGCATAACGCCAAAGGGATATGACACGTCTCGACACCAATTTGCATCTGAAATTACGTGACCTTGCCCTGATCGTTCATGGGATAAGACGGAATGGAAAAAAACTAAAAAACCGGTTATTTCGGGGTGGTTCGTTTGCGGGGGTGGGTAGGGTGTGGGAAGGGTGTGGATGTAGGGCTGGTCGTGCGATGTCAAGAATAGGCAATTAGTAGGATAAAAAGTGATCCTACCTTGTTTAACAGTGGGCAAAGAGTAGGCAACGAGCTCGTTTCTGAAGATTTGGGATGGATCCTCAGGGATTTCGTTTTATGGCAACGGGGGAGGGGAGAACTTTTCGGAGCACACTTTTCCACCTAATCTGGAGTCTGGTAGATAAGTTAATTTATATGTTTTTTCCATGCGCCTCTTAAATATAGAAAAACAAACTCACAAACATGCCAAGTCGTAATCAAAATCGGATAATATTTACATGCCGTGAGAAAGAGGATGCTGTTAGTAACAAATGTTTAGATCAATATATCTCAGAATCGGTTTTAGTTACAGAAAAAAGTTGTAAAATCTTTTTTGCTGAAAATTGTTTAAGCTACAAATTCGTCGTACAGTTTTCTTGAAGACGTGGCCGTTACTGAGATATTTAGGAAAGGTCACTTTTGGTGACCTTTGATCCCGTATAAAAAGCGACGCAGCACTCGGATCGATGGGGACTTTTGACATTTTGTTCAACACGCCAGTAGCAAGGTTCACACCAAAATTCAGCTTTCCCCTAATTTTTCCGAAGCACCATGTTAGATTTCCCCGGACTATACGCTTATTGTTTGATTTTCTGAAGCAGCCAGCCTGTGGCAAAAATGAGCTGAGTTGAGGATCTTTTTGGTCAAATAAAAAGAGAAACGTAAAGCAAAATAAAATGATATAAGATATTAAGTCCTAATTAAGATCCTAATTAAGTATGTATAAAGCAATCATTTGAAACAAAACGGATTTAAGAAAACAATGCAAATAACTTTTTTGCTTGATATTTTTGTAGAGCTGTTCATTGTTTGAACACTAGTTTTTTTCGCAGCTATATTTTCATACTAAATATATCAAATCTTATGATCATTGTTTATAGTTTTCCAGATAATCAGTAAAAATGAAATGCAGGAAGTCAATTTATAGATAAATGAGTTGAAGCATCATCTTGCAAGATGAAAGTTGGATAAAAAAAACCCTCTAGTTGGTTTCGCAGGTCCGCTTAAAGCAAATCCTGGGCAATGAACTGAGAGCAGCTAACAGCTAAACTGGGGGAAATATGACCAGATGACAGATTCCGAGCATGAGATCCAAGGCATGGATTCCGCTGAGCATTCTTGACATGAGAATATTATAGAGGTCATAACAATGAGTAAGAGTGACCTACATGTAAGGGTACACGATCGGTTACGCATTCGACTTTAAACATTTGAATTTAAACCGAAGTAATTTAAAAATCTTTTAATCTTTTAAGTCCAGAGATTAGATGAAATAACTACTAAATTAAAATTTTGATGGCCTTTTCGTTAAGATAGCTCAAGTTATAATTATCTTAAAAATAGACTAAACTATGTCATATTTTTTGGACTAAAATCAATCTTTATAAGCAAGTTCGTCGATATTAAAACCAAAATAACCAAAATTGGAGGTTAATGATGTCTTAGACTTTTTAAAGGTAAAAACGGGTTTTTGTTTCTATGCTGGCTTACATTCGTTCAAATTTGCAGCAGATGAGTTTTTCGGAAACTGGTGTGCTTTTCGGTTCTAAAATTATTATTATAAATTTCGGTTCTTCTTTGGATGATTTCGAAAAATAGAAAAGAGAAAAACACATAAAGTTGAACATCGTTTGTTTCCATGAAAACTTTAAAGCGAAGAGCATACCAAGTTTAACTTTTATTAAATTGATAGTGGCTATAAAATATTTGCGTTCTATCTGACATGTTGAAAAAGGAGAGTACTACCATAACTTTGATATAATTGTCTGAAGTATAAGCTCTGTCGTAAGTTTTTAAAAGGCTCATAGATTACTGTTTTGTGTTTTTAAAACAATATTTTAATTTCGAGTTTCAGACATTTGTAGGGAAAATCTGCAGTCCCTTTAACTTTTGACTAGCACTTAAATATTGCAGTACTACTGATGGCTGTTGAGTTGAGCTCCACAATTGAAGGATATGATTTACAGTTAGTTTTTTAAAAAAACTTAGATTCGTAACTTTTTGAGATAAAAAAATCCATATATTCAACTAAATAAAGCAGAACTTTCTTATAGTGTTTGTTATATAGCTAAAATAGTTAAAATGTCAGGTAACATATGCAAATGCAAATTAAAAAGGTATGCCTAAGGCTCATAAAAATAATACCATTTAATACTGATAAAATGTGTGTTCAGTTTGCTGAGTGTGTGCTGAGTTACCTTGAAAGAAGTTATCTCCATAAAGTTTGAAAATAGAACTACGATCTTCTTTTATATAAGTTATTAGGATAAATATGTGAATGGGGTTCTCCATATTCCCAGAAATAATAAGTTAACGAGCATGCAAAAGTATCTGTTTCAAAAACCCTCTCGAGCATAAGCTAATGACTGCAAGTCATACACCCGACTATGAATATCAAACATGTATACAAAAGGTCAAAGCCATTAAGTCTTCATTTTTATTTTACTACGACTACCATAATACATATGTATGTGCTGAAAAGAAACTTCCAAAAAGCATACTCTATATCCGTCTATAATCAATTGAATTTTCAACGTAGGCGGCATTCTATTGTCTGCACTGTTTCAAAACACTGCGAAATTTATGAGTCCCACTTCACTCTGATTTATTTTCTTTCAAACATGGTACTATCATATCCTGTGAAAAGTTAGTGTGTTACTCATCGTAAATTCCACCTTGGCTTTATTAGGAATTCCCTCTATTTCAAATTCGAATAAAATGTAAATTTAAGCAATATCTGTTGGACAGTAGATTTGGGTTGATTATTACATTTACATTGCCAGTAAGGTTTTGGTAATAATTTACATCGGTTATTTTGGTGCATCCGAGGTTTGCGTTTGTATGTGCCCAGTTTCAAAAGCGATCACGCGTACTAGTCATAACTTTACTTTCAACACTACGTTTATGCTCTTTGCATTCATCATGTACTTCAGTAATAATTTTCATTTCTTAAGATCTAAGAAATCACTAAAGATAACCGCATGACATTGATCATAATTCCTCGAATATGCAAAACTATAGGTTCATTAGAAAATCAAATGAGGATCTGATCCGAATGATTAATGAAGATCGTGTCAGGTACAATTGATTCGAGGTGAGCTTACAGATGTTGAAGTGAGTTAGTTTTTGTGGGAACGAAAAGTTCGAGATATCGCCTAAAAGCTGAGTTGTACGTGTTCGTATCACATGCATATTTTGATCGAGCAAGTTGTTTCCAAAACCGATCGTTCTGGCTACATCATTTTGTATGTACATACATGGATAATAAGCTCGAAATCTTTAGCATGGAGGTTGACAGACGATTGTATAACGGTTTTGCCACAGTTCAAATCGAGGCACGTACTTGCGAAAATTTCAAAACATTCGTGATCTAGGAAGGTAAAAAACTTATATAACATCAAAGCCGTGGAAGGTTCCTAGTCAGAACGGCAGCTATCGCATTAAATCGTAATAAATTTATCAACGGTATATCATTTTCTGGAAATCATATACATAAGCATTTCAAATAAACAAGCACTTGTCTGAACGTAAAAAGAATAAAATTCTTGAATGTTGACATCAATTATGTAATTTCGCTCCCTTTGTTTTAGCTAATGTTCGTATTTGACGTAACAAATGCCGAATAAAATCATTCTGCAAAAACGAAAACAACCAAAAAAAATATTACTAGTGTCATCCATAAGAATCATTATGCGTATTTTCGTTGACTTCGTTGATTATTCGATTCAGGAGATCTATGGGGTCCATAAACTACCTTATTCACGAAGTTAGACTTGCGTCTAGTAGATTCCCAACGACCAATTTTTCTCTGGTAGGCGGAGTTTTCTTACTTTTAATCAATCTCTCTTGAAATCCATATAACCTTTAATTAATAATAATAATAATAATAATTTTTATTCATTAAACAATACATCGATTGTATTAAATTTTTATATTGACGTGAATATCGAAATATATCGATTACTTACCTTAAGAGATATTTAATATAAAAGATCTTATAATTAGCGGCTTTTCCATTTTGGAATGCTGGCTCTTTTTGGATTGTAGTTATTTATTATTTATATAATTTATAATACCTACATTATCCTTGTCTCAAAAATTGTGAAGAACACGGACTTTAATGATATTTGTGACAAGTGTAGAGACTCGTGTTTTGTTGATCAAGTTATTTGGTGTTTTCAATCTGCAGATACATTTGAAGTACTTTCACCATTATTAACCTGATTTGACATCAGGTCCTCGTCAGACGCTATAACTACCTTGCCTTTTTTTATTTCCTGAGCCAGAAAGTACAGAATGCTGTCTGACTCAGATATAGTCCCAACACCAGCCGCTATTTGGGCTTCCTGTTTTGGGTTATACTTGTTTGACAAAGCAGATTTTGAAGCATACCCATTATCCAGACCGCTCACGTACGAGGAAAGGGCCTCAGTCAAAGCCTGTGTTTAATAGTTTCTTTTTGGTTGAAGAAGCCGACTAGCCGAGGAAGCCGACTAGCCGAAGAAGCCGACTAGGTAGGCTTCTTCTTCTTAATTCAAAGTAAGAAGAAGTTTCCCTCGATTCTAAATAGGGTCTATGATTTTAGCAGCCTTCAAATCATTTGTAAACAGGTAAGAATTAAAGCGCCTGACGATCTCAATATAATCGCAACGAAAACTTAAATAAACCAAGCAAAAATTCACTATATTCTCGGACCGCAGCAATTTTAAAGCTCTGCTTACGTACATTTTGCTGGTACGGGTCATCCAATATAGCTAAGCAGCTTGGAAATGCTCAAAAAAAATACTCCAGCGCATCAAAACCACTAGAAACACTAATTTCCGATGAGCCGTAGAGGAATCGTACAGATTGTAAATGCATATTCCACCCTATGTGCTCGAACCTGTAAGCTCATAGGGTGGAAAAATTTTCAGGGCTACCAACAGCATGAATTACAAAACTTAGAAAAGTCGAACACTTATTACTGATATTTATTATCGGTTGCTTATTTTACAAAGCTTTGAAAGCAGTAACATAATAAACTTAACATAAATGAAGAAACCGGTCAGTGCTTGCAAACTTTTTATCAGCACTGCAACTTAAAGTCTACCACAGCTGCCTCACATCAAAATCAACTTACCCTATGAATCTCATTTTCATCTGATGACTTTATTGAAAGTTACAGGATCAGAAAGGTGTTTGGGGCTGAAATACGATAAATCCCCAAAGCTTGGTTACTCATTATCATTGTAGATATTCACGATATGAATACTTAATGTAAGCATTTATAGGTACAAAAATAATAAAAACGCCTGGCGCTGACAACCCTGTGCTGGCAGCAAAGCCAAAGATATCTCAAATCTGCTCCGCGTTGAAGTTGACCTACCCTGCGAATTTCGTTTTGACCGATGACTGCAATGGAGGTACAAAGAAATTTGGGGCTGCCGCTACCAAAAGTTTCCAAATGCTCGAAATCTTAATATTTGTTGTTTATTTTCCCTGCCATATCATTACCATTTGAAAATTTTATGATAACAATACGCAAAAACATCATAAATGCAAACCGTATGATGGCTTTTTAACCAGATTCCTACTGAATATTGTCTACAACAAGTTCCATTTACCATATGGATTTCGTTTTCATTTCATGACTCCACTGGAAGTTATAGGGCAAAATGATTTATTTGCCTGAGCGAATTTTCAAAATTTAAGATTCCAAAATTACCATAGCCGGCAGTTCCAACTTAATTTTTCGACCAAATTTCTGCCAAACGTGGCTACTGTATGAATTTCGTTCAAATCTGTTGACTGAATCAGAGTTTTCAAGGCGATATCAGTTTTTTTTTCTTAGTGATTTTGCAAGATGGTCCCACTGACACAGAGTTGCCTGATAACTAAGAGAGTTAAAATCACTTCTATCAGACCTGGTATTGGTCAAAGCCAATACTTTCTGTGAAATTCAGTTGTGCCTGATAACTGGGTCGTGAATTCCCGTGAGCAGAAGTTTCTGGTGTAGAAAATATAGAGTTACCGTTCTTCGGCTATCGTATTGGCTTTCATTGGTTTCTAAATGATATTTCGAACATTATTTCTAAATAATATTTCGAACCTGTAATATTTTGCGAACATACAACTGTAAGGCAAAGACTTTACGGTAACGACGATGGAAAACAACCACCGCCTCATAAGTTTTGCATATAGAAATGGCATACGTATGAAGCCGATGCGATCCCAGTATCAATACATTTACAAAACAGTCATATGTTTCCATATTATCATTTTCCCCAGTTTTCAGTAGAACTACTATTTCAAAAACAATGTTAATAGAATTAAATTTACTGTTAGTTGTTATTAGCTCATAGTTGTTATTAGTTGTTATTAGCTGATAGTTACACTTATTCTATCATTAGAAACTATTGTACGTTAAACATCGATAGTACTATCGATACTATCGATAGTTTAGAACTATCGAAAACCTCGATGTTGTTTTTTGCAATCGATAGTTTTTGAAAACTGAAAAAAATGCGTAAGGTAACATTTCGATAGCATCCCATCCATTGGGAGTATTTTACGTTTGCTTCGTTGTTCTCATTTAATAATTTCATTTTCTTGTTATTATAAAAAACACCAACCAAAGATAGCAGACCACTCTTATATTTTGTTAGTTTTGTCACTTGTTATTTATTGTAAAATTAAATAACATGAAGAAGGAAGAAATGTAAAATTTAATTGCACGTGAAAATTGAGACTGAGAGAGAAAGAATTAAAAATAATGATATTGCTAAATGTAATATATGCAACAATCAATAGAAAACAAGTAAAAACACGAAACATTTATCACATCATTTAAAACGGAAACATAAAACATAGTGGAAAATATTTTCTGTTGAACTTATAGCAAAAACCCATGGTCCTAGTAACATCTTTGAGAGCAGTTTAACGAAATCTAGAACAATCATCACAGATTATTTCGGAAGAGCAAAATTCTAAGCAGATGATTCTGCCCGAAAAAATATTTAGATGAACTATACGTTCCTATGGTTGTTTTGGACATAGTGCCTTTGCGGAAAGGAGAACATGATAGTTTTCGTGATTTCGTGGCTGATTTGGACGCAAAACATGCAATTCCTGACACCACAACATTGAAAACATCCTTGGTACCAAAATACTTCGAAGACGTTAAAACGCGGGTTAAAAATGCCATAAATGCAGGTTAACATATTTTTTTTAACTACTGATATGTGGACAAATCGAAACATAGAAAGAATACTGACAATAATATCTCATTTTTTTCATAAAGGCAAATTAATTTCTACATCATTAACGAAATTTAACATAATAGGAAAACAGATATTTGAGGCAATGTCAGAAGTAATTTGCATATTTATTTTATGCCTGTTTGTTGAATACTATTGTTGGTGTAATTGAAAAGATAAATTTTCAGACTCGAAAATATTCACAGAATTTAGTCCGTATCTTGTTATTTCTTGTTTAGTTGAGAAATACACTAAGCAAATGGAGCGTTTGGTCAAATGTAAATGCGATCGTCATTGATAATGCTGCTTGCATGTTTATGCAAGCAAAACTTCTTAAATTTAATCATATTCCATACTTCGCGCATACTTTAAATTTGATTTTGTCTGATATTTATGACACTTGATTTTCATTTTATCATGAAAAAGTGCAAAGATATTGATACTTATTTTCAATCGAGTTCAGTTGTTTCAGATATATTGACAATTGCACAACGACAGCTCAACAAACCTAAATTGAAGTTGATTCAGCAGTTCCGTTCACGTTGGAATAACACATACGCCAATATCAAATGCTTCTATGATATCAGGTAAGAATTGACTTTGGCACTAGCCGAATGTGAGAAGGGACCAGAAACGTTACTCGCCGAAGACTTAAATGTGGTGCCGAATATTATTCGGCTATTAGAACCATTTGATGTGGCTACGACAACAATATCTGGCACAAATTACATTACTCTTTCTTATATAGCTCCGTTATTACGAGGGCTGACTCTACAATTATCGACAGTGCGAATTAACATAAAAAACATTGCTGGAAAGAATATTTAAAATGCTTTATGCAAGTCAGAGCGGGAACGATTAATACCGGTTGAGAAAAGAGCCCTCATGATGTTAGCAACCATTCTAGATCTAAGGTTCAGAAAATAAGTAAACATGATGGAAACATAGATGCGCAATCTCTTCAAACAGAATATACTTATTTTCTGATGACACAAAATCCGGAGTCAACTCAGAGTACTTATGAATTCACGGCGATTGCATCTACAAGCAACTCAACTGTTAAAACTGGGGAAATTCACTAACGAAGGAAAAGTTGAAAGCAAAAAAATCCAAAGAGTTATTAGACGTGTTTTTTGCTCCCCCTATCTATAACAGAACAATGCTCTCAACTGCAGACGCATTGGAAACAACAACTTCCCCTATGCACAACAGGAGCTGTTTTCAATGCGTCTGAACTGGTTAGCATTGTTCTGTTATGGATAAAACTCCATATTTCTGTGTTTCTATAATAATAATTGAATTCTCATTTTTTTTTTTTTAAATTTATGAATCCTGGATGTATATACTAATTTCGCAAAAACTCATATACACCATCGATAGTCTATCGATAGCCTATCGATAGTTTTAAAAAAACATCGATATTATCGAAACATCCAACTATCGATGTTTAACGTACACTATTAGAAACCTTACCATTTTAAAATGAAGATTCGAAGGCCTGATATCAACCAGTCAGTTGAGCCAACTCAGAGCAAAAATACATAAAAAAAACTCTAGCGCACCTGAACCGCTAGAAACACTAATATTCGAAGAACAATAGAAGAATCGTGCAGGTTTTGAGTGCATATTCCACAGCATGAGCTGCTTATTACGGCCAGATTGTTTCAAATGCCAAGTTTTACTTTTGTCTCAAGAATGCATTATAACTCATATGGTAGAAGGTTTCAGATATTACCACTGGCATGAATTTCAACGTTTATGAGAGCAAAACACGGGTTAATTATATTCGTTATCAGTTGCTTATATCGCAAAATTTTGAAAGCAGCATCTCATATAATATCAATTAAGAAAATGATCAGTGCCTGCAGCACTGTAACTGAAGTTGGAGTTTGGGGCTGCGATCCGAAAAATTTGCAGAGCTTTGGGAATTGAAACATCGGTTATTTATTTTCATTGTAAATGTTTCCGGTATGAATACTAACTGTAAGCATTTATTGATACAAAAGTAGCACAACCGACTCGTGCTGGCAACCTTCCGCCAGTATCAAAGCCAAGAATATATCACATCTGCTTCACGTTGTTATATAACATTTGAAGTTATAGGAGTATAAAGAAATTTAGGGTTACCTACAGCGAGTTTTTTCAAATAATCGAAAGCTTAATATTTGCTGTTTATTGTCACTACAATATCATAACCAATTGAAACTTCTACGATAAAACCGCTTAATAAAGATATTGCAAACAAACACAAAACCAACAATAGCTGGCAACCCTATCATGGCTTTTCAACCAAATTTGGCTTGAATAATGTTTATAATAGGTTCCATTAATTGTATGAAATTCGTATTGATTTCACGACTGCACTGGAAGTTATAGGGCAAAAAGTTTTATTTTCCTGAGCGAATTTTCAAATCCAAAGACACAAAAATTACCATAGCTGGCAGCACCAATCGAATTTTTCAACCAAATTTCGATCAAACAAAGTTTAGAGTAAGGTGCAGCTACTCTGTCAATTTCATGAAAATCTGGTAACTTATTCACATTTCATAGGGCAAAAAGCATTTTTTTTTCTATGTAATTTTTCAAGATGGCACCACTGGAACAGAGTTGCCTACAATTCAAAATCGCTTCTATCAGACCTGGCCCTACTTAAGTCCAATGCATTCTGTAAATTTCAATGGTATCTGATAATTGATTCGTGAGTTCCCGTGAACATAAGTTTTGGAAGCTAAAAATATAGGTTAACTAAGAAAGGGTTACCGTTCTTGTCCGACATGAAATTTCCAAAGTTTTACTTTGATTGTGTAGATTGAGCAAAAGATTTGTATACAGATTGGTTTTATTGTAGAAACGGACATTTTTTAGGATATTCGATGGTTTGAATGTTTTCACTTCCAATTTTTTATTTTTTCAAATTTAAGACACCAAAATTATCATAGCTGGCAGCTCCAACCGAATTTTTCAACCGAATTTCTATCAAACGTGGTTTGAAGTAAGGTGCAGCTACGGTGCGAATTTCGTCAAAATCGAACGATTCAATCAGAACTTATAGGGCTAAAAGCAGTTATCTTTTTTAGTGATTTTTCAAGATGGCACCACTGGCACAGAATCACCCGCATTTCAAAATCACTTCTATCAGACCTGGTCCTATTTAAGACCAATACATTCTGCAAATTTCAATAAATTCTGTTCATCGGATCGTGAGTTTCTGCGAACAGAAGTTTTTGATGCTAAAAATATAGGTAACTTGGGCAAGGGCTACCAGGCGTGCCCGTTATACCATATCATTTTTTTTTTTTAAATTTACATATGAGTGGCTTTTTTTTAAGAAACGACATTTTTTTCAAGAGAGACGATGATTTGGAAGTTTTCACTTTCAGTGCCTGCCCTAGCTACAGGGTTGCCAGCACGCTCATTAAAACGTACACTTATCTACAACTAAATAAAACAAACATGTCCTAAAAATTTCGTAATGATTGGATAGCTTCGTCAAAAGTTATCGCAATTTAAAAATTTTCAAATTTTCCCGTTCTCTTTTTAGGCACCCAGCGCACACATGGGGTTAAAAAATTCCAAAACGTCATCCGATTCATATGTAAACCTTGTTCCAAATTTATGTCGTCAACTTTAGTTTTGCAAAAATTATTTGTGTACGGAATAATAGGTATATTAAAAAAATCACTAAAATGGCCGCCGGCGCCAAAGGGTTAAAGATTATTAACTTTTTGTGAAACCTGGCACTATTCTGCATATACACCAATGTGTCCTGAAAATTTCAGCTCAATCGGATGGCGCGTTCCTGAGATTTTTTCACTGAAATTTTTTGTTGATATATATATATATATATATATATATATATATATATATATATATATATATATATATATATATATATATATATATATATATATATATATATAGATAGAAATATGAATTTTTGGCCAAAGTGATTTTAATACTAATGTTCTTCTTCGAACATTAGTAATAACGATATTTTGATGCTATTTTTCAATGTACGTATTGTATATACCAGGGCTGTGGAGTCGGAGTCGTGGCTCTGTACATTTAAAGCGGAGTCGGAGTCGCATTCGACTCCGACTCCGCTTTAAATATACAGGGGGCACGACTCCGACTCCACAGCCCTGGTATATACATAGATTCTATTATCTGCCATAAACAACATCTCCACCACCCCAAACGCACCACGAAATAAAAAGAGTTTCCCTAGAGAAGATATATGTATAAATTATTTGTCTCGTTCAAAATTATTCGTACCACCTGCTAAAATATAGTTCAAAGAGTCATTAAGGCCTTCTTCAATGCTGAATATCAATATCAGTCATAAATGACCTAAGAGTGAAAGCACTCGACGCATCGATTTGACTTTTGAAAGAAAAACTATTCACGGTGGATTTTAATGGGCAGAAGTAAACACTCAGTCCTGCATATTCGTATTTAAATAAGAGAAAAGAGGATTCCTGAGCAGAATTTTATTGTAGGTGCATTTTAAGGAGATGATGTATTTTATTTTTTTTGGTTTTTTTTCATATCTAGTACTTCTTAATCACTTGAAACTCTCCATCGATAGTAATCCACTTAACATACAAGCGAATATAACGAAAGAGCACTCTAAAGAAAATACCACGTGTTGAATGTAAAATCGTGATGTGTCTACCATCCAATAAGTTTTCCGGATCAGTGCCGCAACAGCCGTCTCGTTGCCTTCCCTTTTTCAGTCCCAACTTTATCATATAAACATGCCTCTTAAGCTATCAATAAAACACTCGTTCGAGGATTTTCTCGGCACGGACAAGAAGCGTCACCGAATCGAGCGGTAAAGTGTTTTATTGGACGCCGGTCTACCCACATAATCGTCTTAATCGAATTAATATCGAATGCATTGAAACTGCTGCGCAAGCATGTGCACACTGCAAAGTCATAAGATGCAATTGAAACTCCACATGGCGTTTTCCGCTCTACTAGTACTACGTCGATATCATTACTGTAAGCTCCCATGTCGGAATGCTTTTTGTTATCATCCCCGTGATTTGAATCGAATTTGACTTGATTTCGAATTAGATCGATGTTAAGGTGATATCATAGTAGGGTTTGGGAAATCTATCCTACTAAGCATAAACGTTCTATCTACACTTTAGTACTTTCGGGATATTCAATGATTTATGTATTGATTTGTATTGATTTGATTGGACATACATATATGGAAAAGTGCATTTTTCAATATTGATTATAACATACTTCCCCAAAAGAACGGTTTTTAAAATTTTGTAGAATCCGGTGTTAGCCCAAAAATGAGAAAAATGAAGGTAGAACGTTTATGGTAGAAATATCATTCAGATATAGGGGCAATCTTAAGTGTTGCATATGTACTAAAACTATTTCCTAAATTCAATGATGCTTAATTTGTTTTTTAAATTCAGATCAAAACTCATCACAATTTTAAACTAACCTAACAGTTTTCCGCTTCTGAATTACAACCTAAATTTTCCACAATCAAATCGAACACACCCCTTACACAAAACACATATAATCGTAAAGTACATTTGACTAGTAATCAATCATTGAAAATTATATTTGAGTGTCGTTAATCATGACGGTGTCACCAAAGTGCTGCAGCACTTTATCTAAACATTGAACCCTTTAAATAGCGTTTGTTCAACGAATCCAAAACAGCTTAGCCCAGTGAAATCTGAAGAGAATACCGAAAATGCTTCGATTGGTTTTTTTTTTTAAATGCACTTATGTGCAGGAAATCAACCATCGACACTGGAATTTAGAGCAAACATACGACCGAGTACTTCACCGAAAGATGACAATATCTTTTTTGAATTTGATAAATGACTAAAGGAGTTGATATTGCAAAGAAAGAGAGCGATTTGAATATGATGGCAACGAAAGCTGTAAATTGTGGCACATTAAGCGCTAAAATTCCGCTTGATGCGCATTAGGAGATCGTTTCTTGAAATCTTTCATCAATCCAAAATGAACTAACTGCACAATAAAAAAAAATTTGCTTTATATTCCATTGGTAAAACATTTTAAGGAAAATCTTGCTTAAAGAAAATATCTGTTAAAAGCGTTTTGCTTCTTTTATCTCCATGCATCTAATCTAGTCCTAAAAGAACAGTGCTATGTTTATGCTTTACCGCCTACTACCACTATATGGCAATAGGGACTTCAACCATATACTTTTGCCAGAAGATAATTTCAAATAAATAGCTCCCATATTAATTGAGTATTTTTTGAACTTTTTCAGGGACACAGTAATAAAAAATAGCCGCAGTAGCTGAGCAGGAAATATTCAGAAAGCTAATGTTCGGGTAATTGCAAGTATTTAACTGAATTTTTAACTGCCAGCATTCGACTGTAATTCGGGTTTTATGAGAGGAATAAATTGAAATCGATTTGTAATAAAAAAATGGGTTAAGTAATATTTTGGGTTGAATTGATTGGTTTACTAGAGCTATAAATTATCCTACCCTCAAATTATGAAAAATGCATCGATATATCATATTTGATATGAAAAAAGTTTTATCTGATTTGAGTAAGCACACAAATTTTATAAGTTTTGTCAAATGCGAAACGTTTCCTTTGTATGACTTTTTGTTTGCATCTTATTAAACACTAAAATATGAAAATATTAATTAGGTACGTATTTACCAGGATCAGGTAATTTAAGTTCCGCTTGTGATAAATGAAGCAATTTATTATATTGCTCTTGAGTGTATAATTCACTTGAACTTATTGGCAAATATCGTAAGAAAACAAACGAAGAATACTTAATTTGCAAGAATATATAAATATAGAATAATATAGAATAATATACCAAGTCTAACCATAAATTATGTCCTCATGAAATGGTGTGAGAAGAAAAAACGCGCGATAATTAATAGATTCTATTTTGTTCAAACAGTTCGTTTTAACAAACGAAAAACAGTTCGTTTTAGAAAAACAAAAAAAAATCGTCTTAGAAAAACTATTCGTTTTAGAAAAACTGTTCGTTTTAGAAAAATCGTTCCTCTTAGAAAAATGATTGGTTTTAGAAAAACTATTCGTTTTATGCTTCAAATACAAAAAACCACTCAGGCTGGGAGTGAGCCCAACATCAGCCCAGTTCGCACCAAGGGGGTGTGCACATATTGGTCATAGCCTCTTTTGGTTTTGCTTCGGCCAATATGTGTTTCCTACATTAGAAAAATTATTCGTTTTAAAAAAAATGGTTCGTTTTAGAAATGTTGTTCATTTTAGAAAAAAATAATCCTTTTAGAAAAACTGTTTGCTGTGATTTGGAAAAATTGTTCGTTCGTTTTTTGTAGCCAAACGTTTTTTGCAAACTGTTTGACATTTTTAAGCCCATCACTAGTGTGCATAGATCCTTTTCTAATACGGTAAATATTTATTCATCTGTAAAGAGGATTTTCCGATAACCACCTTTTGCGTGCTGCTGCCACATCTTCTTTGCTCTGGTCGCTCTAGAGTGGTGCACAGCTACCGTCATGAGATGTCCAGTAATTCGTCGAAAGGCACCTAGCCTCAGATTTTGTTTTATGATGCAGGACATGGTCCTAGGTGGAATTTTTATCTCTCTCGACACGATTAATTGTTTTCACTCGGCAACGGCTTAGATCACTGCTGGTGTCCTTGATTCAGGAGGGCGACCGCTTCTGAGTCTGCCACCGACAGAAGACATCTCGGTGAATCTTTTGATTGTACGGTAGATGAAATTTTAAACCTTACGTTTTTTTTTCTTTCTTTAAGGGGAGATATACACCTAGGAGCCGGATAAAACGGTCATTTTTGTGCATTTTTGTAAGGAAAACTATTTGAAATATCGGATTGGGAGTTTAATTATCTAAAAGTATACACATTCAAAAGTATGCTTAATTTTTTTTTATTTAAAAATATAAAAAATATACAAGGATATTGTATGATCCTTGGAGCGCTGTAAAAAAAACAGCGTTAACGGTACCCACTGGCATTTGTTCAAAAATTATCTGAAGAAAAAAATGGAAAAAAATTATTAAATTAGATACTATAATCTAGTTCGTGTCATAGCCGATTTTGAAAATATCGATTAATGACAAAATGGCGGACTTTTGAACATGAATAGTGATTTTTTGACCAAAAATTAGATATTATTTTGGCTATAAAACAAAAACTAAGTAACGAAAAAGAAAAATCCTATGACAAGTACTAGATAATATTATATAAAATAATCGCAAAAAGAATTAAGGTAATCAGTTAATTGGTTTCCGAGAAATTTTGGGTACCGATTTGAAAAACGTGTTTTTAAGAAAAACGCGTTTGAAAATTTAGGACTGAATAAATCATTAAATTTGTCAACTAACATGGAATCATCGATACCAGGCCCATAGTGTAAGTCTTTTACTGTTTACGGAATATTCATGGCTTCTAAATTGTCTTGCCGACGCCGTATTCAACCTTCTTTCGTCTGTTCTTGCGCTTGCAGTTCGGCTTTCGCTATGCAAGTTTCGTCTTCTTGCGCTGCGTACAAGTGCGCTCCCGATCCGAACGATATTCTTAACACATTCATGACTTCCAGCGATGAGGTGAAACCATTGTTGAATGTACATGTTGCAAGATATACTGCAATGCTAACGATTTTGGCCCCGCTGTTCATCGTTTTTGGGGCTATTGTCCAAATAAGTTGGTTGCAGTTTTGGGTATATCGACCAACACAGCCTTCCAACAATTTTTCATTGCTGAGGTCTTCGTTTACTGGTTTGATGACATCTAACACCATTTTTGGCAATGATCAATAATTGTGACGAACATTTTCCAGTTCTCCTTTAGCCTTTGCTCGTTGCAACTGGCACCACGATTCGGGGCCTTCGGGACAGAAATGTTGTTGAGGCTTGCTGCCTGTTGAGCCGTAATGGTAAAATGTTGCCCGTATCGCTTTTTTCATTTCATCCTTGGAGGCACAGTTTCTGCAAATAGCTAAGCCATAGTAAATCTTCAGTATATCTATAAACTTTGCCCTCAATTTGTTTTTGCTGCTGATTCCAGGACTTTTTTCTTTCATTCGCGAAGAAGGGTTCACAATCGCTTTTGAACGTGACCCACTCATTCTTTTTTTGTAATTTCAATCTCGTTACCATACGGTTTCGCATTCACTAATCCCGTGTTCGTCTTAGAGTCACCATCCCCGGCGTAATTAGTGTACATAACTCTATACTTTTCGGCAGATTGTGAAAACAATTCTTTCATGGCGTCTACTTCCATTTTACCTGCCGATCCATCATGATTGGCCTGGCAATTTCCATCGTGATTCGATTTCCATTCCTCACATTGCTCAGTATTTTCGAGTTTATTCCAATAGTTACATTTAGCACAATAAAAAGATTTTACAAGAATATCAAAAACTTTTCCTGTAAACTGTCCAATGAGAACCTCAACTCCCTACAATGAGGTAAAACCACGTTTTCGCCCCGTACTGTCTCCAAAAACGGTTAGTTTGGTTATCCCAGCACTCGAATTTTGCTTTTATTTCCCGTTGTACTTCTTTTACAGCTTGTTTTAACACCAATTGAACAATACTTGAAGCAGCCTAATGAATGTTATTAACTATCGTATCATGCTTCGTAAAACACGTTTGATTATATCGGCTGTAACTAGCTTATTTATAGAAATATTAACTTGGTGTTTTCACCAGATATTTTTGAGACCTGTATCTTCACGAAAATGCAATAAAAAATAAATCGATTTTGCCGACCATTCTAGGTGGATATCTCTCCTTAATAAAATATTGTGCAGCAATATTTTATTAAATCAAAAAATGTTGGGCTGAAACATTTATTTTATTTTTTACAGTTTTTAGCTTATTTGATAATACTATACTACATTTATTCGACACTACTATAATTCACAGTATTCATTTTACGAATTTCGCAGTCCTGGTGCAGATCACTCCTGTTTCAGTAGCAACTGTCAAACGCGAACAATACTGCGTGAATGGTTCTTGTGAAGCTCTAATTTGTTGAATGGTTCCTGTGAAGCTCCAATTTATTCTCTCAGCATAGCGCGAATTTGATCGAGCTGTCTAGAAATCTGAAATCGATCAAATTTGGAATCTATCACGCGTCAAATTGACGAGATTCGTAAACTAACTGTTTAATACACGAATATGACCACAACGGCTAAAAATTCAAAAAAACTTCAATCGAAGCTTCTGCACCTGAAAATTTTTGCCAAACTCATGCTTTCAAATAAACTTTTTTATTCTTTAGTCATTTCAAATACTTGAAATTAAGTGTGGCCTCACAGAAAATGAAACAAGCGTGTACATACATATACGAAATTTAATGAAGCAATTTGAGTATAAAGGTAAAATCTATAAAATGAACAAATCGAGAGAATTACTAGCTCAGATTTTCCCTTTGGTTCCTCCGCTACCTAAGTTCTACGAGCTTTTTTTTACTTGTCAAATTCGTGTACCTATGGCCTACTATCTCAGTGCATATGGCGGCCATTTTCTATTCGCGGAGGAGAAGACTGTCAAATTTACCCATGGTCACATAGTTTTCTTCACCACTTCTAACACTCAGATTCAGGCGAAATGCTTCAACTCTCACTGCTGTTTTCATTTCCTTACATCACTCTCTTCTGAGAGTGTTGCACTTAAAATAAATATTGGAAATTGAGATCAGCTTCCCCCATATGTGTCTCCCTACCGCCATAGCAGAGCATTTGCTTCAAAGCTTAATCTCCTGATCATTGGCTTTGGCATTTTCTATCGTAGGATTTCATTCAACCGAATTAAGACAAAACTAAAAATCAACCATAACCTTTTCTTTTTAAAAATTAATGTTTGAAATCGATATAAGGATTTGAATTTTTCATATGCTTAAGGAAATTTTCTTTGTCACATGTGACTCCGATGAAATACCACGGCAATCCATTAAATGAGTAATACGTCCAATGCATTAAAGAAATATATTTTAGGACTCATTACTTCAAAAATCTAAAAATCCACCGCGGACCAATATTGAACGTTGGAAAAATTCAGCCTGACTTTTACAAAAGAATCAAATGAAACTTTACCTTTCAACGTTATATCTGTTGAAAATGCTATCCTACCCGTCTGAAAGATTTCGTTTAAATACGAAAATTACAAAAACTTTGAAGTTATTCCTGAGTATGCGAAAATATCTACGTATATAATAATGAATTTCCTGCGTCAATTTATATATCACTTTGAAATTTTCTTCATCTTTTGAAAAATTTCATCATACTCATGCTTATCAAATATACCCAGAGAGTCCCTGCTGACTTCAAAAACAAATACTACATGTTTTAGCTCAGTTTTAATATTTCCATTAGCATTTTTATGATTTCCGCTATTATCGATGAACAAAATTGCAGATGCCCTGCGAGAGCTTTATATTCACTGCACATTCACAATCAGCTTCTGAAATTTTCTCTGATCTTCAAGAAATATTTCGACGCTTCTCTCGCTTACAGAAAAGAATCACGCCAACACAAAGGCCATACCCAGTAGTTTAAGTGCTTAAATGTGATATTTTCCGCTTTAATTCAATGAAAATATGAGCGTGGAAAATTTGATCCCCTGCTGTTTCAATGGCCAATAAGATAATTAAATGATTTTTTTTCGGTAAACAGACTTTTTAATGAATACAGCACGGTTTTCACGCTTATTAAACACTTTAATTAGATTCTCGTTTTCGAATCAGATATTATCCACGTATTAGCATAGCGTGTTGAGAGGAATGGGCATATTATTCGATTTTCCATGGTTGGATCAAATATGAGTTTAGCATTGAGAAGTGGCGTTTATAATGGAATTTTTTCGATTTTTGTTAGCATGAACAATAATATATTGTTGAGAGCTTAAAAATTACATAATGACTGGCTTTTTTAGCTGGAATGACTCCTGCAATTTATAAATTCCTGAAATATTCAATTGACCTTTGACATTTTTATGAGTTGCTCGGATACACTGGGATATCGAGGCCAAAATGTATTTTTTCTTCGATTTGCTGTTGAGTTTCCGCTTTAAATGAGAGAGGATGCACAAATCAGTATTGAATAAACTCGCTTTTCTTTTCAAGTTTTGGCTTTATCTATAATAGCTGAAATTGATTTTAGTCCGCAGATGCCGAATTTAAAATTAAGGCACCACTCACACTGTTGTAGATAAATAGCACTCCAGCCTAATTCTCGGCTTGTTAACTTGTCTATTTGAAGAAAGTACGCACGGCAAACTGGCTTTTTCTCCATGGAATTGTTTTGTTTCGATTTTTGTCGACGTGTTCCAGCAGGCTGTTCAGTACAATTCACAGTGTATTGTTTGGACTGGGGAAAATACATACTGCTTTCTACACGAAAGTGTTTTCCATACGTTCATTGGTGCACTCGAACAGTCGGAAGATAGATGGCCGTTTCGAGATAACATTTGCTTAATGTCATACGATTGTTTGTACAGAATATTAATAGGATAAATAAAAGCTGAAAATTCATCATTCCGATTGACTTGTATCGCGGACAATGTTATTTGCAGAGTAGGTGCACCAACTGCCTCGATAGTTAGAAATGAGCTTGTCGTTAGAACTGTAAGCCGTTGTGTACGATGGTTATGTGTAGCAGTGCTGCCATTTATTTTTTTGGAATAATGCTAGATTCAATTTTATTTAATGCTAAATAATGCTAGATTTTGTAAAATTATAATGCTAAATAATGCTTTCTTATTTAATTGAAATAAACATGGTTCAATATGAAAACAATATGATTATTTATATGAGGGTTGATCAATAAGTAATGATAATCGGTTATTTGCAGTTCGCACAAAATTCAAAAAAAAAATGTTTACTACTACATATACTCACTAAGTAAGCATGAAAAAACATATAAATATGCCACGATGCCACGACTCTGCTCCTCCATATGCCACCGTTGCATGCTAGGCCAAGGAGTTTAGGCTGGGAAGAACATCCGCTGAAGATGAACACCGCGAAGAACGTCCATCCAAATCCCTCACTGAAGACAACGTAAAAAAAAGTCGAAGATGTATTGGCAGATTGAAGAGTGACCCTCAGACATGTAGCTGAGGTCACAGGGATCTCATATGTTAGTGTTCGAAAAATCTTTGCCAACAAATTACATATGAAGAAGGTTTCTGCGTGTTGGGTACCGAGAATGTTAACGGACGAGCATAGGACCAAACGAGTCGACATTTCGAAATCTCGAAAAGTTCCAAGCAGATCAGGAGAAGTTTTTGTCATATTTCGTGACCATGGACGAGACCTGGATCCACAATTTTGATCCAGAAACCAAAATGCAATCGATAATTTGGAAGCGACCCTTTTCATCGACGCCGAAGAAATTCAAAGTGTCAAGTTTGGCAGGAAACGCTATCACATCCGTTTTTTGGAACGCTGAAGAAATTATTATGGTGGAATATTTGGAAAAGGGAGCCACTATATCAGGCTCTTACTAAGTAGACCAAATAAGAAGATTGTGAGAGGCAATGAAAAAGAAAAGGCACGGCAAACTGCAAGCCGGAGCTCTGTTTCTTCAAAACAACGCACCGGCTCACAAGGCTGCAGTTGCTATGGATACAATTAAAGAAACAACATTCGAACTGCTTGAACACCTGCCCTATTCGCCAAACCTAGCTCTCAGTGGCTTTTACTTCTTTCCTCGGCTCATGCAACACCTTCGGAGTAAGAAATTTGAAGATGATAGGGAAGTGATGGCCGCTGTTGAGGCATTTTGAAAGAGTCTAGATAAAGAATTTTTTTCAAAGGGTGTCCAGGGTTTGGAAAAAAGATGGACTAAATGTATTAAATTGTTAAAAGACTATGTTGAAAAATATATTAATCACCTTGGTTTATATTCACTATCATTAATTATTGATCAACTCTCGTATGTATAACAACAACAAATTAGAAGTTTAAAATTTACATCTCAAAATGATTCTATATCTATTACAGGCATACCAGTTATATCTAAATCTTCTTCTCTTGTGTAAAGCTAATTTCTACCAATATTTTTCAAAACATCGTTTGGAATCTCACAATCAAAACAGCAACAATTATTTATTTTTAAGTGAAGAAAAAGTATTAGTGTCGGATAACGAAGATTTTTTTCCTGCGTTACCCGTGCGATTGCTTGTATTTGAAACCCTAACAAAACAATTGATTCACATTATTCACGAAAAAAATATCTAACTAGAATGCACATACTTTGGTAAACTTGAACTTGTAGATGCCCGAGGCTCCTGGGAGTCTGAAGTGGATGGGACCACATCACCGATTTTTAGCATCATCACGATTTAATTGAACGTTACCATATTTAAAGCAACATAGATGACTTTATAATCTTTATATTTTAGTTTTTATAATCAATCTGATTATTTCAAAATCAGACAACTGTCACTTCTGGCTGTCACTTCTACGAAAATGCCATGAGCGGGTTTTTGTATTTTTCATGAGTTTCCGCCACCACATGATTCAGGAAGTTTCCTTTCATGAACGCGGCTGAAAGTACACGAACAGACCTATTATTGAGAAAAATTTTATGGGCGGGATTGTAAATATATGAGTGCCAGATTATTCCGAAATCTAAATTTAAATGCTAAAAATAATGCTAGATGCTAACTCCGAATTTTGAATGCCGTTTTGGAAAAAATAATGCTAGATCTAGCATTCAAAATGCTTAAATGGCAGCACTGTGTGTAAGTGCCAGTAAGAGTAAGTAAGGTACACAGTTTGTGCATAAAACTGGAATTAGAGGTGCTATTGATTTGAAAACACCTGTAATTTGATATTATGGGTTTATTCTTAATTGACGTACCTTCGACTTTTCGAGTTGTCAATAATTTAATAGGGGAAACTTTAATAATTTTAAACTTAACAAATGATACCAGAAAATTATGAAAGTTTACAATATTCGGACAGGTGACTTAAAATTTAAAAATCTTAATTCTACTTTAGTTCTTTGAGCATTGGTTGGAAATTTCAGCATTGGTTGGAAAGACTGCTATTTTGTTGTTTGATATATTAACGAAATTCAAATAGTGATCAGTAGCAAGAATAAGATCGAATCTGTGAATGAAAATCGAGTGGAACTTCTCATTTATAAAACTGCTTTCACCGAGATCAGGTGGAAAGGTCTCTGCAAGGGAGCCAAGAGCATTTATATGCATTTATAGCTCTGTTAGAGCGATATAAAACATCAAATGTTTTGCTGTCAATTTTTCACGGGTTTTTATCTGTCTCTGCCTGTTTACCTGTGTACCTTCAAGTAATTTGCATGCTATGGCTTTAATTTTTAATTGTCCTCGCCAAACTCATTAACGATATGAAAAACAAAATGAAACCGTGTTTTTTGCAAATGAGAAGAAAAACAGATTTCGGATTGATTACAAGAACTCTCTGGAGGATAAGTCTTCGGCTTTGTTGTATTTCATGTTTATTATTGATGATGACAAATGTTGAACACACAGCCACGATGGTGTATCTTTTGCATATCACTGATTTGCTTCATTTAAATCTGCATACCGACTATCTGTTTTCCTATGCAAGCACTCAGTAAAGTGCATCACTTGATGTTCCACTCATGTGTAAAGGTGACATGTACTTTTTCATTCTACCATTTGTCACCATCGTTTCAGGAGGCAGGCGAGGTTACTTGCTTGAAGTATGTCTCTCTCATGATGTTGGGATACAGTTGTTTCAATGTTTGTTTGGTGTAGCTCGCATTGTTTTCTTTTCATTTCCACTCGCAGCGCATAGGTAAGGGGATATCAGAGTGCATTCTCAGGGGAGTGTGGTGGAATAAAATTTAATAAAAAAATTTAAAGCATACATTTTCGTAATATACTTGTTCAAGCTTTTGTTTTCCAAAAGCTTCACTTCGATAGTTTACGAAAACGAAATTATTCTTATAACTCATTAAATGAGTGACTCATCCTCAGATTACAAACAATTTATCATATATAAACAGCCAACTGTCTACTCTGCAGCACCATCCGCCTACGCAACCTATCTCACCAGCAGAACAAGTGTAAAAGACATGGTTTTTCATTCAATATAAATTTGTTTGATGATGTTTCTATAATGATGATGACGGGACACCGTTCTCGCGGTACGCTATCAATAACGGGTACAAGAAAAACACAACGCTATCCAGCCCCCAAATCGAAAACCGTACGTGGATATTATGTATTCATTTGTCAAATGCGTTTGTCAACCTGCGCTATGTTTGGCCAGGATAAACATCCACAGATGTGTGTTTATACATGAGAAATAGTAAATATTGACATCGCAGTGAATATTTTGAACGTTTCGAGGCACACAAACACAGTATATCTAGCAGTGTGGAAATTTTGATGGTATCCCAGCGAAAATCATCAAACTTGGATGTGAACAATTTTATATGGATGCAGAGAAGATGCAACAAATCTGATGCACAGTGTAGATTGTATTGCTTCTGTGAGCACATAGTTGATGGAAGGGGATTATATTTTTAGCAGGATCGCATATACAGAAAAAATTAAAACTCGTTTATTTGGTGTTATTCCAACTTCGGTTGTTTCGGTGCATATAAAAATGGTGATGATAGAGAACAATTATCAAATTTGAATTATGTCGTTTGCAAAAATGATTTCGGATTTGGTTCGCAAGTTTAAGCTACAAGCGCCACCTTGACGTGGGGAAAAGGGGACTGTGCATCACGAAATGTCATACTAAGAGTGCCTGGAAATCAGCGTGAGGATAAATCCAAAGGATTGTATCCATGCAGGTGGCAGCCAGACTGAGTCTTGAAATCCACTCTCAGTACGGCATTGGCTCGGCTGCAATCTAACGTATTACTGCAATGGAGAGCATGCGAAAAGCATGCGAAAAACGCTTTATGCAATAGAGACGACTTCATTCAAAGTTATTTATGTCCATAAAGAATTGTCTGATTAGTCTTAAATTTGCAGAGAATTCTTTTGAAATATGCTTCTTTTAGAAAATGCAAAGAAAATAAAAGCGATTTTCTCAAAATTCTAAGTGTACCTGCCCCCTTAAAGGCAAATCACGCACAGTTGTCACCAGGGCGATGCCATTTTTCACACAACAATTAACAGAAGGAACTTGGTATAGCCCGTTTGTAGACTCAGCAACATTGCTACGACCTTAAGATCACCGCAAATCTGGCATTGGTGCTCTGAGTATGATATAGCGTGTAAAATCAATTTCATATTTTCAAATGTTTCTTTAGCATGTACCATGTGATTCGAGGGTTGTGTGTCACCGTTGTTAAGAGGAACAGTTTTTAAACTCTGTTTTGAGAAGTCCATGAAAAGCCTCCATTCTGGTGAATTGTATTCAATTTTCAAAGCCTTCACACTGAAAGAAAAATCTTAGTATAATCAACCATTTTCCTTAGTTGTTTTTGCGTCAACTACGGGCTATGGTTAAAACAACCATAAAAAATAGTTGATTACTTTTATGCACCATGACGCGTGGTTGATAAACAACGTCCGTGGTGCAAAAAAGTACTGGTTCAGGCGGTAACGATGTATTGGTATAATTTTCTCTAAATGCTTGTATCATTAGAGGAGCATTGATAAGCCATAAACCATAGCAACATAATCCATCCAAGCCTTAAATAGAAACTGGACGTGAGACGTGAAATTGAGTTCATATGCATAGCTGCAAGCTGCAGCATCTATGAAAACAATTGAAACTGCTAAACAATTTCTGGCATTGGGACAATCGTATTCGTTTTCGGGACTCCCTGTTTTATAACAGTGATCTGCAAACAGAAGACTTATATTTTGTGAATAGAAGAAGGGAAATATAAAGGCTTCACAGCATAACATGAATATGAATTATATCGAACAGCAAACCGAACACAATTTTGCCATGTAGCATATGAAACTTCTATGATAGAATAGGAGTATGAGTATGAGGAGTATGGAAAATCAATAGTTTGCCTTAGTTGTTTTTGCATCAACTAGGGCTATAGTTAAAACAACCATAAGAAAATTTTTGATTACTTTTATGCACCATGACGCGTGGTTGATAAACAATTTCATTCGGAGCATGAAAAACATCCAAATGTTGAAACCATTCTACTTTGCGTAGAGTAATTCCAAAGACGTTACTCACTGAATTACGTTTGTTGAAATCAACTATTGCGAAGTAGTTTAAGTACCATAAAAACAGTTGATAATTCGAAACGTTGAAGTTTTGAGTGAATGGATGAAAATTTTTCTATTTATCAACTAATTTTCGTGGTTATGAAACAATTAAAACAGTTAATTTCATGAACGTTGCGATATTTTTTGTATAACCAGAGCCAACTACTTTTATATCGTTACATTAACTATATTAACATAATAAAAATAACTATTTTCCGTAGTTCGTTGAACGATTTTGAATGAATCGTTGCAATACTTTTAAAAATAGTTGAACCAACCAAGAGTTTTTCTTTCAGTGCACTAAACCATTTATGCTATGACGAGCTACAATCTGTTTTTTCAGATTTAAAATAAGGCATTAAATCTTTCTGAAGATATCTGTATAAATATATTTCAGCATCTGGTTGTAGCAATTTCCATTGATTAAGTCTTTTGACAAATTTAAGTCTCGTAGTAGGTCGCTGAGCTCAACTTGCGATAGTTTACAACATAGGCGCAAACAACATTTTAACCTAAAAATTCAGACGCTTGCGATGTTGTATGCTCATTGTAGTCAACTTCCATTAAATTAATTTTTCCTTCAGTATCCTGCTGGTAGGCTTCGGAAGTTGGAGGAGCAGGCAAATCGGTTCTGTGTGGTACTGTTCGTGTTGTCGTAATACGCCACGGTATACCAGGCTTCACTTTTTTTTTCTTGCTATAACATGTTGTATGGGAGGTGTCAATCAAAAATCACAGTCATTTACATTCCCGCCACATCATGGGAATACCAAGATGCGCCAAAAGTTTATTTTTGCTAAGCCACTTGATCAAATTAGTAGAACAAATACTGAAAACAAAACTGTCAAATATTATTATCAAATATATGTATGCTAAAATGTACCAATTTCGTTGTGTCACACACATTATACTACATAGCAATATATATAAATTATAAACATATCCCCTATACATTGAAATCACCTGATGACTCAGAGTTTCACTACGATGCCATATGTCGAACTCAAATCTAAAATAAAATTATCTATCTAAATTAATAGTAAACACCCACAGTGCTAAATTTCGATTGTTCAGGATGACAAATCAATTTACCAACCCAACCCATTGTTTAATTCAAATTCAAATTTGCATACAAAGCTCAGTAATCAAAACACAATTTTCCTCCTTTCGTTTAAAATCCCATTAACAAAATCGTGCAAAAACAGCGCTCAATGCAATGCCCTGTCTGGTTTTGCTCGCCTTTTATGATTCATCTTCGCCCGAGATCATGAAGTTGTCAAAATGTCAGACTTTAATAAGTACTTGCAGCTATTTAATACCCCATTAGCATGTGCACATCAGTTTCGCTAAACTTTCTGCAATTCGCAACAGTATTTTTAGCAATTCGGTCATTATGAATGATAAAGTATAATCTCTTCGACATTAATCACGTGTTAGTAGATTGCAGAAGAGTAATTTAATCCGTTCAAATTCTGTTTCAGATCTGCTTAACGTATGGATATTTCCTGCAGATTGCTCAAATATATCCGAGAACATTCATTTGCGGAATATTTCAAAGGAAGTCGAATTGCAATGCAAATGTGTTGTTTCCTGTGTTTGACTGTAAGAATTTAAGTGGTAGCTATTGCTCGTTCTCGGATATGTATTTGTTTAGATTCAAATTACGGAGATATTTCACTCAGTTTTTGGTTGCTTGGAGAAAAAAACAGTGAGCCTAAGATTAAAGTGATTTTACTTGATGAATCTTAAACTAGCAAGTAAGCATATTAAGTGTATCGTTTAAAAAAAAATTCAATATTAACAGCATCAGTGAAGTAACCATTCTTGATATTGCCAGTGTGAAGAATATGACATCAATTCATTTTCACCAATAAATCAATATCGGTGAACAATCAAATTCAATCCGCCCGAATCGAACACAAGCAATCGATGACGATGGTTCGAAATCACACCATTCACTTCCATCTTATCTGGCAGCTGCACATTTTCGGAATGTTACCGCTTTGTATTTAGTTTGTACGGCGGTAAGCTTGAATTCTATCGCCATCTGACCTGAAATTAATCAGCTCCTGCGGCTATTAATAAGAGGATTACTTGGAATCCCTGCGGTTAGACATTCACGACCATTATGACGGTAATTTATCGCGGCCATTTATAGAAATTATCCGTAATTGCTGTCATTTTTATTCATCTCAATTTACACCACAACGTTACGTCGTATCGTCGAGTAGACACAGCAATATCCCCAACAGAAGTCTGTCAGCAAAGAGAAGAAAAGGATCTGTGCAGCAAAACGGCAGGATGCAGTGAATGTTCAAGAAGCTTTAGTTTGAAATAAAAAATGGATTTGCGAACGAGCTTCTAGACGCTGAGTTAGCGTTTGTATTTCGTTACGAGATTAAAGATATTAAAGTAAGTGCTGGATAATACGTGTGAGTTTATTTAAAATATGTTTATGAGTTTATTGCCTTAACGTGTGAAGAAGCGATTTTGTAGTTTTCAATTGATTGACTATTGAAACAGTTTGTATCCATATTGCAATGAAGATTCAAGGCGTAGAAAGTAACGAATACCAATTTCAGTATTGACAATTTAAGTTTGTGATCGATTACTTTTTAATATCGTTTCTTTGTTCTAGAATTGAAAACAGGCTAGGTCGAATGGCTGACATTCAGAGATTCAGGCCTGAAATTCTAAAGCTTACATCTAGAACAAAATATAGGCATCCAACTTTACAAAGCCAATTTATTACAAATTATTTCCCCACAACGTACACGACTTTGACCGTTCATATCAAAATTACGGCTTGTAAGGTGCTTTTTTAAACTAAATAAAATACTTCATTGTTTTAAGTACAGTAGAAATATGATTATTTTTTCTCCAGTGACAATATGCTGATTTTGATTGGGTTTCAATTTGCAAAATTATTGGTTTGTCGGAGAAAGTGGGTTTGTCGAAACAAGGTATATACAAGTTTTATAAGAAAAATTATGTTACCCTTTCTCCAGATATTCAAGCGTTTACAACAGGGGTGGGCAAACGGTCGATCGCGATCGACCGGTCGATCGCAAACAGTTCGACAGTCGATCACAGACATTTTAAATAATTTACTAGGTTAATTTAAAATGTGAACTAAAAATTTAGTAGAGGATTAATCAGTAAATTTCGGAATGGGCCTTGGCCTAATAGATCCAATTGGACAGTTCACGCAGTTTCAGCTCACACTAAAGCTCGCAGAGCCTTGGTGGCGGAGAAGACAAAGGGAAAATCCGACATTGCCATCCTCTCGATTTATTCAATTAATCGATTTATATCATTGTAGTAAAATTGCTTCACTAAATCTCGTATACGTATACGGTTGTTTCATTTCCTTAAATCTCTCTGTTCTAAAGTACACACTTTATATTTTTGCTTCCCGCTATACACTTTGCCTGCATTTGCATTCGTCTCCCTGCTACCGAGGTAGTAAATTATCGCACACAGCGCAACAAAGATTAATCTCAATTTTAGATAAAATAAAATCTCTTCACTCTTCAATAAAATCTCCGATTTAGTTTGTGCAGTTCATTCTTTCGAGCTAAAAAGTGACATTTGGTGTTTGATTTTGAAAATTGAATTGTGCAAGTGTCTTTTCAGTAACAAAATTGATCGAAAATTGAAATTCTTGATATTTTATCCGCCAGAAATAATACGTGTCTCCGCTTTTCTCCATTTTCAAAATTTTCGCTCGAAAGAATGATCAGATAATGGAGACATGTCAAAATTTAGCTTCACGATTAAGGAATGAACTGCACATACTAAATTGGCGTGAAATGATTGGAGATATGTGCCAAAGCCATCTGCATTTTCAAAGCGAAAGCACCTTCCAAGCAATTTTTCACGCTTAAAAGTGAGCACAAAATTTAACGTGAAATCGAAAACAGTACTAAGCTTTAGATGGCTCAGCTAAGGAAGCTTTTTGCAAAGATTTCTAAACTTTTGTTTGAAATTATTGCATTTTTGGACACATTGGGAGAAAAACATGAACAATTGGAAGATCCAGTATGGTTAAAGAGATTAGCATTTCTTACGGATTTTATGAGCTATTACAGCTCGCTTAATTTACAATTACAAGGAAAAGGAAAATATTGTTGACTTGTTGAATTCGATAAATGTTTTCTAAGTAAAATTAAAACCGTTTGCTTCACAATTAAGTAGGCAAAAATTTTGAATATTTTCCATATTAAGAAAAAACATTTTAAACTTACTGGTGAATGTAAAATGCAAAAGCTGAAAGAACCCCTTCAGTTCGCGAAAAAGTTCGGGGCCTTCGATGGCCGCTTGGACTGAATTTTTTTCTCCTGGCCCATTTATCTGGTATCACTGTGGACCAATAGTTCTATGTGTGGCCTTGTGCCAACTGGTAAAACCTAACCTACTGGTGAATGTAATATTGAAATGTTTTGTCGTGAACTGGAAAATTTTAATCAAGAATTCGAGAGATGATTTGCAAATCTCAATAACCTTCAACCGATTTTTGAATTTATTTCATTTCCTTTTGGAGAATTCGAAAACGAGAATATTTCATCAAATCTAACTCATACTTTGCAATTGAATTGATCGGATCTGGAGTTAGAAATTTTAACAATAGCACGCGCAAATGAAAATTATTTTTGGATTTTATTACCATACAACGTTTTTCTCAAATGAAAAACATCGAATCGCAACTTAGGAGCTCTCTGACTGATGACCACTTAATGGCATCTATTCGATTGTGCATCAGTGCTTACAAGCCTAACTCTACAATAATTTTTGAAATGAAATGAATGAAATGAAGTTTCACGCATATTCATAAAAAATTAATCCAAAATATTTATTAATAAAGTACATTGCACAAAGTAATAATTACAATGTATTTAATGTATTAATATCAATAAAGACCTTAATTAAATTTTGTATTTTTTTTAAATTCAACCCATTTTTCGAAGTCGATCGCGTATAAATTTTAAAAATTAATGTCAATCATACCAGTATTAAGTTTGCCTACCCCTGGTTTACAACAAACAAAGCTGAATAGCCTGAAGACTTTGTGTACCATGTCTGTGGTTCGCTGATCATTTTAATTTGAGCCCTGGATTTGCAAACCAGCTGCGTGAACAAATTTTTAGATCTGCGTATTTATTTAGATGACTCTCATTTACGAGTTTCATTACTATTCTGTCATGAAAGTGCTTTACTGAAAGCTTGTCATGCTTCTCACCCAAAATGGCCTAAGCTTTTTCAATTTTTGCCGTGTGATTGTTCAGCATCACATACTCATTTCTGGTAGCTACTACTCCGATTTATTCCTTTTCAGTCCTTTTTCGTCGGGTTATAGCCCATGCTTTTATACCAGCGTTCAATTTCGGGTCACCTACTTATTTGATCATACATCCAAGACATTTTATCTGTACATTATTAGTAAGCTTGATAGCTTTTGATTTCTCCAATTCTGCTACGCTTTTACTCTGTTCCCTTGCATTTGGAGGAAACAGCAAGTTTTTAACATCTTATATCTCCTCTACATTACTGCCCGTCAAGGGCTACTGCAATAGTTGCCATGATGGCCACCATCACAAAGTTGCCTCTACATACTGGGCCGCTAGATGGGACAGTCCTGATTTTTTGATGTAATGAGAAAAACGCTCTCGAAGCCATACACGGCCATCGTCATTTCCATGTATCGTCACTGTTGCCTGCAATTGCCCGTCTAAAACAATGGTGATGGCCCAGTGCAGACCATGATGGGCCATAATGTAGATGTGACATTAGATTTTGAATATAACGTCTTTGACTTTGACCACCGTTTGAATGGCATCATCGAATTACGCGATCTCTTCGGATTTCGCGAGCACCACCAGCTCTCCGCCGTCTTTCTTATTTGACTTACCTGTGCCTGTACTTTGCTTGTGCTGACGCTTCCGTGGATCTGCTGAAGAACCTCTACGTAAGTTTTCGCTGGGGTGGGCTTTATCACTACTGTTTCCTCAATAGGTTGAGGCGTTTGTGCTCTATTATGTCCATGTTTGTCTATATTGGTTTCCAGTGTTAACAACAATTTTCAGGTGAAATTCCTGGGATCAATTACCTCTTTTTACCATTACCATTTAGAGACTTTTAACCACAATTACAGTGGTTTTGAACAATGGCTTCTATTTCGGTAAGCGATCTAGCAGTGCTTATTCTATTCAAGCTACATTCAAGCGTACTTCTCCGTTTTTTCCCCTAGCTTGCCCGATGCATAGAGGTGTAGCCGGTTCTGTTATGTAGCACAAGAATTAGAAGTGACTGCAAAAACAAAAGAGGTTGAAACCTGAAAGAACAAATAAATTGTTCATAGAATAAACCGTATTTTTAATATCCGCCAGCTGAGATGACATTATATATTAATTTATGGTAAACGGGGTTAGTTGTAAGTACGGCTGATTTATTCATTTACTTATTCAACCAAACAAGGTAGCAAAACGATTACAAATTCAAAACTGTTTTTCGTAAGCTGAATTTCAATTACATTTCTAGATGTCAGCAAACTTTTTTGTCTGGTTGTCAACTCGATGTGGAAGTTATGATGAAAGTAAAATAATCTGTTTCAAGAATTTCACCTTAACATTTAAATTTTTTTTTTTGAATAATGGTTTAGAGATAGCACAGGAATATTAGTTCAAAAGTTGTTAAATATTTTGAAGCATCTATATATCGGCTCCCTGTTTCCATAGATAGTGTGATGTTGATGCTCGTTGAGGAGAAGTGTGTACCTAGTTTGTCTTACAGTATTATTGAAAGTGATTTTATAACGAAAATATTCTTCCTTAACCAAGCCCCTAACGGCATCAAAGATGAAGCATGAGGATAATACTTACAGCTCTCCTTCAGGAAAGTGTCGCCAGATTTAAGATATGATATCTGGCGAGCGGTATTATCCCTATGCTGAAGAAAATTTGCATCTGATATATTTTCAGATTATCTGCATAAAAATAGTGCGGAAATGTCGGATAACACCTTCGAGTGATCAGAGACAAAAACATTAAACAGGAGTGACACTAGGTGGCTACCTTGAAGTACCCCAGATGAGACGGTAGTTTTTTTTTGGAAAGGCGATCTTGGAATTTGAAATGTTGGGGTCGATCTCGAAGGTAACAATTCAACCAGTTTAGAAGCCTTCCTTAAATGCCAAATTTTTTGAGTTTATTTTCCAAAATGATATGGTCAGCGTGGTCAAAAGCTTTACTAAAGTCAGCGTATATAGTATGGATTTTTCCATATTACAAAACACATTCGAAACTATTATCATTAGGTTGGAGCTAATAGACCAGGCTTTTCTAAAGCCATGTTGTTGCTCGTAAAAGAGAGAGCCGATAACGATTGTAAGTTTGCCACAGACAATTTTATGAAACTTGGCAATGATATCGAGGAAAGTTATGATGACATAACCAACTGCAGAAACTTAGCTTTGAGCTTAGCTGACAAAATGGCGATGTTTCTATAATTTGCTACTGAGTGCTTATTACCACTTTTAAGAAATGGCCTGATTTCCAGAAATGCGGAAATGTACCGCATGACAGCGATTTATTGAATATTATGTTTATACAAGGGTGATATGATCGTTTCTGCGTATTCAACTAGGAAGCTTGGAGGTAGTAAGTCTTGTCCAGGGTCTATTTTCATGTCAAGTTCTCTCATGGCCGTTGAAATGTATTCTCTGGTTTAAATAGAGTTTATTAGCGATGGGCGACTGGTAGATTTCAGAAAGTGGCGCGTTAGATGATCCTCAGACCGGACAAAAAAATTCTTGAAAATAGTCGGCAAACATATCGCATATTTTTCAAGAATCAGAAGAAACTGAGTTGCATTTGTACATGGACGTGGGATAACCACAAGCTTTTCGCTTGGTGTTTACGAATTCGAAATTTGTTTGGGTTCACGTATTATATTTTAGTTGACTATATTTACATAACTTTCATATGCTTCATGAGACTGCCTTTGAAATGCTTGTGCTATGTCATCATATCTTTCCTCGATATCATTGCCAAGATTGATATCGGTTTTTTTATCCTAGAAAACTTGTTTCTCTGATTTCGTAAACACCTCAGATCTCTATCCAGCCATGGCTCAGACAGTTTGTCTTTTTTCTTTATCTTTTGCACGTGCTTCTCAACCGCATCGAAAACCAACTGGTAGAACAAATACACAGCATCATTCAATTCTAACGTTAAAAGAATACTATTCCAGTCAAATTGTTGTTAATGCTCTCATAATCAGCCTTTCGAAAATCATATGCAATGGAAGTTTTGTATGATTGGGAAATTGTCAAATCAGACATAGGTAACTCGACTGTAAATGCAGAGTATTGAAGAGTGTTGGATAAAAAATGGTATGTATCTGCAGTTGGTTAAGCCACTACATCGCTGAAGCTTTTATTAAATTAAAATCCAAACAATTAGAAGTCGGAGCGATTTGCTGCAAATCATTGTTATGAAATGTACTTACAAGATAAGCTTTGAACTTATCAATTTTTTTGAACAGTTTTTCGTAGCACTCCAAAAAAATTATTGGGGCCCAGTTTTTAACACAAAACGAAAAACATTTTGATGTTTATCAGATTACACTAGAGAAAGGCATGCATCAAAGAGAAAATTTAACCAATGTATGTAGGGACCTGGGCGAAGTAAGATGAAACAATCACAAAGATTTCGCATAACACACAAAATACAGGTGTTTATTAATGAATGAATTACAATTAACTATCACTAGTAAAAAGGAGGATTAACACTGGTCGGTACGTTAACTCTTGAGAGCCTGGAAGAGCGACGCATTTGTTTTATTCATTTTCGATTTTATTTTTGCTGCTACATGTATTTCGCATGTTTATTGTGTTTGTAATCTTTTGTTCATATTATGATGGAGATTTCGCATAATCTGACACGAAGTTTGTAAAATATTTATTTATTCCAATAAGTTAATATGAAATAAAATATTTTTCTGAAGCAGAGCTACGAGTATATTCCTACTTTAAAATCCATTTCACTAAATTCCAATGGACGAATGTGACCTGCGTTGAATACGTGTTTTATGTCGCTGTTATCTGACTGTAACGGTTGGAGACTGAGCCACACATGTTCCTCTGCATAATGCCAATATGATACTTTAGCAACAAATCTCTCGCACCCATCCAAAGCCCATGAGAAGATACAGACATATCTATATAGTACACACTAGCTTTAATTTAATACAGCCACATATGGCAGCCGTGGGATTAGCAGCAACTGGTTTAGTTTTAGTGAATCGCGCATGCTTATAGTATGTAAATTCAAGTGCCGTCCATTGAATTAATTCGAAAATGATTTATTATCTTCGCGTATGACAAATAGATTGAACTGCTTTACATACTGTATTGCATTTACATACTGTAAAATGCTGTTTTTACCATTTGCATTGGGTTCGAATCCAAGCCTCTCGTCGCCGATAATTGATTTCGCAATGTTTCGGAGCTAATTGAGCCTGCGTCAAAAGAAGACTGACTTTCTATTGAATGTAATTCTTTTTATTAACATGGGTACTTGAATTTTAATGTGAGTTTTCTATTGCCTGTTGAGTAAGATAAACAAACTATAAGTCGTAGTTTTATGCTGGAATGCCACTTAAATTATGCAGATGTATTCATAGAGCTACATAGCTGCAAGCTCGTAGTCGGCAGGAATTGTGTGAAGATTCGACAGAAGCTATTTGAAGCTGAATGGGGACATAAGAGAAACTGTATTGCAAATACATTCGTCCGTTATAAAAATAAAATCGCAATGGATACTTATTTTGTTATGATTGGACACAAAGTGTGAATTTGTAGAAATTCCGGAAGAAATTTTTTGAGATATCCACTTACCGATCTGCATCAGGTAAGGCGAATAGAGTGTTTGCTAAAATCAAAATTAGTGAAGCAAAACACTCTTTATCTCCACTTAACGTCGAGCTAGATTGTGTATACATACATATAGGGCCAACGATATTCTCGATACTCAATAAAAGCAATCAAATGATTTTTACACGCGTGAAATTAATTGCAATTCTCCATGGTGCGATAAACCCACGACGCTTGTACTTCGGTGCTTAATGTGGGCTTCATAAAAGCAGTAGTTACAAAGCTGGTGATTTACTTCCCACTACTTATGGAGTTTTTCGCTTTAATCTTTTGGCTCCCAAGATTTGATCGACGACTTGATGTTCACTACTGATGCTTCGCTACACCTGAAGCAATTAGCGTAGGACTCTTTTAATTAGCGCGAACAAGGCACTCTGCCCATTCTTCCAAATACCGAATCAGTTGCTACTGTGCGCAGTTAGTGTTACAGTTCCACTTTAACACACTCGACTGATATTGCGTGGTACAGAATATATTCTAGTCTAAGATTCGTGAAACACTGGAATTGTTATTTTTATACCGTATATTTCCACTAATTATACATACATATTTTGATTAACAGTTTGTGACAAACTTGAAATGGTTATCCTTCAAAATATTCTATCTGTTCTATTTCAATTCCATTTTATTTTCTTTAATATTTGAATAACATAATTGACGCTAAAATTTTCATATAATTATTTTGATTTATTAAATGCCACTTATGCATTTTTACTAGGATACGGCAATTCTGTACCATCTTGTCATTTTTAAGTGCAATTTTATAGACACCTAACCGCATTTCATGTAAAATACTTGAAACGTACCATCTACCTTTATGCAGTCGTCGTTGCAACCGTAAACTATTTCAATGCACCGAACCACTCCTTTTTTACCGTCTCAAGTGATGTGCAATAAATTTCAGTCATCGTCATCGTCTTGTGCTTGTTCTTTTCGATAATGACGAAGCGCCAGCTTTCGAGTTTGTTAACAGTTTAAGCGAGTGGTTGATGAGGACCACAGTATGGGAAATATTGCACACGTTCTTTTGCGTAATTAAATTAAGTGAAAAAAGTAAAACGGTAAAACGATGTCTACTGGTGGGTTTGACTGACAGTCATTTCAGATGTTTGTGGGAACATAAAATACGTGTAGTAAGTCTATGAGTATTTGGAACTCGCGGAAATTCGTGTGGTCTTTGAAGGAAGTCGCGAGAAATTGCAAATGATTTACGAGACTAATTAAATTCCAATGCATAGTTCTGACGCAACGAATGTTTTCTGATTTATGAGCATACATGAAAGAGTTTGAATTGAAGAGAATTTATGATGGTAATTTGTATTGAACGTAATAATTTAACTGTAACGGAAAAGATATAAAATATGTTCATATGCAATTATGTAGAAAGCCATTCTTTTGTTTGTTGGTCATTACGACATAGTTTTTCGATTTATTATTGTTGCTTAAGCAACTCAAATATCATCAGCATTGTCATATGACTAACGGCTATAAATAAATAAATATTTGAAACAGGCTCTCCCTTTTTATACTAAAACATGTCTTTGACAATTTTCGGTAAGTAGTACAGAAGTCAATTGTATGTACAAATATGTATGTACATTTATAGGAAATATCAGAGCCGGAATATTCTGGCAACGATATCCAAGGCAGGAAGCAAATTTAACCAAACCCGGAACCCATAAATCACCATTAGTTCTCAGTTTGGTCCGAAAGTTATTGGAATAAGTTACACTTGACTCGCTTTTAATGAGTATTTTTTTTAAATAACGTCGTGATAATTTTCGAAGCATTTGTACAGGTCGATATCTGGAATGGAGGCCAAGTCTTTACTAGCGAACGATTCAAACCAGATTTCTTAGTTATTACAAGAAAAGGTGAAGTTTGCTGAGTAGGTATATTATTAAAATTTAAATTTACCTCTCATTGCTGACTGCTCCTTTCCGAAGAATTTCCTAAAAAATGTTCTCCATTCGGCAATAATTTGGCTAAAAATATATGAAAAAATTGAATATTTGTGAAGTTTGATGGCAGGAAAATTTGTCACTACGCGATTATGTCTAGCTTTAAGGATATTATAAGATTCTTATAAATGAATTCCTATAATTCTTGTGATGAAAGAATTTGCTGTTTTATGCCCTCATGGTAATAAAAGGACTGTTTTAAAAAAAAACATGACTTGCCCATTAATAAAAAAAATGTAAAAGCCTTTTTAATACGTGAATTTGAAAAGGACATACACTATGCCTAAAAACTAAGTTTCATCGAACTAAAATTTTAGTTTTCAATCTGCTAAACTATCAAAAAATTGAGCCCAAACATGAGAAAAATCAGCCGGAAACACAGCAATTCATAGACGCTCACTGTCAGCTTCAGCTTCAACTAATCTGGTATTCAAAAAATTAACCAGGTTGCAACAACAATAAGAAAAATATTCAAACAGTGGTGCCCCTAACGGCATCAAAGATGAAGCATGAGGATAATACTTACAGCTCTCCTTCAGGAAAGTGTCGCCAGATTTAAGATATGATATCTGGCGAGCGGTATTATCCCTATGCTGAAGAAAATTTGCATCTGATATATTTTCAGATTATCTGCATAAAAATAGTGCGGAAATGTCGGATAACACCTTCGAGTGATCAGAGACAAAAACATTAAACAGGAGTGACACTAGGTGGCTACCTTGAAGTACCCCAGATGAGACGGTAGTTTTTTTTTGGAAAGGCGATCTTGGAATTTGAAATGTTGGGGTCGATCTCGAAGGTAACAATTCAACCAGTTTAGAAGCCTTCCTTAAATGCCAAATTTTTTGAGTTTATTTTCCAAAATGATATGGTCAGCGTGGTCAAAAGCTTTACTAAAGTCAGCGTATATAGTATGGATTTTTCCATATTACAAAACACATTCGAAACTATTATCATTAGGTTGGAGCTAATAGACCAGGCTTTTCTAAAGCCATGTTGTTGCTCGTAAAAGAGAGAGCCGATAACGATTGTAAGTTTGCCACAGACAATTTTATGAAACTTGGCAATGATATCGAGGAAAGTTATGATGACATAACCAACTGCAGAAACTTAGCTTTGAGCTTAGCTGACAAAATGGCGATGTTTCTATAATTTGCTACTGAGTGCTTATTACCACTTTTAAGAAATGGCCTGATTTCCAGAAATGCGGAAATGTACCGCATGACAGCGATTTATTGAATATTATGTTTATACAAGGGTGATATGATCGTTTCTGCGTATTCAACTAGGAAGCTTGGAGGTAGTAAGTCTTGTCCAGGGTCTATTTTCATGTCAAGTTCTCTCATGGCCGTTGAAATGTATTCTCTGGTTTAAATAGAGTTTATTAGCGATGGGCGACTGGTAGATTTCAGAAAGTGGCGCGTTAGATGATCCTCAGACCGGACAAAAAAATTCTTGAAAATAGTCGGCAAACATATCGCATATTTTTCAAGAATCAGAAGAAACTGAGTTGCATTTGTACATGGACGTGGGATAACCACAAGCTTTTCGCTTGGTGTTTACGAATTCGAAATTTGTTTGGGTTCACGTATTATATTTTAGTTGACTATATTTACATAACTTTCATATGCTTCATGAGACTGCCTTTGAAATGCTTGTGCTATGTCATCATATCTTTCCTCGATATCATTGCCAAGATTGATATCGGTTTTTTTATCCTAGAAAACTTGTTTCTCTGATTTCGTAAACACCTCAGATCTCTATCCAGCCATGGCTCAGACAGTTTGTCTTTTTTCTTTATCTTTTGCACGTGCTTCTCAACCGCATCGAAAACCAACTGGTAGAACAAATACACAGCATCATTCAATTCTAACGTTAAAAGAATACTATTCCAGTCAAATTGTTGTTAATGCTCTCATAATCAGCCTTTCGAAAATCATATGCAATGGAAGTTTTGTATGATTGGGAAATTGTCAAATCAGACATAGGTAACTCGACTGTAAATGCAGAGTATTGAAGAGTGTTGGATAAAAAATGGTATGTATCTGCAGTTGGTTAAGCCACTACATCGCTGAAGCTTTTATTAAATTAAAATCCAAACAATTAGAAGTCGGAGCGATTTGCTGCAAATCATTGTTATGAAATGTACTTACAAGATAAGCTTTGAACTTATCAATTTTTTTGAACAGTTTTTCGTAGCACTCCAAAAAAATTATTGGGGCCCAGTTTTTAACACAAAACGAAAAACATTTTGATGTTTATCAGATTACACTAGAGAAAGGCATGCATCAAAGAGAAAATTTAACCAATGTATGTAGGGACCTGGGCGAAGTAAGATGAAACAATCACAAAGATTTCGCATAACACACAAAATACAGGTGTTTATTAATGAATGAATTACAATTAACTATCACTAGTAAAAAGGAGGATTAACACTGGTCGGTACGTTAACTCTTGAGAGCCTGGAAGAGCGACGCATTTGTTTTATTCATTTTCGATTTTATTTTTGCTGCTACATGTATTTCGCATGTTTATTGTGTTTGTAATCTTTTGTTCATATTATGATGGAGATTTCGCATAATCTGACACGAAGTTTGTAAAATATTTATTTATTCCAATAAGTTAATATGAAATAAAATATTTTTCTGAAGCAGAGCTACGAGTATATTCCTACTTTAAAATCCATTTCACTAAATTCCAATGGACGAATGTGACCTGCGTTGAATACGTGTTTTATGTCGCTGTTATCTGACTGTAACGGTTGGAGACTGAGCCACACATGTTCCTCTGCATAATGCCAATATGATACTTTAGCAACAAATCTCTCGCACCCATCCAAAGCCCATGAGAAGATACAGACATATCTATATAGTACACACTAGCTTTAATTTAATACAGCCACATATGGCAGCCGTGGGATTAGCAGCAACTGGTTTAGTTTTAGTGAATCGCGCATGCTTATAGTATGTAAATTCAAGTGCCGTCCATTGAATTAATTCGAAAATGATTTATTATCTTCGCGTATGACAAATAGATTGAACTGCTTTACATACTGTATTGCATTTACATACTGTAAAATGCTGTTTTTACCATTTGCATTGGGTTCGAATCCAAGCCTCTCGTCGCCGATAATTGATTTCGCAATGTTTCGGAGCTAATTGAGCCTGCGTCAAAAGAAGACTGACTTTCTATTGAATGTAATTCTTTTTATTAACATGGGTACTTGAATTTTAATGTGAGTTTTCTATTGCCTGTTGAGTAAGATAAACAAACTATAAGTCGTAGTTTTATGCTGGAATGCCACTTAAATTATGCAGATGTATTCATAGAGCTACATAGCTGCAAGCTCGTAGTCGGCAGGAATTGTGTGAAGATTCGACAGAAGCTATTTGAAGCTGAATGGGGACATAAGAGAAACTGTATTGCAAATACATTCGTCCGTTATAAAAATAAAATCGCAATGGATACTTATTTTGTTATGATTGGACACAAAGTGTGAATTTGTAGAAATTCCGGAAGAAATTTTTTGAGATATCCACTTACCGATCTGCATCAGGTAAGGCGAATAGAGTGTTTGCTAAAATCAAAATTAGTGAAGCAAAACACTCTTTATCTCCACTTAACGTCGAGCTAGATTGTGTATACATACATATAGGGCCAACGATATTCTCGATACTCAATAAAAGCAATCAAATGATTTTTACACGCGTGAAATTAATTGCAATTCTCCATGGTGCGATAAACCCACGACGCTTGTACTTCGGTGCTTAATGTGGGCTTCATAAAAGCAGTAGTTACAAAGCTGGTGATTTACTTCCCACTACTTATGGAGTTTTTCGCTTTAATCTTTTGGCTCCCAAGATTTGATCGACGACTTGATGTTCACTACTGATGCTTCGCTACACCTGAAGCAATTAGCGTAGGACTCTTTTAATTAGCGCGAACAAGGCACTCTGCCCATTCTTCCAAATACCGAATCAGTTGCTACTGTGCGCAGTTAGTGTTACAGTTCCACTTTAACACACTCGACTGATATTGCGTGGTACAGAATATATTCTAGTCTAAGATTCGTGAAACACTGGAATTGTTATTTTTATACCGTATATTTCCACTAATTATACATACATATTTTGATTAACAGTTTGTGACAAACTTGAAATGGTTATCCTTCAAAATATTCTATCTGTTCTATTTCAATTCCATTTTATTTTCTTTAATATTTGAATAACATAATTGACGCTAAAATTTTCATATAATTATTTTGATTTATTAAATGCCACTTATGCATTTTTACTAGGATACGGCAATTCTGTACCATCTTGTCATTTTTAAGTGCAATTTTATAGACACCTAACCGCATTTCATGTAAAATACTTGAAACGTACCATCTACCTTTATGCAGTCGTCGTTGCAACCGTAAACTATTTCAATGCACCGAACCACTCCTTTTTTACCGTCTCAAGTGATGTGCAATAAATTTCAGTCATCGTCATCGTCTTGTGCTTGTTCTTTTCGATAATGACGAAGCGCCAGCTTTCGAGTTTGTTAACAGTTTAAGCGAGTGGTTGATGAGGACCACAGTATGGGAAATATTGCACACGTTCTTTTGCGTAATTAAATTAAGTGAAAAAAGTAAAACGGTAAAACGATGTCTACTGGTGGGTTTGACTGACAGTCATTTCAGATGTTTGTGGGAACATAAAATACGTGTAGTAAGTCTATGAGTATTTGGAACTCGCGGAAATTCGTGTGGTCTTTGAAGGAAGTCGCGAGAAATTGCAAATGATTTACGAGACTAATTAAATTCCAATGCATAGTTCTGACGCAACGAATGTTTTCTGATTTATGAGCATACATGAAAGAGTTTGAATTGAAGAGAATTTATGATGGTAATTTGTATTGAACGTAATAATTTAACTGTAACGGAAAAGATATAAAATATGTTCATATGCAATTATGTAGAAAGCCATTCTTTTGTTTGTTGGTCATTACGACATAGTTTTTCGATTTATTATTGTTGCTTAAGCAACTCAAATATCATCAGCATTGTCATATGACTAACGGCTATAAATAAATAAATATTTGAAACAGGCTCTCCCTTTTTATACTAAAACATGTCTTTGACAATTTTCGGTAAGTAGTACAGAAGTCAATTGTATGTACAAATATGTATGTACATTTATAGGAAATATCAGAGCCGGAATATTCTGGCAACGATATCCAAGGCAGGAAGCAAATTTAACCAAACCCGGAACCCATAAATCACCATTAGTTCTCAGTTTGGTCCGAAAGTTATTGGAATAAGTTACACTTGACTCGCTTTTAATGAGTATTTTTTTTAAATAACGTCGTGATAATTTTCGAAGCATTTGTACAGGTCGATATCTGGAATGGAGGCCAAGTCTTTACTAGCGAACGATTCAAACCAGATTTCTTAGTTATTACAAGAAAAGGTGAAGTTTGCTGAGTAGGTATATTATTAAAATTTAAATTTACCTCTCATTGCTGACTGCTCCTTTCCGAAGAATTTCCTAAAAAATGTTCTCCATTCGGCAATAATTTGGCTAAAAATATATGAAAAAATTGAATATTTGTGAAGTTTGATGGCAGGAAAATTTGTCACTACGCGATTATGTCTAGCTTTAAGGATATTATAAGATTCTTATAAATGAATTCCTATAATTCTTGTGATGAAAGAATTTGCTGTTTTATGCCCTCATGGTAATAAAAGGACTGTTTTAAAAAAAAACATGACTTGCCCATTAATAAAAAAAATGTAAAAGCCTTTTTAATACGTGAATTTGAAAAGGACATACACTATGCCTAAAAACTAAGTTTCATCGAACTAAAATTTTAGTTTTCAATCTGCTAAACTATCAAAAAATTGAGCCCAAACATGAGAAAAATCAGCCGGAAACACAGCAATTCATAGACGCTCACTGTCAGCTTCAGCTTCAACTAATCTGGTATTCAAAAAATTAACCAGGTTGCAACAACAATAAGAAAAATATTCAAACAGTGGTGTGCCTTAGATATCGAGAAAGCGCGCGATTTGGTATGGCACGCAGGTTTTATAGTCAAGGTGATCAAACTTGGATTGCCGAGAGAGGTGTGAATTTGTCAATGGCTATTCGGCCGACCTTATTGAGTTATAATGGCAGGAGTATTTACAGCTGTAATAAGTTTATTTGACAATGGTGAGTTTTGAAATGTAGCACCTGTAAAAAACATCCTTTATCTATTTCAAGGTACACTGAAAAAAATCCACATGGCGCCCAGAGCTATGTAGCATACCGCATTATTTATGGTCCCACACGCTATGTACATAGTACTCTGAGCTATGCAGCATGGCTCCCAGCGCAATAATTACATGGCGCAGAAATTATACACGCTATATTACATAGTGCCATGAGCCATGTAATATGGCTCATGGCACTCCAATTATAACTCGCAGCTCTACTGTGTGAGGGGATGTATAAATGCCAGCAAGTGACATTTGAATAATGCTTCTTGAGTATAGGAGACGATCATGATACAAAAAATTCTGGAGATAGCGTCACTAGAGTGATCATTTTAGGTTAATCGCAATACAGCGTTTTCCGCTGCGGCAAACGCAGTGGGCTGCGGGAAGTGCTGTCAAAAAATTAGAATGCACTGTTTTGTATGGTAATGCGCACAATGGCTGCGGCGAAATTTGCGGCAGCGGCGAAATTTGCCAAATTTCTAATTTTACCATAGGTTGGCATCACCACTAGGTTGAATTAACTCTGTTTGAATTAGGTTGAATGGTCTGGTGGAATAGACAAGCGATGGCTGATGAGTATTGTGATAAGCCAGCCTAATTCTCGTACAACAGGATTTAACAATACAATAGAAAAAAAATGAGTTTGGTTGGTGCCTTGGTTGCATTGACAGCGACATTGTCGCTGCATTGTGATTCACCAAATTCAACTGCGGCATTCACGCCTCCCCCTGTATTGTGATTAACCTATTTTTCTCTCTGCGTATGACGTCACCGGGAGAGTTCGTCGCATGGCATATTCACAAACATTGGTGTAAAATGTATGGGCACTGGCGTAACTCATTTAAACAATCCGTGATTAAAACATGTTTGCATACATTCTTGTGCATAAAATCGTCACTTAAGGAATCATAATGTATACAATTAAATTATGTGCTTAGTAGAACATGTAAAATATAGGTACAATTTATGCAAAATATGATTAAAATATATTTCAAAAGCAATAATACGACGACATAACTAAATCTACGATGTAGATTAGGAAGAAAACGTAGGTATGTTGTTTGTAAATTTGAGAAAGTCAAACCTCAATCTTCGTGATGTGGCAAAGCAACAATATTAATGTAAATAACACAATTTAATGATGCTTTTGATGATTTCAACTTCAAAAAATAGGTTTTATTCATTTTAACTAATTTTATGTTCAATACGAAAACTCCATTGCTAGTTTAAGACTGCTCTAGAGATATATCAGGGAAGTATCTTACTAAATAAATATGAAATATATGAACTGAGAAATGGAGGACGTCCAATATGACGGATGGAATAACCCAACTTATCATTGGAGTACTTTACGTGGCTCACATAGCTCAAAAAATGTTGGTGGGTCTATAAAAAGCAATTCATTTTTATATCTCTGGGGTTTTTTTTTGAAGTGCCTGAATTTTAAGTTTGAAAACTGGGATACTTGTAACTCCTTATGGATTGTAGGATTTTCACCTCATGAATCACCAGCAATTGTATGGATTGAAAATCCACATGAATTTACAACATTTTTTAATTTAGTAGACATAATATTTTGGTCGTTTCCAGTTTTCAAACAAACCTTGAATCACATGATTTTCTGATGGAGTCAATTTTCATCTCATGGAATGAGAAAACAGATACTTTCAGAATACAGTTGAGTTCAGACCTCCACATAATTTTTATCACCGTAATAAGAAACCCTGATTGTATTTGAACTTTCTAGCACCATTCTCAAGATCTGTTATTCAACAATTTGGAAAAGCTGTTGGCACATAATCTTTCAGTTCATAGTCTTAATTTATGGCTGATTTGTTTCCATTTTACAATGGAATTGTCTTTTCTAATTTTAAATGAAAGATGAGAATTGCATTTTTCTTCTTTGAATTTTTAGACTGCAATACACACTCAGAATTATCATTGAAATTAACCTTTTCTTCAAATCTATCCTCTATCTAGACTATCAAGCATTTCGTGTTTCAAATCCTCGACAAATATTTCAAAAACAATCACGCAATAGACAACACAGTATTCTTCTTTTCACTTTCAGTACAGCAATAACACACAAATTACATTGCATTTTTTCATTTTTCACACATATGCTCCCATAAATAAAATCTAATATGATCTAAATAAGCTCATTGATAGTTTATAATATTAAAACAATGCTGCAAAAGAAAACCATAAACAATTTTTCATGCATTTATTTGTATTCCATCACAATTTAATGCATTCATTAATGAACCGAACTCTCCCGGTGACGTCACGCACAAGCAGTGAGCTGAGAGAGACATGCGCGTGTCGTTATCTTATAGTTATTTGATTCATGGGAGAGGATAGGGTCTTTGATGTCATTTATCCCTCGGGAATTTTGTTGATAGAATTCCATCACCTAACATCAACTGCTCTACCTCCAGATGCTAACAACTGAGAAGGCTCGTGGCCTTTTGTTAGATGCGAACTGGATCATCTTCAGATGGACTGAATAAACACATAGCGCCAGATGCCATAGTTTATTAACTTCTCGCGCCATGTACATAGTCGATTTCGGTCGATTTGTGATAAAATATAGCGCCACACGCCATAGTACATAGGAGGAGACGCTATGCTTGTAGCCCTCCACGCCATCTGCATGGCGTGGAGGACTATAGTACATGGTGTCGAGGACTATAGTACATGGCGTGGAGGGCTATACGCATAGCGCCGGCTCCTATGTAGTTTTCGCCATGTATTATGGCGTGTGGCGCTATATTTTATCACAATCCCGAAATCGACTATGTACATGGCGCCAGAAGTCTATAAACTATGGCGTCTGGCGCTATGTGTTTTTTCAGTGTAGATTGCGTAAAACACATGGCCATCTTCACATATAAGGCGGAGCTGAATAATTACCAACCAGAAATGTAGTGAGTACTTTCGCATCCAACGCTACTGTGCGAAGCTTCTGCCAGTGTAGCATTAATCACGAGCCATCTTGAGAAGTTGTCCAGTCGACTAGCTCAGTCTGTCGTGGATATGTAGGCAGATGATCACTTTTACGTTGCAGTAAACCAAGACCACAATAACCAGGAACAAAACAAAGTGCATGAAGGTATCACTAACAAAAAACAACAAAGTTTACCTTTTCCAAAACTGAACTTAAGCAATTTCAAACCAATTCAGATACGATTCCGAACGAAAAAAATTTAATCAGCTAAACAAACAGAATTCGTTGGATAGGTGCTTCTTGTTTCCTATCATAGGTGTTATTAATACCATACCAATCAAATTCTTGCTAATTACGCAACAAGCATAAAATGACTTTTAAAATAAAATATATCCTTGCTATATGCAAACAACACTCTAATATAACAATGATAAAATATGAATGGACAAATAACATTAAAATTTGTATAGAAATAATATTAAGATTAAATTTTACTACCCACTCCACCTAATTTTTTCATTGCGAAATGTTTAATATATATATTTTTTAAAGATTTGGGTTTTCACTAGTTTAGCTTAATACATTGATTAGCAATATTGCAATGGCTCGTAATGTAATAAAACTATGTAACTTTGCATGAGCTTATCGTAAGAAAATAGTTGTTATATGTTTATTTACTGACCAAGATTCAACCAATTTAAAGTCTCGGCTGCGGTTTTACTGTATATTTTCAATCTTTTTCGCATTTGATAACTTGGAAATCACTTAGCGAAAAAATCAATTTTTGATAGTTTCACAACCAAAGTACTTCTGTATGATAGTGCTTTCGTGGGGACTATCTGCAAAATCATTTACGTTCCCGTATCATATGAATTGAAGCCTTTGAGCAGATAAACGCTGTCTATTGTATCGTAGGCAGAAGGAGAAATGGCTGGTCACAATTTAGCAAAAATACTCAAAAAAATAATTATAAAAAAATGGTTTATTTTCCCAAAATTTTAACTTGGAAGCTGCTTCAGAACTCGTAAAACTGTCCCCACGAATCAAAATTCCTTTCAATTGTCTCAAACCTGAAGATGTAACCATTCAATATCCAATTTTTTTTTCTCTGAAATTTTCTAATAACAAAAGTCTGGCTTTTAATCCCAAATCCAAGCTGTTTTTCTATTCAAGCAATTATAAACTTTGAAATAAAATTTATTAAATTTTTTTTTAGAAAAGTGATAAACAAAATAAACTTAACATTTTTCAAAACCAGGGAAATTGGAGCTGTTAAAGCTTGATTAAAAAATTTTGTCAATCAACGATTAACTGTGTAGGCATGATACTTCCAGAGTCAAAAACTTATATCGCAGCGGTGAAACTGAGTTTATTTACTTGTTCGTTAAATATTCTTTTTCGGGTACTGAAAGTACAACAGAAACTTTTGCAACATTACCGTTTTCAACTTTTATCAGTTTAAAGGTATAGATGAAAGCTATTGCGATACAGATTTCTACGAATGAAAGTAAGGAAGCTTGTATAGTAGTTTGCAGAATATTGGCATCTAGCGTGTGTGACTCTGAGTTATAAGTTACAGTTAAATCTGATATAGTTCAAGCTACAATCGTAAAAAACGTATTAAATCAAAACCAGAAAAAGTATTGTTACCCACTGCATACTACAAACGGCATCATTCAATTGAACGAGACAATAATCTTTCTGGCAATAAAAATAGCAATTTGTGTTCAATCACGCCTACATAATTCTGGTACAAATTAATTTGCACACCTGTTTACATTCATCCATACAGAAAGCCAACGTGTTCTTCTATTACTGATTTAAATTCTCACCTATCTACAAGCAGCACTTTTTCTCAGATCAAATTTGCATTGTTTGCAAATTGCACTTATCCGATAGCATAATATCAGCAAAAACCACAATTATTTAGCGCCATCAAGCCACCCAACATCATAATCATAAATTCTTGCCATTTTATATAGACTATGTTCAGATATCGATTGGTACAAGTAATTGGTTCATTTTGCTCAGATTGCACACCTCTTTTGCATTTCTTTCCGGCAGGCATGAAATTAAAGGCTTTACGCCCGACCAACTAACTCTAACTATCAGCTAGTGCACTTAAAGTCTGTCTATTAAAACCGTAACCCCCTGAAGGTAAAAATTAACGTTAATAGTCGACGAAAGAATGCCAGTATTAAGTCGAATAGAGTGAGTTTCTTCGCGAATACACGCCATGACGTCCGCATGAATGTCGTTGTAATGTCGCACAACATATGGTCGATAATTTTGCAAATTAATCGCGTCTTCATTAATTTTATTAGATGAAACCTGTCACTACGTAGTGTGAATTGTCAATCTGTTGATTTTACAGCTACTCAGCAAACAACTAGCATATTTATCAGTTTGGATTGAATCAGATGTTTGTGTGCATACGGTCGAACATAGATACATACTTGCTTTGGTTTTATACTAGCGTTTGCCCACATTGGGCGCTATGTATATTGAACTTTTACTCAGCGCCAAGTATCTTGATCAGAGTCGCAGCAAGTTGCCTACAAGGCGGGAAACCCACCAGGCGCAAAAGATATTTTTGGCTCCCTGCAACCTGACACTGAGCAATAGATCTCACTTCAACGAAACATAATCACTATCCTTCACATTGCTTTGACTTATTTATCCAACTCGATGCTCGATATTATTCCGAGTAAAATTAATATCGATCCGAACTCGGCATCAACTGAAATTCGCATCTGGTGTAGGATGCTGACCGCGCAATCGGACCAGAACACGTTCCGCCGTGGGCACCGACTAGTCCTCGACTTCTTTAAACGTTAATTATCTCAAAGGTATATTTCTGCATTGACAGGCAATTTTATTAGTCGCACTGAGCGCCTCGATTTGATATCAACTCGACAAAATCAATTTTTTCTCTCAATCCTGTTGTTTTTCCAAACTCTGTTGACGACTGGCCGAGCTGTGGACTATTCGTGCAATTCGTGTAGGATGACAGGTATTTCAGTTTGAGATTCAGATTTCAAGTGAAATTCTGTGTGCGTTCCATCGGACTGCGAAATATGTACATAGTTGTTTGGTTGGCCCCAGGCATGTGTATGCTAAGACACACCATGTGGTCGAAAAATATTGATTAGATCTTCTTGACAGATCTCATTTCATGTGGTGTTGGAAGAAATGGAAATATTAATAAAGCTACAACTTATTGTGTTTGATGAAGTTTGTAGACAAGCTGCAAATACTGATACATATCAATATCTTGCATTAGAACTGTGTTTTATCTGCGAAAATCAAGGTAGATATACTTCCTTTTTCACGAAAACACCTTTGTTGTATGGGAGAAAAGCAAATCAAAGTAGTGAAATATTTTATCCAAACAACACCATTCACAAGATAGAGCTGCATCTTGGCATTACATGTTCCCTTGCTCCACTTAAGTCATGTATTCAACTCTTCGGTTTACTCAAGCGAAGTGGTCATCGAATATTTATATCGAAATTGAAGGGGCAAAAGAATTTTCTGAAGAGCATAAGAGTTTGCAACCAATACCTTAACTTATATATGATTCAAGGGAAACCTCAATTCACTCAAGAAAACTTTTGCATACATGCATTCGGAATCGAAGTTTGGAGAAGAAGACTCCATCTGCCACCCTTGAGTGCAACCAAAAAAGAGATATATTGCAGCCACATCGATTCGAGCAATAAGTGATTGAATATTTTATATTCGATTTAGTGAATATTACCCACACAGATTAGTTTCAATACCGAAAGCTTTAATGTAGTGAACTTAATGAAATGAGCTCTAAATATTGAAATGCATATGCTGAAATAGTTTTGAAACATTACTTTCACTTAGTTTGATGTAGGTTGCCAATTCTAAGTAAAAGAATATTTTCACAGAGTCCAACGGAATACGGGGTTCAAGTGTTTGAATTCTGGCAGACATTCATTTTGTTTTACTTTGCCAAGGTAGCAAAAGAGTCACAAGTACACCAGCCAACTTGTTCATATTCCTTACAAACATAAATATACCATGAAGAAAATGCACAAAAGATTGTTGTTGTTTTCTTTTCCTAACAAAAATCTCTCAAATCATGAACTCATCCATAATTCAGTTCGGAATCGACCAAGCTAGTACAGTAACTACTCCGGTCACTTCCATCCCGTAGGGTATCTAGCAGGTAGATACGGTCCTGAAAGGTTTTCGATACAAAAATATTGCATGGAAATTTCAAAAAGCTTTTGAAAATTTTCCTTGTTATATGCTACATAAACATAACAGTTGTATGATCTACATGTAATATGAATAAAGCATCGTTTTTGTCTGCTTGTGCTGAGTTGTGTGTTAAACTTTTTGTTGTGTTTTTGATTTCAAATATCGCAAAGTAAATTGAATAGTGAGTACATAGTTTTTGCAAAGTTTTAGTTAATATCCCATCAATAAATGTGCTTTAAAAAGTACATGCTTTGTATAAATTTCTGGGGAAATCATTATGCAAAAAGGCTCATTGGAGCATAAAGAAACGTTTTATAAGTAAATGAATATAGTTGAAATTATGAAATCACTTATAAATTTCGCGAAAATGACAAAGCAGTACAGTTTTGTTACTACGATTTGCGAGTAATGTTTGAATATTTTGAATGAAAAAGTCCCAAAAAATGCTTATTAATGCAAAAGCAACAAAATTGGTCTATACTTACCACTAAAGCATTCTTAAACCATCTTCCCGTCAAAAGCATTACCACCATTAAGATGATGTTTTCACAGCCCTACCAATGCTTATAAGTCTACGAATTCTGTTTTCTTCTTTGACCTGGGGTGAGAACATATAAATTATTTTTTTGGTTTATAATTTAGAATGTTGAATGTATTCAAGTAATTTGAGATGTATATCATTCAAAACATGAAAAAGTTCTGGATATCACTCGTTATTTTTTCGGATCTAAACATAATTAATTTTTAATTTTAAAAAAAATTTCTTAAGTAATACTGAAAAACATATTCACTGACAAGGTATTTATTTTGAAGCTTATGTAGTCAAGTGGGTGGATTTCCGGCTGTAAAGTTATTTGGCTTTCCCGAATTCAATTGGTTTATGCGAATTCAATTCTGAACACACACCAGGCTTTGAATTCTAGTTGAGGTCTAGTAGAGTCACATACGTTTACGCTAAACGCTGCAAGCTTCTCGGAGAGATACTCAAACCACGGCTCGTGTCAGCAGTCAGATCGACTGGCGATAAACAACATGGCTTCCGGAAAAGAAGAGGCAATCTTATAGGTTGTTGGACAGTAGCAGGAGCAAAAAAGACATGCCACTGTGCCAGACCAGTCGTTCTGGCGGTAGCACTGGCCCACAAAGCGCCTACTACTTGATGAGATGGACACACATTCTTCGATCTCCCTAGCAGAGATTTCATATTCCTGGTTACTTTTCGGTAATGATAAGGGACTAACTCAAGAACGGTATTAGAAGTAGCAGGATTTTGATCTGCTGATTTTGCCTACTCAGACTTAATCAAATCAAAAGAAGGATGAAGTGGTGGATGACTAGCCGTGGCGGTCTCAAAGGTGAAAATAGTTATACTCACTAAGTGGAGGGTACCAAGTGTCAAGGCTCACAGCAGAAATCCTTTTATGTTCTAGGAGGCACCTTCGACATGAAACTGAACCATTCCAATCATATCCGCAGGTCTTACGATAAGGCTCTAGGAGGCGTCTCTTTGCTGAGTAGACTAATGGCTAACGTCAGAGAGAGGTTAGACGGAGGCTGTTCATAAGTATCACCATTTCCATTTTGCTTTGGAGCGATAAATGGGTAGATGTGCTCTAAATTTCCAGATGCGGATTACCAGTGTCTAGTGCAAGAATGCCCTGTATATCACCAAGAGCTACACCAGGTCATGATGGTTATATTGGAGATCGTCCTGATAGATCAACTTAGGTGAGAGTGTAATGAAGGCTACCTCTCTTGCTCAGACTGGGTTAGAACTGAGGCTTTAACAAGCGCACTTTCGCACTCAAACCATCCGGTTTTAGTAACAAAGTCGGAGTGAAGTCGTCCAGCATCTTTTACGTGAAGGTAGAGTATAGAGCCTTAAAAGGCCTGTTCATTCCTCGCTGCTAATTCGCAATTTCTGGATTAAAATTGCAATAACAGTTTTTACCCAGCCACTCTACTCTCCTGATCTGGCTCCAGCAGACTTTTTTGTTTCTAAAAATGAAGAGCCCCATGAAAGAAGAAAGATTTGAGGATGTTCAAACAATTAAAAAGGAATCACTGGAGGAACTGAAGAGCATTTCGGAAGAAAACTTTCAGAGAGCCTTCCTGCAGTGGAAGTGTCGTTGGGGAAAGTGTATATCTACCCAAGGAGAGTACTTTGAAGGGGATTTAGTTTTGTAACGTTCATCTTTTACCAATAAATTTATATAAAAAAGTCCTGAAACTTTTTGATCAGACCTCGTACGTTGAAAAAGCACTACGCAAAAAATGGAAAGAGAATTTTCTTGCCGACCCATGAGCTCTGGTAGTTTTTGAAGCTCGTGGAGACCTACAGGCGAGTCAGCAAAAGTGGTTTCCGGCTGGGTTATTTTTTTAGTGAGTCAAACCTCTTATACCTGGCAATCTGATAGCTAACATAAAAATTTGGTAAGCAGACCTTTTTTTCAAAAAAATAAAGTGATACCAGGAAGTTATTTATTGTATGTAATAAGAAAAGTAAATAACAAATAATATTAAATAAGTAATTATTTGTTCTAATAAGAATGTATCATCAAAATAGGATCCGCTGTCTTATAAAATTATAATTATTTCTTAGTACGTGGGAAACTGCATACCAAAATTGCTAAAGCTATCGAAGAGTGTTATAACATCATTATTAATAGTTAAACCGACTTGATATTAGAAGAGTTTAATTTTAAGAAAGCAGAAAGAAGCAACAAGAAAAATTTGGTCTATCTGATGCGGTTTTTCCATAATTTCTTTCACCAAAGATTGCTGCATTTGTTTACATTTCAGCTCAAGAGCTGCCAATACGGGACTTTCAAGCAACTTAGACTAGCGACTACCTCGGTTTTTTTTTTGGATACAATGCCACTGCATATATTGAATTGAAACCGCAGTGACTTTAACAATTCAAGCCAATAAAATGTGTTAGCAGTACATGGATAACAAATATCAAAATTTGTTTGACTGAAGATCATTTGATCTGAAGAGCATCAATACGCTCTGCAAATTTCAAGACGATCCAATGTTTCTGTCAGAATTTATGACAAAGCGAAATTTGAAAAAAAAATCGTGCCCTGCTTTTAGGCACTCAGCGCCCACAGTGGGCGCAAAATTTTCAATTTTTTTTTATTATAAACAAGCATTAAACATAATGAGTTTTCATTCACGATACTTTTTGAACAAAAATGTACTCAGCATAGAAATATAGGGATACCTAAAAATTCACTAAAATAAATTAAACATATCTATAATAAATTTGCACAGTCATGGACCTACTCTTTATCGGATCAGAGATTATCTTAAATATTTGCTTACTTTTAGGTACTTGGCGTCCCCATAGGATTCAACATTTCCATATCTTTATCACAAACAAGCACAAAACATTATTTGGTTTCATTTTCAATCCTTGTTTTTAACAAAAATTTACTAGCGTTGAAATATAGGGGTACATAAAAAATTCATCAAAATTCCCGCCGCCACCGCCAAAGAGCTAAGGATATCTTTATTTTAAGGAGTAGATCCATACTCCTTAAATATATCCATATCCTCCAAAAATTTCAGCACAGTCCTTAATTTTTTTTTAGGTTCTCTAGATGCAAAAAAAACGCGGCTATCGTTATAATATACTATTTCGTTGCTTTGCACGAAACTTTGTTATGTTAAATATTGCTTCTTACCGCGCTTTAGTTGATAGCTTTATATATATTTTAGTGCATTTATTCGTTCTCAACTGTACGCAAATAATCCAAGAGGTGAACCTCTCTGCAATAACTTTAATTCTTCATCTAACCGACTGCGCCCCCGTGGACTATAAAACATCATTTACCGGGACCGGCCATCATAAAACCCATCACCTTGTCATCATAAAATGCATACTCCGTAATAACATTTACCAAATTGCAATTTAACATCATTCCCGGTATTCGTCGTGGTCGCGCTCTGTCGTTCGTCTATCCATCCGCCTGTCCACCACCGTAACAAATTTCCCTACTGAACCTGACCAAAGTGCATCTCATTTGGATCTGTGGAAATTCCGCCAATAAATCGGAAAAAGTTATCTTTGTGCGTAGGTTTGTTCAGAATCATTTGCATTTAGTGCAATTCAGTTTCGGTCAGAATAGCACAGGACCTCATTTCGGGGCGCTCAAACCCACAATGGCAATTAGAGTCGTAACGGTGCACCGGAGCCCCCTAATTGATTAGCGATTAGTGTAACCGTATGCAAATACATAAACATTTAAGTTATTACGAATGGACGAGTGCTATATTGGAAATGCCGCGAATGCATTGCTGCACCTACCACTCGCCAGCTTCATAAACAGTTACTGGATGCTGAGTCGTGTGGGCTGCATTCGATTCGCAGCGGGACTAATGCGAAATTACCCAGGACAATGAGTCTATTATAACTTTTTATGATTGCCTGGCTGACTGTGTGTTGGAAGTGCTTTGAAATGTTGTGTCCGAGAAAAGAGTTATTTTAACACTTGCATTGTTGAAATAGTTGTTAGCAGTTTTATTGAGGCATAGTAGTGACAGAGTAGGCGAATTCAGTGGAAAGCTCGTGTCAAAGCAAAAATTAAATTACGCTGCCTATGTGCGTTTACAATTTACTATTTTAAAGTGTTTTTCGTCGCAAAACTATTATTGAAAAGTGTCACGCTTCCACTAGAATAATGCTAAGTAGCATTTTCCTCAAATAAAAAAATACATCGATCGCTTCCAAGATCAATGTGTTCATAAATAATACACTCAATGTGACTTTGTTACGATTTCATGGCCAATAAAATTGACAATTTATCCGCATGCAGCCTCATTGAAATTCTTATTTTGAAAAAGGCATATTAAAGATTTGAAAATATTACTCTATGAACCGAAATCAATTCAATGACAGCGCCTGACGGCTAATCATCATCAATTCTGAACTATTCAAACCGTGACAACTTTTTCCAGACAATATCTGATGAAATATGACTGACTTTTTCCGTTCCCCAACTTAAAAAAAATTATTACCCCTGACTAAGTACTCCAAATAGTTTACAAAGTCTTTAACTTAAATTTATACTGTAATAAAGCTCTCAGCACAATATATCGAGCTGAACAAATGCATTCTTTGACCGTGCTTAAAAATTCATTGCTCCTTCCATACTGAACTTCATCATCTTTAACATGTTTGTGTGGGATTAGAAGCGCATTGTAAAAAGATTTCCGATGTTACTGTTCTTGTGCACTTGCAACGCAGATAATTCACTTTTTCATGAGAATATCAACAGACAGAGCTGGGCTTGTCTCGATGTTAAATATGAAGGAATTAAAACAAATAGTGTCACCATAAAGTCTTTCGGTGCAAGGAAAAATGAGTGGCGTCAAGTTAATCGCTGTGATAACACAAGCTTTCCATAGAAGACTTGTCTATGGTATTTGTGTGTGGTGCGATGTAATGAATTTGAATAAGTAGTCTGTGATGAAGTATGTGCAATAAACGTTGTCTGACGGGGAGAGGAATATGAAATCGTCTGCTTGATTTATATATTTTGATGGTTGGAAAAGTCAATTCAGCCGGCTTTAGACATGCGGTGTTTGTCAAACACCTCCTATTCGCCAAATACCGAACACTTAGTAAAGTCATTTGGCTTGGTGCTTGCGGAATGACAAGCACAGTGAATAAGACATTCGGGCATAGCTGAATGTTCGTCAAAACTGGAACATGTAAAGTGGCTAACAGCTTATTTCGTGTGATCAACATTTTTGATAAACCAAAAATAAAAATGGTATATTTTATTCTCAACTCAAAAAATTAATGATGCAATTTTGTAGATAATTTAGTTTCCAATATAAAACATCAAAAAAATTTACACAAACACCAACATAAAACGATTTATTGCGAAAAACCTATAGATACACATAATTCTCTTATCACAGCTTATTTCGTGTGTTTATTTTCATTCATCTTTCTTGGAAATATTGGATTCTAATAACGAACGGAAGATCAGAACATAAACAATGATGATTGTAGGCAGAGTGCGTCTACTCAAAAATAATAAATTCAGTTATAATTGTGTGATTTTACATAAGGGGTCGACCCACTTTAATAGAGTTACGCGAGTTAATTATTAAATACTTTCGTAGTGGGAAAACTCAAAAACAAATTGCTAAAATTGTTGATTTAAGTTTATCGATGGTTCAGTATATTATTCAGCGTTTTGTTCGAGAAAACCGTGTGCACAACAAAGGAAGAAAGGCTCCAAACAACATTTTTACTGAACGCGACGAGAGGTGGATTTTTGGAAAAATTCAAAAAGATCGCATATTAAGTGCTCCAGCTATGGCCAAGGATGTTGAAATGTTTTTTGGCAAAAAATGTCATCCAGAAACTATACGCAGAGTACTAAGAGATGCTAATTTTCATGGATGAACAGCAAGAAACAAGCCGTTTATTAATAAGAAAAATCAAAGAGTCCGCATACAGTTTCCTTAAGACCATGAAAACAAAGACATTTATTTCTGGAAAAACATTTCTTTCTGGAGTAAAATCAATGTTTCTGCATCAGATGCTAAGGCATATGTGTGGCGTCAGCCAAATACTGAGCTCTAGACAAACAATTTACGTTGTATAGTAAAACATAGATGTATTGGTTTTGGGGCGTATGTCATCAGCAGGTGTCGGTAAATTGGAATTCATTGAATCTACTATGACTAAAAAGGTATACTTAGATTTGCTGCAGCGAAATGTACTGCAAAGTGCTGAAGACTTAGGCATACGTGATACATTCCGCTTCTACCAAGATAATGATCCGAAGTATAAATCCGGTATATTGCAAACTTGGCTAATTTGGAATTGCCCACACGTCATCCAAACTCCCGCTCAATCTCCAGATTTAAATTTGATTGAAAATTTGTGGCATATGCCAGAACTAGGTATTCGAAAACACCATATTTCTAATGTCCGAAGTTGGAAAGCGGCGCTAAATGAAGAGTGAACAAAAATATCGCCAGATCATATTCAAAAGTTGGTTGACTCTATGCAGTCTAGATTAAACGCTGTAATAAAAATATTAAAAATATAAAATATTAAAAATATACAAAATATTAAACAATTTTTTTTTTGAACAATTTGCGTGTAAAAACTAAAACACTCAAAAAAATTTTGAGTGTTTTAGTTTTTACACGAAATAAGCTGTGATATGAGAATCATGTGTTTGTATCGTTTTTTTTTTTTGAATAAATCGTTGTATGTTGAAGTTTGTCGAATTTTTTTTGGGTATTTTATATTGGAGACTGAATTATTTACAAAACTGCATCATTTATTTGTTGAGTTCAGAATTAAATATACCAATTTTATGCTTGGTTTGTCAAAAATGTTGGTCACAAGAAATAAGCTATGAGCCACACGAGCTGCTCGTCGTTATTCCCTTCCGCCATTTTCTTGTGAAAAAAAAAACGAAATAGTTGCTGCAACTCTGAGTATTAATAATCAATTAAATTTATATCTTTGAATATGGATTTGAAAAATGTAAAAAAAGTAGCTGCATATGTATTGGTAGCTCGTGCTGGGTTAACATTGCAAAATGCAAAGAAGAAAAGAACAAATAGAAGGTGGTGGATGACGAACGTGAACAGGAGTAGAACAGTGTAAGTATCCAACGTTTTAAAAAGGAGCCTACTCATTAATATAGACTCATTAATTGTCAAAACCTAATGAAAATTGTGTACCGTAATATATGTAAAATAAACTTGTTTTAAGGTACAATGCAACAAACTTGCTTGTAGACTTATTAAGAGAACCAAGTGGACAGTTTGAAATTTTTTGCAGGATGTCTCCCGCAGACTTCCACTACCTTCTCGAAAAAGTTGAACCAATGATTGCTTAACAAGGTACAAAGTGGAGAAAAGCAATTTCGGCAGTGGAATGATTGGCCGTAACTCTACGATTCCTTGGGACCGGTGACAGCTTTGAAAGCGTTCACTACTTGTTTAAATTTTCAGCGTCATCTACTTCTACCATTGTTTCAGAAGTATGCACAGCTTTAATCAAAGTACTACAGAATTAAATATAGGTAAATTTCTTTCATTTTAACTCATTTCTTACATATTATGTTTACTTAAGCATATTTTTTTTTACATATAAAATAATTTTCCAATGATGTTTGTTTTTCACTTTCACTGCATATTTCAATTATGCGTTTTGATTGTTGTCCAAAGATTTGTTCATTTGGAGTAGCATAGAAAGTATGGGAGAAGCAAATTCTAGTGCTGTTGTATTGCAATTAGAGGATGAAGAGTGTGCTGAATTTTGGCGTAATGTAGAAGGCGCCAACAACAAGTTGGGTGCCGTATTATTACATCTTTTGTATTTGAAACAGATAATTGTCAATATCGTGCATTGCTACTTCCCGAGTACACTCATCAATGGCCTTTAATTTCGCGGTGCAAAGCTCCCCATATATGTTGCACAAATCTTTTCCTTTGGGTTGTGAAAGGGAAGACTGTAAAATTTTAAATGCGGTATCCATTTTTTTTATATCTTCATTTTTACTCCTAGCTTCTTTCCGTGCATGAATAGTTGTTTTTTTTTTATTTGAAGACATCATTAATCTTGCAACAGGAAAATTTTAAATTTGCAGTAAATAGTAAAAAATATAAAGGAAAAATAAATAAAAAAACAAATTTCCACTATTTTCGACTCGGGATGTTTCGCCGGTTTCTTCAATATCCTGGAATTCTTCATAATCCGTATGAGCAACTTGGCTGTCATTATTTAATTGTGACACAATATCCTGCAACATTTTTTTAAACAACATTTTCATTCACTAATCTACTACCTGTTTCATAAAACATTTTTATTCGTTTGTTTTAGTTTCCCATGAATCTTCTGCATTGTCGGAGGGGTTTGAGATAGCTAGGAATTTTCCTCACTGTATAGGCGCAATGGATAGCAAACACGTTACCATGCAGTGCCCAACGGAAAGTGGTTCTGAGTCTTACAATTATAAACAAAACGTTAGCATTGTCATAATGGCCTTGGTTGATGCTGAATATTGCTTTTGATTTGCTGACTGCGGCTCTCAAGGTACTGACTAAGTGAAACAAAGTAGAAACACTAGACACGCTATTGGGGAAAATAATGTAAAAAGTTGCGGCTACTGTTGTGCCCAAATTAGAAAAATTCTAAAACGCATGTGTAGGTGCTGAGTATAATTAAGGTTCGGATGAGAGAAGTTTTTGTGCACTTTTTTGCTTACAAAACGATATCTACACGCAGCAGATATTAGAACATATTTCGACACCGATTCAAGATACAGCTCCCCGAAACCATTCAAATATTTCCTCATCATATCAAATTTACCGTTTTAATCCCTCTTAATCAAGCATCATAAACTACACCACAATTCAATTATGCCGTGTTTTTCTTAATTTCACATCTTCTAAGCACTGTAATTTACGACAGACCTCCGGTCGGCATTTGTCCAATCTCTGTGAACGATTAACCCTATAGCATACGAATGACACTATCAAATCATGTTCTCAGCGATAAAGTGCCACGCTATCAATGTAAACATCTCTAAACCGATGATGATGATGATGAACAAAACGGAAAACGATATGCAGTCAGAAAGTAATGCATTCTCGTATAGTTCCCAATCTCATCATAATTACTCATTTAAGTTTTTCATCACGGCAAGGAAAACGTTCAGAACCGCATGGATTTGTTATCATGACACTGTGATGGTCCGGAAGATGGATAAGCGCGGACAGGCCTGAACGAATGGGGTAATGGATGGATAGCCCTAGTCTAGCCCCAGTCAAGCCGTGCACCACGAATAGTGGTTTCACAAAATAGACTTTAGATTAGACCGTATCAAATTTCCCACAGGGTGAAAACTCGACAACGTGGCTCTCTGACGTCCCCCTGAATTTAGTTCATTTAAAAGATTAACGTCATCGTGAATGTTTGCTTAAAGAGATGACAGGTCTGATTAATGGCCAGGCTGAAGAAAACTCAAGAAAGTGGAAAAGGCGTGCATCGCACATTAGTCGAATGCATAAATACTCATACTGCACCCATTCAGCTTTGCAGACATCATAATATGTTGAAGATGGTCAAATCATTTCTGGCCATCAGATTTAGCAAGTCATATCCGCGTACCACATAGTCCAACAGCGTCACTCATGCAAAACTAAGCAAGATTCTTGCAATGAATCATGAAACGAAGGAATGGGCTTTGTGGTTTCGATTGATTTGACGCAATTAACCCTTTGCACCCAAAACGAATCGTTCGTTGTCTCAGAATAGAAGTAATTTAAGCAGAATGAGAAATCGTATGAACTTTCTAGAAATTGAATGAGATAAATTATTGCTAATAAATAAGCAAATGAAATCTCCCTAGTATACAGTCTCCCTATTTTACTCAGTCGAACTCTTTGAATATGTAGACTTTTTGATTCAAATAAATCAACAATGAGAATATTCCTAAAATTATTTTATAAAATAGGTGTAAATGATGCATGTTGCATAAAACGGTTAAAATAAACTACCAAATCGAAAATCCAGTCCACATCAGATTGAATCTAAGCAATTTTCTCTCGAAAATCTGCAAACAGCATCACAACGTGAATTATTTGATTGAAACGAGAATGTAGACGTTTTGAATGCTGTCCAACAATTTCATCTGCCATTTGCATCAGGTTTGGTTTTCCACAAATCCTTTGCTAACTAAAAATATGATTATCTCGAATTGGCTTGGGCTTTATTAGTAAACGACGTTAGTTTATGTATGCACATACATAAGTATATACATGCATGACTTTGATTTGAAATGATGTTGTTTGAATTTAAATAAACCTTTATGTGTGATTTCAATGGATATTTGGAATAATGCCAATATGGGAATAGCTTTATTCGTTGTTGGATATGAATCAGATCTTTACGGCCCGGTATTGGAATTTCATAAGTTGAACATGCTAGAATATATAAACTTTAATCATATGCATACATATATAATTCAAGTAGTTAAAATATAAGCTATAGTGCTATAGTTTATTTTGATATTTTTGAATTTTAGATATTATGCTAGTGATGAACAGATATTGATTTTTTAATCGTGAAACATGTTTTCGTCATTTAAAACTGCCTGTGCTTTTGCTTGAGCTTAATTGCTACATTCCATTTTGTTGAGCGGTGTATTTCAATTTCATTTAAATTTAAACTACGTTTCAATTTAAGTCGCACAGATAGAATTCTTACGAATTCTGTGCACTAGAATTGTTTAGATATCAAAGAAAGCTGTAAGGTATTGTACTAGCTCAATTTGCATTGTAATGTTTTTCAAGTCAAGTTTATTTTCTAATTTAGTCAGAATTAATTCAAAAGTCAAAGTCGAAAGACACACTTTTTATAAGCACGGGCAAGCCTACCTTATCCTATCCACCCAATGTGAGACTGCATTGGGGTGCTTACTTAAAAACGGTTTATGTATGGGTATTTCACGTGAAGCGTGAAGTCGAGGTTCTGGATTTCGTTCATATTGTGCATAATGGTACTTCTAGAAGATATGAATGTGGATACAAAATTTTTTTCTATGAGGTTTAGTTATCCAGTTGCATTTGACAATTATGGGCTTCTGAATAATTGACGAAATCGATGAAAAGTTTTTTTGGAAGCCGATTTTGAGATTCCAAAAAAATCTTACAAACATTAAGTATATTGATTGATATAGAAAACTAGCTGTTCTTATCAATTTTAAAATTAGATTTGAAAAATATTTTTTTTTCTCCTGCGTGAAACCGGACGTTAACTGACCGTAAATGGGAACAAAAGAATTACATGGGACACATAATGAGGAGACATACAGAGATTTGGATGGACTTAGAGTGACACACTATAATACACTAGATTTGGGGTGAAATGTAAAATCCCCAACAGAGCGTTCGTTGGAGATAATTGAGAATGGCAAAAGAAATTCTAACTTTACCTTTTGCTAATTGGTAAAACAGTGTTAAAAGGGAAAACGGCCATTATTGTAAATATCTTTAGTCACATTAATAAAAGTAAGTCTGAAAGAAAGATAATAAGAGAAATCATCTACCTATTCAAATATATAATTTTTGATCATATTAAAAGTTGAAGAGTGATAAAAATCATTCCAGCTTCAAAGATGCAAAAAATGGATTTATCGAAATAGCTTATTATAAAAAATGCATAAATCTTTGACAATTATGTTTGCATTCGAAGCGCGCTACTTCATTTTCGTTCACGCGTGTAATATCTCGTTCAGAAACCTGCAGAAAGACACATTTGCAGCACTCTACAAGAGAGAGCCAATAAATTTGCAGAATGGGGACCAATAAGTTCGCAGAATGGGGGCTAAAAGGTGCAAATAAAAATGCAAATTTAATTTGCTTTTTCAATATTCTCACCTGCTGCTCTAATACGTTTGTTTCTTTCCATTCTATCTTTCAATTAGTTTATGTCGGAAAAGTAAGCTGAAACTGCGTCCTTCACTCCTTCATCGGTTGAAAAGTTCTTCCAACGAAGTATTTTTTTCAATTTTGGGGAAAAAAAGGAGGACACCTTTGATTAATAGTCCTCTGCTTTTTTCTTTGATGGCTTCTTTCAATCACTCTAGAATTAAAGCGTAGTATTCTTCGATTATAGAAACGTTTTCGTTTTTAAGATCAATTTACAAGATCCCTGCAGACTCTGACACTTTGAACTTCTTGGGTGATGTACTGCCTTCTTTTGCGCTACTGCATAGTGTCTTGTTTGGACTCAGGCTCATAACAAAGAGCCTAAGTCTTGTCTCAAGTAACGATTCGACTCAATACTCCAGCCTCGTTTGCACGACAGAAGTCCAAAAATGCGCGACCGCACTCCACGCACTATTGATTTGAGGCGGCGTGATCATTTTCGGCAAACCACTTGCGCTGACCTTTGTCCTGCCAAGATGATCGTGAAGAATTTTTCAAATCGTTGTATCTGAGACTCAAACTATTTTTTCAAGCAGATTTTTATTTAGTCTAGCATCTTCCAACATCACTTTTTTGACTTTTTGAACAATTTCCGGAGTGGTCACTTCGACTGGCCTTGAGTCCAAATAGGTTCTCGGCTGACTTCAAGTGAGCTCCTCCCTTGTTTAAAAAGGCTGTGTCGTTAGTAAACTATGGTTTACCTTAACAAGAGTCTCAGTAAATAGAAGAGAGATGTTCCTGTATTAAAAAACATGAACACCTCCCGTTGCTGTTTGTGGCGGTCTATTGGATAAAAAAATACATAAAAGCAGTCCATGGATATAATGGGCCTCAATTGATGGATATAATAAGAAAAATATCACTAACCGAACAAAAATTAAATCATACATTTTTATTTGTATGTTTAGCCAAAATTCAAATAGTTTTGTAGGTTTCCTTCTAGTGTGAAAATCTAAATTTTAATTTTATAACTTTTTCCAAAATTCTGACATATTTTTAGCATCTGTAATTTATTTTAATAAGGTTTCAATTCATTAGTAAGCGTAAATACATAAAAAATACATTGGCAGGTCCTGAAAAAGAGTGGAAGGCAATTGGCAGCCAATAAATAGGCTCACATCACTGTTAAAAACGGTGAATTGGTAAGAGATTAATCTGAATCGATACTACGGATAATAATTCGGAAGAACGAGTGAAGTCGTATTATCGGTCAGGATGATGGTGATAATTAGTTTCAGCTTTCCTTGTAGTCCTCTCTTACATAAACATTTGAAACAAAACTAATGTTTTCAATTCGATTTCCGCAATACTCCTTATTTATGCTCAAATTATGGAGGTTTGGTTCACATGTTCCTCAAAATTTTGAATTGGAAAATGCATCTTTCAATATTTTTCTTGTATATATGTATGTATATCAATCAACAATCTATATCACGCATTAATATCTATCCATTATTTAGTAGTCTACTAAATGGTTTTCAAAATTTTAATTTATTGCTCAATTCTTCGCAACATAAATCTTTCATCCTCTGCACGTTATAATTTAGACTACCTCGCGGCTGATATTATGCATTTATTTTCCCAGACACTGTGCTATAATTTGAAAGCATTTGAATATTAGCTTTATACACGACTTCACTATGAACCCCATCTCTGACAAATTAACTCGGAAAAAAGTAATCACAACCAATTTGAATATATTGTAATTCTTGGAGTTTCATAAATCAGTTGTCCTAATTAGACTTCAGTCGCTTCTTCGACTACGTGCGTTGAATTCCAAATTACGCTCGTACTGGTCAAATGAATTCATGGCATCAAAGCCAGAAAATGTCTGAAGCAGAAGAGACAATTATATCAATATTCACTTAAATATAACTTAAACGGGCTCATTCTAGTAGCATCTTAACATTAACAATAACTTGCAATGCGACATTCGAATATGTAAATATAAATTAAGATTGAGTATTATCTGAACCGAATAAAAATTGCATGAACACTAGCCCATAAGAACCGTTTGAACCACTTACTTTTGAAGCAAAGCAGAAAAAGCGTGTACTATTGTAAAGAGGAAGCCTGAAGTTTTGCGCTGTTTCAAGTGTATGGAGTACAATCGAACAAAATAGAATTGCAAAGGGCCAAACATTAGTAGTAGCTGCTGGATGTGTAGAAGGCCAAAAATTTTGCAAAGGATGCTAGGTTGGGCAAAAAACGACGAATCCAGCACAGCAGAAGTCAAGCACGTTCTGGAGTCAGGACCACACAAAGCTTTCCGAAAAACTCTTGAAGCGCAGAAGAAGATGCTGCGTAGATGGAAGCTCTGCAAAGGAATCCACAGAGTTGCTGCGCTTCAGCGGACTGGTTCACGCAGCTTATGTATGCGTGAATCGAAAGCCTTAATTTCAATGATCAGCGAAGGTACCGGAGGAGAACTGCAGCCCTTCGAGCTATGCAGCCATATAGGTTGCAGACAGTTGGAAGGGCAGGCTTAATCAGCAAAGTTCGGGTGATGGCTGTGCGTGATACTATTTTGCACTGAATGGACCAATAAGGGAGTTTCGTAGAAACATAGAGTTTCTTAGAAAATGCTCTTTGAAACCTACCCGCTATCTGGTAGTAGCCGGCAATTTCAATGCAAGACCTCTTGAGTGGAGAATGCAGACTCAAAACACAAGAGAAGATTAAGTATGGAAATGGCATCCAGATTGAGCATAGTCGTGATGAACTAACGCTCGACACCAACCTATCGCGATACAGTCTTAGGCGGAGCAATACCTGATATAACTCTTGTCTCGTAGGTACATTCCACGCTGACAAGAGACTTTAAAGCGGGCGATACATGTAAAATTTTCAAAAATTCGAGTTTTTTTTTTGCATAAATAGTTAAATTAACATCTAAAAAATATGTTTGTAAAGTTTCAGAATGAAATTCACATTATTTATCGACTAAAAACTCATTTAAGTGCTCCGCCTCAACTCGGCGCTCGAGCGCTATTGAATCCATACTGGAGCGCTCGACCCTCGCTAGTGAGTGGGGAAAATCGCCGCAGCTCTTTGACAACTAAAAAAGCTCGTCAAGCGTGTCAAGAAGAGCTGAGAAAAAAACGAGTACTATGAACGTACTGAAGGATTTCTGTATAGACCTGGAATTGCTGATTAGTTGGGAAGTCGCTGTAATCATAGAGTTTCTGTGTGTCAAAACTACAAGTTTTTCTCGAAACGACTTTTTTTTAAATTGACGGGCAAGATAACTCAAAAAGTTCTCAACCGATTCTTATGAAACTTGGCTCAAGTTTATTTTTTAGTATAAACTTTTAGCTCTTTTCAAAATTTAGCTTTTTTGACCCAAAAACTGTCGAAAAAAATGGTCAAAAATCAACAGGAAGAAATCCCTTTCTTCAGTGATGAAGAGCTGTGCGGTGTACCTACCAGGATGAGGACCCAAAAAGCTCTGAGTTCGATTAATATCTAAGTATAGGTGTCCTTGTTTATTTCGCCAGCTGCAATTGAACCTGATAATCGGGTCGTGACTTCTCGCCAATACATGTTTCGGGTGCGAAAATAGGTGGTTTGACGAAGAGTTATTGTTTTTCTGCTATGAAGAGTTTTGAACAATTTAATAAGGCTCCGCAGAAAAATATCAACGTTTGTAATGTTTGAAAAAACTATCATATGTTTGCAGTTTTCTTAAAAACATAAATAATATATGGAGGTTTGTTGAATTGACAGACTTTAGGACTTTCGCGCATTCGTCAAAAACCACGAAAGCGTTTATCTTATGCCCATCATCATATCATGGTTTGACAATTTTACGGGAAGCTATCACCATTCTAAATTTTACAACCTTTTTTTTCTCCTACTTTTTGGCACAAAGCTCCCCAAAGTTGACATTACCAAGCCTAAAACATCATTTTGCACTCTTGTTATAAAGATATAAGCTAGATTTGTTTTAGTAAATTTAGCAAAATTTCAATATCATATAGCTAAATTAGCCCCAAATTTTCTACAACTTGTGTAATCACTATGCACTCGTTTTATAAAATAAACTGTAAAAAAACTAAATGGAGCACCACCAAACAAAATGCGTTAAGATATCTACTAAATTACGAAATCTTGCTAATTGCCTACGACTAGAACCGTTACATTCCTATATTCTTATGTATCTAACTCTAACTCTATAAATCTTTCTTTTTGGTATAATTTCAATTCAAATAATACCAAAGTACATCATCATCACCAGGAGCCTGTTTGCCAGGAGTACTGTACTCTCAATTGGCAATAAGATAGGAAGTCGAAAAGGCAGAAAGTAGGCGCTTGTTGGTCGCTGAACGTTTTTTTACAACTGCTAAAAGAGGTAGTTTATTGAATCAAAACTGCAATCTGCTTTAGGGATGGACAATACTGGGCACTAAGAAGAAAATAATATATCAATTCAATAATGCATTTCAAACGTGCTACTCTAAAGTGCTGAAAATAAATTCCAATTGGAATTTATTCTCTTAAATAATTTGGTTTTTGGTAGTTTGCAAGAATAATAATTGATCGGGATTGGAGAAGTAGCATGCATCATGAATCGAAAAACGATCAATTCATTATTTTCAAGTTTCTGCATCACCATTCGCCGTAAAACCATTCGAGCCCAATGAAATCGATACTACAACTACTGGGCGGTTATTTATGGGGAATCGATTGCGCTCACATTTGAAAGGAACTGCTCCACTTGTCCATCCAGCTCGACTTTTTCCACTCTATCTGCATTCGAAGGCGCAATTAATATGTTAATGCTGCTGCGGCCCCATGCAAAACGTGTATATGACGGCGTCCTGATAGCAAAACAATAAATAATGCAAATTATTGTACAGCGATCTCGACAGTCCAACTATTATTATTGACCGTTGGTATAGTATTGGTAGTATCAACCCCGGGCATGGCTTTCTTACGAGAATGGATTGCTGCAGACAATAAACAACGATCGGTACAATGTGCGTAGGTCCTGCACCGGGAGCACGAGACTTTATATCGATTTGCAGATGGTAGCTTTCAGTAGCTATTGGCCTAATATTGGATCGATATATTGATGGACTGCACCTCGCTCGACGACGACAACCTACCATACATGGACTGCAGTGCGCCGTTTTGCTGAAAATACGATCGCAATGAGGATGACTTTAATTGCAAAAACGGGTGATCAGTAACGGTCAGAAGCAACTTCGTGTGTGTTTTGGTGGTCTGTAAATTGAGTTGCGGTTCTCAATTGCATATCAAATTGTCGAAGATTAATCATCTGCGGGGCAAATGGCTGGCTAATATCATAACGAACGAGGTAATAAGGAATATTTAAATTATTGCCAGTGTCATAAGAAATTCATAACGCGATACATTACATTCTCCTACGAAAGGTTTTTTGAAATTTTTTTCTAACTACAATCAGGAGTTGCAAATTGGTGCAAAGAGTGTTTTATAGCCACTTTCTTATCTTCCGATCCCTAGTAGAGATTGCAAGCCGCTGTGTGGACAACGCCTCGAAAGCGTGAAAACGATACGGTAGGGCCCGAAAACATATATAAAGCGATGAATGTTCGCATTTTTTTAGAGTTTCGAATAAGGTGACTTTAAAAATTTCCCTTTGTTTTCCCAAGTAAATTCCTACACTAACAAAGTAAAATTCCAAAACAGTCTTGTTAGATTTTTATGGTTCGTTCCCGGTTTTGAAACGTAAATATTTAGTGATCTTTATTTAACATACAAAAAAATATTTTTCAAACAATTTATCATTAAAAGAAAGACTCAAAATTATATTAAGTCTGTGAATTTCAGGTTAGATTCGGGCGCTCGCGATTACACAAACTTGCCCAAAATGTACTCCTTAGCTTTCCCTAACAGAAAAATTACGTCATTTTTCAGTTAGGGGAAAGTTCTTCTGCTGTAAGAATTCACTCGGAGTTTTTTTTCCTGTCAATGACTGGTGAAGTGGTTCTCGCTGTCAAGTAGTCCAACAGCTGACTAATTCGACGTTGTTTAAACATCGCAATCCACTGCCCCTCCACGAAACTTATTAAATTTTCACGTCTAATTGCTTCTGCAATTGGCAACAGCAATCAAGTTTATAGGTCTGTTTCCGTTTTTGAATCTATTATAATATATTAAAATAGATTCGCAGCAAGTCGTTTCGTACTTTTGCTGCAAGCCAAATGTAAGCCAAATTTTGCAGCAAAAAGAAGCCAGCTGCCAAATTCTGTTACTGTTGCAGTTTGCTGAAGTACGGGAACATACCTTATGTCATCTATACTGATTTTGCTGAAGCTGTTGACTCCATTAATCATGAGCTACAATAAATCAAACTAAAGTATTATGGTATTTTTGAGCCATAATTTTCTGGATCTCAACTGTTTTAAGAAGTTGCACTTGTGTTGACTTCCTCTTTTGATTATTGTCCTCATCTTTCTTTTCTGTTTCTGGTGTACCTCAAGGATCCATCTTAACACCACTTCTATTCAATCTCTTCGTCAATGATCTGCCTAGTGCGTTTATGTCCTCTTGTATTCTGTATTCAGATGACTTAAATAAGATAATGGAAAAGTCTGCTAACTCTCCGCTTCTTCGGGAAGATTTCAATGCTCTCTCTAGTTTGTGTAACTTGATTTATTATTTGTTGTACTAACGTCCCTTCTGTTGAACAATTCTCAAATTTTCGGACCACCATTAATCGTAAACTGAAATTTAATATTTATATGCTAGACTTCTATAAAAGGAATACTCAGGTTGCTGGCTTTGTGACTCACCCCTGACCTAATCTTTTTAGTATTTCTACATTTGTAAATCTGTTTATTATTCTAGTCCGTTCTATACTCGTATATTATAGTCGAGTATGGATATCTGCTTCGAATTCTTCTCAGGTGCTGTTGAATCAGTTCAGCAGAGGTTTATACACACGTTACTTTTTAAATATACTAAGTCTACCTACCTTATAGTGAACGTTTATCGGTTCTAAATCCTTCCTTGAGCCGCGCAGAGTTTACTTGGATGAGTGCTTCCCTTCAAAATCTTTTGCAATCACATGTCTTCCTCTGAGCGCATTTGGTCATTGAGCGTAACACGTAGGCTAATCAGGTCCACCATTGAAGCAGAAGTACCTTTTACCCGTACCGATATATTCTTCCATTTTTTTTGTTATGCGACTCTTACGAACGCATAACTGTTCAACTTGGTCTTCTTCCGCACTCTATTGTCATCTGTAAAAATCTAGTTCGTATTAAAATATTTGTTTCTAACTAATTTTATTTCTTATGTATATTATTTATTTGTTATTCATTACCTTTACTTATTTTTTTATACACATATATATAAACGGTGCTTTTTTAGAGGGTGCCGATTTCAAACTTGAATACCACAAAAAAGATCAGTCGGAACGCTTTATTTTTTGATTGAAAAATTAGCTCTTAGCATTCACCATTTGAAAATGGTCTTGTACAAATAATCGCCGATTCTAGTAGCCTTTTAAAGTGTAAATCGTCACTAGTTTGTCAGCCTAGACTATCTACATGCTTTACGTATCATTTCAAGAAGTAATCCAACGGAGTCAAATCACATGATCTCGGTGGCCAGTTGAGGGTCCGTTTCTCAAGATAATGCTATCTCTGAATTTCGTCCTGAATAAGTCGATAGTTGCGATTGTTGTATGGCGCGCAGCGCCATCTTGTTGAAAGCGCATTTCTATCAGGGACATTCTCAGAACGTGCGACCTTCTGAGCCTTTAAACTGAGACCCTTATGCAAAATTTTCCACAAAGTTGACGGACGAATCCAAACTTCTTGCCCACACCTGCGAATCGACTAGTCTGGGTTGTCGGCAACACTGCCTTCCACGGCTGCGATGCCCTCATCGGAACGCACTGTTCTAAATATTGTCAAAAATTCGGATTCACACGACGAATACCACGTGCTGATGGGCGATTATGCGGTCCATAATACTCACGAAAAGATCTTTAAGTTTCCGCAACTGAACACTCTAAATCGGTTGGTGGCATTTTGTCAGACCTATCTGAGGACAAATAAAGCTTGACTGGCCTAGTGTGTAGACCACTGGTTTCTTGTGTATCGGGTACACCGAGCTTTGAGTTCATCTAGCTTTGAATAGGTACCTGATTTAACCAGGGGTAAAGCGAGTCATAAAAAATGACTGTGACAGCTGTCATCAGCTCATTTGACAGTGGTGAGTTTCAAAATATAGAAACAACATCCTCTTTATATATTTGCTTATTTGCTTTGTATTATATGATTTTTGATTATATATATCCAATCCGAAATTCGGTAGCTTGTTGTTGAATTGAATATGCACTAAATAAGCACATAAAAAAATCTTGTATTTGGTTTATTACTACGTTTATGGTAGGCACAATCAATAAATGAATAGCTCTTATTACGTACAGCAATCTGACGCCATTAGGGCGCACTCCTCAAAAGAATCAAATACGGTTGCACTAGATGCGAATTTATACTAATAACTTGCTCACATATTTCAAATTTATTTATAAACATTTCAAACATCACGTCCATTAACCTCCGGATTAAAGCCTCAAATGCATCTAAATGCTCATCCACCACAAAATATGAGAATTCTTACAAGTTTTCCGTTTAATCCGAAAATCTCGCTGCATCAAAAGCACTTGAGTACATTCTTGTAAAGCTAATTTCGCTGAACTATGTACACGAATTTATATCTGCACATCGCCTATCGTCCATGTTTCTTGCAACAGTGTCATCTTTCATGGTGGCAACCTGGCCAACTACAAGTGAATGTTAAATTAGTACTGCGATTATTTATTACTGTCAAGTCTACAAGGTATTTTTTCGTACAGGTAGGAGGGCCGAGATCACATGTCTTGGCCATATGTGAATTCACCATGCATAGATTTCACGAGCACGCATTCGAGTAGATATTGAAATAAGCAGAAAACAAGCTTTCGCTGGTGACATTGTGGCAGGCTGTTGTCGATATTAGACAATGTTGGTCCTGGCGCTTGCTACCACTCGGTGATCATTTGTTGTATTGGATATTGTTAACAAGACAAGGCAAGGTAAGGCAAGACATGTTTCTTTACTTGGCAACTCGTCGAATGGCTTGCAAAGTAACTCGGTCCAATAGAATTCGATGCTGGAGAGGTAATAAATTATCGTGTGGTGGCAATATCGGCGACAGATACTATTGCATATGATCATATTCCGTCATTTTATAGTAGATTTATACCGCTTTTTCTTGGTTTATGGTATTTCTACAGATAAGCTTGTGTGACAGCTCGGTTTTAACTGAATAAAGGGTGTACTTGAGTAATTGTCATGTATAGTTTTGTTAATCAACGCTCACATGCACATTTATTTGTACCTTTCTTTTTTATTCCGTTTAATTAATCTTGTAGTAACAACTGTGGGTGGTCGATTTGAACCATGAGTGAATCTCTGTTACTGAGACAATGGATAATATGATCACCTTGCTTGAGTTCAATTATTTTCACATGGTATAGTAAGGTAACTCACTAAAACAAACTTATGTCTTTTTCAGGACTTTTTACCGTAGACTAAATTTCGATTCTAACGACTTTTTTTTAGATATGAGACACCTGCATCACCTTTACGTTTCCATAGTAAGTTTAGCTTTCTAAAACTGGTGGGCATATTAAATTACTGATCGTCGAGTCATGTAACTTCACATTTATTTTATATATAGCCATTTATAAAACATTCGCCTCGTTCGAATCGAACTTTGAAAGGCCAAGAAACGTATCGAATAAATACTTTACAAGGTACTCAGAGTCTCCGTTACACAATTTTATCGAATTCCTCTCGACTCATCTGGCCCTGATTAATTACCATCATCACGATTGTACCAAACGACATCGCTAATTTGTGACCTAATCGTATTAGATTTCTGATTTGCAAGTAATTAATTTCGGTTACCCATGGACATGGACAAGGTTTTCTTTGCATGTTTTCGGTGTGATTCCAGCGAACGATCACTATCCGGAAGAGTCGTGATGGCTGCGATTGAGCTGCACGAAAAGAGTAATTCGATCTCGGAGTGTGCCTAGAAAGAACCACAAACATATCAATTATTTAAATTGGGCCAATCGAAATCGATTTATTCCGTTAATTAGCTCCTCAACTGGAATGTGAGTAAATACGGCAAAATTTGTGTCTCGAATATTTATGCACACAGAATGTGTAAATTTTTCCGAACTGTCGCTACATGAATTAATTAATTAATTAATTAGTGGCATGAAACGGTTCACTTGATTTTTCTGAATGATGCTTGTGTACGCGGAATGAGCAATGGGGGTACATAGGTATGAATGTTCCTGGGAAAAGTGAGGCCGATAAATTTTTGCAGCAACCGACATCGACCAGATGGCGTGGTTTGTTCTTGGATTGTTCGCGGTAAATCGGAAAATTATTGAATTAAGTTTTAGTGGTTTTAGTAGTTTTGGTTGTTCAATTGAAAGAGTCATTTTATTGCAATTTGCCATTCGTTTTGAAAGATACATAAACTAGATAGTCAAAGTTTGTTGACAGTGGACCCGCATTTATATTTGCTATATTTCGTATCAACACTGGGTATCGGTCCATGGATCTCGTTTTTATATTAGCTGCACCATTCACTTATATTAATCAGTTATTATAAGGTAAATTCTTGATCTCCGAACTACGTGCTTTCCAAGCTAAAGTAAGCCACATTGTGTGAGAGGATTTTATGCGAAGAGGAATTTGTTGTAGTTCGCGGTTGTTCATTACTTGAGTGATGTTTCAAAATCTCTAAAAGACTTGATTCTGGTGAAACCAGTTCCAATACGACCTACAATCACAGTGTTAAAGAGGCGGTTTGATATTGAACATGAAATCATGAAACCGAAAAATGGAAATCATGTTGCTGAAAAATCTCATGGGAGAATCTGAACCATAAATCTCACGGAAATTTCGGAGCCCTACATCGTATGAATATCTGACTCCCATTACAATCCTCAAATTCCATCGCGATTCCGATATTCCATGGCTGCTCCAAAAGCTTAATGTTCATTTCCACATCCTTTAGTACTTTCCGAATATCCTCCGATAATTCCTTGGAACCTTCCAAACTACATCTCAAATGAAAAACAACTCCCAATTTCAAAAATTCCATGACCATTTTCAAACACCAGTAGAATTCCGAAACAAAAAATACAGTGAGAATTTCTAAGTCCCGCAATTTCTTATTCCTATGGGAACTCGCAAACCCCAACCCCAATGGGAATCCTCAAATTGTATGAGAATTCAAAAATTTCGTGAAATTACCTAAATTCGATTGAAATTCTCTAATCTCATAGGTTTTCCAAAAACCTTGATTCATAGAGAGCCCTCCAATACCTTACCAATTATTGAAATCCGAATTTAATGGGGATTCCCACATCCAACGGGAACTTCTAAATCTCAAATAGCATAGGCTATTCCATGAGATTTGAACAATCCCAGCGAAAACCCCAAATTTTTTGGCACTTTCCAAATTGTGGAAATTTGTTGTTATTATGGAAATTCGCAAGTCCCAAAAGAATTCACAAATTCCAAATCTCAATTTGGATTTCGGAATTTTAAAATTTCTTATTAATTCTCAAATCGCATGGAAACTCTACAATCCCAAATAACATTGGTATGACCACATCCCAGAAGAGTTACCAAATCCCAGATACTATGAGAATTTCCAAACTCTTCAATAACAAATCACATGGGATATCCAAATTCCCACTGGAATTCTCTAAACACATCGAAATATCCTAGTTCAGTGAGATATTCCAAATCTTATCCCTGGCACCCAATTCGACTGAGAGAGTAGAAATGGGATGGACAGCGACAGTAACATTTTCCACCAATAGACCCTATTTTCCATTAAAGTAAAGTAATCCCACGAAAACCCTCTTACGGGTCTAGAGGTTGAAGCTGGTAGAGAGCTTCCATACGATTTTTCAATCAATGTTAATACGAGTGTGGATTGATTAGTTCCCCGACTCACTTTACCCCTGATTTCAATCAGGTGCCTAATCAGAGCTAGGTGAACTCGAAGCTTGGTGCGTGGACCCTAGTCCAAATCTGGATTCGAACCAGGGACCCAACATGCTAGAAGCCAGTGCTCTAGCCACTAGGTTACTCAAGCATATTTTCCATACAATTTCAGATTTGGGACTTTCCATGCGATTAAGTAATTAGTATACTCTTATATTTAAGGAAATCCCATTGGATATTAGATTCCCGATAAATTTTATAATTTTGTGGAATTTGGTATTTTCAACTGGATTTCCCTTGGACTGCCTTACAATTTTCGATTTGAAATTTTCTTTGGGGTTCGAGAGTCTGGAAACGATTTTGGGAGCTGGGAACTACCATAGAGCTCGGGATATCTTATAAAATTTTGATACTTCCCATTTGTTTTTGACTTCTCAAGGTGTTTGAGATCTCCTATATGCTTTTGTATTTTGCCTAGAATTCAAATTGCATTTGAGATTTTCCATGGGATTTAATATTCCCCATAGGGCTTTTACATGTGTCTCTTATCGCGATTTATCTTGGAATCATTTTTTTGCAATTTTTGTAGATTCTCATGCAATTTCTTATGCGTCGCCCATGCGATTTTAATTGGTTTTTTCCCTGTTAATTTTCATGTTACTATTAATTTTCATGCTTGCTATGCAATTTTCATGCGCTTTCTCTCGTTAATTTTCCTGCGATTTTTCAGCTAGTTTTGACTACTGTATTTGATGCAATTTTACCTGTAATTTGCCAAAGGATCTTCGATACGGTTTTTCATGAAACTTTTCATGCGTTGTTTTTGTTGCGAAATTCGATTTGTCTTTGAACTTTTGTGTCATTTTTCTTGCAAAATTTCATGCAATGGGAATTTCATGAAGCTTTTCATACATATTTTGATTACACTTATGGAATATTTCCTGCAATTCGATGGAAGTTTAGTCAATCAAGTGAACTACATACACTAACTATCCCGTTGCATTTATAGAATTACTAATATCCAGAATAGCAACATAATTGTGCAGCCTTATGGTTAATGTCCCTGCTTCGAATTGAGCTATTATTGGTTAGGCTGTAAGGTACTAACTTACAGCTTAACCATCATCCAATAGAATAAACAACTGATATTTTCTTTGGTTTCATTCAGAACAAAACTTTCGAATCACCAATGCTATTCGCATTCTTGAAAACCAAACTTGCTTACACATAAAGCAATAAACCGTTCCCAACCGATAATATCGATTTCTTTCCACCGCATATGATTCATTGTTATTTCAGTAAATATGCTCTTGCCCGACTGATATAATCTCGACATTATCATTACACGGTTCAAGCATCTCAGGAAGTGACCACTGCACATATTCATTGCTTCCAACCATTGACACATACCCACTTGAAGCTATTGTAAACATCGCAAGTAGCGTCATAAGCGAGTATTTTGCATGAAATTCGCTTTGCATCGAGTGTGCATTCTGGGGCTGCGAATCTCATATGAATGCACTCGCCAGTATGCAGTATTTTTGTGAAGCGCTCACTCAGTCTATTGTAGATGCAGAAAAAAAGGAAAGCCTCTTCCAAACGCGATTGAATCTACTTCCCGTTCTCGATGTTGGTCGCGTCTTAATACACCATTTCATAGTCGCCGTCGTCTTAGTCGGCTGTTGGCAATCGGACAAAATAAATTCTTTTCAAGTGCAAAACGAAAGGGTTTCTTCTCATGCATAAACAACGAATGATTGGATGCGGCAGATCAGACAGACAGTAATGTAGGAAATTGGCCAAACGGATGTAAATTAGAAGAGTTTTAGTCAAAACTTCACCTATATTATTTTTTATTCAATAAAAAAAGAGCACTCATTATCTAACCAATTTGTTGAAATAACCATCAGGTTCAAAATTTATAGGCAACATACTCTTCTACTGAAACCTCTTTTCTAAATAATTTTCTTTACCACTGTATTTATCCTAGCATAGGCACAACATCTTTGTATGATACGAGGCGGTCGCGTCATCATCACCGTTTTCGGTCCCAGATACCATCAGCGTACAAGAACTGGAAGCATATTTAGTTCGGGATCGGACAATTTTCAGATCTTATCGGAATCTCTGTTACGGTTTATATTCAACCAACCGACAGTACATATGTTTTCGAGTCGTTTGCATTTCACCGAGGACGCCGAGACTGCCACCTTCTCTTCCTTTTTCTTCGCTTGCCAATGCCAGTCAGTTCTAGACTCAGACGGAAAGCGTCGTTCTCGACCTGGACTATTCCTGGCGATCTGTATCCGATACCTGGCGGCTATTGTGAATACTTTACGATTAATTCGTCCGTTAAGTGGCGAGCTGCAGCAATTTTTTTGCTATTCACTATTCTATGCGCGTTTTGCCTAGAAGCTTCTTTGCGTCTCGAGTTTAATAGAATTCAAAAAAGAAATTTGCGGCTATTTTCGAGACGAGGTCGGCGAATGCTAAGAAATCTTTCGCGTTGAATTTTTCGCGGTTGGTTTCGTACTCACGATCGAAATCGCCATCGGCCCGTTCGCGGAATATTATGTTTAGAACGGTAGTATGGAAATGATGTATCTTCGTGGCGATTGTTTTAAAGAAATTTGATTTAAACATTCTCAGGATGCAGCGAGTCGAAACGAAAGATTTCCATGAGTTGATTAGGGATGCAAACGAAGATGTTTTTATTATTGCACTTTCAAAGACGGATACCCCGATATCTTTGAACCATCATGTTTATTTATTTATGTCTTATAAGTGTACTAAAATTAATGCTTGCATTATAGCTACACCTTTGAAAATCTCAAATTTTTCCACAAGCCTCGATATGATACTTGCGGGATAGTTTTTTGTTAATAATAATTTCTTAGTAGTTAACAGTATCTATATCTAATTTTTGTCTTTGCCTTAAATCATATTGAGCAAACCCTACTATTTCTTCACGACTCGCCCGCACAAGTTGACACAGTCCAGAGCTCTTAATCTTGAGCAAAAGTTCCTGGATAAATGTGCACGTTTGTCTAACTCACTAATTGTATCCTTGAATCGTGCGTAAAGTAGCGTATTTTCCTATAAATTTCTTTAGCCTAGTTTGAAAGAATCAGTTGTAAAAGCTATCCTAAGGTAGTTTAATTGTTTCAGTAGGTTTTAAGCTAATTTTGTCTAATCTGAGATAACTCTTTAAACAAATAATCATATCCAAATTTTTATCTATTAGTAACTTAGCTGTAAAGACCTTGTCTAAGCTCTAGATTTAACCCATACACTGAAAATATTTCTAAACCATTTGATCGATCAAAAAAAAACTATTACTATTATTTTAGGTTTTATCCTTGAGAAATCTTATTTTCTTAGATAGTAATTTTGGTTCTTTAGGCTTCCCGATAAAGATACTGCCTACGATTTCGTTTTTTGATGTGACTGCTCTCTCAACTCGTTGACAATGCAGGAAGGATCATTCAAAGTGAATGGGCTAAAAACCACCGGTTTCAAGCAAGATCGTCCAGGCATAGTCTCAGATTTTGATTTGGTAAAAAAAATTAATTTTTTTTCGAAGCAAGGTTCATAAGCCGGACGTCAAAAGCTATCTAAATGTCACTTTATTTGGAATTTGCGGAGTCTTTTACATTCATCTCGGTGCAGCTTATGGGTTGTACTGTTTCATCTCACTTATTTCACTTATTTGTCCTACTTATTCTCCAATTTACTGAAGAAAATAACATTAATGAAAATAAAAAACAAAAACTCTAGTGCATCAGAGCTGCTAAACAAATCTGATTTTCGAAGAAATAACCTCCTAGTGACTAAAAATGTGGAAAGACGCAATACACTTTTTGTTTATCATATCAACCATTTCTTACCCAAAGCGACAGAAACCATTTTTCCACAGCATCTCCTATAACATAATTGATGAAAATGCGCAGTGCTGGCAGCACATTTCCTACAAAGCAACAATAAGTCTACCATATCAAGCTCATGTTTAAATCAACGTATCCTTTGAATTTAATTTTCATTGGAACGTTTCAGCGATCAAGCGTTGTCTGAGGCTGGAATCCGAAAAATTAACAAAACTGGGAAACATGAACTGTATGAAGCACCGATGCTGGTGTACGCCGAATCACGGAAACAATTGGCGGTGGATACTGATGCAACCATTACTATCGTCGGTGCTGTATTGTTACAGCAAGTTAATGGTCGAGAAGGGGTAACAGCTTATTTAAGACGGATATTTTCCAAGCCTCAGTGAAGCTACTGCATTCCCAACGGGAACTGTTACCAATAGTTGAAGCTGTCAAACAGTTCCACAAATAATTCGATAGCCATGCACTTTGAAGTTGTTGGTCAATGTAGCAGGAACTTTCGCAGAAAATCTCAGCAAGGCAACTAGTACGTGCTGAGCACAGCCGACTATACCTCTTAATGGGCAAAATTTTAAATCAGGAGGCATTCAGTGGCAGAACAAATAGTATTTATTTGAGTGAGAAAGTACGAAGTCCCAAATGAGCTTTACTCCAACCAAGGTCGTATTTGGGAGTCACATTTGTTTACGGAGGCTTTTGATGCCTTGTACAAAAAAAGACCTCCACTTTTCATTCACATTACGATGGAATAGTGGAAAGGTTTATCAAATCTTTGATCCAACACCAGGCCAAAGTAGAAATCGCATTGCGTTTTTTCTAACGGCTGAAACAGCGACAAATGCAAGGGCAGAAGAATCACTCTCACTTACTGTTGTCGGATGAAATGTATGACTTCGAGCTGATCTCAATTTTAGAATATTGCTAGAAGTTTCCAAAAGCAAAAGTGGAGTACGTTATGGAGCTACAGTCAACATGATCAAATTTGAGAGCGAATTCGAATAACAATTATCAATACAATCAAAGTGATGAAAATCGCTTTTCAGTGTGCCTATATAATCTTCTTTGGCACACTGAAAAAAATCCACATAGCGCCCAGAGCCATGTAACATAGCGCATTATTTATGGTCCCATACACCATGTACATAGTACTCTGAGCCATGCAATATGGCTCCCAGCGCCATAATGTCAGAATCTACATAGCGCGTGGTCCCATGCTACATGGCGCAGCATTTATGGTGCCACACGCTATGTACATAGTACTCTGAGCCATGCAGTATAGCTCCCAGCGCCATAATTATATGGCGCAGAAATTATGGCCCCACACGCCATATTACATAGTGCCATGAGCCATGTAATATGGCTCATGGCACTACAATTTTAACTCGCAGCCATGCTGTGTGAAGGGATCTATAAATGTCAGCAAGTGATACTGGAGTATCGTCGATAGATCGACAACATTCTCAATCGGCTAAGGGCGCATATTATTGAATGGCTCCTTCGGTGACTCTAAATGCAGCCAGCGTCTGTTTGTTGCAAGCAAGTGACTTCTCCGTGTGCTCATTTATGGTAAGTAGCACTGTTTAGACTAATTTGCTTCTTCAATGTACTATAGTCCTCCATGCCATGTACTATAGTCCTCTATGCCATGTACTATAGTCCTCTATGCCATGTACTAGAGTTCTCCATGCCATGTACTATAGTCCTCCATGCCATGTATGTACTATATTCCTCCACGCCATGTACTATAGTCCTCCACGCCATGCACTATAGTCCTCCGCGCCATGTACTATAGTCCTCCACGCCATGTACTATAGTTCTCCGCGCCATGTACTATAGTTCTCCGCGCCATGTAGTATAGTCCTCCACCCCATACAGTATAGTCCTCCACCCCATACATTATAGTCCTCCAAACCATACAGTATAGTCCTCCACGCCATACAGTATAGTCCTCCACGCCATACAGTATAGTCCTCCACGCCATACAGTATAGTCCTCCACGCCATGTGTTATAGCTCTCCACGCCATGCACTATAGTTCTCCACGCCATGTGCTATAGTCCTCCACGCCATGTAATATAGTCCGCCACGCCATGTACATGGCGTGGAAGACTATAGTATATGGCGTGTAGGCCTATGTACTTTTCGCCATGTATTATGGCGTGTGGCGCTATATTTTATCACAATCCCTAAATCGACTATGTACATGGCGCCAGATGTCTATAAATTATGGCGTCTGGCGCCATGTGTTTTCTCAGTGCAGAAAGGCCTTAGTCAGAAGCCAATGCAAAAGTGCCGAGTAATTAAATGGGATCAAATGATGATATCATTATTGTTAATTCGCTGTCCCGTTATCTAGAAAATTGTTATCATTGAAAATTTTTTGGACATGGCCCACCCACGTTGGGCGCGAAGTTTCACGTCAACTAACGTATAATTCATTTTTCAAGTACAGGTTCTACATTATAGTTAGGCTATTCAAATCAATCTTTGCTTGATATTATTCTATTGTTCATTACAAAATATATTTTGTATGTTAGGATATTATATAACGCTAGAGGGTTTTTTTATGACATTTCGTTAAAAATACTTTATATTTAATATCCCTCATTTTCGAAATGAGAAATTTTAAGATCGTGGCTGATTTGTGTTTATACCATTTTCGAGACAAATTCATAGATTTTTGGTACAAATTCATAATATTTTTGAGTCTAATTCAAATATTTTCAAATCACACCCCTTCATAAGCCTTCGAGTCAAATTCATAATTTTTCTGAAACAAATTCATTATTTTATTAAACCAAATTCATAATTTTCACAAATGTAATTCGTAATTTTTTCGAATCAAATGCGTAGTTTTTTCGAAGCGAATTCTAATTATCGTTTTAATTCTAATAATCGTCTCTCCGCTTCCTCATTTTGTTGAAAGCTCTGTCGCTGCTATGTACCCATTATAACAACACTTGTACAGACCGGGCTACTTACAGTTCGACAGTTCGGTAAAAAATTTGGCATAAGACTAAAGCTTATGTCTTGGAATATCGATTTTCTTAACTTTTATGGTAGACAGTATCGGCAATAAATTCATTTGCGAAAATATTCGAACGTTTTTTAAAAACCGTATCTCGAACTTCTTAACTCTGAACAAACAAACTAATTCCTGATTCTCAATACGGTTTTCGAAAAGAAAAAGGAGTAGATGACGCACTGGGCAGCCTTACTCAATACGTATTGGACAATTTCAAAAACAAACAAAAAACATAAGACATAGTTTTGTGGATTTCTTTAAAGCCTTTGACACAATCTCACACAGCAAGCTTCAGAAAATATTACAAAAAATAGGAAAAACAAATAAACCTGTACAGCTACTGACAGACTATTTGCGTAATATTTGTATAACCGGGTGAAATTAAGAAAAACTCAGGTTCACTACATACTACGTTTATTTTAGAATAATTCAGAGTCACTTGACTGTTCGTGGTTGACTGCCTGTCGGCTTACATTTTTACTTCGTCGACCAGGATCTCAAAACTGGTTAGTTCTAGTACACAATTGCATAGTATTGTACTATTCGAACTATGACTATCATTTTACATTAGCTAATTTCATGCTTGATTACATTGTTCATTACAATTTGTGCAATAGACCTTATATAGTTAGACTAAATGGAATAGACAGCAACTCAAAATTGAATACAAATTATGGGCTCCCTCAAAATACAGTTCTATCTCCTTTGCTGTATCTCATATACGTGATATCATTCTTCAAATTAGCGAATAATAATACTAAAATACTAGGTTTTGCTGACGACACTGTCATCTTAGTATCAGAGCCTGATTGGGAAACATGTAACGTTCAAGCTACTTTAACGATGAAAAAAATTATAAAATGGACAAATGACCACTCGCTCAAACTCAACCTGAACAAAACAAATATCTTTCCGTTTGCCACCAAAAAAATTAACTCCTCTCAAATGATTATGGAATAAATATAGTTACAACAGAATAAGACACTCAGAACACAATAAACCTCAAAATAACTACATCTACAAGATACTTGGGAATAACTATAGATAGCCACCTAAGATGGAAAAACTATATAGCTATCTTAAATAATAAACTAAAACATCTCCTTTACATATTTTACAAATTGGAACGAATAGTAGAGTTTGAAAACATAAAAATGACCTATAGTACTTTATTCCAGTCATACTTTATTCCAGTCAGTATTCACATACGGCATTATTGTATAGGGTGGAACATTTGAAACTCACTTGAAACACTTACAGTTAACGCAAAAAAGAGTACTAAAAATAATGCAGTTGTTTCCCAGATGTATCCTTCAAATCAAATATATATTCTTAGAAGCACCCTCAACCTGAACAGTTTATACAAACTGAAATTAGTGACGTATGTGATTAAAAAGAATTAACTCATACATTTAAATCACACACACTGAGAAAACACATGGCGCCAGACGCCATAATTTATAGACTTCTGGCGCCATGTACATAGTCGATTTAGGGATTGTGATAAAATATAGCGCCACACGCCATAATACATGGCGAAAAGTACATAGGCCTACACGCCATGGCGGACTATATTACATGGCGTGGAGGATTATAGCACATGGCGTGGAGAACTATAGTGCATGGCGTGGAGAACTATAGCACATAGCGTGGAGGACTATACTGCATGGCGTGGAGGACTATAGTACATGGCGTGGAGGGCTGTAAGCAAAGCGTCTGCTCCTATGTACTATAGCGTGTGGCGCTATATTTTATCACAAATCGACCATGTTCATGGCACCAGAAGTCTTTAAATTATGGCGTCTGGCGCTATGTGTTTTTTCAGTGCACCTGATATGGAAGATACATATCAGCCGAGCCCAGGCGAAAGCTGGCGAGCCTAATTGTGGGGCGGTCCCGCCGGCGCTCGTGCGACTTCCGATCGGAGTGGGTTTTGAGCACGAGTCAAAGCGATTTCGTGACGAGCTGTCAAATGCCGTCCACATGTTGGCGGTCTCGTCTGACTTCGGCTCGCTGGGCCTCGGCCAATATGTATTTTCTACATGAAGATTACCCAGCCAACAAAAGGTCACGAGCCTTCTAACTTCTGAGCATCTGAAGATATCATCAACTGCGTCAAAGACCATATCATATCCTCTTCTATACTCAAGAAGCTTGCTGATATTTATACATCTCCTAACACAACATGGCTGCGAGTTATAATTGTAGTGCCATGAGCCATATTACATAGCTCATGGCACTATGTAATATGGCGTGTGGGGCAATAATTTCTGCGCCATGTAATTATGGCTCTGGGAGCTATACTGCATGGCTCAGGGTACTATGTACATAGCGTGTGGCACCATAAATGCTGCGCCATGTAACATGAGCCCACGCGCTATGTAGATTCTGACATTATGGCGCTGGGAGCCATATTGCATGGCTCAGAGTAGTGATGCGCGATTACGAGATATTAAAATCGATTGTCTCGATTGTTCAAATATCTCGAAACATCTCGATTATTTAAGTTGGACTCGATTGTTGCAATCGAGATAATCGAGACATTCGAAATAATCGAGATAATCGAGACAATCGAGCGATTCGAGATAATCGAGACAATCGAGCGATTCGAGATAATCGAGACAATCGAGCGATTCGAGATAATCGAGACAATCGAGCGATTCGAGATAATCGAGACAATCGAGCGATTCGAGATAATCGAGACAATCGAGCGATTCAAGATAATCGAGACAATCGAGCGATTCGAGATAATCGGCCGATTCGAAATAATCGAGCGATTCGGAAATATTGATGTATAAAAGGATATGTTTATCTTAAGTTAAAATTAAGATATCTTTAACTCTTTGGTGGCGGTGGGCATGTTAGTGTTTAAGCACACCAGTATACACAGTACGCTTGTAGAACCGCTTGTGAAGAATAGATTTGAATGGATTGGATATACTATTTAGTAGATTTTTTTACGTGTGCATACATATGGAATGTAATGATCAGATATGCATGGAAATTTGTATGGCTAGCATTTATCATGTATAAATGGCTGGTAGTTTTGCTAAAACTATTAAGTCTGATCAAATATTATATGAAGTTGAGTTTTGTCATGCTGTTAAGTATGTTAAAATAAAATCTGCTTTTAGATAGTGCAGTTTGAAAGCATATCATTTATCCAGTATTTTCGTACTTGCGAGTACTTTATTCAAATATTCAAAAAGTTTTTAGGGCAAAAGTACCTGAAATCGGCCAATTTTGGGTTAGAGTGGTTTCGGACATAACGGGCCAAGACCTATTGCTGTGATACAAAGATTTCGGTTTTGTAGGGGAGTAAGGGGTTTTTTGGCCATAGTTTCGCAAAAACTGCCTTTACCGCGCTTTCAATGATTGAAAGTGGTCGGGGAGTACAATAGTGATATTTTAAGGATGAAAAATTTTTTATGGGGAAAATTGGGCAAAAACGTCGAAATTTTCCAAAATTTTTTTACAATACAAGTCTGGGAAAAAGTGGCCTAGTTTCGAAGATACGGCATAAGGCACAGCCGGAGAAGCCAATCATCGAACCAAAAAGGATCTCAACCTTTTCTTATTTAGCACTTTTAGTGCTACTTTCAGTTTTTCCAGTCGGTTTTCCGGCGGGTTTCATTTTGCCATATCTTCGAAACCAGGCCACTTTTTCACAGACTTGTATGGACATTTCGCCCGAAACAGCTCAGAAGTGTCCCCGAATTCAAGCTATGCAAAAAAAAAAATTTTGAAATATTTCGACGTTTTTGCCCAATTTTCCCCATAAAAAATTTTTCATCCTTAAAATATCACTATTGTACTCCCCGACCACTTTCAATCATTGAAAGCGCGGTAAAGGCAGTTTTTGCGAAACTATGGCCAAAAAACCCCTTACTCCCCTACAAAACCGAAATCTTTGTATCACAGCAATAGGTCTTGGCCCGTTATGTCCGAAACCACTCTAACCCAAAATTGGCCGATTTCAGGTACTTTTGCCCTAAAAACTTTTTGAATATTTGAATAAAGTACTCGCAAGTACGAAAATACTGGATAAATGATATGCTTTCAAACTGCACTATCTAAAAGCAGATTTTATTTTAACATACTTAACAGCATGACAAAACTCAACTTCATATAATATTTGATCAGACTTAATAGTTTTAGCAAAACTACCAGCCATTTATACATGATAAATGCTAGCCATACAAATTTCCATGCATATCTGATCATTACATTCCATATGTATGCACACGTAAAAAAATCTACTAAATAGTATATCCAATCCATTCAAATCTATTCTTCACAAGCGGTTCTACAAGCGTACTGTGTATACTGGTGTGCTTAAACACTAACATGCCCACCGCCACCAAAGAGTTAAAGATATCTTAATTTTAACTTAAGATAAACATATCCTTTTATACATCAATATTTCCGAATCGCTCGATTATTTCGAATCGGCCGATTATCTCGAATCGCTCGATTGTCTCGATTATCTCGAATCGGCCGATTATCTCGAATCGCTCGATTGTCTCGATTATCTCGAATCGGCCGATTATCTCGAATCGCTCGATTGTCTCGATTATCTCGAATCGCTCGATTGTCTCGATTATCTCGAATCGCGCGATTGTCTCGATTATCTCGATTGTCTCGATTATTCTCTCGATTGTTTTGGCGCATCGATTGCGATTCTCTCGATTGCGATTATCTCGATTGTTTTGTGGGGCCGATTGCGATTATCTCGATTGTTAAAATATCTCGCAATCGCCCATCACTAGCTCAGAGTACTATGTACATGGCGTATGGGGCCATAAATAATGCGCTATGTTACATGGCTCTGGGCGCTTTGTGTTTTTCTTTTCAGTGCAGCAAATACGAAACAGAGAGACGTTTACGTGACGACAATACCAGCAAATACAAAACTAAAACAAAAACAATTCTTGTATGTTGCCCCTGCCAAACCATTTAAAGGAGTTATCAGGGAATGTCCAAGCAATCAAGAGACAGCTTAAACTACACTTCAAAACAACTCAGACACCTGACCAACTTGACCCCGACTGAAAATAATCCCATGGATTACCTCTATATCCTGAAGTTACAAATGCAAATAAAGGCATTTCGGATTTTGTTCCTCCTATTCAACAATCTAATTTACTTTACTTACTTTTTATAGCACCCACCCACCAATGAATTCGAAAGTAGCTTGTGTGATTCGGAGTTTGCATGACAGTTTGATTTTACAAGCCCCGATTTCTCTTATATATATGGATTATAAGAAATTTATAATTATACTATTATTTAGATATAAAATATCAGGCATAAAAACAAACGTTGTATATTGTACTTTTCCTTCCATGCCTCAAGCTCTGGTTATTTGGAAAGAGTAAACCAAATACTAAATGAATGAATGAATAAAAATGAATATTACTCGTATGTCGTGTACCGCATCAATATAATTTTTCGTTCGTTTGTTACATTTGGACACCAGTGTATGTCTAGCGAACATTTACAGCCAAGACAAGTTAAATGGAACTGATTTGAATCAAAAGATACAACGAGCATAACGTAACATCTAAAGTAAGAAGGAATCATAGCATGGAGCAAGCCCCACAACATCTAAGGTATGAGACAGTCTGTCTTTTTTTCAAGTTCTCGCTCCCCAAATGGATTCCCAATTTCTGGAATTTCTGTAGCTTGGGTTTCTTTTGGGAACGTACTTTGGCATATCTCGGCTGAGTATGCCTCGTTAGATCACACCCAAGATCCTATCGATCTTCCCATGTTATCTGCGAAATTCTACGAAATTTTGACGGATTTTTCTCCGGAGCAAAAAGTCCAACTCATGTTTCATGAACCCACCACAACATCGAATGAAGGTGCCTCCATCACACCTCTTGGTCTTCGGCACTCTTCTGGTCTTCGGTTCAGATGAGGTGTCCTGTGTTCGACAACGAATAATATTTGTACAAAAGGGCGGAACTCCGGATGAGAGTGACATTTTTTGGGTAATTCTGCAAGTATTGTCATATCTATTGACTAAAGTATTCACCGAATATTTGGTTTTTGGTTGCATGATTTCTAAAGATCTAAATTCGATAGTAATATTGAAGGGCACTATGACAAAAAGAAAGAAAGGGGTGTTAACGAGAGGAGTGATTATGTTCGGAAAATGTCATCAATGGGTTAGAGCCATGGAACAAGGAAACAAGATTACGTCAATGGGCGGTCACTGTTCGGCGCTGCATCCTATTTCGTCACGTACCGGAGACCAGTGAATTATGGAAAAATATTCGAGTGTATGAATTGTGTTGATTTTTTCTTTTCATTGTATAAATAGGAGACATACAGCACTGCCTAAATGATTATTTGTCTTAAATGATCATTTAAGTGATGTCTATCATATGGAAATTCTTACTAAACATCGTTAAAAGACGAAATTAAAATTCATTTAAATAGCGCTTGATGATATAACTTTAGTCGTTTATCCTTGAATGAGCTCACAATCAAAATATGCGAAGTTCTAATAATTCCTTTGTGAAAAGTCATGCATTTAAAGAATTTAAACGTCGATATTGCACCATTTGTACTCTAACTTAATTAACTAGAGCATAAAAGAGGCAACATACACTTCAAGTACTTTCAATTTCTCCATTTCAAATCAGCAATTTAAGTGCCCGTCTGCCTAGGCTTGTAACATCTTACAAACTCATTAACATTCTCATTAACACATAGATTCGAACACAACTGAAAACAGTACTTTTCATTCACCTAAAAACCGGCTAATTTTGGATGTTTTGTAGGCGTGTTTGCATCCTATTTCGTCACGAATAGGTGTGGTCATGCTCATGTCGTAACCTTTAGTACTTGATCCATGGGTTAGAGTAGTAATAATTATCGGGAAGATCCAGTATTCAGTTGATTTGAATAGTCCAGATGTATTAAAGTCATTATTATCAATCTTTTTCCCTGGCAATCCATACAAATAATAAATTATATAATTCATCTTTGCGCCCAGTGTGGGAACTAGTCACATTATGACTTTTTAAGTTTACTTTTTTAATCCATTGCGTTCTGGATATGAACCAGGTATTTAGCCGTTAGCTCTCAAAGATCCAATAAATTATCACACTTCAGAGACGTTCATATAAATTATAAGGGAAAAACTGTATGTAAAAACTTGCGATTTGTCTTTTTCTCAAAAGCGTAAGTTTTTCAATGATATATTGAGTTGAGAATTGGATGTGTTATATATCCTTCTTTGCCATATCACTTGAAATTTCTCTAAAGCTAAACAACCAAATTAAACTCAGTCAGATGAGAATCGAAACGTATCCTGATAGAATAATTACAATGTTTTATTTGAGATAAAATAATTGTTGTGATTAAGCCTATTTACTACTAGAAAGCTATTAAATGTTTAAATAATTACAAAAAGATTAGATGCTTTTTATCAAAATAATAGCTTGAGATTGCTTTCACCACAACTTACATTGCTTCTTTCATTCCAGTAGATGTCTAACATATTTACGACTTGCTGCCTCTTTATTCTGGTAAGCTTAAGGCAGCTAGAAATTCTCTCAAAACATCAACTGACCGTAAGTCATATCGTGATCCATTCAAATTGTCATTGCAGCACCCAAACAATCAACAATACAACCCTTAAACTGCCACAATGGTATGAAAATCGCTTTTTAAGTATCCAAAGCACACTCCCAGCCGCTTCTACAGTACATCTTGAAATTTTTTCTCTGCTGCTCATCGTACTTAAATTGTCATCATATGACTCCATCCAGCATTTTATATCCTAAATGTGGACACTATCATCTCCATTATATTAAACTTATCCTTACTCGTACATCTTCTACTCCAGGCCATGCAAGTTCTATCATTCAGCAAGCGGCCAGCACATTTTCATAGTGTTTTATTGCAACGAATGCTTTACTTTTGCTCACTGAAATCGGGTGCGATGAAAAATGCTTATTACCCGGGGTTGTCTGCGGGTATGTCTACAGGGTGTAATAAAAACTCGAGTACTTTATTACGTTCGCGCATATGGGCAAACGTACGTACATGGCGTGTCAGCTTCAGCAATAACAAGACATCACCTTGAACACTCAGCTTCTCGAGCTATGAAATAATATACGAAAAGGCAGCTTACTCTCGAAACGGTTATTTCAAATGACGAAGGTACACCTGTTCAGGATGCATTTCGCATGCATATCGAACTAGCGGCTCGTATGATCCATGCTACGGTGCAACGCTTGCACATTCTACAAAAACTTTTAATGATTATAGGACCGTAGGTTTTTAATGGTTTTTCAGTTGTTGCTTCTCATGCAAAACTTTCACGAGTAGTTTACATAGAGTACGAGAACGAACAATATTATGCGGAACATCCTTCTGTTTGGCATGCAACCCTGCTGTTTCGTTAAAAAAAAACAATGTCATGTAGATCGAGCACAGAGTGCAGCGGTGATGGCATTGGTGAAAGTGGTTAGTTTTTCATGTCGTGGCAGAAAAACAAACGGTAGAGTAGGAAAGTTTGTTTCACGTTTGATTGCATTAAAGTTACTAATTATGAAATTTCCAGTGATTATAAAGTTTTATTAGGGTGAGCTTGTTGTTTTTATTTGAAAATACTCTAGAGTGAAAATAATAATCATGCATGCATATGTATGTTTGTTTAATTTTTGTTTTAGGAAGTCCGAATGTAGTTTCAGATGAAAATTAATTTATCAATATTTTAGTCTTTGTCTTAAAATGGCAATTTTTAAAAAAATTACAAACAAAATGAATTCTCCAAACATAGTTTTTACTAATTATACTTCAAAAGAAGTGGCAGAAGTGGAAATGTTGATATTCGTGTGCAACTAATCAATTTTCGGTTTTTATCAAGCTGAGTATAAGCTGAGCTGCTGCTTATAATAGGTTTATTGATTTTCTTTTCCGCTAGGCTGCTCTTGAATCAAAATTTAATACAGAGTTCGCGGTAGAATGTCGAAGCATATAGGAGTGTCGTACAGCCTATAGTGTACCGAGTAAAATTTTCTCTCGCTATCAATAACCAATAACGTGATAAATCTAATAAACCAAAGTTCTTAAAGTGCTAAAACATTTCCATAAGTGCACAATCAACCAAGAGGAGACCAGATGACTCCTCAGATTTAATTCGGGAAAACAAAAAATTGGCAGCATCCCGGTCCAGTAACTATTTTTCACCGCTACAGCACCTCGATGACAAAGACTGCATGGAAACACAACCGGTTTACTCACCAGAGCGAAAGCTCAGAATACCTGCAATTACATTTACCGATCTAGATCGAGCAACTATTGGAGTGCTAATGAATGCATTGAAAATCGACGACTATAGCCTGAAGCTAACATCCACTGGTAAAAAATTATTTTTAAAGTGGCTTGAAGAGTTCGAAAAGGTATGTATTTTTTTTTTTTTGTGAGAAAGGATGCTCGGTTTTTCACGCATAGACTCGCGGACGACCGTCTTATCAAAGTAATTCTATCGGGATTGTTTCCTATGGACACTAATACACTCAAAAAATATTTGATTGAAAAAGATATTCCCGTCGTCGACGTTAAAATTATTCAAATTGACCCTGAAAAACGGCGCCACGCAGATCATTTACTTCGATCGCAAATCAGGTATCAAAACGTCTGATTTACGAAAACATAAATCTGTTATGAGGGTGATGGTCAACTGGCACTACTACAAAAACAACCGGTCGGGCCCTACACAGTGTCGAAGATGTCAAAGATACGGCCACGGCTCATCTTCATGCAATTTGGCTGTGCGCTGCATGATATGCAGCGAAAACCACGCACATAGCTCATGCCCGTTGAAAAAATCTGAGCCTGATAAAATATGCTGTGCCAATTATTCTCATATAAAACCACTTATCCTCATATACTGAGTGCCCGAAACTTTTAGAGTACAAGATATTGACTCAAAATGGAAACAAAACACCGACACATGTGAAGAAATTACCAACCGAAAATTTTGTTCTTTCGGAAAATAACTTCCCGACTTTACGCGGCCATTCAAAAAGCTCGGTACGTATCGCGCAACCAGGCACACCAGTGCAACATTCAAACACAAACGGTCAACCCAGCCTGACAAGATCCTATGCTTATGCTGTACGTATTTTCGCAGTGCGAAATTTCGCAGTGCGAATTTCGCAGAGCGAATTTCGCAGAGCAAATTTCGCAGAGCGAATTTCGCAGAGCAGTGCGAATTTCGCAGTGCGAAATTTCGCAGAGCAAATTTCGCAGAGCAAATTTCGCAGAGCGAATTTCGCAGAGCAAATTTCGCAGAGCGAATTTCGCAGAGCAAATTTCGCAGAGCGAATTTTGCAGAGCAAATTTCGCAGAGCAAATTTCGCAGAGCAAATTTCGCAGAGCGAATTTCTCAGAGCGAATTTCGCAGAGCAGTGCGAATTTCGCAGTGCGAAATTTCGCAGTGCGAATTTCGCAGTGCGAATTTCGCAGAGCGAATTTCGCAGAGCAAATATCGCAGAGCGAATTTTGCAGAGCAGTGCGAATTTCGCAGTGCGAAATTTCGCAGAGCAAATTTCGCAGAGTAAATTTCGCAGAGCGAATTTCGCAGAGCAAATTTCGCAGAGCGAATTTCGCAGAGCAAATTTCGCAGAGCGAATTTTGCAGAGCAAATTTCGCAGAGCAAATTTCGCAGAGCAAATTTCGCAGAGCGAATTTCGCAGAGCGAATTTCGCAGAGCAAATTTTGCAGAGCAAATTTCGCAGAGCGAATTTCTCAGTGCGCAATTTCGCAGAGCACATTTCGCAGAGCGAATTTCGCGGAGCAAATTTCGCAGAGCAAATTTCGCAGAGCGAATTTCTCAGCGCGCAATTTCGCAGAGCAAATTTCGCAGAGCAAATTTCGCAGAGCAAATTTCGCAGTACGAAATTTCGCAGAGCAAATTTCGCCGAGCGAATTTCGCAGAGCAAATTTCGCAGAGCGAATTTCGCAGAGCAAATTTCGCAGAGCGAATTTCGCAGAGCAAATTTCGCAGAGCAAATTTCGCAGAGCGAAATTCTCAGAGCGAATTTCGCAGAGCAGTGCGAATTTCGCAGTGCGAAATTTCGCAGAGCAAATTTCGCAGAGCAAATTTCGCAGAGCAAATTTCGCAGAGCAAATTTCGCAGAGCAAATTTCGCAGAGCAAATTTCGCAGAGCAAATTTCGCAGAGCAAATTTCGCAGAGCGACTTTCGCAGAGCAAATTTCGCAGAGTGAATTTCGCAGAGCAAATTTCGCAGAGCAAATTTCGCAGAGCAAATTTCGCAGAGCAAATTTCGCAGAGCGAATTTCGCAGAGCGAATTTCGCAGAGCAAATTTCGCAGAGCAAATTTCGCAGAGCAAAATTCGTAGAGCGAATTTCGCAGAGCGCAATTTCGCAGAGCAAATTTCGCAGAGCGAATTTCGCAGAGCAGTGCGAATTTCGCAGTGCGAATTTCGCAGTACGAAATTTCGCAGTGCGAATTTCGCAGTGCGAATTTCGCAGAGCAAATTTCGCAGAGCGACTTTCGCAGAGCAAATTTCGCAGAGCGAATTTCGCAGAGCAAATTTCGCAGAGCAAATTTCGCAGAGCAAATTTCGCAGAGCGAATTTCGCAGAGCGAATTTCGCAGAGCAAATTTCGCAGAGCAAATTTCGCAGTGCAAATTTCGCAGAGCAAATTTCGCAGAGCGAATTTCTCAGAGCGAATTTCGCAGAGCAGTGCGAAATTTCGCAGAGCAAATTTCGCAGAGCAAATTTCGCAGAGCAAATTTCGCAGAGCAAATTTCGCAGAGCGAATTTCGCAGAGCGAATTTCGCAGAGCGAATTTGCAGAGCGAATTTCGCAGAGCAAATTTCGCAGAGCAAATTTCGCAGAGCAAATTTCGCAGAGCGAATTTCGCAGAGCAAATTTCGCAGAGCGAATTTCGCAGAGCGCAATTTCGCAGAGCAAATTTCGCAGAGCGAATTTCGCAGAGCAGTGCGAATTTTGCAGTGCGAATTTCGCAGTGCGAATTTCGCAGTACGAAATTTCGCAGTGCGAATTTCGCAGTGCGAATTTCGCTGAGCAAATTTCGCAGAGCGACTTTCGCAGAGCAAATTTCGCAGAGCAAATTTCGCAGAGCGAATTTCGCAGAGCGAATTTCGCAGAGCGAATTTCGCAGAGCAAATTTCGCAGAGCAAATTTCGCAGGGCAAATTTCGCAGAGCAAATTTCGCAGAGCGAATTTCTCAGAGCGAATTTCGCAGAGCAGTGCGAATTTCGCAGTGCGAAATTTCGCAGAGCAAATTTCGCAGAGCAAATTTCGCAGAGCAAATTTCGCAGAGCAAATTTCGCAGAGCAAATTTCGCAGAGCGACTTTCGCAGAGCAAATTTCGCAGAGTGAATTTCGCAGAGCAAATTTCGCAGAGCAAATTTCGCAGAGCAAAATTCGCAGTGCGAATTTCGCAGTGCGAATTTCGCAGTGCGAATTTCGCAGTAAGAAATTTCGCAGTGCGAATTTTGCAGTGCGAATTTCGCAGAGCAAATTTCGCAGAGCGACTTTCGCAGAGCAAATTTCGCAGAGCGAATTTCGCAGAGCAAATTTCACAGAGCAAAGTTCGCAGAGCAAATTTCGCAGAGCGAATTTCGCAGAGCAAATTTCGTAGAGCGAATTTCGCAGTGCAAATTTCGCAGAGCAAATTTCGCAGTGCAATTTTCGCAGAGCAAATTTCGCAGAGCGAATTTCTCAGAGCGAATTTCGCAGAGCAGTGCGAATTTCGCAGTGCGAAATTTCGCAGAGCAAATTTCGCAGAGCAAATTTCGCAGAGCGAATTTCGCAGAGCGAATTTCGCAGAGCAAATTTCGCAGAGCGAATTTCGCAGAGCGAATTTCGCAGAGCGCAATTTCGCAGAGCAAATTTCGCAGAGCGAATTTCGCAGAGCAGTGCGAATTTCGCAGTACGAAATTTCGTAGTGCGAATTTTGCAGTGCGAATTTCGCAGAGCAAATTTCGCAGAGCGACTTTCGCAGAGCAAATTTCGCAGAGCGAATTTCGCAGAGCAAATTTCGCAGAGGAAATTTCGCAGAGCAAATTTCGCAGAGCGAATTTCGCAGAGCGAATTTCGCAGAGCAAATTTCGCAGAGCAAATTTCGCAGTGCAAATTTCGCAGAGCAAATTTCGCAGAGCGAATTTCTCAGAGCGAATTTCGCAGAGCAGTGCGAATTTCGCAGTGCGAAATTTCGCAGAGAAAATTTCGCAGAGCAAATTTCGCAGCGCAAATTTCGCAGAGCAAATTTCGCAGAGCGAATTTCTCAGTGCGCATTTTCGCAGAGCAAATTTCGCAGAGCGAATTTCGCAGAGCGAATTTCGCAGAGCAAATTTCGCAGAGCAAATTTCGCAGTGCAAATTTCGCAGAGCAAATTTCGCAGAGCGAATTTCTCAGAGCGAATTTCGCAGAGCAGTGCGAATTTCGCAGTGCGAAATTTCGCAGAGCAAATTTCGCAGTGCAAATTTCGCAGAGCAAATTTCGCAGAGCAAATTTCGCAGAGCGAATTTCTCAGTGCGCATTTTCGCAGAGCAAATTTCGCAGAGCGAATTTCGCAGAGCGAATTTCGCAGAGTAAATTTCGCAGAGCAAATTTCGCAGAGCGAATTTCTCAGAGCGAATTTCGCAGAGCAGTGCGAATTTCGCAGTGCGAAATTTCACAGAGCGAATTTCGCAGAGCAAATTTCGCAGAGCAAATTTCGCAGAGCAAATTTCGCAGAGCAAATTTCGCAGAGTGAATTTCGCAGAGCAAATTTCGCAGAGCAAATTTCGCAGAGCGAATTTCGCAGAGCAAATTTCGCAGAGCAAATTTCGCAGAGTGAATTTCGCAGAGCAAATTTCGCAGAGCAAATTTCGCAGTGCAAATTTCGCAGAGCAAATTTCGCAGAGCAAATTTCGCAGAGCAAATTTCGCAGAGCGAATTTCGCAGAGCAAATTTCGCAGAGCAAATTTCGCAGCGCAAATTTCGCAGAGCAAATTTCGCAGAGCGAATTTCTCAGTGCGCATTTTCGCAGAGCAAATTTCGCAGAGCGAATTTCGCAGAGCGAATTTCGCAGAGCAAATTTCGCAGAGCAAATTTCGCAGTGCCAATTTCGCAGAGCAAATTTCGCAGAGCGAATTTCTCAGAGCGAATTTCGCAGAGCAGTGCGAATTTCGCAGTGCGAAATTTCGCAGAGCAAATTTCGCAGAGCAAATTTCGCAGAGCGAATTTCGCAGAGCGAATTTCGCAGAGCGAATTTCGCAGAGCAAATTTCGCGGAGCAAATTTTGCAGAGCAAATTTCGCAGAGCAAATTTCGCAGAGCAAATTTCGCAGAGCGAATTTCGCAGAGCGAATTTCGCAGAGCAGTGCGAATTTCGCAGTGCGAAATTTCGCAGAGCAAATTTCGCAGAGCAAATTTCGCAGAGCAAATATCGCAGAGCAAATTTCGCAGAGCGACTTTCGCAGAGCAAATTTCGCAGAATGAATTTCGCAGAGCAAATTTCGCAGAGCAAATTTCGCAGAGCGAATTTCGCAGAGCAGTGCGAATTTCGCAGTACGAAATTTCGCAGTGCGAATTTCGCAGAGCAAATTTCGCAGAGCGAATTTCGCAGAGCGAATTTCGCAGAGCAAATTTCGCAGAGCAAATTTCGCAGAGCAAATTTCGCAGAGCGAATTTCGCAGAGCGCAATTTCGCAAAGCGAATTTCGCAGAGCGCAATTTCGCAGAGCAAATTTCGCAGAGCGAATTTCGCAGAGCAAATTTCGCAGAGCGACTTTCGCAGAGCAAATTTCGCAGTGCGAATTTCGCAGAGCAAATTTCGCAGAGCGACTTTCGCAGAGCAAATTTCGCAGAGCGAATTTCGCAGAGCAAATTTCGCAGAGCAAATTTCGCAGAGCAAATTTCGCAGAGCAAATTTTGCAGAGCGAATTTCGCAGAGCGAATTTCGCAGAGCAAATTTCGCAGAGCAAATTTCGCAGTGCGAAATTTCGCAGTGCGAAATTTTGCAGTGCGAAATTACGCAGTGCGAATTTCGCAGTACGAATTTCGCAGTGCGAAATTTCGCAGTGCGAATTTCGCAGAGCAAATTTCGCAGAGCGAATTTCGCAGAGCAAATTTCGCAGAGCAAATTTCGCAGAGCAAATTTCGCAGAGCGAATTTCTCAGTGCGCAATTTCGCAGAGCAAATTTCGCAGTGCGAAATTTCGCAGTGCGAATTTCGCAGTGCGAATTTTCGCAGTGCGAAATTTCGCAGAGCAAATTTCGCAGAGCAAATTTCGCAGAGCGAATTTCTCAGTGCGCAATTTCGCAGAGCAAATTTCGCAGAGCAAATTTCGCAGAGCGAATTTCGCAGAGCGAATTTCGCAGAGCAAATTTCGCAGAGCAAATTTCGCAGAGCGAATTTCTCAGTGCGCAATTTCGCAGAGCAAATTTCGCAGAGCGAATTTCGCAGAGCAAATTTCGCAGAGCGAATTTCGCAGAGCAAATTTCGCAGAGCAAATTTCGCAGAGCAAATTTCGCAGAGCAAATTTCGCAGAGCGAATTTCTCAGTGCGCAATTTCGCAGAGCAAATTTCGCAGAGCGAATTCCGCAGAGCAAATTTCGCAGAGCGAATTTCGCAGAGCAAATTTCGCAGAGCGAATTTCGCAGAGCAAATTTCGCAGAGCAAATTTCGCAGAGCAAATTTCGCAGAGCGAATTTCTCAGTGCGCAATTTCGCAGAGCAAATTTCGCAGAGCGAATTTCGCAGAGCGAATTTCGCAGAGCAAATTTCGCAGAGCGAATTTTGCAGAGCAAATTTCGCAGAGCGAATTTCTCAGAGCGAATTTCGCAGAGCGAATTTCGCTCTGAGAAATTGGAAAATACTGCTATAATAATCTAAATGGGGGCTTTTAAACATTTCAGCTCAACTGGAGTTTTAAGTCCGCTTTTATACAGCGCAACTCATCTTGAGTTTTTAGAAGCCGAGTATGAAGCGCAAAAGGCCGGGTACGCTGATTCGTGTACCACCAAATTTTGAGTGTTTCTTTTTCGCTCTTTTTCACAGATATGGTGTCAAAAGCCAGGAAAAAGTGAAACGTTTTGAATATGTTTGGAAAATTTTAATGTTTTTTGGGCAGCTGTATGCTGAAAACGCGCAGTTTTAATACAATTTCCAAAATGCAAGGCAAGTGCTAAGGTGATCCAAGTAAACAAAAAGATTCAAGTTAAACAAAAACAAGAGATTTGTTATTGAGTTGTACTATTTAAAAACCGACCTACGTAACAGACAAGAGCTGCTACGTAGCAGCTCTTGGTAACACGTAACACGTAACACCTCCTTGTGTAGATTTCAGAATATCATCCTACTGATCTTCGTTTTCTTTGAAATATAGGAACACTCGTAAGTCGCAACTAGTGAATCGCTGACTTTCACTGAGTTGAAAGTATTTTTACAAAACCGATTTCGCGCGAATATTCCTTTGTCATCCAAAGATAAAATCTTGAAATTTTCGGAACTAACGAATTGTTCCAGATTTGGTATTTAACTTATATGTTAATTTTCAAATGAGAAAAACTAGCAACGTCAATCTTTTCTTGGATCTTAATAATTTAAATTCGATAAAATTGACTTAAGAATTTTTGCCAAATCACGGGGCTCGGTTTCTTTCAAAGTTTTCATATTACTGAAAAATCAACTGACCTCTAACGCAAAATCCTACCCGAGGTATCGCAATAATTGTCACTCATAGAAATAATTAACTCGCCAAACATCTACTTAAGTTCGAATGAATACCACTGAAAGAGTTTTTGGGAAGTACAAGTGAGAAAATCCTCTCCATTATGAACATTTCATCTAGTAAATTTGCGTTGGTCAGTTGACTCTCTTAAGACACTTGGAAGTTTTTTTTAGGCACGTGCCAACTGTAAAGTTTGCATTAACCGAAAAATTCCCATTTTTGTTCATAAAAAAACTACCGAATGAAACAGAGTTTGAAATGAAAGAAATCCGAGTTTGTTGTTATATAGATAGTGAATATTTTGCTCGATTCTCCACCATAATACTTTTTTTTACATATATACAGCATTCCAAAGTTTTTTTGGAGACATGAGTTATCCGTAGGACAACAAAGAACAAAATTGTTTATTTATAAAAATCAAAGAGCAGCATGAATGAGACAATTTACCAAATATTCATTGAAATCAAATTGCCCTATAATATGTATATTAGCGTATACCTGGTCTGAATATCAAATATCAGGAAATCACTCAGACAATCCTCATATTTATTCAGCTAACTAATTCAAATTCGAACCCTTAATTAAACTTACCATAATTCATCATAAACTTTGTAGCTAAAACCATTTATTTATTACGCGCAAAACTCCTGTAAAAGCCAAACTACTTCCGAACATCATAGTCGTTTTCTCATCCGCAACGAAATACTCATATACATTATTTACAATCCTTTAATTACCTCAAACCCTGTTTACTTGGTGTGAATATTCAAACACTCTGTCTGGAGTGTTTCGATCGTAGAGCCTTGTTATCCAGATTCCCTCCTGGTCCTCCGCACTGACTGGCTACGTTCAGCACAGTAAAAGTGCATAAATTTATTAACGATTCCATTAGGACGAGGATGCCAACAGACTGTCCTTTGCTAGTAATTAAATCATTTCTCTCGGGTCTCTTTAGTACGATCGGGACAGGGATTCTGTTTTCCACTTTTGATAAAGTTCAATTATAATATTGGGAAAGTGCAATCTATCCGTTAATTATTCAACTCTATTCCTAGACCCACAGAGACATGTGGTGTATCATCGTCGCCGTCGTCGTTGAGTTGATTCGACCGAAAGCACAATGCCCTGTCACCTGTGTTGTACAGATGGATACCGTAGATCAGTGGGAATCAGAGCCCGGAAGCTGTACCGAATTCAACGTGGCTTCCCGCAACAAATCTGGTTGGTATGTGGCGGTTGTCTCGGGTTTTATCTCTGTGTGAAATGTATGTGAAAAAATTAATTTGGTCCGTTTTTGACAGAGATGTGTATATCAACGTAATGAAAAGTACGACAAACTGCTGTTTGTTTCAATTAGAAAACAATCAAACTTGAATTGTGTTGCAGCAAAGAATATGTCTTTTTATTTGCAAATAGTCTATAATCTGGCATGATATATCTGCGGTTGCAGTAATTATACATCACCCCATATCATTTGCTTACACTCTACCTACCTAATTATGTCGAACAACGTAACTCAATACATTAACTATCTCGTACATTATACTTATTGCAAATTACACATATTTATGAAAATTTAATAAAAGCTTGGAGTTTATCTTGTATTAAAATGTAAATTAGTCTGGCAATAGGCTGGTGTTGATTCAAGCCCGCAACGTCAATGATTTTCATCACTTAAAAGGGAGTTAGGCCATCGTGGTAGTGTGGGAAGGGAGTTGAAGTGGTGTTTGTAAATATTGTTAAGGCTGAAGCTTTTATTTTCGAGTTAATTAACTTTTCGGTAAATAATATGTATTTTTAATGGAAATATAATGTCGCATTTATGTTGATGCTATGAGCGTCTTTTTGTATGTATTTATGTAAAATAATAGGTGAATTTACTTTCCGATTAATGTTTTACTTTCAATAATGGACAATTAATTTACAGCTGCAGTTAAAGCACAGTAAAATTCTGATTTAATGGGAGCCTCTACATAAGCTTAGTTGAATGTCCAATGCGACACCAAATGAAATTTATGGTTGGGGTAAAATATTTGAGAACTATTCAAAATTTGTGAAAACTGGTTTTTTCTTTCAACTCTAAAGTCTCTTTTCATCGTGAATTAAAACTATTCATTATAACTACTCAATTTTCACAAATATTGCTTTTGCTTTTACACATTTTCACAAATATTGCTTTTTGCTTTACACAGTAAAAAGCATAAAGAAGCATTTTCCCACCTTGGCTTTGTTTAGCTTAGAAAAGCAACACTTAAGCGAATGGTTGAATTTTCAGATTTCTTTTATAGTTTTTATTTCTTCTTCTATCATCAGATCTAAACATGCAAGTAACCAAAAGAAAGTGCTAAGGAAGTACAAAATTAGTCAGGAAGAAGGGTGAATACTCCTATTGTCACCCTGCTCTAAAAGTATTTTTTGTCCCATAACAAGACTTGAGCTCTTCAAAACCAAGTCTAAAGTATCATATTTGAAAAACAGCCACTCTACTTAGTTTGGATGGCCTTTTAATGAGTTTGACCCGTGTTCTGAGGCAACAAACCGTCTTCTACTATCAGATCTAAACAAAGGGTTTGAGAAGAATTGCAGCAGGCCGAACTTTAGAAGCAAGGTGACCGAACATTGAAACTATCACCTTACATTAAGATTGAATATGATAACCATTATTGTAAGGAAGATTTGAATATTAGAAGGAAGTTAATGGGAGAAGTTAATGGTAGATTCACAAATCCAAAAACTGTACCAGATCAGCGTTAAATGCTCTGGTGGTTATACAATTTTTGATTGCACTTCAGTACCCCAAAAATGTATTAACTGCTCATTGAAACTCTTGAGAGATAACAAACTGTCACACTCAGAAAATGTGATACCATTGAAGACATAATTACAGTCTTATAAAAACAAAAGGATAAAATTTCGCATGAGTTCCTGAGAAATCAGACGGAGTTAATAGTATTTTGGTTGTAAAGGTAATAAGATCAAAACTATCAACCGATTTCTTATTATTAATAGCATACATTGCGTATCTAATGGGATGATCTCATAATGTCAATAGTATCTGCTATTAACAACATGCAAGTACGATCTCCAAATCAGTATTGAAATTATGGGGTCGTGCACGGAGAGAAATTTCGGCAATGGTTTTTACTACAGTGGATAATAAAATTTACTATTCCGAAAATTCGATGTGAAAACATGAATGTTATTACAAATTTGATGAAAATTTACTATTTTCCTTCAAATAATAGTCAATTCCACTACATACTACAACTCACACATGTTCATTGCGCTGTAGTGGAGACATTCATGTATACATAATTCACAACAAAGTAGTAAAATGTGTAGTGCAATTGATTACAAAGGTAATGGGGCAAAAAATTACTACTATTGCAATAAAATTAATTGCAAATTTTGTATAATTTCATTACACTTTTCTCTCCGTGTGTCATACGAAATCGTGTGTACTAGTGCCCGGAATGGTATAAGAATAGTATAAACTTAAGAATTGATTCGATCGCCTCATAAAATCGTACAACGTTGTATTGAAGTTCCTATGTAGATTGCAATAAACGATTGAACAGTAAAGTGCCTGGGTCGTGCGCCGCTGTATTATTTCGTAAAATATCAACAACAAAAAAGTTGGAGGACAGTTTCGTTTTTGTGGATTACTTTCTAGACATGGATTTTATTTGGTAAAAATGGAAGAAAAATTTCCCTATTTATTTGAATTGGCAGATAATTTCATAGATTTCAACCTATTGACAACTAAATACAACCTCACGGCAAAAACTGACGTAACTACTCATGAGCAACCTATATTTTTCAAAATATCATTTGGAATCTCACAATCAAAACAGCAACAATTATTTATTTTGAATAGAAGAACAAGTATTAGCGTCGGATGAGAAAAATGTTTTTCCATCTTTATCCGTGCGACTGCTTGCATCTCAAGCCCTAACAAATCAATTGATTCACATTATTCAGGAAATAAAATATGTAACTAGAATGCATATACTTTGGTAAACTTGAATTTAAGGCTCCTGGGAGTCTGAAGTGGATGGAACCAAATCATTAATTTTAAGCATCATCACGATTTAATGGAACGGGAAACATATTTAATGCAATCCAAAATTGCGTTAATATTGGAATATCTAACTTTGAATTTTATTTCACTTAATATTTCGCTTTTTTTGCAACATTGATATCACTTGTCACTAGCACTGAGATTTTCTGGGAATCGTAGATAAAGAATAGAAGATCGACTATATATCCTTTGTTCTCTTGAAGGCTCAAAGGTGTAGTACTAGTTCTAATGTTCTTTTGGTCTGCAGTGAATCATTGGCAGCAGGTGGGTTTGCAGCAAGGATTGATCGGTCGGCAACAGTTTCGTTCGCTGGGGGTAGGCTTACAGTTGACATTTTCAAAATACTCTAGCCTAAAGCACATATTTGTTGAAATGAAGCAGGATTACATCATGTTTTCAAATGTTAGGTCTGTTCGCGTCCTCTATGCATTGTCATGAAGTCATTTTTGTACGCTGTTTGACTGAACACTGAAATCTTTTATGAAAGATCATGAGATTTCAGTTGAATCTGAGTTAGTGCTAGATCACGAAAAGCGTGAAACGGTGTGGTGCGAATACAAATTTTCAAAATACGCAGCAAGGAAAATATTTTTCGCGCAATGTTATTATGAAAGTTGGATATTTTTGTGGAGATACTTTATTACTGCTTAAGATGACTTTATAATCACAATCATTATTTCAAAATCAGGCAACTGTTACTTCTGGTTGTCACTTCTAAAGAAATGCCATGAGAGCGTCTTTGTACTTTTCATAAATTTTCCCCACCACGATTCAGGAAGTTTCAGTCCATGAACGCGACCGAAAGCACACTGTGATGATAATGGGGAAGATTGGAAATAAATGAGTGCCAGATTATTGATGCTAACTCCGAGTTTCTAATGCCGTTTTGGAAAAACTAATGCCAGATCTAGCGTTCAAAATGCTAAAATGGCAGAATTGTTAGGCAGTAAGCAAATGAATAGGAAATTGAATTTGACCTCAAATTTTCGTTCACCTGCAGTTTAAAGACGACTGCATTACTACGGTTATGCTTACGGATTCGAAGCTAGTGGAGCTGGTTAAGTTAACGCAAATTATTTCTTGTAAGTCTTAAAATTTATCCTCGTAGAAACTCAATTTTGGAGCAGAATAATGAAGTTGACATTCGACATTAGTTTTTAGCAACATTAGGACATACTGGAGTTAAGAAACCAAAATTAATTTTTTAGGAATTTTTCATCGTTTCCAAATATAATTTGTATGACAAAAGAAAAACTCAGTGCATCAATAAGGCAATATTAATGACTGAACTAAGTCTAGTGATCGTTTGATTGAATAATACTAATTTTAGCAACTTGGCTATACCTCTTTCTTCAATATTCCACGTTAACTTTGACAGTTTACTATCCAAGGAGTGGATTGAATTAGATTTGACTGCTTCTGAATACTCAATTTGAATCATATTACTACATTATGTTATATTGCAATCAATACACCAGAGTTTTTTATTGATAAAACTCTTACAACTCTTTACGGATTTTATTTTCTCGAACCCTCTGAACGACTGACTAAACACTAGAAAACCACTTCAACGGCTGCATTTCATCATTCGTTTCAACAGCTGCTTCAACAACCTCTTGAAACTTTAATTAAACAAAATATTCAATTTGACTATCTGTCATTGCAGCATCAGCTTTCACGTAGTCTACCACATTAAAAAGTTTGACCATTAAATTGGCCGTAGTGCAACCTAATGTTATTTCGACACTCGACTTCTCAACCCTTCATCGTTGACCCTTTCAACTTGAATCGATACTCTGTCAACAAGAGCAAATTAGAAAACAGTAGATAATCCCTGAGTAAATGTACTTCATTGGTTTGTTCATATTTCCGATTCCTCCGCGGGGCAGCCAGGCCAGCAGCGGCGACATGAGATGAGAGTATGTTTAATCCGGACCGGAGGAACTACAGGATACGAGCTAGACTCGATAGACAGTGTGGTGAAAGTTATCCGAAGTATGATGGAAGATGAGTATATGAGTTTGGTTTCCGACTGTTTGACTTGTCTCAAATAATCTTCGTGAAACCAATAAGCCAGAAAATCGAGTCAACTCTGCTCTCGTTCCACCGATTCGGGTGCTGCGATGAGCATGTGTATGAAAAGTTTACAGTTTTGAATCAAGCTATAGGAGAGTACTACAAATCCAGCTAAGGGCTTATGGTCTTGATGCCGATGAGAAATTTTTGGCAAGAATAGTGAAAATACAAATTGATTGTGGCTCGAAATTAGTGCAAAGATGAAAGGATATTCGTCAGAGGAGTATCAAATTTCAAAACCAGAAACATCATATCAAAACTTTATCTGCCAAAATTGGTTTTGCAAGGAACATCACAGTATGCAGATTTTCTTTATTCAATCTTAATTGCGAAATCTTGATGCATTTGAACAAATAATCCGCATTTATTCCCCAATTCCCAACAAAAAAATATGTGACCTACCCTGTACCACACTCAACAAGCCTGCTGAGAGCAGACGTTTTCTCCTTCCTCATGCCTACTCCCATGTTCAAACTCTGTATTTTCTTTTCGATTTCAGTATGTTTGCGTTATTACTTAGAAATTTAATATCTGACGTGAACTCAAGATAAAACACATGCAAGAACATACCAATCGGAGTCAGTGAATCAGGATTTCGTAGAAGACTCGCTACCATGGCGAGGAGTATCATGGTAACGGACAGAATCATAATGGGTAGATCGGAAACCTTCATGATGGCGTATATCCTTACAAAATATTTGATATATTTATTTTTCGTATTAAGCTGTCTGTAATGAAATATAAGCGAAGTTTTTTTTTATGCGAATAAGTATCTCCGCACGACTTTTTCACGGTTACTGCTGGAAATGAAATAAGAATCGGAGAATATTCGAATTTCCACAGAACTTGTGTGAAGTAGTGGGATTTCTTCTAATTAGTATTATATATCTCAAGGTGGAAAAGTTGAGTGTATTTCTTTTAAATTTGAATTGATTAAATGAAAGAAAGCAATTTAATATTGAAACCCAAAAATGTACGAATTCTTGAACAAGACTTCTTTATTTGAATGTATTTTCATAGAATCTGAAAAAAAATTCAAATGGCATATATTTATTACAGTCAGAGTTTCAATGATAAATAAAAATAAACAAACCTTGGGCTGCTATCACGATCATCAATTCTGGCCGGATTTGAACGCGCTTATTAGACGCTACAGCATTTACATTGTATAGTCCCTAAAAAAATGTTAACCTAGAAATATATTTTTTCTAAATGGAACAGATTAAGACTCAGCCTGCAATATTATGTTTCCTTTTCAGCAGTGTTAGAGCACAACCCTGTAGAAATATGTGGAAGCCAAATCCTTGTTAAAAACTTTTAAAACCTGGAAAACTAATCAAACCTATCCTGTAAAAAAACGAAATCTTAAAAATTGCATGATATAATCTCATATTTTCATCTAATGATAAATTTGATATGAGATATAATTAGTTCGTTTACGAATAAATTTACTATCAAAAGTTAACCTTTGTGCAAAAGAGCCGGTTTAGACGAGCGGTTTTCTATTGGATCCAGCACGAACTTTTAGGAAAGAGAAGTGAAGGACGGAACGGAACAGCGAGCACGAGTGATATAGTTGGCCATCGAGCACAGCAGAGATTTTTCTGTCATTTTCTTAGAAATAATTTGAGGATCCAAAACTTTTTGGTAGAAAGTAGTCTGCTACAAATATAAAAAACTGTGTGCTAGCACAGTCAGGAATCGCTCGTCAAAACTTGCAACGAGCACCATCGGCCAGCAAACTTTGTGCTGGCAAAGCACAACATCGCTCGTCTAAACCGGCTCTTGCGCACCTGAGAGTTAACATTTTCGTGGAATGTCTCAAATTCTAGGTGGTTGACGTGAATTCATAACACATGATCGGATTTTGCTGGGAAAAAAAGAGGAGAACTATTTTGCAAAAATATCACATATCTCCTGAGGATAAGAAACTATTAAGTCATTAAGATACGTAGAGTTGGAGAAACGTTGGGGATTCTTAAGACTCGATGCTGAAAACCTAACTAAAGAGCTTCATTGGATTTACGGAGAGCACTTCCATATAGCAGGAGATGAGGCTAGAAAGAAAATTATAATACAGAACGGTGAGTTAATCAGCGATTAATCCACAGCAAATAAAGAACTAATTATTTCAATTTATTTCGATGACTATATTGGCAAAGTCCTCTGTAGTTCATGTATCAACGGGATTTAATATAAAAAAAGATAAAAAGTTAACAGAAATTGCTATGGATAATGGAAGTTGGTACAAGTCAAGTGGGACGTAGGGCATCTCATCAGCTAGGGCAGTAATATTGTGAGACGGATTCTTTGATAAGACCAAGTCAAGTATTTTATTGTTGACATTAGGGACATTGTTCAGTTGAAAAAGTAAACACAATGAGAGACAGGAAGTTGTAATTAAGGAAAAATAGGTGCGAATTAGAAGGAACGAAACCTGAAGCGATAATCCAAAATTTCGAAGAAACAGCAACAATAATACATTCAACAGTCGTTGCAGATTGATATTTAAAAAGACTTACAAAATGTGTTTCATTTGAATCTTAAAACGAAAAAAACAAAGGGCATCAGGCAGATTGCTTCTTTTGTATTGAAAAATTTGGTTCTTTACATTTACTTTTTGAAGATGATCTTATTATGTTGGCTTCTGAAGCGTCAAACATCTCTGGTTTGTCAGTGTAGACTCACGATTTCACGAATCCTTGCAAGAAAGAATCCGAATGAGTCAAATCGCGTGATTTTGGTAGCCAATTAACGGGCCCATCTCTCGAGATAGTGCGATTTCCGATTTTCGTCTTCACTAAGTCAGTGGTTGTGGTCACTGTGTGGTATGTAACGCCGTCTTGTTGAAACCCCATGGATCTTGTAAGCTTTTAGACTGAGAGTTTTGCGCAAAATTGTTCACAAACTGAACGGAAACGCCTGCGAATCACCAAATCTACATTCCTGCGAATCTACACATCTGGGTGGTCAGAATCACTGGCGTCAACGATTGCGATATTATTTTTGGATTACAATGTCGTTGGCTTACGGTCCCGCTACGTGAAGTGGCTGCAAAAATTTGCAATCACATGGCAAACAGCACGTGTGTCAAATTTGCCCAAAGTGCCCATAGTTTTCCTTCACTGCTACTAACGCTCAGATACAGGCAAATTGCTTCAATTCTCACTGCCGTTTTGATTTCCCTACAGGTTGCCTCCACAAGCAATTTTCCATGGCCTGTCAGTTGAAATTGCTAGTAGAGGCAGCCTATGGCACGCCATATTTGAGGGCATGCCATAAATGGTAGGCAATATGGTTTGTCATTCGCTTGATCATCCGCCTGGCCATATTTTGACAGTTTTTGTGGTCATGCTCCGTTTCTTATGAGAAAATGTAGGAGTTCTGAATTAAAGGGGATTTTAAGATCTCGTTGAGTGATCAAAATAGTTAACAGAATATGGAATGGTATATTTAATTATAAAAGCATAATAATGATGTGGAAATTAATTTAATAATGATGCGGAAAAATCAAATACTTGTTAATTTTTAATCAGAAATATTATGAATTTTGAAGTAAGTAACTAAATGAAACTGCCTTTAGATGATCGGTGGAATGACTTCTACTCCATCCCCCTTCATACCCAAGCAAATCAAATAATAGTTTCACTTTCATCTCAAAGTTCACCCGCTTATCAAGAAAGGAATTTATCCTACACGCGGAGTTTTCATCAACAGCATAATTCCTTCGCTCTCCACTTCAAATAACTTTCTAGACACATTAAACGCCCAGATGCAGCACACGTCCTCATCTTCTGGACAGATTTTCGAAATGATATGGCATGTCATTAAATTGCCCACGCATCATATGGTATACCATAAATTGACAGTCGTTGCCATCGGATATGGCAGGGTAAATTGCTGATCGAGTCCTGGTGTTATATTTCTCTCTTCTGAGGCTTTCTAACTGATTTTGCTCTCATGCACTTTCAATGAGTTTTGAACGAGCAATACGTCTTCAGTAAGCTTTAAGCTTTTAAATTTCCTTTGCTTGGCTCATTAAATCAAAAGAAAAAATGAAATTCGATTGATTAATCGATCTTCTACTTTTCAACAACTCTAGACTCCACAATAAGACTCTTCTCCTACTTTCCAACAACTATCTGTCGTCCGTTATTCCATTCAAAGACGTGGATATGACATTTGATCCTTAATTAAAGTTTGATTTTCATTTTCAACCTAGCGAGTCTCTGAACTAGTCCTTCGTTCTGCCTCTAAGTCCACAGATATACGAACAAGTGTTTCGATTGGTTTCCGCGTTTTCAATACCTTTCTGAGGCAATCGAGTGTTTGAAGCGAAAGGTGACTCGCTCTTTATTCTTCCAATTTAATATATCTTACTCCTCATTAATTACCCACCTTCATTAGAGTCATATCGACATTTGACTGACGAGTGAATCCCGTGTAAATCTCAGCAAGCAATTATTGCTGGCTTCATCGATCCAATTTGACCCCGCAACTCGTTACATGTCAGCAGGTTTCAAGAAGTCTTCACTGTTCCGTTCGCTGGTATCAATGTGTATTTCTCTACTCCCCTGGTCTGAATGCTACTTTAATTTAAGCGCCTGTGAAATCAGTATCCCTGCAATGTTCCATCAATGGATCTGTTTGTCACACTGCTGGCCTTTCGATTCAAATGAGTTTAAAGTCCTCTAATATGCAGATGATAGGCTTTTATTCGTATCCAACTAAGACAGATTTAAAACAGTGAAGAGCCTCAAGTGCTGTTTTGATGAGTTCGAGCTTTATTCTGGCAAACGGCCAACCAAATAGCAGCAAGATATAACGTTTTGTACTTAACAATTTGCCTAACTATTAGGGATATCAAACTATTGGCAAGAAGACCAAAAAGCTTGCTTAACTCTACGAGTTCCTGGTAGTAACTTTCAAGTGCAATTCACATAAAATCAAGGCTCACAGATCCGCATCTCTGTGCATAAGATATCTGTTTACCAAAAAAATATTTCTGCTGCCCATAGTGAAAACTATGTGCTACCTGACTTTTGTCAAACCAGGCCACAATTACGCATTTTCATCCTGGATTGCATGTTCCAAAACTAGAAGTGAAACTGTTTGAGCAGAGAATGCTGTGGTCCTACGAGTACAGGTTATTCAACCCGGTAGCTAAAAAATGGCCGAAAGACTCTGTCCTTTTTCGCAAGACCAGCTTTAAGCTCCTTAGTGATCGGTTTCTGCAATTGACTACGAAATTTCATAGACGGTAATTGGATATGAGAGCCGGCTAGGTAAGCCTTTGGGTACTTAACCGAACCAAAATTATCCTAGCAATAGTCACTTAAAATCTATCTTACGCCAATCTTACGCCTAACTTATACCTAACTAAGACTAACTTTACCTAATTAGACCTAATTCCTTATCTTAGGTCTTACATCTAGCCTCTTCTATTCGTTGGGAGGCCTACATAATTAAAAATCCCATCCATGAGCTATCGTTGACTCGTTACTTTCGCGGGGCGCATAAATGGCTCATTAGAGCCACCTGCACGCCCAAGTGACCGTATCAATCCGTTCTCATGTCCGTCAGTCCGTCCGTAGAATCTTGTCGTTAATTCTACAACCCAGTCCCTAAGCGGCTTCAGTCCCAACTCCTCATACAGGAGAAGGTTCTTCGGCCACTTCTTAGTCAACGGGTTGTAGTACAGTAGCGGAGGATTCTCCTTTCAAATACCTCCACTTCTGCCATGGCAGTTTTGGAATAGGTAATCCAGGATGGGGAAGCATAAGTGAGGATAGGCCGGATCAGAGTCTGGTAGCAAATGGACTTAGCTCTGGTGATCATGCCCATTTTTTTGGCAAAAAGAGGTCTGATGAGTTGAAATGCGGACTTAGCAGCTTTGAATTTACGCCGCTTATAAGGATTAAACTTCAGGAATTCGTGGAAGTCAACACCGAGGTACTTTAGAGATGATATTGGAGTAATCTTTGAGGTTCCGAACGAGGCAGCGAGTTTTTTGACCTTGTTGCGGATTGTTTGAGATCCCCGATACTTAGAAGGATTGCGAAATACCCCAGTTTTTGTACAAGCTTAGTATTAACATTTAAAGAAACTTGAATAAAATTTCTAACAAAAATTAATTTGAGCTTTCGTGCCAAAACATAAATTAAATTTTATTTGCGTATTTGATAAACATGTAAAAATATATTAAAATAAATATTTAAATTTAATTATGAATTCTTAAATCAATTTTTCATTCGTAGCTCAGATTTTCAACGAGCGATGGGGTTTAAATTACGTTTACCTAAATAAACAAAAGGTCTGAAGCCAACTGTAGAGAAAAACCACAAAGCGCTTATTAGCAAAAAAGAAGTTAAATACCTACTTTTATCGAAAATAAAGTTCATACATTAAAAAAATCTTCAAACGTAAACAAAGTGTTATTAATTTTATCATTTATATGAAATATGTATGGATCTATTCAATTCAATTAAGAAGCTTGAAGGAATAGACGTCAAAAATTTATCCTCAAAGTACATTGAAAGGGGGCTGCATTGCTTAGAGAACAATATATGTATACCAACTTTTGAGTTTATCAGTAAGAAGATTTTGGAAAACAAATTTAAAAATATTTCTCAGTTTTTTGACGAGCTCTAACGCTTGAGCTGAATCGTTGAGCTGAGCATATTATTCAACATCAAAAGCTCTAACACAATCCACAGTTTATTGCATATATTCGCGTGCATCACCAAAAAACGGCATTGTAACATACGGATACGTTTTTAAATCGATATATCTAAACCGTTTCTCTCATAGAGAAACTTCTCTCGACCGAAACTAATTCAAAACAACACTATTCAAGGAAAAATCCAATTTTTTCGTAACGCAATGACGAAATCCTGAATTTTTTGTACACGTACTATGATGTGTTCGCTGAGTAAAATACCATTGAGCTAACTGACGAACACCCGACACAATCGAAAAACAGACTGGCCATCGCTTTGATTAAATTTCCCTATGAGTGTTCACTGTTTTTTTGCTGTTTTACATTTAGTTCGTATCTGTGGCCAATTTCCTCTTTATTGACTATCTCTTATCGAATCGATACTGTTTTTTTGGCGTTTTGTTTTTCATTTATGGCAAACAATTTCGGGAATTTCGTTTTACACATTGCTGGACACGTTTATGCTGAATCAAATTGAATTTTGATAGTCCTGTGCAGAGATATTCAGAAAAAAACGGAATATTAAAAGTCATCAGAACTCCATTTGATAGCATAATGCTTCTCACAATCGCCAAATCTCCATTAATCGATAATGACCCGAAAATTGAAAGAAAAGTACCATGAAACCCTTTTCCACCATCCCCGACATCATTAAAACAACATTATCAGCAATTCGATTGAACACATACTGTTCGATTGTGCGTTCAGATAAAGTCATTAGTGTCTCATAAAATAGATCACCTCGCATATCATCGGAAAACTTGCTCGATTCACGAACATGAACAATTTTTTGTACGTCCTTTGTGAAGAAAACACCATTCATTCTGCGAAATGAGGACAATGACGACAGAAGCAGACTGTAAGAACATTCGTGACACTTTCATATGTGGAAAAGTGAAAGCGAAGGTTAGCCAAACTGTTTCGTTTGGCGCCAGTCCAATGTCGATAAATATCATTACACGCGTTGAAGACGGTTCAATGTGTCGGAAACCATAATAATATGGTACCATTTGTTCGAGGATGGTGATTCGTTTTCGTTGCTTTGAAAAAATGTATATGAAACATTAATATGCAATAATGGAAATATATGAATAAGTAGAGGGATTCTTATCATAGATATAGTCGCGAAACAGACAAGTAGTAGTCGTTGACCTGTCAAATTGTGGACGCGTGGAAGTTAGCATTCAAGACTTTTGCTTCTTTTTTTCTGCAACATTAATGCTAAAATAACAAAGCTTTTTCAAAGAGTTTGAATGCTATTATTTTCAACATTGGCGTACGTAAATTTGTAATATCAAATAGATATCAAATAATATTTTTGACGGTGGTGGACTAATGGCCTCCGCATAATCGCATGATACGACTTTAGCCGCTTTAGGCTTGAAAAAAATTTCGGCCCTTGTTCTGCATGTAAAATTACAGTTACAATAAAAAGAGCCTGAAAAGATCTAGAAGAATCCACATAGTACCTAAAAGGAATCTATAAAATACCGAAAGGACCTATAAAGAACCTAAGAAATACCTAAAAGAACCTGGAAGAACTTAAATAGTACCCAAAAATCTTATAAAACCCGCGTTAAGGCTCGAAAAAATTCCCGCCTTTACCGTACTTGGGAAATATTAAATAGTAAGTGTTTGTTTAATGTTTACCGTTTACACAACCACTCGTCTGGCTTTGAACTTGGCAAAAGAGTCGATTAAAGAATCATGGTTGATCGTTTGCAGTAAGTCAAACTCAATTCCAAGTTCAGCGTGATCATTCAGCCGGTCCTCTTTCATTGTAGATCGCAAATAATTTTTGACGCGCCGCAACCACGAAAAACTTCTTTCCCCGGAGCAGTCCGTCACGGGTGTGCAAACGCACGTCCTTCAAGCTATGTCCACATTCGCTATATCGATTGTAGATCGCTGTCTTAAAGCCACTTCAATATGTGTTGCGTTGTTTCTGTCGTTTGTTTACTCGACATGCAGTGAGCTCAAAAATGAAGACACTCATTTTTTCAAAAATATTTGCGAGGTGAGACACATATGTCCTTTGCAAGGTCTTTGCCTTTTTGCAAACTTCAACCGAGCTCATCGGCGCCAGATTAGTTAAAAAATACCGGATATATGCGTCTTGTCCTTTCCGGAATTCGTATTGAAACTTATTGATTACAACCAAGAATGTAGCAACTCTCAAACGGTTTTGAGCAGACAATGGCACTTCTAGCTTCTTCTTCTTCTTCTTCTTATGATTTGCATCTTGTTCATATTCATCCGCCCCCAAAAATTTGCCGTCCTATGCTCCCACCTACTCAGCCTAGTGGTAAATCTGCTCCTGGCTTTGACACCGCTCGGCTGGTCTTTTACGGGCGAAAGCCGCTTTTTTGCCCTTGCAACTAGTATAGAGCTAGTATTGGCGGCTAGTATAATTTCTCTGTCGGATTTATACGTTTTATTTATACTCTGATTTATACGTAGCGTCCTACCTTTTCTGGGAGCAAAATCACCCCATTTTCTAATGACCCATCTCAGCCACATTGAGCTAGCAAAGCGTCGGGGTCGGATTAAAGGGTGCTCTACTAATGCGGGCGAAGGGCCTTCACGGCCATTTTAAAGGTACCCTGCTTTCGGGGCACTAATTTTTTTTTATTTGCCTCTTGATAATTCGCCATCACCTACCTTGCTTCGCAGGCTCTCTACTGGACTTCGGTTCAGCTGAGGTGTCTTGCCAAGTATAACATTATTTAAAAATCGCTACATTTCTTTCTTCTAACTTCTAGTCGTGTGCAATAGTAAGTTGATTGAGTAGAAATATACTTTTGAGCGGAAGTTTACGTAAATTAACTATTCTGATTCACTGAATTGCATAATGGAATGTTTTTTAAAAAGCCTTTTGTGTTTGATACGCTTCTTGTGATTTTGATACGCATTTTCCAAAATTTTGATACGCTAACTTTTCCTAAAATGGTAGCACTGTATCTGACTTTAGATAAAAAAAATTGCGAAAAACCAACAAAAACAAAAAATTAAGCTCCTTTAAATTCTCTGGATCCTAAAATGCAAAAATTAGATTCTTACTTGAAATTCCTTGAGTTGGAAAGTCCCTTAATTCAACGTTACAAAATGGTTCCTGGAAATTTTTACACTTGGGCCTTCTTTTTGGTTGTCTTTGGCAATAGAACATCCTGACAACACCACTTTGTGCTTTTTTACCCTTGACAGTAGCTTATTCGAGCTGTTCTGGTCCGTCTGTTATCACGAGCATCATTACCCGACAGTTCAAGACCTTCAGCAGCAGCTCAGACACCGGCAGTTCCTATGCCAGCTTGTTCCGTTTTGTTTCCTTTCTTCAACAGACAATGATTACGGTCAACTGGGATCTAATGACCAGCGGAACTTGATCGTGATTTGCCTTGCCCTTAACTTTGCTTCCTTTACCGCAACTAGACTTATTTAAAAAATAACTTGAATTTTAATAAGAACTAAGAAGTTTAATAAATAATTTGAGAGCACTTTGTACTTCTTCTTTGTCAGCTTAATTTTCCTAGCTTGAAAAAACCATAGTTTGACTTTCAATTTGCACTGAGGAATGGATGCACTTAAATATTTCTGAAGATTTTTCCGAGTGAGGCCATCACCGAAGTAGTGAAGCCAATTTCTCAAATGCGGGATAGTGCTTTCAGATAGAATTTGTTAAGTTTAGCTCTTGAACTAGTCTTTTGGTTCAAAACTGAGCGAACATTGACGAGTTTACCTACGCACATATTTCAAATAAGTGTTGCTTATTAATTTTAATAAGCCGAATTGCGAAAAAAAAATTAATTGGTTTGTTGTGAATGTTTTAAGACATGGTAGAACGTAAATTGGTTTCTCCAGATGAGCAAACCGAATTGGATATCATTGAATTAATTAAGAACGCGGTAAAAAAAAAGTTATTGTAATAAAATTTAGTATTCCTGCAGGTACTGTATCTACCATTTTATTATCCGTTGAGTATGCTGCCGACAAGAAGGTGTATTTTTGAGCAAAAGAAAGAAAGGAGAGCCTAGGATGGACCCTTGCGGAACACCTGATGCAGGATAAAAAGGAATTGAAGATCAGGAATTTAAAGTAACAATACAGGTACGAGCAAAGACGTTAGAGTTTAACCAGGAAAGAAGGAGACAGCCTAAGTCATTGTTTCGCAGCTTTTGAAGAAAGAAATTATGGTTGGCAGAGTCAAAAGCTTTGGAAAAGTCAATATACATATAGTAAGTCAACCTGCTTTTGATGGTTAAAAGCTTATGCGACCATATGTGTGAAGGAAAAAGGTTGGTTAAAGTGGATTTACCTTTGACAAAACCATGCTGCTCATAAGCTTGGGTAGGCTGTATGAAGAAGTAGACTCGCTTGTAGACAATTTTCTCAAGGACTTGGTAAAACGAAGAAGAAGGGAAATGGGACGGTAGTTTGAGATGCAAGTATTATCACCGGCTTTATATATCGGGAAAATGTAGACAATTTTCCAGAAATAAGGGAAAGAGCCAGAAGATAAACTTATATCGAACAAGATTGAAAGAGGAAAACCACTACCGGCATTGGCATCGTTTATCAGAAGTCCAATTTCTAAAGAATTTGTTCAAAACGAATGTAATTGAGGAAAAAGGAGAGGAGATATGAGGAAGGAGGAGATCATTGTTGTTAGAAGAAAGAGAAAAAGTAAGAAACAAAAAGCTTACACTCTTCTTGTGGAGCGGAAGCAGCTGTATTAACCAAATGCATACCATTGGGAATTATAGGAGAGTTTTTTAAGGAACGGATGAATCAACAAAAAGATTTCGTTTGGTTGCCAGCAATCTAAGTGCGCATTGATTGTCTAGCAGCTTCTTCGGCTTCAGAGTGTAGTTCTTTAAATAAAAGGAGGTTAATAAGTGATGCAGATCTTTTATATAAATTCTGAGCTGTATTTTTGGCTTCGAGTGTGACTGCAATATCTTTGCTGAGCCAAAGATAATTATTCAGAGTTGGTGTGAGCTGCGGAACGAGGTTCTAGAGGAAAATATACAATTTGAGCAAAGCCTCATGAATGTAAAGGCAACGAAAAAATAGAAAACCAATTAATTATGTTTTATGAAGTGGTTTCGACATGTTGTACGTAGAAATTTGATTGATTGAACTCTGAATTCAGTCTTCAATCTAAAAAAAAAGAATTACTCCTAATTATTTGCAATTGCTGCAATTTTCGTAGTAGCTGTCGCTCTTACATGGTGAATTTAACCGTGGCGCAGCAAGAGTTTCAGTAGACTCGAGCTTAAATAAAAAAAAGATTAATTGCTGTTACTAAGTCAGGTTTATCGCCGACCAATTTGGCTTAACGAAACAGACTGTCTTTTTGTTCCATCCTCAAATCTCTTATATATGCCACACATTTCGTTGAGTCGATGAGCGTATGGATTGGCTTTGAATAAAAAAAATTTACTAATTATATTTTCCATGTAGCTTTGCGTTTTGACCGCTTGGTGGGGCTGTTACTGCCATCGACTTTTCGTATACAACAATTTATTTCAATTGGTCAGATAGTGAATTATGCTTTGTGAAATTAACAGAACTATCCTTTTTCTGGACCACCACGTTAAACAATCAATAAATGTCCAAGAAAAATATTTATTTTGTATCATTTTCTTGCTTCATCTTTTATCAAATATAGTAGTCTATTTTCCCGCATATTGTGATGCATATAATCAAAAGGAAGGTGGGATGCATGGACCACTTTCACATTATTTTAATCATTAATTAACTTTTTGTGTATATGCTTTTTATATTTATCCATAAAACTTTTGTTTGCGTGAGCCTCTAGAATATTAGACAGACAATTCCATAACTGTCCATCGAGCTTTGGCTATTTCCGAAACCCAGCATTATGCTGAAAACAATATGTATTATTCGCTGGACGATGGCTTTCATGAACTGATTCAAAGCCACAAACGCACATAAATATTAAATCGGATGTGCAAATCCAGCAAACGTTGTCTTAACTTGAGACATTAAAGCTGGACGCCATTTTTGCGGCCAATAAATTTGGTTGCTATCGTCATTTGATTAGATAACTTATTCTCCCTTTTCAACTCTGATTATAACTTTATTCAAAGGCAAAATATTTTCATCGGAATATTAGAGCTATAACTGTCATTGATAAACCTCAGAAAGAGAGAGACATCTTGTCATAAACTTATAAGTGGTGATTCTTTTCGAAAATACTGTCACTCAAAATGACTCTAGGAAATTTCATATCTTCTATAAATATCCTAAATTGTACATACCATTCGATCATTCGGATTTTCAAACTCCCATAAATTTTTATAGTCTTATATTATGTCGAAAATGGTTTGCCATTTAAATTCTGCGCGACCATTTCAAACGAAGTTTCACGTTCATTTCATTTCATTTACCAAGTATTTTATTCATTGTTCATATTATTTATTGGACCTTCCTCGAAGACCATTAATGCTCGTCGCAACAAATACTATTACAACAGACTTAGTACCAACCGTAAAATGTTTGAAATGACCAGAACGGGAAACTGTTCGTTTTTCAGCTTGTTAGAAGCTTCCCTCGTAGTTTGCACTTTACAACGCTGAATGTTAGACGGGCTGAATGGATGGAAAGGTTTTGTTTTGAAACAACGAAGACCAATTTCAAAACCCATTTCCATTCTTAATTACGTAATTTTGACATTTTATTGTGCTTTAATGGCGCACGGTATCAGACCGAAAACGGAACATTTCCTAGCTAATCCTGTTTAGAGACAAAGATTTTACATGAGAATTAGAAGTGTAGAGCTCGGTAAGAAGCTGAACATGATTAGGCTGGGTGATAAATAGCTTCAACTTTTCTCCTTTGAAATGGTTTTAGCATTCAATTTCAGCTACGAATCAGTACTCGTTAGCCCGAAGTATCTTAAAGTTTTGTTAAAGTTTTAAATATTACAGTATAGTTTACGGTGATGTATTCTTAGCGCTAAGCTTCTGGCGGCGAAACATACTCAAAGCATAATTTCGCACAACCTTTCGCTACAATTACCTCTACTCGGGCCAGACAGGAAAATCAATCATTTCTAGTTTCAATGCTGTTTTCCATTTGGCATTGAATAATCCTTGCCACGTTATCAGAACATGCAAAACACATTTTAACAATATAAAACATTCTCTTCGATGATAATTTGCAAGATAGTGAAATCAATTAGTCATAAACTCGGACAGCGTACATGAGTAATTAAGTCGTTTCAATTAAATCCACTCTAATTAATCACATTGTGGGGCACAGTCTGAGCACTGGTGGCCAGGCCAGGACAGGCAGCAGCTGTCAAATAATTTATGCACGGATATTAAACGAAATTAATTTAAAACAAACCAATCCTCTTCGATATGAAATCAGCAAATAAATGGAGCCCGTAATGAATGCGTTAATCGCAAGATTGCAATTTATTCGACCGTTGAATATGTATTCGTTCGGAACAAGTGGACTCCTTCGCTCTGTTGATTGAGACTTTCTTAAAGGTTGCGGTAATGAAACTGTTCCGAGTGATAAATCTGTTTATATCGGTTGGTGGTCGGTAGGGGTTTTGATTTGTTGGATAATGCTGTTTTCTGAATAAATTGAATAAATCGAAATTTCTTAAGTGATATCTTTGTACAGGTATATAATTGGACATGAGAATGTCTCGATGTAAAAGTACATCGGGAGATGGAGTTTTTGCTTCTGGCGTGCATACATGATGCGAGCAACTGAAACTAAGTTGAAAGCTACAGAGCTCAGCAAAAAATGTTATTAACTCACATTATTGCGGTTGCATTTGAAGATCACATTTTAGGAAAAAAATCAAATTGGAAATAAATCCAAAAACTCTAGCGCACCTGAACCGCTAGAAAACTAATTTTCGAAGAAATTGTCTTTGAGTGACACTGTGGAAAGACGTAATACACTTTTTTGTAGAATCATATCAACCATTCCTCGTTCAAAGCAAACTATAACACAAATGGTGAAAATGTTCAGTGCTGGCAACATTTTCTCAACGAAACAGCAGTAAGTTAACCTTCACAAGCTCATATTTAAATCAACTTATCCTCTGAATTTCGTTCTCATCGGAGGATTTCGTCGAAAGCTTTAGCGGTTAACGTTGTTTGAAGCTGCCATCCAAAAAATGTTCAAAACTCGGAAAATTTAAAAATTGGTTTCTTAGTTTTATTGCAAATGTTTTGCATATGTGTATGTAATTTGAAGCATCTGTTGATGCAATAGCAAAATATACACCAAATCTGCTTCACGTTAAACTAAACCCAACCAATAAATTTCGTTTCGATTGAATCACTGCGCTAGAAGTTATACAGGTGAAAAAAATTTTAGGGTTTCCACCCTCAAAACTTTTCTAATTTTTAAAGAGTTAATATTTGTTGTTAATTTTCATTGCAGGATCGTTCCCATTTGCAAAACTAATGACATAATCGCGCAGAAAAAAAAAATTCAGAAAATTACAAAAATGGTCATAGGTGGCAGCCCTTTCTTGATTTTTGTACAAAATTCCTATCAAATTTGGCTCACATTAAAATGTATTTACTGCATAAACTTCATTTTGATATCATGACTGCACCGGAAGTTATAGGGAGAAAAGCTTTATTTTGCTGAGCAAATTTGCAAGATTTCGGAGACAAAAATCACCATAGCTGGCAACCCTATTCTAAATTTTCAGCCAAATTTTCACCAAATGTTACCTTAAGTAAGATCTAAATATTGTGTGAATTTCGTTTATATCTGATGGCTGAATCGGAAGTTAGAGGCCAAAAACCGGTTTTTTTTCTCAGTGATTTTTCAAGATGGCACCACTGGCACAGGATTGCCCGCATTTCAAAATTATTTCTATCAGACCTGGTCCTAGTTGATATCAACATGTTCTGTGAATTTCATTATGATCGGATAATCCGGTCGTCAGTTCTCGTGAACAGAACTTTCGAGTGCTGAAAATAGAGGTAATTTGGGGATGGGTTGCCGTTCTTGTGCAAATCGAAATTTTAAAAATTTCAAATTGACATGATTGACAAACGTTAAAATTTATCAATGATTTGAATTTTTTGTCAAAATTCAGAAATTTTTCAGCAGGTTCAATGATTTGAAGGATTTTTTTTCAAGAGCCTGCCGCAGCTACAGGGTTACCCGCACTACCTTGAAAATCCATGTGTATTAATTTTTAGTCAACATCAATACGCTCTGCAAATTTCACGATGATCCAATGTTTTCGTCAGAAGTAATGACAAATCAAAATTTGAAAAAAAATCCTTGCCTACTTTTAGGCACGCTGCACCCACACACGGCTCAAAATTTCCAATTCTTTACCATAAGCAAGCTTAGAACATAATAAGTTTTCATTCCCAATACTTTTTTTGAACAAAAATTCACGCTGCTATTAAATATAGGAGTACCTCAAAATTCACTAAAACGCTCGCCACCGCTAAAAAGTTTGGGATATCTGAATTTTAGCAAATCGTGGACCTACTTACTAAATACATCTACGTTCTCCGAAAGTTTCAGCTCAATCGGATCGGCCACTCCAGAGATTATCTCCCTTAATCATTTTGATGATATATATATGTATATATATAAAGAAATATGAATTTTCGGCGAAACGAGTTTAATACTACTTTTCTTCGAAAATTAGTAAAAATTGATGCTTGATGATGAATCCAAAGAAATGTTGGTTGTGATTCATTCATTGAAAGAAAGGAGGGCTTTTTTCTTTCGGGAAGGACAAATATGTTATGAAGCAAGATATGTTTCTAGAAAAATATCTTTCGCAAAAAGAAAAAATATCTTTCGCCAAAAATTCATATTTATATATATATACTATATATATATATATATATATATATATATATATATATATATATATATATATATATATATATATATATATATATATATATATATATATATATATATATATATATATATATATATATATATATATATATATATATATATATATATATATATATATATATATATATATATATATATATATATATATATATATATATATAGCCTCTGGCCAACGAATTAGAACCACTTCAATTTTTTGTCATTTTCTTTATTTTTACAGCCAACAACAAAAACCGACAAACTTCAATACAAAAATGTATTATACTTTGTGTTATATTTCATTATTAACTAATAGGTGGTATTTCCACCCTTTGCTGCAAGGACAGCGCGAACTCTTTCAGCCATACTCCAAATACATGAGCGTATCATAATTTTTATGTTCTCATCGTTCAGCCAAATATCTTCGATCTTCGACTTCAGATCAGCCACGGTATTATTTTCCGATGAGTCAATAATTGATTTGAGCATGCTCCACACATTTTCAATTGAGTTCAGGTCCGTGGAGTTGCCACACTATGGCAATACTTTGACCTTTGCTGAAGATAACAAACTCAGAACGGTTTTGGCCCTGTGGCACGGTGCTCCTTCTTGCATGTAAGTAAATTTGCATTCGAGGAACTCAGCCAACTGTAATAGGGCACCAAAGTAGTTTTCAGAACATCCTGATACTGTTTTGCATCCATAGTTCCATTAACAAAGTATAGGGGACCCGGCCCTCCGCTCAAAGTGCACAACCAAATCATTACTGCTGCTGGATGTTTTACAGTTTTTTAGACGCAATCTTCGCTAAATTGCTCGTGCTTCTTCTCACTAACTGAGCTCTTTCTGTTACAGTGTCTAACTGAGACTCATCACTAAAGAGTACCTAAAGGAAAACACAATATATATAAAAACAGTTCACAAATTGGATAATGCAAAAATAAATTACAAAATATTTGTTTCTTCGATTTTTTTACTTTTTACCTTTTCCCAGTCCGCTTTTGTAAAGCTTCTATGCGCTTTAGCCCATTCCAGTCGAGCCTTTTTCATTTTGAGTGTCAATTTTTTTTTAGCTTATCATTTGTGTTCGTACAACCGTCTCCGCAACATTCTCATCGATATTTCAATGTTGCACTCCTTTAACTTTTCGTGGATCGTTTTCGAAGTTGCATGACGGTTCTCCAAAGTACATTGATGGATCAGACGATCAGTCCGTGGAGCTGTTTTGCGTTTTCCGCGAGAGTTTTTCCATTTATTGAAATTCCACGGAATATACTCTTTAATATGTTTGATTATCCTTGAAATTGTTTGACGAAAAATTCCTTCGTTTCTCGCTATTTCTCGGAAAGAGTACTTGCCGCTTTCGATTAGCCCAGAAATATAGGCTTTTTTCTCACTCGAAATGTCTTTTTTCTTGCCCTTTTTCAATTTTTCCGGTTCCGTAAGTTTGTCAGCAAAACAAAACAAATCCAACAAAAAAAAAACAAAACATAACCTTTAAAGGCTCACAAGTTGGTTCCTTTCACAATGATGAAGCATTTCAAATTACAACCATTTTTATACAAAGTTCCGAGCTAATGATAAAACCGGTATAAGACGAAAAAAAACAGGAAAAACCGAAACATATTTAGCAATTACTCTACATACAGAATTGTTCTTCTACTGCCGTAAGCTACCTGTATTTAAGGATTGTCTGCTGTTCGTATTACAATGTGAACGACGGAAAACACCAAATTTTTTTGTGTGCCTGATTCGATGGCCAGGGGCTGTATGTAATTGAGTGACTATTTCTCGGGAACGCGCCATCCGATAAAACTGAAATTTTTAGAATACATTGATGCGTATGTTAAATAGGTCCAGGTCTCAGGTTAATTATCTTTACCCCTTTGGCGTTATTTTAGTAATATTTTAAATATCCCTATAGTTCTATCAACAAACAGCTTCCGAAAAAACTAACCTAGCGAAATGAATTTCGAACGTGTTTTAAATGTGAATATGACGATATATGTGCGCTAGATGCCTAAAATAAAATCGGGAAAATTTGAAAATTTTTGAATTGCGATTGCTTTTGACAATGCTAATAGAGCATTATGAAACTTACAGAACATGTTAATATTATTAAGTTTTAGACCTATGCACTTTTCTATGAATGTGCTGTCAGCCCTGTCACTATTGTAGGCACTGAAAATAAAGACCTGCAAATCATCAAGTGTCCTGGCAAATTTTGATTTTTTTAAAAGTACCTCATATGTTAATCCCATGCTTTATATGCACAGGCAAGGTAAGATATTTGAAGTTCCATATTAGGGCTACCATAGAATGGTGATCCTTCCCAAATTTACGTATATTGTTAGCATCAGAAACTTTTGCTAACGAGAATTCACGAACCAATTATCAGATGCAACTAAAATTCACAGAAGTAGGACTAGGTCTGATAGAAGTGTTTTTGAAATGTAGGCAACCCTGTGCCAGTGGTGCCATCTCGAAAAATCAATTAAAAAAAAACTGCTTTTTGTACTATAAATTCTGATTCAGTCACCAAACTTTGATGAAATTCACACAGTAGCTGAACCTGACTCTAAGACAAATTCGGTAAAAATTTGGTTGGAATTGCTAGCTACAGTAATTTTAGTGTCTCGAATTCTGAAAATTCGCTCGGTCAAATAAAGCTTTTTGCTCAATAACCTCCACTGCAGTCATGAAATCAAAACGAAATACATATGGTAAATGGACCTTATTGTAGACAATATTCAGTCGGAATCTGTTTGAAAAATAATGATAGGGCTGCCAGCTGTGGTTGTCTTTGTATGTTTTGCCATATCTTTCGTATGCTGGTTTGCAAATCTGCAAATTTTTGAGAGCGGTAGCCCTAAATCTATTTCTACCCCTATAACTTCCAACGCTATGATCGGATCGAAACGAAATTTGCAGGGCAGGTTGACTACAACGTGAAGCAGATTTGGTATATTGTGTAGATTTGGCAGATGTGATCTGTTTTTGGCATTTTTGCTAGTAAAGGGTTACAAACTCGAAGTGTTTTTGTCAATTTCGTATCAATAAATGCTAAGTTTAATTATTCATATAGCGAAAATCTACAATGAAAATAAATAACCAAGATTTATTTTTCCATGTTCTGGAAATTTTTCGGATGGCAGCTGCAAGCATCATTCTTTCGATGAAGTCACTGGATAAGTCACTAAGTTTCAATCTGGCTTTGAACATGTCGTCGCTGTGAAATCAAACCGGCATATCTGCAAAAAGCATATTTTTCACCAAAGCGCTTTAAAGTTTTCGCGTGTGGGGTGTTTACTCACAAATGCATACCGGGAAAACACCATTAGACGGCTTTGTATTCAACTATACGATATGCCGGTGCGACTTAAAAATAGACGGGAAAAAGAGGAATTTTTTGATACCAAAAACTCAAAAACTCAATTTTTGCAGATATGCCGGTTTGATTTAACAGCGACGATGTGTATCCGGATGATTATGAATTTACGTTATCATTGCCCTATCTGATCCTGATGATTTAAAAAGTTTGAAGAAGTTGATGGCACATTCAACATTTTTGTACGTGACGGTATGTTCAATCAATGTTGGGTGAGGTGTCTGCTCTATCTACATTGGATGCTGATAGATTTCTACTTTAATTCTTCATATGAAGTTGGATTCTGTAGTCAGCAACTAATAAAACAGCCTCCTGAACAACCACCTTTCAATACTTCTCGCGAAACTCAGTTTATTGGATGTGGTACTCTTAATCATGATGCAAGTGGCAAATTAAAAAAAAAATTGTGTGCCTCGATTTTCATTAAAAAAAAAACTGCATTTAAAGCAAGTATATTTAAATTATGTTTATATTCGTGTTCCATTTAAACTCTTATCTTGGTTCTACCAACTAGGAACTAATCTCTGTACACACAATTCTCAAAGACATTCTTCAACATTCTTTCCGGAACGAATTTGCTCAAGCTCAGAACACGGCACATCATCTGGAATCTGCAAGGCCCGGATAAGAATTTCATTGGAATTTCCGCTTTTTACAAGCACGAAATTCCATCCAGATTTTCACTTGTCGCTCGCTTACCAAACCAGCCAGCGTCGTCGTGACATCGTAGCATACCGTGCCATCACACCGAGTCTTTTACGAAAAGTTTTCTTTTCATTTCGCTAATTACCAGCGTTCTTGCTTTGTACTCGATCATAATGAAGGAAACCTTTTCGCAATAGTAGTTCCTTCTATTCACAAAAAAAGTTTATTCTCATTCCATCATGCTCGCACCATTGTCGCACCATCTGCCTTTATTTACTTGTCATTATCATGTCACGAAAAAATGCAGCACGACTTCCGTGAAACAAAAGTGGTTAGTAAACTTTCTTTAGGAGACAGCGGAGACGATGAAAAAGTTTATCTTTCAATGATGAGATTGCCATGAATGAACCTTTTGGATCGGGGTGAATATTAAAGGATTAAGTATGCGTCAAAAGATTGTTTACTGAAATCTTCAAGTTGCCAAGTTAAAGTTAACAATGTGTTGGGAGAGGATTGTGTTTTGTACGTGGTCTGAAACAAGATGAGCTCGAAATTGAAAGTTTATAAAATAGATTTTCGACTGGTCAGAGTAGAGTTTACTGCTAAGCCAAGATATCCTTTTGTTAAAAAGTGATTCAGATAATATATTGAAAATATATTCCAGAGATCTATGTACGAGTATATGAAAATTCGGAAAAATTATTTAAGAATATTTAAATAAATGAAAAACTAGTAGAAGCAAGTTTTGGAACCGAGTGACTCAATTTTCTGAAATCTGTTTTTTGGCAAACTTTTAATTTGATTAAGACAGCCACAAACTTAGTTTAAAAATTGATTATTTTCATGAGAAAGTAGGTCACTCGGTATAAAATCAGATATCAGATGTTTTGATCATGCAAACTTATTGTATCTGAAAACATTGTGTCAACCTCATTTAGTTTTCTTTTTACCACAAGTGTTTGCCGCTATCGAAAACAGCAACGCGTCCACGTCCAAAACATGTGTAGAATTAGTAAGATACAAATGTTCACATGTCTCCATTATATCGTCAGCCGTCGGCCGGAATATCGCTTAGAATAGGTAAATTACTGCGAACAAAACTCGGCTGCTCGCGATAAATCCCCTGACAATATGGACAATAAACAGCACAACAAAGCGAATAGTAATTGCCTTCGAATTCACTTTACAGATACATTAAAATTGCCAGCCAGTACGATCGAAACTGAAGTTGGAGTTGACGCTGGAGCTTAAGCAACCATATCAGCATCCTTGCAAAGTCCGCACTGCTATCCATGCCGTTCGCCATGTCTGTCTCGAGAAGAGCATAGAAGCCAAACGTTGCCGCAAATTAGTGGCCGCAATATGCACAGACTTCAGATACTTTACAGCCAGTCCCGTTAACTAACATGACAATTTATCGAAAAATGAACCAGTTGCCAGTTCGCTCGCATGACAGGCCCATAAATCCTATGAATTCGCCATAGACTCCGAGTGGCACGATGTTACGCTGCAAGTATCAACTCGATATGGATGAGGTTCTTGAGAGACCGACTGACTGCTTCAAGATGCTTCCTTTTTCTCCTCGCTGGAGCGCCGGAAAGATTTAGCAAACATGACTTTAGTGACTCTTGACTCTTCGAGACGCCATCAAAGAGGATGCTATCAGCGACCGGAATGCTTACATACTTACATTGGTTGCAAGAGTCAAGGCAGCTACGCGATGTTTCCTTGCTGCAAGCATGCGAGTAGGAAAATTTATTTCTGAATTATGCACACACGGTCTTGTGTCCCGACACCGCTTCGCACACATGTCATTATATGAAGAGCGAGCAAACAGTTAGCAGAACGACATTGCATCCCATATCATCTGCGGATGCAATTCTGAGTTCAATGCCAAAGCTGTTAGCATGCAAGGTGGATTTTAATAGGTCGTAAGCGATCCTTGATTTTTCTTCAGGTGACAGGAATAGAAAGCCGTGTGAAAAAGTGGACGATATAGATATGAAATGAAAATTGTTATTGTAATATCACTGTGAAATACGAAAGAATTGTATTTAAGAACTGAGTATAAAAAAACTATATTTATTCAAATACAATAGCTTTTAGAGTAAAATTTATCTGTCAATTAGTGTTTGAATTTTTTGTGGAAGAGTCGAATAAGAAAAAATGTTTAATTTATTTGTAGTGTAATTTCTTTATTCATTTCCAGCATCTGGTTTGGATATTTTCAAACGCAACGCAAATTTACATTTGGTCACATATTACATTTTAGCATATTTATAACTAAATTCACCAATTTTCAATTTTAGCAAAATCATTTTGCTACACTCCAAGAATGCTTTTGTCAGAGGTGATAAGTATCAAGCCTATCTATCAAAGATGTCTATAGCAATTCAGTTCAACGAAATGAACCGTACTGTGTTCTATAGGTACTGATTCGTGTTTTTGTTTCAGCCAAGTGAATTAAGTAATTTGCGGCTGCTAGGCTTGGTTATATGCCCTTCACTTCTTCTCTGCAAAAAAAAAACTGACTACTGACAGTTTGCAGTATCAAGAAGTGGTATTTTTCAGTATCACCGTATCTGCTGGCGTCAATGAGTTTCTACGAAAGGACTTCTAGCCTCCTGGTGTTCTAGTTAAGGAATTCACTTGAATTTCTCGAAGAAGCTTCAGAACTTAAGATTAAGATTATATTACCACAAGGTCCGCAGTTTGAGGACCAAAACTAATGAGTTCAGACTCTCTGCCACTTTAGCTTCCGAGAATATAATATTTCTTATGGAAACTTGACTCATTCGATTTCGATTTTGAAATATTTTCGAAAATTTCACCTAACCACACAGTTTTCCGTACTGACCGGGATCGTTTGGTTAGTGGTAAATCTGATAGTGGAAGTGTCTTCATCAGTATTAATAACAAACTCAACGGACCACTCTGTCGTGATTTGTCTTTCTGTCCTCCTATTGAATGTATTTTTGTGCATATCTCCTTACCTTTTGCTAAAACCTTAGTCGTTGCTTCAAGATATATCCACCTGTCAGTTTATGAACGATTCCTTACTGAACTCTCTTTTTACCTCAATGTGATTTCAACCTACCTAATCTAGAACAGTATGCTGCCTATTCCGTTATCACCTCGACTTGTAGTATCTTCTTAATAACGTCATCATTGCTCTCACTTTGTTCCCTCTCACAGCTTAATAACGCTCGAAATACTAGCAGCAGAATACCGAACCTAGCTTTGACCAATCTCATTTCCCCTAACCATTCCTCTCCTTAAGTGCTGCTATCTTTCTAGATATGCTTCCTGAATCTCATAATCTACCTTTTATTCTTGAAATTGCAATATTAATGCTATGAGGAAAAAAAATTATCCTTAGTAATTTTTAACTTTCGCAAAGCTGATTTCATTGGCATGATAATTGAAATAAATAGAAGTAACTAGTTCTCCTTCTTTCGTGGCTTTGACATTGATGATGCTTTGTGCAAATTGTATATTTTCATCTTGAACCTCATTTTAGAATTCACATTAACTCATCGTCTTAAAAAAACGGAATGCTGTTCCTTGGCTTAGCAGCTATGGTGCAGTCGCACTCGCAGCCAAAACTGCGGCTTGCAATTTATATCAAAGATGATTAACCTCCTTTTTTATAAAGATCTACGCTCTAAAGCAAAAGATGCTGGCAGACAGCATCTGCTTTGCTGACATTGAAGCATCAATCACAGCCAACCAACCATCCTTAAATCATCTCCAAGTCATCATCTCTCCTAATAAATGGTTGCATTTGGCTGATACAACTTCTTCTACTCATTATGCTGTGTGTGAACTTTTAGCTTCCTTTTTCTAATCTTTCTTCTGACAGCAATGTCTTCATCAATCTCAATATCTTCCATATCTTCCATTATCGCTACGACGCCATACTTGCAGATAACATTTACTTGGAACAAAGCCTTTAAAAATTGTATTTCTGATGAATGATATCGATGCCAATCCGGGTAGCGGTTCCGACGGTATACGAAATGTTCAGGCAAAATTTCTTTCTGTACGTCCTTCTTTTCATCTTTTTCAACAATTCATATTACCAATTTCTTCTTTTGCCTTAGTGTAGATGGGCATCACCAAAGAGTGTGTGAGGTTGGACCCCGTAAAAAAAGACCATCTACAAGCCCACAAAGTTTCGAATTGCGACTCGCCCAATCACTGCTTTAATTCGGTCGTACTGACTCACTTATTGGTTGCCACGGAATTTAAAAACTACCACAGATAATGGATCAATAATGCAACCTTGCACCCGCTTTATGCGTTGTACTTTCCCAGCGTATGTTGAGACTGCGCAGCAGTTTTCTTCGTTTCACAGAATTGCATCTATGATCGTTTTAAGCTGCGTACACATAGGGCCAAGGCCAACGACTATGGCATTCGTTGGCTCGGGTTTGCTTAGTGTGTACGAAGGGCCAACCTTGGCGTTGGCCTTGGTTGCCGTTCGCTCTAGCGGCGGTAACATTAAAGCGATGGCGATGTATTTGCCTTGGGATTTCGATCTAGTTTGGACGGTTGTTCGACGATAGTTCAGTGAGGACCGCATCCAATACCTCGGCCCAAATCGCTTCTTGCGAAGACAGCACAGCTAACGCCAATAGTTGAGAAGCAACATTTGGTCAAACTGTCATTTGCCGTTCGTTGACTCCATGTGTTTGCGCTTTTGGGCATGGCCAGGTCAAGCGTGAGCTCAATGGTGCAGTTCAAACTTTCGAAGCGACTGCATACAAAGAATGTGTGCTAAGCATCATCGAGGTCAATCACATAGTATCGGCAGTACGATGTGGGTACCTTATCCATTCTGTTTAGGTATTTCGTGAAATAACCGTGCCCTCCCGTGTGCCTCTCCGTGGTTACGGTTAAGTAAGCTAAATAAGACCAATTAACTTAGCAGCCCAGCGGTCTTTATCACTTTCACTCCAACGTTGTTGCCAAAGTTGGAGGGCTATCGTATACGCGCTCGTCGGAGTCTCAGCTCTGAGCGAAAGAGGTACTCTCCCTTGCGTTATTGCGCTAGTAGATTGATCGGGATTACTCCCGATACCACCATCACAGCCTACAGGCGATTCGCAGGGTACCCTGTTATGAATACTGGCAATGCGCTTCCGGCACTTCTTAGTTCAGACCGCATTACTCCGAATTTCGCCTCCAGATAGCAAGATGGAATTGGACGTTACCATCAGCAGCCTCCATCTCATCTAACTGGGTCCCCCAACTTTCGCCATTAGCCTACTTGGCGAAGTGACAACCACTACAGTCCTCTCATATTCCGTGCGTATATAATACCTATACGTCAAGTTTGGGATCCAGATTCACACCAGACTGAGTTGACGGAGCCAACTGCAATGGGTATGACAGTTGGAATTCTCCGCTTCGTCAGCACGACAATCTCTGTTATTGAGGAAGCCATGCTCGGTCATCAACCAATCCACCCTCCTCATGACTTCGTTAAGTGTAAGTTGAACGAAACCAGAAGATCTGGAGTTGATTACCGCTACGACGCCATCAGCTTTCATGACCTACCAACCAAACAAGAGTTGTTGTGTAATTACTTTTTTACCACACTAGTTTTTGTAACATTCATTGTGATCATTTTGTAGTTTCATTACTTAAACATAAGATATATTATTGTTTATTTTGTTTTAAATCTTGAGTTAAAAATTGATCATTGTTAATGATTAAATCTGCTTTGTAAGTTATTTATGAAATTTTTATGAGTTTTTTAAGCACTTATACCCTGTGAGTATCAGTTATTTATATATCAATTCCCACACCCTTGTTTGTTGTTTATTATTCACAATAAATTGAGTATATTACTGCGGAATTATTCTGGTTTTTGTTTGTTTTTATTTTTATTAGAGGACCAATAATTGTAATTATGTGTGGTAAAATAAATTATAATATGACTACGGCAGAGTAGGGTGATAGTTAATCGATCCATATTATTTCGTTAAAAAGCCTGCTCAACCCAATCTATGACACGTTTCCGCAGAAACTTCGTTTTAATTTTATTTTAATTTGGCCAATTTTCTATTTTATTTTTCTCCTACTTGTGAGCCTACAAGTTTTATGGTAGCTTCCAACTGAGTAGAACACATAAAATCACAACTTTTTCAACAATTCCATTTCTCATCTTCTATGATTTTTTGGAAGCAGATACCAAAGAAAATCTTTGATACCGGAAGAGAATTCCAAAATTGCAACGGAAGAGAATTTCAGACGTTTCACTGCGCCGCCGTCCAGTTTTATACCTTAAGTATTTCTTTGACGGATTACTCATCTTAGGTATGTGAATTTTTCAACTTTCTTGAAGTTTTATTCACCTGCCTTAATCAACAAACAGAAAATGGTAACTTTCCGTGTCAGTGGTGCAACCACATATTTTCATTTATACTTTCTCGACCAATCAATCGTTTCGGCACGTGATGTTAAGGTCGTCAGCATAAATGATGTTCTTCGTGCTTATTGCGATACCTCAGGTCATTTTTCCAGTGGCTGGTTAATGGGAATACAAGAAAAGGTTGTTCCTTGAATTTGATCGCTGTTGATGCTGAATAGTCTCTTCGACGATCCAGCTGCCTTGATCTGGTTATGCACATTCATGATGCTCAGACTTATCGGGTTTATTAGTTTGGAAGGTAGAATATCAAAATTTCTTATGGGCGTGAAAAAAGTTTACACGACAATAGGTGGCTTTAAAATCAGCGAAAAGATGGAATAGGTTAGGTATAGTCTAACATTTTCATATTTAAATATTTTGACGGTTTTTTCGATGGCTATTGATGGCAAAAATCTCAAAGGCAACAGTTATACAGATGATTTAGCAAATAGCAAGGCTGGAGCATAGGTAAGATCTTCAATCAATAAACAGTTACCACGCTTTTGTTTTGCTAGTTACTTTACTTTCGTTAGTTTTTTTTCAAAAGCAAAAGGAAATATGTTTTTTTGTCACCATTGGTTCCTTTTGATTGGGCGGTATTTCTCTTTACTTTATAAATAGAAAAAATAAAACAAATTCCCGACATCTAAATTCTGCGTATGTTTCTTTTCGTTTTTATCATATACTTTTATCTCATATATTTACAACCACCATAAATTTTGCGATTAATCAGTATTATGTCGAAAAAAAATTCCATTGCTCTTTCATTTTCTTAGACAAAATAAAACTGTATTTTCAACGTCAGATTACGTCAGATTGCAAACAAAGTCCTCGATTCTAAACAGCATTACGAAAACGATTTTCTGAAAATCTACCAGGTATAGATTTCCATAGCATACAGTCTTGGCTAAAACCTGGTATAATTCCTGCGATTTCTGAATTTGTATCCCCATCATCTTCTTTTGTTACTTTCGTAGTATTTTTCTTTCTATGCAGTGAAAGATAGAGTAAACTTTTTACATCTCATGATGAATAAAACATATGTGTTGGTACGTTGGCAGGAGGTTGTGGAGAGGACGTATGTAAACTGCATGCTATTTTCAGTAGAATTGAATCATTGAAAACAAAATATTTTTTTCAGTTAAAAACAGAACAGTTAACTTTTGATTTGGGGCCATATAAAATAGACATAAACTAGCTTTATAATAGCATAAGTTTGTTCACTGAATTTCAAAAGTTTATTAGAGGAAATACTGAAGCAATCTTTCAATTATTGTGTATGTATCTCGGTCAAAAAGGCTTCCATGCTTTTATCATAACTATTCAGTGAGCTTTTCGATAAGATTTTTACTGTGCATGATTTTTCAATTGTCTGTGTGGTACGTTAGATTTTAATTCCAATCAACTTTTTTCATATATCGATTCCCAACCAGTCTGCCAAACCATTTTACCAACATAAACAAACGCATCAACAACGACCTGTGAAATAATCTGTGCTTATGAGTGAAAACCATAAGATCAATAGAATGTATTCGAAGGAAACCTCTTCGTCATCGGGGTTGATGATGAAACTAAGCAGTCGCTCCGATATCGTTCGAAAAATTTGAATACGCTATCGCAATTCATGAATAATGCATACCATGACAAGTCGAAGCCCACTTTAGCCCAGGGGATCTCGGAAAGCTTTCACGGCAATCCTTTCGAGATTTTATCATTCTTCGCGAATCCAGGGAATGAGTTAAATCGAGTCGCAAGCAACGTTCGCCATACTTATGTTCAAATTTGAAACGAAAAGGTATGAGTAAGTGTCTCAGCTTTCCACATTTTCACTTGCTCAAATTTGTTTCGTCTTCAGTTGAGGATGTTTTTATCTGGCAGACAAAAATGATTTTGCAATATGCTGCATGATTTACATTACATGGTTTTTGTGTTTTGGTTGAATATATGAGGAGAGTTACGGGTAAGGGTGGATCATAATTTCGACTTGGGTACCTTAAAAAACAGATTGTTAAATTTACCTTGCATACACAAAAAAAATGTGTAGGTTTACAATACCTTAGGAAATACCTTCCATGCAAAAACGAATGAAAAATGTTTAGTAGTTTTCTGCGCCCAGTGTGGGCTCAAAGAATATGAAGGACATCATTTTTACTAAGCACCGAAACCATGCAACTATAATGTAAATTTTTTGATATTTCTTATGAGAAAAATGTTAATTCCTTTTTAGCATTTAACAGGTGTTTAAACAGGTGTAGATTGGTGTTGATTTTTCTCATTTATTTTATATTGGCTTTTGCGTAAATGAATAATCGGATCCAGACTTGGCTACTGTTAGTTACCATTAAGTTATAAAAAAACTAGAATCTTACCTTTGGCAGTTAAATCAAATAGGAGGTAGTTGAGGTAAATGTGAATAAGCAGTTTAGCCAAATCGGAATTAGGAACCTTGGCTAATTACTCGCATCATTTCTACTTGATTTTATTTTTTATTTACAAATATTAATATTCATGTGCGAAAACGAGTTTTATATCAACTTTCCTTGTAAATTTCAAACTACTTTATGAATAGATCACAAGGGAGTGCTGAAAGCGAAAAATGCATAGTGAACATTATATTACTTTTGTTGCGATAATTTTCCAAACAAACAGCGTTTAATCTACCACTATGAAACTTGCTCACATAATATAATGATTCCATCATTCGTATTTCATCATTGATTTATTGCCTGAACAAAAGGCTCTTTCTATTTTCGATCTCTAATTAACTTTCCATAATTGGTTGAGTTAAACGTGCACATCCGGGCAAGTAAACCTCAATCGCCATCGAGTTCTATTATTTCCCCAACCCTAGAAGTAATTTTGTTTCGTCCGTAACGCTGTCGAAAGCGAATTATTTGAGTTGCATTGATGAAACGAATGTTGGCGGTATGAAGTTTTGCATGCTCCCCAGAGAGTCTGCCGCCATTGTCCGTTTGGAATACCAAAATTCGATGGATGCCAATAATACGAATATTTCTGCATAGATCTAAACATGATATAAGCATAATGAAGGTAATTCGCTTACGGCATGGCGGACAACTTGCGAATTTATTTCAATAACAAATTCGATATTAATGTACCGGCCAGACATTTAAATGAACCTAACTAAATGATGAGTGAATATATGATTTTCACGTAGAATGTTCGTGGACTGAATTAAATTCAGTTGAAATTTCGCTAAAATTATGATAAAAAGAAAATCAAATTCGGTTTATGAATTGAGTATATGGCTGCTTATTACCAGATTTTGTAATGTTCTGCTTGTTAATGAATTCCCGCAGAGGAATTGTATAAAGATGTTGTATATGTACGAAAATATCCTCATTTTCCAAAAAAAAAAAAAACTTAATTGGAGATGATGCTTACATGGTGGGTCAAACTATTAATAAGGGACCCAAAATTTTAGACGAATTATTCGAAATCATAGCGGTTTTTGGCATTCCGTAAGCCCTATGTTTTCACAAGTTTCTTGGAAGAATTAGTACAAACGATTGCATTACATTACCGCTCACGACACTCAAATTAATGTATTTAGCGTTATCTTAGGTATGTTCCGTTACCCAGTTTGTGGTAAGTTTGGGCACCTGCACAATAACTGTCCCTAACTTTCCTTGTTCTGCTTTTGTGAGAACTAACTTGAATTTTTCTGCTGGCTATTTATTGCAATGTAGACTCACAGCTGATTAAAATGATTTTTTGTGCGAGTTTAGACGACTTAAATCAGTACGATTTTTTTTTAAAGTTGATCTTATCATTCAAATGGATTGACTGAATAGTCAGATTAATGCGTTTTGTCACTCATATCCATCATAAATTTTGTGAGAAAATGGAATAAAACTTCTGAACTTTTGAATCGAGGTACCGCTTTGAGTGGTATTTTGTTGCTTTCGATGCAGTAGATATGGTCATTTTTTTCAAAATCTCACCATTGTTATTGCAAACTAAGACAATTTTAAATGATTTACCATCAGCAAAAAAATCATTGGGATTATCTCTGAAGCGTGTAGTCCGATTGAGCTGAAAATGTCAGGGAATAGGATCCGTAAAAGCAGTAGGTCCACATTAGGTTTGAATTAAGATTTAACTATTTATTTGACCCAGCAAGTTGAGCGATGTTTTTTTGCAGGTACTGCATTTTGTCACTGTCAAATGAGCTAATGAAAGCAGTTAATGTCACTGCCGCTTCAGAAATTGATACGGAAATTTATTTCTGAAATCAGTCTTCAGTTGTGCGAACTCAAAAATCGCTACGTGTGTTTGAGAGATTGCACAATTGCCCATCAGAACGTGCTATTCGCCACGTGATTGAAAATGTTCGCAACCACTTTGCGTTGATAGACCGTAGGCCAACAACAAGATTCAGCACAGTGCGTTTCGAAGAGAATATCGCAGCCTTTGAAGTCAGTCTTGCTGGCAACCCAGATTTGCCGATTCGCAGGCATGCGCAAGAAGTTGGGATTTTTCTGTCCGCTTTGCGAAAATTTTACACAAAAGTCTCAGTCCAAATGCTTACTAGAGTCAATAGCTGCAAGAATGACAAGATTCAATGTCTCTGTTATAAGACAATTTTTTTTCCAGCGTTGAAGCTTAATTCTGGCTCGATGGCTACGCCAGTACACAAAATCGCTACATCTGGTGAAAGAAAAGACCCCGTCAAATCACGGAAATACCGTTGCATCCACGAAAAAAAATGGTTCTTTAAAGATCAACACGGCAAGCGCGTTAATGTCAGTGGCGATCGGTACAGAGCGATGGTTAACTAGTTGGTTTGTTGCTCCTAAATTTGCGTTGTAACATATATGTAGTTTCAACCAGACGATGCTACATGTCATACAGCGATTGCAGCCATCAACTTGTTGGAGACAACATTTCGAAAAGATCATTATTTCGAGAAACGGCCAACATAACTCGCATAATTGACATAATACGATCACAGTTGCTTCAAAAACTGGTTAAAAATAGGACGTTTCAAATTATTTTCTTGAGAGGTAGTCGCGGCGGTCATTTGTAGAAGATAATCTTAAATAACAAGTAAAAAATATAAATTAAAATATCATATTTAGGAAATTTCTTTAATAACGTCAAACATATCGCCAGCTGGAGTAACGATTCTTCTAGATGCAAGTGGGATTAAGTTTAAACAACTAGTTTAAACGCATACGGATTAAGCTATTGAGGTCGAAAGGCTGTACGATTCTCTCAGGGTGAAAAGTAAAAATTAGTTCTTGTATGGACTTGAGTCTGTAACAGTGGATTTTAAAGGCAGGGTTCCATATATACAAGTATTTTTGACACATATTTAACAAATTTTTTCGGCATTTAATAAAGTCTAGCTGCTCACTCGCACGGAAAGGTATTTTGTCATAGTGTAATGTCACCTTCACACTGATCATGTGTAGACGGACAATAATGGCTTGCAGTGGCCAACTGTGGCGAAGCATGGAATTGGCCGTCATCAAAGCGGGTCATAGTGCGCAACCGAAAAATCATGACTGGCTCATCTAGTGGCCCAGTGTGTGAAGGTAACTTTGTAATGGTGGCCATCATTGCGACCATTGCAGTGGCCGATGATGGCCCACAATGAAGAGGCAGCATAAGATGAAGCGAAGTTTATCATCCAGTGGCAGCTAGTAAATTGTTGCCATGTGTGTTCTATGTAACCCCGAAATACCCGGATAAAACCCATAATTTGACACTTATCACTATTAAGCGAGAACTTGTTTATATTGCCTCTTTGATGAAAGCTTGAATTGAAGAAAAAGTGCATCTGATTTAAATTTAATGGTTTGGTACAATTTAACATCATCTGCATAAAATAGGTGAGGTATATTTGATAAGATGTCATATACATTGTTGAAATATCGTTAAATATGTTAAAAAAAAAGTGGTCTAAGATGATTGCCTTATGATACACCAGAGGTAGCAAATAAATGTTTTGACAAACTCGCTGAATCCAAACTGGATTCGATTGTAGACTTAGGAACTGAACCAACTAAGCCAAGATCAAATTCCGTAGCTCTAGGAACTAGATAGAATGGTACAATCCATCAAAAACTTTGGTGAAGTCAGTTTAGACCCTGTCAATTCGGTAGCCTTCCTCCATTTTACCCAGAACGTCCGAAACTAAAATTGTCAAATTTGGTTTAGTTGAGTGACTTTTTTTATGCTGTTGCTTATTCAGATGGAAGTCAATCAGTGGAGAAACTTTACCCCAAACAACCTTCTCAAAAAGTTTTGGAGTTGAAAATAATATAACAATATCCTATAACGTGGAACTTTTTTATTGAACTCTTTTATTTAAGTCGACACAACTAGTAGCTTATGCTGATGACATCAACATTATGTCACGTTCGTTCAACGACGCCAAGGAAGTATTTGTAGCTCTAGACGAAACCGCCAACGAAGTTGGTCTTCATATTAACGAACAAAAAACAAAAGTTATGACTCAATTAAGGAAAAGGACACCAATAAGACAAAACTTAGCGATAGGGGACTATAAGCTTGAAAACGTAGACAACTTCGTGTACCTAGGAATAAACCTCTCAAAGGATGGCAATGAGCTTGACGAAATCAAACGACGGATTCAATTAGCCACTAAGACATGCTTTTCGGTGCTTCCCACTTTGAAATCTCGATGCGTACACAGGAATACGCCGCTTCGCATCTATAAAACAATTATCAGACCTGTGCTATGCTACGGAAGCAAAACCTGGATAATGACCCAGGCGTCTGAAAAAGCCTTGAATACGTTCGAGAGAAGGGTATTCCCAATACGGGAAGAAGATGGGTATACAACAACGAGCTGTATACCATATATGACGAGCCGGAAGTCTCTACCGTCAGACGACTACAAAAATTACAATGGACTGACCACGTCGAACGAATGGTCGAAAATCGAATCCACAAACGGTCTCTCAAGGAGCGAGCGAGCGGAGCCAGGCCAATTGGTAAGCCACGCAAGCGCTGGAAGAATTCGATAGCCTCTGATAGCAGGTCACTTCTGAGAGCACCCAACTGGAGGACGCGGTTACTGAAACGAGACGAATGGAAGCGAAGAATTAAGGAGGCTAAGGCTCGATTCGGGCTGTAGTGCCACGGTGATGATGATTCTATTATATAATTTTCGTGGAGTGTATAGCCATTTTCGAAAATGGACCTAACATGTGAAGGTTTCCAACAGGATGAGAAAATCCCAGAAGAAATTGACTTGTCAATTTCTTCTTCGTTACATATATTTATATATATATATATATATGTATATATATATGTATATATATATATATAAATATATATATATATATATATATATATATATATATATATATATATATATATATATATGTATATATATATATATATACTATTTATATGTATATATATACATATATATATATACATATATATATATACTATTTATATATACATATAGATATATATATATATATATATATATATATATATATATATATATATATATATATATACATACATATATATATATTATAGAAATTTATATGTATATATATATATATATATATATATATATATATATATATATATATATATATATATATAAGGGAATAGTAACTGCTCTACACACTTATGCAAGAAAGTCGATAGATTAAGATCAGGACCAGTTTCATATTTACAAAATCAAATAATATGTTCGTGTCGCGAATTTTATTTTCTCTGGTTTTCTCAATAATTGACATTGTTATCGCGAGACTTTGTAAGGAATCGCTTGGATTCCAACAACATTATTCTAAAATCTTTAAAGTTTTTAGTGTATTCTATACGTTGTTAGAAACTTTTCATAGTTTAACATTATATATGCTAAGAGGAATTGAAATATTCTTTTTGAAGCCGAATAGTACTGTTTATGGTTCCAATACTCCTGTACCCAGCCTTACATGTCATTATTATGAGCACTTTTTTACACAAATTGAAATAAAAAAGAACTTAAAAATTCAAAATATTACTGCAAAAACTGATCATACTCCTCAAAAAGCTGATGCTAATACTAAGACTAGACAAGCTTCAAAGGATAATCTGCCCTTTTAAACCTAAAACCACTGCACTTCTAAATCCAGGAAGAAGCAGTGAAACAGGCTTTTAGTCTTCAAAACCGCTACAGGTACAAAAAAGAAGAACCAAAAGGCTAACTTAAAATCATGCAGGACATCTAGCTCAAAATGGAAATTTTGAACTTCAGTGATCGAATAAAGACTAAAGCAGCTTATGGAAAGAGGTTCAAGGAACAAATGAGAGGATGGCACAACCCCCTCGTGCAAAGGGGCGCAAATTTGGTACACTGATGTCTCTAAGATGAATTGTGGAGTAGGAACTGGGATGGTGGACACAAGGGTAAAATGCATTTCACTCTCGAAAGAGGCTACCATCTATGAAGCAGAACTATCTGCCAGACTTGGAGCCACACATTAAATGCAGACTTCAAATCCTAAAAGTGGCTAGAATTCTCAAGGCTATCAATCGCGATCATATAAATTCAACTGTACTCTTAGAGGTATGATAGATCCTAAAAGGAAATGAAAAAGTACATAGCAGTCTCAAGTTGATGCGGATATCCGGCCATGAGGGGAACTTAAGAAATAGGGAAGCTGATACCAAGGCCAACAAAAGTTTCAAAAGCACCCTTCATAGGTCCTTCTCCGCATTGGAGCTTTACAAAAGCAGACAATGACAGGGAAATATAAAATACGGAGTACCTTCTCATAGAAAATATTAATTTCCTACAATATCATAGACAACGTACATCGGATCTAAAGCTTTTTCAAGCAGAGAATATTTGATGCAGAAATAATGGATCATTTTGCAGAATCAGCCTCCGAAAGTAGTATCAAATGGAATTGTTATTGTGAGTTGATTAGAAATTGAAAAATTTCAACTTAGTGGTTTCTCATTAGACATCAGTTCTAAGCGCATTCTTGTCTGTTGCAACCACATGCAGTCGGAGACTATTAATTTTTTTAAAGTATTATCCAACTGTCTTTGTTTAGGAATATAATTAAAATATCTCGCTCCACCTTGTTAACTTTTTCAGTTTGCTCTCATATTAAAGTCACTAGTTGTGCCATCTACTTAGATTTTTGGATCAGGATTGCTTAACAAACACTGTATATATTAATATTTAAGATATTAGATAGTCAAGTAAAATATCCTACGGTATTTAGTGCATAATTTCCTTCGAATGGCTCTGATGTTCCAAAAGATATAATGAATCATGTATCAAATTAGTTATTTAATCATTAGATCACGCTTTTTTGCTCCACAATCCTTAATTAAACACTTGAATGCTATCATCATACATTACTTGAATACATATGTATATAATAAAATCCAGCACACCCGAAAACATTCTTCCTCTCTTAATAGCCTACCAAATTATATTCATGCTCTCGAAATCATAATCTAAGTCATAATTCAAGCACGAAATCTCCCACAGGATCAACTCTCAACGGAATAAATCGCTTAGTAGTTGCCATAAAGATTTTATGACATTCATTTACTATACTAACTACATCTCGTACTACCATTTTTACGTTGTTCCCGAGCTTATCGCAATGATTTCCCATTTCATGTTTATTTCTGCAATTTGATGATGTAGTACGCACTCGTACATTTAATTAAAACGACAACTTATGTATATTATCGCGTAAAATTAGCAAGTCAGATAGGTAAATAGAAATCTGGTCAGGCAAAAGGGATAGTTAGTGGTAAAGTTAATGAGATGTGGTGATAAGCGGAATTGATATGAAAGTATGTAATTTGTTCAATGCTTAATCGTATTGGTAGATTAATAATATAGAGTCGATTTGGTCGCGATTTATAAGGAAGTGACTGTTTCTGGTATAGACAATGTGGATATATAAAGCAAAAGAACCTAATCCCGATGGCCATCGCAAAAGAGGTTTGCTCACTGAAATAAAATGTTAATCAAATGTGAAATAATAGGAAAATTCAGATGTGGAGAAAAGGAATTATAAAATAGCAAATACAATATCTACATGAAGACTCAAGCTCTTTCAAAAAATAGAAAGGGTCAAAGGCGAGTTCGACACGTAAGCTGTTCATATATGTAGGTATCAGTTCAATAAACGATCAATAACTCATATTCGCTTGCTCTTACTTATATCTTAGCGATTCTGAATGCACTACACAAGAGGTATTCCTAGAATTTGAAAAATTTCGAATTAAACTGCATTTTCAATGCAAACTTGTTTCCGATTAAATACATTGTCAGCTTTAAATAAAATGAAAAACCAGTTACGTGAAAACTTCTACAGCAGCTACTTGCAAAAGTAAGCCGATGTAAATTAGTTTGCTGTAATTCTCATAAAAAACTAATAAATTTAAATCCACTCTTGAATTTTGAATGTCATTCAAAGTAAATTAACCTTCTCATATTCAACCCGTCCAATTATATACCGAAGCAGTTGATTTCAAAATTTTACCAATAACCCTTCTTCCACTTCAGTTAATTTTACCAGAAATCGTTAATCCTTTCTCAATATGTCTCATCAAAATTCGATTACGGTTAAATTAAGTTTATGAAATGAGTTTTACGAATCCAATCCTGTCGACTACGAAATCAAAACAACCTGCACCTTCCCTCGACTTCTTATTATAATCGTTACATTCACCAAGCGTATTTCTGTAAAATTTCAAAATAATATGAGTCGGGCATGATGGCACTCAGAAACATATGATCTGCAATAAACGTAAAAACAGGAAAAGTCTCTTACCTTTTCTTATACCTGCGAAGTACTTAAAATCGAGCGATAAGCACTTGTAACGACGATAATTCAATTTAATGGCAACGCCAACGGTACAACGCTCTCTCAGTCACCGATTGTTCTAAAGTTCCATAAAATGGAAATTACGGAAGCTTTTGTAAGGTGAACGTCGTTGGCGACGACAACGGAAACGACATCGAAGACCGTGTTGAGAGTGAAATCCGTTTCACAACGGTTACGTACATACGTAGGTGCCACGGTACCTCTTCTGCATCAACGCTATCTTGCTTGGGAGACGACATAATTGCAGTTGAGTAACAGCGACATAAATTTTCGTTACTTTCGTTTATTTCGGTGCAGAGAGGACGTTTCATGTCGAAGAAGGTAAAAGGACGGAGAACGGGTTAACTGAAGCTTAAGTTTTGAGTTTGAGATATGGTGACCTAAGTCTGTGATATAGCTGAATTTATGTTAAGTATGCTATGGTGGCATTAAAATTTCTTCCACTGTCAAGGCATCACTTGCTTGGATCTGACAGAGAACTTGAGTTAAAGTCGTATGCACTTTTGCCATTAAAGGACTAAAGGAAGCTTTACCACACTTAAATATTTCAGATTCTGTTCGCAGTGCTCTTCACAGCTCTATTTTGGCTTGAAATAAAAGTTCGCTTCGTACAATAAAAATCACAACTGGAAAATTGATGATTTATACGAAATCTATAATCCGCATACTTTCGAATCTGTAATGTAAAATTGGCCTATGCTTTGAAATTAGCCCTGAATACAAATGATTTCAAGCAAAGCGATTTGCTCTGGGATACATTCTTGATTACCAGCCTCCCCAAAATCTGCACTCAACGCATTAAACTACCGCTAATCGCCGGACGACAAGATGACTGTGAGTGACGCCCGAGCTGTGGTTCTTAGTACTGCTGCTAATTTGCCACCGGAACTCCTTTGCTCGGGATAATCCAATTACGAAATTTAATTAAACAACGTAAAACTTTCGGCTATAAATCAGTCGCGCCAGCATTACACACACAACTAGCACCGTTGTTACTCTCCTGACGCTCAGACCGTTAAATCCATCTTGAATTTTCTTTCGGTTATCTCGGCGGATTAACGACTTTTTTCATTCGAGCGGGTTCGCTGACGTGGCAAATTTAATATGCACATCGAAATTTTGGCGAAGAACAGTGACGTGGTGAACAACAATCATAGAAAGTTCATAATTAAATGGATATTAATTCGGTGGGCTGTTGTTTTGTGATGTCGATGTCGTAAAAGGTAGCTGGCAACACACACATAAATATTTCATGAGGCAGTAATGGTTTTATTCTGGTCGATAAAGTCCTTATGAATCAACATATAAGCTGATTCGATCGCTGCTAAAGTTAAGTGTGTCTTTAAATGTAGCTTTTTGGAGTAGCAGTGAGTCATAATAATTAGCTTAATATGTTTGTCTAACCGAAAGAATTATTTTGGTTAGCTTTATTTGCAATGGAAATGTATTACAAGTAGGGGAAAACTACGTATATCGATTTTTTTTTAGGTATCTACTTACTTTAGTAATTTCATGTCGATAGGTTGACTAAAACTAAGGTCAAAAGTCACATTCTGTAGAGTATTCATATTCAGACAGTTCACTAACAGGAAACACCTTGAAGTACAATTTTTCATATCTGTGTAATAAATTGCAACGCTCAGTTTCTAAATTTAATACAATTTCCAAAGGCTGGTTTGCCAGAAAGTTTAATAAAAACATGACTTGTTGCTAATGGAATAATTTCGTAGCGTTTTAAGTTTTCTTTTATACTAATACGATTTGTTTTCTGTTTGGCAAAGTGTTTATATTTATTCGAAAGAGTTTTTTTGAATTGTTCTTATTTTTTTTGTATTTAATTGGAAAATTTATAATATTTATAATTATTGTTTTGAATATTTTAATTTTTTTTTTTAGGTTTAGAAACGGAGTATCTAGCAGGTAAAAATCAGAATTTTTGACACCTGCTGACCAAAAAACTACCGAAACAGCACGGGACCTTTGCGACGTGTATGGAGACGGTGTCATAGGCGAGTTTACTGCTTGGAAATGGTTTACGAAGTTCACAGAGGGTGACTTTGACCTCAATGACTCCTCTTCCGGTGGGAGACATTTGGGATTCAACGAAGAGCGTTTCAAAACAGTTTTGAAGAAGGACGGTCGCCAACCAAGATCTGAATTGACCAGACAAATGAACTGCGGTCAGAAGACAAATTCTCAATCATCTTTATTCAATAAGGCATTCCGGAAAATTTGGAGACTGGTTGAGTGTTTTTCGCTGATCGAGCGTTTTTTGTGCCGAGTGAGAAATGGTGCGTAAATGAGGCAATTCAGCTGAAGAAGTCCGACTGACAAGGTCACCCCATTTTCTTTCACGACAACGCCAGGCCCCAATCATGGTTGCCAGATTGGGCGATTTATCGCCAATTGGGCTATCTTTTCTATCAGTTTGCGACATTACATTTGGGCGAGTCGCTTGCTACTTTGGGCTACATTTTACATTGGCTTCATTTCAAAAAAGAAAACAAATATCCATTCCTCAGACTAAAATGTGATTAAACTTTTACCGATTTGCTTTTTTCCCCAACAAAATTACAACTACAAATGGATCTGTTAAACTGCAGTTTTTCTCAGCTCGAGGCCGAAACCGTCAAAAATAATTGTTCTTTATTTTGCCGCTTGACGTTGAAAGAATTAATCAAAAGAGTGCCGCCTCATTTATTCATTTTCAGAAAAACATACATGTTTTCACCAACAATTTTTTTTAGAAAATACTTCACTAAAATTTTCGGAAATATCTTTGCATTTCACTCTATGTAATGAGAAAAAGTTCGAATTTCAATTTGACAAATTAAGATCAACATCCATGACTGAAATATTTTCGAATGAAGTTCCACATGATCCAACAGTTTCCTGGTTAAAAATGTATGCTCTGAAATCTGCTTCAGGTGTGTTTTTATTTAAAGATTTGTATGAAATGGTATTGTCTATAATGACACTTCCTGCATTCAACGCCTTTGTTGAGCGTTGTTTTTCTTGCATGAAAATAATCGAAAATAAACTTAGAAACAGATTAAATTTAAAAACACTCTCTGCTTTAATGCGTATACGGTTGCACTTACATGCCAATGATGTTGTAATTGCTTTCCCATGGCTGAGAAATTAATAAAAAAGCTTAATTTGGGCGACTTTTTCAAAATATTTCTGGCAACTCTGGCCCCAATTCGCACAAGTTTTCAAAGCCGCACTCCAAGAGCTCGAGTTGGAAGTACTTCACGCCAACCAGTTACTACATGTAACGCTCAACATCAAATCAAATGAAGCGAACCAAATGAAGAGAGCCTCAAAAACCAGCACAACAACTTCGTCCAGCGTAACAGTTTGGATGAGCTATTCGAGTGGTGGGAGGAGGTCATAAATAATAACGGCGAATACAACATTGATTAATTAATTGCTATAATTATTGTTTTTCGGTCAAATAAAGTAAAATAAAGTAATCTTACGACAACCCTCGTACGGGTCTAGGAGTTGAAGCTGGTAGAGAGCTTCACTACAATTGTTCAATCATTGTGAATACGAGTATGAAGTGATTAGTTCCACGACTCACTTTATCCCTGATTTAAATCAGGTACCTAATCAGAGCTAGATGAACTCAAAGCTTGGTGCGTGGACCATCGTCCGAACCTGGATTCGAACCAGGGACCCGACACGCAAAAAGCCTCTACCCACTAGGCTACACTCTAAAAAGTGGGTCTAAAATTAATTCTTTGATAACAGTAAATATATTAATTTTTCTGTTTAAAATAGCGAATCACAAGTTTTTTTACACATTGCATGTGCATTTTTTGCTTTTACGTCGTATCAGCTGAATATTAAATAGTGTTTTGCAAATCTTAGCAAAAATACTGTAAATTTACTACTTCGCTACTCTCATTTACACCAAAGCTGTAAAATTGAATCATTTGCTCGAATTTGACTTATTATTGATGTAACATTGTGACGAAAGACGGTGATTTGGCTAGACTGAACGAGTCTGAAATTACGTGGTCGTTGCTTTGAATAGCAGCAGTTAGGTGTCAGTCTTTTCATGTAATAAGTGTAGAAGTGTAGCTATAAGTCAATTAGAAGTGTAGCTATAAGTTAATTAGAAGTGTTAGCAACAAGTGATATAAGTTAGTGTATATAATGTGTACATAGTGTATATACCAAATTAAAATAGATTATAAACTTAAAGGAATTGCAAAAAGTTTTTGTATTTGACAACATTTAAAGTTACCTATTTACAGGCTTTTGTTAATGATATTTAATTTTGGGGCTATATTTTATTTTATGGCAGTTAGCTGTCTGGAGTGGTTGACTTTTGAATCATTAAATTTTGCCACTTTTATTGAAAATGAAACTTATCTAGAGGTTTGCTGAAATTTCTGCTTAAGTAGTGCAAACTTCCTAAAATTGTTCGCAATTTTGATGTCATTTGTTTGATAAAACATTCTTTATGTGCGTTTTTTTTAAACATTTTTATGGACATTCACGAATAAATTGCGCTTATTACTCTAAAGGACTCGTAAAAGGTAGCCTTTGACTCATAAATTTCATGCGTTTTCGTCCTAAATTTGCGTCTTTTAAGGGTAAAATTACACGATTTGGTCGTAAAAAAATTACACATTTAAGACGTAAAATATACTTTGTACGCACTCTTGTAAATTTACATCTTTAATAGTAGAAAACCAGTTTCCTACTTATAAGGGTAAAATTTAACCAACATTTTTTTGAGTGTACTCAAATAAAATTCTAATATAAACGTTACGAATTTATCCCTCAACCCAATAAATGAAGCTTTTTTGGAGTAAGCTCTGTTGCGGAACAGCTATGAGCAGCCGCCACTAAAGCAGAAAATTGACCTGTCCTTACCGCGTAGAGCTAGCTATGCGGCACACCAGCATCGGTTGGTGCTCCGTTAATGTGGATGAAGGGCCTTCACAGCCATTTCTAGGGCAGTGCTGCCATTTCAGAACTTTCATATAGTATCCAAATTTATCAAAATTAGTAAGAAACACGTATCCATCGTATCCAAAATTTTAGCAATGCGTATCAAATTGATACCTTGGTATAATAGCTCTGCATGGCTCTGTGAAGCCATTTTTGTCGGGAATATAAAATTTCATTTTCGACATTTAACATAAATCGGCGACTCATGCCACAGCATATAGTAAAATCGAACATATATTTCTAAAAAAATATCAAAATCAGATTTTAACAAATCAAATGCATAAAATTCGGCAGAAGCTAAATATATGTTTGTTTCAAATCTGCTAATAGTAGATAATCGATCCTTTTCATTATAAATGAAGAAGCACTGCCGGTTTTGAATGCCCTGTAAGGGCGTAATTAGGTACGGGGCCGAGAAATTGGCTTTACGGATCTGTCGAAGCGACAGGCCAAAGAGCTCTGTTTCAAAAGATCTGAAAAATATGAAGCCTGACTCAAAACAAGTGGCTCAAATGGCCGGGGAACTACTTGAAGATGGGACTGTCACCTGTCTGAGGGCGACGTCTGGAGAAGAATCGGATGTGGAATTATCTATGCCGATGGGGTCAGCGTCGGGACTACCTCTGAGTTCCGGACCTCATAACTCTGGCTGCAGAGAAATGGGCTTGGGCAGCTTCTATGTCCGAGGGGGAGGACCTCAACCTAACCTTTATCAATAATGAATTGCAGATCTCAACACCATACCAAAGCAGCATCAGCTGCCCTGCTTCTCCGCTTGTCTAGGACAGAGGAGAAGCTAATCCTAATCCAAGAACCATGGGCTGCCAACAACCGGTTTGCGGGTTACGTACCGATAGATGCAGACTCATAGTAACTGACGGCTTACACAACCCACGTGTCTGAACTAACTAAAACCACTAACGTCCTTTTACTACACAATTTCTGTGACAAGGATAACATGGTTGTTGCAGTGGAAATCGATCAAAAATCATGCTGGTTTGTTTCCTGCTACATGGCACATGATCATAGCACTAGCCATCCCTGCAACATTGTCAAGATTTCCAAAGCCAGGCTACAAATTATTGTACGTGATAAATTATTATTTCGTGCAGGTAAATTAAAATTGATGAGAAAAGTATCCATTTTGGGGACAACGTATCATAGTATCATCCAGATTTTTCAAATTTGATTCGTATCCAAAATGATACGAAAGTATCCAAAGTGGCAGCACTGTTCTAGGGTACCCTGCTCCCGGGATACTTCTCTTTTTTTTTGTTGACTTGCCTTCTTGATGGTTCGCCATCATTACCCTGCCTGGCAGGCCCTCTACTGGACTTCCGACCAGTTAAGCTATCTTACCGAGTAGTGTCCTATTCATTTGACTCGCTACAAATTATAAATATTTTACATTTTCACATACATTGATGATGTATTGTACAAAGTGACAATAGGCGTGTTTTTTTGCTCCGATACAGAACAGAATAGAACAATGACGCAAAAAAACGATCCATCACAAAACAGCTGATGCTTTCGCTAAGACTGACATAGGTTGCTGTATTTGCTGTGGTACCACTCAACAGCTCAAAAAAGGGAGAAAATAACGAATATACAGGACCACAATCGATAGAAAATAGCAAAAGGACTAACAGAAATTTATCTCTTTTAACTTTCTACACATTATGCGAGCTTTTTTTAATTTACTAACTACCAAAACATTCAACTTAACCTTCAAAAAACCAAAACCATCTCACAGAAAAAAAGACAACTTCGTATGAGCTTTTCTTTTTTCTATCAGCACATTCTATACTTCAGCACGTGAACTACCTATGACGAATACAATTACTGTACTAGTGAATGCACTGGTGCAGGAGTGTTGTTGTTTCCAATGCGTATATCCTATTCTCTACTGGATAGAGGAGCAAAAAAACACGCCTAATATATTCATAATTACGCCACCTCAACAAATATGCTTTTGTGACATTTAAGAAACTTATATCAACATTTTGTTCCTATTTCGTTCTTGTAATAGAAATCAAAATATCATCTTCCACCGTCCGACATTTGAAAAGAGTAAATTTCTGTAGCATCCCCCCCTAAAAATCAGAATACATACCAAGCTGGGGTGCTAGAATCGATACTTACCAAATTGATTGTACGACAGCGTCTTATCGTAGCGAAAGAAATTGAGAAGACAATTGAATGCCATTTCCAGGGCATTTAAACTTCTTTTCGAATCGTTTCGAAATTGGATTTCATAGCGTGGCTCTGGGAGCAATACAAGTACGATCGGAAAGCATGGCATGGTGTCATCGTATAGTCGATGCAAAATGTCTTGTGTCTGCGCTATGCCCTGGCAGATTGTTGTTGATGGCCTGCGATTGACATATTTCAACCCCTGTAGAACACATATAATCGATCGGGGACTTAGAAAAGTGGATGGTGAAATGGTGTAGCTTTAGTTTCCTTCGTAAGGCATCAGGCACTATCATCTGATTGAATTTTTCTAAATCGATTAGCTGGATAAGCGATTTAAGTTTTGTTTTGCTGCAAAACGATTTGAATGAAATGGTTTTCCAAGCATTCGATGGAAGCAGTGATTTGTTGCAGATGCGGGTATTGCAAGCAAATGTGATTGGGAGCTTGTGAGTCTATCCGGTACTTATTTAAATCCTTACAACTTGTACAAAAATTATTTACTCAATGTATTTGAAATTCAGTTCAAAGTTATGCTTCTTGACATATAATTAAACTATGTCTTACAAATTTGGGTGTTTTATTGAACTATGAGCACATCCTGTCACTATTCATCTCAATCAAAAAATTAAAGTCACTCTCGACTGGTCTTTTTGCTCTATCAGATGATATCTACAAAAAGCACATTGAACGACTTCAGCAAGCGACGTGTCTTGTATTACTAAACGAATTAGAAATCCATCTCAACTTGTCCATTGTTAAATGACTATCAATTTACAATCAGAACGATCCCTTTGGCAGATTCAATAATCTCAATCCATCTCCGCATTCGGCTTATAATCTTCCCAGCAGCGTGTGGAGCCTTTGGAAACCGATTTCCAAGCGATCCGGATAGCTCCAAAGCTGAGTCTATTTCACTGGGACGAAATCCGTTGAATCCTTTCCGGGATTGCAGCGAATAGGATTCGTTCGACAATTTGCTGGAATGTGTGCGCAAATCCTTTCAATTACATCGACAATGACGACTATCGTGCATCGAATGGGTACAGAATAGAAGAATTTCGCTTTGCTTTGCTTCGCTTTCCTTTGCTTTGCCGGCGTGTGAGCCTCTGTGTGGTCTTATGCCATTCGTATCGAAATGATACCTTAAATGATTTCGAAGACTAGACGTGGCAAATTGAACACAAAGCGTACGTGCCCAGTTTCAGTAAGAGCGTGCGTCTGACACAAGAGTAACATCATTCTTAAGTTTGTTGGTCCTGTCAACGTGGATGGCACATCGAGTTCAGGGCTTTATGTGAATGTTTTTTTCGAAGCTCTTCAACCTATTTGTAGGAAAGATACTTTACAGACTGATGAAAGGCATGCATGAGTGGAATGCAAAGCAAAGGACGAAACGTTATGCACTTTTCGATAGTTGAATATTTTGGAGGTCGTGGAATGCATTTTGAAAAAATTTCGTAGTTCAACATCTTCATTCTACGTCGTAGTTGCAAAATAATGATTGTGAGATGTGAGGATTTTTTTCTCGATTGAAATTAAATGCTGATGAACATTTGACATAGGGCTTAGATTAAATTTTATAGCATGCAAAAGCAAATTCATAATTAACAGTATTATTAGAATGAGATTTCGTAAAAATCCTTTCCCCAGAAGCTAGAGATAATAATTTTCTGCGATTTTATTCTTGAGCTTAAAATATGCTCTTTAGTTTTGTAGCAGCTTGAGAGAATTGCAGGATGGATCATTTCAGTTAATCAGTAGTTCCCGGTGAAGATTTGGTTAATAATTTCCCTCATTGTTACATAAAGAGTAATTTTTACAGTTGTCGTATTTTGGAACTCAACATTGCCAACTAAGCCGACGACAGCTGTCAATGTCACTTTCATTTTTACCCAGTAAGATTTGAAGTCTGATTACTTCTCTACGATTATTCGGACACCTTGCCGGGTATTGGAATTCAAAAGTTTTTCGAAAAGTTTTGATTTCCATGCTTTGTTCTTCCATTATCTTAGCTCAAATGATTGGTCATCATAAAAAAGAGATTAACATATATCTAGCTTCTAAAGGAAAAATTGATCTTAAATTCAAATATTTTTTGCCAGAAAAAAGTGGTTCACATTAAAATGATTTAAGTGTGTTTATTTCTGTTGAATTTCAACCATGTGCCACTATAAACACTAATGTTGGAAGAACAGTAGAGGATTTGTGCAGATTTTGAGTGTGTATTCTACCACTAGCTACTTTTCCTACTTAAGACTAATACACCCTAAATAATAATAGACCCTTAGCCAATTTAATTTCGATGACTTCATTGAAAGTTACAGCGATAGAAAGGTGTTTGGGGCTGCCATCCAAAAAACCTTAGAAAACCACACCACACCTTAGAAAATTTAAACAGTGTTTATTTATTTTCATTGCAAATGTTCGCTATGTGAATACTTAATGTTAACATATATTGGTACGAAAATAACAAAAACCCCTCGTGCAGGCAGCCCTTTGCTAGTACCGAAGCCAAAAATATGTCACATTTGTCTCAGGTTGAATTTGGAAGTTATAGGAATACAAAGAAATTTAGGGTTACCGTTCGCAAAAGTTTTCAAATTTTCTAGATCGTATTGATATTTGGTGTTTATTATCACTACGAGATCACAATGATTTGCAAATTTAATGATAAAATCGCTTACTAAGGATATGCCAAAAAAATACAAAACCAATCATAGCTGGCAACTCTATCATTATTTTTCCAATTAGATTTCTGCTGATTATTGCCTATAATAACTTTAATTTGCGATGTAAATTTCGTTATGATTCCATGACTGCACTGGAATCTATAGGGCAAAGAACTTTATTTTCCTGAGCGAATTTTTAAAATATAGGACACCAAAATTACCATAGCTGCCAGTTTCAACACAATTTTTCAACCAAATTTCTATGAAATTTGGTTTAGAGTAAAATTCAGCTATTGCTTGAATTTAGTCAAAATCTGGTGACTGAATCAGAATTTATAGGGTCAAAAGTAGTTATTATTCTTGGTGATTTTTCAAGATGGCACCACTGGCACAGATTTGCCCAAACTTCAAAATCACTTCTACACAGCATTCCATCCGACAGCATTCCATCTATATTTTGGATAACCGATTCGAACTGCTGTCCTTAGATATTTAACCCTGTGCTGATGTCTTCGCTGTCCCAAGTGTCAATCCCACTGCTAAATGGTGAATGTACAGCTCGCGTATAATAAAAATGAGTCTCATCGTATGTATGATGATTTGAAAAGACATCTTTCTACTATTAAGTCATTTAATAAACACATCAGGTTTCACTTATTCCATCAATTCACTGTGCTCAAAAACGAAAAGTTCTGAGTGATATTATACATGCTGCAACAATATTGATTCCTAGCTGGTTCAAAACTTGACTACATCAGTGAAATGAATGAGTACGTTTACATTGAAATACGTTCAACGCTTGACTATCAGGTAAGCAATTAATATATTCTTGACACTGACATAAAATCAAAATCATTAATCAAGCACTTTCAAGAATAAAATGAATTTCACAAAACCTTCCTAAAATTGCTTATCAATCACACATCACAGACACGCTCAGTTGAACTGTAATTTCATTCACCGCTTCTGGTAAAACTTTGAAATGCTTCAAAGTGCAGACACAGAATAATCATTAAGAGTTACACAGCATTCTACACGATGAAGCCTCAAATAAATTTTATAGGTGAAATTAATGTCCCGGAACACTACCAGCCTGGAGCACATGCATAATTTTAAGCAGCCGCCATTCCGATCAAACAGCTCCACTTTCCCAAATTGCCAGTACACTGAAAAGCCGTTAAATGAAATTAGGGCTGAAAATGTATCTGCTGCAACGAAAAATAATCACCTCTCATTCTATAAAGCGTAAAGCCCTACAGGATTACTATCATCAGTCTTTACCTCTGCCTACTTGGCTAGTCAAAGCGTTTCCACTAAATGTCATTCCTGCACACATTACCCTTTCTTCTTCGTTTTGAATGCAAAATAATAGCTAAATGAGTTGAACGGATGTAAGTTTCCGTCATGATGAGAAGATTCCCGAGCTAAATAATCCGCTCTCATTCTGGCGCATCCAGTTAATGAGCATTTAATTCTATGGAAAATCTACAGGGAAATAATTTCGTTCCGTCGGTAAAATGTCTAAAGGACGGCTTACAAAATGTTGCATTGCTCGCATTTCATGATAGCATTGAAAAAGAGATAGGAATAGAACGTGATGGGAACAGTGAGAGAAATGAGGATAAAGGTATTTTAGATTTTGCCTTAAATTATGGAGCTGTTAAAATGGAGAAATGTTGCAGTGGTAGAATTTTTTCCCTGAGCTTGAGTTATTTTCAAGTTAAAATGACTGGACTTTAATTGAAAAATATATTTCTTTAATTTTTGATTTTAATGCAATTTACTAGTTTAAATGAAATTAGTTTATTTTGTGCATCATGGTTTAAAGTTTTGCTTGCGAATTTATGCTGCACTATTTGCTATTATACTCTGGTATGAACTTATTAATTTACAGATTTGATTCGCTTCCTTTGAAATGTTCAACTTTCCTTTCCTCCTGCATCCAAAGAGTCCAAGGAATTCATATCTTTATCTTCTTCATGACTATGTGTATAAAAGAGTATCCTTATGTCGGCGTGCTTTTAGATTCAATAAGCATTCGAAGACCCCCTAATTTAAATTTAATTTTTCGAAAATTACAAGCTCTCATATCTGATATCAGAAAATCATATCTCGAATATTTACTCGCCAAACATTAAAGTTGGCCTGCGGCCTATTTCTTCCACTGAACGATAAGGTTAATTTATCTTGAAAATAACAGAAAAACCACTAATTCACCTTGTACTTTTCAGACATGCAACGAAGGGTGTTGGTTTACTTGGCTGGCGAGCGGGCAACCTTCGAATTTCCTTATCATGCACATATCGCCGGCCCGGGTCGTTTGCCAACTTTCCTTCCGGCAAAAAATACACCCACCAACGAACTCAGTGTGGGTGTTTTTGTGCATATGAACAAACCTCTACGTACACCAAACATTATTTTCACCCTCATGATATTGCTTTGATGCGTTCGAATACAAAGTTGAAGCCAGTATTGGCCTAGACAGTCCTGGACGCCCTTCTTTGGAATTGCTGCTATGCTATGTCAGGTTAATAGTCATAAATCATAAACGAAATTTGCTTCGATCCCCGCAGGATCTTACTGTCGCGTGACTAGACTTCAAGACATAGCTTTAGTTTTTTTTATGAAAGGGAAAGGAAAATATGAGAAAAAACTGCAGAGTCTCTTTCAAAAACATTGAACTATGTGGTCAGGGACCTGTGGTCGCCATGCATGATAAATTCTAGTGACAATTTGTGAATGATTCTGAGAGCACGCACTGATGTTTGATGCTTTTTAACATTGGTGTCGCAAATAGCTATTTCTGAATTCACAACATTTTACTTTACAATTTTAGAAATAGATGCTGAGATTGTTTCTAAAATTATCAGAGGATAAACATATGTATGGGTACCTTTAAGTTCAGACTGCTAAACATTCTTCAAAACCGTAATTGACAAACAAAAGGTTGCTGCTATTCGCTATAATGGCAGCATGCTCCAGCTATGCGTTTCCTTCACGTGACTTTCTCCAATGACGTAAGTAATTAAGAAAATTAAAACGAATTCGATAAAGCTCCATGTTACTAGCAAATTACATTCCTTTGCCGCTTTCATCGATATGATATTTTCGTCCTCGCCGTTTCAAGGAAATCTCAAGAAACTTTAATTTCCGCGCGATGATTTCCTTACAACGTAAATTACACCTGCCTATCGCTATGTTGCCGAACCGCAAACCACAGCACGGTTCCATTCCTGCAATGGTCGGTTAATTTAGAATCAAATGGATTGAAGTTTGTTCCGTTCTTGTTCTGGGAAATCCGATATTGTGTCACGAGATTAGAATAATTGTGACATGGCCGGTGAAGGAATGTGATAAGCACGGCCAGAGTGAATTTTGGGAGAAGTAATATTATGTAGTTTCTCAGGTGAAATTTTGAATATGATTTTGTAACGTGAATATAAGGAATGCTTACCAAGTATATGTAAGTGGGTGATTTAGCTAGCTCATTCATATTTCCAGCGGTAAATGCTTTTAATTAAATGCATTGTGCTGCAGGAGATTAGGTGAATGCCCCATTAACGAGTGACTGCATATTGAAATTAGTTAACGAAAGACTTTTACTGAGCAAAGAAACGAATATTGCTTCCGATTGTAGGTATTGTATGTAGTTGCAATGGCTTTAGTCATATCCAAACAAAACTTTTGGTTCTTTATCTATCAATTCGAATTTGATAGATTTGTTAAATATGGGATATGGATCGTTTGCGAAGTAAGCTTCCGACAGCAGAATCATATAGAATTATTTGTGTGGGATGATTTATAGACAAGAAGGGAACCGTGAAAACAAATTTAAAACTTTGGTGAGTAACATATATCGTTGGATGTTAAAAAATGTTAAAATTTGTCATAACTAACGCATATATAAAATTAATGATCTCCCTCTGCAAGTAGTCCCATCAGTCAGGTATGCACTATAAGCTGATATCTAATGGGAAACAGTGCTTACTTTCGAAACCACATAGTTATAATAATTTTTCAATTTTAATCTTCCCACACAAACAATTTCATTTGTTTTTTTATGTTAATTACGTAAAGTGTAAATTTACAGGCTTAAGAAATTTCTTTTCTTAAAATTACGCACTTAAACTACCTTCTGTTGGTCACTCCGGCAACCGCTGGATAAATTCCCCATTACGAGTCCACGAGTTATTTCGCTATTTTTTCTAGGTCGAGTAATTTCCCACATTTCGCCGGCACCGCTCCACATCCGGCAGCCTATGTCCATCAACTTCGCATGAAGCCTCGCTTGTCCCGGCCTTCCTTTGTTTTGGATTTCCGTGACTTAGCTGTTTTCATGCACACTTTCCGTTCAGTGCACTTGTTCGCCACCATAAAGACATTCACCTATTGACCGGGTCTTTGCACCAGACAAATCGCCAGCAGAAAAAGTTCGGGTGAGTTCTGTCAAAAGGGACGTCATTTTTCGGTTAGGGGAAAATGAAGGGACTCATTTTCCGTAATTTTGTGCAAACTTACTCAAAACTGAGTAAAGGAACAGACCTAATCAATCTGTATTCAACGGCTTTACAGCGACACAAATTGTATAACATCAGCCTCGTGAACGTTCAGGCAAATTCTATAACATCAGCCTCGTTAACGTTCTTACCTCTACAGAGGAGTCTACCGCTGATGAAAAGCTTGTTTTTATTTTGAAGAAGTTTAGAGAGCCCTTGATTTTTGCCAAAGATATGATGCCGAAATTTTAAGATATGCTGTTGAAATTCTACACGGTGATATTAATAGCAAAAATGGGTAGGAACTCCCATTTACAGGCATAAACGATTATCAAGAATACCAATTCTAATCGTACGTGGGCCATTAAGTAAGCAGTGGATCGTAGTTTGAAGTACGTGGTTTGTACGGAAAGACATCCACAAATTCACCTGAATGACTCCAGAAGGAACAATTCTCAGCCAAACAGAATATATGTTATTACAACGCCATCACTTTGGTATCCTGTTCAAAGATATTTTTTACATATCGGGAAGACTACAGGTAAAAATTAACACAGGGAGCCTGAAAGATGCTGACACTCAAAATCCATACTGGGCAGCAAAAAATGCCGTGATCAGTGATGATCAGAGTAACCCTGGATCTAAAATCCATGTAAACAACGTCTCCAGCACCTCAAAAACGCTATCATTAGTGAATATTAGTTTTTAATCACCATGCATTGAGTAAGCCACCGTCGTAAGGAGTTTACATTTACTCGCACTAGTACCGCGAACGTTTGCCATGAGTCTCCTAAGCGAGATAACAGCCAGTAGCACCCTATCACATAATTTTCGGATGTGCTTTCCATAAGCTAGCTCAGAGTCCAAAATAACTCCAAGGTGGTCCACGGCTGCTTATTTGCATGAACAATTTTTTGAGTATCTAGTCGCAGTCACATACACAGGCAGATGTACCAGTGGTGTCACCTTATATCGCAGCAACCACACAGTTTAACCACACTTCGCATTTAATAATCCTCCAAAGTCGTCGTACCACTATGGGTTATCCCTATCCACATCCTGGGGACGCGTCCAGCAGCAGACCATCAAACTGCCCTGGACCAGGTTGTACATTACCTGGGGTTGGCTTAGCTATATAATACTTAATTACTAACTTTGTTTACTAAACTAGATCTAGCTTATGTCTAACTACAATAAGCTTCTCCCACCATCGTCAAATCTACCGACCCTTGTAAGGAGCAACTAAACAAATCGGAGGATCCGTACAAACCTCTTGAGGAAACACATTTTCGTACGAGTCAAATGAATGCCAACCTATCAATATTGTCCTCAATTGCCTATTTAGAGCCTACAACAACCATAAAATCACCAAAGGACATCATTTTCCCTGTCGTTTCCCGAACAACTGTATATCAGATTAACAACTGTTAGAAATTAACAACCTGAGACCGCCGTAGTTTCGATTTCATAATTAAATTCTGCTTTCGCTAGAAGAATTCGCATTTTGTCTGCTGCATATTTACAGGATTCACTTGGCAGACTGCTGACTTGTTTGTTTGCTGGGCCTGATATTCATTGCTTTTAAAATCGTTTTTCCTTTATTTAAGTGTAGCTTCAGATTTTGTGCCGCCTACTCGATCTGGATGAAAAATTCTCCCACAGCCACTTCAGATTTTCCAATGACGTCAATGTCATCTGCATAAGCCAGTATGTCACTGGTGACTCTGCGTTGGTGATTCTCATTGCTTTTTTTAACGTCAGGTTGAAAAGAGGCAGGCCTTGAAGAAGCGGCAGGCTTTGAAGAAGAAACAGGCCATAGAGGCAGTCCAAACAACATCACGTCCGCTTAGGGCACTTTCACTTAATGTATGCTGTTTCAGCAACGGGTCGTGAACCTTTTGTGAGCGTTGATCGTGTTACTATTCTACAAGCTGCTTGATCGGATTACTCACCTCCTTTTTGCGATAATTACCCGAGCAATGTCTACGAGTTTCAAGCATTATTTCTAAAAGCACATAAGAAAATCTTGCCCCTATTGTCTCAAAGTTATTTCGCTTAGTTTTGATATATTGATTCGAGTTCACGAAACTTCTCGACATCAACAAATATCGATTTTCTATCAGCTTACACACCGTTGACTTTCAAACAACAAAGTCAGCTCAGCTATTACAGAAAAGTGCTTCCACCAGCCAGAATCATATCTCATTGCCTCGACTTTCCCAAAAGGAAGCATTTATATCCTTCAATAAAAGCGAATGCAGTTAGTCTACAGTTGAATAAACTTGAAGTTCAACAACTTTAATACAATCTGTCTACTCCACGTACGGTACTCTATCTACACCCACGTACACACTGTACAAATCATATAATTCCTGGTAACGGTACCTTGCGCGGTCGGAGTAAAGGTCATTATATAACACTGAAGACTCACTTTTCGGATCGACTACTAACCGGCCACTATAGAAAACAATTTCTTACTTTTCAACTGGCGAACCTGCGAGTCCATTGCATCCTGTAAAACATGATGTGTGCTCGACCGTAACGAATAACCATGGGATTTTTTCAGTTATTTTCATTTCACGCGGATGGTTAACTTATTCTTGGACGTAGACGAGTTGTATGTCCTTCCAGTTGGTCGGGGTCGAAAACGAAGTAAAGAATATAATGGTTGATTGGATTACTGTGCAATAATTGTAAATTACGGATCATTGCGATTTACTCGTTACGTTCAGTTTTATGGGAAATGAAACTTTTAGAGTTTTCACTACTGCGTAAGCACTAAGATTTCCTAGAAGATCAATGAAAATGGATGGGCTAGGTTGACTTTAGAGAGCTGATTCTGTCGATATGAACTTTTGATTGCTTTCGGAATTGACTAATTTTGTGTTTGCTCTCCGAACATCCTGGCTGGGTGATTTGAAAGTGTTTTTTTTTTCTGAGAGTGCTCCAACTCATAAACTCTTCAGGATACTACTTTTTACGTAGATCTCCACTTGAGTCAATCATCCTCCATAAGCAGCGTAGCGATTTCGAACACATAAATATATCCTCTTGCTTTATCAATGCGACTTTTCTTCGCTTCACTTGACACACACACATCTCAAAATTCAACTAAACACTACAATATTGTAAAAGATTAAACAAATTTTATTGTGGGGCCAGAATATTCATGTTATAATCCAACGGCACTTTACATTGAGTAAATAATTGTTCGCAGAACTTGCGCTGAAAAAGATAAAGCATCTCTATGCAACACCTGGGGTTGGTACAGGTGTAGCTGGTGTTGGAACCGCAGGTGGAGTGTATACACCACCAGAACCACCTCCTGCACCTCCTGCAACTCCTGGTGTTGGAACAGGTGTAGCTGGGGTAGCGACGGCTGGAGGAGTCGGAGGATTCTGAGCAGTCACAGCGAAAAATGCAGCGATAATGAGGAAAAGGTAGAACCACACTGTAAAAGTAACAATTTTAGTTATTTTCAAATAAAATCACGTAATATATACCCTTCATTTTGTCAATTTGATATGTTTCCGTGTAGATATTACCGTGACCGCAAGTTTTTGTATACTAGTTGGGCAAATTATAATTCATTCTTTTATATGTAAATTTAATCTAATTTTTCCAATCTCGTAATGCAAACAGTTCAAAAATATGTGAAATATATTTTCAACTATAAACAATACATTACTTAGGAAGTCGAACAGTTTTATCTGCAGATTTTGTCAATCTTGTCATGAAGTGAGTGAAAATTTGATAAAAACATCACTCATTCATGTTTTTCGTGACCATGAAATCTGCGAATATCAACGGAATGGATAGACACTAGTCAGATATGGCAAGACAATTCAATTAGACAAAAATATTCAAGTTTCGTTTAGAAATTAGTATTACGCTGAAAAGCTAGCGATTATACTTTACAATGAATGCGTAATGCTTAAAAATACTTTTAAATTTTTTGCATATTGCGTATGTACATGAGCACTTGTGGTTTCTTTATTTATTATTGACGATTCCGTAAATTCCGGGAAATCGATCAGACATTGACATGATAGTATCACTCAGTCTACGATTGTCCACCGTTATCTTCGATGGCAGTCAAATTGATGCCAGAGCAGCAACGTCAAACAGTAAAGCTCGTGGCCAACGAGGTAGCTTGAGGCCATTCTCCGATAAACTTGCATATGAGGTCTGAACTAAGTCATAGATCTTAGAAACACAGGTATGTACATATTTATAAGAAGTATTTAATTTGTGTTTGTTCATATGTTTAATGTTTTATCTTTTATTATATCATTCACTATTTTCCAGCATGGCTTTTTTAAGTGATTGGGCGATTTTGTTTAAAATTACTGGTACATTTCATTAGATTTGACAGAATTTTTTCTATTTACGATAATAGATAATACGATATTTACGATAATAATTTAAGGAGAAAACTGTAAAAAGCTTTTCTTTACTCCTCCGTTTTCCTTGATAAGTTTCAGTCCAACTAAATTCAAGTAATTGAGCACTGCCTAGTTTGACCGCCCTTTTTACTTCATTAAGGTCATTCCACGGAAAATCGACCAACCGTCTTTGATCGCTATCGTCAGATTTCAATGAAATTTTCGCTGTGAATATAAGTAGTTGAGTTATTTGCAGCAATAATTTTTTTTATTTAAAATATCGAATATTTGCGGTAATATGGCCTCTTAAAGTTTTTGAGAAACGTCGGTTCGTGTTGCATTTAAAAAAATGTATAAAATCTTCTACTCTACGTAGAGTCTTCAAATATGGCTTGTTGCAAAGAATAAGGTGTACGTATCCTAGCAAAAATAGTGTGAGAAACATCCTGTCCTAAAAGAATCAAAAGGATCATTACAATGTCCTTTATCCTTGAATATTTCAAAATGCACACCTTCGATTTTCTTAATTTTTTATATACTGTAAACAGTTATGTAAGCTACAAATTTCAAAGTGGAGCTCGTAAAAGAACATTTGTGAGAATTTTTTAAAGGTACGAATTACTATAACCGCCAAAGAAAATTTAAAGAAAATGGTACCGACAGAAGGTAAAACTTACAATATACGTTTGATATGAAATAACTCGATGGTGGCTCTGCGTTTTTTCGCAAAATCAAGGTCTCGTATTCCTTAATTATGGGTAATTATTTTTATGATATTAATTTTTTTAAATGAATACTTCTTCGATTTTTTCTGTAACTAGCAGACCTAACACTAGAATATAAATTGTTTGCAATAATTGAGAAAATTGATTTGTAAGCAATCACAAAACAAAAATAAAGAAAGCAGATTCCTTCTCATTTACTAGCGGCATGAACAATCAGGATTATTTTGGGTTTTTCCTACATCTAGGGTTTCTCGCGCATATTATACTGTACATGCATTTTTAATTACTTCCTTTGTTTGTCTATTTTGCATATTTTTACAACGTAAAATTAGGTTGGAATTGTTTTTGCGGGATGATAAAAATTGCAAAATTTTTATTTACATTGAACATTTTTATTTGACAAAGTGATTTCGAAAGTATGCACTGATTCTCATCAGACACCAGCTCACAGTGCATACTTGACTGATGTGACCACTTGCAGTTGGAAATCATGAATTTTTATTTATTTAAATCATCCCGCAAAAACAATTCCAATTTGATTCTGCTTCGGAGGCTTATTCCGCAAAACGATCGAGTTTCCCGTATCAATTATTCTCTGCTTTGATAAGCTTTAGAGACGATATACGTTATCTATGCTGATTTATAGACAAGAAGGAAACCATGATCACAATTCAATAACCTTTAAAATTAGGGTTAATTGCAATGCCTGTAGTTTACATTGTTTCCAAGAAGTTCCTTTCAGGGTTTGGACCGAAAGTAGTTGAAGTTAAGGAAAGTCATGGGTACATATGGACAACAAAATTTGTAAAATAGACATTCTAAGAAGAAATTTAAAAACTTTACTAGCGCACTGTACAAAAATATTTTTAAAACAAAGAAGGAACTACTCACAGAAGAAGCAAAAACAATTAATTGAATTATCTGTAGTAAATAATATCAAAGAAGAATATTCAAAAGCTAAAGAAAAGGAAACAAAGTGTTTACTTTTATCACTTTTGCCGACGATGTGATCACTTGCCAAAGTAGTATTCGAATTTCCTGACGCAACCCCATATATGATTTTAAAAAATTAGACAAAGTTATTCTTCCCCGAAAAGGCGAAGAAGTACAGATCCACATGTCGCTGGTCTCATAAAATCATTCTACGAACAGCAGACTGCCTAAATACTTCAATTTAGCGGAAACATCGGGAACACATTCTGTCTGTGTATGCATTATACATCAAAATGTTAAACTAATGATTAAAGAACCAAAGATAAATTTTCTAACAAAGGGCTCCGATATAAACTCTGATGATATGCTCTCCCCCACAAACAAATTGGTATTTTCGTAGCTGCCAGGATTGCCCTGGAAAAAAAATGTAAGCCCATGTGAGAAAAAAAATTTATGAAAATTGCGTTATTAGTTATAAGCAATGCACTTAAAATTAGTTATATGCAATGGATTTATACAGATGGTTCTACGCTAGAAACTAAATTAGAATCTTCTACAACTTTATATAACATTGTAAAACAGTTTTCAAATCTATTTTTAAAACATAAAATTTTTTCGTACCATATTTTGTAAGTTTCCCCTTGTTCCAGTACCATTTTCTATAAATTTTCTTTAGCGGTTATAGTATTCCACTCCTTTAAAAATTTCTCACGACTGTACTTTTTCGAGCTCCACTTTGAAATGTTGCACATTTGTAGTTTATATAACTGTTTATCCTTTGATTCTTTTAGGCCAGGATTTTTCTCGCATTATTTTTGCTATGATGCCTACACGTTATTTTTACTAACAAGCTATATTTAAAGGCTCTACATAAAGTAAAAGATTTTATACAATTTTTTGAATGCAACAAGACCCGACGTTCCTCAAAAACTTTAAGAAGCTGTATTTCCCCCAATATACCATATTTTCCAAAAAATTTCATTTTCGATAATAAGCTCACCAGTCCTTCTGGATAACAAAATATTTCCAAATTCCAAGGAGGTGAGTTCAAAAATTATCTAAAAATTGGTCGATTTTCTATAGAAATTACCCTATATTTTAAAATTTATAATTTTCATATTTATCGCCACTAAACTTCAGCTGCTTCATCACAAAAAAAAAAACATATGAACCTGAACTCAAATTCTTGTTTGTTCGGAGACCAACAAGAATTTGAGACATGTTTGGAAGTCTATAAGTTAAAGACAATCGCAATTTTGATATTACGCTTTCAAAAGAATGTTTCTTTCTTTGCGAGTCATATCCATAGTAAAAAATTAGGGACTTTTTACTTTTACTTATCAAAAGCTTGAGGTACATCACCGAACAATAAATCAGATCTTACAATTTCCATATTTCAATTCGCTAATTGAACTTTCTCAAAGACTTTGAAAACGCATTATCAGGAGGGATTGGCATTTATCAAATTTTCGGTAATGACAAATTTTATATTTACACATAGGTTTCTTTTCATTTTGGAATAAAAAAAGATGCTAGGGCTACTTAGAGCCACCGCTGATTTGGGTGTCAGGCTTAAAGATTTTTGTCCGAGCCATAAGTCTAGGGATGAAAAAGAATCTCTCCAAGAGCTCTACCTTCAAAGTCCTTTTGTTTTATTGTGCATCTGATTTGTTTGATTCCTGTTATATAATTTCGATTTTTGTTTAAACAGTATAATTAGGTACTTTCCAATGATTGAATAAAATTTCAACTGGCTGCTCCAGCGTAAAATTTGCCACGATGCTCATAACTTAATAATTGCAATGCAATGTTCACCTGTAAAAGTCAAGCTAACCTAACGTTTACTCGAGTTAGAACTTACCTTAGGCTAATTCTTAACAATGATACTTACATACCATAAGGAATAGCGTGCTTTAATCGATACTTGGCTTCACATCAAACAATATTTGAGTCAGCTCTCGCATGTTCCAAAAAAATAAGAGAACTGTCATTTCAGTTTTGAATTTAGTCTTTACCCAATAGAAAACAAAGCACCAATTCATTTTTGACCATATATTGTCAATTATACTTAAATACATTTCTTAAACAACTTGACTAAATTTCATAGAGCTGGTAGATAAAGCAGTCTTTTATATTTCCATTTGTAGAAAAGATTCATTAATTTAGCCTGCTGTTTTCAGCTAAAAAATATTACTTCAAGTAGTGATCGTATGGAGCTATGGTTTTGTGTTTATTTAACGCAACTAAATCTTTCTTGATATCCAAATAATTCAAAATACAGTAATCCCTTGACTTACGTCTCCCTTGTTATACGTTTTTTCGACTTGCGTCGTTCATTACTTTGAGACCAAACCCTTGAAATTACGTCGTCCGTCCCTTGACTTACGTCACCATTTTCATAGAACAGATGTTTGTTCATACGAAAACTGTTTCTCTGGTAAAAAGAAATTCCCAGAATTGTGTGAGCGCGAAGATCTTTCCAAACACTTTACATGATATTATTGAAAATAGAGGATATTGTGCACAGCAGGTGTTTAATGTTGTCGAAACAGGCCTGTATTGGAAACGCTTGCCCTCAAGAGCATTTCTTTCGATTGAAGAAAGAAAAGCTCCTGGCTTTAAGGCAGAAAAATCCAGGATTACTTTGCTTCTTGGAGGGAATGCATCAGGTGATTTGAAACTGAAACCTCTTGCTGTTTATCAATCAGAAAATCCAAGGGCTTTCAAAAATGTATGCAAGGAAAATCGACCAGTTATTTGGAGGTGCAACAAAAAGGCCTGGGTTACTTCTAATATATTTCGTGATTGGTTTGGTCAACGTTTTTGTCCGACAATAAAGAAATATTTGGAAGACAATAATCTTTCTCATAAAGCATTACTAATCATGTATATAAAAATCTTCAAAGAAAATGATCCTGACAAATCAAGAAGTGCAGAAATTTCAAACGAAGTTTTCACTTCTGTCAACGATTACAAAGCAGTTGGTCGAAGCAAAAAGAAAACAAACTTTGCCCCAAACGCGAATTTCAACCTTCTTCGCCAGTAAACCAGTAAAACCACAAACAGTAGAAATAGAGGCTATTCATTCTAAAGATGATAACAATTAATGGGTTGCTTTTTAGTGCTTTATGTCAAATATGTACATATTTGTACATATTTAAAGCCGTCTATTTTCTTCTTCGTAAGTTTTATAAATACGTATTCCGGTTTCTACTTATTGCCTTCATTTCTATTTGCAATTTAACGTGTAGTCGTGTATAAGCACTTGATGAAGGGTACAAGAATAAAACCTATGTGAACGAAAACCCACGATTTTCTTTAAAAAAATGAATTATGTACAAACTTAAAAAATAAATACATTCATATACAAAAACAAGGAAATTTATACATTTATCGCCTGGGGTTCCTTCTACCTTCGAGTAACGTCGTTTTAGACTTACGTCGCATATTCTCGGAACCTAATTCCGACGTAAGTCGAGGGACTACTGTATGCACTTCTACTTACACATTGTCAAAGTCATTTTTCTAAAATTATCGTGAAGTGCTTGGTTATAATCTAGCCTTCGAAAATTAATATTTCATTTATTTTACATAGTCTTCCAGCTGTATTAAAAAATTTCAGATTTGAAAAATTATTGGAAAAATACTCCGGGGCTCGACGGTGAAATAACATTTTATTTGCCATTGAAAACATGCGCGTGAAATTGCATATTAGTACTATCGTTTTCATAAAACTGAATGCTTATGAAAATATAAATGCATGGACATTCAATACACGTCAACACATTGCAAACAAGCAGACACAATAAAAACAATGATCTCCTCGTACTGCAAGAACACCTAATTAGCTTTCAAGTTCACATGTGTTTGCATTGAAATAATTTTGGTAACATGCTGACGCCACCTCAGAAAGCGAAAACCATCTCTGACTGAATCCAATTGGCAATGATACGAGCAGCAACAAAAACTCAAACTCATACATCGCTCCCAATTGCTAGACACTCGATGTCCTCGACTAAATCCTAATTAAGCCCACGGCAACGTATGCTGATAATTATAATTAACGCCGCATCTCGAATATCGCAAATTGAAACAACAGACCACCAATACCACTACAATTGCTCATCTAGGATGCTACTTTGTTTATGCAGCCGTATGCTTGTTCAATGATATCCTGCCGACATCAGGCCGGCTACTGCATCGACGCATCCTGAAAACAATTGCTCGAATGTTCTGGGGATCTGACAAACAATTTGATTGTGTGGTAATTAACTTTTATTAAGTATTGATTTTCAAATGGTTATGCAGCATGATGTAATGACAACAACATGCGACAATGGCTAACAAGTACATATGTTTGTACGTATCAGGAATAACTGCCAGGCCAATTGCAGATGGCACCAACTGAAAGCTATATAGACTGGATGCTGCTATTTTGATATGCTTTCACAGACAACAGGAGATATATATTCATTTGCCTTCTAGTTGGCAACAATCATCGTTAGATTTGATTGATTAAGAGGCACATAAGTGCACCTGTAGTATGTAATTGAAATATTTGAAATGCTAAGTTAACATAAAACTGACTCAGAAAAGCAGCAGAGGAATAAGTTAACAAACTATAATAAAGCAAGTTGAATGTATTTTTAATCATTGTGCAATTTCAATGGACATTAAGTGCATGTGAAAAGAATCAAATATTTTTAGTACGAACCATCATAAAATAACGCAAGATCTGATCAGCGGTCGTGGCGCTCTGAGAATCACTTGTAAGCTTGCATCAGTATATTTCTTGACTTATCAAAGATTATACAAGCGGATCATGTTTCTGGTGGTGCATATTTTAAATCATTTATTTTGATTTAAATTTCAACACCGAGAGGATATGCGAAGATATACGCCGTTTCTCATCAGACATCAACACATTGTGTATATCTGCCTGATGTGATCACAAGATGTCACCACTTTTTCAATCAACTTAAAGTAGACAAGTTCTAAGGACACAGCAATGTAAAATAAATGATTTATGCAAAAATAATTTTGTTTGGTTGTTTTGTTTGCTTGATATTCAACCCACAAATTCAATATCTACTCGCTCATTTTCAAGTCTACGTTCATATCATCATTTCCACAAAAATTATTATTATGATTGAAAAACAATTAAATAAACAATAGTTCTACATACGAACACAAATGTGCAAGACATTTCTTTCTATAACCTTTTTTGTACCAAAATGAACCATATTTCGCCATCGAAAGAGACTTCAAAGTAATATGTATTATATTTTTTATGACCGCTGTACCACGTTGGGCGCCAAAATATTGAACCCGAGTTTTCGCTATAATGCAAAGAAACTGTCCCTTGATTTGATTACCGCAATAATTCACAAACTCTTCAGAGTCCGATCGATGCAATAACTCTCAAACTGTAATGCTGTTATTCCAAAAAAATGAAATCAAGTCGCATCTATCTAATTGTATCTATCGATCCATTCAGTAAATTTAACCGATTTGTTTATGAAAATAAAAAAAACAATATTCTTTGTTTATTACTTGCTTGGCAATTAAATAAGAAAAATAAACGCTTTGTAAAAGCATATAATATGCAATCACTTTCAGTTTAAAACAAAAACGTTTATGGGGAAAACTAATGCAGCCAACTGACAAGTACTTCATGGTTTTTAAGACTGAAGAAGAATTACGAAAAAATTACAAACACCTTCAAAACTTGTAAATTTGCTTTACTCAAAGTAGCATTTAATGAAAATGAAAATTAATGCTAGCGAGTCCCTTGAATAATCCAAAAAATCTAATATGTGGATCAAATGTAAATTCGACTGCCAACTCAAATAATATTTTTTTAGACTAGACACCGCCTGATCAGAATCCCTAACTCCAATTTATTGCACCGTTAAGAACTTTTCTACATCGATACATAGATACATGTGCCTGTGAAAATTATCGAAAATTGACTAGAAAACTCGACGGCTCAGAATATCATTAGAAGTCGAAAAAGCGACGTAATAAAAAAATACTTGTCTTTTTTCTGTTCGCTGAGCAAAGTGAAAGGCCAAGGTTCTTTAACAAAAAAACTCTGCGTCCTCGACAAAATGATGATTACATTTTTTCTACTTTTCAAAAAGTTTTTGTACTTATACACCTCTTGAACATTGACTACCGACAACATGTGCTCATTCTGTGACATAATCGGAGATAGGTTTGAGCGTGCTATGTGTTATGCTATAGTTTGTGGCAAAAGACTGCATCACTTTGGTTGCTCGGTTAATATTTAACGGAAGCTGTATCAATGTATCAAGATTGTAAAGCCTGGAATAGGTAAGAAGGGAATATTTTGTGCACCGTATTCAACGCTGGCAGAACAAATGTTTCTCAATTAATTGTTGACGATACCTCATTCAACCCATTTGAACACAAATATCGAAGATGTAATTTCTTCGCAGATTGTTGTTCTACCATTCAAACCACTAGCTGAGCATTTTTCTATATACATTTATGAACAGAACCACCACCTGAAAGGATCCTTCCACAAGTTTCCACCTTTTTCTGAGCTGAAAGTCGAAAAGGTTTTCGACAGAAATACTGTGAATGGGAATAAGCCGTTGAAAATGGAAGCCAGACTCCAATTTCAAGTACACATATGAACGTCTAGCAGTTTGCTTGCAACTTAAATCGGATAACGAATATATAAAGCTCATAGAACGTCATTAAAATCACAAACCTTTTTGAGGATCCGTTAAAGTCGAACGAGCAGTTTTGTTACCGTTTGCTCTTGTTGTTATTGTTGTAGTTGTTAACGTATTTATTATATGTGAAAAAGTTTCGTTTTAAAGCCGATTAGTCCATGTTTATTGAAGTTTTAATCCGACTTTCTTTTCAATTTGTGACCTAATTATATTTCAGTTACTACGTTTCTATAGTTTTCCGATGGTACCTATTTATAGCAAACGTTTGGAGTAACAAGCTGCTTAGCAACAAATTTTGGTTATTATATAGCAGACTCTTAAAGCACTGGCTGTCGGGGCTAGACTACATAAGGCTTATCATTGAAAAACTCGAGCATCAGTTCAATGTGATTAACGCAAATGATTTCAAATTAGATTTCAGTATATGCAATTGAATATAGATTATAGCATTATTTTTAACGAACTGAGATGGTTCAAGAAAGATAGGAAGTAAATCAAAGTACTACATTGGAACGTTTTCTTACTTTTTAGAATCATCACGCTCCGTAGTCTGAGGGCTATAGCACACATGGTTCCTAGTACGAACTAAGGGTGGTAACCGTTATCTTGTTGTCTCAATATTATCATACACAAAATGAATGGGCTATTGTATTGTGCCACAAATCAAGAAAGAAATCTGTGATGCTTGAAGCAAACATCATCAGACTTCAATGATACATCATCAGCATGATACAATGAGTGAACATCAATCATGGATACTTAGATGTGTTGAAGCACTCACTTTGGCGTTGGTTTTTGGTTTAAAGAGTGCTTTCAAATTTTCTGAAAGTATTTTCAATACATACCAAACACAAGATGGTCTATAATCTTTCATCTTCTTAGTATATATATGTCTGAAAGAAAGAAGCCTGATTATTTTCATGTAACTTCAAAAATATGAGGTTGAATGAAAGAGCTTTAAGAATCAGTCACAGGTTGTTTAAACCAAAACTATAATGTACCTGAAAAACACGCCATTGAGAAAGAAGCATTCCTTAAAATATCAATACTGATGTCTTCCAAAAAATACCAGTAACTATGTATGCACATCATACACACAAGTAAAATAAAAGTGGGAGCTGGACGTACCACACGCAATTGCAATCGATTTACGTTAGATTTATACAATTCTGTCAGTTTAATTATAGCATTTCTTCAGTATATCCAAAATACCATGTGATATCTGGTAGATTGCTATGTGGGCATGGAGTAATCAAAGAATACATCAAATAAAAAACTGAGCTCCAAAAACATACACAAATCATAAAAAATCTAAAATGAAACGCAAACAATTATTTGAGCTAGCAAATAAATATTTATATTGAACATTGTAACTTAGTCCTTTGAACACACTTAGTTTGCATTTACAAGTCGAAATTAATATTACAAAGTCCCGCATTACAAACTGCTCTTTTTTTGCCGACTAACTTACCCAAAACTAACAATTTGCCGAAACATATTTCATATTCTCAACCAGTACTCTCACAAAATAAATTCAAATATCGTTGCTTCGTTATCGAGCTCTTCCTCATATTTTTCTAGAATAATTCGCTCCAATTTATTTTTCTGTGTTCAGTTCGTTTAACTCGAAGGCAACCGCAAGCAAATTTCAACCGATGAAAATAACGAATGCTTGTAAATCAATCGTTCAAAACCACACATATTCATTTACTTTTTCTCCTTGAGCGAATCCCGGGCAACAGTGGCCCAGCCTCCATGCAGGATATGTATAGTTCAAGCCAGGATACTGAGATGTCAAGACGAGAACAAGTCTCCGTGTAACAGTGTAGTTCATCTCTCGACGACCTGACAGTCGTCGTGAGCTTTTTAAAGATTAACATAAATTTCGGTAGCATCCAGGCAGGCAAGGAAATTTCGAACATTTCCAATTCCATTCACGTCCCGGACGTGTTCCAGTCAACAATTTAGCATTTTCATCAGAACAAGAAGTGCTCATTTAGAAAATTGTTGCCAATTTCGCAGTGTCAAACTGGCATTTAGTAGGTAGACAGTTTCTCTGTACTTAGTGCGGTGCAGAGAGTGAATTAAGCATTGCTTAGGGAGGCTGTAGCGAATTGGTGAGATTTCCCTTGAGGGTATGGTTTTCTCTGGCGGAAAATCGTTTTCCTTTGCATTAACTTCGATAATGTGCCTGTAATTCAAAAATTTTTGAGAATGATTGTACAACTCTGTAAAGGTAGATTATTTCGATGTAACGCAATATTTTATTAAAATTTGTCAAAAAAACTGGAGTGTTTTGTGTTGGTCGTGGCTTACCGCAGTGCGTCATATTATAAAGTGATTTTCTAGTCTGACATCTTAGCGGCGTACCGTCTTATATAAATAAAGTATCTAAAAGGCAGGGAGTGGGGGTGGGGGTTGAAAGATCGTAAATTATCTAAATAATAAGAAACTTTAGTATAATAAACTTTTTTTAGAGATTGATACTTAAAATTACATGGGTAAGAATGTAATTTCATCGAAAATCCATGCCCGTCTTCACAACAGTGGTCCAAAAAACGCGCGACAGCACCTCATGCGCTTTTGTTTATGAGGCGGCGTAAACATTCTCGGCATCCACCTTGCGCTGACCTTAGCCATGCCAAGATGATCATGAAGAATATTTAAAATGGCTGTATTTGTTACTACAATCAGTACTGCGAGCTATGTTTTCTTTAGTTTTTGCGACTTTTTGAACGATCTCCTGAGTGGTCACATTAATTGGCCGTCCTCTTTGTGGGCCGTCTTCAAGTGCATCCCTTTCTTGTTTAAAATATCTGCGCCATTTATAAATCATGGTTTTTCCTGGACAAGAGTCTCCATCAATGGATGCCATCTCTCTTATTACAGTTTGAGCCGACTTTCCTTTTTTGGTGAGAAACTTTATAACAGCGTGGTGCTTGATTTTCTCCATATTATACACTTTCTTAGACACTAAGTTAACTGGACAACACTTCTTCGAAAGCTACTGGCTTGATTGAATTAAAAGTTCCTATTTATTTTCATTATGAGTCTTTAATGACCTATACCCACACATTCTGCGAACTGAATGACCCACCCTCGTATAAGTCTTGTTTTACACGCTATCGATAATAAGTATAATATTTACCTAGGCTATAATACAACTTGGCCTTCTAAACTGGTTTGGGAATTCCATTAGACCACATCTTAAAAACCGCGAAAGTCAGCCAGTTAGAGTTGATTTGAAAGTTCTCAGTGAAATCGAAGCAAGAAGCCTAGTCGTTAAGATGCCAGTCTAGAGTAGCGAACTACTGCCCACGGGTTTGAGTGTTGCCGTATGCTTGTGTTTGTATTTTTTTGTCTTCTGTTGTCCGGCGACAGGACATAATACCAGCACTTCCGAGAGTAAGGAAAAGAATAATGGAGTAATTGATATCGGCTTCTGCCATATACGAGTATGACTCGCTAATGTCATTGCTGAGCATTCGCCTCAAAAGATAATTCCCTGATCTGTGGCATTATCATAGAAGAAAGAATCAGCGTTTGATAAAATTTCAGCATATTTGGATAAAGCTATGATAATTTCATAAGTCCAGAGATTACTTCGTGGCTTTCCTCATAAGTGTTAGCGCATAAATAATGAGAGTAACGACGACTTTCATCGACAGCAGAGCAGCCATTTTCACTCTTTCATCTTACAGATGTGCTTCAAAAACTGTTAACGCTTGTACAGTGGCTCTCAATGAAGAGGCAAGGCATAATCTTATCCGGATAATGTGGGTGCCAGGGCATAGCGAACAAAAAATCCGATGAATTAGCGAGGAAAGGTTTAGGAGCTAGCAATAGCCCCTTGCATCACTGTACCACTTTCAATCGCTGACACCACCAGCAAACTAGATACCGCCATATGTGGCAAACTAAAGTCTGAATCGGAAAACACGATGCACTACAGGGTGGCCAGAACATTATGGCCATCACCTGATTTAAGCGAAAGCAGGAAACTGCTCAAAATCTGCAGAAACTGCTTGAGAACGATAGTAGGCTAGCTCACAGGGCACTCCTTTGCCGCATCTCAGGCGTACAAAATGGGACTGACATCTACCAATTTATGCAAGAGTTGCGAGATGGAAGAGGACACCATCGAGCACACTCTCTGCGATTGCCCAGCTCTATATAATAAACGCCTCAAGATTTTTGGTTCTAACCACTTTCAAAAGTTAACAGAGGTGGCTAGTACCGTCACATTGAGTCAACTGATTCTGTTTGGCAAAGCGGTCACTTGGCAGCTCTAAAAAGCCAGCAAAGGGTGGCAAATGAGCCCAAACTGGCAGCCTAATGATAGCCGGGTACCCGGCAGCCCTCTTTACTAACCTAACCTACCGATGACAAATGAACATAAGAACTTGCGAATAATTCGGGAGCACCAAAAGTGTTTATAAAAATCACATCGATTAAAATTCAGGAAGAGAAATCAATCCATGCAGTAAATGGTATGCTCTGAGAACGACCACTTGTTCCAACGGGCCTTCATATTCGAGAAATCACGATTAAAATCATAAAATTATCGATTGATAATGTGATTCAAAAATTCTCTTTGATTGTCAATCCCGAATTTCATCAACACACAATTTCAAAGAAAACAACTTCCATTCACCTGCAGCCCGCATACGAATTTTCCATCAAATATCGTTTCCAGTCATCCAGTAAAATACATTTTCGGCACCATATTTTCCATTTAAGCACCCTCCGAAGAATTCGCTATCGATCGATATTATGAAGTAGCATGTTCCGTTTACACCGCATTAACCAGAGACAATTTCGAAAATGAGAAGTTGCTCCCCCTTTTCAACACAGCTCCACCATAAAGAAACACGATATATTTCAATGCAAATTTGTGAATATTTCACCCCGCAACTCACACCTCAGCTTCATATCGTTGGTATCCAACTCCACCCCAAGTAAAACACTTGAGGCAATGATTATGTGTGCGTTTGGATGCGGGTTGATTGCAGCATCTAGCCCCCGAATCATCGAGGACCTCGCAATGAACATGAAGAAGGGAAACAAAAGGATATGATGAAAACAGGTTCAAAATATCAGAACAAGAATCAAATATAGTGGTGTCTCTGTCTTTTTCCGTTACACGACTTACCGACATGGACCCATTTTACGACAAGTGCGAACTTTTTTATTTTGAAGGGTCGTTGTAGACAACAAACCTCTTCACATTCATTCAGTGAAAAACGAAAGTATAGAATTGTGCAATGTATACCCCCCGATGCGACCGAATTTCAACTTGAAACAAGTAAACTGGCAAGTGAAGGCGGAATCAGGAGGATAGCTGAAGTATTCCTTCAGGCCGTGTTTTTCCGGAAACGTTTGTTTTACCTTCATCCTGAGACAATTCAATAAATTCGGTTTTTCGTAGGGCGATGGCGACGATTTTAATTAAATGTAAAGAGAGAGAATTGCTTAAGAGGAATTAAAGTGTTTTCGTTGTGGTAATACGACCCGAGGCTTTTGGATTTAATTCGATATAATTTGTTATTTGGAATAATACGATTTCGAGATGAATAGCAAGGAAAGTTTTTTATTTATTTTAAAATCGGATATAAAGTTTGAAGAATGGGGAGGGCAAGGTGGAGCTTCATAAATTTCGAAACAGCAACAGCATTTCGATGCAATCATTTTGTAAAAAAGTTAAATAAATTTTGCACTTTGATTATGAAAAATGAATTTTACTTATGAAAATGCTGCGTAAAATTCACTCAAAAGTGGAAATAAGTTGGTCATATCTGTGTGTTTTGAAAATGTACCGCCAATGTATGATGATGAATCAGAACTATCAAAAAAGAGGACTATTCTTTTTGAATAATGTTTTAAATCACGCATTTATGAACAAAATATTACGTTAGAGTGATTTCTTTCAGCATTTTTAGTTGAAAAATGTGATACTCGCTGCATTTTTCCTTTGAGATATTTATTTATTTAGTGCACCTTACAGATTAAAACCAGTTACGAAGTAGACAAAAATAAACATGCTTAAAACATATCTATGAGCATATATAGATCCAAAATACGAGCTAAAAATTCTTCAGCATTCTTATGTGTGATAGAATCAAATTGTAAGAAGGCAATAAAAAAAGAATGATCATTAAGAAATAAAATTAAAGACCACTTTTTATTGAATTTTTAAGCTGGTAACAGAGGACGAAACCTAAGAGTTTTAATCTGTTTGGGTAAAAGTAATAGAGGTAAATAGAGATGTTTGGGATTGGTTCGATGAGATAACTAAGCGTTAATAGCCATTTTAGACGATACGATCAGCCATCAAGTTCGTCTTTGTTGCAGTCGGACTGTCCGATAATAGAATGTGCAAAAATACAAAACTGAAATATATATCGGACAGGATAGATAAGACATAGTTGGATTTCTTGAAAATGAAGCATGTACTTTTGACTACAGTTTGCAACAGTCAAAGAAAGAGGACTAGCATTGCCTAAATGGCGTAGATCACTTCGCGGCTGTAGTCCATTTTCAAATATTTAATTTGAATACGGTGAATGCTGACACACTAGGTTATTTAAAAAAATTAGGAACAACAAGGAGCTAAAAATCGATCCTTGTGGAACATAGGAGCTAGAATAGAAAAAAAATTTAAGATTAGGAGCTTGAAAAACATTTTCAGTAGAAATATGACCATAAACGTAAGAAGAAAACCCTAGAGAGGAGTATGCCGGACAGACCATATTTGCCCAGCTTTAGAAGAAGACCTTTGTGCATTGTAGATTTAGAGTTCTTTGAGAATAACCATCTGTTTTTGCTGATCACGAGGCGTCACACTGGTGAAACAAGCTGCTCAGCACCTTAACCTGCCGTACGCCGTGAAGAGCTGTGCGTGGCAGAGCCACGCTTTGCATGGCAAGTACAACCCTGTTTATGAGCCGGGAGCAGTGTGCGTTGCGTAAGAAAGCTGATGAAAGGCTCGTTTATTGCCTGTGGAAGTTGTAGCCGTTGAAAATGGAAGGAAAAAAACGAGTCCTCAGATGGTGGCAACGGGATCACCAGTGGGTTGCGGTTTTTTGTTTAAAAAGCTTGAAGGTAACTTTTTTCGTGGGTGCCGAACAAATAGCCGGAGAATTATCTGTGTGCAACCAGTTGAAAGTCTATTATCTATCCAAATAGGATTCACTATAATGCATGAGCCAAATATTATTGGCGAGGCAGATGTAACGCTTGAGAGCTGTGTTCCAGAAAACAATGGTGTGCCTATGTACATTATTCGGAAAAATAAGAAGAAATTAGCTTGCTATCGGAAAAAAATCTTGCGAGCATACAATGTACATAATATGCGATGGGTAAGGTGTGCTATATAAAGCGGAAAGACGAAAATTTCAGAGCATTGAAATGATAATCTGATGAGCGAAATAACGAGAATAGGAATGCATTACGAGCCATGCAGAGGCAAGCGTGGCCGCCAATCGAAACAGCAGTACGCACCGCCTGAAGTTGACGTGAATTTCCAAAGAGCTTTGCAGTCCCACAGCAAGAATAAACCACACATTCCAGGTCATGCCAGGTTCTCATGTCCTTCTGTCTGTCCGTTGAACCTTGTCGTTAATTCCACAATACCGTCCTTAAGTGGCTTAAGTCCCAACTCCTGATGCAGAAGAAAGTTCTTCGGCCACAGAACTCTGCTTTCGAATATCTCCACCTCTTCCATGGCAGTTTTGGAACAGGTAGTCCAAAATGGGGAGGCATAGGTTAGAATAGGCTGGATTAGGGTCTGGTAACAAATGGATTTAGCTTTGACGGTCATGTCCATCTTTTTGGCGAAAAGAAGTCTGATGGGTTGAAATGCGGATTTGGCAGCTTTGACTTTACACCGCACATAAGGATTAAAATTTTCAACATTGAGGTACTTCAGCAATGAGCTAGGAGTGTTCTTAGAGTTTTCGAACGAGACAACGAGTATTTTGGCCTTGTTGCGAATAGTTTGTGATCCCCGATACTTAAAAGGTTTGCGAAATACACAGAGTTGTTGAAACTGATGCAGAAAATGTTTACCTAAAATTTTTTTTCTTTATTGTAACTCCACAGATTTTCCTATTTTCTTTATTTTCCTTGTTGTTTCATTTTTTATTTATGATTAATTTGGCAGAGAGAGAGAGAGATCTCCATGCATTGGTCAACCAGCGTCTGGACCGGGTGAGTTTTGTTGATTTGTCAGAAAATGGTTCATATATATATATATATATATATATATATATATATATATATATATATATATATATATATATATATATATATATATATATATATATATATATATATATATATATATATATATATAATTTCTTTTCGTACATTTTGTTTGAATGAAAAAAAAAATATTTTTTACTGTGGCCGTTTTTTTATATATATTTTATATTTTTATTTATCATAATTTGAAATTCTCGATTTCTTTTACATTTCATTTTTTTGCGTTTGTTAATGATTTATTTCAAGAAGAATGATGTGCTGCTTAGCCCTTAAAAATTAGGTTCAGTGAAGTCACGGTGATGTGAGTTCCTGATTCTTTTCTCCTTGTTTTCTCACCTTGTGCTGGTTCATGTTATCTGATGTGTGACCAACTAAAGCTTGACTAGACCCATCAAACGACCCACGACTTTGTTGACTAGCTGTCACCAAATGTCACGCGGACAGGTCCGGCTAAAAATTCTGTTATATTCAGAGCTGTTCCGCAACAGTGTTGGTGAATGCCAGTAATCAAAAATTGAAAAATCCATGCTGCCCGTCAACTCGAAAAGGTTTGAAATTAGTGTCGATCCTGTTATAAACAATTCTTTCCAGAGCCTTGCTTAAGCAACGAGAAGTTATTGCCATCAGAGCCACAACCAGTGGTAAATGCGAAAATATTGATTAAATACATATTTTACTTTTTTAATATTAGAACGAAATGAAGAAAGCCCACTAGTAGCGGAGAAATGATTTATTCAAAGAGTTAGTCAGCTTTGCAGGGAAGAAAGTAAACTCACAATTTTGTTGATCTATGACAGCACGCAAGGTGTGCTGACGCATTTAAAGGAAAGAGCAAATGACCAGAATGATTTTGAATAATTTTGCCTCACAGAATTCTCAGCACTAGCAACGTAAGCTCGAACCACACATACAGCAATTTTTTTCCGTTTTATTTACTATGTGCTCTGTAATGAGCATACAGAGTAGACGCAACTGCTGAAGTGAGGAAGGGGAATCGCTATATTTTCTAGATCTAAATGTCAGAGTACAGTAAGGAATCACATAAAAAAGGAAGACGTAAGTCCCATGGATGGCGTCATTTATGTCCAAACCATGAAGAAAAGAATACCAGTTAATACTGTTAATTTTTTTCAGGGCTCTCGAGAAATTGATTTTACGGAAATTGAAACGTAATGAAGATTAAACAGTACAAGAAACTTACTGCTACTATCGTCTATAATACAGTGCATACTAAATCATGTCTTTGATGTCTAGTACAAAGTCTTAATACACAAAAAGTGAATGCGAATGTATTGCAGTCTCAAAATTTAAATAGCCATAGTCAAAACTCAATTCGAGCTTAGAATGTTTTGAGCTGACTACTGGCTACTAGCACGTGTAGTCCCCATTTAAATCACCATACGCTAAAATTTAAGTTATAAATTAGGTACCTGAGACAAACCAGGGTAAGAGAGAGTCGTAAAACTAATCAGGGCATTGATTTTGATTGATTTATCTGCTAATGTTAGCCCCTAATTCTATCGATTTCAACTTCTGTGCGTTGAGAAATCAAGGGCAGAAAACACGTTTTTTTTCGACCATTGAAACTGCTAGCGCCGCTACTTTATGCTAGTTGATCTATCTCTGCTAAAACAAACTTCATACAATTGTTCGAAAATTTTAACTCTGCTGTTTATCTTATCTTTTTCGTACAGTCAACAAGAAATATTTGTGTTAGTAAAAGAAAAACAAAGCAAAACTATTCCGTTACAACACAATATTTTGGGTCTTGTGCACTGAAAAAAATCCACATAGCGCCCAGAGCCATGTAACATAGCGCATTATTTATGGTCCCATACGCCATGTACATAGTACTCTGAGCCATGCAATATGGCTCCCAGCGCCATAATCTCAGAATCTACATAGCGCGTGGTCCCATGTTACATGGCGCAGCATTTATGGTGCCACGCGCTATGCACATAGTGCCCTGAGCCATGCAGTATAGCTCCCAGCGCCATAATTACATGGCGCAGAAATTATGGCCCCATACGCCATATTACATAGTGCCATGAGCCATGTAATATGGCTCATGGCACTCCAATTATAACTCGCAGCCATACTGTGTGAAAGGATCTATAAATGTCAGCAAGTGATACTTGAATATCGTCGATAGATCGACAACATTCTCAATCGGCTAAGGGCGCATATTATTAAATGGCTCCTTCGGCGACTCTAAATGCAGCCAGTGCCTGTTTGTTGCAAGCAAGTGACTTCTCCGTGTGCTCATTTATGGCAAGTAGCATTGTTTTGACTGATTTGCTTCTTCTATGTACTATAGTCTTCCACGCCATGTACTATAGTCATCCACGCCATGTACTATAGTCCTCCACGCCATGTACTATAGTTCTCCACGCCATGTACTATAGTCCTCCACGCCATGTACTATAGTCCTCCACGCCATGTACTAAGTCCTCCACGCCATATAGTATAGTCCTCCACGCCATACAGTATAGTCCTCCACGCCATGTGTTATAGCTCTCCACGCCATGCACTTTAGTTCTCCACGCCATGTAATATAGGCCGCCACGCCATGTATATGGCGTGGAAGACTATAGTACATGGCCTGTAGGCCTATGTACTTTTCGCCATGTATTATGGCGTGTGGCGCTATATTTTATCACAATCCCTAAATCGACTATGTACATGGCGCCAGAAGTCTATAAATTATGGCGTCTGGCGCCATGTGTTTTCTCAGTGTGGATTTTCATAATCGAAATTTTAGCGAGTAAGAAATGGCTTATCTTTACCCTGCAAACTGCATTTGATTTTTGGCTTGATTTTTATTGGGCACATACTATTCTGAAATTATCAAGCATCCTGCGCCACTTTGACAATTTTTCTACCTCTCTTTATCATATCAACTCCATGGTTATAATACTTTTTCCCCAACAACAACATTATTATTTATTTGAAAGTAATTCGTCGTCCATCCGTTATTATTCCCAAATGACAGTCAAAAGTACCTTTTCTCGGAAAACCTTTCGATACAATTAACATTAACATAAATCTGTCACTTGAAATGGAAATCAGGATTCTTTAGCTTCCGATGAAAGTAAAACAGAGCTAACATGGGCCATCGCCGCCATTACACTCTCAAAGAACATTACCGGCCTGTATCTACATAAAAATCCCCGATAGCCATTGTACATTCCGGTCACGTTTCATGGCCATAGCTATTCCTTTTTTTTCAAGTTTTCAAACATTCTAGCATAACTACACACCAAAGACATCGAAAAAGAACGAAATGAAAAGCCGAAAAACTTGAAGTCAACTTTACCGAGGGTACAATTAAATTAAACTTTCTTGGAAACAATTTTCCACGAGTATCTACAATTTTTTTTCATATTATCATTCTGCGCCCAGTTACTGTTATGCGAACACGACCACCGTAAGCTGCGTTACCCGGGAGTTTTTATACGAAGATTTTCAAGAAATCTGAACATTTCCGAGCATTTAAGGCATCTTAAAGTCCAAAGGTGAAAAGGGACAAGGATCACACGAAGGATCCCGTTACTATAGATATGAAAAGTGTCTGAAAAATGTTGTAAGTCGGTTTTCTAGTTTCGGGCTAATAGTATCCTGTGAATTAGCTTAATAGCATTTAGACGCTTTTTTGACGAAGGTCTGTCGGAATTTCGTTTGCTGACGTGCGAAAAAAATCAAATGTAGAAAACGGAGGTGTTAAGTTTTCAAGAGCTTTTCTATTAAGATTGGGTTGGGTTTCGGACGTATGGGAAAATAGATTTAATTCAAAAATTTTGAAAATATATTGGAAATATCTTTTATTCGGAGTTTCTAAATTTATTGTGTCATTGTAGTATAGGGTTGTCCATTTCATGCTTGAAAAAGTAAACTTAAAGAACTCATCAAATATTCGGAAATTGATGTAATTTTTATTTCATTGTAAAAATTAACCTTTGCCATTATATGTGAAATACAATATTGTTCAAATGTCTTTCAAGGGATTTCTTACAGGACTCAATTCTTCTGAGATAATTTTCGATGACTTTCCGGCACATTTCGGGCAATATCTCGGTCATAGCTTCACGAATATAGACTTTCAGTTCGTCCAGAGTTTGCCTGTTTTACGTGAATTTTTGTCTCATTCTGCTAAAATCACATATCGTCAAGATTATTATCTCCAATTTTCGTCCAAAAATAATCGGCAAACATGCAGCCATAGAGCTCAGACTTGACGGTAATGGCTCGTCCTTGATCGTTCTCAAAAAAATACGGCCCAATCACGGCACCAGATCATAATGCCCACCACAGGCTAACTTTTTCCGGAAGTAATAGCCTCTCTACGATCACTTGTAGATTTCCTCAGCCCCATATTCTAAAGTTCAGTTTGTTAACGTATCCACAGAGCATTAAATAGGCCTCATCACTGAAGAATTATTATTTTTGAAAAGTAAGCATCAACAGCTTGTTGTTCCAACACCCAATTCACGTATTCTCTGCGTTTTCCATGGTCAACAGGCTTCAATTCTTGTGTGATCTAGACTTTATACGGATAGAAATGCAAATTCAGATGGAGAATGCACCATAATGAGCCATAAGATAGGCCTAAATGTTGAGCTTGACGAAGAATCGACAAGCTCGGATCTTTCTCCACATTTTCGGCTACAGCAGCGATATTTCAGTGGTGCGAATGTTTCGATTATAAATATCCCTCGCAATATCAGTAACAGATCCAGTTAGCTCAAATTTATTCACTGTATTCAATATTGTTTGCTGCGAAGGATGATTATGACGACCATCATCTCCTCCGAAGGTGCGAAGTGTGAACTCGCTTCGAAATGATGTACAAAAAATTATCGAGAAACCAGATAGGTTACATCAAAACTTTACGTAAGGTATGAAAAAAACAGAGAACCCGTGAAAAAACAGAAAAATACTAAGCGATGATTTGCACCTGGTGCTGTTAGAAGCAGACTTACGAGTACCGATGCCACAATGTGCGAGGGCAGTTTGATAAGTCCGTGACATTTTGAACTTCCCGCGCAGCAACTTTCAATATAACAACTCAACTGTCATCTACATATTTCTAAGCTTCTATCAAATTTTGAGCAAAGTACGCTATTTTGTTTGTGTTTGACGGCCATTGCAAACAGAGAACTTCGTGTATTTCAGCCAAAATGAAATAAAGTGAATTTTTTGTTCTAATTAAGCATTACTTTTTGCGAAATAAAACCTTTATCGAAACCAAGAAAAGGCTTGATAAATACTATGGAGACTGTGCACCATCAATTTCATTCCTTACGATGGGGTTTTCCGATGTGGTCGTACCAACACAAGTGACGCCGAACGTGCAAGTCACCCAAAAGAAGTCATCCATGAAATAATATTGGACGATCAGAGAATGAAAGTGCGTAAGTTGACTGAGGCTGTAAGCACCTCAACTGAGCGGGTGCATCACATTTTACACGAATATTTAGACATGAAGAAACTACCCGCGAGATGGGTGCCGCGATTACTCAGGCTTGACCATAAGCCGTACCGTGTATCCACTTCAAAGAAGTGTTTTGCAATGTTTAGTCGCAATAAGCACTAGTTTCTATGCCATTTTGTTACCGTATATGAAAAATGGATCGATCACACCACACTAGAGATCAACGAACAATCCAAACGGTGGCTGTCTTCGGATGATCGTGCACCTAAATACGCCAAGGTTGGTCAGTTGGCCAACAAGATCATAGCCACAATTTCTTGGGACGTACGCGGTGTCATTCACATTGATTACTTTGAAAAGGGTAAGGCGATCACCGGCAAATATTATTCAGAGCCTTTGGTCACATCTTATATTAATTTGAAGCAGAAACAACCGCATTTGGTAAAGAAAAAAAATCTATTCACACGCGTGAAGTCACCATGGCAAAAAATCCTTCATTGGGCTACGAACTGTTTCCCCATCCAGCATATTCTCCAGATTTGGCGCACTGTGACTATTTCCTGTATCCCAACCTGAAATAATTGCTGGGCGGTTGGAGATTTAAGTTGAATGAAGAGATCACCACTGAAACAAACGCCTTGAGGAAACTTATTATTTGGAGGGGATAAACGGATTGCAAAAACACTGGACTAAATGTATCGAGCTAAAAGGTGACTGTGTTGGGAAAAAATGTTTTTTATTGCCGAAAGAAAATATTTCATTCAAAAGTGACAAACTTAAAAAACGACCCTTGTATATTTGCGCCTTCTACTTGCCAGATTTTATCTTTGATTCGTATCGACAATATTCAGAACCGACAATTCATATATTCCGTCAAAGGCACAGTACTCACGCAGAAAATTAAAAACATTGAAAACGTATTAGCTAGATTCGACGCTTTATTACTTACTTTTAAAGAATCTGTAATTTCTATGGTGCGTTTCTGATTTTTAAAAAAAAAAAAAAAAAAAAAAAAAATTCTACCCTCCTGCCTTTTAAAATTATTCATTATTTATTAAGCAAATGCGAAATAACGAAAAAGTTCGCTCTGAAGAAAAAAACGAAAACAGATTCTTCTGATTCACTCTCAAAAACATTTTTTCGCTGCCCACAGAAAATCTTCACACGCGATAAGGAAATTAAATCATACTAACAGATTGTTACAAAGTGCTCAATTTTATTGATGGCATAATTTAATCGCATCATATTTTCGACAGCATGAATATAAAGAGCTACACGATGTTTTGGCAGTAAAATGCGAATTTCCAGCGTAACTACCATTGTTAAATTGCTGTTAAGATGGACAACTGATTGGGACAGTGTGGGTTGTTAGAACGAGTAATACAAAATTTACTGAAAAATTCTGAAATTAAGATTGAAATATTCTGTGTATTTGTAAATAAATGGAAAGTAGTAAGTCCTCGAATGTAGTTTTTACGGTGAATGAGTTACAACTAATTTTTTGAGCTTTTCAAAACTAAGAAGCAACAATAGGCACGATATCTTTCTAAGCTCACGAGAATAATTCTACCAAGAATAACATCTTAAGCCCGTTCTCAAGCCACACACTGCTCAATGAAATGAAATGCTTAAATCCCGTAACGACCGTTGCCCAATATTATCTTAAACGATTCCGTATAGAAAGCTTACTCGAATCTCTGTATTATATTTCGACAATAGAATCTGCCAGAAATAATTCATTCAGGTCAACCGTCAGTTCCTTGATGGTAAGCGTTTTGTGGTTTTCAGGATTATCTATCTCTTCGAGATTTATGAGACGGAACGTATAGATAGAGACTTTTGCTTACATTTCGGTGGTTCCTTTCTATTATCATGACTAAGTATAAAATTGCTTATGGCATCGTTTGTTATTTATTAGCCTATGAAGATGAAAAAAATGACGTGAATTATGTGGCTGGTTATTTGTACATACACGGTTGTATGTGTTTAAACTGTGTTAACCGTACATGGAAGTTGCATCAAGTGCTTTTGTGCAAATAGTGCAAAATGCTGCTTACTGACAGATATAATTACAAATTTTTTTAACGTGATTTGTCAATCTAAATCATTTTAAGGGTCTTGAATTTATTGAAATCTGCCACAAAAAATTTCGTATAATAAATTATAAGATCCTAAATTATTTTCCGGTGCAAACAAAATCCAAGAAGAAAAGCTGGCTTGATTTCTATGCAGTCTACTTATAACTCAAACTTATTAATTTTCATTCATTGATCGTCATGAATTAAATAAAAGGAACAATAACTGTCATATTTTCCAATACCACTACGCACAATTACTGTTCACCTGGCAACTAGTCCTCGCACGATATGTGCAAGCATTATAAAGCTCAATGTGAATTGAAAATTAAATAAATCCAAAAGTCAATTCTGTATTCCCTTGTTTTCTCTTGTTCGTATAAATATATCTTCCGGCTTTAAAAAAATGAATCAGACGGCTCAAATCAGGCTTTGGGGCTTTGATCTCGACCATACTCGAATCGTTACTATATACACACGCGTACGCAAAAAATCAATCAATAAGCACTTGAATCCCTATGGTGAATCTGATATCAACATTGAAGTGGGGATAGTTCAGAAAAAATCGAAAGAGGCTTCAATTTTATTTTTCGATATTTAATTACCACTCGATATCGACAAAGCCATATGCCAGTGTCTGATATGGCTAATTGTTAATGACCCCTCCACGATGAAAATATAAAGTAAAATACGAATCATGTTCGGTAGCATGTAATTAAGAGTGGATAAGCGTCATTGCATTCCGATTTCAAGGTACGATTTTTTGTAACGTGAACTCAGTATTTAAAATGAAATAAAATGTGCATAAAAGAAATGAATAACTTTATAGTTCGTTTCAATACAAGTACACGAGCGAAAGCTTTTTGATGAGAATTTCCATTGGTTAGCTATTCTTTTATCATTTGATAGCATTTGATAGCTGAAGTGGGATAAGTGCTATGAACTTCTCGTGGCTTAATTAAAGGTTTACAGGCCTAATCCAACGAGAACTCTTATCGCATACGAGCACCCGCTCAGTTTATAATTGAAATGAGCAAACTTTTCCATTGAAATCCTCCAAATCTAGGAAAATCATGCTACTTAAGCCCCTCAAGCAACTTCCTGGCCTCAATGAAATCATCTCATCTAGATGGAATTCATCGAAAAGTCACGAATTAATACCGCCATTCATTGTCCTTTCACTAGCTATTTCTTCAACAGCATTGTCGCCGAATAATGAACAATAACTAATATATCCTCTATTTTAAGGATTCACATATAAAACCGTCGCACTATTATCAGGCCCGCCGCTGACATAACATCAAATATTCAGAACTTCTGAACATTGTGGTGCCATCAGCATAAATTGTTTCATTATTGAAAGTTAAGACTTTTGGGTGTCTTCTGGCTTTATTCTCCGGCTCTTGTGTTCTGCTCAATGCAGAACGACGAACGATGATGATGGAGCATAGTTTCGAACCAGTTGTCGTCGTCGTCGATGGCGTTGTTGTCCAGAAACAGGGAGCTAGGGACGTAGCGAAGGAAGTGGAAGACTTGTATGTAGACTGTGCCTGACTTTGCCTATGTTTCTGCATCAGTTCGACTGGTAGTTAGTGGCTTTGCCTTGAAAATCGCATTGAAAATCGTTAAATGGAAAACTAAATCCTACTGTACTCTGTGTTATGAATACAAAATAGTTGCCGTTGTCAGTACTGGTGAAAAGACAAACTTTCAAATGTTTCCTTAAGCCGAAGCAGTTGAAAGTAATTTCAACCGAGAGTTGTTTCAAAACTGTAGTTTGTGCTCATGTTGGGTTTGGCAAAGTATAGATTTGCATGGTGCATAGTACGTGCGTATGTCAAAGTTTTTATTTATTTAATTTATGCAATGGTTAATGAAAATGATTGTTTTGAGTGGATTTAACGATGTGGATAATATTGCTTACATCAGTTTCACAAAAAGATCAAATCCGACCACGAATTTCATCCCAAAACTATTTTCTCCAATGAGGCTCATTTTCGGGTTAATGGCTTTGCTAAAATGCACAATAATTGGTTTGGTGCAAGTGTTATTTACTTTTGATACACGAGGGTCCTTTATATCGGTCAAAAATCACAGTTTGGGGTGAATTTTGGCCTGAAGGTCGTGGGTCTTTATTTTTCGAAATTGAGGAAGGTGCGACAGTCACCGTTATTGCCAAACCTTAGAAAGCCATGCTGAAAGAATTTTTATTTTTCGACATTTAATGCGGATGATTTTTACTTCTAACAGATGGCACTTTACCGCATATTGCTCGCATAAACATGAACTCATTGGGAGACAGGTTCGGAAAATCATTGATTTCGTGAATTAACCTCATCGCTTGACTACCGAGACCATGTGATTTAACGCCTATCGACTATTTGCTTTAAGGCTACGTTGAATCACAGGTTTATGTCTATAAGCCAGCGACTTTTGAGACTTTTACTACCATAACAGCCATAGCGACCGTGTCCGTATCAATATATCTGGGAAAAGGGAGATTTTCTAGGATGTCTTACATAGGACTATACACCTGGATTGTAGTGACGCTGAATGCTTATGGTCAAGCTAAGTGATTTTTTTGTGCCTTAAGACGCTTTCCATTTTAAGCTTCCTTAATATAAACCAAAACCACTCCATTTACTTCAAACATTTTTTTCTCGTCGATTTTGTTCGATGAAAAGTAAAGTAAAGTAATCTCACGACAACTCTCGTGCGGGTCGAGGAATTGAAGCTGGTAGAGATCTTCATTACAATTTTTAAATAATTGTGAATACAAGTGTGGAGTGATTAGTTCCACGATTTAAATCAGGTGCCTAATTAGAGCTAGGTGAAATCAAAGCTTAATGCACAGACCCTCGTCCAAATCTGGATTCGAACCAAGGACCCCACACGCAAGAAGCCAGTGCTCTACCCACTACTTCGATGACCATACACAAAATTCCGTTCGCTGAAAAACGACTTGCTTTCAACGTCTACTGAGTCTTTTCAACGCTTGCGTGGCTCTCTGACTGACCTTGCTTCGCTCGCTCGTCACTTGAAAGCCCTTTTGAGGATTCGATTTCCGCTTATACATTCGACGTGACCAGCCCATTGCAATTTTTGTAGTTTTAATACAATTAAGACTTCTGGCTCGTCGTATAGATTATAAAATTTGTTGTTCTATCGGTTTCACCAACCATCATTCATCGAGTACTTATCGTACACGACCGATGATTCTATACATAGAAACGTATTGAAGGTTTTTACAGACGCCTGACAAAGTTTCACTATCGTAGTGTAACATCGACATTTCAAAGTGGGAGTACCGAAAAGAATCTCTTATTGCCTATTTGAACTCGTCGTTTGAGAGAAGTTTGTCTTTAAGTGTATGAAGTGGGCTATGTTTCCAAGGTTACAGTCTCGTATCGTTACATTTTGTTTTAGCGACGTCCGTTTACTTGACTGAGGGAGCATTTGTTTGGTCAATCTATGTGAGTTAAGTAGGTTGTGTTTTTTCCGTTCAGCGTCGATCGAATCTCCTGGTTGAACCGTTTGTTTCCTTCTTGGTGGGTTGTTTATCCCACTACCTCTTTGTCTACTGCATTCAATGTGCCCATACTTCGTTGCAAGACATTATGTTTGGCATGGAAGATAATTCAATTTCCACAACAGATTCCAGATGTGACCGCCTGGCTTCGAAGCTTATCGGTAATGGAACTTAAGTCTTGATCTCGCTCTGGTCTCATATGACACCGATATTTGGCCTTGACTAGACATTAGTCGAAATCGTAGTTGGCTCCACAGAAAGGTCACACAAATAGTCTATCTTACCTGGATCAGAATATCATCGATCTTGTTAAAAGTACATCTGTTCGCGGAATCCCATGTATTTTTATAGATGATTCGATATAAGAAACAAGCGCAGCTTATGATAAGATCTACGCTGCATGCAAAATCAACAGGTCTTTGTTCGTTGTCGTTACAAGAATCGTGACGCCTGGTTAGCTGGTGAGTTTCCTCTTTTCGAAACTTTTCATTGAAATTCCGACGCAGCTTTCACCTCATTTGCGCAAAACCTATCTAAAAGGATATAAAAATCATTTTTCTTTGCCTAATTTTTATCTCCAGTGAGGGCGTGCATCTTTAAAAGCCAACCAATGGAAAATTTTGCTTAAATGCGAGCCAAATGCAATCTCCCATTGAAAGGCTTGAAGTTGATTATTTGCGACTTTATCTTTTGGCTCACTATGATGGCTATCCCAAATTCGTGACTTCCAGATCGGTTTTTGCTTTTGAAGAGGGTGTACAATCAGATACAAGCGCCAAAAAGCTAAATTTCCTAAGCAGCGAGAAAATTTATTTTGTACATCACTTAAGGCAGTATTATGGTCTAGAGGCTCAATTTTGAGGTGATTTTACGGAAGCAACAAAAAACACCAGAAACATTTTTGGTATGGATTTTTTGATCAGTTTTTTATTAACATTTTAAAAGTATAAAAATGCATTCGAAAAATAAAAAAAAATAAAAATTGATGTAGATACAGGCCGGCGAAGTGAAAGCTAAAAAAAAACATGTCTCATGGTTGACATGATTCCAACCTTGCTGGTGGTCTGAAACATACATTTTTTGGTGAATTCTGTAAAGAAAAAATGTAGAATAAGTCGGACGTAGGCGATTTGAAAAAAAAAATTTTCTCACGTCCATGTAAAAATAAAAGTCGGTTTTTTGCCTCATTTTTTCAACTTTGGGAACTTTTTATAAGCAGTAGAATAAAAAATTTTTCAAAAATGCTTACGTCAGACCACATTCAATAAAGTTAAGAGGGTTTGTGCAAAATTTCACGTAAATCAGTCCATTACAACTAGAGATATGTCAACCGTATCGAAAAAAGTAGTTTCGAGAAAAACGCGTTTAAAGCTTGGAGTCTCGTTTCGGGCAGTCTGAGTCGTTTAATGGTATGTTACACTTCGATTTTTTTTAAAGTCTAAGCTTTGAAAATATGCAAACAAAATTTTTAGAACAGAGTATCCCCTTTATAGCCCACAATCTGCACAGGACTTGCACAATTCAGGTCCCCATAGAATTGCTGTTTCCAGTACGCTTTCATCGAAATTTAAATTTGCTTTTTGCAACTCATCATCGCCGACCAATTTTAACCTGACAGCATTATCTTTCCGCCATAACACACCTCCTATCATAAAATAGTCGTCACAGTATTCATTTTTCTCAATTACAATTTAAACATATCAATGGTGGGACTTAATGGTTTACTTTCTAACTGAAATTTTCCTACCTGCACAAAAAGCTCATGCACTTTATTTTTATAATCACACACTGCTACTTGTTGCACTCCACAGTAAAGCTAAACTCTTTCATTCTTTTTCAACAGTACCATGAGTCCTTTACAATAGCCAAACTTTACTCAAACTTGCAACAATTCCACGATATTCCTACAAATCGTGTAACAAATGCAACACGGCCCCATAAACTTCAACTTACCTCCCGTGCTACAGTCACTACCCCGTAAAACACTAAATCACTCCAGCGCCAAACATTCTGCCTTGTTCTCGTCAGAAACGGTTCCGTCACGCCATTTTAAACTTTAAAAAGTACTACGCCAGGACATCGTTGCTACTACTCACAGTTGCCACCCACTATCATCTAACGCATTTCGAAGGACCTGTCAGACTTATGGTAAGGCTGTTGTTTCGTGTTGATGTTGTTTCATTTCCACGCGACTGAAGCTTTTAATAAAATTTGAATACGCTCGAATTGAAGATTCCTTTCTTATGATGCCATCAGCAACAAATATCTGGAAGATTATCTGGGATGCTGGCTTCTGGAGCTCCTTCAAAGGCTTAGAAAAACAAAAGAGATAATTAGCGGCCGAAGAAAAATGAGGAGTTTGTGGGTATTTTGCCATTGTTGGGTCCGACGTAATTAAAGACAACTAATTTGTGCTGAAAACGAGGGCAGATATTACTCAAATGTAATCGAAATTTAAATGTACATTAAAATTAATTTTCAAATATCATCTTTGCCCATTAATTTTAATGTGCTTTTCAGATTTAATTAAATACTGGGCATAAATTGAGGCTGCTTTGTGGAAACCGAAAATAATGCCAGTACTTTTTCACACTGTTATAGAAAAAATGGTTGCTCGGAGTTACAAATGGTTTGAAACCCAACTGTTTATCAGTGCAATTTATTTCAACCGCATTTTGTCAGTGATGTATCTTTTCTTTGATGAGCTGTGAGGCAAAGTTTTTTTAAGTATTCAAAACGATTTTTGCCGTATCTTAGCTATTAAAATAATTTCCTTTGTTGAGTAATACTAGCTGCAGAACAAAATCAAATATATATTCTTCCTGTTTGTTTCCACATAGCTATGCATGTTCCCATAAAGTGTACTTACTATCAAATCTCTCTCTCTCTGTCTCTGATTCCAGAACACAAATGAACACGACAATATTCTCTTCATTTCAAGATGAGCCTGATTCTTGCCAATATTGACTTAGGAGTCTATTTACCAAAGTCAAGTCTAGGATTTTCATGTAGTTTTCCATGAAAATATATATCTTTACTGTATTGTTCATTCATTTTTTTGTTTTGTTCCGATATTCTGCTATCGTATGCTTGTATCATAAAATTTTTCATCGTCAACAAAATTTTCCGAGAGCAAACATTTTGAAAAATTGCCAAGAACTTTGCTGGTTATTCGACTCTTATTCTCTGGCTAGTGTTTATTCACTCAAAGATCTTATCAGTTTGACTTCATGTTTTATGTGCTTCGTAAGCATGCTTTCCAGAAGAGTGGTTGAAATATTGGAGTGCAGTAGTTGTCTGATTTTCGGTGTCTAGATTGAAGCTAATTGGGATTCGGTACACGACCATTTTGTTTTGTTTTTTAAGTGGATTGGATTTGATTGCATTGGAATGAAGTTGGAAGTTTGCAAGATATAAAAATAAATCGTTTGATAAGCTATCGCAGGGTTTCATTATCCCATTTGTTTAAATTTATGGGAAAAGTGATGAGGTTTGTGAAAGTTCTAGAAATGTTCATGGCTACTAAAAATTTACCTGAATAAATAATATCCAATACTCATCTAGTGTCGTAAATATTAGCTATTATGAGACTGAGAGGATGAAATAACCATATTTCTCAAGCATACTCCACGTTGGTAACAATTCTTGGGCTCGTAGCATGTATGATCCATAGTTTGAAAATTTTCGGATTACTGTTACAGTACAGTAAGCGTAAAGTACACATCATCCAGTTTTTTCTTTTTGCATATTCTACGCTTAACTCATAAAAGTAGATACTGCCTTAACCTTTAGATCAAACGCAAGCAAAATAGGATATTATTTATGAAATTCGATAAATATAGTTCTTTAGGGAGCACAGATGATAATCTCCAGAGACTTCAAAGTCCAGAAACTCCAGAGTCTAAGAATATATACCGAAGAAATTCATTTTTAATATTATAAAGCGCACTATATTTATATGCACCTGGAAACTATGGGAGTCAAAACTATGTACATGAGAGTCTTGACTAAATATTAAGCAAAAAATCTCACAATGCATGTAAACCAAGTGTAAACCAATTTTTTATATGACCCTCGTTGCTTAATTTCGTAGCTCAAGGCACTATCCGTATAGCGTATGTGACCATAATTGTCAAGCGTTGTTTCACGGGAGTATGCTTTATAGTATATGTAGCACACTCTCTACATTTAAGAATGACCTTCTGGGTGATGTTAATATTTCTAGCGCAACAAGAAAGTCAAAATAACAAAAAAAAATTAGTTGGAAACAAATTTTCCACAATCACGGTAAACGATCAGACAAAACACATCCGAAATTTATTAGGAGAAATTAAAAACAACATTAACAAATTACCGTCTCGTTCTGGCGTCCAAAAAACTACTCAAAATTTATTACGATAATCAAATGTAATTTTAATATATTTTTAAGCCTCAAACAAATGGTGAAGAAGCCAAAATATGCTACATATGTCAAAATGAACGTCGTTGATGCGAAGCCGAAACGTTGTGGATTCTCTACTTTTAGGCTTAGTATAAGCCGTTGATGATTATAAATGTAAAATCCTCTTTAAAAATAGTTTTTTTAATGGAAGAACAAAAACGGTGTTGAGCACACAATCGAAGCAACGCCATGATGAAGCATATTTAATAAAGGGTGGCTGTTAAATATTGCTACAAGAAGATACTCAAATGACTTTTTGTCAAATTCTTACAATTTATTTTTTCTTTATGCATATAAAAAATATATTCATAGCAAGTTTTTTAATGGGTTTTAAAAATAATTTAATTTAAATGGCCCCCACGCTCGGTGACGCATGAAAAATTATTAAAAAGTTATTCATTTTCCTGCAGAGCTGCAACGGGAATTGCTTTAGTTTTATTTTTTTCGGGAATTTGCTTTAGTTTTTTAATCGTTCAAATTTGTTGGTCTTGTTTTATAAACTTCCTGTTTCCAATATCCCTATAAGAAAAAAATCAAGCGTTGTAAGGTCAGGAGACCTTATGGACCATCGGAATGCACAGTTTCAGGAAATTTTATTGGTGAGTTTTCGCTGCAATTCTGTCAGAACAGGCTCGATTATGTGAGAAGATGCAGCCTCTTTGAGTTGAAAGGGATTCTCGTTGGCCATAGTTCTATATGAAATTATTATCGTTGGATATAACTCGGAGATGACAAAAATTGTCGCAACTAATGTAAATATAAAAACCAACTATTATCCACTTTGCAAGTGATCACATCAGTTAGATATACACTAAGAACTGATACCTGATGAGAAACGGTGCATACTTTTGAAACCGCTTAGTTAAAGTTCTGCTTTTGATTGTCTCACAATTAAAAACAATTATATTTTATAAAAATGCAGATCAAGATTTTTTCGCCCTCTTCCACCATTTAAATAATCGTCTGGTAAAAATTAAAGTGAATTGGCAAGTCTGCTGCCTTCAGTTTGCTCGTTAGTTGAATTTTATCAGGAAAGTTGAATTTGGTCAGAAATTATCAGGAATCTTTATGCAGAACTGTCCGCAGTAACTATCTGCAAACCAGAAGCAAAGATCCTTGTTGAAACTCTAGGATTTAGTTCTGTGACAGCAGCTTCAGCAGCGATGATCTCCTGCCTCCGACCTAAGAGATCACAATAATAGGGCTTGCCTCACGCTCGGCGAAATTGTCTACGAGCCTCATTATAGTCCATCTGCTCAAAGGAGTGCCACTTAATATGTACTTAAATTCTTTTTGATTGGAAATCACATAACCAATGCGAGTTACACATACCAAATCTCATGATGTCAGCAACATAAATGCAACATTCACAAAGAACTCATAAACAATCAAATTAGAGTCAGCAATAATTGAAATTGAAAACGTGCCGATTGCCTAAACACAATTAATATTAATATTTAAACTTCCTTTCTTTTGCTGACTGATCGAAATTCGAGTAGATCATAAACCAAGCGATCATGGGAGAATAAACAAATCCAGAAACCATATAAATAGACCACTCAAGATGGTCAAGTTCAGTTCTAGCAGTTCCATCAAGTTCTAGTTACTCAGTTCGCAAGTTCAGTCTAGAAGTTAAGTTCAAGACGTGTTAGCAACTAAGTGAACATACATATCTTCTGAGTTAATTCAGTTGATACTTTAAATAAAAAGTGCTTCAAAAGAAATATTGGTGTTTTAATTAAACAAAGTTCCGCGGAAGGAACTAAATCATTTTTTTTAATCACCAAGTATTTCTTCAGCAAAACTGGCGCAGTCGTCCGTCTAAGGTTGGAGGATCGCCTTAGATACGAACTTTAAAAGTGAAAAAGTACCGTGTTTTTTTTTTAAGTTCCACTAAGTGAAATTTCACAAGGAACACAGTGTTAGAAAAAGCGGTTAATTTACAACACAAATAACACAAATTATAATAGCAAGGGTTTTGCATTGCCCTGCAACAGAATTTTAGGAGAATTCGTTGCTCGATTTATTAAAAAAGTGATTAAAAAAGTGTTTTTAAAACCAAAACAAAACTAAAACAACTAGTGACATGGCAAACAACGGAGAAGTTCCACAGCTACCACTAGATATCTCTTTTGAAGAGCTACTGAAGGAAGCCAGACGTCTACACATCTACAGTGGAAACAACGACGAATACGCACTCAGCTCTTGGATCAGCGAAGCAGACACTATCCTATCCTTGACACCACCAGGCAATCCATCAGTTTATATATTCCGGCTTATTCTCAACAGGATTCAAGGACAGGCACGGCAGACGATTCAAAAACTTCCAGAACCAACATGGCAGAGCGTTCAACATACACTCATAGCAACATACGGCGTAACCGAAACTTACAGTTCAATTGTTAATAATATTCATAAGGTAAGCGTTGGAAACATAGATTATATTTACAATAAATTAAATGATTACTTAAATAAGTTAAATGTTAAATACTTACAAGACCCACAACAGAACTTACATATTGAATTCAACCCTAGTCGTAATGAGAGTTTAGCGTTAAATAAATTTAAAAGTCTGTTACCAGAATACAAAATGTATCTAATTGAACAGAGAAATTGTCAAACTTTAGATCAAGCATATAAGCTCTTGAAAGAAATTCAACAGAGCACTGATCATGGTCACAATTATGATAACGGCTCTCGTAGAAAAAATAAATATAATCATAAATATAATCAAAATAATACGCGACAAAATAATAATCACCATGAAAAAATTCAAAGTAACGATAATTCAAACAGAGATCATAAAAATAATTACAACAATAATAGAAATTATAACAATAATAATAATAGACACGAAAATAATTATAAGTCTCGAAATTATCAAAATAATTCTAACTACCGAAACAACAATCGTAACTATCGTAACAATCGTAACTACGAAAATAACTATCACAGAAATAACGACCGATATAATAAATCTTATAATCAAAATAACCGACAAGAATCGATGCAAATAGATCATTCCATGCAAACACAGCAGGAACCAATGGAAGTAAATTTTCAACAAATTGCCTCGGAAACCCTTTACCAATAATTGACCTCACAATTGATAATGAAGTCATCCCTGTTTTAATAGACACAGGTTCCTCAACCTCAAGTATAGACTCTAATTACCTTACTAAAAATGAATTTTTCAATTTGACTAAACCAGCACCCATGAATGTTATAGGAGGTACTCATTTTATTACGAAAAAAGTTAAATCCAATATGCCAAAAGAATTTGAATTACCTGAATCACACAAAATCTTGTGGAATGTTATGGACTTTCAAGGGAAAACCTTTAAAGCCATAATAGGCCAAAATATTTTATATCCATTAAACGCAAATTTAAACATAGGCGAAGGATATGTTGAAATTAATAATAAAAAACTTCATTTTAATTATTCAATCCCCGAAGAAATAAACTTTCAATGTGAAATTGAAGAGTCTGAACCATGTGAAGAAAAATTGTTTGAAAATTTGAATTATGAAGAATCCGAAGTATTGAAAAAATTACTTCGTGATAATAAAGATCTTTTTTACAAGGAAGGGAATAACCTTACTTGCACTTCACATACCAAGCATGAGATCGTAACAAAATCAAATAAACCCATATATTCTAAAATTTATCGATTTCCACATATTCATGAAAAAGAAGTTCAAAAACAAGTTCAAGAAATGTTAAAACAAGGTATAATTAGCCATTCCACTTCACCTTACAATGCTCCAATTTGGATTGTCCCTAAAAAACTAGATAACTCAGGCGAAACAAAGTGGAGAATTGTTGTAGATTATAGGAAGCTAAATGAGGACACCATTGAAGACAAATATCCCATACCAAATATTGAAAGCATATTCGACAAGCTTGGGAAAGCCCAATATTTTACCACTTTAGACCTTGCGAAAGGCTTTCATCAAATTGAGATCAGCGAAAATGATCGTTCAAAGACAGCCTTTTCAACTCCACAGGGACATTTCGAGTTTAATCGAATGCCCTTTGGACTAAAAAATGCACCAGCTACATTCCAGAGAATGATGAATGAAGTCCTCTCTGAATTTATTAATAAAATATGTGTGGTATACCTTGACGATATTTTAATATTTGGCACATCACTTCAAGAAATGGAAATAAACATGAAAAGAATTTTTAATGCTCTACGGAAATACCGACTAAAAATTCAAATTAACAAGTGCAAATTTTTAGCAAAACAAACAGACTACTTAGGACACATTTTATCAGTCGAAGGCATTAAACCTAACCCAAATAAAATCGAAACCATCCAGAAACTAAAAATTCCCGATACTACAAAAAAAATAAAGTCATTTTTAGGAATAACAGGTTATTATAGAAAATTTATTAACAACTACGCGAAAATTGCATCTCCTTTAACCGACGCTTTGAAGAAGAGTAATAAAATAAATATTGATGATCCCAAATACATAGCAGCATTCGAAAAACTAAAAAACTTAATTACAAATTATCCTATTTTACATTACCCAGATTTTAAACAAAAATTTGTCTTAACAACTGATGCCTCAGAAAAAGCCATTGGTGCCGTTTTATCACAAAACGGACATCCTATCTCATTTGCCAGCAGAACATTAAACGAACATGAAAGAAATTATTCAACTATTGAGAAAGAGCTACTTTCAATAGTTTGGGCTACACAATATTTCAGACCCTATCTTTTTGGTGTAAAGTTCGATATACGTACAGACCACAGACCACTAGTATGGCTAAATAATTTAAAAGAACCCAATAGTAAAATGCAAAGGTGGAAAATAAAACTAAATGAATATAATTTTAAAATCGATTATGTCAAGGGCAAAGATAATAAAGTCGCAGATTTCTTAAGTAGAATTAACAATGAAGAACATGAAATAAACGCATTAACTGAAAATGAAGATGTTGACATGACCAATGCAAGCGACATGGCTACAATCCACTCAGGACACGAGGATCAACATGATTTTATCCCTATAAAAGAAGGCATTGTAAACATATATAAAACACAAATAATAATAGTAAAGAAAAAACAAAAAGAATTTAAAACAATTAATAAACACAATAAAATATTCATAGACCAAATAGATATCCAAAGTGAAACAATTATAAAAGACATATTAAGACGTTATATGCCAAACAAAGGACACATAGGAATATTCTGTGAATTAAACGACCATGAATGGAATAAAGTACAAATAATAATTGTAAATCTATACTCAAATTGTACAAATTTAAAGTTTACTAAATGTACCAATCACGCAATCGATTTGTTAAACGAAGATCAATGTTATGAAAAAATAAAGGAAATCCATGAGAAAGGAAATCACCGTGGAATATCCGAAAACTTTGAAGAACTAAAATATACATTTTATTATAAAAATATTGTCAAATTAATCACTAAATATATTAACAATTGTGATATTTGCAATTTAGCAAAATACGACAGAAAACCAGTCAAACCTAAATTCAAATTAACAGAAACTCCATCAGATATAAACCAAATCGTACATATAGACATATTTTTTATTGGAAAAAGACAATATTTCACAGCAATTGATAGGTTCTCTAAACACCTGTACACAAAAGAAACCTTTGATAAAAATGCTATAACATTTATAAACCTTATACAAGAAAGAAATGCAAACTTAGGAAAACCAATAAAAATAATTGCCGACAATGAATTTAACGTAGTAAATATTAAAGACTATCTAAGAAAAGAAAACATCGAGATTCACTACACATCACCAAAAGCCCATACTGGAAATGCAGACATGAATAGTTGTCACAATACCCTATCAGAACAAATAAGAATTTTAACACTTAGATATCCCGAAATGAACATTACTGATAAAATCCTTAAAGCAACCGAATATTACAATACGACAATACACTCAAGTACTCATCAGAGACCAATGGACATTCAGTACGGACTATGCAGTAAAGATAAAATATTCGAATCTCTTGAAACAAGAAAACGTAAATGGATTGAATACCATAATGCCAAACGCGAAGAAGAACAAGATATACCGTTTCAGAAAGTTTTCATAAAAAACTATATTAATGAACGACACAAAGATAAACCCAAATACCGAAAAGAAACTATAACTAAAAATAGTAAAAATGAAATCATAAGAGTTCAAAATAATAAACCACGTAACAAAATCCATCCAGTCCGCATTAAGAGAATAAAGAAATATACTGAAGAAAATAATGATGAACCTAACATAACTTTCACTGATAATCAAAAAGCAATAATTAATAAAGCCTTACATGAAGGACAATCAAACGATATCTTAACACCTAAATTTGGATTAAATATTACCAAAAACGACATTTCAACTTTAACTGAAAACTCTTGGCTTAATGATCAAATAATCAATTTTTATTTCAATTTGATAATGGAACGAAGCAAAAATTCCACCCATCTCCCAAAAACGCATTGTATGAATACTTTCTTTATTCAACGTCTCCAATCAGGATATGACTCAGTAAAAACTTGGACACGTAAAATAGATATATTCTCATATGATTTAATATTAATACCTATTCACGTAAATCAATCACACTGGTGTTTAGCAGTAGTCAACTTTAAAGAAAAAACCCTTAAATATTATGACTCATTAGGTGGAGAAAACAATCAACTATTGAATACTTTAGAAAACTACCTAAAGGAAGAGTCCCTAAATAAACGAAAAATACCTTTCGATATTATCCTTAACAAAGAAAATGTCAAAAATATGCCTCGCCAAGAAAATGGTAGTGATTGCGGAGTTTTTACTTGCATAATAGCAGAGTATATTTCAAGAAATACAAAATTAAACTTTACTCAAAAACATATTCCATATTATAGACAGAAAATGATTCTTGATATTATAGGAGGAAATATATCATAACCATATTTCTACTAAAGTCTACTATTAAACTTTACAGCTTCAACATTCAAGTATAATATTAATTACCTTAATTGTCATGATAATGTTGACACCCATCGTAAAAACCGAGATAACCATAGAAGAAATTCACTCAGAATCCGGACTACTTCTCATAAAAAAAGATCCAGTAAAACTAATTAAAGACTACAGACGAATATACCATAAAATTGATCTAAAACAATACGAAACAGCAGTTGAAAATATTGAAAGAAATTTTGAGATTAATCCTTACACATCAGAAATAATAAAAACCATCAGAGGAGAATTAAAACTGTTACATTTTGAAAAACTAAATAACGCAAACAAAGTAACAACATCAACACTTGCACCTAAAACAACAACTCCTAAAGCCAGAATTATGAACGCAACAATACATCCTTTAACGGACGTATGCCAATCAATATTAGGAACCAAACCCGGTTATGTAGACATATGTAAAAATTATTTCAATAGACCAAAAAGAGGATTAATAAACCCAGTAGGCACCGCATATAAATGGTTATTTGGATTAATGGACAACAATGACTATGAAGAAATCATGGAACATTTGAAAATTATTGATTCTAACAACCATAACTTAATAGACGCTGCAAATAAACAAATAGAAATTAACAATGTATTTCAAAAGAATCTTAATAACATAATCTCAAATATTAATCAAACTAATTATGCTTACAAAAAATTAGAAAGCAATGTAAACAACATTACAAATAATATCAATAAAATACTAGTACAAATACAGCTTAATCACAATTTGGACCAAATCAAAGATGAACTAGAAAAAGTAATCGACAATGTAAACTCAGCTAGATCCGGCATAATGACTAGATCATTACTAACACACGATGAAATTGATGCTTATAACCTCTCATTCGATGAATTAAAAGAAATTACCATCAATGTACTTATTAAAGAAAGCACAATTGTATTTATTGTAAGTATACCAACGCTCACAGAATCATTGTTTTCCTATTATGTTAAACAAATTCCGAATAGAAATTTAGAAACATTAAATATAGATATAAAAGAAGTTGTATTATACAAAAATCAATATTATGAATATAAGAAACATGTAAAATCATTATCAAAAATTCTAGGTTGTAATGAAATTGAATGTAAAATAAAAGCAAAAAAATATACCTACACTGAAGAAATAGAAAAAGGACTTATTTTACTTGTGAACATGAAAACCAATCTAATACAAAACTGTAACGAAAAATTGTATCAATTAAATGGAACATACTTAATTAGGTTCAGTAATTGTCAAATAGAAATAAACAATAAAATATATACAAACAATGTTAAAATATTTCAACAATTACTTATATTAGAACCAATAAAAGATATATCAAACTATGTAATCAAAATGGACTTAGAACAAGTACAAATAGAAAACATTAAAAATCATGAGAAAATCGAAGAAATAAAATTCACACATAAAAGAAACATGATCGCAACAGGAACATCATTAACTTTCATTATTATCATACTTACCATAATCTTTGCACTATACTTGTATTTCAAAAATAAGAAAACGTCAATTAAAATCAATTTAAATAAAAACAACATAGAGGAAAATATAGAATTACCGAAAATTGCTGAGGACATCAATAATCCTAAGGTCGTAGGAGTTACACATACCAAATCTCATGATGTCAGCAACATAAATGCAACATTCACAAAGAACTCATAAACAATCAAATTAGAGTCAGCAATAATTGAAATTGAAAACGTGCCGATTGCCTAAACACAATTAATATTAATATTTAAACTTCCTTTCTTTTGCTGACTGATCGAAATTCGAGTAGATCATAAACCAAGCGATCATGGGAGAATAAACAAATCCAGAAACCATATAAATAGACCACTCAAGATGGTCAAGTTCAGTTCTAGCAGTTCCATCAAGTTCTAGTTACTCAGTTCGCAAGTTCAGTCTAGAAGTTAAGTTCAAGACGTGTTAGCAACTAAGTGAACATACATATCTTCTGAGTTAATTCAGTTGATACTTTAAATAAAAAGTGCTTCAAAAGAAATATTGGTGTTTTAATTAAACAAAGTTCCGCGGAAGGAACTAAATCATTTTTTTTAATCACCAAGTAATTCTTCAGCAAAACTTGCGTGATAGTGACGCACAATCCAAATTCTTGTTTCATTTTCCCAATCACCCAAGTTTGTTAAAATTAAACACCAATCTGTAAAACGGAAACACGGAACCAATTAATTACACAAGAAAAATAGATATTACCCTAGTTTTAGCTCGGAAAAGTATTTGAAAAAGGCCGAAAATATTGAAGAGCAATCAAAAATATAAATAACTCCCATTCTGAGGCTACGTTAAACTCCAATGCTCTCTAAAAAGCTCATTCCTACCTCACAGAAGACAAAAGCAAGTTGCATGAACAATAGGCAGGTAGACTTCTTCCACCATGGAAAAAATACACTTTGAAGGAGTAAAATTCAGCAATATAAACCTCTCAAGTCGACCTGAGTGTATCGGTACTTTTTGTACGCCTTGAGTTGTACGATCTTAAATAAAGGAAATACTTACTGATTTTTCTTACCTCTCATCCTGATGCTTCACCAATTGTAGACTCTTCATCTTTATCAATAGTAAGCCTAAATTTTCTTGTTATCTCTTGATCCTCTAAAACGTGTAACAAATCAAAATACCAGAAAGATGGCTTGTAGGTATTGGGTTTTCCAGCCCCAGATTAATGAGATTCATTTACTTTTGCCAACTTTTTTTCGGTAAAAACTCCCCCAAAAAAATTTAATTTTACAACTGCTGTTTGCGGTAGCATCGATTTCTTTGAAATTATCCAGCAAAACCTCATATGATTTGTTTTTTTTGTGCCTATCACTATATTCTTTAGATAAACTTTCATACAACGCAATAATCTCAGTCAGAAACTCCCGGGAACATTGCCGAGGGTCTACCATTCTCGATGAAAATGAATAAAAAATAGAGCCAATCGTCCACACGTACCCACTTTTCTGTGCAATTCATGGATAATTATGCCCTTCCACCTCAGTTATCGCTGCAACTGTATTGTTTCTGTGCAGTTATCAAAATTGGACAGTTTTCCTATCCACACGCAACGTTTTGTCTGCAACGTTTGAGACTCCGCAGATAAAAAGTTGTACAAAACCTAGCGTCTGGACTAGGCTTATGTTCGCTGAGGCAGATGAAATAACAAGCTAGAAATAACAAAGTCTACAACTACCACTGCTTTGCTCTACTGACAGAAAAGCAGCATATCGATGTTTCTTTAAATCAAATATTAAATGTTATCGTGAAAAGTAATGACTTTTAGGGATATCTCAAATATATTACTGTTTAACTTGCATTCAATATATCTTGAACTCAGCTAATCAATTCCACCGTTATATTTTCACGCCAATCAAAGAAAAATCTCAACGAAAACTCACTCGAATTAATTCACACGAATATATTGTACTAATTAATCATCCACATCATTGTTTTGTAAATTGATCCTAATTAGCCTAACGTATCGATAATTTGTATACAAAGCTCTCAACTATATCATTTTTTTGTTTCTTTTCGACTCTGGCCAAGCGAAACGCATTCATCTCGTCAATTTGTTAGCCTGAATTAATTATTTCAGATTTTCTACATTTCAGCTTTCAGCGTAGCTATTTATTTCTCCTAAGGCCTGACTAATTGTCCAGATTAGTATTTCCCGTACCCGAGCACGTGTGCTTGTAGCAGTAGCAATCTCGGAAGGATTATCCCCGAGTTCTCAAGTGCCTTGTCAATAGTCGAAACGAACGGAAAAAAGCCCAGAGAATACGCTAACTACGAAAAGCTGAAGTGTGTGAACAGAACAAAATAATGATGGCGATTTCATTCTCCGGGGAAATGAGTGGGCTGGTGGCAGCAAAGAAATCATACGGATTCTCGACAACTTAATAACATTAAACAATTGTACTTTTTAGTAAATCCCCGGATTAGTGTCGAATAGTGACCGGTAAGCTCTCGTGCAAAGCAATTATTATTTAGCAAGTAATAAGCAAGAACTTGAGCTCGATCTGATGGTAGTTAGAACAGGATTCCGTGATAAGTACCTACTGTTTCACAGGCTCAATGTGGTCGACATGAGTGCGAGGCGAATTAATTATGTGGTCTTATCGCCACTAGTTTATTCAAATGAGCATCGAATGTCGCCGTTAACGAGAATAATGAAACAACTCCACAAGTTTTATTATCGTCGCAAACACTTTTCGTTATATAATCCAATTATGTCTTGATATTGTGATAGGTCCGGTTCAGCACGCAAGGCGTACAATGTGGTCGATAGCATGTCGTCTTGGTAAATGTTCAGCTTGTTGAAGAGACGATGAATTGGGCTCGGACCTCTGGTTGAAATGGCGTTAACGTTGATTGACTGCAACGTTGTTTGAATTTTTGAAAAGTATTGATTTACGAAAATTTAGGGCAGTCTAGTGCATAATGTAATTAAAGAAATATATTATTATATAATAAAGCCGAAGAATTCCAAATTTATTTCATTTAGATGCTAATTTCTGTGAAACGGGATATGATGTAGTTTACACTTTTGATGGCTGCCATTTTCTCAGCTGTAGACCAAAAAACGCACAAAACAATCTGGTCATCACTTTTGTTCGTTTGTTTAATATGAAAAATGTTAAGGAAGCCTACTGCAGTCTGTTAAGTCTCTTCAAATCCCGAAATCTTACCCGAACAACAAAGATTCTGCCGTATAAAAGCATGGTCTTGCCAAAACTCACGTCAGCAAAATGCACTCAGCAAAATGCACTCTGACCTCTTAGACGCGTTTCAACGGAAAGTCTGGCGAAGAATCGTTGGCCCCATATGTGAAGAATACCGATTTTGGAAACGATACAACCCTGAGTTGTACGCTATCTACCTAGAAGCAGATATCATTACAAAGATGAAGCTCGCTTAACTCCAGTGCGCAAGGCACCTAGCTCGTGTTTTCGAAGAGGATCCTGCTCCTTACGGCAGGCGACAGCGTAGGAGACCTTGCTTGCGCTGGAGAGATCAGTTCATATTTTTTTTTTGCAACTGAAGGCTCTTGACGACCACCAATATAGATTGTTAATATAGCTTGTATATGCCTTTACAGCTAAATTTTTAACTCATTTTATAGAACAGAATATTTTTAGAATATGTGAGCTGCTTTTGATGGGTTGTTTTTTTTAAAAATTGTAAAAGAGTAAAAACAAATTCATTGCGTTGATTCAAATTGTCTGTTTTATTTTATCATAATCATTTTGATAAGTTCGATCAAATTTTCTAGTATTAGGTTGAAGATAAATGAATCAATAATATTTTGTATATTTTAAGGCTAGTGTTAGGATTTTTAGCATAGTTGATATTGTTGTAGATGAGTTAAATAAGTACCGGTTTATTTTAAATTTTGGTGCCATTCCAAAAGTAATATCCTGCTGCCTGGAAATCCTGGCCCTTATTGGTAAAAAACTTGAATAACAAATCTTCTCTTGAAAACAATTCAATTAAAGTCAGGTTCAAAATATAAGGTAGATGCATCACACTCCGCAATCAAGCTGCCGGAGTTTCTGATGGCAAAAAAAAATGCGCTTGTGGTCTGGCGTTACCTTAATTGAACACAACCCCTCGCTTTTTGACCAATCCTAGCCGTTAATGGTCATTCGGTAGCTTCAAGCAGTCCAATTTTCGGCAATAGAGGTTCAAACTTAGTATTTGGCAATGTGACAGTAGTGTATAGTAGATTATTTCTTTTCATTCCCACCAAACACACAGCTACACTTTTCAGGCCATTAATTCGGATTTGGCCACTTTTGGAGCCATTTATCTACGCCACTGTGAGGTATATCTTTAACATCAACAGTAACGGAATCGACGCAGCCCAAACTGTGCATAATCGCCTGTGACAATATTCAAACGACAGACAATATGCACAATTTTGCTTTAACGGAAGCAAAATCATAAAATATATAAAAATTTATCTAGTGTTACCGTACACTTTTAAAGCTTACAACTGCATATATAAATCAGAAAACGGTCAAAAAAACATCACGAGATACATCACAGGCTCGATATCTAAGGGTAAATCACTACTGGAATGCTTTGCTATTTTCAAGTGTGGAACAATTAGGTTGTCCCCGTGCTTTAAGGTTATTATAAGTACATAATGTTTGCAAGTGTTTTTCTATGACCTTTTCCCTTAAGCTTCACACTCATGTCGTTCCTTGTGTCGATCATTTCTCAGATCTTGGGGTCATATTTGATCGCAAACTGAAATTCGACGTTCATGTCCTTACTATCACTAGAAAAACTTCTCGGATTGCTGGCTTCGTGATTCGTTCTTGCCACAATTCATTTAGTATTTCTACTTGTGTCCGCCTGTTTATTACCCTAGTCCATTCTGTACTTGAATACTGCAGTCAAATGTGGTGTCTTCGTTTCAAATACCTCTCTGACGCTGTTGAATCAATTCAGCGCAGGTTTACACATACTTTACTTTCTAAATTTAGTCTGCCGTATTTACCCTATAGTGAACGTCTATCTCTTCTTAACATTCCTCTCCTTGAGTAGCGCAGAGTTTACTTGGATGAGAGTTTCCTTTTCAAAATCTTCATTAGCATTTTTGTTCATTGAGAGGGAATCCGTAAGGCCAATCAGGTCCTCCACTCTATTTGAAGTGCCGTATGCTCGCACTGACACTTTCTTCAATTCTCCCGTTTGCGACTTTTACGCACTCATAGGCTTCAACTTGGTCCGCTTCCACAATCTATTGACATTTTCAAAAATAGGGTTCGAAGCAAAATTATTGATTCTAATAATTAATTTTATTTTCTATTCTTGTTTATAATGGATTCTTTCTTTTCTATTTTACTCTACTTAATTTTACTTTATTATTTAATACTTTAAGAATTTCTTGTATTTTTATATTTATATTATTATTTAGTTTTTATCATTTGATTTTTTTTCCATTGTATCCAATCTGTAATTGGGCAGTTTGTCTGTTGTATTGAATGCGCTCCAAATAAATAAATAAATTGATTTCAATATCTATCGATTATATATTTTCCTTCATTATCTACAATCTTTTCCTAACTTTGTGATAATTTTTGAATTCCATTGAAATAAAATTCCTTTTGAATTAAGAAATGTATTTAAGCTGACTTGGACATTATCTATGTTTTGAAATACTACAGGAATCCAAACAAATTAAAATCACTTGAGGCTATGCCTGGAGAATATGCTGGATGAAGCATGATTTCCCAGTCAAAATCCTTCAATTTTTCTAGGGCTTCAATTGGCGTATGCGTTCGTGCGTTATTGCAATGAACAAGAACCTCTGTTCAGTAAAGAAGGTCATTTTTTAATCGATTCTGAATTCAAAGTACTAATTTTATGACAGTACACATCCTCTGTGATAGTTTCATTAGGATCCAGCAATTCAAAATAAACAACTCCTGACATATCTCACCAAACCGATAAAAGAATATTTTGTGGGTCTAGTCCTGGTTTGACAGCTGGCTCTGGCATCTGACCACCCATTGTTTTATCGGCATGGTGTTGTTATAGACCATTTACTTTTTATCCCCTCATACATTACGATTGATGAACGGTTCCACTTCATTAGCCTCGTTTATAACGTGGTTTCAAACCGGCTTAGGATTAGTCAAACCACGTTGTATACGCGCAGTGGATTGATTTGAGTTAAGTCGATCCGATCACAAAATTTTGCTGGATTGGATCGACTTGGGCGTTAAAAGACGCGCATCGAGCGATTGAGGATTGAAAATTTAGAAGCTCACTTGAGTTCTATTCATATATGTGACGTTACGATGCGATATACTTCATTTTAGTAGAACTAGCTGCATTTTATTCGGTTAATCCACTTTAATCCAGTCACACCAAAAACCTACTTTGACATTTTATTTCAATCTAAGTCGGTCTAAGCCAGTCTAAGTCGATCTGCATTATAAACGCCGCTATTGTGACGTAGCAAATGAGACCAAATGTTCATCTGGGACCCATTTTCCAAGCTTGAATACTTTTTGTATCGGCACCAAATGCAAGTTAATGGCTCTATGACATTTCCCCTCTGCAATCATATCCATCGTTAAGGTTGGTTCTGCCTCCATCAAGTTTTGTAACGCCGCGTCGTCAAATTCAGTTGGACGTTCTGAAAGAGGTGCATCTTCTGTTGCAATGTATCCATCCGGAAATTTTCTAAATCACGCCTGTTGTTATACTAATAGTGTTTTCACCAAGAACCATATTGATCTCTTGTGCGGCTGCTGTAGTATCTTTACCAGTTTTAAAAACAAAGCATCAAATGTACTCGTACCTTCTGTACTCGTTAGTGCTTTGCAATCTCTTTCACTATCGCTTTATACCCTATCTTCTAAAACAACTGATTATAAACTGTCTTATTGACTTAATGATTACCTCTTTTCGAACAAATTCGAGTATGACTTACACAAATTACGAAGGGAATATACGCGAGAACTTATGGACTGATCTGATACAGGATGTCGCGCAGTGTCTTGTATTTGCGACTGAATCCAAACTGGTTCGCAAGAATTATCTAAGTGAGTCCAAAATGATTTTTTATAATTTGCATTCAAATCATCCAAATCCCTTGACAAAATATCTAAGGGATAAAGTTGGGCGGGAATCAGCGGCACAATGCGCCAAAGAAAACCTCAACCTCAATAGCAACAAATTTATGTGAATTTATGAGTTTCGATGATGATTATTGTTGAGATATTTGTTCACTGTTGCATCCAAGTGTATGGTCATATGTCAGTTGTGGATTATCTGGGCAGCTCATGGAGTTCACAATAGAGTGTGAATATGAACCGAATTTTAGGAAACGGTCGGTGCAACCATTGACAGTTGACAGACTGACAGTTGGATGCAATTTAGACGTAAATATCAAATCATTTATATCACAATGTTTTTATAAAATTAATTTGTAAACAAAAACTACCGTAATAAAAACAATAACCAGTTTAACCTGACCTACGTTGAGATGCCAAACAATTGCAGCTACTACGAAAATTTAATTTAATAATATCCAATCATTTTGACAACACCCTCAACTCACCTAAACTTCAAAGCACCAAACCAGGGGGCGAACCAACGCTTGGTGCCTATTTTTCTAGTCTGCCTTCCACTCGTACTTTCTACTCTCAGCATGTCTCACCATAGCTAAAAGATATCCCATACTAGCATGTTATCGAAATTAAACTTACGTACAAGAAAACAACACGATACTGTTTACTTAAGGTTGTTTCTAGAGGCGATAAAATGAAAATTCACAGCAAACTCAGTTTTTACTTTGATGACCACCATATAAGGAACATAACGAGTTACCTAAGTAAATACTGGGCAGGTGCATGTCCAATCGATGGTTTAATTCGCAAACTCATTTGCATACACCACGAGTGCCACGAAAAATACAAAGTTACTCTAGAATTTCATGCTGCCTTAGACCTACATTGTTGGTGAAGGAAGGCGAGTCATAAATCAATCTTCATGACTGCGGGAGAATTCCCTCCGAGACGAAATGTGGAAATTGATGACTTGGTAACAAGTGTAATGATTTGAAAAAGTCATATTGAATAAAGTCGTGAATGGATGTGCATATAAGCATTTACATTTTCGCTGGTGGTAAAATACAACCTATCATTTGCATTCGCTTGAATTTATCTTATAGTTGCATAGGTATTTTCTGGCGTACTGTGAATGATAAAGCAAAGCCGAAAGCAATGTTACAAATTAATATAAGGAAACGAAAGTATTTTACTCGAAAATTTCCATGAAACAAACTACCGGTTCCTGGCGCTGACCATTTATTTTACTGTACAGGAAATCTTTTGTCTCGAACAATTATTAATATGCACCCAACGTGCAAGGATTATCTACTCCAATCGCTTTTTCGTCTTTATTCACCATCCGCTGCTTCTACTATAGCCCCAGACAGTACACTACTGATTTCAAGCTTTACCGGCGCCATTTTCGTCCCACTGCATTGTTTCTAGTATAAAGTGACTTCAGACTAACAATTAGTTCCGATTTAAACTAAGCAAGTAGCCTTGCTAAACTTCGTAATGAAAATCACGTAGGAATACTTGTTAGCCTGACTGGCTTCTACTTGGCTTCCGGCTCCTATCTGGGCAGACTACAAGCTTTTGAATGCACGCTACAGTTATAGTGTCACGTGATCCAGCACGAAACATAAGACTTGGATGCTGACTTCACAAAATGCATGAAACGAATGGGGGAACTGACTAGCAGGAAGCAAATTGTCTCATCCAAGAGTTGGAACGAGAGTACGTGCCATAGTCCCAATGAAAGTAATTTTTGATGTGCATTCCGTTGTTCTTTGGAGTAGTGATTTAACACAGTAAACTGAAAAGCAACTGGAAGAATCATCGAAATAAACATTGTGTTAATGTTAATATTGTGAGATTGTAAGAATATGTCATAAATGAGTGCGAAAATTTAGAATTTTGAGAGGATGTACCTCGTTCTGGCATTTTGTGATAATGCGAGACTTAAGAGACAGGAGAGCAATTAAATTTAAGTTAATAATCAAAACTGGATGAAATGAAAATTCTTTTTAATGTAGATAGAAGCTTCAACAATCTTTGGATTGTCATGAACATTTTGTACGAGTAGGACAAAAATGTATTCGAGCTTCAATAGAAATAATCTGAGCGTTAAAACTTTTAGGTATCTAGTCATGTAACAAAATACACCACCTTAGGGGCCATTTTATTCGAAACCACATTTCTTCTACTTCATAAATGCTGGAAAGCTCCACTTATCCAATAGTACATTAAAGGTGAAACAAAAAATGGGATGGTGGGCAAAGCGACCATGAGGGTGAAGCGCGATGGAGAAAAGCGGGATGTTGGAAGAAATGGGATTGAGAAAAAATCGAAAAAAATAGTTTTTTCTTATCCACGGAACAACTCATCTAACAGTAGCTGGCAGTGAGAAACCTTGCTAAACTTCGTAATGAAAATCACGTAGGAATACTTGTTGTATTAATTTAAATACATTTTCTTCAAATTCTCAAGCAAGTGAGCAACTCTTCGAATTTGAAACTGAAAACGATACTTGGGTCTAATGTATTGAAGAAATTGATTGAAAATCTTCACATATCATTAATAAACCCTCAGAAATACTACAAAAACACACCGATATATTGCTCGATTGAAAAATTTACAGTTTATATATTAAATAGGTCTCCTAATCAAAAAATGGGCAATTTCTCAAAAGTCAGTCCAAGCGTTGGCTGAAAAGCAATAAAACATAATAATGGTGATTTGTATTCAATGAGATCTGTGATCTTCACGATCGAAAATTCATTCTTCAGAGCTAGAACGTCTTAAGCGGATACCATACGAGCTAGAAAGAAGCGCTAAACATTGGCGAAAAGTAAAAAATGGGGCGAAATCTGGTAGATAAGGGAGCCCTAAAACATCAAACTAAACATTAAAACTTTCATTTTTATGAATTAAAGCTAAATATTGGATTAACGAATAATTAAATAAACAAAATTGGCTTAATCAACGAGAATGAAAATGCCTGTCTTAAATAATTAAAGCTTGTATATTTTCGAATATTGCCTCTGCTTTTCTCCTTAATCCGTATAAATACGCTCTCGCTCTATAGAGATTAGTTTCTTTATTAACGAATACCAGCATTAAAGTCCCTCATCCGCTTCCTGAAGAAATCCATTAATACCAGATTTTAAGTTTTAAGGTGATACCGCTGCTTCCAACCCACAAAAAATTGTAACTTTATCGACGGATCAAAGTAAGACGTGATTCGATTTTACTGGAAAATCACATCTTACTCCGTAATAGCTCATCCTGCTCCTTGCCTTCCAAGTGAAGGTGCTTTTTACATACTCGACGTAAATCAAAGATTGGATTAATTAATTAATTAATTAATTAAAAAAACCTCAGCGCATTAAGAACTGGTGTTTGTGAAGAAGGGCGCTAGATTTAAGCATGTAATAGTTATTTTAGACACTGACTGTCCTGCTGGTGATGCAAGCTGTACCTCAATGGACCATGGCAATCGCTGTCGAAGCCTTGTTATACGATCGAATTTGTCATTGAACCGAGTACGAACAATTCTGTAGGGCTAACGAGAACTACCACTGGAATATTCGCCTAACGCAAGAATTAACTAATTAAGTGGTTTCAAGCAATTAAACCAGGTTTGTCTGTCAAAAAACCCGACAACAAGCTAGAGTTTCCAAACCTGCCCCATTTATAATGGTAAGATCGCAAACAAAACCAACACGGCTCCAATACAACAGTTCGTCAACCATCTAATTTCTCAAGGAAGCAAAAGAAAAACAATCGAAACCGAAAATCACACATAATAGGCAAAATTAACCTAAATAAAGCCGGATCGGAACTTCCTAGTTTGCGTCATGTCTCTAATGGCTGAAATTCTACCTCAGTTTTGTGCTACTATTTCATTTAGGGCCTCTCTCACCTCTCTCAATAAAGCTGAATTTATTTGATCGCGATTGATAGCCTTGAGAACAGTTTCACTATGCGTTAGGATCGCTATGCTGGTCTTAGGTATGCGAGATAATTCGGCTTGACAGATAGTGGGCTTCTTCTGTAGGGAAAGTGCATTTTGCACCTGGGTTCTAGGACCCCTGCTCCTATTCCATAGCCCATTGCTGAGTCATCTCTGTAACAAATTTTTTGTCCGCATACCAGATTTGTTGCGAGGGGTGGCTTTCCGCCACATAAACGGGCGCCATCTCCCATTTTTTGCTCTATGGAATTATTTTCTGTCTCGAAGTCAAGATTCAAACAATCTTTTTTCGAAGTCTGTTTTAATCTTGATTTGATCGTTGAAGCTCAGCATTTCCATCACGGGCCTGATGCCCTTCAGGAAAATAATGTGATTTGCACCTTCAGGCTTGTTATGGAGCTATTGCCGATTGCCGCTTACTTGAATCTTGAAAAGTGGTAGTTTAGAGTTTGAAAAGGCATCCATGCTTATCGTTCAGGTGGAGTTCATTGCTCCTGTAATCAACAGGTAGACAGAGTTGAACCTTTTTGAGTCAGCTAACATCACATTTTTGTGTGATTTTCTTTCATCACACTAATACAAGGGTTGGAGGCTTTGATCTCCCAACACGACATAATCGACTTTTTTCACGTTGTCTTCAGCGAGGGACGTGGATGTACGTCCTTCGCGGTGTTCAGCGTGCAACGGTAGAATATGGAGGAGCAGAATCCCCTAATGTTTCCACCAAGTAGCTGTGTATGTCTTTAGTAGACATTTTTTCAAACACAGGTACTTAATGACAGCTCTAATTTCGTTTTTCTACATTTTTATGTTCTCTCTTCGACGGTTCGTTTTCCATGAATGTACTTCCCTCGAATCGTGGCCTATTTATATGTTTTTTAAGCTGACTTAGTGGGTATATGAAGTAGTAAAAAATTTTTTTTTTAAATTTTAACAAACTGAAAATCGTCGTTTTCCACTACTTTTGGATCAGCCCTCGTAGGTCTCACTATTTTTTTGTATACCATAGGTTTCTGACTTGGCAATAGTTCTTAATTGTTTTCAAGCATTTGTGCTATCATTCAAATTGCCTTAGTAGCCTCCAGTGGCATTTTATTTAGATAAAAGTCCCATGCGAGTTTCTCTTGGGTAAATTATAATTTACCTCTTCTTGTAGACTTCAGTGGGAGTATTTTTTGACATTGAATACCAAGATTTTACTCTTGACTTCTATATATCTTTTGTATATTGATACCATATTGTATATAATTCATAATAATTGCAGATACTTGTATTTTTGTGTATATATTACTTCACAACGGGAATCGCGGTAATGTATTCTGGCGTAATGCATCAATCAAAAAATGCTAGTAATGCGAATTTCCTATGTCCAAAGCTATTTTCCAGCAGTTATAAGATATACTCGTATACATGACTTGGAGCATGGGGAATGCTGCAAGAGAGAAAGCTCATATGTTATAAGTAAAAGACTGGCCAATGAACATCACTCGCAGAAACAAGGGGAAAAGAACTTGCGAGCATACATCGGTTATGGGTAGTCTGCTACATAAAGCGGAAAGATGAAAATTTCGGAGCATTTCAAATCATCACAGGTAAGTAAAATGTATGAAAACAATTCCCCCTAGTAGCAAAGATAGAGATGGGCAAAAGCGCTCATAGCTCACCACTCACCACTCACTTTTACAGAGCAGCGCCTGAAAAACGCAATGCATAGTCTGCGAACGAAAGCTCTCGTTTGTCTAAACTTAGTCAAATGTGCAGCCAAAAGTATACTGAGCGTACGGCGCAACACTGTAAAAAAGAGTCATGAGTGGTGAGCTAAGAGCTATTTTGCCCATCTCTAAGCAAAGAGCGTGCGCTATTGGAATTTTCAATGAGCGTCACAATCGCTCAGCATGCAAAAACCATACATGCAGAGATACGATAAGCTTTAATTCGTATTTATGCGTATAAATGCGAGAATACGATGTCGTACTTTCCAAAAAGCTCTTATACATAAAGCTATAGAGCTGAAAGCATGAGTTTCCCCTTGTATAAATCTTCCCAGCCTAGAACATGCAATGTTAAAAAGAAACAACATGTAATGGTCCCGTAATGCTTCCACGCATTACGCGAAATGCTTACCGAATATATCCGTAAGCATTATTTTTCCCGTTGGGTTGTAGATACTTTCTTCTACACTTATGCGTATAATTTTCTTTTTGAAAGCTGACGTTATTTGGAGCTTTTGTATTTGTACAGTATCGCAATACTTTGTAGATATTCCGCTGCTGAAAACCATTTCATTTATCACCAGATGCGTTGAGCCTGTTGAAGGAAGAGACTATTGTAACTACACATTTTAACTTAGCATGTTTCAAGTGTCTACAAAACAAGTGTCAAGACTCTACCGCAGTGTCTACATAGCCAAAGCCTGTTATATACTAAGCAAATTAATTTAAAGTTTCAAAGATGCAAAACCAGGTTAAAGAACAGATTATTTTCAAACAAGTTTTCGATTAACATTGAACAGGTTATTCTTTTTGAAATAGATTTATTCTCTTTGCAACACCATGTATTATATTCCTAGCAATGATAATTGAGTGGAATATTGAATCTATTGAAAAAAAACCAGAATGGAACTGATTTCTTGGTTTTTTTTTTGGCTATTCAGATGGAAGACGCCACATAAAATTAAATGATTAAGAAAACGAACTACGACATCCTTTAGAAATGTTCAGTGCTGGCAACATGAATACCAACCTAATTCGTATCATAAGTTTTACAGATATAATATAAAATGGATTTTCACTATCAATTTCAAAATGTTTATCTGATAGTCTTATTCAAACTTAACAATAGTTTTTTAAATAAAGATATGACTTTCACTAACAAAATTATTCCCCTGTTAAAACGAGAATTAGTCACGAGTTGTGAAAAGTGAAAGTACGATAGTTGAAAGTCTGAAATATATTTCATCACTTTAAATCAATTTTTCCTACATAAAATCTTCCGTTGTAGTACATGTCATTTTATCATCTGCAGTAGCTGACACATTTCTTCATCTATCCACATTTATTTTCGAAAAGAAAAATCATTTCCCTCTTAAATGCGAGAACACCATGACAGAAATAGCAGCCCCACAGCAACACCCGAAAGCAATTTTCTCTGTTCTTTTCATAATAACAATTATGATTATTTTCCCAGATCGTCATTATTTTCTTCGAGCAAGGAAAATGTCTCATTACTGTAATGTCCTAGCATTAATCATAACTTGAACGGGAGATAAGAAAGAATTCGTCGGTCCCTCAATTTGAGTCTATCGCTGGTCTACGATTAAATGTTAAACTGTTTCGATCTGTTCTTTTTGGTATTTCTTCCTTTCTTATGTCTTTATTCGCACATAGTATTAATGTTTATCATTTCTCTTCGTCATCGTTATTGCAACATACTAAAAATGATGCTATGTAGTAGACACTTCGTTGGGTGCTAGTATTTGGGGCTGGATTTTAGTACTTGGCATACACGCGTAAATAGCTTTACCAGTACTTGTCGCATCTTCCATTTGAGCTTTGCTTGCTCATTCCATCCATTAAACGCTGTCAAGATAATTTCGCAGAGATAGTGATAAATACCTGACGCACCTTGAGGCTTAGCTTATTTTAAAACGGTGAAATTCTATTGTGACGTTTAGTGGGTTTTCATTTGTACGTGGTGTAAAGCCACACATTTGAGGCTCCAGGAGAATCCAAAAGATGGCTGAAATGAGTTGTTTTCTTATCCAAAAAGAAAAACGGCTTCTTTAATCGTATAACCTTGAGCCATGTGAAAAATAAAGCTACGTAGCTCAGTGCGTTGTCCCGGCTGTTTTATTTTATATTTTCAAGTAGAGCTAGGGTTGCCAACTCTCCAGGAATTCCGGGATTCTCCCGGAAAAATACAGTTCACTTAAAAAATCTCCCGGCTCCCGGAATGCAGTTAAATTCTCCCGGAAATTTAACGAAAATTGCCTTCACGGTATTTTTATATTTTTATTCATATTTTATGCTCGCTTTTGTATGCTTGTAAATAATACAATATTAATGATTAAAAATCGTAAATTGCACTAGATTTGTACAATTGATTAAATAAAAGATCTGAGTGCTTCTCTAAATGAGCCAATAAATGAGGATAAATTGTACGACGATTACTGTTTGCTGCGAAAAGTACATGACCTTGTCTCAAGTGAAACAAAGATGGAAGACTTCCGTTGGGTTAATTTTTTTGAAAAATGTAAAGAAGAATCGGGCAAAGAAATAAAAAAACTTGTTACATTCGCTCTATCGATTCCCATCGCAAATGTTGCCGCTGATCGTGTTTGCAGCGTAGTGGTCAGTAAATATATAATACCAGTTCTGACGCACTTAAGAAGAGCAAAAGGGGAGCAAATAAGGGGAGCAATAAGGCCATGGTGCCTTCGATTATCGGTCCGCACATGACGTAAGCGATGATCTTTGAACTAATAAACAGCTCAACTGGGCTTTTAGCTTAAGAAGGTTGTTTATCAGTTCAACTACCCTATTTATCAGCCCAACTGTGCTGTCAGCTCAACAGTTCAGCTAGGCTGTTTATAAGCTCAACTGAGCTGTTTATCATTTCGAGATCATCGCTGCGCGTGCCGATAATGGCAGGCACCATGTCCTTATTGATCCTCTTGGCTCCTCTTATTTACTCTTCTTTTGCTCCTCTTAAGTGCGCCAAAACTGGTATTATATATCTACTGTGGTCAAAAAATCGTAATCGGCTTAATGAAACACATGTAAAATCAGAAATTGAGGTGTGCACAAATATTAATTACACATGTAAAAAATTCTATAGCTTTATGTTTGCAAATCAAAAGACATTACAAGCAACTCGTTGTGTAAAGAAATATCATTTTAAATAAATAAAATTGTTTTTCACTTATTTTTTTCTCTTCCTCCCGGATTTCCGATCCACTGAGTTGGCAACCCTAAGTAGAGCCGATGTGTTCTGTGCCATCAATTCAAGTCCAAATGATGATGATTTCCCAGAATGACTGTTCCATCGGAATGTCCCTCTGAGTGATTCAGAATTCAGAGAATAACACCAATTACGTTAGAATATCTTTTAATTGGCTTCTATTCACGAAAACATCTCAATTCAACTTCAAGCGACAATCAGAAATTAATTGCTATTTCAAAGCAATCATCACCTCCTAGCAAAATCAAATATCGAACTTCAATTCGAACCATACATTGACATACAAACATATTCTCATTAATTCAATTAAATTCAATACGATCCCCATAGCCCTCCAACAGAATAACTTTCGACTAATTAAAGATTTTTGCCTTTCAGTGACCATCGATTCACCGAACCACGAATATAAAGAACCTTAGGGAGAAAATAAGCTCGGGTATGTTCGAAAGTAGGAAAGTAGAATTTGAGGAAAATGAACAAAGTCCAAGAATAGGGAGTTTAAAGTTCGAAAACATCCACAATGAAAGTTTTTCGTTCTGTTGAAATTATAAATGAAAATCTTCTTATGTGATTCTCGTTAGAAGGCATTAGTAGATCCTTGGGTTGCTTTTCCCATTATTTTTATTTTTTTCTGCAAGAGTGCGTGGTTTTCTTCCTTTTTTTCTTCCGTGGAAAAGTACTTTTCTTGCTTTGCTGCTGTTGCTACGGACTATTGTGAAATTGAATAGTTCTTCGGAAGCACTAATGATAGCTTTTTCTACTTGAAATTAATGAAAATATCAAGAATTTTGTGTTGATGGTTCTGGAGTCTGAGTATGAACTTATTCGGATGATCTTCTGACTGCAAGAATATTAGTTTTGATGAGAAATTTATCAATGTTCAACTTCAACAATTCAATTTAAACTTAATTTTAGAATTTCTACAAAAAAGTTATTCTTTTCTGTAAGGTATTATCAAAAATTGTATTCTGAGCAATACTTTTCAATAATGATCTTTGAACAAAGATCAATTATATTCAGTTTTAATGAATAACATTCAGTTTCAATGGTTCAGTAGACCATTATTGATGTTGAATGGCCTTACTCAGCTGCAATTTTCAGATGCTTCACCTGCCAATAGATCATTACGTTTCTTGTACGAGTATCTTTGGATTTAAAAAATATGCTCGTTCGCTCAGAAACCTATTATTATTAAATAAATTCATGCTAACTTTTTTGATTTTTTTTCCTACTAGAAAATGCTACTCTCAGCAGCTTCAACGTTTGTTCAGGGTTAGATTCAAGCCGTGAAAGCTAGCCCGTACCAGAGGCTTCCTTCCTTGTCAGTGGGGCCATAAGCTACGAACTCGACAGAATAAGAAAAAAAACTCTAGCGCACCTGAACCGCTAGAAACACTAATGTTTGAAGAACAGTAGAAGAATCGTGCAGATTTTGAGTGCATATTCTACCACGCTAGCTGCTTATTACAGCCAAACTAATTCAAACGCCAGGTTTTACTTTGGTCTTATAACTCATATGGTGGAAAGGTTTCAGATATTACCAGTGGCATGAATTTCAAAGTTTATGGGAGCAACACTTGTTAATTATATTCGCTCTCAGTTGCTTATTTCACAAAAACTTTCAAAGCAGCATCTCATAAAACATCAATGAAGAAAATGCTCAGTGCCTGCAGCACTGTAACTGAAGTTGGTGTTTGGGGCTGCAATCCGAGAAATTTGCAGAACTTTGGGAATTGAAACATTGGTTATTTATTTTCATTGTTAATGTTCCCGGTATGAATACTAACTGTAAGCATTTATACATACATAAGTAGCACAACCGACTCGTGCTGGCAACCTTTTGCCAGTATCAAAGCCAATTATATATAACATCTGCTCCCCCTGGTATATTACATTCAAAGTTATAGGAGTATAAAGAATTTTAGGGTTACCTGCAGCAAGTTTTTTCAAATAATCGAAAACTTAATATTTCCTGTTTATTGTTATTACAATATCATTACCATTTGAAAATTCTACGATAAAACCGCTTAGTAAAGATACTGCAATTAAACACAAAACGAACAATAGCTGGCAACCCTATCGTGGCTTTTCAACAATATTTAGCCTGAATAATGTCTATAATAGGTTCCATTAATAGTATGAAATTCTTATTGATTTCATGACTGCACTGGAAGTTTTAGAGCAAAAAGTTTTATTTTCCTGAGTGAATTTTCAAAACCAAAGACACCAAAATTACCATAGCTGGCAGCACCAAACGAATTTTTCAACCAAATTTCTATCAAACAGAGTTTAGAGTAAGGTTCAGCTATTGTGTCAATTTCATGAAATCGGGTTACTTATTCACATTTCATAGGGCAAAAATCAGTTTTTTTTCTAAGTAATTTTTCAAGATGGAACCACTGGCACAGAGATGCCCACAATTCAAAATCGCTTCTATCAGACCTGGTTCTACTTAAGTCCAATACATTCTGTAAATTTCAGTTGTACCTGATTATTGGTTCGTGAGTTCCCGTGAACAGAAGTTTTTGATGCTAAAAATATAGGTTAACTGGGAAAGGGTTACCGTTCTTGTCCGACATGAAATTTCCAATGTTTTACTTTGAAAGTGTAGATTAAGCATAAGATTTGTATACAGATTGGTTTTATTTTAAGAAACGGACATTTTTGAGGATATTCGATGGTTTGAATGTTTTCACTTCCAAATTTTCATTTTTTCAAATTTAATACACCAAAATTATCATAGCTGGCAGCTCCAACCGAATTTTTCAACTGAATTTCTACCAAACATGGTTTGAAGTAAGGTCCAGCTATTGTGTGAATTTTGTGAAAATCGAACGATTCAATCAGAATTTATAGGGCTAAAAGCAGTTATCTTTTTTAGTGATTTTTCAAGATGGCACCACTGACACAGAATCGCCCACATATCAAAATCACTTCTATCAGACCTGGTCCTATTAAAGACCAATACACTCTGTAAATTTCAATTAATTCTGCTCATTGCATCGTGAGTTTCCGTGAACAGAAGTTTTTGATGCTAAAAATATAGGTTAATTGGGCAAGGGTTACCAGGCGTGCCCGTAATACCATATATTTTTTTTTTTTTTGGTTATGTAAACAAAGCACAAGATTTACATATGAGAGGCTTTTTTTGAAGAAACGGCATTTTTTCAAGAGAGACGATGATTTGGAGGTTTTCACTTTCAAAGCCTGTCCTAGCTACAGGGTTGCCAGCACGCTCATTTAAAGCTAGACAAATCTACAACTAAATAATACCAATATGTTCTCAAAATTTCGTAATGATTGAATAGCTCTGTCAAAAGTTATCGCAATTTAAAAGTTTTCAAATTTTCCCGTTCTCTTTTTAGGCACCCAGCGCACACATAGTGTTAAAAAATTCCAAAGCATTATCCGATTCACATGTAAAACACGTTCGAAATTTATTTCGTTAACTTTATTTATGCGAAAATTATTTATGTACGAAATAATAGGTATATTAAAAATATCACTAAAATGGCCGCCGGCGCCAAAGGGTTAACAATAATTGACATTTAGTGAGACGTGGACCTATTCTGCATATACACCAATGTATCCTGAAAGTTTCAGCTCAATCGGATGGCGCGTTCTCGAGATTATCTCACTGAAATTTTTTGATGATATATATATATATATATATATATATATATGTATATATATATATATATATATATATATATATATATATATATATATATATATATATATATATATATATATATATATATATATATATATATATATATATATATATATATGGAAATATGAATTTTCGGCCGAATCGATTTTAATACTAATGTTCTTCGAACATTAGTAAAAAGGGGCCACCACGGAACTTCTAGTCTTCCTACGGTGTAAACTAGACCTGTCGGCGAGTCGTATCAACGTGTGAGAATGCGAATTAGTGGACATGTTCCGATAAAATAAACGCCCGTGAAGTACTTTACTCTACCGACCAGGTTACCAATAATACTATTAAGGCTCACGACTACCAATGATACTATTAACAACATTTAAGGTGAATAAAATAGGCGATGAATCAAATACGACCGAGTGCATGATCTGACACCTAAAAAAACTCTAGGGAATCAGAACCGCTAGAAAACTGATTTTCGAAATTCCAAAAATTTAAACATTGGCTTCTTACTTATATTTTAAATGCTTTGCATGTGAAGATATAATGGAAGCATCTGTTTGTGCAATATTTATGAATTTGCCTGGTACTGGCAGCGCTGGGTTAGCACCACAGCCAAAAATATCACATCTGCTTCACGCTAAGCTAAACCCACCCCGTGAATTTCATTTTTATTGGATGACTGCGGTGGAAGTTATAGGGGTGAAAACAATTTTAGGGTTACCCACTCCAAACTTTTCAAATCCCGAAAACTAAATATTAAAAAGTGCATATATCATTTATTAATCAAAAATTCAAAGCATTTTTTTAACTTTATGATAGGTGGCAGATGCTTCTGGAAGTTGTGGAGTGTATGCATAAAGTGTATCCATGAGGGTTTTCAACATTTTGGTTCGAGAAGATGCTGTCAAATTTTCATATAATAAGAATAATGCACTAAAAATATGCCACAAGCGTTTTACTTTACTGAATTTTGAAACTCTTGGTAGTGGCAACCTTGCACTGAAAAAAATCCACATGGCGCCCAGAGCCATGTAACATAGCACATTATTTATGGCCCCATACGCTATGTATATAGTATTCTGAGCTATACAATATGGCTCCCAGCGCCATAATGTCAGAATCTACATAGCGCGTGGTCCTAAGTAACATGCACAGCATTTATGGTACCACACGCTATATACATAGTGCCCTGAGCTATGCAGTATGGCTCCCAGCGCCATAATTACATGGCGCGGAAATTATAACCCTACACGCTATATTACATAGTGGCATGAGCCATGTAATAGGACTTCAGTTGAAGAAGATAACTCCAATTATAACTCGCAGCCATACTGTGTGAGGGGACGTATAAATCTGAGTATCAACGATAGAAGCTCTGTGGCCAGATTTGGCTAATTCCCGCCAAATATGATATCTAAAAGCTAAATTGCCCGGGGAAGATTTTTAATTTCGTTGGTTGATGGATTTAGGGCTATATAATGTATTTGAAAAACTGAAGTTGGGCTATATATTGGTTATGAAAAACTATAATTGGGGTGTATATTGTTGTTGAAAACTCTATTTAGGCTATACAGTAAAACCTTTAATCGGGACACATCGAATTATCTGAATAATCGAACTATCTGAATAATCGAACTACCTGAATAATCGAACTACCTGAATAATCGAATTATGAAAATACCGTGCATACAATTTCTTGAAGAAAATTAACTCTGCACTGCAAAAACATATAGCGCCAGACGCCATGTACTATAGTCCTCTACGCCATGTACCATAGTCGTCCACGCTATGTACTATAGTCCTCCACGCCATGCACTATAGCGTGGAGGACTATAGTGCAGGACAATATTACATGGCGTGGAGGACTATAATACATGACGTGGAGGACTATAGAGGACTTTTCGCCATGTACTATGGCGTGTGGCGCTATATTTTATCACAATCCCCAAATCGACTATGTACATGGCGCCAGAAGCCTATAAATTATGGCGTCTGGCGCTATGTGTTTTTTCAGTGTGGAGACTTTTCTACCCTATACTTTAATTATCAGATGAAAATGGTCTGTTATAGGTTGATTATAATAAGTGTCATGTTTCGTAGAACATGCACTCAAAATCTACACAATTCCTCTATTTATTTTTCAAGCAGTCTTTCTAGTGGTTCTTTGCCACTAGGGTTTGTTGTCTTGTTTTTCTTGAAATTAGAATTTTGAAACATAATGCTGGCAGTAATATTTTTCCTTTGGGTTATTTTTAGCTGAAGGAGTTTAAAAGTAGTATTATCTTAAATTTATCAGCTAGTGTAAATTCCTTCCCTAGATTTGGTAAATTTTCGGCTTCTTCGAGTAAATTGGTTTAAAAAGTTATGGTGAGGATTTTTTCTGGCGAATGCACAGCATGCAATTGCACTGGATATGGAAAAGCTTCCAGTGAACATTTCCATTCACCAGCATCAAATGTTTTTTACATGAATTTCCTGCTCTGCAATTCAGGACTTTCGGAAATAGATTGTAAAATCAATTGCGAATAGTAGCTTTAGGACGTTAAAAATGAGATGGAAAATAATGTAATAGGTCAACAGGTTTCAGAAAAATGAATAAAAAGTGTAAAAACTTGGAGATTTTATCAGCTCTAGTTTGAACATGAATAAGATGATAGATGGGGGTGCCGAACTACTTGTGAAGTCCAGAGAGTTTTCTGAAATTTATTATGTATTTTTAAGATCATCAAACCCAAACCTCACCATAAGCGGACTATATTAAGTTTATGACAAAAAGTGGAGTATTTAAGAAGGTATTCCAAAGCTGAAAGTGAAAAATCACTGCTATCGTACAAAAATGAGATTATTGTACTCCAAAGCTTCAATTTGATTGCATTTTGATGTTGACAATACAGCTAGTGGCCTGTGTTTTTGCTGCAATACACCTAAACAAAGAATATTTAGAAATTTAGATGTAAATTTTTACCCGGAAAATTGCTTTCACTATCTTAAGGCCATCTCTAAATTATTTAGTATTTGTTTGTTGTCATTTTTACAATTGCTGAATTCCTGCAATAAAGTCATTACTTCTGAATATGTTTTTTTTTTCATTTTTCAACCACTCAAATTACGCACAGATGTTGCATCAAATATACAAATCTGCTTCCAACAACACCTGTGCACTAGAAACGTCAACTGTTTGAAAACAAAAAAACATTACATACGTTTTTTTCTTCTCTGAAGTACGTTTAATCTTAGCACCTAATATGTAGAACAGAAGCTCACTGACGCAAAACGGTATTTGCCAGTGTAATACCACATACAATGCTGAAAATTACTTATGTGAAAACAGTCTATTGTACTTTCTTTTCAGTGGTCATAATTGTCATTGTTCTTTTGAACAAATGGCAGATTTTCACAATAAAGGACTGTTTTAGTAACACGGTTTTTTTATAGTATCAGAATAAGTTGTTTCATTCCAACGCCGATTTCAACATCAGAATCATCGACCCATCCCCATCTAAATAAAACCCAATAACAAGCCTATAAGAGTAAATAAAAGTAGAAAGTTGCTCTTACGTATGATTGCATTCATGCCAATGAGACAAACCCTGTAAGACAGTTTTTATTATAAATTTTCCAATGGAAAATTGAACAGTAAAAGAACATACATAAATGTAAAAGTGTTTTACACAGTAAACTATCTTTTCACGCATAGCTAACTCAGATGGACTAATGAATTCATTCAAATAATATGGCCATGAAGAAGAATGACATTGAAACTCTGGCTGCAATTTGTAAGCAGCCTTGCACTATTTTACGCATATTGCCTTGATACTTGAGCTAAACGCTAGTGTACTTAGTTAATTGCCGAAAAAATGAGTAAAACTACTACGCCTGCAACAATGATCAATCTCTGTGACGAATGTTCCAAAATTGTTCGAGTATAGGGTTAACCCAAAGAAAATCGCAGTTATAGTTTTTGCAGCTTACTGTTGAATAAAGATCGGAGCGAATAAAGAGGGAATAAATAAACTAATCTCAGCATCCAAAAGGTATTAAGAAATTAATCTTTCGAAACCTTATAAAGCGCGTGAAGAACAGTGCAGACAATGCACTAATTTTCCAAGCATATCACAACATACCCTGTATTGGGTATATTTTATTCAACTTTAAGTCCAAATAAACAGCCATTATTCAGACAATTTATCAATTTACGATAGAAGTGTCCAGCGATCTCATCATGCATGATAAAATTTGGCCACAATTATTGACTCGAACAGTTCTGTTTGTTCAGGAAAAGCCCGTCATTATTCGATTTCGTTGTACTGAAACATTGGATGAATTTAACGCAAAACAACACAAAATATTCTGTCGACCATATAATTGAAGTTAGAAAAAGAGAGAAAATTCCATCGAATATAAAAGACGAGATTGTTGTTTTTATTTTTAGTCAGCTTTGGTCCATTGCAGCAGGTGATTCGTACAAATGAAAATGGTTTCCGTCACGAGTGATCTCGATAAAGTCATTTTTAGTTCTGGATTAATTTTATTTATGGTTATAGTGGTTAGATATTGTAAATTTTTGATGAAAAATATAAATGTGACGTGAGTGTGTTTTTTTTTTTGTTTTTAGACATGCGCCGCTGAAGATACGGATTGTTCGCGGCCTCCTCCTTTTGTGGTAAGATCAGATATTCAAGTAAAAATTTATGTGCTAAAAATCAGAATCTAAAATAATTATGAGAACTTTAAGTTTTGCATCGAAATCAAATACATTATTATACTGTCATAAATACCCTTTCTACATTTTGCTTGAAGGGTTGTGTTTTATAAATCCTGCAGATAGATGGGTAGGCCATTTTTCACTATTGATTTTAACATATTTGCACAAAACATAGGTTTTTCATATTTTGTGGAATGGTATGAAAAATGTCAGACAGTGTGTATACCTTACGGTTGGCAGTATACGATTATGAAGTCCAGGGAAATTTAACATGGTGCTTCGGAAAAATTAGGGGAAAGCTGAATTTTGGTATGAACCTTGATACTGGCGTGTTGAACAAAATTTCAAAAGTCCCCATTGATCCGAGTGCTGCGTTACTTTTTATACGAGGTCAAAGGTCACCAAAAGTAACCTTCCCTAAATATCTCAGTGAAGGTCACGTTTTCAAAAAAATAGTGTATAACGAATTTGTAGTTTAAAACATTTCCAACAAAAAATATTATATAGTTTTTTCTTGTAACCATAACCGCTTTTGAGATATATTGACCTAAACATTTGCTACTAATAGCATCCTCTTTCTCAACGGCATATTGATATTATCCAATTTTGATGACGACTTGGAATATTTGTTAGTCTGTTTTTCTATTTTCACCAGGAAGACTTATCTAGCAGACTCCAGCGTAGGTGGAAAAGTGTGCTCCGAAAAGTTATCCCTTCCCCTCTTTCCATAAAATGGTATCCCTGAGCTTCCTTTCCAAATCTTCAGGAATGAACTCGTTGCCTACTCTTTGCCCACTGTTAATCAAGATAAGATCACTTTTTATCCTGTTGCTTGTTGCCTATTCTTGACATCGCAGGACCAGCCCTACACCCACAGCCTACCCACACCATACCCACCCCCGCAAACAAACCACCCCGAAATAACCGGTTTTTTAGTTTTTTTGTACGATTAGGGCAAGGTCACGTAATTTCAGGTGCAAATTGGTTTCGAGACATGTCATGTCCCTTTGGCGCTATGAATTCATCACAGGATTGGTAAAAAAAAACTGATTATTCGGGGATAGCCTGCAGCGGGTTAAGCTCTTTTAATGTCAAGAATGAGCGTCTACAGATTTATGACATGATATTATCTTGCTTTTTCATACTCCTAGGGCCATGATATATTACAAAACCTATTTTCACCTGCAATGTTGTTGTCTTGTCCTGCTCCTTCGTGAAATAGCCAATACGTGATGCAGCAATACAGTTTATTTCCTAGAAGAGAGTAGCGAGCAGATGTCCCTACAAGTTTTATGGCAAAGGGGGGCTGGGGGTGGTGTTAATTTTTCGGAGCACACTTTCCCACCTACCCTGGAGTCTGGTAGATAAGTTTGTTTACATGTTTTTTTTCTGCGCTTCTTAAATATGGAAAAACAGACTCACAAACATTCCAAATCGTAATCAAAATCGGATAATATCAATATGCCGTTGAGAAAGAGGATGCTGATGCAAATGTTTAAATCAATATATCTCAAAAACGGTTATGGTAACAAGAAAAAACTATATAATATTTTTTGTTGGAAATTTTTTAAGCTACAAACTCGTCATACATTGTTTTTCTAAACACGTGACCGTTACTGAGATATTTAGGAAAGATCACTTTTGGTGACCTTTGACCCCGTATAAAAAGTAACACAGCACTCGGATCGGTGGAGACTTTTGACATTTTGCTTAACTCGCCAGTACCAAAGTTCACACAAAAATTCAGCTTTCCCCTAGTTTTTCCGAAGGTTCGCCTCTTATATGACGGATTTCACTGGGCTATACAGGTATAATAAATTTTGTCTCTGTTTTAAGAAAGTTTATCTGTATTGGATTGAATTGAGCTATCATTTAGAATTTGTGATTTTTTCACACTAATTTGCAAAACCCATGAAAAAGCATACACATGTACGACTGATTGACTGCTGGACTACATTTATTAAAATTAAATCAAATTTAATGATGCTACCGAGCAGAGAACGAAAAACAGGCTTGGTATATGAATGATTCATCTATATCAAATAATTTTAATTCCGTAGAATCAAAACTGACACTAATATCAATTTAGAGACACAGGCTTCGCGTACCGGAACCACAATTATACCCCGATTAAAATTATCAACATCATTTTCCCAACATTTTTATTAGTGTGAATCACATAATTCTTTGATGAAGTAGAAATAATTCTTCACAATTGCAAAAAATTCTTTAGTCGAAATTAAGCAACTTTTTTAAAAAGAGTCCATCATTATTACGTTGCTGAATTTTTTATTGCCACAAATAATTAACATTACCTTGATTTTTTGAATGTGTTTATGTCATATTAGATGAGCAACGTAAATTTTTTTAAATATACCACAAATAGTTTTAAATCCTAGCTTGACTGCTTAATACATTTCAGAATCCTCATCTTTGTTGCAAAGATCCACCTCCATCAGAAGTTGCTCAAATCTGCTCATCAAAAACTGGTGTACCACTTCGATTCGACAGAGCACCTTCAATGGAAAAACAACCTGACATAAGTGCGATTACTGTAAGCAAATGTAATATTTTTCTACAATAGCGATTCAATTCAACGATTTCCTTTTGTCTAGTGTTTTGCGGAATGTGTGCTGAATCAGTCAAAATACTTAAACAATGGTAAACTTGACATGGCAGTAATCAAAGCTGATCTGAATAGGAAATTCGCTAGAGATCCTGATTATATTCCAGTGATGGAAGCCGCCTTCCAAAAATGCAGTGAAGTTGGTAAGTCTAAAATCATTTTTTCAAATCGAATTTTTTGAAGAAAAAAAAATAATGGTGACTAGTAACTTGCGCCGTGTTTTACGCTATGTAAGATTATATATTTTTGAATTAGTAACATAACATTAAACTCGAATCTTGAATTTTTTTAGGTTGCCAAGATACATATGTATATCCTGTGCATGATAATGTAAATAATACCAACGTTTCAAGTTTATTGTGTTTTGTTTAGCTTTCTCATGAATCAATTTGCTTTTGCGAATCTAGTTGCTTTCCACAACAAACTCTATCAAACTCTATCTATCTACCATGGCTTAGTACTGTCCAGTATTCATATTTTCAGCATCTTTAAATTTTTGCATTTGACGAACTTATTACAAGATATATTATTATTATTCCATTTAGCGCAACGTCAACTGACTGCCTTCCAAAATGCTTCTCCTCCTCCACCTCCCGTGGCAAACGGCTGCAGTCCACTGTCAGGTTTGATATTGGGATGTGCGTACAAGGAATTTTTCGAAAACTGTCCACAAAGTAAATGGAACTCGAGTCCACAGTGTAATGCTGTTCAAGAATACATAAAAAAGTGCTCAAAGTCGTAGATATTTTACATTAAGATAGTATTTCTGTTTTCTTTTTCTTTCGTAGTAAGATTTATAAGAATAAATTTACGAAACCAAAGTATTCGAATGAAAATTCGTTTAAATCGATTTTTAGTAAACGACAACAAGTTAGGCGTTTGGAGCTTGAAGTTTATTGAATCTGGTTTTAAACTGAACAAAATAGAAATCTAACAAATAAATATAGATCTCAGCAAATAAGAATGAAATAATTGGTGGCTCATTTTACTTCTGTTGACCTCTTTTCAATGAAAAAACCATGTACATTTATATTTCGATTAGAACTGTTCTCAGCACAATAGAAGTGAATAAAACATGTATTTTAAACTGATGATTAGTTATTACTAGACATCGAATTATATGCACGAACGAAATTCTGAATATGCACAAAAAAACTTTCAAATATGCAGAGGATATGTTCAATAAAATAGAAACATATTTATTTGGAATACATAACCATTTTATTCAGCATCAAACAAAAGCTGCATTTTGTCACTATACATTCAAAATTGAAATTTAAGTATTTGCGAATCTAAAAAATTAACAAGTTTTACATCAAGAACAGATTTTTCTTTGCAAATAAATAGCTACGTGGTATAATTTTTGTGACAGTAGACAATAATGTATAGTTCCAAATTTTCTATTTGAAATTTGTGCCGTTTATCGCTTAATATTATTTTATACGCAGAAAATGAACGTTCGACGTCAACTGATGTCAAAGGACAAAATTTAAAATTTGGTGCCATGTTCCCCGAAATGCCTTCAGGCAAGGTTATACCTGTGCTATTGATAAAAGAATTTATTTCCTTGATGTCTTCAAGGCCCAATTTTTTAGAAAAAATTATACCAAGTTTATTTTGAAGGTCTGTAGACAATAATTCTGGAAGCGCATTTGACAAAGCTGTTGCTTCTTCTAATAAATGAATCGATTTGTATAAAAGAAGATTTCTGTTTTCTAGCTTTTCGATAATAATTGGTAATTGGCTGGAGTGTATTTTAATTATAGCTAGATTCTTTTTAATCATGGGGTCTGCAAATGCTTCTTGGCTGAGTTTAATCGCCAGTGCATCGAACGTATTGAACTGGCTGACCAGGTAATTCACAGCTTCAAAATGCTCCGTATAGAATAAAGCTGCCTTCAACCAGGTACCCCATCTGGTTACAATGGGATCTGGAGGTAACGGTACATTCACGAACATTTGTTTGTAAATTAGCACTTTGAAAAGGAGCCTTTAATACTTTTTTGGTCACTGAAATTAGTTTGTTTACATTTCCAAATTCTTTCCTGATTTCTTCTGAAAATCGGCGCAGTTCATGCGCTACACATGTGAAATTTGGGTAAAATATTTGAAGTGCTTTACCGGCTTTTATCATATAAGGTGCAGCATTCGATATGAATACACAAACTTTTCCATCGATGCAAGAATCAGGAAACAATGCTTTTATCGAATTATTGATGAATCGAGCAATTGTCGAATGATTTGTTTTTTCAAGGATCTTATGGTATATGCAACTAAATGAGGAATAGATAGTTTTATCGTCAATTTCCCAATAATCTGCTGCAGTAAATTTTCTTTGACGAAATCGCATCAATCTCCAAGACAAAATAAATTCAATACTAATGTGCTATTTACTTGAAAAACAACTATCCTTCTTTAATCATTCGAGTTTAAACTTGCGCACTATAATCACAAATAAGCAAACAGATAAATCAAAAGAATTACAATCGACAAAATACATTAAACTCTTGCACACTGTGTTAAACAATAAGTTCATTACAGTAATCATACACACAAATAACAACCTAAACTTAGGCGCCCAAAGCCAATCAGCTCCAGCCTATGTAGCAAAACAGAAACCGAAAAGAAAACGCTGGAAATACTGTTGCGTCCATGCGCAAAGATTTAAATAGTAAAACAATAGTCTGCATCAATTAGCTAATTGCCTTAAATTTTAGTACGCAGACTAGGTTTAAAAAAAATTACGTTGCATAAAATGACAGTCATTTAAAAGGTGTTTTTTGCAGACAACATGTATATTGCCTAGTGGGAGGAAAAAACGAATTTTATCGTAGCAGTACTGTTTGGCGGGGTATATTCTATTTAGTTTCTGTTTCTTTCGATCAGTGATGTAATGTAATTAAAATCAATAATCACGCTTTCTCCACACTACTTAATAGTTCATAGACTCTGACAACATTATATTTGTGTAGTTTCGTGTTTTTGTCTAACCACTTAGAGTGAAAAATTTTTAAATCTTAATCAGAAACAAGTATATCAATCATTTTTCCTTTCAACACATTTTTTCCATTTCCCTTCCATAGAAATATAGAACTCACTGCTACCAAGATATCTTAATTTTAACTTGGCATTGATATATATTTAAGTCCTCCAAACATTCCAGATGAATCTTTTTGGTGAAATACATACTTTTCGATTATAGCCACCTCAATTTTTTGCTGATATTTTTTCTATCATGCGATGACATTTTCGTCAAATTTTGTTAATGTTTGAACAGCTGAAGGTTTGCAATTTTGAATCATGGATAGCTGTACTCTTCAGCAGCGTTTAGAGATAGTGCAAATTTATTATCAAAGTTTGCGTTCTTTTAAATCAACTTTAAGCGCATTATGTCGAATTGACGGTCTTCATGGAGATAAAGATCCAGATAAACGAACAATTGAGCATTTAGTGCAAAAATTTGAATCAACATTTACACTTCATAATGTGCCAATGAGACAAAAAAGTGCGCGAAGTACAAAAAATATCGTGGCCTTACGTGAAAGTGTGAGACGAAACGAAAATTTGTAAATTTCTTGCCGTTCGCAGAAATTAGATATTGCTCGAACCAGTTTGTGGCATATTTAACGTAAGGATTTGGGATAACATACCAATAAAATCACGCTCACACAAGAGCTAAAGCTGCAAGATTACCAATAGCGGCGTGACTTCAGTGAATGAGCACTAAACATGCTTGGTGCCGATCCCTATTTTTACCGCGAAATCCTACGGAGCAACGAAGCACATTTTTGGCTTAACGGATTTGTCAGCAAGCAAAATTGCTGAATTTGGTCAAAGGAACATCCCGAAACCATCCACAAAATGCCATTACATCCGTGAAAATTGACTGTTTGGTGCGGTTTTCATGCTGGTGGTGTTATTCACAGGAATGTTTTTTTATCATCTTGGCAAACCAGTCGCAATCAATGGTGCGTGATAACCGGTAACCAGATAACATGTGAACCGGTTATTTTTCTCGTAAATTGGAAGAAAACAACCTAGTTGGCATGTGATTTCGACAAGAAGGTGCCACATGCCACACATTTGGCCAAAAAATCGACTTATTTAAGAGTCCTGGAATAGAATAAAGTCCCGTCAAACCCAAGATTTGAAAATTTACTTAAAATTTGACAAATTATTTGAAAATTCATTTATTTAAGCAAAATTTTTACCATATAATAACTATAATAAAAGAATATAAATAGTTTAGTTTTTGTATAAAACCCTTCTACTTTACAGCCTCTTATCGCTATTAATCAGTCTCCTGTATCTCTCTACAGATATGGATTCACATAGTCCTTTTACCGTTTCGAACAATTGGTCAGTGTTTATTGTCAATGTCAATTGTCAATGTTTTTTACTGCTATGGCTTGATGTACTTATATCTACCCACAAATGCTCAATTGGTATTAAGTCCGAAATTGTTTACGGCCAGAAATTGTTTACGGCCAAAAAGGAAACACTGCTGTCCTCAAAAACTTTCTTCTGAATCTTGCCGTATGTTTGAATTCGTTGTCGTGCTGGAGCTTTCATTAGGAAGATTCTCCTCAGCCTATGGCGATATAATATTTTCCAAGATGCTAACGTGCTTTGCCTTGGTTAACATTCTTTCAATACTGTCTATTTGTCCAACACCAAATCAGGACAAATTCCCAAACACCGATTAGGCCACTTTCGAGCTTAAAAACGGTTGAAGTGTAGGAAGGGTCAAAGTGCTCTCTCCTTTTCCGCCCAATAAATCTTCTGCTACCAGGACCAATACGATCTATTTTTGCTACCATTGGGAGAGTTTGATTCAATTTTTCACTACCGATTTCCCGTACTTGATTTTTTGATTAAGCCAAGTACTAACATTCGGAACAAAAAAATTATATCGAACTCTCCTAATGAGAGAAATAAAATCATAAGCAAAGTCAAATAGAATAGAATAAGCAAAGTCAAATAGAATAGAAAAACTTATGTGACGGCAATCAATTGATATTTTGTAAAATGTTTTTTTTTTCAAAAACGTAAAATTTATGTAAACTGAGTTCATGATACGAAGAAATATAGTGTTTTAAATATGAATACATTTAAAATACCACAAAAAAAATTCTGGCGACGTCTTCATTCTAGCTAAATTTCAAATATTACACCCATTTTAATGCATCGGACATTTAAAAACTTGGTAAATTAATGGAGACTTTATATAGCGCCATGTATTAAAATCTCTTATTACTTATCAGTTTTGCCTCAAGACTCTCTATCGATTTAGTAAAATCATTAGCTAAATTGTTGCTCTCAATTTTATCTATAGTAAAATTTGTATGGAAATTGATATTTTACACGAATCTCGATACTTGTGTTGAACTAGAATCAAAATGTACACTGAAAGACAAATAAAAACTCAGACACACTATTCAAATCAAAATTCAACATTCTGAATCATCAAGTATAATCCTAAAAAAAACTCCAAATAAAAACCTCATCTTATGTCACCATTCTTTTAACAAACAAATATAATGCATTTCAAACGTTAATACATTCATAAAATCCCAAAAAATATTTTTGTACAAGTGGTAGGATTCACATTCAGACTTTCCATAAACCCGGAAAAAATATTGAGAATATGCAGGAAACTTTTTCTCCTTTTCTACATTCAGGCTTCACAAGTTGTTTACCTTGTGCCGTTTGCTTCGCCTCCTGAGAAAATGAACATGTGCTTGCTTGTTGGCTGTACTTCTGCTTACCATCTACAATCCGAAAATAAGCGAAAACTTTCTGTGCAACAACTAAAGCCGGTACAAATCCATTTCGAAACGAATTGCTATGCTCCAAAACGCAACACTAACTGTATAACATACAAATATGAGTGGTGAGTGAGAGGTATACATATATGCACCTACGATGGATGGTGACCATGACACACTCTGAGGTGAGAAAATGATAACAGAAAGGTTTCAGAAACAAATAAAATTCAAAATACGCCCAGCGAAACTTGCGATAAATTCTAAAAGTTATTATAAATATACGCAAAAAATGAAAGCTTATTATTTATTTTAAGCGCTATTTAAATGATCAACAAAAAAGTAACAACATCCCAAAAAAATATGATTCCAACTAACCCTCTAAAATCGCATTTTCCTGTCTACTCACCATGTTCAGTAACGTACTCAAACTCGTGGCAGGGTATCTACGACGACGACAGTGGGAACGCCTGCATTAGAGAGGATAAAATCGAGACAGATCTTGAGTAACGGTAGGATTGGGTGTTTCCGTGTAGGATCCCGGCATTGAACGCTCCAGTTGGATCTATGTTAAACTGCACTGCAAAGTGCACACTACGGATTTTCGGGACAAGGATATGAGAGCCGCGATTCTAAAATCAACCTTGCGGAATGGACTGTGTTCGGATAATTTCCGGAGAACGAAAGGGAAAACTTTCACGTCGGAAGTTTCGGATATTTATGACCTTCATATCGAACTTAACGCTAAGTACTTGAGTCGAGTATTTATAGTTTTTCATTTAACACTAATGTAGTGAATGAGTGTAAGAGCTCGAATTGGAAAAGTATTTAGGAGCAAATAGAAGACGGTAAGTTTGAAAGTCACGTTTGAGACAAGTTTGCAAAGAGTTTATAGAATTAATTTCATTAAAATATTAAAGCTATAAATATTCATCAGAGAAGGCTGAGTGGTTTTGAAAACTTTATTCAAGGAATTAGTTTTCAATTATTTTTGTTCGTATTTTAAAATTGTTTATTAGCCTAATTGAATTCATTTATTCACATAAATTTATAATTCAGAAGGATAAACATGGAGGTACAATGTAATTGTATGATTTTTGCTCCGAGTAAGCTCAAGCATATGCAAATTATGAATTTTGAGTCATCTGACTCGAACGATATAGTGCTTTCTGGTCTTCCTAATTTCAAAAACCGGACAAATTGAATGAAACTAGATCAGTGGCATAACACATTCAAATTTGATATGAAAATAATGCAACCAAAAGAATGTTGTTTGCAATATTTTTTACCTTATATTATTTATTGGCTTCTGATTGAATAAAATAGTGAGTATTTTATGGTACACTGAGAAAAATACTTCTATTTTTTGAAGAAAAATGAACACATTATCAAAGAAAATTGGTAATGATTCTGCGCCAAAGAAATATTTACTCAATCCAAAGAAAGAAATTTCTTCATTTCAAAGAACAAATATTGTACTTGCCCTGAGTAAAACTTGATATAGTTTCAAAGAAATATTTACTCAATCGAAAGAAAGGAATTTATTCATTTCAAGCACTGATATTGCACTTGCCCTGAGTAAAATTTGATATACATAGTTTCAAGAACATCTGGCATCTGGCATAAATCGGTTCACGTACGATCACCGAAGTTAAGCAGTGCTGGGCGCGGTTACTACTTAGAGCCGGTTCAGACGAGCGGTTTTTTGCTGGATCCAGCACGAGCTTTTAGGAAAGAGAAGTGAAGGACGGAACGGAACAGCGAGCACGAGTGATATAGTTGGATATCGAGCACGGCAGCAATTTTCTGACATTTTCTTAGAAATAATTTGAGGCTCAGGCATTGCTACGAACATAAAAAAACTGTGTGCTAGCACAGCAAGAAATCGCTCGTCAAAACTTGCAAACAGCATCGGTCAGCAAACTCTGTGCTGGCAAAGCACAACATCGCTCGTCTAAACCGCCTCTGGGATGAGGGACCGCTTTGAAAGCATCGCATGTTGTTGTACTTCGAAGGGAGTGAAAAAAAAACATTTTTGCGTTTTTTTTTCATGCTATTTTTTTCCTGTTTTCTCAAGCGCTCGTATTATTTATGCCTAGTCGCCGATTTAAGCTATGATGTGACACTTAATCAATGGAGTTAGGACAACTGAAGACGAACAAAGTCAACCATGAGAACCCGGCGGAATTCGAACCCACGAGCGGTAGATCGCTGCTTTGGATTGACACGTTAGCGAGCTAAGCTATTGACCCTTTATTTTTGTAGAGGAAATGTTGATAGAAGTCATAAAAACTATCAATTATTTCGTCGAATATTGAAGCCTGGTTGTTGTTGAAACATAGAAAAAAATGTTCGTGTTGTAGATATAATTTACTAAATTCATAGACATAATTTACAAGATTTGAGGAAAATTACTTACTTGAAATAAGGTAAAGCAAAAATTGTATTCCGTTGAATGGAAGAAATTTTTCAATGATATTTATACAAATTACTGATATCAAATAAAAGTTTATTTGATTTGTGGAAGATTTCACATCTCGTAAACCAGTAAATATTTTCTTTGATTTTCGGAAACATATTTTTCTGAGTGTATGTGTATGCCTTCGAGCTACAAAAAAGTATCGAATGTAGCGAATGCGTTAAATGTTCGCGGTCGTATGCAATATATTTCTTGTGTGCGTCGCTTGATTTGACCTGAGAGATGACCAAGTGCCTTAAAATTTCGAAGCCCCAATGGCAGAGTCTTCTGCGACTACAAATAGACTAAGCTTGGCGATTGAGCTCGGAAAGGCAATAGAGCGGCTTTTGCGAGATTATTTTTGACTTGATCAAAAACTTTGCTAGCTTCAGTTGACCATATTTCTTAGATATTCCTTAGATACCAAAAGCGCCGTATATCTTAGATACCAAATGTATGAAGAAGGGTCATCCACAAAAATGTCCTATCATGTTTACCGCTTTGAGTCGCTTAGCTTTTGTAATTGCCTTAACCCGATATGAAGAAGGCTTAATGACTTTTGATAGTAGGCTTTTGATAGTAGGCCTTCATTACGATATCTAGAGGAGATTGTTATATCATGCAGTTCATGATCGAAGTTTTGAAAAATAGTGATCAGATATCCAATCGGGACGGTTATGGTTATATCTGCAATCACCGCAAAGACCCAATTCCCCATTTGTCGTACAGAAATGTGACGTTGAAACCAGGAGCATACGAATATACCCTCCAATAGTAAGAAAACAAATTGTTTTTTAGCCGCCAGGAACATATCGGGTGCTAATCAGCGTGGCCTCAGCTCTGCTGGAGGCCAGTGGGAAGAATGTGTGTACAGAAAAGTATATGACATGTTATTACCCAAAACAAAAATAATACAAGGCAAAAAAAATCAATATCAGACATGCACATAAATAAAGTTAGTTCAAATAAAAGAAAAAAAAAATAAAAAAAAAAATAACTCACCCAAATCCGTAACTGCACCACTGCACAAATTTTAATCTAATTAAAGAATTTTATGACTTTTGCTTTCGAATCAGATTCATTTACAAAAAAAACACCAACAGAAGATTCCGAATTTTCTGGGTCCCCGGTCACAAGAGTATTGGTGGAAATGATAGGGCGGATGCGTTAGCCAAGCATGAAGCCAGTCTTCTTATGTCAGGATCGGTAGACATCCCAACTCCTATCCAAATGATGATGCAAAATGATGCAAGAAGCAATTTGCAGATGGCGTACAACTCAGACCTGCGGGGTAACCAAAATCGTGTGGGGGTCATGCTACCTTATAGCGATCACATGCTGAACTATCTCCAACTTAGATAGCAGCTATGACCTTTATTTTAATTGATTTTTTTAGAAACTCGCACAACAAACTTTTTCAGATTATTTTCGCGGTAAGGATCACATATTTGTTTGTTCGTAGAAACTGATAATCTACGGTAAATCCTACCAGCACTTGATAGTTCTTTTGAATAAAACTATTACTATCCCACTCAGTGCAACTGCAAGGGCCAAAAATAGCATCAAACGATGGAAGTATTATTTCAAATCAGTTGCACTCAGACCTTACAATCACGTACCGTACTGTCCTCAACTCCACGGGGCTCAGCAAAGAAACCACCGTTTTTAGGTATGTTTTCAATACCTGACAAAGCAATTGCGCTATTGTGTTTATTCTTGAAGTTTTTGTGTATACTTTTAGTCGAATTTTCCTATGTGGGTGAACCGTGTGTGGTCAAACCGCCATTCTCTTCTCGCTTCGGAATGACGGATCACTTAATGGCAGTTTTGATTTTTTTAAGCGAATGGCGCTCCGGACTCATCGTGGCTCTGATAGATCGAAGCAACCCGTTGGGTCAATTGTCGCTTGAGAAGTGGAAGATCGTAGAGTCAGGCATGCTCAACGCGATGATTGATCGAATGGAGAAGCACCCTGAACTGGCTATGCCTTCGTTTGACGGGGCGGGCTGGTTCAAGGGTGTGAAGATCATCAAATGCAACGATGAGCTCCCGCTGCGCTGGTGTACAACTGTAGTCCTGGACTTACCGGGGCTATGGGAAGGAGCTCAGCTGGCGATTGTTGACAGAGGGAGCATCCCAACACTACCTAAAGCAAAAGCACCTTTGCTACCATGGCGAATAGAGTTCAGCGGTTGGCGGCCCTCTGCACTACAGGTGCCTTAGCCTCGACTCCTTCGTCTGCTCTGAACGTCCTGCTTCATCTCTCCCCGCTTGATCTCTTTATTAGAGGCACTGCCGCAAAGGCTGCTGTCGGGCTTAGGGAATCAGGGCACTTCGAGCCAGGATCCTTTGGCCACAGCAGTATTGAACGGGGCTACGCAGGAAGCACTGACTACCTGGTTCCCACTCTGTGCTTTGAGCGGGGATATCGAGCGACTGTGGGAGATGGGCAAGAATGGAATCGACAAATGGGTCCTGCAGCTCTTAGTATCTACACTGACGGCTCGAAGACAGCTGCAGGAGTAGGTGGTGCAGTATATTCTGCAGATGCAGCTATGGAAGCAGCTTTCAGGCCTCCGAATCACAGTAGTATTTTCCACGCGGAGGTGTTTGCGATACGTAAAGCCGCAGACCTCATATACGCCAAAGATACTACTAGTAAAGTACTTAACATCTTTACGGACAGTTAAGCGGCGGTAAAAGCACTACTGTCTCACACATACAGATCGAAGTGTTTATTCCATTGCATTCAGGCCCTGAACAGACTGGGTAACAGCAGAAGAGTCAGAATCTTCTGGGTTCCCGGTCATAAGGGTATTGATGAAAATGAAAAGGCGGATGCGTTAGCCAAGTATGGGACTAGTCTTCTCCTTTTGGAAGCGGTTAACATCCTTACTCCTATCCAGACGACTAAGTACTCAATCGACTCCAAAATGATGCAGGGAGCGACGCGCAGATGGGGTGCAACTCAGACCTGCAGGGTAACCAAAATCATGTGGGGGTCATACAATCTCGCATCGACCAAGTACCTCCTCGAGTTAGCATGGATTGACTGCAAACGACTCGTTGGTATCATTGCTGGTCATTGTCTTGTAGCAGTGCGACTCCTAACGAGCGACACCTGTAGAAGGTGTCAAGAGCCGGGGGTCTCAGAAACTATCCAGCATCTCCTGTGTCACTGCCCGGCACTGGGGAAAACCAGACTGCGATACTTCGGTGAGCCTGGCTGGTGAATCTCTCGCACGTGGCAGAGCAAAAGCTGAAGGAAATCCTTCAGTTCTCGCAAAAGTCCAGGGCGTTTGATGGCCACTTGGACTGAACTCCTTTCTCGAGGTCCATTTATCTGGTATGACTACGGACCGGTAGGTCTATGTGTGGCCATGTGCCAGCCAGTACAACCTAACTTAACCATATTCCAAAACCTTCAGAAGAGAGAGATATAAGGAAATGAAAATGGCAGTGATAAGTGAAGCAATTTGTCTGAGGCTGAGCGTTAGTAAGTAGTAAGGAAATTTGACATTCACTTACTCCACGAACAGAAAGATAGAGTGAGATAGAGAAAGAGATGGATAGAGAAAAATAGTAGGCCATGTGTACGCGAATTTGACAGTTAGTAACTCAGCAACAACAAAAGCTAAGGTATCGGGGAAACCAAGGGGAAGATCTGAAGTAGCAATTCGCTCGATTTGTTCTATTCATATATAGATTTTACCTTTGTAGTAAAATTGCTTCACTAAATTTCGTATATGTATACGCTTGTTTCATTTCCTTAGATCTCTATGTTCTGAGCCAAAACCCCAAACACAACTGATTGGATCATTTTTTCAGGGCAAACCTTTTTCCGTCCGAGTAAACGGCCAGTTCTCCAGTAAACGGCAAATTTAAGCTGTATAGGCTAACGTAATTTTGTTATTGGGGCTATAAAATTTGACCCGTAAGAAATGTTTCATTTTTTATATTGACTTAGTAATGTATCCAAAACTGTATCCAATCTCTAGGCTTTATAAAAGCTGAAACTGCGCTCAAAACAAGCCTTAAGGTATCTTTAAGTTAAGACAGATGTCCTTAGAACTTGGGACAGGATACCTATTATGAAATTAAGATACATATGTATATCTATCAAATAAAAGCGTCTTAAAAATACAGCAATGACTCAGCTCGTGTGATTACTGTTTTATTTGTTAAACCTGTCAGCAGCTTTTCACTACAATCGTATATTATGAAGCAATTGACATTCCCCTATTGTTTAGAATATCAAACACATTCCCCAGGTCTGTCTGTCAAATCCAATTATCATATCAGTTATCATTATTGACTTTAAAACATCACTTATATTTTTATTTCAATGGACGGCTCTCAATTTCATCATCTGAAAATGACAAAAACGTTCGATAAAATCCCTATTCGAAGTAATACAATAAATCCTTCGCGGGAGCGACTTGTAGATAAATCGGTTCATACACTGAATACAATGTAAGCATTTCGATATTATGTATACAGAAATCATAGAGACAATTATACTACCTATCAACAGTTCGAGCAGCGTAGACCCCAACACCATTTTGCTGGCACCTCATAAATGGCGGGAAGCTACCATGAGCGACCTGCCCAGCATTGAAGCGTTAAGAGATGAACAGGCTATTGATTTCTTCGGCGATGTATATCTGGTCAGTTTGATCGAGCAATGTCCTTTGTCAGTTGTCATTGAAGATGTTACGGAACGGATTGTTGCATTTATTTGTCTCAACAACTACCCAAACATAAGTGCACTTCTGCCGGAAGTGTGGGGCGATTGGATGAAACATCATTATAAGTATTGCTATTAGAAAATATTCCTAGTAAATAATAATTCTTTTGCAAAATTAATAGGCTAAACGATGTACAGTATCAAAACACGTTGTTCGTTCACTATATCGTTTGGAACCGTGCCTTACGCTCCGACTATTTACAAATTTACTTAGAGGATATATTTTTGAGCGATGTAAAATTAGAATATGTTTGCTTGGTTGCTCCACCAAATGATGCAGGATGTAACGAAGATCTATAAAACACCATCTATTTTTCAGCATAATGGTTGTTCATTTCAGATACATTCGTAAGAAATGCCTTCATCAAAGTCCTATTCAGTCGAGCGCTACCGTTCGGCAGCTACAGCACGATGCGAACTCAATCCTTGCATATTTGCTTCCGAAGCAGCCTTGTTCCGAAAATGAAAATTCGTCGAGCATTGTACGTACTTGCATTATATCCACTCATACCAATACCGCTCAGGACAAGATAAATCACAAATTCGATCCTGTGCATATGCAACACGACAAGTCAACCATTGAATCGTATTTTATTTTTCAATTAATTCTATCCGTAGGCCAGAAGATAATGATGATTTAGTGGAAATTCTCGATGCAACTGCACCGAAGCTGCGAAACTACTACGGTGACTACTATATTGCGGAAATTGTTACGAAAAACGAATCGAACCGTAGTATTATTGTTGCTGAGGTTTGTGATTGTGACGATTTGTAATTTTGTGTTTGGTTATTTATGAAGTTGCGAAGATATTGAAATTTCGTTGTGGGGTCGCATAGCTTAAATAATGAATTATTCGCGTGCTGAAAGATAAAGTATCTTTCAGTTCATATTTTAGCAACTACACTCTGCATCAAAATGATAGGACACCCCTGAAATTTTCCCATTTCTTAAAACCGATACAAGGTAGAAAAAACTTTTATTGGTGGGTCATATAGTACATGCAAGGAATGATCAGAATGTTTAACATAATGGCCCCTTCAACTAATATTCTAGGATTTTTTCGTATTTACCTGAAAAAAGGTGCTTCAAAAAGATGGGACAGAGTATATAAATCGCAAGCATTTGGTGCAAGAAGTGAGTTTGAAATTTGTTTAGTGTTTGCGGGTTTAGATAAACTGTAAAAATTTCAATATTTTTCAGTACGGACTAGTGGATGGTGTTGCAAAAATGGGTCGCGGTAAAAAACTAAGTGAAAGTGAAATAAAACCGATTTTAAATCTGAAAACTGAGAGTTAAGTGTCGCAAAATCGCGAAAACTGTAAAATAAAGCCGAAATGTTGTAATGAATTTACTAAAAGATCCTGAAAATTACGAGCAAATGAAGAGTCCAAGCAGACCTAGTGCACTAAGTGATCGTGAAAAGCGGTTAATATTACGAGCAGCGTCAAACTCAACAGCAACAGCGAGATAAATTGCGGAAAAAGCTGGTGCGAACAAAAATATTTTAAATGTCCAAAGTCTTTTGAAATAAACACACACTATTAAACGAAGAAAACTTCTTAGAAAACCACCGCTAACAAAAAAGCATACTGAGGAATGGTTGAAATTCGCTCGGGAACATTTAAGGTGGAAGAAAAGATGGGAGAATGTCATATTTACGGATTAGAAAAGATTCACCTTGGATGGAGCCGACGGTTGGTCATATTATTTTCATGATTTAAGGAAAGATAGCCTTTTCCAAGCTCGCAGACAAATGGGTGGTGGAGGTGTCATGTTATGGGCAGGGATCTTATACAAAGGGAAGACTGAAATTTGCTTTGTGGATGGAAAAATGAAAAGTCCGGATTATATAAAATTAATAGATGAACAAATCAGGACACATGCAACAAGGATTTCTAAAGAGGACTTTATCTTCCAACAGGATAACGCAGCAGTGCATACAGCGCGTATTGTAAAGGAATACTTTTCCTCGAAAAATATTAAGATTTTACAATGGCCAGCTAGATCTCCAGATTTAAATGTTATAGAGAATGCTCGGAGTCAACTATACCCTGCTGTATATCGGGGCAATAAACAGTTCAATTCAATCCAGGAGCTAAAAGATGCCATACAAGAAGCTTGGAGGCTAATCCCACAGAAATATCTGAAAAATTTATATAAATCTCTACCAAATCGAATGATAACTGTTTTAGCAAAACAAGGAAAGGCAACACATTATTAAGGCATATAATAATATACTTAAATTTATCTTTAAATACCGATTTTTTTAAATACCCTCAGCTGCCCTATTTTTTGAAGCACCTTTTTTTCAGGTAAATACGAAAAATTCCTAGAATATTAGTTTTTTTATTCTGAACATTCCTTGCATGTACTATATGACCCACAATCAAAGTTTTTTCTACCTCTTATCGGTTTTAAGAAATGGGAAAATTTCAGGGGTGTCTTATCATTTTGATGCGGAGTGTATTTCAACGCAGCTTTAATTCTTCTGGATTTCAATTTTCACATGAATTCCAGATAAACAATCAAACGGTTGGGATGATGTGCCTGAATACAGACTTGGATTTAGAAAAACTCAATAAAAATTTCGAGCTTGTTCCGTTCCACGCATTGCGTAAGTATCGTGTTAAGAGCGGATTCGAAAAAATCGAGATACGGTATGTATTCATTCTTCGATAATTGATGTCTGTTCTAAAGTGCTGATTAACTCAAGTGTTTATTTCAGAGATATTTCACTTAGAGAATCCAAATTGTTTTTCGCGGGAATTGAAATTGAATCGGACGAAAATTCCTTGACGCTAGCAGATTTCGAGGTAACTAATTAGCTTTGCAACCATCTTTCTGGGTGGAATAATATTTGTGCGGATTTTTACGTTAGAGTGCCAGTGTAGTGACGAATGTTTCGGACTATGGATTCCAAACAGAAAGCCAAGAAGCGGTAAATACTTTGTAAGTGTTTCTTTCTTATTTACCAGTCAAATTGTATGCGAAAATTATCATTGTTTAAATTTTTCTGACTTTTTTATGTTTACTTTGAAGGTCTGAGGCGGCCTTATTGCGTACACTGGAAGGGCAAATTTCCGTAGATACTCAGTTCATCGAATTTGATACTGATCTTATGAAAGAATGGGAAGAGCTTTTACAAAGTAAGTCAAAAAATGATATAAAGTGAACTTTAAATGAGTTTACTTAGCGTTCATATTCTCAAGTAAGGTACATATGTATTTGTTTGATGGAGCTTACTTCACCTACGTAATAAAAATAATTTATGATAGTTGTAAAATCCAAACAAGGAAGAACCCAATTTATAAAAATATCAGTTTTTCCGAAAAATGAAAAAAGGATTGTGTATAATTATTTAAAACTTTTGTTTCAAATCTTTTTGGCCTACATATGTAAGCGACTCAAGAAACCCAAGGCCCCTCACTTTAAATTGTAAATAGGTTTTATTTAGAATCATTCTGGAGTGTGAAGTCTTCATAGATACTCCTAGTCCGTACTATGAAGCATGCAGCATTCACCTTAGCACCGACTTACTAAACTATGCATTGTCTTCTTTAACCTTCTTTTCGTCTGACCAACGTTAAGTATTGTATGAAGAGGTGGTTATCATTTGTTGCTTTCTCCTTGGACTTTTTACCCTTCAATGAAAAAAATCCACATGGCGCCCAGAGCCATGTAACATAGCGCATTATTTATGGTCACATACGCCATGTACATAGTAATCTGAGCCATGCAATATGGCTCCCAGCGCCATAATGTCAGAACCTACATAGCGCGTGGTCCCATGTAACATGGCGCAGCATTTATGGTCCCACACGCTATTACATAGTACCCTGAGCCATGCAGTATGGCTCCCAGCGCCATAATTACATGGCGCAGAAATTATGGCCCCACACGTCATATTACATAGTACCATGAGCCAATGGCATGGCGTTCATGGAAGCAAGGGAAGCATTGCTTCCCTTACATGTGGCTGACATAAATTTTATGTTAATAGTTTTTATTTCGAAATCGTGAAATAATCGCGTATAAAAATTTATAAAAAAAAATTCTCAAATCGAATTGTGAACATCTCACACAGTTGATGTGGTAACACCACAGAATGAAAATAATGAACGAACAACCACGACTTGGAAGCAATGTAAAAATTGCATCTACGAGCATTTATTTGACCCTATATAGACTAGACTGTGACGCCATTGGAAGCAATGAAGATGTTGCTTCCAAGGGGAAATTATCTTATCAAGAGAGAGACTCACAGCAGAGCTGCGAACGCATGACTACTGTGGAACTTATTCCTGCGTTCCCCTCACTAGTAGCAGGGTAAATTGTTATTGTTATCATTTTGCTTTGCTTGTACAGACTTTTTTGTGAATGAAATTATGATCACTCGCAGTGTAATCCTCCATCACCCTCCAATCGATGACGAGTGACATGATACATTATTGCATGATATATTATTGCATGATATATTATTGCATGATATATTATTGTACGATGTATTATTGCATGATATATTATTGCATGATACATTATTGCATGATATATTATTGCATGATATATTATTGCATGATATATTATTGCATGATATATTATTGCACGATGTATTATTGCATGATATAATATTGCATGATATATTATTGCATGATATATTATTGCATAATATATTTTTCCTCGATATATATTATTGCATGATATATTATTGCACGATATATTATTGCACAATTTATTATTGCATGATATATTATTGCATGATATATTATTGCACAATTTAGTATTGCACAATATATTATTGCATGATATATTATTGCATGATATATTATAGGATGATATATTATTGCAGTATATATTAATGCATGATATATTATTGCATGATATATTATTGCATGATATATTATTGCACGATATATTATTGCATGATATATTATTGCATGATATATTATTGCCCGATATATTATTGCATGATATATTATTGCATGATATATTATTGCATGATATATTATTGCATGATACATTATTGCATGACATGTTATTGCACGATATATAATTGCATGATATATTATTGCACGATATATTATTGCATGATATATTATTGCATGAAATATTAATGCATGATACATTATTGCACGATATGTTATTGCATGATATATTATTGCATGATATATTATTGCACAATTTAGTATTGCACTATATATTATTGCATGATATATTATTGCATGATATATTATAGCATGATATATTATTGCACTATATATTATTGCATGATGTATTCTTGCATCATATATTATTGCATGATATATTATTGCATGATATATTATTGCATGATATATTATTGCACGATATATTATTGCATGATATATCCCATGTATATCTCATGATACATTATTGCACGATATATTATTGCATGATATATTATTGCATGATATATAATTCACGATATATTATTGCATGATATATTATTGCATGATATAGTATTGCATGATATATTATTGCATGATATATTATTGCATGATATATTATTGCACGATATATTATTGCACGATATATTATTGCATGATATATTATTGCATGATATATAATTCACGATACATTATTGCATGATATATTTTTGCATGATATATTATTGCATGATATATTATTGCGTGATATTATTGCATGATATATTATTGCACGATATATTATTGCACGATATATTATTGCATGATATATTATTGCACGATAGGTTATTGCATGATATATTATTGCATGATATAATATTGAGAGATATATTATTGCATGATATATTATTGCATGATATATTATTGCACGATATATTATTGCATGATATAATATTGCATGATATATTATTGCAAGATATATTATTGCATGATATATTATTGCACGATGTATTATTGCATGATATATTATTGCATGATACATTATTGCATGATATATTATTGCATGATATATTATTGCATGATATATTATTGCATGATATATTATTGCACGATATATTATTGCATGATATATTATTGCATGATATATTATTGCATGATATATTATTGCATGATATATTATTGCATGCAATAATATATCATGCAATAATATATCGTGCAATAATATATCGTGCAATAATATTATTGCATGATATATTATTGCACGATATATTATTGCATGATATATTATTGCATGATATATAATTCACGATATATTATTGCATGATATATTATTGCATGATATATTATTGCATGATATATTATTGCACGATATATTATTGCACGATATACTATTGCATGATATATTATTACATGATATTATTGCATGATATATTATTGCACGATATATTATTGCACTATATATTATTGCATGATATATTATTGCACGATAGGTTATTGCATGATATATTATTGCATGATATAATATTGAGAGATATATTATTGCATGATATATTATTGCATGATATATTATTGCACAATTTATTATTGCACGATATATTATTGCATGATATATTATTGCATGATATGTTATTGCACGATATATAATTGCATGATATATTATTGCATGATATATTATTGCATGATATATTATTGCATGATATAATATTGCATTATATATTATTGCATGATATATTATTGCATGATATATTATCGCATGATATATTATTGCACAATTTGTTATTGCACAATTTATTATTGTATGATTTATTATTGCACCATATATTATTGCATGATATATTATTGCACGATATATTATTGCATGATATATATATATATATATATATATATATATATATATATATATATATATATATATATATATATATATATATATATTGCATATATATATATATATATATATATATATATATATATATATATATATATATATATATATATATGTATATATATGTAAATTTATATATATATATATATATATATATATATATATATATATATATATATATATATATATATATATATATATATATATGTATATATATGTAAATTTATATATATATATATATATATATATATATATATATATATATATATATAAATGTATGTATATATATATATATATGGATAGATATATATATATATATATATATATTCATATTCCTGGGTATATATATATATATATATATATATATACATATATATATATATATATATATATATATATATATATATATATATATATATATATATATATATGTATATATATATATATATATGTATATATTTATATATGCAATAATATATCGTGCAATAATATGTCGTGCAATAATATATCATGCAATAATATAACATGCAATAATAAATTGTGCAATAATATATCATGCAATAATATATCATGCAATAGTATATCGTGCAATAATATATCATGCAATTATATATCATGCAATAATATATCATGCAATAATATATCGTGCAATAATATATCATACAATAATATATCATGCAATAATATATCGTGCAATAATATATCATGCAATAATAAATCATGCAATAATATATCGGGCAATGATATATCGTGCAATAATATATCGTGCAATAATATATCGTGCAATAATATATCGTGCAATAATATATGGTGCAATAATATATCGTGCTGTTGTATTATACGTTACATTACCAGTAACAAGTGCATACGCAGAGCGCAGTTTTTCTTGTTTAAAAAGAATTAAAACTTTTCTCAGAAATAGTACAGGTGAACATCGACTTAGTGACTTGGCAATAATGTCCATTGAAAGGTTTTTCCTAAAATTATGTTGGAGCGAGCAAAACTTTTAACAAGACGTCATAGATGAATTAGGAAAAAAAGAAAGACAAATTGAATTAAATTTTAAATAGAAGTATGCATGAATTTTGTGATTAATTTCGATTTATAATATATTTTTTTTTATTTACTAACTGTGATTTTAAAAATATAAAAATATATATGTTATTCGTTATGGAAATTTTGTTATTTTACTGTTATTTTTCATAAGTACTAGAATATTGATGTGTTTTCTTTATGCGTGAAGGACTGTAAATATTTATTTTGCATAATTTTTGCATATTTACTGCTGTTGTTATTGTTGCCGTTGCTACATTTGAAAGTGCTTTATTTACCCAGCTTTGCTAATTTAAAAGTCTGCCAATATATAATTTTTGCAACTATTTATTTAAAGAGTAAATAATTATGTATTGGTAGCATGGGAATTAAAATACTGAGAGCAATACAGTATACCTATTCTCTCGTCCCCGTTCGTAATTCCTGGGTGCTTTTATATTAACAATGTTAAAAGTAGCTAACGAGAGAGGTTCTTTTAATACGCAACAAATTTGAAAAAAGCATAACCAAAGTCAATGATCGAAATAAACTAATTGCTTCCCTACGGTAAACTATGACGCCACGCCACTGCCATGAGCCATGTAATATGGCTTCATTTATCGGTGAGCGAATTTAGATATTATTCGTTATTTGAAGTAGGTTTGAATATATGGCCATACCACACTGGAATAACCGATTCTCGTCAGATCACCGAAGCTAAGCAGTGTTGGTCACAGTTAGTACTTAGATGGGGGACCGCTTGGGAATACCACGTGACGTTGGCACGTAAAACTTTGTGCTGTCCTTTATGCAAACAAACTAGTTGTCTGGGAAGCACTATGAAAAAGAAAAAAAAAGAAAACAAAATTTAAAAAAAACGATGTGGAGGTATACATATCTGGTGTTAAGCATGTGTGCAAATATTTTAAGAGTTAAATTTTTATTAGGCCTTTATTGTGGTGCTTTAGTTTGCATGAAGTGCATGGCGTGGAGGACAATAGTAGATGATGTGGGGGGCGTGGAGGACCATAGTGCATAGTGTGGAAAACCATAGTACATGGCCTGGAGGACTATAGTACATGCCGTGGAGGGCTATAAGCATAGTGTCTGCTCCTATGTACTTTTCGCCATGTACTATGGTGTGTGGTGCAATATTTTATCACGATCCCCAAATCGACTATGTGCATGGCGCCAGAAGTCCATAAATTATGGCGTCTGGCGCCATGTGTTTTTTCAGTGTTGTTTACGAAGTTTGTATTACATAATGCACTACATCGCATGACCGAATTAATACGCGAGACCTTGCAAAGTTAGGGCATTCAAAGATCGCTGCTTTTAATCCTCTCTCATCTCTGGGTAAGTAGGATAAGAATGAAAATGGTCATGCTTGAATTTGTGGAAATAATCATGATAACATCTGTCCCCCTAAAAAGCTGAACCTGGTAGTAGTTCGTTTCGCCATCCTTCTTTTCTAACTACGAGGGTTGATCAATAGTAATGACAATGAATATAAACCAAGGTGATTAAACTTAAAAGATATATTTATTTTTCAACATAGTCTCCTAACAAGTTAATACATTTAGTCCATCTTTTTTTCAAACCCAGGATATCTTCAAAATGCCTCAAAGTGCCTCAACAGCGGCCATCACTTCGCTATCATCTTCAAATTTTTTATCCCGAAGGTATTCCTTGCGCCGAGGAAAGATGTAAAAGTCACTGGATGATGTAAAAAAAAGTTTTCCGAGGAAAGATGTAAAAGTTCGAATCCTGTTTTTTAAATGGCAGCCATCGAAACTGCAGCCTTGTGAGTCGGTGCGTTATCTTGATCACCTTCCTTCATTGTCGTCGCAATCTTCTTATTTTATATTTCTTCTTATTTCCAAATATTCCTCTACGATAGTTCCTTCAGCGTCCCAAAAAACTCAAGCATAACCTTCCCCGCCGAGCTCGACACTTTGAATTCCATCGGCGTTGGTGAAGAGGGTTGCTTCCACATCATCGATTGCTGTTTGGTTTCTGGATCAAAATGGTAAATTTAAATCTTATCCATGATCATGAAACGTGACAAAAAAATCTCCTGATCTGCCAGGAACTTTTCGGGATTCACTCTCAAAATATCGACTCATTTCTTCTTTTGCCAGTCGGTTAGCATTCTCGGTCCCCAACGCGCAGAGACCTTTTTCATATGTAATTCGTGGGCAAAGATTCTTTGAACACTGCCATTCGAGATCCTTGTGACCTCAGCTACTTGCCTGATGGTCACTCGTCGATCTGTCAACATGACATCTTTGAATTTTTTCATGTTGTCTTCAGTGAAAAATATCAGTTTTTCCGAAAAATGAAAAAAAGAATTAGTTGGCTCAAACTGTATAATTATTTAAAACTTTTCTTTGAAATATTTTTGGCCTACATATGCAAGCGACTACTCAAGAAACTCAAAGCCTCTCACTTTAAAATGTAAATAGGTTTTATTTAGAATCATTCTGGAGTGTGAAGTCTTTATAGATACTCCTAGTCCGTACTATGAAGCATGCAGCATTCACCTTAGCACATACTTGCTAAACTATACGTTGTCTTCTTTAATCTTCGTTTATGGACGTTCTTCGCGGTGTTCATTTTCAGTGGATGTTCTTCCCAGATTAAACTCCAGCGTGCCACAGCCCAGGACGCAACGGTGGAATATGGAGGAGCAGAGTCCCCTTATGTTTCCACCAAGTCGCGGTGTATGCCTTTGGTATACATTTTTTTTCAATCACAGGAACTTAATGATAGCTGTAATTTCGTTTTTCTCCATTTTGATGTTCTCTCTTCGACGGTTCGTATTCAAATGAAGGTACCTCTTTGCAATCGTGACCTATTTATATGTTTTTTTATGCTAACTTAGTCGATATATGAGGCAGTAAAGAATTTTTTTTTTTTAATTTTATGCCAACTGGATATAGCGGGTTATCCCCACTTTTGGATCAACCCTCGTATGTGCAAGTGCTCATTATTCGGGAACAAGTGCATGTGCAGTTGGTAGTAGCTAGAAGTACCCGGGATTACTAAATAATAAAAATGGAATGCAGAGATAACAACTTTTTTTCGAACACTACTTGAATCCATAAATTTTAAACTACTTTTAATATATAGCAACGACGTGGCCAATTTATAAACATTTTAATTATTTGACAAGATAAGAACTCTGTTTCGAGTTTCCGAATAGATTTTACAGCACAGTCATATTTTTCATTTTCATGACCAGAGTATACAGAAAAGTATGCCTACTATGATGAATACACAAAAGAAGTAAAACTACCCTTAACCGAACCGAATGTGATGGCTATCGAATTGTACGGAATGACTTCTGAGTTGGATGAACGTACATCTATCGATCTACTTAAAGCCGCTTTCGACACTTATCGAGATCGAGACTACTGTCTGCTTACGATTCCGTCCATAGCATATTGGCCAAAGTTCTTAGCGTATTTCACGGTAAGACTTAAATTGTATCTAATCAGCTCGGTACTTCCTTGAAAAAACCATGGAAATAATTCTTTGAAAAACTCAAAAATCATATAAAACAAAATTTATTTTAGACGAACACTTTTTATAAGTTATGCTAACTTCTTTGTAGAAAGTCACTCCGCGTCCCGAGTGCTCATTTCCAGATGATTTGTACATTATTTACAAAAACAATTTATCTGGTATCTTAACGGTCTCAACTCTCGAAAAAGATGATTTAGCCGATTTGTACAACCTATTGAACTACGCGGGGCCAAATCAGTGTGCACCAGCTGAACAAATTATAGAAATGTGCTCCGATTTTGTGGTTAACCCAAAAACGATCTACAAAATTGTGGTTATCAGCAGCGAAGCAACTATTGTTGGAGTTGTAATTTTAAGGTGAACATGGAAATTTTTTTTGTCAATCAATCAATCATAATCGACTGATAAATTTCATTCAGAACTGCACTGTCTATGGATCATTTACGACGCATCTATTGCTTAGACTCATACGAAAATTTCGTTGTTGCCTGCTCGCCCGATAGTTATGCTCAAATTGTCTATTGCTATATGAGTCCGTTGTTCACTTCCAGCCACGCTTTCATATTCAAAGAAATATTTCGGATAACTGGCTATAAGTCAGCTTTTTATTCCATTCGCAATGATGATGTAACTATTACTCGTATTATGATTACTTGAGTTTACTGTTAATGAAAATAATTTTGTGCGATTTCAGCAATATCTCGACTTCTATAATTCTCTTCTGCCCACTATGTTCCCAATCAAGCCACGTCGTGTTTTGATGCTTCCCGAAATGGAAATATTCGATGATATAGACCCGAATACAACTGCATATGAAGATCCAGGAACTTCCGCAATTTATTATACCAATCTCAGATTGTGTACGTTCCAGCGAAAGCAAATCGACGTGAGGATTGTTGTAACTGGATTCGGTCATTCCAGTAAGGCCTTCTTAGAGACATTGCTTTATAGGTATATACTATTGTTCAGTAGCCTTGCGGAAATGTACGAAGTCATTGATAACGCCCACATTTTTAGGCAAGAGAGCCAGCACCTTCGATTCACCAACATAACATGCATATGCCCAGCTGGAATACTGGAATCGGATATGACATATGATTCAACACAAAATAAACTTTTTTCGCCAGATCGTCTGTTCAATCGAGATTACTTGAAACAGTTGGAAATGAGAGTTTGGGTTAATTTTGTCCCCGGTTACATGACAAAAATCGACAGGTAAGACCTTCATTAAATATGTATGACTTAAAAATATTTTCGAAAGTTTTAGTTTAATCACGCAGTCAAATAACGACTTTTGTTAATTACGCTTCAAGTAAAGCCAAGTTTATTGGAAAAGGGGATTACTTTATTAACAAGAAAGCCTGAAATAATTTCTTTGAACTTTAATACAAAACTGCTGCGTAACTTTTTCGTAGTAAAAAGCTGTAAAGGTCTAAAGCTAGCTGCAAATATGCTTGATTATGATTTTGAGAAAAGTACTAGACCACGAGCTCTGGGTTCGTGGCTAAAGAAAACACCAAGTAGTGATGATCAGAGAGTGAAACCTCATTCGATAAATGCCATCCAGTTATTGATCTAAATATTCCAAACAGTGATACATCAATAATAGCCCTTCTGTTCGAGGTGACAAATGTGGGAGAAATCCCAGTGTTGAAAGTCATCAGCCCCGCAAAAGTTATAAAATCAAACAACCTATCTCCTCTGGCGTTATATTTGTTACTGCGCCAGCTAGTATGCTGGAAGTTCGCATCGCAGCCCTAAGGAATTTACAATCTCTCGGATTGATCATACTGGACCCAGTCCTTCAACTCCTGTATTGGCATGGTGGCATCAAGCAGATTGCAAACCAGAACACAAATCCTCGACCGTGTTGATCATAAAAGATTTTTGCCCCCGTTGCTGAACTGAGTCCGTAGATCCTGCTGCCTCAAACCCACGGTTTCTGCACAAGTGCAATTCAGGGAAAAAGCCTGTAATTTATTCAATTTTTTGCTCAAAAGATAGGACGAAGCCTTGACATGCTGCAAGTTGATCTGAACAAATCGTATATCTTCACGCATAGAAATGTCCGAAATTGATGTCTCTGGATCTCTTTGCAGGGACGCTTAGACAATGTCCACGTGACTTTAGTGAAAGAAACTCTTCAGAAGAGAACTTTCACTTTATCTCTGCATTTTGCTTTGGAGACCTGTCCACAGACAGTCACAAAAGCTGTTGGCTCACCACTTCTTGATTTGGTTAAATTTACCAGCATACAAAAAGTAGCTCAGCACTATACGGTATCTGTCCCTGAGCGTTGAGAAACTTCTCCGGTCAAGAACGATCACCAAGTTGAAACCATCTTCACCCGTGGTGGTTTCTTCATGGGATTCGTGTAGTTGATCTAGTTTTTCACATCCATGCACGGACTCAGCTTACCGAACATGTCAGCGATGTCGCCTGCGCTTTTGCGAGGAACAGGAATCAAAGAACTGACATGATAGGGTTGGATGAGATCGGAGTCCAAAATGGTAAATTTGGAACGACTGACAGTACCTAACTTCAGAACGATCTGTTTGAGCCACTCCTTAGATGTTTGATTGGATCAGCCGACTTGAAAGTAACCGTCTACAATCTTCACTTGCGTGAAATTGTCAACTGCTCCCGACTCCGCAATCTCTCGCCACAGTTCATTGGTAAAGATAGCGCACTGACCATCGGTTAGTTTACCATGCTTATTAGACATACTTATCACAGAAAGACTAGCTAGAAGGACCAGCTAGCAGAACAAAGACCAGCCTTCTCCCTCGCTGATTTTCGCACTTCTCGACACCTACGCAGACATTGGCTTTCGCTTCAACCTTGCTTTTTTTCCGCGCAGCAACACTGACAGATTTGGTATCTGTGCTGGCCGGCAGGGAGATCTCCAGTGTAGCCGGTCCCTTTTTACCTTTCAACGTCGTCGCTGATTCTCGATTTGCATGGGGAATCATCGACTTCTTGTACAGAGCCTTGTTCTGTCAACAGCCGAGGGCTTTTCCTGACTGGCAATGACCATCCACCGAGGTTTTACATCCAATCATCAGTTCAGGACATTTCTGGTCCAAACTGGCAGCCTCAGCGCCACTCCAAATAGGCTGAGGTTTCGCTGCCTGACATTTAGCCTCCAGTGAAACAGCAGCAGTTATTACTGCATTGGTCTTCCTGTTCACCTTTGCCGGCAGCTTGCCCCTTTTGCCCAGTTTCTCTCGTTGTCTGCGACTGATAGCCTCCACAGATGTCTAGAGCTCAGAGGAATGAGCAATCTTACTTCCTATGCAGGTAGTCTGCATGCGTCGCATGTACTCTAGCCGGAGCTGCCTCCTTTAGTGTATCCTTCCTCCCCTTTTTGGAGGATTCGGCAGGAAATATATATTCCCCTGGTACGACCATAGTCCGACTTCCAGCTGATGCTACCGTACTGAGCACGCTCAGCATGAAGTCTGTCTGCCACCTGCAATGATGTTTTCCTTTGGATTCATCCTCATGCTTGTTCCCATTATTCGTCTCTTACGACAAGCTCGGTCTGACAGTGGATGTATTTTACGATTGCTTCACATCGAAACCCCCATCCACACGGGGGATAGAATTAAATATAAGGAAACTAAAAATAACACTAAAATGGCCACCGGCAGCATAAGATTAAAGATAATTGGTATTGAGTTTAACCTTTTCTACATATGCACCAATGTACACTAAAAATTTCAGCTCAATCGGATGGCGCGTTCTCGAGAAAAAGTCACTGATTTGTTTTGGATTATATATATACTAGCTGACCCGGCCACGCGTTGCTGTGGCTAACGTTTTTGTCATATTACATTGTTGTAAACTATTTAAGGGGAACGGTAGGAGAACATCAGACATGGGCACCACCATGCTTCTTTACATAGATGCCATTAGTAAAAAAAACATGGCGACCTTCATGACTGATTTTCTACTACCGCTACCCCTTATTACAATGAAATTATTATTTACGAACGAAGACGGAAACGTTAAAGCGGGTATAAAAATTTACTGGTTTTGGATTTGAAGGGGAAGGACTTTGAACACAATTGATCAAAATTTTCGTATAGTTGATGTAAAGCAAAAATCAATACAAAAGAATTAAATTTAAAATTCATTATTATTTTTATTCAAGTTTGTAACAAATGAGTATATTACAAAGTTTTTAGTAAATAACATGTAACACTTAAACTCTTAAATGAGGTAGGTAGGGTGGATAGTTTAAAATCTTCTAACAATAATATTTATTATTTTGAATTATAAATACTTTCAATTTCAATTTAATGTAGCACTAATTGGTGCACAATATTTTTGGTTAACCTGTCTTTAGCTAACACAAATAGGTTCGTTCAATCAAGAAAGGATAATAAAGGTTCCGGCGGAGTGGGTAGACGTGACAGCACAACTTTTCCCGATGCGCAGCACATGCCGGGTGTTTCATTCCAAAATTTCAATGCCTCACAATATTGGCATACTTTATCCATTGCACCGATAGCAATTTTTGAATGCGCAGAGTAGTTAATATCTGGTGTATAATCGAAAGCAAGACGAACAAATGATGCACGTGTTAATGAGCGGTTGATCCGCTGCCTCTGTCGTTCTTGTACTCGTGCTGTAGCTTTGTTTCGTTCTCTTGCCGCTCTTGTTCTTGCAATAGTCTGTCGCAGACGTTCGTCACGCTGTTCTTGACATTCTTGTGCACGACGCTCTGCTTTCCTGACTCTTTGGGCTGCATTTCTTTTTGTGATTTGTTCTGCCGACGGATGAGCTCTTTCAACGCGTTTGCGTCGTGCTTCTCTGCTCCTCGCGTTGTTGAGGTTAGATTTTTTCGAAAAAAAAAACTGAAAAACATGCTATTATAGCGCATTGAAATAAAAATATATATAATAATATAATTATGTGATAATACTTACATGTATATAGTTTAATTAGAGTTTTGAACAACCAAGAACTAATAATTAAAAAGCAGGAATAATTTCACTGTATTATATTCACTTTAATATGAATTTAATTTATACTTCAGTCTAAGTAACACGTGGTCAGCTATGCTAACAACAAAAATTGAAAATGTAAAATTCACTGTATTTCGGTTTACTACAAAATAAATTTAACCTGTACTTTAGCCTCAGCAACATGTGGTGGTTATGCTATTAAGTTGTAGCTTATATGGAACGTTTAGACGTTTGACATAGCGCCATCTATTGAATACTTACTCAATCCAGTCAACAAATGTCGCCATCTGTTAAAATCGTTTGGAGCTAACAGATAATTGTGACTGTCAAATAATAGACAAATAATTTGCAATAAAATAATATTGCGATCATAAATTGAGATATTAGCTATCCTATCTTTCAAGTTGGATAAAACTGCACACGGTGTGCAAATTTGATTAAAGTCGGTGAAGTAGTTTAGGAGTCCATCGCGGACAAACAACGTGACACGTAATTTATATATATTAAGATATATATATATATATATATATATATATATATATATATATATATATATATATATATATATATATATATATATATATATATATATATATATATATATATATATATATATATATATATATATATATAAATGTCTGCATTCATTGTTCCACAATGTGCACAATGCACAAACTATGGAGCCACCAAAAAATGTTCCACAAATTTTATGCACCAATGCACAGAAATAGTATCCTTGAATACGAAATAATTGAGGTGTGTAGCGGTATAAAAATATCACTTAGTTCCTTATTCATACAAATTTTATTGCAAACAAATTCAAATTCATTTAATCAAAAAATTACAATAACTTAATTTTACAATTTCAATAAAATTCACTCAATTACAAATATTTCTTTATCAATATGGTACGGGATTAAAATTACCGTTGGTATATTGTATGTTCTATGAGCTTTGTAGCGTATCAACATGCCATACGAAACGGTAATTTCTTGGTGTACCGTACATTAGTATTACACAACCTTTACTACACGTATATTTGTTATTGTCTTATTTACTACACTTCTTATGTTCTATTAAATTTATAAGTGAGCAAGCTGGAATTTGAATGTTGTGTAAAAATAGCCTTATCGGCATGCGTTCACACTTATTCGAAATTCCTGAAGAAACGGTTAGTAAAAGGATAGGAAGAAGCAATTAGCATATTTTAAGCACAATACCTTTCAGAATGTGTTGCCTTGAATGAGCCTAATCGCACTTAGAATGATTGTCGAGTTGGCTCTGCCTTTTATTGTGTTTTTTTGTTCTCCAACTTGAGTGGGGAAATTCTCCACATTTATGATAATCATTAAATCCGAAGTTATTATTATTTGAACCTCTTATATTCTTATTATTATCTCAAAAATTGGTGAATTTAATTTTTCTTGATTATCAAATGAGTAACATATTAATTGAATATTTTTAACTGAATTTGAATAAAATTTAATGGTTCCCATAATTTCATTCACACAATAAATGGCGGCCTGGTCTCCACTTTCACTTTACTATAAAATTGGCGGATTCTCGTGTATTTCCTTTCCCATATGTTTTTATGTATGATTTTAAGGCGCCAATTTTAGTTTGAAAAAAATAAACGATATTTAGTTTATTTATTGATACATGATTTTAATTTGTATATTCTTAATTCCAGTGTTTTTAGTATACATAGCAGTAGAGACAAAATATTTCAGAATTCCAAAATGTGTGTATATATTACTAATTGCAACTAGATGTCACTAGTGGCGTTATATGCTGAAAAATTGTTTCGTCCTACTATAGGGAGCTACTGCAACATTCACACTCAGTGAATGATCACAGAATCGTTGATTGGAACAAATATTTCTTCCAGCTTTTTTAAGAAGTTGAATGGTCATTTCTCTCTTGCATCTGGTTAAATGGTGTTTTATCTCAAGAGTATTCACTTGATGGACTTTTTGACCTTCCAAAATTAACCAACTATTTTTTTGAAAGCTTATTTCTTCAAAACAGCAAAAAGTATTACCTCCGACGATTTCACTCAATGATTTTAGCCCAGGAAATATGTGTAACAGTTGTGGCGTTCATCCATGGTTCAAAAAATTTCCCACTTATCTTCCAAATTATTTGAATATCTCCCCCGGCAGAGTATACTTTGAAAGCCTCTTAAGTGGTAATGCGTTGCCAAATCGTTGCCAAATTCTTGTGTGCCACGGTGACTTTCTACATTTTTTAACAATTTTGTTGCTGTTTCATATCCTGGGTAGAGAATAATTGACAGGCTTCCAACATCAAATTTACTTCGGGGAGTTCTTCGTCCTATTGTTCGTTTCTAGAACATTATTCCCCAAGCTGCTTGTAGTATTTTTCGTATAGTGTAGTAGAGCCTTTGACGACTGGTGGGATGGTTGGGTGGATCATTATTTAGTTTTTCAGGACTAAAGTAATTGCCTCATCATACTCTTCAAGCTACTTTTAGGGCTCATTTTTTGCTATGCTCATATCGAGGGTAACCTCAACTGAAGTTCTTACGTTAATACTTGGTGGTTCTTGCTGGGACGTCAATTAAAAAACTCTAGCGCATGAGATCCGCTAGAACACTCTTTTTCGATAAAAAGTTGAGGAATCGTGCAGATTTTGTGTGCATATTCTAACACACATGCTATTATTTATCCTGGTGGTTTCATTTCAGGCTACATTCCTCTTATTCTTCAAGCCTAAGTTTTTATATGCTTCTATACTTCAGTTCATTTCTCTTTCTGTGAGGTTTCCTTCAACATCTTTCTTTCAAACTTGGTAGGTTTTGTTTTGATTTTTGTTAAGTGAAAGTAAGACCGAAATTAGCCATAGTTTCTACACATTTCAAAATTTGATTTCAAAGCCATGATCTCCTATAATATATAAGAAAAAATGTTGTATTATTACAGAAAAAATAAATATATTATTCTTGACAAGAAAGAACGCATACTTTACGACAAGTTGTTCTTATTCTGTGGCGTCCAGTTCGATGTGCCTGTTGAAGTTTTCAATGACAAAACCCCATCGAATTTGGTTCTTATCAATAAATCTATTCATGGAAAAATGATTCAATACAAAATTAAAAACATTGTCAAAAAATCAGGTAATTATTATGAATCTATGTAAAATATGCTACTTAATCTTATAAAACAAATTTATGTGCCTTATCCGACTCCTTATAGGATACAAAATCATCGTATATGGATGTGTAGCAAAAGCTTTTGCTGGCATTAATTATCTTTTGAATTCGGGCGTTAGGGGGGAAGATATTTCATTTGTTGTATCACCGCTAGACAGGAACGAAGACGTCAGTGTACAGACCTTCGACGATGACTACGTCGAATCGGTAGTCTACCGAGAAATGGATAGCGCTGGCGTCAATGTTTACCGAAACTTTAAATTTGTTACGTGGGACACTGACAAACAAACCAACATGGTCAAGTATATAACCTTCGAATCGCGGTTTGAATGCATCAAACTGCCTTGTGCCATGTTTATTTCGTACAGTAGAAAAGTTGTAAATAGACTTACAGTCAAAGGTAAATATCCAAGTGAGTTGAATATTACAATAAAAGAATAAATCGTAGCCCTCAATCGATCGGGACTGGTTTTCGATGGAAGGATTGTAATCGATGCCGATTATAGGACAAACGATCCGAACATTTATGCAGCCGGACCTTTGACGAAATACAGACGAATTCTATACGCCGATCGTTATCGACACATGTATTATAACTCGAAAGAAATCGGCATCAGAGTAATTTATAGACCATAAGCCAGTTGCACAAATATACCGAGATTCATATTTTTTTTCCTAAGCTTGCTTTAAAAATGATAAACCTATTCAGCCAAGACAATCACGAAGAAGGCGAAACCGATGTTCCTTTCAAATGGATAGTTCCTCATTACACGTTTCCGTTGGTTCAATCATTGTTACTTCCAGGTGATTTCTACTACATCCATATTCGTCGACCAGGAGTCCAACTACCCAACTATTTGGCAAGATCTTTGGATCAATACGGAACTGATCTCATCACCGGTGGCTCGGCTAAACCTCAACGCGCGCCTACTTTCCTCGAAGAAAGACTCACTGGCAAGTGGAACTTTCTCGAAGAAAAGCTAATAGCAGAGCGTGACTATTGTCGAATGTATTTGGACAGACATGGGTTTGTCAAAACTATAGTTTGTCTAACAAAAGAGGTACTTTCAGTTAATCGATATGAGCAAGAATATTGATTTTCAATTTTTCAGGCATGCAAAGGGCAAAATATGGTTCGGCTGTGGGGACTTCATGAGAAATTGCTAAACAATCTGAAATGTAAATATCAGAACGGAGAAATAACGGATTTCTTCGAATTCTTCAAAGAAAGATGGACGCACATCTTGTATCACGACCGTTTCCACAAACTGCAAGACATGCACGAACGTATTTACCGATATAACTTAGACGGAAACGTTGAATGGCTGACGGAATATCTTAAGAAAGAAACCAATGATGGAAGGCATGAGGTAAAGTGGAATCGTTTGAATGTACTTATTATTTTGCGAGACCTGTGTGTACAGTGCGCATTCGAATCCTGCAATCGTCCTACCTGTTAGTGACTTTTAAGCTAAGAACTAAATATGATGGCAAACGAATAACAAGCCAAATTTGGTCAAAAGAACTCATAAGAGATATTTTGACAAAAAAATAGATACTGGAACTTAAAAAATAGAACTTGATCTGTTGCTGTTGGCTTAGCAATATTAAAACAACAATTATATTTGAAAACTACTATCAGCGTTTATCAAATTTATTATCGATACAAAGTAATAACTCGGAAATGCCTAATTTACAATTTGCCATTTCGCAGTTATCGGAACATAAACGACGTGCCTTGATCAATTATTATCACAGTAAAGAGTTTGTTCAGCGAATCGAACGATCCCTTTTGGACTTTATAAATGAACATCATGGAACACTTTTCATGTACGCAACTCCCGAAATACTAGCCAAGACCTATAACAAGCAACAGAAATAATTGTTTTTATATTTTTAAGAAAATTTGTAAATTTATGTTGTTAATATACATTCATTAATATTTAAATGTTACTTTTTTAAAGAATTTACTGACTTACGAGACGTATTAATTTCCAAAAAGATTGAATGTGTGAACATTTTGACTATGTTGCGTAGAAGAAACAGCCAAAAAACTGCACTAACATACCTGTATCGTTTGTGCTGGAAAACATGGTTAATGCCAAGAGAATATGGAAGCTCCTGCATCAGCTTCAACCGACGGAATGCTGCCCGAAAAAGACTCCCGATGAAAACAAGAGCCGCAATAAAGCCACTGAGGAAACAGGGTACTACATTAGTCCCGCAAAAACCGCGCAGAAAAAACTTAACAAAAGAGAACGACGTTCTCAAGAAATCCAGAAAAGTGAACTTAATATCCAAACCTCTTAACAACTTACAAATCAACTATGAAGGTTAGGTTAGGTTGAAGTGGCTGGCGGTGGACAGAGACCTACCGAAAGACGCACCTAAGCACAAAAGAGGCCCGTTGGGATGCTATAATAATTTTTTTTTACTCTCTCCTGTTCACTAAATTCAGGAAACCATCTGCTTATTTTGATGAACCACACTATCCCCTTTAAATTGACCAGGGATATTTCGGTCGAATTTGAAAGAAAAGGTGCACCAAATGCCACCACTCTTCTCCTTTCCAAAGCCGGGCACTGGCACATGAGATGGAGGACGGATTCCTCCTCATCATCAGAGTCACAACTCCAGCAGAAGTCGTTGAACCCTGCACCCAATCGTTGCGGATGCCGTCCTAAGAGGCAATGGTCCGTAAAAACGCCCACAGCACAACGAGTTGAGCTTAATAGCTGCCTAGTGCGATGCGGATCCTCAAAGATCTAGAACTGCGTTCTTGTCGCACAGGATGATTCATCTGCAGAGAACTTTCTAGCATCCTCAAGGTATTTTTGCCTGATGGCTTATGAGAAGGTATTCCCATTGAGAAGATACATGAGATCTCCGGTAGCAAGGTACCAGCTTAGCTAATTATTTAAAATACCAGCTTAGCTAATTCATCATTCAAAGCTCCTATGTCCCGGTACCAAAATCGATTGTACTGCCGAATGTCTTGACATCTCTCAAAGAGATTCACAGTATTCAGCAACAATCATGGATACTGTACAAAGATCAGCAAGGAACTAAATAACAGCTTGGCTATCTGTGAAAATACCAATATTGTCTCCGAACATTCGATTACACAAAAGCCAGTCAATTACCTGAAAAATAGCTACAACCTCTGCCTGAAAGACATTACAACTAATAGACGGAAGGATAGCTTTAGACTCAGCTCATCTGATAAGCCCACTTTCGAGGGCGACACCATCACTTTATTCATCCTTACAAGGAATGTGAACTGTGAGCTCCAAATCTAATAAAACCAAAAATGCGGAGCAATGAAGTCAACACCCATTGAAGCGAGAACTCCCTCAGTCAAGATCCTCGCATAGCCGAACTCTGTTCTATTCCATGCTGAGATACAATTCAGTCTCACTACAGCAAGATTAGATTGCTGTAGGATTAGTAGATTGGTTGTTAGCCAATGAAGCAACACGAGAAGTGCCTTAGTATTATTGCAGCAGAGAGCCTAATTTATAGGTAGTCCATCTATCCTCCGCACTTTTTCAAGCTGACGTTTGCAGGTAGCGTTAAAAGCAGCCTGCCCTCAAAATGCCATCCCAAACAATAGAATTGGCTCAACCACAGCAGCATAAAGCCAAGCATCAGTATAAGGCAGCAATACTCAATTCACCTTTATGGCTTTTTTGACGCAGTACAGTGCACTAAAATATTTGACCCTCTGGCTTCGGTCGATGACGACCTCGTTCAATTTCGGTGAATCAAAACGAGGTGCTTTGCAGTTCCGTGTAAACAATACTAGCTCCGTTTTGATAAGATTCATATTCAAGCCGCACTGAAAGTATATCAAGGGAGTGATTTAACCTCTCCGACAGCCTAGACAAATATTTTCCCGACATTGCTACAGCTATGTCGTCCGCATAAGCAATCACTTTGCAGCCGGCATGACCCAGCCTAATTAGGAGAGTCATCATGATGTTCCACAGCAGGGGAGAGACGACTCCAGCCTAAGGTATGCCTATGCTAACCCCTCGTAATACGCAAGCATTCCCCAAAGAAGAGATTACCGTTCTATTTTTAAAAAGCTGCACGATAAAAGCAATCACCCGCTCATCAACATGCACCACTAAGAGTGCCTTAGCAATTGCGTCGGACTTTACCTTGTTAAAGGCTACCTTGATTTCCAGGAAGGGGACAAGAGTATATTCCCTAAGAGCAAGAGATTTCTCAATTTGCTCCATGAGGACGCGAAGAGCAGTTTCGACAGACTTACCTTTGATATAAGCTTGCTGTGACTGCGAGATCAACATAAAATCGATTGATCTTTAAAGATGGTAATCCATGATCCAGAATCTTAAGCAGGACAGAGTTAAGACATATTGGACGGCAGTTCTTTGGCTTAAGATGTACAGCTTTTTCTGCTTTAGGGATAAACAAAACTCTACTTTCCCACTAGCAGGTGAGAATATACGAGAAGCGCATCGTAGATCTCTCTGAGCCATGGCAACGATGCTTTCATGATCTGCTATCAGTCGCTAGGGTATCATCAGGGTCCGCAGATTTAAACGGCTTAAATGAGCTAATAGCCCATCTCAGTTGAGAATTAGATATCCTTAACGCCGGATGAGGAAACGAAGAATTATCTTTGAACGATTTGCACTGAAACAGCCATGTTATCCTTGTCAAAGAAGCTGTGTAGGATAAGGACGTTAATGGTTTTCTTGACAAGAATGCAGATACGTGGCTTATGTAAGCCATGGATGATTTCAGTCTGTTACTATTGGTGCGTAGCCCGCAAACCTGGATGTTGTTAACCCATGATTCTTGGATTAGGATTCGCTCCTCCTCTGGCCTAGCCAAATGGAGAATCAGGACACCTGATGCTGGAATGGTGAAGGTTCAGTTGAAGTACCATCAATATATACAATTAAGGCAAGATTAGAATCGTAGGATGACATAAGTGGAATCAGAGGAAACATGGCCACTTTTGAAAATTTAATCAATAGTGAAATTTTCCAGGAAGATGGAAAACGTCGGACAACAGACTTATATTAAAGAAATGGAGTGGGGATATCAATGATAAAGATACAAAACACGCATAGTAATTGGGAATGCAATTGGATACACCACCAGAATGCGAATCAAGACTAAAAAATAAGCAATCAACTTAATCCGGATTTGTATAAATTAGAGAAAGTAAAGGAGGAAGGGAAAGAAAATAGGAGAGATGTACAATGAGAGAAACTGTTTCTTTCCTTCTTTGTAGATGAAGAGCCTGCGAATCGGTGGCGCAACCGTTCATCAAATATAGGGACTCTTAACTAACGCCTGTGTGGCAAATTCAAATTGCGAAAGTGTGAGCACCAAGGATTTTGCAAACGTCGGTCGGCAAAAAAGGTCCCCAGCGAAGTAGAATTAAAACCAGATTCGATTCCAAATTCAACAGGTTATTTGTTTATTTATTTATTTATTCAAAATATTCATCGCAACAGAATACAAATTCCAATTATGGCAATGATGTATGAAAAAGATAAAGGATTAATGTCTACAAAAAGAAAATTCAATTCAACAATTGAACAAACTAATGTCCCAACGCTCAGGTTGAGTATAAATATTTTTAAATGTCTTTTGAAGCTATAGAACGATTGTGGCAGAGATCCAAGCCCCAATTCATCATGACGTCTAGGGATTCTGACGAAAGGAGAAGATAAGTACACATTAGTGCGTGCAAACGGAACAGTGAAGACTTCCTGAGACCTGTTGCTACGTAACGAGCTGCGAGGTTGAAATGAATCGGCGAAGCCAGATATAATACCTCGCTGCGATTTGAACAGGAAGTACTCGTCAGCAATATCCGGCGTGACTCCGAGGAAGGGATTTGAAGAAAGGAGTAAGGGATATTATATTTAAAAAATGAAGAGCGTGTGAACCTACGCTGCACACACTCGATGGCCTAAGAAAGGTATAGGAAACGTGGAGACCACACTTGACAAGCATATTCGAGGACACAACGAACTAATATAAAAAAAAAGACGAATACATATACGTATGTCAAAGAATTTAGAGGCAGAACGAATTACCAATCCAGAGACTCGGGAGGCTTTAGCAGAGGTTTCCGCAACATAGAAATTAAACTTCAATTTGAGATCAAAAGTCACACCCAAGTCTCTAAATTGATTAACGGACGACAGAAAGTTGGTGGAAACTGAATAAGAGAATTAAATAGGAGATGATTTGAGAGAAAAGGTCATAGATTTACATTTGCTAACATTTAAGGACAAGGAATTGCGGTTGCACCAATTGAGAAGAGCACACAAATCATTTTAGAGAATTTTACAGTCATTAGTTGACCTGATGATTCAGAACAATTTCAGATCGTCAGCATACAGTAGACAAGGGGAATCGATAATGGAAGGAAGGTCATTAATTAAAATTAAGAAAAATAAAGGAACAAGGATAGACCCTTATGGAACATCAGAAGAAAGATAAAAAAGAGAAGGGGAGCAGTTGTTAATAGTCAATTTGCATTCACAGTTACTGAGTTAGGACGAAAACCAAGAAAGCAGTGGCTCGAAACAACCAAACTGTGTAACTTTACTCAGTAATATTATATGGTCGACAATATCAAAAGCTTTAGAAAAATCTGTGTTCACTACGTCCACTTATTCCTGACGATCTAAGGCAAGGGCAACTGTGTTTGTAAAAAGGATAAGGTTAGTCAAAGTAAACTTACCCCTCACAAACCCATGGTGTTCCGGAGTTAGGATAGGATGAATCATGGGGTACATTCTAGAGAAAACCATTTTTTTCAAGAATTGTAGGGGGAGAAGGGAGGGAGAAGAGAAATAGGTCGATAATTGGAGACCGAGGAAAAATCGCCAGTTTTGAAAATTGGATTGGATTGGAAATATTCGAAGCTTTCCAAGCAGAAGGAAAAACACCGAATGACAGGCTCAAGTTGAAAAGGATGTAGAGATGGACGCACAATGAGGAAGACATAGATCACGCAAATAAATTGGGAATACAATCAGAGCCACCACCGGAATGCTGATCAAGACTGAGCAATAAATTCTCAACTTCGATCGGATTAGTGTGGATTAGAGAAAGAGAAGAAAAAACAGGGGGATGAACAAGAGAGTAACATGGTGCGGCCGAAAGGAACTATGAATATATGACCAACAAGATTAAGTACTGCAAAAAAAAAATGTATGACATCAAGCTAGCAAAGTAGTTTTGCAGTTCTTGTTTTAGTATGACTTTAGGTTAGAAACGAAGAGTTGAAATATGGCAATATCAGAGGGAGAATTTGATCTTCGCAAACTTGTTCGGAGCAACATTTTGCGATTGGATTGCTCTCAGAACTTGTTGGGTAAACCAAGTAACTGAAAATTTATATGGGTGAAGTTAAGGGTATAGATAAGGTCATGGAGGTAGGAATGAAATTAGGAGAGCACATAGCCAATATACACCCCCATTGAAGAACAATAACCAGTTAATTTTTTTCAAATTCAGATGGCATTCCCGGGTAATTAGCTCTACAGAAATTGTACCGAGGTGCAACTGAGATTTCTTTGTTCGAAGGATCTATCAGCGGTATATATATAGAGAGAGAATAATGGTGAGGGTATATTAAAATGTCGGGATAGTGCGGTGTTTAGAGATATATTATGAGAAGCAATATTAGAGTGGATAAAGCTGCGTTGTGTTAAGTTGCGAAAGGAAGTTAAGGGAAATAAACGACGAAAATACTATAAGAAGACCAGTTGAAATTTGAAACTTGGTTCCAGTCAACGAAAGGAATATTTAAATCACCACAAATCATTGATGGGTCAAAAGGAAACAATTTATGAAGGTAAAAAGATACTTCAACAACAAAATTTTTCATAAATGGGGTGTGCAGAGAGGACAGTTAGATAAAGGTTGTTAGGAAATCAGATACAAACCATCACACATTCCGACAAGAGAAGCAGGATGAAAATCACCACAATATGCTGCTTGCAGTTGTTTGCGTAATGCAATCAATAAGCCTCCGTCATGCGCTTTTAAGAAACAGAGCAACTATGAACTACTTTAAATACCTGGTGCATAGAACGAACCTCACTGTTGTTAATATCGTCTGAAAGCAAAGTTTCCTAGAGGTAGATTATGTCATCTAGGATAAGGGGACAGCCAAAAAATATAGATTAGTGCTTCGTCTTCAAGCCACTCAGGTTTTGGTAATGTAAGGAAATTTTACAATTTTTAGAGTTTAGTTTTGAACGGTAGTTTTCTTTATTCTTTCAAAATTCAGATGAGATTTTCTGGTGAATAGTTTGGCAAGTATACCAGCAAGCCAAAAACTGGCGTCCAGTAATTGCTTGTTATAAGCCGTGGTCGTCATTTTATAAGAACTAATCAAAAAATCACTCTTCGATAGACGAATTGTGTCAAGGTAAAACCTGGCTTAAGAATAATTCGTCTGGTTCAGAATCATAAGATCACCTTGAAAGGAAAATTATAGAAAATGTCTTAAGCAAATATTCATATCTTGGTTAATCTACAAATTCAGTTGGTGACATCGACAAAACATTAGCAATGAATTGTTCACCAGCAATCTACTTTTATCATACTAATCTTCAGTGGCGAGTTTGGTGTCGTAAAATAATGAATCTAATAGCCAAATTTTATTGCGAAATGTTTTTAATAGAAATTAGTCATGAAACTTTGTAACAAATTCAACCGATTGCATCTAAGCTTATAAGTCTTTCCATAAGTTTCCTATAATCAATTGGTTTGTCGTGGACCACCATCCAAACCATCTGCACAGCCAAACGAATTTTCAACTCAATCAAAAAGCTCGCTCCCGTCTTAGATCTAAAATACCGAGAGCAATATTAAAACAAATTAACACAATCATCTACCTTACTCTCACCTTCCCAATCTCCTATCAATATCTTCTATAAGTTTCTTGGCACTTGCCACTTTCATTGCATACTTCCGCATCGACCATCCTGCCTTCAAACGAAACGTCGAAATCATTTCGTTATTTTTGGTCGTTATGTTTTCAAATGTTTTCATTGCTATCGCATCCTTGGCGCTATCGTCAATAATGTCGTAAACATCGGCGTAGTGAGTCGAAATTAATGTAATCGGACATTTGTCCGCCCTCTTAACCAAATCTTCAATGCATGAGGCCAGGAGCGCTTGGGCTTCTAGCGGACTTGTCCCTTTGCCGAATTCATCAATCAGAATGAGCGAGCGGTCGCTAGAATTGGCCATAACTTTTCCCAGTTGTCGTACATCGCTCAGAAATGACGAATTATTTCCATGAACCGATTCCGGACAGTTTATTCGAGAATATATCGAGTCGATGACTCCAAGACGAACGCCGGATGCTGGCACAAAGGATCCGATGTGAGCAAGAAAGGCTGTGAGAGCCACTTGCTTAAGAAATACGCTTTTGCCTGACGAGTTCGGTGCGCTTAGCAGAGTCACAAGCTTACGATTTTCGGAATTGTTGATGGTAAAATCATTAGGGACCATCCGTTGCCTCAATTCCCAGAGAATATGGCGACCCTGTTGAATGTCTAATGATTTTTCGGGTATGATTTCGGGTTTCCGAAGGGACATCTGATCTGCTGCATGAGCGAAACTCAAAACACAGTCCAGTTGAGCGCAGAGCTTTACTATTGATTGGATTGTGACTAATCGCTCCTGAAATAATTTGAAATGTATTTGAGCGTAAGTTGAAGCAGATTATTTAAATTCTTGAAAAATTGTGAAATGACGTTACGTATTTGTTTTACCTTCAAAAATGATATCAATCGCAAACAGATTCTTGTTTCGTGTTCGCGTATTTCAAAGAATAAGTTTCCATATTTTTCGTTTAGCTCATTGCAAAGACTGTTTTGGAAGAAGTACGCACCATTTGTTTGCGCCACTAGAGTCAAGTGCTGGTTTAATTGATCCAGTATGCTGGGCTCATCTTCACAACAGTCCACGCGAATAACATACCCACATTCCGGAATATAGTAGCAATAAATATCACCTGCATAGCTCGTCAGCTCTCTCAGTTCATGTTCGACTGCCTGCTGAATTGAGTCTTGCACCGATATCATAAGTAGTTTTTTCTCATCGAGAGCACCATCCAAACCCATTTGCACGGAAAACTTCGAATGCGATAAGCTCTTGTCGAGATCGACAACTCGGTCAAGAACGTGAAGTACTTGAAGGATGTACCTTTAAAAAAAAATTGTGAATCTATTGAAACCAATAATAAGATATTTTGCTTTGGGACTTCTCCAGCCAATTGCTGAGTGACACAATCCGAGCTAAGGAGAGAAAAACCCAGAACTCACTCATCATCTTCGATACTCGCGGCAATATTTGCAAACAATGTGTTTGCCGGTACTTCCGCTGCAATATCCTTGCATCCTTTCATCACCATATACGCATTGTAAATGATCTTCTTGAAGAGGAACCAGTTCATCAACTTATCTGGCTGTATGATGATATTACGCAGCACTTGACTGATGTCACCAATATTTTTGAGGTATTTCTTGATCAGTGCCATTCTCTCCGAACTTTTGGCACTTAGATACCATCCGATTGTTTCATATCGAGCTGAAAGCTCATTTGTATTTCGAATAGGATGTGCCAACATCATTTTCATTGTCTTCGAGCCCAAGCGGGACAAGCACCGATCGAATAAGCGGAAAATCGAAAATCCTTCTTTGATAGTTTGATTCTCTCCCTTTTTGTAACCGGACGGATGGTGATTCGATTCGGAAAATATTTGGAGGGACGTGAAAGTGAAATCATCGATAAGAACCTCTGTTGAAAGTTTGTAGACCTGGGAAGTAGAGATGAGAACATTTTGATTATTCTAAGAGGCTCAGGGTGGATTTTAAATGTTAATCTATTGATGATGATGATGTGTGATGCATTTGAACTGGAGTTATTTTTAATTTGCAGAAATTGTGCATTCCTTACCTGACTTAACGTTGAACTAATAATAAAAACTTTGAATTATACCATTATAACATTTCATCTAACTCCTCAGTTCTCAGTCCTTACTTAGTTCTCTTCTGGTCGGTGCATGAGTTGTGCGTGTATCTGTTGCATTGAAATTCCAAATCAACAAAATGGCGGATCCCAGTCGCAGTGTGCCCAGAGAGTGCTGATGAGATATTTGTGGACATTTGTGCACGGACTATTCTTATAGAGATTGCTCCGGGGAGCAGCGCTTATCATAAATCCACCCTTGGTTTTAACTTTATGTTGCTCGTATTAGCAGTCACTTACCACATTTTCAGCTTAGCATGGGCCTTTGCAGAGCTCTTGCAACTTGATAAAAGCTCAATGCCAAAAGTGTGAAATTATCTCGCCAACAACCCACTAGGGGGTGGTAGGCGCTGGCAGATGTGAACAAAAATTACTTGCAGAAGACATTTCAAAAAACATTTCAGGAATAAAATCCCAAAATTTGAAGTCAATCAGAGCAAAACTCTGAAAATTATTGAATGCTTAGTCCCATCTCCTCTATCATTGTAGCTCCGACAGCTGGGAGTTTAGTAGTCATTTTCTCAAAATAACTTTTTAAAATTCCGTGTTCACTGCCATTTGAAAACCACTTTACCGATTCATTTCAAATTTGGCACACACTTTCTACTTGTAAAATACTTCCCCCCAACGATAATTTTTATATTTTTTTTTAACATTAAGGGGGTTTTCCACTTACAAAAAGGCCAAATTTTTCGTTAAAAATAGCAATTTTCACTTCAAATGACACCACAAATTTAAAAATGAAAAAAATAGAAATCAGAGAACGTTGGGGGGAGGATTTAATGATATCTTCACTAAATTTTCATGTTCTTTGATTTCCGATAACTTTCAGCTGAATTACAGTGAACACCGCGAATCGTCTTTTTCCAAAAACATTCTGGAAAAAATCTTTGTCGCCGGTTTGTTTGTCGATATTTTCGCATAAAAAAATTACACAATGTTACTGAAATGATAATTAATAATGTACAAAAGGTTTAAATAAATTTGTTCTATCCAAATATATAAAAAAAAATCCTAGAAAAAAGTGTAATTTCTCACGCTGAAACTCTTACCCCTCCCTTAAAAAGCACGACAAACGAAATCCCATAGATGTCTTTCAAAAAAAGAAATATCGATTCTATAAGACAAAACCTAAAAAGTTGGTTCTTATCATGCGTTCATTCTCGTGGTCTTCTGCGATTGAAGGCTGTAGCCGAAGAACTGGAAAGTGTTTTGTTTTTCTGCGAAGGACGGTCTTTCTCTGGAATTGACCATACGTGAATCACTGTGTCGTATCAACTCGTCGTATCATGTTTAAAACCAAATCAAGTGTTTAAAAAATAAATAATCGAGTAAACGTTGACTGACGCCTGCTAGTGAGGAAGCCATTCAGAAAACATTTAAGAATAAAAGGCCATTAGGAAAAAAATTCAGAAAACGTTAGCGTAAAAATATCATGCGCTCAAAACAGACACAACTATAAGGAGGAGTCGCGCTTTCGCAGGAAATTGCGTATGCTTAAACACTTATTTACTGGGTCATTAACAAGAGCCGCTCAGCAAAGAAAATTAAAATTCGCATTAAAGTACTATGTCTCAACAAAATTTTACTGCTCCCGACTTTCCGGAAAACGTACCTTTACAGTTTTTAATGCAAATTATTGATATCCCTCTCCTTGAAAACTAATAATAACGCTTACCTTCAAATCATTGATGACAACTTCTGTTCCCGGTCCAAGAAACAAATGCGCACGATTGACGTTTGTGTACTCGAGCAATGCTCCTAAACTATGCACAACCAGCTGTTGATGCAACGGAAATGTACTTTCAACGTACGCAATCCGATCTTCAGCTGAAAATGTTTCCGGAATGCCAGGTAAACTCGCTTCCAAGATTCTTTTACGTTTCAAATTCAAGTTTTTCTCATTCTGTCGATAAATCACGAACGGTTGTAAACAAGCCATTCGAAGATTATTTACTCGATATTGACCCAGATCCACATCACTCGGATAGTTACAAAAACTCAGAAGTTCCTTCAGGAAGTAATTGGGACCGCTTGCAATTATGTGTAACGGTTTAATCTGACGCATTAAATTCATCGTTACAGCGAATTCCGGTGAGAAATCCAATGTTTCGTGGGATACAAAAAGTTCTAAGGTGCTCAGGCTGTAATAAGCTGCTGCAACTTTTCCTTTTTCCCAGCACACTGATATGACGTGGCCAAGATCTTCTTCGGGAGACTGCTGTTGACTTTCGATTACCGCGGCAGCCATTTTTACAAAAAGTGTGAAATATTTAAATGTATAAAGGATACAAATATATCAGTCGGAAGTGCACTAACTACTGCTGCCTATATTAATTAACGGAAGTCAATTTGACTGGAACGCTGTAGCGGATGTGGTGAGTACTTATTAGATCAAGGTGTATTTCTTTGCTAAAGTAACCTGCATTGTCGACTTTAGTTGAGACAAATGGAAATTATTGAAAGGGAAATTATGCGATAATGTCTGGATTTACACGAAGCAAAGCAGCCCAACTCAAATTATCTATTTTAAAATTTAAATCTATTTAAATCTTTATGCATTCACAGAATCGATAATTTCCCTCTATGGATATCACACGAATATACCAAATCTTATTTATCGCATATTCTCGAACCTATCTACACCATAGGATTTTTTTCATACTGCAACTTCCGAACTAGGTATAAGCGTTTACTAAATTTCAGCTGTGAATAGCACCATTGTTTACTGAATGTACACACCATATTATCTCTTCTGCCGAAAACGATTTTTAGAGCGCTAGTGTTTCACCAACGTTCAATCAGCGTGACAGGTATGCTGACAATTCGTCGAAATTGGTGAAATCAACAAGTCAAGAACTGTCATAATCAGATTTTAGTGCGAAGTGGCCGTGGAACGTGTCAATCAAATTAGAATTTGCAAATTTTTCGTGTATCTCTCATCGAAATTCATTCAGTCTTTTAAAGTGCATTATTTTATTAAAAATTAAAAATTGTTACCATCGAAAACTTTTTCTAATTGACTCTAGTCGATTTGGTGTATAGATTAAAGTTTTGCTCTTGGGGATTGCTCGATGAATGCTATCTAGTTTACGGATTGTTTTTGTTTATGAACGGTAAGTAGAAAATACCTTTGTTTTATCTTAATGATGATGACGCGCACTTGTATTTACATGAATGTCGAATGAAATACAATGAAATTAAGGAATGCCAGTTTCGCTATCAGGTGTAAACTAAGAAAAGCCGGTGTGGTATGAAAATAGTTTGTATGAGGTGGCAAAAAGTGGAAGTGTTTATTAAATTAGACGAAGCAATTAAAAGGTGTGAAATTAGTAGATTCAACTAAAACTATGTTAATAATTTCTTTGCCAATATTTACGAAAAATCGATTGAAACTAATTTGTCTCTTTGATGGCAGAAAAAAATAAGTATACCTATTCCTATATAAACGTAAAATACACTGATACGCTCAAATCAAGAAACAATAGATAAAATCTGGGCTCGTCGAACTAATAAGCAGTGTTCGGGGGCTGCAATAATGTCATCCGTTAAGTACAAGATTGCACAATTCAGTGAGGATTATTTTCCTAACAAAAGTATCATTCAATTACTTTTCTTTAATCTACCAAATTCTGTCTGCTTTTTTAAAATAATGTTAATAGACGTGTTATTTTACTCCCCCATCTATAACAGAACAATGCTATCAACTGCAGACGCATTGGAAACAACAACAACCCCCTATGCATAACAGGAGTTGTTTGTCTAAAGCTTATCAAAGCAGAGAATAATTGATACGGGAAACTCGATCGTTTTGCGGAATAAGCCTCCGAAAGCAGAATCAAATTGGAATTGTTTTTGCGGGATGATTTAAATTGAAAAAATGTATATTTATATTGAATTTCAATAACCTTTATAAGTAAATTATATCGCTGGATATAAGTCGGAGATGTTAAAATTTGTCACAACTAGCGTAAATAAAAATTAATGATTTCCAACTGCAAGTGGTCACATCAGTCAAGTATGCACTGTGAACTGGTGTCTGATGAGAATCAGTGTATACTTTCGAAACCACTTTGGCAAATAAAAAATTTTCAATATAAATACAATGTTTTTCAATTTTAATCATCCCGCAAAAACAATTCCAATCCAATTTATTTGTTACCGTTTTTATGGCTGAAGATCAGATAATTTTCGATCAAACCTCGCATTTTAATTGAATGCTGAGACTAAACTCACTCTACTCTGATTCGAATCGCGGTTGTATAAAATATTCTTTCTTTCTCAAGATAACACCTCTTACAACTTTACAACTTTCGTCCAATTGATATACGAGGGGGACTCAAAAATAACGGAAATTGGGCTGCGGTGGGGAGGGGGAGTATGAGAACCCATTGTTCCACCAAGTGTCCGTTAGGGCCACACCTCCTGAGTCATTGTACGAAGTTCGGATGTGAGAATTTTTTGGAAAACAACTTTTTCCATATCACGGAAAACATGATGGCGGATTGCCGAGAGCAACGCGCGGCGGTGAAATTTTGTTTCCTGTTGGGAAAATAAGCCGCGAAAACTATTGAAATGCTTTCGACTGCTTATGGCCATGCTGCTCTAAGTAAAACCAAAGTCTACGAGTCGTTTTCACGTTTTAAAAAGGGAGAAATGGCAATTAAATACCAACCCCGTTCAGGACGCCCCTCAACGTAAAAACTGACGAAAACGCCGAGAAAATCAATGCCCTCATTCGTGAAGACCATCGCCGAACTATTGACCAACTCTTTGAGCTGTGTGGAATGTCATGGAGTTCAATGGATTTTATCCAAAGATTTGCACATGAAAAGGATTGCAGCCAAATTTGTCTCTCGCCTTCTATCAGACGAGCAAAGGGAGCGTCGACCTCAGGTATGTTCTGAGATTCAAAATCAGCTCCATGAGGACCCTGAATTTTTTTTTTTTTGATTGTTTATTGGTGATGAATCGTGGTGCTATGGATACGACCCCGAAACAAAACAGCAATCAGGCCAATGGAAGAGTCAAACATTAAGACAATGCCCATTTGTTTCTTCGATTGCAGACGTGTTGTAGCAGTAAGCAGTGAGCAGTAAGAGTTGGAGTGTATAAACCGGAAAGAGGTAGACGTGTTGTGTTCGGGGAGTTCGTTCCCCCGGGTCAAACCGTCAACCAGAAGTTCCAGTCGGAGGTTTTGAAAATATTGCGGCAGAGTATCCGGAAAAATAGGGCCGGTCTTTGGGGCCCAGGCGACTGATTTTTCCACCATGAAGATGCGCCCGCCCTCTCCGAAAAGCAATTTTTGACCAAAAACGGCATGACACCGATTGTCCACCCCCTACTCATCGGATCTAGCCCCCTGTGATTTTTTTTGCTCCCCACACTCAAAAGAGACATGAAAGGAGGTAAAATAAAGGAGGGGTCATTCCACGGAAAATCGACCAACGGTCTTTGATCGCTATCGTCAGATTTCAATGAAATTTTTACTATGAATAGAAGTAGTTGAGTTATGTGCACCAATAAATTTTTTTTTTGAAAAATATCTAATATTTGCGGTAATATGGGCTATTGAAGTTTTTGAGAAACGTCGGTTCGTGTCGCATTCAAAAAATTGTATAAAATCTTCTACTTTACGTAGAACCTTCAAATCTGGCTTATTAGGTGTAGGTATCCTAAAAAAACAATAGTGCGAGAAACATCCTGGCTAAAAAGGTTAAAAGGATCATTATAGTGTCCTCTATCCTTGAATATTTCAAAATGCACACCTTCAATTTTCTTAATTTTTGACATATTGTTAACAGTTATATAAGCTACAAATGTGCAATATTTCAAAGTGGAGCTTGTAAAAGTACATTTGTGAGAAATTTTTAAGGATACGAAATACTATAACCGCCAAACAAAATTTAAAGAAAATGGAAAATGGTAATCAAGGTTAAGTTTTGGGTAATTATTTTTATAATTTTTATTTTTTAAAAGGAATAGTACTTTGCTATTTTCTGTAACTAACAGGCCTAACAGTAGAATATAAACTGTTTCCAATAATTGTGAAAATTCATTTGTAAGCAATCATAAAACAAGTATAGAGAAAGCAGATTCGTTTTCATTTACTAGCGGCATGAACAATTAAGATTATTTTGAGCTTTTCCCTACATCGTCTTTGGGGATGGGGATACAAATGTCTTTGGGGAGTACCAAGGAGGCTTTAGGTCTGGTCGATCAACTACGGATTAGCTCTTCACAGTCAAACAAGTGCTCGAAAAATGCTGCGAATTTAACATCGACGTCTACCAGATTTTTGTGGATTTTAAACAAGCATATGACAGTATTGACCGAAACGTACTGTACAAAATAATGCTATACTTTGGCATCCCGGCAAAACTAGTCCGACTGACCAAAATGACGATGACGTCAACAGCATCACAAGTCAGAATCAACAACAGTTTGACTGACACCTTTGACACAAATGTCGGACTAAAGCAAGGCGATGGGTTGGCCCCTCTGCTGTTCAACCTAACGATTGAGTACGTGATACGGAAGATTCCTGTCGACACAGAGGGTACGCTTCTGTATAAGTCGAACCAATTAGTGACCTACCCGGATGATATTAACATCTTGTCACGTTCCTTCACATCCGCCAAAGAACTCCTGTTGAAACTTGACCAGGAAGCCAAAGAAGTAGGCCTGAAGATCAATCAGACGAAAACAAAAATCATGACGCAAACAAGAAAGAAGACCTTCATTAGACGAAATATAATTCTGGACGAATATAATTTAGAGAATGTGGACAAATTTACGGGCTCGAAATTGACAACAAAAGGCAGTGAAACTGATGAAATTAAACGGAGAATACAGCTGGCTAATAAAACTTTCTACTCCGTTCTGGCCCTACTGAAGGCCAGCTGCATACACAGGAAGACGAAGCTCCAAGTCTACAAATCAATAAACTGGAGGCGTCATCTGCGAGAAGCCAAGGCCCGAGAGGGGCTGTAGTGCTACGACGACGACGACAAAGTAGTGTCCGAATTTCCTGACGCAACCCCATATATGATTTTAAAAATATAAATGAGGATACTTCCCCGAAAAGGCGAAGAAGTCTGGATCCACATGTCGCTGATCTCATAAAATCATTCTACTGCAGCAATGCAATCAGCAGACTGTGTAAATACTTCAATTTAGTAGAAGCATCGGGGACACATTCTGTCTGTGTATGCATTATACATCAAAACGTTAAATTAATGATTAAAGGACCAAAAATAAATTTTCTAACAATGCGTTCCGTAATATTCCGTTCCGATATGCTCTCCTCCACAAACAGATCGGTATTGTGGCAGATTGCCATGATTGCCGTTATTCTAAGTACATGTGAAAAAAAAATTGTTGAAAATTGCGTCAGTGGTATTAGTTATAAGCAATGAACTTATACATATCGTTCTACGTTAGAAACTAGATTAGAATCTTCTGCAGGCTTTAAATAACATTGCGAAACAGTTTTTAAATCTATTTTTAAAACATAAAATTCGTTCGTACCATATTTTGTAAGTTTTAACTTTTTTCTGTACCATTTTGTATAAATTTTCTTTAGCAGTATTCCACGCCTTTAAAATTTTCTTACGACTGTATTATCACGAGCCCCACTTTGAAATTTGGCGCATTTGTAGCTTATTTAACTGTTTACATTATGTATAAAAAAAATTAAGAAAATCGAAGGTGTGCATTTTGAAACATTCATACACTGTAGTGATCCTTTTTATTCTTTTTGGTCAAGATGTTTGTCGCACTATTTTTTCTAAGATATCTACAGCTTATCCTTTCCAACAAGACATATTTGAAGGCTCTACGTAAATTAGAAAATTTTATACAATTTTTTGATTGTAACACGAACCGACGTTTCTCAAAAACTTCAAGAGACCATATTTCCGCAAATATACCATATTTTCCAAAAATATTTCATTTTCGATAATAAGCTCACCAGCGAATTTCTGGATAACAAAATATTTTCAAATTCAAAGAAGGTGAGTTCGAAAATTTTCTGAAAATTCGTCGATTTTCTGTGAAATTACCCTAGTTTAAAAACAGCACTTCATGAAATAAGCTGTGAGCCACTATAGATGAGCAACCAATGTTTAGACTTTCCGAGTTTTGGAAATTTTTCGGATGCCAACCCCAAATACTGTTTTATCACTGAAACTTCCAATGAAATCCTCGGATGAAAACGAAATTCAAGGGGTAGGTTGATTTAAGCATGAACCTGTTATGGTAGGCTTAAGGCTGCTGCGTTGGAAAAGTGTTGCCAGCATATATGTTATAGAAGATGCTGTCATAAATGTGTTATATGACAAGCATCAAGTAATCAAAATAAAAAACAAGAGTTTTACTTTTCTAAATTTTGGAAACATTTCTACCCCTTGTGTTTTGATGCAGTCTTCGGGACAAAGTCGTACATGACCTATCAGCCCTCAAAAACAATTTCTTCGAAAATCAGTTTTCTAGCGGTTTTGATGCGCTAGAGTTTTTTTTTCTCAGTTCCTCATTCTTTCAGCAATTTCCTCATAGTGTAACTATGCACTACGAGCTGATATCTGATGAGAATCGGTGCATACCTTCGAAACTATGTACTTAGTGAAAATTCAATTTTTTCTAGTATCCAAACCAAAACATTTCGATATTCGTGCATTATCGTTTAAGTGTTTCAAAAACTTACACGCTAAATTAATCGTCCTTATAAATTTGAATAATATCTCCCGTTCAAGCTTTAAATCCAGTGACGGCTCGTAGCATAAAAATTTGGGTCGGCCAAAACGGAAGTTATATTTCATAAGTTTAATTTTTGGTAAAGGAAATAAAATTTGATCTTCTTACAAAAGTATGTTCCAATAAATATGCTTGAGCATTGTCGTCAAGACAGAGAGAGAATGTAATTGGGGAGGAGAAAGACAAGTGTACTATAAATTAATGAGTCTTAAAAAAGTACGTCTCTAAAATTAGCAAACAAGCGCAAAAACTAATTCTCAAAAGCGTATATAATAACATATTTCTTTCATATCATGCTTTATACACAGCGAAATATTTGATTATTTCACCATAAAAAATATCATTTTCCTTCAACTAATTTTCCTTATTTTGCTTTTAATGACTAAGTATTGGAACGCCATTGACCTTCAAGCCAAATGTATTAAAACTTAAAAAAAACTTTTTTCAACTGAAAATTTATTTATCTTGCCACGTCGTACCAAATGCATTACTAGTTTTCCAAATTAAAAACTGTTCATTATGCATTTCACACAGTAGTTATTCACAGCAACCATTAATGTCCAATCAATGTCCAAATCATATGTCCAATTTTTAAGTTTTATCCTATAAAGTTTTATCCTGTAAAAAGATGATTATTTTCAACCACCTTTTTTACTTGTATTATTTCAGTTTTTTCACACCACCTCCACTGCTCACTTTTCAATAAAAACACTTCCGAAAAACGACTTTCTAACAGCTTAATGCTGTATAATAACTACACTCTCCTACATAAAACATAAAATCGATAAAAAATATTTATTTTATTTTATATACATCAATATTGTCTTACTACCTTTACATAGACAGTAAGAAAACTCGTACTTGACCTTTTTCTTTTCATGTAATGCTATTTAACAGAAAACTAATCTCTTCACGAACAGAAAGCATCCTAAGATCGACTAAAGAGTAACCTAACAGAGCGTCTACGCTACATACTGTTTTTAACCAGCAAATTGCGGCTGGCCGCCGAAATTTTTGCATTGCCTCATCTATATGCGGGGTGTAAGAATTCGTTACAAAACACCCAACTAAATAGCTAGTATGAAAAATTTGTTTCGAATGGAGGCTATCTGCAGAGTTTGGAGTAGCGTAGACTGTAATCAGACTCGGCAGTTTGTTTCGGGCCGCAATGTCGACCGTGTCTTTGCATGATTTTTGCTTGTACTTGCTGGGTATGATGATGCGGCCACCGCTTCGTTGGATGTATGATGCATCGTGCTCGTATGTACATACATATGTTTGAACGGAATGATGTAGGTTGGGCGAACCGATGGCTGGCCGTCGTGGGAACGATGCACTTGCTTGATGTTTTGCTCAATATAGCCGCTTACACAAACCAGGATTGAAGCAAGATTGAGATGAAAACGGTCGAATACAAACGGGTCCTTTATTCGTTTACTACACTATACAATTTCGATGTAACTCAAGTTTTGATCTGAGATTGTATACGCGGCTTATAAAAAACTTAAGATTGAATAAGGCAGATATGATTAGGAAATCAATTTGTAGAAATTAAGTGCTGAGCATTAATTATTTATATTTCTTATTTTGGGTGACATTAGTCAATTCTTTTGGTACGGCCGGGCCGACCCTGCCGCCCCTGACGAGCCGCCCCTGTTTAAATCACTTCAACTAGTGCGATCAATTCAGCTAATTTCGTTGTTAGCTCGAAATCTACTTGATTTGAGAGCGCTGTGCGAATGTACTATAAGTAGTGTCTATGAGATTAACTGTGAAAATATCCTTAACCTATGCTCATCACATGATGCCGGTGAAAATCAACGAAGAAATAGGTATGATAAAGGATTGTGTGCAATGAGAGATTAAGCTTCACAGATATGAGGAATGAAAAAAAAGCGGCTGATGAATATGCAAGAGAAATGAGAGAAACTGCGATTTGGTGCACCTAACGAAATATCTGACAGCAAAAATTAGACCGGAGGTTTCTAAAAGTAGCGGTCGCATTTACCGTCAGGGTCCTTTCCTCTAACTACTTTCCCGAGGGACAATATTTACACCACATTGATAAAAATAACACATGCTGGGCACATCCACTGTGGCCAGATTGGGCTATTTCCCGCCAATTGGCCTATCTAAAATTTGAATTCGCGGGACATTTTTTCATTTCGCGGGTTGGCGGTTTTTGGGCTATCTATTTTTAGGAAAAACTATATTTGGGCTATACCGTAAAACCTACTAATCGGGACACTGTATGATCGAACCACCTGAACAATTGAACTATAAAATTAACGCACAAACTATTTCTTGAGGAAAATTCACTCTGTAATCGAGCAACCTCTAAAATTGGACCGTGAACCAGATTAGCTGCACACAAATTTGATTAGTACGGTTTTAACGGTTTTAAGATCAGCACGAAAAATTGTGCAAAAATTAGTTTTCCAGAAAAATATCATCTGTTCAAGGCCAAGAAAATTTTTCCTATAATTTCTGTATAACTTTCTGCTGAAAAATTGTTTAATGTGTATAATAAAATATTGATTTATTTGAGCATTGCTGTATGTTGTCCCTTTAAGCAAGTATGAATGCAATTCATTTAATAATTATGATGTAAATATTTGAACGTTTGTTCAGGTAACGTCAAAAGAACTGGAAAAAATCTACTATGAGTGCAAAATACAACGCAAGTATTCACAATCAATTGCTCGTCCAAAGAAAAACTGCCGATAGCTTTGAAATTAGTAAGAGTCAGATGCATCGTATTTGAAAAACAAAAACCAACTAAAACTGGGAGAAAGCGGTTGAAATTAGATAACCCATACTACCAGATAGATAAATTGTTTTATTAATGGTCTTCTAAGACGCTGCAAAAATTTGCCAATATTCGGCCAGATACCTCACAGTACAAAATTAAAACTTTGTGATTTCATCAAACAGAAAGCTAAAATTCGTTAAAAGGACTACAATATTCACTACGGCACGCTTTGTGGGGAAGAAGCTGATGTTGATTTAGACACAGTTCAGGAATTTCAGTCAGAGCTAAGAATGTTATGTGATGGCTATGATGATTCAAATATCTATAATCTTGATGGGACAAAAGTATTTTTTAGGGCAATACCTCAAAAATTACTAGGTCTTAAATAAAATAAATGTACATATAGAAAACTTTGAAAGAAACGCGTGAAAATTTCAATGGAAGTTGGGAAGAATTGACATTAAGTGAAGTTTAGGCACAACTTGGCGAGCTAAAACAAAATCTTAGATGACGGGTGCTAATGGTGCTTAGATGACGGGTACTAAAGAATGGATGCACACTTGATATTGAAATGCAAACACAAAACCGAAACATCGCCATCTTTTCTGATAAAGGTATATGTGATAGCATTGATAATCTGGAAGACATGTAGCTACAAATTTTTCCACCTATTTGCACTTCTTATTAACAGTCCTTAGATCAGAGGACTATACGAAACATAAAACTAAATTACTGCACTTATATGATGAACCTCATATTGTGAACTCTGGAAAATACTGAGAGTTCTTTAGACCCAATAAAATTAGCATCTATATTTGAAGCTCTCTGACAATTACGATCTGCTTGGAATAAAGTGTCTCCACTTACAATTATAAAAGTGGGTTACCTCGAAATCTGAGGGTCGAAAGCGGAATCGTGATGAGAGCTCAAATTCAAAGTGATGAGAATTCAAATATTCCAGCAGACATTCAAAATTTGGCAGGATACGATCACATTAACGAAACGAATCTCTCCCAGAAGATTGAGTAGATGTCTTTTTTAATTTTAAACCGAAGAAGCCATAGCAGCTTTTGTGTTCTATAACATAAATATTATAATTTAATCAACTTAAACGAATTGATTTAGTTATTTGTGGCGGTTTTTGGGCTACAAATAAAAAATCTTCGCTATTTTGGGCTATGAAATTGGGCTATATTTTCTCACAAATATCTGGCTGCACTGGGCACATCTGTGAATGGGCTACATTTTGGATAGGAACCAATAGTGGTCTTTTCAAAATCCATCGTCTCCTCTCTGCGCAGTGCAGCTGCTAGATAAGCTGCGTAGAAACTGTGCCATTTAAGACAAAATAGGCAGATAGTTGCCTGAGACGGTGTCGCCAAAAAAACCTCAATTCACGAAATCATGAAATTATCCAAATTTGAACAGCAGCAGAGATCAGGGTGGCGAATACTGCCTTATGAATAAAGGTTATTGATTTGTGATCATCGTTCCCTTCTTGTCTATAAATCAGCATAGACATTGTATATCGTCTCTAAAGCTTATCAAAGCAGAGAATAATTGCTACGGGAAACTCGATCGTTTTGCGGAATAAGCCTCCGAAAGCAGAATCAAAGTGGAATTGTTTTGTTTTTCGATCAAACTACGTATTTTAATTGCTTAGTTTTCCACTAGTTGTGAATAAACTCACTCTACTCTGGTTCGAATTGCGATTGTATAAAAATTTTCTTTCTTTTTCATGTTAATACCTCTTAACACTTTACCACTTTCGGTTCAACTGATATATGCTTAAAACCACGCAACCTTTCTATCGAAAAAGGAACCCTAACAATTTTTTTTTGTTAAATATTTTCGCCAGTTTAAATAAATCGGTTTCGCTGGGGATTACTTCAGGGGCGGCTCGTCGTTGTACGCAAAGGAAGCAGTGCTTCCCTTGCTAAATATTCCTTATATAAGAAAAATAGCTTAACAATACATATTGAAATTCAAAACAAATCAATTGATTTTATACGAATTAGCATCCAACATCAATAAATAAATTTACAAAACTCAAAACACTATTCATCTCATACACGAGATAGTTTTAACAGCCAAAGTGCTTTAAAAGTAGCTTTACAGCAACGCGATAGGATATCTTGCGAAAACCTCAAGCATCTCGTGCCATTCGAAGCCAGAACGCTCAGTGCATTGCAGCGTATTGAAATATGCTACACAGAACACTTAAGTGGTCTTGCCTCAATGCATGTACCACGATGTGTGCATACATCCTATAGCAAGCATTACACAATTGATGGTCGTAAACACTTTGCAATGAATGTTCCCAAATAGCAGCGTGGACGCTGCTCAGCTCACCGCGTCTTCCTGGGTAGAGAAATTCAAAAAACCTCTTGCTTATTCGGTCGCTAAATGGCCCAGAAATATTTGTGAATGGACGGACCACGCTTTGCAGCGTACTCTGTTTGGTTCCTGTTTCGCTACAGAACTTGGAGCTGGTATGCTTTGGGTGACTGAGTTTAGGATGTTATTTGTATGCTTCGTTTCTGTAATGAGCTTAAGAGTTTAATGTTTGCTGTAGATTGAAATTCTTTTGATTTGTCTATTTGTTTGTTTGTGTTAAGTTAGTATTGAAATGAATAAAGAAACATCATTGTTTTTCACGTAAATAGTACAAGAGTATTAACGTTCGGCATACAACGTGAGGTTATTTTAACCTCAAATCTAAAGACATGAAGCTGAATTTATGGAAGAGCTATGAAAGTATTTTTTTAGCAAATGCTTAATAATGGTATATTTGGGTGTTTTATTATTAGCTTGTCAGTACATAGAATAAAAGTAATTTTTGAGCACATTCTATTTAATATGTATATACACAGAATAGATACAATGTCTTATGGGGTAAATCTAGCCCCACCTTGTATGGGTGAAGAATTATTTCCACGTTGTATGCCGAAGGTTTAATCATTTTGTCTTGAAAATTGAGTTTCACCATAGAAAATCTACTGCGGTAGATTTTTCTCTTAGACTATTTGGGGAGAAAAAGGTACTTTATAGATTTGTGCTGACCAGAACCTTTAATTTCAGTTTTTATTTAAAATTGCTCCAATTTGAACTATCTTGCATTGTAATCTTGCACCATTTAAACATTAATGAGATTGATGGTGATCATAGTGAGTAAAAAAGTCACTGAATTACACAATTGAAAATCGGATGCAACTTTTGATATATTTGCTGCGCTGAAATTCCTACTTGTTAACTCTGGAAAAATAGGTATGCTTCCCTGAGTCTTAAAGACACGAGCCGCCACTGGATTACTTGCATATATAATATACACATTTCAATGTTATGCTCTGCACCATGGCCGGATATGATTATCCGTTGCAAAGATTCTCGATTCGCGAAGAATTTGATTAAAGACCACCTCGAGCCGTTTTTATTAACTCACCTATGCATCACATTAAACGGCATCGGGGGTATCGTGCACACTTGTACCGATGCTCAGTGAGCTCTCATAGTGAAAAATGACACTAATGCTGGGAGATGTCTCTCGTTATAAATCGATGGCATTTGTTAGAGGCTTTTGCATTATTAAGAATTTTTTTTTATGAGTGTCACATACTGCGAGGGAGCGATATTAAAATAATGACATGGATATATGGTAAATAGTGAGATTTGAAAATGCACTTTTTCAATGCAGCTGAGAAATAATAACGAACGAGATGAATATCTATATACAGTCATGAACAAAAGTGTACGTACCCCCAATATCTGAGCATTTCTATCAGTTTCTATAATTCTAATTCTAAGTATTCACAGCAAAAATATGTATTCACTTAATTTAAGCTTAAATATAAGTAAATATTTGAACTATTTCTATCAAAGCAATAACAAGAGGGGGTATAAATGAAATCTTCACACCCAAAATCAAACAAAAGTCTATGTACAGCTTAACGTGTGTTTAAATAATTTTCATTGCGCATATTTTCATTGAATGTGGAAATTCGTATTAGATTCAAGAGCTGACGCCCGGCGCGTTGACAAGTAATTGTCAATTTGTTTAAAGTGATCATAGCTCCGATTAGGAAAGAAATCTCTGATGACGTTAGAAAATTAACTGTGAGCCTTAGAAAAGAAGGGCGATCTTATCGTAAAATTAATAATATAATAATAAAATAGTCAGAAAACCACGGTCAAGTGTTCAAACTGTAATTTTAAATTACCAGAGGACAAAATCATTTGAAAACAAACCAAGGAGTGGAAGACCGCGTAAGCTGACCGACCGTGAAGAGAGAAGGGTACTCGCAGAAATACAAAATAATCCTCGTACGTCGTCAAAATTGCTAGCTGAAAGCATCCAGGAGGTTAAGGACAAACACTTACACCCTATAACTGTGCGCAGAGTGCTCCACCACAACGGCTATTTTAGCAGGACACCTCGGAAAAACCCATTCATTAGTAAAACAAATGAAGGTAAACGACTCGAATATGCAAAACTCCATGAAGGCAGGCAGGAAAATTTTTGAAATAGCGTCTTGTTTAGCGACGAGAGCAGGTTTAATATATTCGGACATGACAGTAAGCAACGAGTGAGGAGAAAACCAAACGAAGGCCTCAAAAAGCAAAATTTAATTGGTATGATACAGTATGGGGGTCGAAGTATTCTTGTTTGGGGATGCATGTCGGCGGCGGGAGTGGGGAATTTAGTTGTTATCGACGGTATTGTGGATCGTATTGTATATTTAGACATATTTAAAGCTAATTTAAAACAATCTGCGCAAAAATTGGGACTAGGGCCGTCTTGGGTCTTCCAACAAGACAATGACCCCAAACATACAGTGCAGATTGTGAAAGAGTGGTTGATTTTTAATATCCCCAAACAACTCCATTCCCACCCTAATCCCCGGACTTAAACCCAATCGAACATTTATGGGCACATTTGAAGTGCCAACTTCAAAACCATAAAGTTTCAAACAGATCCGACCTAATTTCCGTTCTTCATGAAGAATGGGACAAAGTTACACCAGAAATTACAAAAAATCTAGTCGATTCAATGCCAACCCGATTGAAAGCTGTAATTTCTTACGAAGGCTCCACCAAACACTAGTTTTTAAGACAACTAATGTTAAATGTGACTGTACGTGGACTTTTGTTCTTTTTTATTGTATGAAATTTTATTATTTTCGTTTTATGTTAATTTGCACTAAATGAATATATATATTTTGGACGTGATATGAAATAAGTTTATTGTTTTCATTACTCCTTATCATTTTGGTTGACATCAGTCGTTCAGTTCAATATTTTTCATGAAAATTGCAAGGGTACGTAGACTTATGTTCATGACTGTATGTGGAATTTACCTGAGTTGCTATGTATAAAAAGTTGATTGAAAGTGATTCTTTTTTGTCTTTGAACTTCACAGCTTTGTCATCAGGAGTGCACAAATTTGAGTGGATTGGATGAAGTGCCCAAAGCGTTTTGGGATGCTAGAATGTAACAGACTGTATCCTGTCCTACGCCCTAATAGGTTTAATTGCGGAAGCAATAAACATGCTATTACAGAATCTAACTTATCATTTATCGAATATCCAATGTAGAAATACGCATACAATACAGTTTTAAGTCCCAACAATAAGCGTAGCTAAAGACCTGCTTTTACTCAAATCGAACCAATTCACACCTGCATCATTAACGCACATCCGCTGAATATATTAAAAAGTCATTCTCATGCAACCAGCTCTTCCTCGATGTATAACAATTTGCACACAAATCACCTCATTTGCCCGAATCACTCGTCCGATATTGATCTTTCACATTCGATTGCATCGGCAATGAGCCTTCCGCGCTGCACCGGAGCAACGAGATCGTCGTAAGCCAAAAAAAGTCATTTTCTTCACACACAGAAAATACAATTGACATGAGCCTTATCTATAAAAATTGTTCGTGTTCGCACAGCGAATTTGTTTGTGATTGGACCTGAACTCTGCTACTTAAAACGAAATGCGATCAACGATCAACAGGGATCGAATCGGAGGGCTCACGGGGCCATACACGCTAGCTGCTCCGGTGATGTGAAAATGAGCCACCTTTCCTGAAAACGTGAGCAAATTCACCTGGAAAATCGAATCCATGATGCACAACGAGAAGACTGCAATCGCGACCAGAGCTCAAAGGCTTAGCCAGATCACGGTCTGAAAATCCGTGCAACTTCTGAAAAGGTGCAATGAGCATAATTTTCTGATTTACACCTTTTCTGATTGAATCGTGCTCGAATGCGAATGTGAACCGTTTGTAGGACTGCGGAGTAGAGCTAAAATAAGATACGAATGAAAATCGACTTGCGAAGGTAACGAGATGAAGAATTGTGAATATGAGGGTATAAACTTTATGGGTCGAATGAGCTCTAAGTAAAGTCACTGTTAGCAATTTGAATACATTCGTATTTTTTTTTTTTTTAGAAAAAAGAGCTCGCCATCAATCCAAAGCGAAAAAATTGTATCTGAAGATTGTTGCGAAATGACCAATGCACTATGATCGACGGCTGGAAAATGCATCATTGCAATCGATCCGGTCTGAAGCAGCTCCCGCTGTGAAGACAAAACGCCACCGCAGAGTGTACATGGCTTGCTGGTGATCCCGAAGTGTTACTACATCGAACTGAAAATGTTGCACTGCTGTTGACTTATTGCCGAAGATATATTGCAGAATTGGCAGGAGTGCCGTGTAGACAACCTGCATTCCCCCTGTGTACACATCATTAGAGCAGCCATCTTCGTGATGGATGCTCTTCCTCGGCTTGATAACTATTATTATCTGTGGCTTTTGAGATGAATCAACTTCTTTATTGGTTTTCTTAAATTGCCAGCCTTCGCACTGTGCGCCGGGCAATAAGGTTGCGATTATCATCATCCCGTCGCCGTCACGAGATTGAAATTCAATATTTCGATCGTAGTCGAGTCGATCGATATGCTACAAACAGTATTATAAGGTTTTGTGGTCGAATTTCCTATGATCGATCTGTGTACATTATTTCGATTAAATTCATGTGCAATGTATCTGTGGTGTACAGTTCACTATTCAGGTCGCGCATCATTGTTTCACACATTTAAAACACAACAAATATTCATCCTAGCAAACTTTCACATAATTTTTAAAAATAGATTGCATTGCATTTTAGCTTATCTTAAAAAATCGGCATTGGCCAGACCTAGCCCCTTCTTCTGGACTCCACTGTACGCATCAAAACTATCTCCAGTTGGTCGTGTTATTAGCAACAACTATCAAACCAACCATCTGCATCAAACACTGCACAATAGCAACAAAAGCATTAACAATAGCAACAATACGAGCAACGCCACATTATACAGAATGGATCATGGTTTGTCGATTGAAATTAATAAATAAAGAAAATAATAAATCGCCACAACGTTCAACTCGGTCGATGAAAGACGAGATGAGGACAAATCCCGAGGCATAAATCGAATATCATCACACTGTAAACGGGAAATTATGTTTGCATTATTCGCAATGAAGGAGTACATTTGCGTGCATTAAGACCCGCTAAGATTGAAGATATTATTCGAATCTATCTCGATCGTATAATAGTTTGAATCGTATCGAGAAAGCATGAAACGCGCTCGTCGATTCCCCTAATATGCCTGAGTCGATCCGTTGATTCACGATCGACGACGCCACCATTTCGAAATATTTAGTGTCATGCTGTTTCTCGCTATATTCGATTATCTATTTTGTGGTTTGAAACGGCAACTGCTAGAATATTAAATGTTTCGAAAAATGGAAATTATAGTCGTGCATATTTTATTTGGAGTGATTGTGGTGCAATATGGTTTATTGGATGTAGTTTTAGTGTTATGAGGAAAACTGCAGTTGATTTTTATAATTTGAATTGATTCTTACGTCAGAGCGTTGGTGTTATTATTTTGATACTATTCAGTGTTAGAATAAAAGTAAAGTAATCCGACGAAAACCCTCGTAAGGGTCTAGGGGTTGAAGTTGCTAGAGAGCTTCATAACAACTTTTCAATCAATGTGAATACGAGTGTGGATTGATTAGTTCCTTGACTCAATTTACCCCTGTTTTGAATTAGGTACCTAATCAGAGCTAGGTGAACACAAAGCTTGGTGTCCGGACCCTCATCCGAACCTGGATACGAACCAGGGACCCCACACGCAAGAAACCAGTGCTCTACCCACTAGGCTACTCAATGTAAGCTCAAGCGTTAGAATAGGTAGGCCAAAATACCCACTCAGGCGCAAATGAGGCCCGTTGCTATGGTACAGTAAAGACCTCTCCATTAGTCACTATAATCAAGAAACTATCTGGATCTATGGATAAATTTCACTTTCCCCTTTAGGTTACCGAAAAATAGACTTGAGAGGAAGAATGCTCCGACTGCTCCCAATCTTCTCGTTGCCAGAATCGGACACTGACACATGGGATGGAGGAGAAATTCGTGTACGGACTCTGAGCCATACCTCCAGCAGAAAGAGTTAAACCGAGCAGCTAGGAGTTGCGCGTGCCGTCTTATGCAGCAGTGGCTCGTAAGAACGCCCACAATACAACATAAAGTGCTCCAGGTTAAACCCAACAGTTGCCTGGAGGACTGTCTTACGATTGTAGGCCAAAACTTCTCAGCGTCCTCGAAACATTTTTGCACGATGGATAATTTCAGCTTAGTTCATGATATTCCTATGGAGAAGGTACCGAGCCTCGCCAGGTCATCGGCCTAATAGTTGCCCTAAATACCGATATGTCCAGGAACCCAAATCAATGTATTGACATCTTCTTAAGAGAAGCACGACAGTAAGCAGCAATCATGGACATTGTACAAGGACCAAGTAGAAATTTTTTAATCCTTGACTATCTATGAAAATGCCAATGTTGACTCCGAACCTTCAATTACAAACAAGCCAGTCGATTGCCTGAAAAATAGCCGCGACTTCCGATCGAAAGACACTAAAATGGTCTGCAAGACGAAGGGACAGCTTAAGTTTCAGCTCATCCGAGTATACACCAATGTCGACTTTATTGACTAGCATTGAGCCATTATGTGTGCTTTGATGTCTACGCTCGAGGGTGACACCATAAATCAAATCTACAAATCTATTCGAATGTCAGAACAATTTAGTTAACATCTATAGGAGCTGTGACCTCCTCAAATAAGATATTAGCCTGGCCAGATCCTGTTCTGGTCCATGCTGAAATGCAATACAGTCTCACAGAAACATAGCTTATGGTAAGGATTGGTTGAATGGAATGGATTGGTTGGTAACCCTGGTTCAGCACCAAAAATGACTTAAGTCTTGAGGGCTCCGGGTGCTAACAATGCAGGTAACCTTCGCACCTTTCGAATCAAGTAGTGTTTGGCAACTTTATGAGTAGCTTGCCATCCCAAAAAGAAAAGTATAGGCTAAATTACTGCGATGTGCTGCTGTTTCACCTTATGTTATTTCTGAGCCTAATCACCCTCCCCTCGCTATATGGTAGATTTTTCCGTAAGTTCATTTCTCAAGAACAAAAATACATATGTTCTGCGTGTAACTTCGCTAGCACACACCACTTACATAATCAATGAAATTAACGCTATTAATGGGTTTGTTTTTTCAGAGGTCTTAGTGTTGTTGACGATCTTCATATGTTCTATATTTTTGTCTTATCTTGTTTCCTGTTACTCTCCCACTTTTAGCGTTAGAAAAGGTATTGATCACCCCTATACTGGTGGATTACCAACCATAATGCTTAAGCATTCCGCCAATTTCCTCTCACCAATATTGCCTCATCTTTTATTTTTAGTACTCCGGTATTTTCCAAACTTATGGAAATATTCTTCACTTACTCCGATCCACAAAAAAAGGCAGCATCAAAGTCGTGCACAACTATAGGCCAATCGCAAAATTACCGTGGGTCGCCAAGCTTTTTTAAGCTATAGTTAGCGAGGTGGTATCTTTTCGCCTTAAGTCATTAATGTTGCCTTGCCAGCATGGTTTTACTAAAGGTAAATCTACTACTACTAACCTTTTAGAACTTGCGAACCTAGAAGAAGATAAACAAGCTGACTGCATTTACACCGACCTCACGACAGCTTTCGATAAGCTGGATCATGACATTCTTGTATATAAATTGCATCTTCTTGATTATCCTTATACGTTTATTGACTGGGTTAAATTTCAAGCAAAATGTTCAATTTAGTGAGATAGATTGGTCGACCGATCGATTTCCGCTGCAACAGCCAAGTTATCGTTGTCATAAAAATTGTGACTAAAAATTTCCAAAGTGAAAAGGAAAAGCCGCCCAAAACAGAGGTATTCCCGACACTGAACCCATCACCTCTACATTCAAATTCCGCCTAGAGACACACCTTTTGCCGGATACCTATTCTCATAACCTCTTGTTACGGATTTTGTTTGGCGGAATCCTTCGGCCCAGAACTCTTAGCCTTATCACTCCCGCAGGTATATAAACACGGTACCGCCTCATTTAAGATAAAGCAAGCCTTTCGGCGATTTTGCACCGGCTCACCAAAATTGGTCACCCCCCAATCCCCCGTCGGAAAATCAGGGTTAAAGAGCCTGATGATTTCCAGAACTTCTGCTGGATCGATCTGAAAGCAGGGCTACCTTGGGAATTTCATCCTTCACCAGCACATTTAGCCTGGCACTCATAGTTTAGTCATAGTTTGCAGATGACCTTGTAGCAAACAGCCGAGCATTAATCTTCACACGCTACCTGCCTGGCTCCCCTACACCAAACCGCATAAACCACCCAAGGCGGAGGATACGAGCTGACTCTGCAATTTCCGATACTGAACAGAGCCTGCTTTATCATCAGTCAGTTTTCCGCAGAAATGATTCAATCTGCTTTGCTGGTATCAATCAAAGATCATATAAAGGTATCTAGAGCAGTTGCCATTGATTTAGGCTTTTTTGTCATTTGCCTGTTTTGATCATTTTGCTCAGTCAACCTCTGTCGTTTCTGAGCTTAAACTGCAAGGTTCAGAAGAAGTTGGTGCTTTCCGATCAATTTTGTTTCTTATCGATTGGAAAACGTATCAGGGGAAACGTTTTCAATCTCTTCAGAACTTTGAAGTTTGACCTTCTAGTTTCGTAAGCCTAATAGGAGTTGCCCGATGAGCGTTGAGTGCCTGACGAGGAAGTGCATGCTCAAGGTCAATTTGCTTCAATCGCCATAGCTCCGGGGTCACTTGAAGCTGGAGTAGAAAATGTGCTATCCACAGTCTCCAGCACATTTAGTAACAGTTTGCCAAAACTCCACTCCCTGTGGCTTTAGTTGCTCCCGACTGCAAAGCTATCTTAGTCTCCTCGTTTACCCTGGAGGGTAAACGTCAGTCAGTCTTGTCCCTTACGAGTTTTGGTATGGATTTATTTTCCATGCAATAGAGTCCCCACTCAAAACCACTATCGCCGTCCGCGTTTGTAGTCACCATAATGATCCCATGGTGGAAGCAAGGAAGCCTTGCGGGGTATGTCACAAGCTTTTATGGGGATAAGTGTTCAGAACCGGATCGGTGCGACTTAAGAGTTCGCCTCAACTGATCCTACCAACTTAATGGCGATGAGACTGAGAACGTACTCTGATACCTGCCAAGGCTTTAACGGGGTGGAGATGGTCGTATTGACCGAGAGCAGTTCACGGGGTGTATTTCTTTATATCGCTCTTTTCACGCTAGTAGCTGCATTTTGTTTGTGGTTGTTGTGTAATTTCGTCAATTGTCTGAAGATTAAGTGTAAATGACGAAATTTACTTGTTTAAGGTTAAATAATATCTTCTTGGGTGCATTGTCAACGGAGCGTGATAAATAATAATATAAAAAATACCAGCGCGTCTTAAGGTAGACAGAAATATTTAACAAATTAAGCCAATTTCTCTTGCTCGAAAGAAATTTGGATCAAGTTTTCAACTTGTGTATTATTCTAAATCTTTTATTGGGTTTTGATCCGAAGGTGATACGTAAATTTGATTTGTAGTAGCTTAGACAACAGAATGCTCACTTTTTCAAAACTCATTTTGCATCTTTACCGTTTCGATGCCACAAAAAACTCAGAAATGACTCATATAAAACGAACTGTTAATTGAGCTTTCGTAGAGCTTAAAAAGGACAAACTAGTGAGTGTGTAGGTAAAAGTTTCGGTCGTTTTCTGTCGTTTTGAAAAATGAAAATTGCTAAAAAGATTACATTATTGTCTGATCGCTTTATTTAGCAATTGTAACAGCACTATATTTGGAACGCTGTTGATTTCTGACGACCGTATATTGTTGAGGTAGTAAAAGATAGTACTCAGTTGGTCGAAGATTGCAGAGGTTTTTTTTTCTACTCCACATAATAAGCCATCATTCTAATTGAATTGAAGAGAGCTCAGCTCGGTCGTTCGAATTGAAATCGCAGTTCGAGTCTCGCTGCATCAGTTAGTCCTGATTACAAAATCTTACCTGCATATTTCGATTTTAATTTTTACATACTCAAAACTCAAATCAAAATTCATAGATTTCCACATTTAGACTTTAACATCGTTCCATTATAAATCACGTAGAATAGTACCAAGTATATCCCATATGGTTCATACATTGCCTATCTACCGATCAAATCTGCGCTGACAATAAAAAATTGTCAAAGATATTTATGCAATCTATGATAACATCTTGCATGAGTTTCACACTTTTCGTCCATAAACGTAAATTTAGCGCATAAATAAAACACGACTATCCATTGAAATCGCACTAAACAATTGCGATTGTGTACGAAACGCTTTTTCATCGACCCACAAAAAAAACAAGAACTACGAGCAAAAGGTTTTCACGTGAGGTGCAAAATAGATTTAGATATACCATGTAGAGAGTGAGTGCAACGATCATTGCAATAAACTGAATAGGTACGCCACCTGAACACTTGTCCTGAGATAGGTGGGCATTGCCAGTAAAGGTGGCGTATGTGCTAAAATTTTAAGATGCAGATAATTTTGTGAATTTTTCATTGAATAAAATATAATATAAAGCGCTGAACTCATTTTGATTACATTTAAAAACAAATCAGGAGCAACTACTGCTCCTTACTTTGGAGGTTTTCAAACACGGACTTTGAAAATAATGTGTGTTTTGGAAAAAAAGACAACCACTATCAAAATTCTTTAGACTAGAATCATTTGAATTTCGCTATAAGCCCGTTATAATCCGACCCTAATTCAATTTTTCGTGTGCTCCAAGTTAGCTCAACCTAAAAGATGACCATACTATCTAGCACTTCACATCCACTTCAACATCTACAAATGGACCGTCATCTCGAATTATCCATTACATTCATACCATGGTCAACTCCGAACGCATCGAAATCGCATCTGGACAAGATTTCAAAATGCAATTAAAGTTTTCCGCTCTCGGGTGTGGTAGAGTAGATCTTCAGGCGATTTTATACGGTCAGTACAGGCTCTTGTCACTTGGCCAGAGTGGACAAATAGTGGATACGGCTGATTATATCACCATCGTACTCGATCCTTGCCTCAATACGAACTTCCATTTCGTAGCGATTTCGCGTCCAATATGGGCAAATATTTACGGGGTGGCGGCATCGGTTGGCAACATGCAAAGTCCGTGAAATATTTTAAGGTCTGTAAATGGTCAAGAAAATGCGTAGAATTATGCATGCTTAGCCATAAAATCAATTAAAGATAATGAAAGATCTACAGAAATTGCTCGGAAACAGCGCAACGGCTGTGTAAGTGGTAGGTGAGGATCGGAGTGATGTTGCTGGGAATAGTGGATTCTCAGTTGCCTCTCGTGCTGTGAAGAAGGTCTTGTATTTCGAAAGGAGTAGTGGATGGCAATAGTAGTAAATATTAGTGAATTATGGCCTTGAGAAACGGTAGTGTGAATATACCAAGTGGGTAATTCGTTTGTGACGTATTTATTTTAAATATTTAGATAAGTGAGTAATACGGAAGTAGTTTTCTGTAGTTATAAGGTCATTCGGCAATAAATCAATTAGCTATCCCAAATAATAATTAACCAGCAATCAACGATATGTTGCGACGCATAGACAAATGTTAAAATAGAAACTGTTGTAACCTTTCTCGTTCACTGAAAAAGACATCGCGCCAGACGCCATAGTTTATAAACTTCTGGCGCCATGTACATAGTCGATTTCGGGATTGTGATAAAATATAGCACCACATGCCATAGAACATGGCCAAAAATACATAGGAGCAGACGCTATGCTTATAGCCCTCCACGCTATGTACTATAGTCGCAATGTAATATAGTCCTCCACGCCATGTACATGGCGTGGAGGACTATAGCACATGGCGTGAAGGACTATAGTATATGGCGTGGAGGACTATAGTACATGGCGTGGAAGACTATAGTACATGGCGTGGAGGGCTATAAGCATAGCGTCTGCTTCTATGTATTTTTCGCCATGTACTATGGCGTGTGGCGCTATGTTTTATCCCAATCCCGAAATCGACTATGTGCATGGCGCCAGAAATCTATAAATTATGGCGTCTGGCGCTATGTGTTTTTTCAGTAGTCCTTTAATATTGAAGTAAAATGATAGTAAACCCACGACAATCCTTATCGGGTAGATAATTTGAAATTGATAGAAAGCCTTATTCAATAAGTTATGATCAATGCATACGAGTGAAAAGTTACGAATTCCACGACTACTCCTAATAACATTCAGATACCAATTCAGAACTAGATTGGCTCATAGCTCGGTCCGTAGTCCTTCATCTAAACCTGAACACTGTTGCCAGATTGGGCGATTTCTCGGCAATTGGGCTATCTTTCCGTTACATTTGGCGACGAAATTTAGTTTTGGGCTACTGGCGACTTTTTGGGCTCCACTGACCAGCCGAGGTTTCAACTGCTAAAAATAAATAAAATTGAATTCACAACTGATTTCCTCAATCTTGAACGGAAATCTCTTCTCTTCATGTTTTAAATTTCGGTTTAACCTAAACTTTATTTCTAGTCTATTATTTGACCATCTGCCTAAAGTGGTCGGCAAGAAATTCGAAAATTAAATCTGTGCTTGTAAAACTCATAAGTATGAGCAAATGGTTAAAATACACTCAGCACGGAAAAATTTGGGTAGAAGTCAATGAAGTAAAATCTATTGCTGGATAACAAATTTTGAAAGAAATATGCGAGCTCGCTTTTTTATTACTATATTTGCATCTAATACAATAGTCGATATATGCTTTAGTATGTTAAATAACCTAAAGACTAAAATTCGAAATAAAATGCAAATACATTTTTTGACATCTTTGATGCGAATTCTAATTCTCTTGAATTTCAACAAAATATGTTGCAACGACTGTAAAATACCACCAGGTACGATGCAAATACTGGATTCTTTAATTTACACGTTTACTACATCAAAAAACGAAATTGTAAATATAATTTTCGACTATATAAGAGTATATAAATAAACAACAAACAAATACCCATGTGAAATGGATAAAACATTTATTTTTTTGCATTCAATAAGAAAAAATTTTGCCATGATTTTGACCTCGACCTATTGTGTGCAGTGTTGGGCTCTTTTGGGCTATTTTAAAAGCTAAATTGGGCTCCATGAACGAACACTGAACCTGAGTTCGAACTACGGACCCCAAGCATTACAAGCCTTGCTTACCCACTAAACAATTTAAAAACTACACGCCAGAAGTCTTTCAACTATGGCGTCTAGGGCTACGTGTTTTTTCAGCGCATAGTTATAATTGGAGTGCCATGAGCTATATTACATGGCTCATGACACTAAGTAATATAGCGTGTGGGGCCATAATTTCTGCGCCATATAACTATGGCGCTGGGAGCCATACTGCATAGCTCAGAGTACTATGTACATAGCGTGTGGGACCATAAATGCTGCGCCATGTTATATAGGACCACGCGCTATGTAGATTCTGATATTATGGCGCTGGGAGCCATATTGCATAGCTCAGAGTACTATGCACATAGCGTATGGGGCCATAAATAATGCGCTATGTTACATAGCTCTGGGCCCCATGTGGATTTTTTTCAGTGTTGTTCGGATGCGTGGTCAAGATACTTCAGAAATTTGCGTCAACTAGCTATCTCCTAGTTAATTATAAACAAACTACATAAATAATCTTCATGCAAATTAACTGTCACACGACTTCAATGCAGCACAATATTTCAAATGAGTAACAAACATCCACCAAGCATAAATTTGCGATCCTTAATCAAAGCTCACTTTGATCCCATCAATCTATTATCAAACTCCGAGATACAATCGACTATAATCGATCATTATAGATACATTAGCTTAGCTTCAGATGCAGCACTAAACTCCACCAAACACGACTCGGTTCCGCAATGTGCAGTCAAACTAACAACACACCAAGCAAAAAACAGGCTTAGGAAGCTCAACTTGAATTGGAAATTCCTTTAGTTAATTCAATTTAAAAGAAACTTTGGCGTTCGATATGATCTCTTTGCGCGATCGCATGTTTGCCGTGAAGTAATGAATTGTTTTACCGAAGATATCAGCACGGGATCAGGTTGGCATTTCATTGGGATACGATCGACACTCTTTAGGCTTTACCGTAACATGCTTGCTTCTCGCGCACTCAGTGCTGGTAATGCACTCATTGCTGCACTCACTAAGCAAGTGCCTATGTACCGACGTACAAAAGTATACGAATCGAGTACTCCATCGAGGAAACTGGTGAAGTGCCAGTATCTACCAGTTTCAATAAGAAGTATAATATCCGCCTCGAGTCAAGGAAGACAAACATTTCGATCGTTAAATTCTGAAATGTTTTACGATAGATCTCGCCACCAAAACGACCAGTGAATCGAACAGTGTTTAGAAAGAGATTCGTAATCGTAACGTATTTGGGTTTCGCTGAGATACGTATGGTGGTGGATGATGGTGAAGTTAACGGCGGAGTTACGAGTTCGGGAGGGATTTATTTATTCGCGTTGGGATAAAGTACTTATTATCTGCATCGTCATTAATCTGTAAAATAACTGAAATGCAAGCATCTAACCAACCAATGTAGGTTTGAAGAAAAGGGCAAATGAATGGGTGAAGAACCGTTATTATGAATGTAGGACGTTTCAAGGAACAAAGTTTTGTGTGATATACAACAAACTCGAATGCCATTCATTCGCAAAACATATTAATGTAGTAATACCATACTGATCGTGTGAAAAATCTGGTCATCCAAATTTAGCATTTACTTTCGGTTTTGGTTGAGTATCGATTGATGCTGTGTTAAAACTTTCAAAGTGAAATAGTCGATAAAGAAAAGTGATAGTAAACCATTGACTTGATACCAGTAAAATGCATATGCAAATCATAAGTATCTAAAGTGGAGAACGCTACGAAACGAAAAAAAACTCTAGTGCATAGGATATGTTAGAAATACTGATTTCCGAACAAAAGTAGAGAAAATGTGTTGATTTCAAACATGACCCAATACGATCAAACTGTATTGAAGCTCATGTGCTATTTTGATTCGATGACCACTCGCAATACTTTCCAAATATTTTGAATATAGGATGTTTATAATATGAAAATCTGATGGCTGCATCTCCTTGCACAAAAAAAGAAGAAACAATTTGCTAGTAATGCAACCTAAAGCTTACCAGCTTCACGTCAAGATCAGCCTATTCGAAGACTTTGGTTTTATTTAGTGCCGACATCGGAGGTAAAATTTTTGGGGCTGTTCACCGAATATTCTTAAAACCTGGAAAATTAGAACATTTATTGCTTACTTGAACATATGCCAATTTAATAGTAGCATGTAAAGAGTGTTTATTAGAGTGTTCCAATACTTAAACAAACCAAAAGCATCAGTCGGGTCGTCTGTGTTTTGCAAAATTTAGCCCTTTAAATTTACTTTTTGAAGATGGTCCCCTGCTAATGATCGATGGGAGGTCTTGAGGTCCAAATTTCGACCAATTTTTGAAGGATTTTTTTGGTGCCGTATATCGTAAATGACTCGAGTTATGTTAGCTTGTAAAGCGCCAATCGTCGCCTGTTTTATGAATGTAGAACAACGACTTCACGTATCCCAACAAATCGCACAACCTCGTCGGCCAATAGACGGGCCGATTTCTCGAGATAAAGCGATTTTCGAATTTCGTCCTCAATAAGTCGATAGTTGCGGTCACTGTGTTGCATGTAGCACCGTCTTGTTCAAACCACATCTCTCTCATATCCATACAACGCATATTCGCAAAAAAAAACTGGTTTATCGTCGCCCTGCAGCGGTCGCCCTGCAGCGGTCGCCCTGCAGCGGTCGCCATTAACAGTAACGCGCTCGCCGTGTTCATCTTTGAAGAAGTGTGGCTCTATGGTGCCACCAGCATGCAGTGAGCACCATAAGGTACATTTTCTTCAATGCATCGGTATTTCTATTACTTGACATGGATTTCCCTCGCTCCAAATGCGGCGATTTTACTTATTGACGTAGCCGTCGAGCCAGAAATGAGCTTCGCTGGTGAACGAAATTCTCCCGTGAAACAGTGGGTCTACTTCCAGTTGTTTTTCGATTCATTTTCCAAACATGCGACGTACAATATTAATTCTTGCACCAATTGTATCTTTTAAGCCATTAGACTGAGATCTTTGTGCAAAATCATCCACAAAGTAGAAGGACAAATACCACCTTCTTGGGCGCGCCTGCAAATCGACAAATCTGGGTCGTCCGTGACATTGGCTTCCATGGCTGCGATATTCTCTTCGCAACGCACTGTTTTTAATCTTCTCGTTGTCCTATGGTAATATATCCGTAGTTGGTATCCCTATCCTAATTTTGTAAAATTTGCAGCAGAAGTTATAGGGCATAAAGATTTTATTTGGCTATGTGGGTTGTATTCCCTAAGCAACCAGATCGACTCCTATTAAAGACTACACATCCTGTGAATTTCATATTGGTCTGAAAGTCCAGTCGTGAGTTCTCGTGAACACAAATTTCGAGTGCTCAAAAAATAGCTAATTCGTCGCAGAGCTACTATTCTTGTGAGAGGATTTTGAAAATTTTAAATTGGTCGTTTGGTTTTTATCTGAACAGCAACAGCAGACTCGGATAATTTGAAACATTTTTTGTCACATACCTGCTGTAGCTATAGGACTGATTGCTTACACATTCATAAAAAATCACGCTGCTGGAGAATGGAAATTTTATAAAGTTGTTGCATGACTCCTGTCCTAAAACATATAGAATTTTCACCGACTAAACTACCCCCTTTTTCAACACTTCCCTTTGGCACTACTTACATAGCACTAGTTCGCAGAGGTCAAGCAGCCCTTAGGTGCTTCTCAAGATCCTTGTTTATTCATTCATCCTGTCCCGTTCAACGTTGCGTAGTTTATGATGTGTATTTTTCAGCCTTCTTCAACGACATTCCACCGAGTTTGTGATTACAGTATACTCGAATTGTCTACTACATTTTTTGCTGATATCCCTGGGGCTAATGCCTTGTCCAGGCATCTTTTGCTAACTTGATGGAGGAGGGAGTGGGGGTAAGCTTAATTCGGTGAATAAAAGGTATGTTTTTAAGACTTTTTTTTGGCAATATAGAGAGAGCTAGTTTGTTTAATCAATTACCATATAATAATGCAACGTTTGAACAATACTTTCCTAAATTTTCAATGCGAAATATTAAAAACTAAGCAAATGACAGTGAATCTCCAGAGGCGCCTCGAAATATAGTTGTTTTGTGGTGTTCATCATAACTCGCAACAGAATCATCTGAAACAAAAAATCAAAATGCATTTGTTAAAGGAAATGTTTCTCACGGTAACCCTGAAAGGATTTTTTTCTTTTTTGATTTTTCAGTTTTTCCTAGCACTAGGAAACCAAAAAACTAATTTTCGCTATAAAAAAAAATCGTTGATTTTGTTATTGTAAAACTAATGATTATTTTAAATATCAAAAAAAGCTTCCAGTATAAGAATTATGTAAAGAAGTATTGTTAAAAATTTCAAAACGATTAGTCCAGTAGATTTTGAATTATGGTGTACACGCTCAAATACTAATAACTTCGTCAATTTTGCTCCAAGCGACATGAAATTTTGAAACAATATTCTTGAGAGATTATACGTACATTCATTTTAAAAAATTATAAGGAAAGATAAAAATAATTTTAAATACTTCAACACCCCCCTTAAAAGAAGGGCAGTTGAACATCACGGGTTCTGCATCTTTGTATACATAAATTTGTGCATATTGGAGAGTCTGGTGAGCTGGAACGATACAGGTGGTAGTTACGGTATCCGTCGTGTCGGCTTAGGAATTGATGCAGGTCATAGCTCGTTTCTCCATGGCTCCTTAAAGTCTATCGCAACACGTTAGCGGTTCAACGTCCGTTTGCACCTCCTCCTAAATAGTTGCTTCATCTATAAGACTATTGCCAATTTTATTTAATTTTCATTGTTGATACCACGCCCGTGCTGCGTACAGTATAAAAGAGCTTCCTACTCTTGAAATCAATAGTCTTCGACTTTGCTTTGGACGACAAATATGGGGTAGTATTTCTAGCGAGCGTTGAACTATAAACAGATGCCTTTTTTGTTGTTTTCTCCATATGGGGTATGAAGCTCAATTTCGCACCGATAATTACGCCCAGATTGTTTATAAAAGGCTAAGGGCTAATTATTAGCCAGCATTCACTTGCGCTACTGCTAGTTTCCTCTGCTTGGTGCGTCTTACTGTCGACAAGTTCAAGGCCGGCATTTTGAAGCCACGACTTAATTACACGAATGACTTCATCTGAAATCACGATTAAAACGTCATCGGTGAATCCTACTACAGTCACATTTCTAGGTAAACGTAGTCTGATTATTAAATCGTACATTATGTTCGATAGCAAGGGTTCAAGGTGGATTCCAGCTATGCTCTCGTCACTGCCAGGTAAAGTTTTGATTCTTCGACCGAGTCCTAGCGTATAATTCTTTCCCTGAAGGATTCGACGATTAAACTTGCTACGTAGCATGACACTTCGTTGTCGAACAAAGCTTCTCCACTTCACCGTGTTAAACCCATTCTCACGTCCAGTGTTTCTACAGCACAGTGGTGTCTTTTATCTTTGATATTCCTTGCTAAGTCCGTCAGCAAGTCCCGACAGACTGCAGATGACACAATTTGAGTGTTTGATGCAATATTTGACTACATGATTTTGGTGCAATCCTTGACTACACATCTTCGATCCGTCCTGCGAGATTTTACAATTATTCGCAATGTGCCCAAAATCAAAGCATCTACAGCACTTTTTCGTAGAAATCTTCTCCCGAAGGCTACAGGTCATCCAGCCGATTCGAACTTTGCCCACTGCAGACATTTTGTCAACAGCGAGATGTGAATTAGTCGTTTGGCCGCCTCTAAAGGACTTTCCAATGCCCTTAATGTTAAATTCTTCCACGCTCGTCAGCTCTAGTTTATCCTCGAGATCTCTGCAGATTTACTTTTTCGTACTTATTTTATCAAGATAAAAGGTACTTCCATATTTGTTTGGAATTGATCGTGACCTGTTTCGCTAAGGTTAAGTGGGTGTAGCAAGCAGTTCTTCCGCATCCATCTGATGGGGGTCACATTGTCACTTAAATCCTTTAAGTCATGGTCTGCCTGACAAGACCCTTCACAAGACGTCCGCATACGTTCGCCCGCCTGAGCAATGACAATCATTGCCTCCGAGTGAAGCTTCAATTGTATTTTTTATTTTAGATATTTCAACTTGGGCCACTTCTAGACGTCAGCGTTGGTCAGTTCACCAAGAGTTTTTATAATTTTCTTAATTGATTTGATGCTTGGAAACAACTTCTTTGTTGATGTCACCCTTTTTCTTTTTGAACTGACTTGTAGTCCGCGTAGTTGCTGCAGATCAGTTGCCGTTAGCCATGAAACCATATGAAATGAACTTTTTGTTGGTTGGCTAGTATCTTCAGTCTAGTTTGCTTTCCTTTGTCTGTCGTGGCCCGCGCTTGCACTGTCCTGTATGCCATGCGCTCTTCTTAAGGATAAATTTAGTAAAATTATGTACTCCACGAGTGAAAACTTTATAAAGCAAACAATATAAAGCATTGATAAATCTATAACATCCTTGCCGTTTTGTCAATCAAAGAATAGGTCAGTTGTAAACCGAATGCTGCAATCCAAATACATTCTTAAGCACTCAAGAGAAAATCCTCTTTGCAATATTGTAATCTACAAACCGGATGCTTTGCCTTATTGCATGCAACAGAAATTCTCACCTTTCTGCTGCATCGAAGCACTTTAATATGTTTTAGTTCCGAATAAATGCGTTAAATTGCAACTCGAACACTGCACAGGTACGAAAAGATAATTAAATGAAGACTTGTGGGCAAGAAAATGTAATTTTTATGCGCGCAAAGTACATATTATTTCACTAGAGAACATTGCACGTTAGAACAACGACTGAAAGAAATGTGTATGGTGTGTCGGCTGGAGATGACTTGGTCGAAGGCGAGTCCAATTTCAAAGTTATGAACTTAACAGCGCACGGTACATAATTGCAATTTTAGATGGTGCTATCATATTAATTAGTAAAAAATGAGAATGTTTTGTTTTTTTTAGAGACAATAGGCATAATTACTAATATGCCGCCAGAAATTGAAATCCATTTTCCTAGAGAAGTAAACATTGAAAGTTGAATCGCTATAGCAATGTAACGGAAAATATAACCAAAGAAAAGTTCCGTGATTTAATTGCTTTAGCTTACTTTTTCATTCGTCAAATTTCATGCTGAAAAAATGTTCTACGATGACATCAAAATGTATAGAATTATGATTCTTTCTTCTTTTATATTACACTCCTTTTAGATGTGAAACTTTTTGGATGGACAATTCAGCAGATTATTTTACTGTACTGAAACAGATTTGTCTCCTAACACTTTTTAAATAAATTCATGGTATAAATCTTAGCCCTAAACATTTTCAAATATACATTTTACTAACGCCATTCACTCAATTGACTTCAACCCTTCATAACCGGAAGTGTCATCATCATTAGAACATAGTAACATTTCCGCATCACTACACAAAAACCGAAAGAAAACCTAAAACTAAACACACAACAAACTCATCAACAATCGTTCGAACCGGAAGCATTTGATTCATTTTAATTACATCCAGATCACGAGTGTTAATGAGTCAAGCGCTTGCTTTCATTCAATTACTTGAATTAACCATTGATTTCAATGAAACTTGCTTGCATTAGATACAATCTCCTCAGACTTTGCATAACCGAGAAAGGAGATGAGCTAACTTGTCGCAAACTGAAGATAGCCCAACATCATAGTCAAAGTACGGCACCATATTGCCAGCAGAAATCCAGTTCGAATTAGATTCAATCAAAATTGTGTAAACGAGTAAAGGCTTTGCCGTCTGTTGTTCAAGAATCGTACTTTCCTAACTATTTACTGCTCCAAATGTGTAATAATTCAGCCTCGCATCTTGACCAATTATACGAAGATGTCATACTGTCCAGTGAACGGACGACTAGTTGAATGGTATTTACGATGTAATGAATGGTATAGCATATGCCAAAATTCTACAGACTGGAGATTTTTGTAGAGATTTCTTGTAAAACAATTTTAATTCACCGATAGTGAAATATTAGTCAGATAGTATGAAAAAATAATTAGCGTCGAGAAATAAAAGACAAGATAAATGGTAACTATTAGCTAATATTGAAATTATCGTTGACTTCATTCCAACATAAACTGTTGTTACACACCATCGTTTACTGGAACATGATGATGAATCAAGCAATTAGATCGCTAGTGCGCTTTCATACAGCATATTTCCTAGATAGAAATCTACAGACAAGAAATTCATTCGAAGACGGAACATTTAAGTCAGGCACTAATCAGTTGTCCATTATCGACCACAGCCACCACTTTCTGTTGCCCTCTTCTCGTGAAATTTATTCAATTATTTCATTCATAATAGTGTGGCTGCCCATTCCGGGTCGGCCTTTCTACAATCTAATCTCCTAGTTTAATCAAACCGTACACATCATGAAGTGGTCTTGTTCTTGTCAATTAAAGAGGCATAGTATCGTTAGTCCGAATACTTCAATTGTGCTATGGTGGTTTCAATTGACTGACCGGCAACCAATGTCTTTGGCAATGTAAAATAAAGTAGCAAGGTTACAACATCAGGTTTAATAATAAAAAGTAGATTTATTCAAAGATATAATTTTTAAGCACAGCTGGCCCTGCTTATTTTAAATATTAAAACTATATTATGAAATAAAATAAAAATAAATAATATGTTGTAACCCAGCACAACAATTAATTTTTTGGTAAACCTGCCCTTTGTAGAACCTTTTAGTAGCATCTATTGAGAGCTACGTTGACTCAATGTTCAGTGCGTGGTCCCCTGTGCAGTCTTGGATTCAAACCAGGGAACCCACACACTATGAGCCAGTGCTCTACCCATTATACTTCACGAGGAAACTGAAAATATGGATGTTTATAAATGACGGTGGGATGTATGTAAGCAATAGGTTTGTGTTAAGTCAAAATTAAGATATATTTAACCCTTTGAGTGCGGCGGACATTTTATTGAATTTGCGACTGCCGACATACATCTATAGAAAGAAAGTTTTTGTGAAAAATAAATATGCAAATTCAAAACTATGAATGTTTTGAGCTTAGCTATGATAACATTTTGGTAATCGGGAAAGTAGACTTTTTTCAAGTTTCAATTTAAGAATACTTCTGAGAAAAAACACCATATTATTACAAAGTTCAAAGAACGTATAGGCCAAAAGAAGTTGGTAATTATTGACCTATAGCGCTCGCCGTTGACGGTTATGGCTTGACCAACATCGTTCTCAAAGAAGAATGGACCGATGGCGCCGCCAGCCCAAAATCCACACCAAACAGTGACTTTTTTCCGGATGCAATGGACACTCTTGGATCTCTTGTGAATTGGTATCGTTCCCGAATTCGACAATTTTTTTTTGACATATCCATTCATCCAGAAATGGGTATCATCCAAAAATGGGCGAAGCTCGTGGAACGTTGCCCGAACAGAACATTCATTTTAATAAAACAATTTTATCATTTGCACGTGTTGTTAAACGCTATATCCATCCATGGTGATTTGGCAAAACCGACTGAATAAATGACAGCCAATTTGGCAGATGTAGCTGCTACAGTATGGTCGCTATCAACTGTCAAAGTTCGGAAGTCCCTATTGGAAGACCCTATATTAGTGTTTCTTGGAAAAAGACATTTATAAGTTTCGATAAATATGTGGGCGACCCAGTTAATACATCAGGCACGTGCAAAGCCTTAAAATCAACAAGTCTCCTGAAAATGTTTCAATTTTCAAGAAACATTGCAAACAATTGACAAATTTAATATTTTATTCATAATTCCGCGTCGCACAAGACCATTAGCACTTCATCAACTTACCTATTTTTTGAACGCCTAAAATATTTGGCCATCAGATCAATAGAAATTCACAGAATGTACGAAATTTGAATAGGATCAGGTCTGGTAAAAGTTTAACAAAAATGCTGGCAACTCAATGAGTGTGGTGCTATTTTACCATCCAAATAAAACCTATTTAACCTACAGCTTCCGATTTATACATAGAACCAACCTGAAATTTAAAGAGTAGGCTAATCCTAAAAAGCGACAGTGTTTTTGCCATTTGGTACTAAGGTACACTACCGTTAAAACTCCAAATGATCTTATAACGCAAATATACAAAACAAAAAAAAACTTTAAATTTCGAAAATTTGAAACTTTTACGCGCGGTAGCCCTTAATTTTTATTCACTACTGTTAAGATGAAATATCCTATCTATTAATCTATTTTCTATTTGTATAATTAAAGAATGAAATAGACCCTGCATCGCCAATATAACCGCCACAACGGTAGTCTGATTTAGTACGACCTTTGTGTCCCCAGACGTGTCTCCCTCCACCCAACCTGATCGTGAGCCGATATCATTCTGTGAGGCACTCCAAAGGACAGAGCTTTCCAGCCAACGCCATCCTTCCAGAGCAATCAAGGTCTCCTTCGCTATAGTCTACCATAAAATTTACCACAAAGTTTTCCAGCGCAGGCTCCTTTTTGCACCAGAATATACCATGCGATATGTTTGTCGTAATATCTGCTTCTACCATGGTCTTGTTAGCACTAGTAAACCACTTGCTTCGAAATTATGGTTCATTTTCGGCGTTTGATTTCAGAGATTGTGAAAGGTGTTATTAATTTGAGAGTCCGTAGGCATATTTATTTTTCCATTTTGCTATGGACTACTATTATGGATCCAAAGTTAAAGGTTTGACCACGTCTAGGTGTTCTTCTCGCCGACGATGCCACCTTCGTTTTTCCTTCATGTGCAGCTCCAGTTTTATTGTGCGACCACTCCTGTCTGGATTCTAAAACAGCTAGTTCGGAACTTTCAATGATGTCAATACCATCTGCAGCTAGTATCTACCTGGATTTGGTATCGATAGTATATCTTATTGTCGTGACAGAGTTGTGTATTGCTTTCTCCAACACCAGGTTGCAGAGGAAGCAGGCCAGACCATCCCCTTGTCGGAGCCCATTGAAGATGTTGAACGGTCTGGATAGCAATCCGGTTATTTTAACTTGGCTTCTTACATTCGTCATAGTCAACCTACACAATCGTGTCAGTTTGGCTGGGATGCCGAATTCCTTCATGGCTTTATACAGTTCTACTCTGGCTATGATATTATAGCGGCCTTCAAGTCTATAAATAGATGATACAGTGGAATGTTGAGTTCCAGGCATTTTTCCATCTCCTGCCTGAGAGTAAAGATCTGATCAATTGTTTATTTGCCTGGGATGAAGCCACATTGATATTGTCCGATGATGGCTTTAATGTATGCGGCTGTTCGTTCTTGTAGGGTAAAGGAGAGTATCTTATAGGAGGTACTCAACAATGTTATGCCCCTATAGTTGCTTTAGTTACAAGTCTTTTAGTATCGCTTCATGATCCCATACGTGCAATATAATTTCATGAATTGTTTGGTGTAATTTGGGCCTTCCATATTTAATCAGCTCAGCTGATATACCACCAGCTTCAGGGGCTTTGTTAAATTTCAGCCGATTTATGGGTCTTCGCATCTCTTCTATGCTTGGTGGCGGCAGCATAGGGTCGTCTTCTTGCATTGGTGGAGTCTCAAATTCTTCGTTGAGCTGGCCGTTAAGCAATTCACTAAAGCGCACTTCCCATCGCTCCAAAATGCCTCTTTGATCAGATTACCCTCTTTGTTCTTACAGTACTCCATCATGTTTCGGACTATTTGGTAGAACTTCCACGCCTGGTGCGAAGCTCGCTCTCTAGATCTTTCTAATTCACCGATCAGGTATTTTTCCCAGGCTGCTTTCTTCTGTCTGTGAAATCTCTTCTCTGTTCTGAGCTCTTTATATTCCTCCTCACATGCCCGCGTTCTATGAGATTGTTGCATTGCCCAGTATGCAACATTCTTCCGTTCAGTCGCTAGTTTAGTCACTCCGATCTTCGCGACTACTGCCTAAGATGGCATCAGCAGTAATAATGACAGTATTCTTAAGACTGTCCACTTCTAATCTACTCGGGGTATCCTGTACCCAGGACTTACTCTCCCACCATCGAGCTCTTTGAGGGCGACTCCTAACGCACGACCAAAGGTGTTACTGGTATTTTCATTGCGTAAGGCAGCCGTGCTGATTCGAGTCTGGCTCACGGATGCAATGCTTCTCTGCAAAACAATTCGCGCTCGGAGAACCATACCAACAAGGCAGTGGTCCGAGTCTAAGTTGGCACCTCGATGCGTTCGTACCGTCATCAGGCTCGGTAGTGGGGGCAATCTATCAGCACGTGATCTATCTGGTTACGAGTGGTTCCATCAGGTGATACCCAGGTTGCCTTATGTATATCTTTACACGAGAACCTGGTACTCGCAATGACCAAGTTCTCCGATGCTGCTATTTCTGTGACTCGAAGTCCATTGTCATTAGTGTTCTCATGCAAACTATGGGTGCCTGCTTCTGTCTGAATAACGGCTCCCGTCCCGATATACTTTGGCGTTAAAATCTCCAAGAATGATTTTTACATCATGCTTTGGATCCACTCGACCTGCTCATAATATGATTATTTTTCGTCGTCAGCAGATTCCTCCGTAGGTACGTGAAAGTTTATGAAGCCCATGTTTGTAAATTTGCCTCGCACGCGAAGAGTGCATAGCCTTTCATTGATAGCGTTGAAGCCGATGATGGTATACTTAATTTTTTGGCTGACGACGAAGCCTACCCCGAGCACATGGTGTTTTCTTACTTTGTATTGCTGTTTTATCAGCCTTATCCAGTTTTATCAGACAAGGCATCGGCTAGCTGCTGAGCAGCTCGAGCTCTGTAGAACGATCTAACGTTCCATGAGAAAATTTTCAAATCTTTGAGCCGTTTTCGTTCGCGTAGTCGTCGTTGTGGTATCAATTCGGGTCCGATGCTTGCTGATGGTTTCGGGATAACCACTTCGGAAAGGATTTTACGAGAGAAGTAATCAGTCTCTCGCCAACCTTACTTGGAAGGCACTAGCCTGATAATATTCGCCAACCTTTCTTGAAAAAAAGGTTGTTGCTCGCAGCCATCGCGAGGAGGTTAAGTTCAGGCTTCCATCAGCCGAGATAGTTACGGCACGTTCATATATTCATACACTACATGTTATTCCCCATATCAGACTGATGGCTCGACTGCCAATACAGAAGCATATATGTTCCAAATACCTGTTCCAATCGTACAAGCTAGTGTTTTTTGAATGCATAGCTAATACGCACACTAGCTAATATATTTTGGATACTATTATTTGCAATGGTGTAATGAAATCGTATAGTAGAAGTTATACTTTTACCTTCAGCTTTTTAACATGTGGCATCTCATCTAATTTCCTCGCACCTTCTAGACTCTAAATTTTACAGCTTACTTCTTTTAAAAGCAATAAATTTAGTTTTATCGTCGTCAAAAAACAATATCCGATCCGAAAACAGTTTTATTTCTGGACACATTTAAGAATGCTATTGCAAATGACATTATGGACAAAAGATATTTGATTTTTTTTTAAAGAAGTAATAACGAAATGATAGGATATTAACTAAATACTAACTTATAAATATAAGACTGAGCAACAGTATGCCTTAATTGCTGCTTGAAAAGAAGTCAAATCGGTATTTGCATCCATTAATTATTTTTGTGTCCACTCTTTTTCGCTAAAGAATCACATTTTTATCGCAAAAAATATTACGTTAAATTAATTCAGACAAACAATTTACTTTCGATGACAGGAATATAGTATGCTGCGCTCATGATTGCTAACTTCTGATATAAATTTAATTGAAAAACAAAATTCATTTCATTCCAAAATATTTTAAATTATAAAATATTAATATATATTAAAAATTGAAAAAATTAAATTTTTTTTTTGCTCAATTTCATGTTAGAATGCTTACATTTTTATCGATATATCTCCAAAGAACGTTCATAGATTACTTGCCAGCGTATCATTTTCTTAATCTGGAAATATTAACAGACATAAGAACTTCTATGTGACATCTAATAAATTCAATGAATTATCAATTTGTTATCTTTAGAATCTCTCGCCTTTGAACACGCGTACAAAGACTGATAAAATGCTTATTCTCACTCATCTCCAACAAACCTGTCGTTCATAATCGAAGTCATTCATTAAAATCTACAAAAGAATTGATAGAATACAACAAGCCAGGTACAAACAACTCGACAAATTTCCTCTCAAGTGTTTTCAATTGCTAGTTCCTCATTGATAGTTATGACTTGAATATTTTATGCTATCATGTTATCACTACATCTTGAAAATAACAGTGCATACAGTAACTTAACAGTTTTATAAGAAAAGACGAAGATAAGCGGATTGACAATGTAGACTGCGTTGAATCCGTGTAATTGACAACTTCAGTGTTAGTAAATTGGTTGGAAGTCCCAAAGCAAAAACTTATCTGAGGGGAGAAATACTATTCTGAGGGTGACTAAAACCAGAGATTGTGCTTTGTTGTACAGATTGTAATAGATTGATTCATTGTCTTATAAATAAATCAAGAACATATGAGCAAAACTAAGAACACAAATACGTTAAGGACTACAAAATTGTTATTTATTGCCCTTGAACTCAAACCTTTCATGCCTCTACCAATTGTAACCAATATGTTGACCACCACTGACCAAGTATCTCATCCTCTACAATTCACTCTCAATTCTCTTTATAGTTCAAACTCACACTATTAACCATGAAATCAACGTGTCACATCGCACTGCCTATCCGCTGCCCGATAATTCGCTGTTGTACTTCTTGGGCACCCTGTCTGTTAGTTCTTTTCGTATCGTAACTTCGTAACTGGCTGCTGTCCAAGACGAAGACTGTCTTTAGTTGGGCTCAACAACATGTTCTGAGAGGCTCTTGTCTTCTTGTCTTTTACGAGTTGTCCAATGCATATCACCACCGGCGGAGGAGTTTCCATCCAATACGAATCTACCAGAATCTACCATAGACGACGACAACGACTCACTGTTCAGTGCCGGTTCAACAATCGAATAGGTTAACTCGTACGGACGTCGCTCTCGGCTTAAACTCAGACTCAGATCAACTTCCAACAGTGATATCTTTCAGCCTGTAGTGAACCCATTTTTAATGTTCAACTATCTAAATGAGATCTTTAATTTAGCATCTCGAATTCATCATCAGCATCGTCGCGATGCGTACCTACAATAGTGATGTTTTTCTTCCGGAAAGTATACTGACCGTTGTGCCACATAACTATATCTAATTACGCGCATTAAGATCTGTTTTTTGAACCTTTTTGCGGTTTCAAGTGTTTTTTTTACACATATATCATTTGCAACATCGACATAGTTAAGATTAGACTCATGCAAATTGTATCATATGAGGAAAAATTTGAAGTGAAAAGTGTTGTAATTATCGTACTTTGAGTGTCCGCGAAGTGCATTTTCTTTTCATCATAACATTAAAATATTTTTTTTTGCGACAGTAATTCAATTTTATTTGAAGTGAAGATAAGAAAAGTGAGAAATACAAATTGTTTGCAAAGTGTAAGTGTGTTTGATTTGATTTGAGTGCTAAAGTTGATTTTCAAAAAAAATAATATCGAAAACAGTCGAGTAAGTAATTCGTGAAAGCAACAAAATATATATTTAAATTATTTTTTTTGTAATATCAGGGAATTTCTTTATATTATTGCACCCGTAGCCCAAACGAGTACTATAACTGTTTTTATTATTTTTGTTCCATAAATCTTTCCATAAAAGCATCTATTTGTAAACTACTCATTGCTATGATTTTCAAAGTCCTTATGGATTGCGACCTTTTAAATATAAGAAAGTGCATAAAAATCGAGTAAAAATATATTTTCCATTTGCAAAAACAAAATGCATTGCTAAATCCGATTTTTTAAATCTTGTTTTTTCTTTTGAATTTTTTTTTGTCATCACAAAGCTGAATAATTATTACTGGAGCTGTGCGTTCCTACGTATATGCAGTGGGTTGCCTACTTTTTACTGACTAAATCTAAAATTTCATCGCAAAATATATTGGCTGCAACTATATAACTAACGTATATATGTATTCGTAGCTCAGATTAAAGAGTTATGTGACAACCTTTATGGATATGCATTAATACCGTTATATGTGTTTATAGCGCTCAAAGGGTAAAAAAAAAAAAAAAGAAATCCGACCGCCGGCCAATAATGTAAAAAGATGTCCACGATAAGGACTAATATTTTTTTTAAAAATAGCAATTGTGTGGCTGATACCATTTAAGAAATAAACGGTTGTATGTTTTGAAAATATGCCTGAGTATCGTGCTCAGGATGGCTCAGAAGTAATACAAGCAAACGTTATGTTACGAATCGTTAATTCATTCAAAAAATATAAATTCCATATAGAGGGAGGATTTAAAATATTCTATAGATCTAGAGCGAAAGAATTTTTTGAATCCTTGTAACCTCTTCGTAGGGCAAAATTTTTTTTGGAACTTTTAATATTATCAAATGAATATTTTTATTCAAGTGTGCGGCATAAATTTCAAGAAGAGCATACAACTAGCACAAAAATTTAAAAATAAATCTCGAACTCAAAGAACCAAACATATTTTAGCCGAAAAATAAGCTAGAGGTTAAAAAAATTAGTCCGCCTCATCAGCATTGAAGAGATTTCAAGTGAATGATCGTCCAATATTGAAAAAAATCAACAGTAGCAGGTTCGTTACCGAAACTTGTTCATTATTTACTTTTTCATCGTGCACTTTATCCGAGACAGAATAGTTTAGTTTCGTCTCCGGTGCCAAATCGGGCAAACTATCGTTGAGCTATACTTTCTGATACATCATAGTGTTAAAATGCTACACACATCCTACTAGCAGCCATTGCTCCATTTGTCACAAATTTGAAGATATGTCGCACACCTTACATCCACAGTTTCTCTGACCATCTTAGCACTTCAATATTTCCTACAAAATTGATTAAAATTTTTCAATAAGAAAATAACAATTTTGTATTTAAAGCACTGTTTCTCGTGGATGAATTGAACTGAAATTTTCAGGTCACAATGCTGTATAAGTAGAATAGGTCCAAGTTTCACCTAAAGTTAGTTATCGCTAACCCTTTAAATTCTATCAACCAATACATTTTCAAAAAAATTAAGCATGGTACATGAATTTTGCATATGACAATATTTTGGAAATTTCTAACCTTACGTGGGCGCCAAGTATCCGTTAGCAGTGGTGGGAAATTGGCTTCAACGCAGCTGTCATTTAAACGAAATCGAAACTCAGACTTAAATACAGCATGTACACTTAGAATAAATTTCGGCCCAATATCTCAATTATTCCGTGTTTCATTTATTGTAGATCCCAAATTTTTATGTCCGTGTTGAAAATCCTATATTTATAAGATACTGAAAATTTCAATGTCTTCAAACATTTACTTTCAGAAAGGTACGCCGATTTGTTCTAGAATAAATAGCTATACAGATGAGTCTTCTTTAATACTGGAGACAGACTACAATCGAATCTCGTTTCGCGAATCTCCAATGAGCTGTATGCTTTTAAATTCCCCTTGCTTGAAACACTGGAATAGGCTAGGTTAGTAAAGAGGGCTGCCGAGAACGCGGCCAGCATTAGGCCACCAAATTGGTCGCATTTGCCACCCTCCGCTGGCTTGTTAGAGCTGCCAAGTGACCGCTCCGCCAAACTGGATCAGCTGACTCAGTGTGACAGTACTGGCCACCTCTGCTAACCCTTCAAAGTGGTAAGAACCAAAAATCTTGAGGCGTTTATTATTTAGGGCCGGACAATCACAGAAAGTGTGCTCGATGGTGTACTCTTCCATCTCGCACCTCTTGCATAAATTAGATCAGGTGATGGCCATAATGTCCTGGCCACCCTGCAGTCCATCCTGTTTTCCCATTCGGACTTTAGTTTGGCCCATATGGCGGCATCAAGTTTGCTTGTGGCGTCAGCGATTGACCGTGGTACAGTGATGCAAGGGCTATTACTAGCTCCTGAACCTTTCCTCGCCAATTCATCGGCTTTTTCGTTGCCTACACGGTAAAAAATTTAAGTTCGGAAATTCAACTTTGTCAACTATTTCTTGGCTTAATTCACAATTATGTGATTTTTTTTTCACTAATTTGTTGAAAAATTTTGATTGTTGAAGTTATCTCAAATATAGTAAAAAGTCAACCAAAATCAAACACTAACGCTCTATGTATGTGACATTTATGCTTTTTTGGTTCAAAATTCTGACAAAATCAACCAGCAAAGCTGAAATTTTTACGGAGTTATAAGAAAATCTAAGAATTTATCAGAAACAACTGTATTTTATATATGTAAACTCAATATCGTTCGTTGAATGCGTTTTATTTTTCAATTTGTTTACTCAAGTGGTCTTTACTGCCCTGCTAAGTGCAAAAGGATATCTAGCGGTATCTCAAAAAAAAATCGAAAAATTGATTTTTATTACATTAGAAAGCTTAAAACAATACGCTTCTAATGAACTAAGCCTTTTAATGGTATCTTATTTAAAATATATAGAAACCACCTTAAGAAAGGGTTTTTATCTAAGTACCCGAGTATCCAAGAGCGGAAGACCGTTCAGCGAGAAAAGTGGAGTAAAGAGAATCTTCCACCAGCTCCAAACAAACCCAGTTCTTCGTCGATTATCTCAATTTTACCTTAAATCATTAAGGGAATGAGAGGTTTATCAATATTACTACCTTTACGAAACTTGAATTATCTCGAAACTCGCTTTCATTGAGATACCGCTTATGCGCCTAGTAGGGCAGTATATGTAACCATTCAAATGATTTTGCGTATTAACGAAGCGCATCATTTTAGTTCGATATTTCAAGTAAATTAGTGCTTTCAGTGACTCAAGTGCTCAAAATGCAAATAAATTACAAGAACCCAATTAAAAATTGAGTTGAATTGGAAATCCAATTAAAAATTGAGTTGAAATTCTAACCAGATCCGTTCAAAAAGGTAAATAATGCTTCAACAAAAAAGGTCGAAATTTCATCATTTTAGTTTAATTTTATACATAACAATTTTTTATACTTGATTGATGAAAAACTCAACCACATTTTGATGGACCTTTATATCAACCCATATTGCTGAAAATTCTAACTCAGAATATTTACCGTGTATGACCCCACTATGCCCTGGCACCCACATAATCCGGATAGGAATATGCCTTGCTCTTTCATTAAGAGCCACTCTGCAAGCGTTAACAGTTTTTGAAGAACATCTGTATGACGCAAGAGCGAGAATGTCTGCCCTACTGTCAACGCAAATCGTCATTGATCTGGTTGATATTCCGCTAATGGACTCAACTGCCATGCGTCTAGCATGTACTTCAGACTGAAAGACGGTAGCATAGTCCGACAGTCTACACTACTGGTTAAGGCTCAAATCCGTAGAAAACACGCCCGAGCCAACTCCTGTGTCCGTCTTTGACCCGTCCGTGGAAATCCATGACGTTTTTTCATCGGTGGTTGCTCCCTTTTTCTTCCTGTCTGTTCTTGTGGGTATCTTGACCTGGAACACTGGGATAAAAGCTCAACGAAATTCACAAAACGAGATTCGATTGTTGTCTATCTCCAGTATAAACCAACACTTTCAATGTAACCGCTTAACAAAATCAGCTTTGTCGCTCCGAAAGTTTTTGCTATTTCACGTTTATGGAGAAATTTTGATAATTCAAAAATATTCGGTTTAACTTATTTTCCTCTCCCCACATTTTCGTTGAAAACGAAATATTTATTTTCCGCTTCAAACATAATATCGAAACCCGAAACTTTGAAGCTCTCCTCCTAGATATTTCAGATCCCTTATTCTTCTATTGGAGACCAGTAAAAGAATAAACGTGGAAGCCTGGCACTCGCAACAACCAAGCTCATCGACGTATAAGCGTCAATGCGCCATGCAAATTCTATAATGATCGGTAATGAACAGTCAAAAGTTATGACGACTCGAAATTTTCTCCATTTTATTAGCCTACTTTGAGGCATCTAGCGCTTGCTTGGAGCTAAAAAATTTCTTTGAGAACATTATCAATGTTTATTTCGCATACTTCTTTTTCCATAAAAACATAGAGGTATCTAAAAATTCACTTAAATTTCTATCGCTGCCAAAGATTTCAAGACATCCTGTGTTTTAATTGTTTATTTTAACAATAAAATGCCAGAAAATTTAGGGTTATTCGGATCATGCAATTCCATAATTTGCAAAGAAAAATTATTTTTGTTTTTGCTCCAAAAGTCCCTGACATAATTTAGATGAATGTTTAGGGTCGTTGTCTTGTTGAAAAACAAAAGCTCGGCCAATTAAATTCATTCCGAAAGAAATCGCATTTTCTTGGAGTATTTTCCGTCGTTTTCCGTCGAGTTGAATCATATAGCCGGGCTTATTATTACCAAAGCATCCCCAAACTATCACGCTTCCACCACCATAGTTAATAGTCTGTAATGTACACATTTAGTCTGCACAATAATCTGCACAAGCTCGTTCGTCTTTTGATCGGAGCACAAAGGCACACATTAGATCCAAAAATCCGAAATTTGGATTCATACGTCCAAAAGACTTGTTTCTAATCTTCTTCAGTCCATTTTGTATGCATTTTAGCTCACCCTACTGTAGTCAATTTTTAAATGAGTACTGGTTAGTCTCGGTTTTTTGGCTGCTACGCAAGCCAGCAGACAGTAAACGTCTCTTTATAGTTGCAATTGAAATTGGCTTTCTTCGTCTTGCATTTAAAGTAGCGGTAATTCGAGGCGCTGTTAAAAGTCGATTGCGTTTTGAAAACGCTGCTTTGTGGAGAATTTCGGACGTCCAAATCTCTTTCGGTCTGGATTTTCTCCAGTACCTCGTTTTCATGTAAGCGTATAATGTACCCATTTTTACAATTTGGCGTAGAGAATATTTTTCTTCGCTCAAGTACAGATAACATTCTGCTGTTCAGGAGAAATCTGTTTTCTCTTTACCATTTTTTGAGCTTACCATGAACGTCACAAGGTACACTGAACTCTCAACTAATAGTTTTCGAAATTTTAACAACTCAATTCAATACAAAAACAATGGCTAAAGTCACCAATCATTAGAAATTAGCAACTAGCAGTGTAGGAAACTTTGTGGTCATAGAACACGTGTACCGGTTTTTTTTTTAAATAAAAGAATTGATAAGAAATAAGTAAATTGTTAATTATTTTTATAGGGACGGTTATGAAAACAATAAACTCCAATAACAACATGTTTGCTACAGATTTATTGTATTATTCCTATATCTACTAAAAATAGGGTGTTTCTTAACTTTTAAACGGTAATGTATCGAAAAATTAACTGGTGAATACGTGACATGAAAAACGCATGAAATTTGAGAATCTTTTAGTGAGGTAAAATTAATACATTTAAAAATGAGTCTTTATGTCTTGAATTTTAAGAAAAAAAAACTATTCGAAATTGCGGCTCGAGCTTGTATAAAAAAAACATGTAAAAAACCATGTTGAGCCTACGCGGGGCGGTCATAATAATAATAATAATAAATTTATTTCCATAATGCATAATAAGTACAATAAAATAGTGAACAATAACGTAATTTCAGTTAATATTACAGCTACGACCAAATAAACTAATTCACTAAATAGTTAGTACATCCAATATTCAATCAATCTTTGCTATGCACATAAATAGGTTCCTCCTAGCTAATGCTGTGTTGAGATTACCTTCTTATAATTTAAGGTGCAATAAGTGACAGGTGATCAAAATATTACTCAATTTGAAAATTTTACTGGCTTCTATATTACATTTAAAAAAAGTATATCAAGCTTGTCCCACTACAGTACTCAGAAAAAAATGATTCAATGTCTCGCATAGAGAATAGCCAAAATTTTAAATGTTTTAGAAATTGATTCACGTTATCTATAGATGATATTAAGCTGGGAAGGGAAGGGAGCTAAACAATTTTGGTGCGCAAAACTGGAAAGACTTTTTATAAGCTCACAATCTAGGAAAAGGGACTGAAATTTGGATTCTTGCTTGCAACCTACTCGAATAAACACTACTTCTCATGTGGCCCCCTCTAACATAAAAAACTCTTAACACACGATAAAGAAATAAATTCCTTAGAGGCAATATCTTCAAGATATTAAAAATTGGAAAAGATCCTTCGTATCTACTAACTCCCATTATTACCCTGACTATTTTTTTTTGCAAGATGACAACAGGTTTAATCGAAGAAAGAAAGTTTCCACCCCAAAATGCTAGGCCATACTGCAATTTCGACTGAACTTCAGCGTAGTAGACAGAACGACGTACGGATATAGGACAGATATATCTTAAGTAATAGAAAATTCTTAAACACGAATTCATATACTTTTTTAAACCTACAATGTGGTGCTTCCAGTTTAGATTTTCATCAACCGAGATTCCTAAGTATTTTATTTTATCAACTTGATCTATTTCGATAGTTTTCATGACAAATATTATTTTCTAAAAAACATATTTTGCATTTGTAAAATAATCTGCCTATATCATCTTGTCTATCTCTAAGTGACAAACGAATAAACTTGGTTTTGATGCTCAAAGCCACTCTGTTTACCATAATTTGAGTTTATTCAAATCATTTTGCATTTGGGACCTCATAGTTGTTAAATTTTTTGCCCAATAACAAAAAGCGCTATCATCTGCGAAACTTGTAAGAGAAACATAAATACGGTAAATATTATTAAAGAAGACTAAATTTAAAGGGGCCTTATCAATTTTGTTTTTTTTTCAAAAACACGTCAACAACTAAATGAAAGCTTTCCAATATTCCAGAAATAATCAATATTTTCTATCAACAGAAAAAAAATAACCACTCATAAGCCACCGCAACAAGAATTTCGCAAATAAAATTTGAAAAACAAATATGTTTTCAGAAAAAACGCTTCCAAAGTGTGAAATCTTTATTTTATAATGGGAGCTGGGATTTTTATAAATATTTTGTACATGAAAATATCCTTTTACCCACGTATTCTGAACATTTTAATGATGCAATTATATAATTATGCACAAAATATAATTATGCACAAAATAACAAATCGATTTTATCATCGTGAAAAATTGTTTGCACTGTTGAACTGTGTAGTCTAGTTAGAAGAGCACTAGCTCCTAGTGTGTCGGGTCCCTGATTCGAATCCAGAATCAAAAGAGGGACCGTGCACCAAGTTTTGAGCCTGCCAAGCTCTGAATAGGCACCTCAGTTAATCAGGTGTATAGTGAGTTGTCTAAATAATTACTCCACAAACTCTCTACCAGATTCAACCCTTGGACCCAACAAATGCTGTCTTGAGTTTACTTTAAGATAGCATTGAGTATAAAGATGCCTTTACTGTTTTCGTGCTGTATAAAAGGTTGATTTCCAGGTTTTTAGGATGTCGTACATTGATTTTGCCATCGGATCTAAACAGATTTAGTTTCATTTTATCGAAATAAAAGACATTTTTCCAAAGCTGGCGGAGGTGATTCTGTACTGCAAATTCTTTTCTGTTTTCGATGTTTGTTTTAACTAAATTAGAAATCTTTATTACCACTCTTCCATTTGGTATATTTTCTATAAGGTGAATTCTAACTATTCGGCTACAAATTGAAGCGTTTAATTCATTAAATCTTTAGACAAACAAATGATTCTTTTACACTCTCTTAACAGCTGCCGATCAAAAGCTGCCGTGGTTATTTTTCATTATGTTCCACAAGTTTTTGGCACAACTTTGAAAATTCAAAAGTTGCGCTATTTTTCATACTGTAAGTTCTTTTTGAAATATGAATTTTTAAGCATTGTGATTATGGTACTAATTTTCTTCAAAAATTGGCGAAATCCAAATAACCGAATCCGAAAAAATATGCGATAAAATTCTAAAAAAAAAAGAAGAGAATACTGATAAATTTCAGTGCTAGGTGTACTTCTTTCAAAAACGAGCTATCCTTAAATCTATCGTCACAATTCCATCCATCGTCTTTTACTCTGAAAGACCAATTATGTTTCGACCATATAATTTCCCTGTCATCAAACATTCTTCTTAATAACATGACTCGATTCAACCACGATCTGAACTAATCGTTAAAAGCACATTTCTTCCTAACCATTCATTGGAATATTAAATGCACGCGTACCTCCCGAGTAATCATAATATTAAATAAAATTACTTGAACCAACAATGGGGTCGCTGATGTGTTCATCGTTTTATGCTCACGTTCCCTCTATTTGAAATCATAATGCATCGGACTACAGTCTGCTTCTGCCGTCTGACTCGAACTACAAAGCGCTATTGATCCATGAATGTCATCATCGACGGGCATGTGAATGAGGTCCTTCATCGAATGATAAATTCGAAAAGCAAGAGGCTTTTCAATGTTATCGCTAGTTTGAAGAATCTGTCCAGTTAATGTAATTATTGAGTAGACTTTGGTTGTTGTTGGATATTCTGAGCCCATTTATCCGGAAATTAAATTTATTAGATGCAGAACAAATGTTGGTGTTGGGACAGTTTTTCAATCGATCACTATTCAAAAATATTTTTGAGGACAATACATCTGATTAGGATCCAAATAGACTAAAATATATAGCTTTCATCATCCATTAAGATAAAAATTTGAATGTTTTCAAAAGATTTTGACATTGCACTTTTTGACTATGATTTTCTCACTGTTCCCATATACAGGTCAACTAGCTTTATAAAAAAAAAAAAAAACGTAAAAGCCATATTTTTTTATTTATGTTTGAACTATTCATGTCAGCAAATAAGAAAACTGTTTTTCTTAACAAATAGGGATACATGTCAAATAACCATAGTTCACTTCTATTTGCTGTAGTTCATATCTCAGCACAACTTGATCACGATGATTATTGTACCATCAAGACGTATACAATTTCTCTGAACACTTCCTTCATTGCCTATCATAATAATTTGAATGTCAGATGTCATATCAATAACAAGCCACCATTCGGTGTAGGTGCGCGAGTTATACACTCCATAGATAAGTCCCTAGAGAAGGACATAACAACCAAATTCACCAAACAACCTACTTTGTAATTATTGTAACTTTGAATATCATTTTAATGCAACATTGTATTCATCTCATAACCATCTCCTATGCAACAACGCTATGCAACAATGTATCTAAATCTAACAATGCTATGCAACATTGTATTTAAAATCTCATATTATGAAATGCAATCCGATCAATATTAAACCTTAGACAAAACAAATGCATCGCTGCTCCATACCAAGAATGCAACGCAGCGAATTCAATATTAAGAAATGAACTAGACATAACATGTAATTAAAGAGATGACAATCAAAATGATATAAAAGACGAAGAACAGAATAAGTTCAAGTTCAGTTTTTTACTCAGACATCTTAGGAGACCTAAGTATAGTTTAGTTAAAGAAAATTTGACTAATAAACATTTTTAAAGAAAATTTAAAAGTGTTTCACTTAAAAATCAGTTTCGCGGAAGAAACGAAAGATTTAATTTTTTTGTTTATATTTCAACAAGAAATATAACTGGCGCAGTCGTCCGTCAAAGGAGGGAGGAGCCCCTTTGAATTTGAACCAGCAACAGTGAAGTTCGTAAAGTTCCACTAAGTGTTCTGCACAAGGAACTATTCCGAAAAGGAATCGGGCTACGTAGTGAAAAAAGTGAAGTGTTTTAAAATTATAATTATAAGGGTATTTCAAAGCCCTAGGCTGAATTTTAAAAGAATTCGCCTCTGGCCTTTCTGAAACAGAATGAGTCAGCTAAAAACACTTTAAAACTATAACATTAAGAGCATTGCAAAGCTCTAGGCTGAATTTTAAAAGAATTCGCCTCTGGCCTTTCTGATATAGAATGAGTCAGCTAATAAAACTGTAAAAACAATATTAGTGCAAGTATTCAAGGAATCTAAGATATTTAGATACCCCTACGAATCTTGAAAAGTGAACTGAACAAAACAAGTGTAAAAGTGAAAAAAGAAAAAGACTAGAAGTATCAGAAAACGAACCGAAGAAGAATTAAGGTAAAATAGAATAAGAAATAAACAAATAAAAATCACAAAAATGGCAAACAACAACGTACCACCATTACCTCTTGAACTGGCATTCGAAGAACTAATTAAGGAAGCAAGAAGACTACCTAATTACATTGGACATGAGAGCGAGTATTCACTAACATCGTGGATCGAAGAAGCCGACACCTTATTGTCACTAACGGATGGAAACCAGCAGACATATATATTTCGATTAATCCTGAGAAAAATCCAAGGAAAAGCACGAAATGCGATTCAGAAGATTCCCGAACCAACCTGGCAAAACGTGAAAGCGGCTTTACTATTCACGTTTGGAGTTAACGCAAGCTATCATAACATAGTTAATAAGATTCATAGAGTAAGTTATAACAAAAATACAGAAGAATTATATACTAGATTAAGCGAATTACTAAATAGACTTAATACTAAATATTTACAAGATCCTTTGAGAAATTTGCATGACGAATTTAACCCTGTAAGAAATGAAATTCTCGTGTTGAATAAATTTAAAGCCCTTCTACCTGAATACAAGGCATTCTTATTAGAATTTAGAAATTGCGCAACTCTTGAACAAGCTTATAACATCCTAACTGAAATACAACAAAATACTGATTTTGATCATTCTCATCATAAACATAATTATGATGACAGAAGAAATAAGAAAAATAGACATTATCATAATAATCATAGAAATGATCATCAAAATTTTGACAATCATAAAAATAACCACCATGACCGTGACAACATAGATAAACGAGAAAATTATTCCCCTAACAATCGCTATAATAATAACAACAATCGAAATTACAACAACCGATATAATAACAATAACCGATACAATAATAATCACCGATATAATGATAATTACCAAAATAATCAAAATTACAATAGAAATAGAGATAATAGAAATCGTCATCAAAATCGAAACAATAATAACAGACCAGAACCAATGGAAATAGACAATTCTAACAGGTTTAGGCAACATAACCAAAACCCAGAGCCAATGGAGACAAATTTTCAGGTAACAGCCTCGGAAGTACTTTACCAATAATAAATCTAAACATAAACGGCGAAATAATACCAACATTATTTGATACTGGCGCATCAACCTCCAGTATAGATGAAAATTACTTTAAGAATATAAAAAGAATTGAGCTTAATTCCCCAATACCATTAAGAGGATTAAACGGAGAGTATTATATAACGCATCAAATCAAAACTGATATGCCGAAAGAATTCAAACTACCCGAAAACCATAAAATAATCTGGAACGTAATGGATTTACAATATAAAAGTTTTAAAGCTATAATTGGACAAAACATATTATATCCGCTAAACTCAAAGTTAAATATAGGCGAGGGATATATAGAGATAAATGATATAAGATTACCTTTTAATTATGCCACTCCGGAAGAAATAAACTTTCAATTTGAAGTAGGAACGAGGGATGAAGGAATTAACACGTTGTACAAAGGATTAAATTATGAAGAATCAAACTCTTTGAAGAAAATCCTCAGCGAAAATGAAGATTTATTCTATAAAGAGGGAGATAATTTAACTTGTACAACGCAGACAAAACATGATATTATAACAAAAACAGATAAAGCCTTATACTCAAAAATATATCGATTTCCCCAAGTGCATGAAAGAGAAGTTGAGAAGCAAATTGATGATATGCTACGGCAAAACATTATAAAACCATCATCTTCACCGTATAACGCACCTGTTTGGGTTGTACCAAAGAAGATGGACAACTCAGGTAAAACTAAATGGCGTATAGTAGTGGACTATAGGAAGTTAAACGAAGAAACTATTGAGGACAAATACCCAATCCCAAATATAGAAAGTATATTTGATAAACTGGGAAAATCACAATATTTCACAACGTTGGACTTAGCTAAAGGATTTCATCAGATAGAGATAGCTGAATCAGATAGACACAAAACAGCATTCTCTACACCACAAGGACACTACGAATTCAATCGCATGCCCTTTGGATTAAAAAATGCCCCTGCTACTTTTCAACGAATGATGAACGAAGTTTTATTCGAATATATTAATAAAATATGTGTTGTTTATTTGGACGATATTTTGATATTCGCAACCTCATTACAAGAAATGGAAGTAAATGTAAAGAAAATATTTAATACATTAAGAAAGTATAAATTGAAAATACAAATTGACAAATGCAAGTTTTTCTCAAAACAAACTGATTATCTAGGTCATATATTATCAGTTGACGGAATAAAACCTAATCCAGCGAAAATAGAAGTAATTAAAAATCTACAAATTCCAGATACATCAAAGAAAATAAAATCATTTTTAGGCATTACAGGCTACTACAGAAAATTTATTAATAATTACGCTAAAATTGCATCACCATTAACAGACGCATTGAAGAAAAGTAACAAAATCGATACCAATAACCCTAAATATATTGCAGCATTTGAGAAACTAAAAGAACTCATTATAAATTATCCAGTACTTCGATATCCAGACTTTAAACAGAAATTCGTTTTAACTACAGACGCTTCAGACAAAGCTATAGGAGCTGTATTATCCCAACAAGGACATCCAATCTGTTTTGCAAGTCGTACTCTAAATGAGCATGAACGAAATTACGCAACCATAGAGAAAGAATTACTTTCAATTGTATGGGCAACTCAGTACTTTAGACCCTACTTATATGGAGTAAAATTCGATATTCGTACTGATCATAGACCCTTAGTATGGCTTAGTGGTTTAAAAGAGCCAAATAGTAAGCTACAGCGTTGGAAAATTAAGCTAAATGAATATAACTTCAATATCGAATATGTAAAAGGCAAAGACAACAAAGTTGCTGATTTTCTAAGTAGAATTAACGCTGAGACACATGAAATAAATGCAATGACAACAGATAACCCTGACGACAATTACTACGATGACATAAGCGACAATGCGACAATACACTCTGGAGAGGAAGACCAGAACGACCTGATTCCAATCAAAGAAGGAATCGTCAATCTATATAAAACCCAAATTATCATTGTAAAAAATAAACAAAAAGAAATAAAAATAATAAATAAGAGTAGAAAAATATATATAGATGAAGTAGATATACGGAGCGAAACCATAATTAGAGATATCTTGAAACGAAACCTACCAGAAAAAGGAACAATTGGAATTTACTGCGAATTAACGGACAGTGAATGGAACAAAGTTCAAACATCAATAGTTAGCATGTTTTCCAACAACAAATGTCTCAAATTCATTAAATGTACAACTCACGCTATAGATCTTTTAGACGAAACCCAATTTTATGAAAAATTAAAAGAAATTCACGAAAAAAGTAATCATTGCGGAATTATGGAAAATTTTCAAGAAATCAAAAACAAATATTATTACAAGGGAATAATGAAACTAATCACAAAGTACATTAACAATTGCAATATTTGTAATCAAGTAAAATATGATCGTAAACCGGTAAAACCAGAATTTAGAATCTCAGAAACCCCAACCGACATAAATCAAATAGTTCACATTGATATCTTTTACATCGAGAAAAGACAATTCTTTACTGCCATTGATAAATTCTCAAAACATTTATATACCAAGGAAACAACGGACAAAAATGCAACAACTTTCATCAAACTCATTTTAGAACGAAATGCAATAATGGGAAAACCACAGAAAATAGTAGCGGAAAACGAGTTTAATGTAATAAATATCAAAGATGCATTGAGAAAAGAAAACATAGAAATTCATTTCACATCTCCAAAATCGCATACTGGAAACGCAGATATGAATCGATGTCACAACACTCTTATCCAACATATACAGACCCTAAAACTTACTCACCCTGAAATTAATGTCGAAGAAAAGGTTTTAAAGGCAACAGAACATTATAATAATACGATACATTCTATTACTAACTGCAGACCTATAGAAATCCAACAAGGAACGAAAGACAAAAAACAAATACATAAACTACTAGCAGAAAAGAAAGCAAAATGGATCGATTACCACAATAGAAAACGTGAACAACCACAGGAAATCACCCAAGATAAAGTTTTCATAAAAAAACTACCATAACGAAAGGCATAAAGAAGAACCTAGATATCGAAAAGAAAGAGTAATAAAGAACAACGACAATGAATTGATCCTAATAAAAAATAATAAACCAAAAAATAAAGTACACCCAATAAGGATAAAGAGAATAAAGAAGTATACCGATAAATATGATGAAATAACATTTACGCATAAACAAACAGCCTTACTCAATAAAGCTCTAAACGAAGATCCAAGTGATGAAACCTTTATTTCGAAATTCGGACTTACAATCACTAAGAATGATATTAATACATTACGTGATAATACTTGGATAAATGATCAAATTATAAATTTTTACTTGAATCTAATCGTGGAAAGAAACAAGGAATATGGACCAGATAACTTACCCAAAGTTTATACAATGAGTACATTCTTTATTTTAAAACTGTTACAAACAGGATATGATTCGATAAGCAGATGGACAAGAAAAGTTGACATTTTCTCATATGATATCATACTGGTACCTATTCACGTAAATCACAATCATTGGTGCATGACGATAATTCATATTAAGAATAAAACAATAAAATATTATGATTCATTAGGAAATCAAAATAATCATGTTCTAAATACATTATTAAGCTACTTGGAACAAGAATCGTTGAATAAATTAGGGAAACCCTTTAACATATCTGATTTCAAATTAGAAAATGTGAAGAATACTCCACAACAAAATAATGGTACAGACTGTGGAATATTTAGTTGCACAGTTGCAGAACTAATAACAAGAAACAGAGAGCTAAATTTTTCACAAGAAAACATACCTTTCCTTCGAAGAAAAATGACAATAGAAATATTACAAGGAAAACTACTTACGTAAAATACTAACCCAACCACCAGATAAATTCCTTTCATTAATAGAAAATAATATCAAAATTACAGATATCTTCAACGAGATTCAATTGGATGACAAACTTAAGATTAATTCTATCATTCCTATTACTCATGATAACTCAATTTGTGAGAGCCGAAATAATAACTGAAGAATTGAACAGCAACTCAGGAATAATATTAATAAAGAAGGATCCCGTCAGACTTATAACAGACTATCATAGAATCTACCACAAAATAAACATAAATCAATATGAAGAAGCACTTGCAGAAATAACCAAGGAAGTCAAACCAAATCCTTACACTTTGGAAGCAATTAAAACCATCAAAGGAGAATTAAAATTACTACGATTTGAAAATCCTGGAAAAATCAAAACCAAATCAAACAAAAGAACAACGAAAAAACGAAGAATACAAAATCCAACAGTAGCAACAGCAATAACCAATAGTCTTGGATATACTCCACATCCACTATCGGATATTTGTGAAAGATCAATATTAGGCAAGAAACCCGGTTATATCGAATATTGTAAAGGATTCAACCTCGAACCAAAATCCCACAATATAAACAAAAGAGGATTAATAAATCCAGTAGGAACGATATATAATTGGCTTTTTGGATTAATGGATAGCGATGACTATGAAGAGATAAATAATCATTTAAATATAATAGATACAAACAACCACGCTATAATAGAATCTATGAATAAGCAGATACAAATAAATAACGTTTTTCAGAAAAATCTCAATAATATAATTGATAGTATAAATCATACTAACGAACAATATAAGCAATTTGTAAACCATGTTAATAATTCAACACAACAAATTAACGAAATCTTAACAACCATTCAATTGCATCATAATCTCGACCTAATAAAGGACGAACTTGAAAAAATCATAGACAATATTAATTCAGCTAAAACAGGTATAATGACTCGATCTATTCTAACACACGACGAAATTGATTTTCATAATCTAACTATCAATGAATTAAAGGAAATAAATTTAAATGTTTTGACTAAAGATGAAACAATAATATTCGTTATCAGCATTCCAATACTTACTAAACCATTACTTTCATATTATGTAAGAAAAATACCTAATAAAAAAGGAGAAACTCTAAATATAGACATAAAGGAAACAGTACTATATAATGAAACATATTATAAGATAGAAAAACATGTAAAAAACCTAAAAAATACATTATCATGTAAAAATTCAAATTGTGTAATAAAATTCGAGAGTAATGAAACAAGTACAGAAGAACTTGAAAAGGGATTACTATTAGTTATTAATGCTAACGAAATGATTGCACAAAACTGTAACGAAAAAGAGTATGAAATAATTGGAAACTACATAATAAGATTCAGTAATTGTAAAATAAAAATTAAGAACGAAGATTTTACCAATCAAATCAAAGAATTTCAACAAGTATTGACATTAGATCCTATGAAGAATTTAACAAACTATACATATGAAATAAATTTCGACAAGTTACATTTAGACAATATAGAAAATCTGAGGAAAATAAATGAAATTAAATATATACATACACGAAATAATATAACAATTGGATCTACTTTTATCATTATTATCATATTAACTATTACATTTTTTATACTTTATCTTTATTGCAAAAATAAGCCAACTTCAGTAAAAATAAACATAGCTAAGCAAAATGAAATTGAATTACCAACAATAATACCTGTTGAGGACAACAGTAATCTTAAGGAGGGAGGAGTTATACACTCCATAGATAAGTCCCTAGAGAAGGACATAACAACCAAATTCACCAAACAACCTACTTTGTAATTATTGTAACTTTGAATATCATTTTAATGCAACATTGTATTCATCTCATAACCATCTCCTATGCAACAACGCTATGCAACAATGTATCTAAATCTAACAATGCTATGCAACATTGTATTTAAAATCTCATATTATGAAATGCAATCCGATCAATATTAAACCTTAGACAAAACAAATGCATCGCTGCTCCATACCAAGAATGCAACGCAGCGAATTCAATATTAAGAAATGAACTAGACATAACATGTAATTAAAGAGATGACAATCAAAATGATATAAAAGACGAAGAACAGAATAAGTTCAAGTTCAGTTTTTTACTCAGACATCTTAGGAGACCTAAGTATAGTTTAGTTAAAGAAAATTTGACTAATAAACATTTTTAAAGAAAATTTAAAAGTGTTTCACTTAAAAATCAGTTTCGCGGAAGAAACGAAAGATTTAATTTTTTTGTTTATATTTCAACAAGAAATATAACTCGCGCACGTTCATGCAGTGAGCCCTAGAAACGTACGTGTACAACAACAACAGGTACTTGAAGATAATTAATAGCGCAGATACAAAGATGCACCTCACGGACGTAGATAAATAATATGTTACCGATCACAATTGTCCGCACCGAACTGTCTACGAACAATATCGACTACGAGCCTACCATCTTTCCGATACTTGCCGTAATCGAATTATTTCTTCATTCAGCATATCGAATTGGATAACGTATAATTGCGACTGCAATCTCGTAACAATCGATATAGGCTCATAAAGGCTCGAAGAACATGTGTGTGTGTGTTTGTGAGGTATCTCCGATGATGCAAAGTATGCAAGTGCAGAAATTTCTCTGATCCACTATGCGTCCGCCATATATCGTGTTGGTTGGGCTGCTCGCTATTATTCCTTTAAAAACCTGGACGTGACTTCGTTCCCAACGTGGACCATCTCGAAAAGGAAAGAAAGAAAGATAGGAGTACGTTAGTTATCTTGATATTCTAGCGTCCATGTGTATTATGAATGCGACCACGTCTATCATGTGATTTTGTTCAGAGTTGCGGTACACGATCTATACGTGGAGATCGCTAAAGATATTCGCCGATTAAGATCTCGGAGGGCGTTTGATTGTTCTTTGTGGCGGAGAATTCGTCGATCTAGCGTGGAGCTTGTAGAATAGCGAATGAACGGTAAATTTGTAGTATCAATGTTTTCCATCAAATATCGGTTGGTATTTTGTTCTGGCTGCGCTTGAGAGTAAGTTGTAATGCAGACAATATCTACTGGAAAAGTATGAAATGATTATTGAAAAATTAAATCATGGGAGTTTCATTTGGAAAAGCTATAAAATTATTTATTACCAAAATAAACGTCCCAAGAAGGAAATCTTCAGGTTTTGATAATAATAAACGGCCACACATTTTCTGAATATACAGTGCCTGGCATTGTCAAACATCATTTTTATCCCTATGAATCGAACGGAGGGAGCATTGTTGCATTAGCTGGGGATGATTTTGCTATACGAGACTAAGCAGTGGGTACTCTATTCTTAGTAGTGAGCAGACCAAATTGCTCAAGTTGTCTGATAATACCGTTTTGGCGTCATTAGGTTGTTGGTGCGATACTATAGCATTGTCGAGAAAAAACTAATATTGACCGCTTGTCTAATGATTTGAATTCAATCAATTGGTTTAATTGCTTCCGGGGTGTCTATATTGACTCTGCTGTATCTAAATTTTACGGTATTCTTCTTGAATTGGTCTCGACACATACTTCTGTTTTCTGTTCTCGTAACCCCCGTGATGCTCCTTGGCTTGCCGCGATGGTAAAGAGTGCCCTTAAAGATAAAAGTTCAGCCCGTTTGAAATTTTTGAACTCTCGATCTGGTGAAGATTATGCAATCTTCTCCCGTTTACATTCTTCTACCCAGAAGGAAATAAGATTAGCATTGTTCAGGTATTCTTCGTCTGTTGAATCTGATTTGTACTCGAATAACCCTAAAAGTGTCTGGTCTTTTGTCCGCTTGTTAAAAGCTTCTTCCTCTCTTCCTGACTCTCTAGTGTTTAATTCCTGCCTGCCAGCTTCCAACCCTCCTGAAATTCCTATGTTTTTTTCTTCTGCTTATACCATCTCTGCTTCTGCTTCTTGCTTTCCCTGCTTGTCTCTCCTCAGTCGTGAGTAACACCGTTGAGTTTGAATTGCTTTTGTCCTCACTTGACTCTAACTGTTCCCCTGGTCTAGATGGTATTCCCAATCTTTTAATAACAAATGTTGCGCCTTCGCTTTGTGTCCTTTTGGCTATCTTGTTCAATGTCAGTCTCTGTGCTGGTAAATTTTCGTCCTACTGGAAGCTCTCTAACATTTTTCCCAACTTCAAATCAGGTGAACGCAACCTTGCTTTTAACTATCGCCCTATCTCCATTCTTCCTTGCCTTCCAAAAATTTTGGAACGTCACCTTTTGAATCATGTCTATGATACCCTTAACTGTGTCTTTGTAGTGCAACAACACTGCTTTGTAAAAGACCACTGCATCTCTACGAACCTTGTGGAGCTTACTCATGTAATTGCTTCTGCAATTGACAGCAACAAACAAGTTGATGTCAGTTATACTGGTTTCTTCAAAGCTGTTGACACTGTAGATCATACGCTGCTTCTTATCAAACTAAAGCATTATGGCGTGCATGAACCTTTGCTTTCCTGGAGCTCCTCTTTTTTAACTGATCGCACTTGTCTTGTTTCCCTCTTTGGCTTGTTATCCTCACCTTTCTCCCCTTCTTCGGGTATACCTCAAGGCTCCAGCTTAGGTCCACTTTTGTTCAATCTGTTTATCAATTATCTTACCAGTGCTTTTTGTCTTATGATTTAAAAATCTTCCGGGTGATCGAAAATACTGCTGACACTCTGCTTCTTCAGGATGATTTGAATACTCCTTCTGGTTGGTGTAAGTTGAACTGTTGGTCCCTTAATGTTTCCAAGTGTTTTCTATGTCCTTTCCCTTAAGCTTCACCTTCATGTCTTTTCTTATGCTGGTGATGGTACTATCTTCTCTTGTGTCGAACATTTCTCAGATCTTGGGGTCATATTTGGTCGCAAATGAAATTCGATATTCATGTCTTAACTGTCACTAGAAAAGCTTCTCGGATTTCTGGCTTCGTGGTTCGTTCCTGCCACAATTCATTTAGTATTTCTACTCATGTCCACCTGTTTATTACTCTAGTCCGTTCTGAACTTGAATAATGCAGTCAAGTGTGGTGCCCTCGTTTCAAATACCTCTCTGACGCTGTTGAATCAGCTCAGCGCAGGTTTACACGCACTTAACTTTTTAAATGTTGTCTGCCGTATTTACCCTACACTGAACTTCTATCTCTTCTTAACATTCCTCTCCTTGAGCAGCGCAGAGTTTACTTGGATGAGAGTAGAAAATCACCATCAGTAGATAATCACAAAATGTATTTTTTACTGACTAAGAGTCTTAGCAGCATAAAATCTTTTCCGAGAGTGAGAGAATTTGTAGATTTTCCAAAAGCCTTCAAACGCACCATGTGATCCTGAAAAATCTCTAAAGCGCGAGATTTTGACACGCCTGAAACTTTTGAATATTTGCCTTTGAAGTGTGTTCAAACGCTTGACTTCCGTTTCAGTATTTTGCTTGTAAATAAGTGTTCTATTAGATATATTATTATTAGGTCTTTTATCTAAGTGTTCTCTTAGTTGTACAGTCTTTTGGAATTCACGAGAGGGAAAATCATTGTTACCGGTGTTTCGGTTGCTCTGTATCTGTTCTGTCCAGTAGTTTATCGACGAATGTGAGTCCTAGGTATTTAGCTGTCCGTTGCGATTTTATCTATAGGTCGAAAACTGTCAGTTTGCGCGGTAGCTGTCAGCTCTTTCGCATGATGAAAATCGCCTGGGTTTTGTCCGAGTTTATTTTGATTTTCCATCTGTAGAAATAACCTAATAGCGCGTTTATAGATAATTGCAGAGCTAAAGTTGTGGTTAATGGTTGCCTGGACGTGTAGAAGATACACTTATCATCAGTGAAGCGAGATATTTTTGCTACGGACAAAAAAGTTAATAGTAAGGATCCGTGTGGGACTCCAGCTGCGGTTCGCCGTTCTGTTGAGAGAAGGCTCCAAATTAAGTTAAAAAATTTAGATAATAGTTTTGCATTCCAGACTTTTTCGAAGGCCTTAGCTATACCAAGCATGACCAGTCCGGTTAACTTTGTGCGGTTGAGTCCTGTTCTGATCTGTTAGGTCACCCCTGTCAGCTAGAGCTTCGTGCATTGAATTCAGCTTCAACCGAATTGCTTTTCCGGCAGAATACTTTTTTATGTAGAATTTTTCGTTCAGGCGAAAAAAAAGAACTCGCTCAGCTATTTTATCGAAAAATGCTAAAAGGCTTATAGGTCCCCAATTTCGAAGAAATATGAAATGTTTACCAGGTTTTTGAAAACTCCAGTGATGCCTAATTTCCACGCCTTAATATACCTCCTTAGACGAAGCATCGTCTTTATTATGTCCGTAAGTGTCTTCAGTATGTTGTCTAGTAAATATTTGATGCAAAGGTTGTTGTTGCTATTTATTTCTGGTGATTTGCGTTAACTCAAACTCATAATCAAGCTCTTCACTTCCTCAACGCCAGTAAACTTCAACTGTTCTAACTCTCTTGTCTCAGCACTGAGAAATTTTGTGAAAAAGTCTTGTGTCCTTTCGGTTGATGCAGCCTTCATGATCTAGATCATCCTCTGAGGAATAATTTTTCTTGAATTGCAGCTCCAGCGAGTCCGTAAACGCATTATCAGCATGGTCAAATTTTAGGTCCTGTGAAACGTAAATTAGTAAGTGGCTTGTTTTTAAGCCCAAAAAAACCGGGATAGTCGCGAGAGGGCGTTGCTTCTAGGATAGATGTTTTGCAGGTGCTTTCCGGTGGTGATTTCGGCGAATACAGCTCGGAAAGCTTTCAAATCGATAGTTTTCTTCTCCTTAGCTCGATCCCAGTTTTGTTACTTTTCATACGTCCCCATTGTCAGTGGTTTGGGATTTATGTCTCCCGCAATGAGGATTCGCAGGTGTGTTTCTTCTTACGAGAACTGCGATGCCTCCTCCCCTACCAGTTATACTATCATTTCTGTATATTATGTTGCTGAGGATGCAGATATGAAGAAGATATGAGGAAGGAGGGGTCGGGAAAGATGTGCTGAGGAAGCAGGGGCTGAGGAAGGAGGGGCTGATGAAGCAGGGGCTGAGGAAGCAGGAGCTGAGGAAGCAGGAGCTGAGAAAGGAGGGGTCGAGGAAGGAGGGGCTGTGGAAGGACGGGCTGAAGAATCAATTTTTAAATCAATTCAAAATTGTATCAGGTCGTCTTTTTTGAGCAGTAAAGAATTCACACACCACGAAGTTACGAATCGTGGTTATCAGGGGCAGCGAACCATGGGGATGGCTTGGACCATCCTCGGCACCATGTCTTTCATCATTGTGAGGAGTTATTCTCTTGGGGTGGTGAAAAACTGGCCCATATGATCGGGGTTGGTAGTGATGGTAGTGTTTGATTGGTTCGTTTTTGGTTGGGGGTTTAGAAGGGGATTTGGAAGGGAGGCTTCTGACTGTGTTCTTTCTTGTTGTTTAGCCTTTTCAGGGCCTGATTACAGTCAAGATTTATAAGTGTGAGACGTCAGTGCTTTTAACGCAGCTTGACTGTCTGGGAAAATGTTGATCCTTGCCTCTGTAGTACTCTCAATGTATGTAAGTGGTAGTTTCATATCGCAAAAGCCCTCCGCCTGGAAGATAATCCAGTGATTAAGAAGCCTAAAAGCTACTTCTATATCGCGGTCTTTAGAGTAAGCTGCAGCACTCACTCCTGCTGCTGTTAATCTATCGGTGTAGATGCGAAGAACAGCTGAGCGTACTTGCTGATTCCATTTCTGCCAATATCCGACGGTAGCTTGATATCTTCATTTGAAGCAAAAAAGGGGGGGGGGCAAGTAATCAGTGCATCTTTCGTTCTCCATTCCTTTTAAATTCCCAACAAAGATGTCAACCGAGGGAGGATAAAGCGTTTATCGCAATCGAAAAGTTCTGGTTACGACACCTGCATTGCAGAGAACCGCCAATCGCTAAACTCTGTTTGCTATATCAGCAAAGTTGATTTTATCCATTGCCGGCCACCAGAGCAAGCAGCCGTAAGCAAGGATCGGCCCCGATATCTCCGCGTGGATATTGTGCATTAAAAAATTACTTCCTTTTGAACAAATAATATAAAAATTTTTGCAGTTTTTATCAGTTGAAAATATTTTGATGAAGCTACTATTAATTTTGGTTTTAAAACTATAAATTTTTTGGTGTGATATGAAACATGAAAGATTTAGTGTGAAAATATTGTTAAAAATATATATTGATAATATTGTTAAAAATTAAAAACGTTATAGCTGTTAAGCTGAGTAGATAATGATTACTTCAATTATTTGTCTTCATTACTTCGAAAACTCGGTGCGCTAATCAATAGTGCAAATTCATAATTATAGGTTACGTGATTTGCGTCATATAGCTGTTGATTAAAATTGTATTGTTTACCGTGGGAATAAGGCTCATAAATGAGTAAAGAAACCAAACATTTTCTATTGTGTAGTCGTTTGGAAGGCTCAGAATCAATATAGAATTATTTATTTTCCTTGCAGAACCGTTTGATAGCCTACACTGAATGAATTAGTGTGAAATCATTTTGTTCAATACAAGGCTCTTGTCAAGTGTGTATTTTTTCTTGTGCCACCAACTGGCTATATATTGTTTTCCAGAATCACTAAATTAATAACTCTGTTTATACCAAATGGAATGGAATCGGGAATGATGGCGTGACAGCTACTTGAAAAGGGAAACCGTCTAAGGTACAAACGGGGAATACCAAAGATAATGACTTCGCTTCCGAACTTGCCTTCCTTCCGTCGTACAGCTCATAGCTTTTGAGTGAATTCCATGCGTTGTTCCTAACTCTTCAGTCTTTTTCTTTAAGCACAGACAGTTCAATATGGGACAGTGTTCAATTAATTGCTACACTGTTTTTGCACTTGTCGTAACGCCTATCCTTACTGCAGTTTGATGAGCAATAAATGGAAAGTTAAATGCTTCTGTTTTTGATCAACCACTCTAAAATGTTCCTACTTCATTATTATTCTCAAAGTTATTACACTGAAAGAAAAATCTTGGTATAATCAACCATTTTCCTTAGTTGTTTTTGCGTCAACTACGGGCTATGGTTAAAACAACCATAAAAAAATAGTTGATTACTTTTATGCACCATGACGCGTGGTTGATAAACAACGTCCGTGGTGCAAAAAAGTACTGGTTCAGGCGGTAACGATGTATTGGTATATTTTTCTCTAAATGCTTGTATCATTAGAGGAGCATTAATAAGCCATAAACCATAGCAACATAATCCATCCAAGCCTTAAATAGAAACAGGACGTGAGACGTGAAATTGAGTTCATATGCATAGCTGCAAGCTGCAGCATCTATGAAAACAATTGAAATTGCTAAACAATTTCTGGCATTGGGACAATCGTAATCGTTTTCGGGACTCCCTGTTTTATAACAGTGATCTGCAAACAGAAGACTTATATTTTGTGAATAGAAGAAGGTAAATATAAAGGCTTCACTGCATAACATGAATATGAATTATATCGAACAGCAAACCGAACACAATTTTGCCATGTAGCATATGAAACTTCTATGATAGAATAGGAGTATGAGTATGAGGAGTATGAAAAATCAACAGTTTGCCTTAGTTGTTTTTGCATCAACTAGGGCTATAGTTAAAACAACCATAAGAAAATCGTTGATTACTTTTATGCACCATGACGCGTGGTTGATAAACAATTTCATTCGGAGCATGAAAAACATCCAAATGTTGAAACCATTCTACTTTGCGTAGAGTAATTCCAAAGACGTTGCTCACTGAATTTCGTTTGTTGAAATCAACTATTGCGAAGTAGTTTAAGTACCATAAAAACAGTTGATAATTCGAAACGTTGAAGTTTTGAGTGAATTGATGAAAATTTTTCTATTTATCAACTTATTTTCGTGATTATGAAACAATTAAAACAGTTGATTTCATGAACGTTGCGATATTTTTTGTACAACCAGAACCAACTACTTTTATATCGTTAAATTAACTATATTAACATAATAAAAATAACTATTTTCCGTAGTTCGTTTAACGATTTTGAATGAATCGTTGCAATACTATTAAAAATAGTTGAACCAACCAAGAGTTTTTCTTTCAGTGTAGTAAAACTATTCACAACCTTGATTGATCCCTGATTTATGCATCTGATCATGTGATTCGAATAATCTTCCTACTTCAATATCGTAAAAATAATCTATTAACCTACTGTATTCCTGTCGTAGATCACCTTTTCGTATAATTTTTATAGATTTTCAGCTCTAATTTTCAAAAATTATACCAAATTGTTATATGCACTTTAATTAGTCCCAAAAAAATCAAGTTCGTGTCATTCTTTCCATACCGGCATTAGAACTATCTCTTTCATTCAAGTCTGACATTTTCTTCCATGTCTCTCATTTTACTACCTATTGCTTTTTCTCTTAATCAAAAATCCTCTTGAAATTAGAACATACTATAAGTTACAAATCGTTGTAATATCTAACTTACCTACATTCATGTTACTAAACTATTAATTTCGACATCATGTTCTTCCGTTGTAAATTTGCGATTTCAATGTGATTGACTCTCAAGTCTGAATGCGATACGTGTGGAAACTCGTGTTTCATGCTGTTTGTCTAAATTAAGAAATTAGCTACACAAGCCAAATATCCGCAGGGAGTCTGAAGATTCATACAAGAAGAACTTTTACAAACCTACAAACGAAGAGCCAGGTTAGATTCCCGAAAAATATATGCCAACTTCATCTATATTGATTCTATACACAGTAAGGTTTTGTGGAATAGGTAGTGTTTGCAAGGCAGTGGTACGTGAATGAAGAAAGATATTCTTGTGATTTTTTTAGATTTACATTATTTATCACAGTTTATGAGAAAAATCTATGTTAGTGCAGAAGTATGATTGAAATGCACTTGTAATTAAAAAAAAACTCTTCTGGGTTCATTAGAAAGGTCGGTAAACGTTATAAGGCGATACTTTTTCGGGCAAGAAACTCAATCAAATCAGTCAAATATGTTTGAATGATTTCAATATTTGAATAATTTGTTTGCAGTTTTCAAACTACATCACTAGCTCAACTAATCACCATGAAATAAATATCTACCAGCCGAAAATTGCTACAATATTCCAAAACTAAGATCTGTATGCACTGATTATAAATTGACGCCACGAGATAAATTATTATCTTGATTAGTAAGGTACATCGTAGCTATTAATCTCAATCTTATTCGTATTTTACTTTTGGTCATGCGTGGCCACATGTATACGATGCGCATACATTTACTCATTTGTGGTCTTAATTTGCTTACCCAATGTCCAAAATTTTAATCTTCTCTCACGAATCAAACATTGTTGCAACTTCTTGTAGAATTAAAATTTTGTGGTGACTACAACGATCTTGTGCATGGAACGATCAGTTTGGTCGGCCTGTGTGTATAAAGCTCTATCTAGTATCTTGCGATTGTGTCCGGTGTTATTCTTTCTTTCGTATCTTTCGAGAATTCAGACATGTCACATACGGGAGAGATACGATGACAAGTCAACTCATAAAACGGAACATTTACGAAGAAATGACCAGAAAATATCATCTTGTTCGCGATGGTGATGATGTTACCAACTTGTACAAATGCATTTTTATATGTGTAGAGCGGGCATAAATTTTTGGATGGATTTGAAGGTTTGTTCTGTAAAGTTTATTGCTATGGTGAATTCGCTGCTTTTAATTTCATTTCGAGCACTATTTGATCTAAAAAGAAGTATTACAATATATTTTTTGAGTTTTGAAATGAAATCTACTAAAGTATATCATACAAAAATATAGATTTTTTTTTAGCAATGGAATTTTACTTCAAAGCGAATTCCATTAGTACTGACTTTCGATTTTTTTATAGCTGAATTTCTATAGAATCTATTTGGCTGACTTTGCCAGAACTTTCATATATTTTCTATTTAATAAAATTATTCACGAAAAATTACATCAAAAGCCTTTTTTCAATACAAACTGTATTCAGATATGATGTTAAATCCTTTAAATTCGCTTGGGCTCGATTTAATCTTTATCTGTAAAATAGAGTTTTAGGCCGTTGCTTCTGCACACTGTGACCATCGTCTACTCCACGCCATAAAGACTTTATGTTTTAAATACAGACTTTCATTGACTTTATGATGAGTTCAAGATACTCAAGAAAACGCGACAATTTTTTTTTTTTGTTTCTCTTGTGTCATTTTAATGCGATTCACTTAATTTAATTTCAAAGAAGGTACATAAACTTTTAATGGATTCGGTTAGTGTTTCAGTTTTGTCTTAATGAGATAGCATCGTGTGTGATGGATACGCTACATTATGTGAATAACTATTTCACGACAGAGAAATTAAAGGTTTTGATCGTTACTTTATCAAAATTATGTAAGATGTAAAAATATATTTTTGAAAAGTTCTTGCAAATGTTATGACCAGCAGACAGTGACATTGATATAGTTGAAAAAACTAGAGGTTTAATTAATTTTCAATTTTGCTATTGCTGTTTTGAAACTAGTCACTTTTCGTAATTTTTTTCATGTACTTTTATATTTTTAAGTATATAAAACAGATTAATAGTACAACTGACGATCATCAGCGAATATTAAAGTTAGAAAAACTAATAATACATTTATTGGATAATTAACAAGATTGCTGTTAATGTTTTCCAAGTTACGCTTTCAGTATAAAGACCACTACTATTTTGGGAAACTACTATTTTTAACTGATTGAAAAATTCAAACTTAGCCTACACAATAGTGAGCCTTTTTTTCTGGCAAAACAAAAATTGTAGCTCAAACAAAAACTCAACATGATATTAATGATTCTTCCGTTTTCGACTATTTATCTGATCGTCAGATTATGCATTGTTTATTCGTCCAAACTGCAAAATGCTTGCAACCTGAAATCGGGTACATTTTGCTGGCTATCCATGTCTCACATTTCTTATGAATATACACACAAAAAAAAATTCGCTCTGCTATATGTGCAGCAAAAATAATAATATCTGTAATAGCCATAATTAGCCGTAGTGGGCACAAAATTGCCCTAACAAATATATTTTTGTTCTATTTATGTGTGATACATAACATATACCAGCAACAGGTATAACTATTGATTTAAAAGGTATTATGAGCATATGGAAATCCAGAGTTATACTCATTTTAAGTAAAATTCGGCTTTCACGTAAAAAATATACCTCGGGTACACAAAATATGCACACAGCAATCATAATTATGCACGCTACAGGTATAAGTTCTATATGGGTTTCTCTGTTTTCTGGTAGCGATAGATAAGAAATCCATACAGTTGGTATATTATATATGCGACAGGTATAAAATGACCACTGAACAATGGTAATATGCTTCTCGTAGATATATGGTTTATTTTCGTTTCTAATTATGGAGCATCTTTTGTTTATAGTTTGAGATTGAGCTTGCAGAGAGGTCGGTAGCTTAGCTCGCTAACGCGTCAGTCCGAAGCAGCGATCTACTGCCCGCAGGTTCGAATCCCGCCGCGCCCATGGCTGTATTTGTTCGTCTTGTGTTGTCTTAACATTCGGCAACTGGGCATAATACCAGCGCTCCATTAATTAAGTGCCACATTAAAGCCTTAGTAGCGACTAAGCATAAGATTAGCACTTTAAAAAATAAGAAATAAATGTGGTACTTAGAAGAATAATGGAATAGTTCTTATCGGCTTCTCCCATATGTGTCTCCCTACCGCCATGGCTAAGCATTCGCTTCAAAGGGGAATTCCCTGAGCTTTTTTCTGCGTGCATACGATAAATATTTATATTATATCTGCCGTGAATATATTATGGCTTTCAAAACACACCCATATACTCATGTGAGATATATTATATTTCCGTCGTTTTATATCTGTCAGCGATATATTTTTTTTTTTGAGTGTAACGCTGGTGCTGCTTGGTAGAGCTTTAGAAGTATTTGACATTACTCAATCCCACGTCAAACTATAGATTTCCAATCTCAGCAAAAATGTATTCATATTCAGGTTTATGGAGAAGTATATTTTGCTACCATTTGAAAATCTGGTTTCGAACTGCTTGAATACCCGTCCTATTCGTCAGATCGACTAAAATCAAGGAATCGCTTAGAGGCAGGAAGTTACAAGAGCATGGCGAAGTGATCAGCTTTGATTATTGAACAGTTAACTTAAAAATTTATTCAGGGTTTAGAAAAAAATAAGAATAAAAAGGAAAACATAGTCTTAATGTATTGAATTGTTAGAGGAGTGATCATCATCATCATCATCGGAGCTACAACCAAAATCAGGTCCTCGTCTCCTTCAACAAAATTTTCCATCGGTCCCGATCGCGAGGAAATGTAATAAAGTCCTGGTCAACGCTATCCCTCAGCCCAAGCGAGGTATCCCCATTTGTTGTCTGCCGTAAAATATGATGCAAAAGGTTTTCCGAGCAGGTTCCTCTTCCCTCATACGAGCTAGATGCCCTGCCCACCGCAGGCTTATACATTCGACCTCAGTTTTGAATTAAAGTAAAGGTGCCTTACTACAATATGTTGCGGGTACGGGATTAAAGTTGTTAGGAACTTTATAACACAGTCAATTTTTCACTGCAGGACTAGTTTGACGGCTAGTCTGACGTTTAACTTAGATTCACGGCTAGGCTACTTCATGGTCGATTGTCCATAGCTGGATTTGAACCAAGCGCCACACACTATCAGCTAATGTTCTATCCAGTCAGCTACAAAAGTTTTCTTTAACTTCAGTTTAGATGGTATATACTTGTATATGCACTTAATAATGGCAGTTTCTATTGAAATCTACCAACAAAGTGGAAAGAATTCGCCATAGACCAAAAGAATGAATTTAAGGAAACAAATAAAACATTTTTCTTAAGTTAAACTAAAGTAAAATACCATAAGTGCATGTCCCCAGACTTTTGTCTGGTTGTCAATTTGAGGCGGAGATTTCAAGGAAAACAAGGGTTTGTTTAGGAATTTAACGCTATAATAAAAGCACCTTTGAACCTGGAATTAAAGGTAGACGGGGCATAACAGTTGGAAAATATGCTAAATATTTTGCAGCATATATCCAGAAACGGTGTGATGCTGGTGCTTATTGAGGAGATGTGTACGCGTAGTCCGTCTTACAAAATTATTGAACGCTATGTAATTGCAAATATATTCAATGTTAATCAAGCCCCTAATCGCATTGAAAACGAAATATGATCATAGTAACGTTCTCCTTAAAAAAAAGTGTTGTCAAATTTAAAAGCTTTAGTCTGTAACTATAGGCTTTCAAAATCACGTGGACGGTATAGATCTCTCAGGATTTTTGGGTTGATTCCAATGTATCGCTATAAATGTTGAAAATAGGATTCCAGACGATGCACCCACATTCGAGTAACGGACGAACTAAAGATTTGTACAAAGTTTCTGTGACCCATATGTTTGTTCTTGAATTCTGTTGTGCGCCTCTTAATGAATCTCAGCTGCTTGCTCGCTCTTGGAAGTACTTTTTCGTACTAAAGATTGAAGCGAAGTTTCTTATCCAGAACGACACCGAGATCCAAAACACTATCTACATACTTCGACAGCCGATTACTCAGACGGTAGTCAAAGCTTACAGTAGAGCCATAGCTTAAGAACTATATATAGCTCGGAAAATACGTGAATTGCGATACAATTTGCGATATTTCCCCACTGATTGCGAGAAGTAAATAGCAATATCCAAGTCCAAGTTAAAAAAAGGCAGAAAGTACCCCGGCAAAATAAGACACGCCCATTTTATACGATCAGATACGTTTCTCATTCCCACTAGGCAATATACATGTGCTTCACCAAAGAGACTATTTTAACGAATGGCAATTTATGCAATATTGATTTTCTAAAAACCTATTCTGAGTATAAAAATGGTAAGTGATAAGATAGTTAACGCGGAATACTACTTTCGATACCATTTGGCGAGTAAAAGGAATATCTTCGACACTTTTATGCAATCCACTACAGAGAATTGCGTTTGTTGCCAGCGAATGTTCGCTGCGCTTACTGTTTCTTGATGGGATTATACGCACGCCAACAAACTCTCACCTATCAGCTAACACGAATATATACATTCTCACCTGTCGTTTGAGAGATGCTTTTCTCACTTTTGCATATGATAAAGTGAACTTATTTTGATTTTGGTTCTTCTTAGGTGACAGGTGATGGTAAATCCTTCACTCTCTGCCAATCTCTTCCATCAGGCAAATATCGCACAATACCGTTCTTTCAATGCTATTTATTAGTTCTTATGCTATGGTAGAGCTCTTACGGTAAAAGCTTATGGAATGGTATTTGTCAATTTTAATAAGAAGTTTATTTCGGGCACAACATTGCTCAAGCGAAAAGAGCTTTAACTGAAGGAATTTTGAATCAGATTCCGAATGAATAGTGTGGTACATTTTGAGGTCGTCCGCATAAAAAAGGTGTGGAATGTCCGATAGCACCTCCGATAGATCCAGAATAAAAATATTAAACAGGTGCGGCCCTAGGTGACTGCGTTACGATAACCCAGAGGAAACGGTATTTTTTTTTGGAGAGAAAATCTTGAAGTGTTACATGCTGTGTTCGATGCTTTAAGTAATCCAACCAATTTAGCAAGTTTCCTGAAATGCCAAATTTATGCAGCTTAAATGTATAAACTCCATGATCGACAGGGTCAAAAGCTTTGCTGAAGTCAGTGTATATCCTATCCACCTGACGTCCTTTTTTCATATTGCAAAGCACATTCGAGATCACTATTATAAGGTTGGTAGTAGTGGATCTACCTTTTTTAAAGCCAGGATCAACAACAATTGTAAGTTTTTCACGAAAATTTTTTTGAAAAAGCTTTGGTATAGCTGACAAAATGGCGATGCCTCTATAATTCTCAATCGATCATTTGTCGCCACCTTTAAGAATCGGCGTCAGATGGGAAGACTTTCAGAAACAAAGAAATACACCGCATGACAGCGATTTGTTGAAAATTATGTGCAGGGGTGAAATAATTGTCTCGGCACTCTGAATTATGAAACTTGAAGGATGTAAGTCTGGTCCAGGGCCTTTTTTCATGTCAAGCTCTCCTATAGCTTTTGTAATGTTTTTGTAATTTTTTGGTTTTGTAATGTTTGGGAAAGCATATTAGGTGAGCCGCTAAGCGGACAAAAAACTTCCTGAAAATGGTCGGCAAACAAGTTACATATATTTTGTAGGTTAGAAGAAACTGAGTTGTTTTTTGCATCGATTTCGGATAACCAGAAGCTTTTCGTTTGGTATTCAAAAAGTTTTAGATCGTGAATTATGTTTTGATTTATGTTTATTGACATAGGTCTCATATGCTTCGCGAGACTTTCATGAAAATTATTGAGCTTAGTCATTATATCATTTCTTGATATCGTCGCTAGCATTAATATTGGTTTGTATTATCATATGTAGTTTGTTTCTCTGATTTCTTAACCCATGGCTCAGATAGTTTGTTAATTTTCTTAATCTGCGGAAGTTACTTTTCAAAGAAAGACAGTTTCGCAGTCACAATAAACTCCCCGATGGAGATCTACCATAGTAACGAATTTCTATGAACTTTCTGCAATCAAAAGAGTGAAGTTTTAGAACATTTCGGTCAAAGTCAATGTCGCAGCAGAGATCTCTCTTCATAAAAAGCCTAAATATCCTATAGAACACAACGTTGAGGTAGCACCATAGGCCCAGTAGGTCGTACCTCTAGGTGCAATTGGATCCGCTCCATTCAATCAATCAATCCCTGCAGTAGCTTGGAGAGAGTAGACTTGCCGCGGCCAATAACCAAGTGAAAAAAACCCCTGCACTATCTTGAAATCGACGAGCAACAGATGCTTCTATCACCATTCCTTTTTATATCGAACATCTGCACACACTCTAATCATATATTTATTCACTCTGAGGCATTCCTTTGCAAATTGAACTTTAAAATTCAAACATTTCAAATAAATTCCAAACAAAAACCTTTTTTCTTCCTTTTCAATGTGCTGTTTAAAATATTTTCCAAGTTAAAATCACCGAAATTCTTGTCATTGCTTCCAGCTAAAGAGATAACGCGCGTGCTACAATCTTCTACCGGTGTTTTTAGTCTGCTACTTATTGTACCTTGTTAAGCCAATAATATGCTGCTTGTCGTATGTATTTTATTTATTTGATTTTGAGTATCATTCTTCCAGTCGAGTATGTAAGTTACCGACAGAGTTTGTCTTGAAGCATGGTAAACTCGATTTAGTATTGAATTGTATATTGCTATATGGATACCAGATGCATTTGTGCAAATATGCTAAAATTCACTGATTGCGTTATAGCGTATGGCGCAGAAAATGGAAGAATTTCGAATAGCTTTTATGGATATGGTAGTAGAATATGGAATGGTAGAATAGTTACTTAAATAACAATACTGATCATTGTCACGTTGTAGAATGCGAGAATACTATGAAAAATACCTGTGTGCATTTAAAATTGATAAGATATAACTTTTAGGTACAATTTTGAATTGAATGGTGAATACAACTGAAAAAAAGCGACAATTATCAAATATTTTTCTAAAATAAGCGGATGCAATTAAGGTAACAGTTTCTAAAAAGATTCACAAAAATATCCAATTTTTTGATAAACATGTTAACGAAATCCTTAATTTTTCGATTTGTGTTTGCAATTAATTAATTTTGGATTAGTCTTCTCAAATCTAGCGTTGGCTCAGTGAAAATCTATTGACATTAATTTATTTTTCTGTACAAAAATATTTCTTCTTGGATCTTTTTTCTATCCCTTTTTGAGAGATGATAGAAAATTTTTTGATGTATATACACAGAGATGGAATGAAAAAAGTTCTTAATTTTGAAATTAGCAGTTCATACCATTTGATAACCAATTAAAATTGAAAATAATGTATTCTATGTAACGGGCGTTAACAGCAACACATTGTTAGCTCACACATTGCAAGATATAAAGTGAACTTCTCCAATAGTCACGAAATTTTCAGGCATCCCGTATGTTCACTTACGTTCAGTGATTTTCTAACTGCATGAGCTTTAGCTTTTTTATGTTAGAGCCGCTTTTTCTCTAATTCTTCTTCTTCGACAATAGTATTTATTCTAGGCTGCAAAACATTTCGCAGTATTGCTACATCACTTCTAAAAATAAAGTTCACGGTGACGATCTCCTCCTCAAAAAAAAGTATAGGTCTATCACGCCAAATTGTAATACTACACGCTAAACCATTAGCTCAAGAAATATAGCAGTATTTATCTTTTTTGACAACGAAAATTACGCCAATTGACAGTACTTCATTGCGCTTCATCGCTACAAAATGGCACAAATGTTGGTGATTGACGAATCTACTGGTCTGAATTTTTATGACATCATTATTTTGAAGGAATGAAAATGCAAATCGAAATGCTAAATTATTTTCAAACGGCAATCTGTCATCGTCAGATTAGCAGCACAACTTTGAGTGAAACTACTAGATCTCTCTCCCTGCCTAATCCTGGAACTAATTGCGTTCCGTCATTGAAAAGCTCTGCACTGCGACCAGAAATAAAGTCAATATCAAGTTGACGTCATCTACACGAATTAGGCTAAGACATTCGACAGGGTAGAGCATAATGTGTTGTTGGATATTGCTCTTGTTCGTTCTGTTTCCTTCCCAGTTGCCTCAATTCTTTTTCCTTCTTTTACTCAGATGATCTTAAGCTCTTAAGCTGTATTGCACCTATCAATTACTGTTTTGCAATTTTTAATTAAAATTTGTGTTTATTTATTTAAAATAAGTGTATTGGGAATTCCGTTTCCCTCAATATTTCCAAGTTCGTTGCTTTGTCTTTTATCAACAAAGTTGTTCCTATTTGCTTGGATTACAAACTTTCTTATAGTAAGTTAAAGGTCATCATGAAGATCTTGATGTCTCCTTAGACCCATGTCTAAAATTTGATCTCTATGTACAATATATCACAACTAAAGGTCCAACCAGTTATGAGTTTGGTTAGGTGGCGTTGCACATGCGCCTAGGCAAAACAACGCAAAGCATATGTTGCACCCAAATACAACTTTCCGAGCTGTCAGAAATGTTGAATGCACATTGGGCAAATTTTTGCTCAATTGTTGCTATGAACTGTCCGTATGTAATGTGGTGCTGAAATATGACTTGAAATATGTTCCCTCATGTACTGTGTGGGCACTAATGTTCACGCGTATTTGCGGATGTAAAAAAGTGCCTTTTTCCTCATAAACCGGTCGGTTTTTAGGACTTAAAGCTTCAAAAATGGCAGGATTATTTCTGCTGTGTACTCGTTGTAGACTCCATATTTCCACTAGGGTCAGTCTTTTCACAACGCTTGTACGTAGCATACTCGAATAATGTTCTCAAGTTTGGTCTCCTCATATTTTTAACTTGTGACATGCAGTTGAATCCGCCCAGCAAAGGCTTACCCGAAATCTCATTCATCAATTTCCTTTTTCCTATTCTTATGAAGACCGCAGGTAAATCCAGAAATGTTCCTTTTTTGCAGGCTGTTCATTTAAGTTCCTATACACAATCTGTTCGATAACTTTCCTCAAATATTCTGATTCCTCAACTCGTTCGAGCTTGTGATCGCCCCACGAGAACTCAGACTACTTTTTCTATTCCTTTTGGACGTACAGAGGTATTTTTTCATTCACCATTGCTTAGAATGCCTAGAAGTTTCGATAAGCACCAGTGAGGCTCTTTTTCCGAACTTTCCGCTAATTTTAAAAGGCGTATTCTATGGGTTTTGTCTGAGCCTGATCGCCTATAATGTTAGTGTTTCGATATTTTATCGTGATTGGTAATGCATTATCGCTACTACTAATTTACTATTGCTACTAATTTTATTCCATTTATTTACTAAGTTAAATATTTTTGTTTGCTTGTCTTGTTTATTTGCTTAGTTTTCGTTATCTTATACATTTTTCTCCTATTTTTTGTAGATATCTTTAGTTTCCATCTTGTAATTGGATTACGTAGCTGGAAAATGGGAAAATAAGTAAATGAATAAATGAAACTTTTCAAAATAAACCTTAAGTTTAAACTCGTTAAAGTTAAAACGGCATCCAGCATTTAGTTAAAACAATGTTAATTGAGAAATTAGTAAAAAAAAATTTCAGACTTAAATTAAATTAATTTACAAGAAAATAACTACCATTATCGCTCATAACAGAAAAATATATTAAACAATTCTAATCATTTTTATGATTGGCACGCTTAGCAAATGAAACCGACTCAAAACTTCGCGTGTGTTCTTCTAAAAAATAGTGATTTTATTTCCTCGAAACGATAACATCATAACTACAGCATTAGTTTTTTAATGCAAAACCGATTACGAAACATATTAGACAAGATTGTTTCTTTTTACCAAAGAATTCCCCATAATTTCCAAACATCAGATAGAACTCATACATTCCCTTTCGCCTGTGACATTTCAGATTTCCGTCTTCTTTCAAAAAACGATTAATATTTTATGGTTTCGAAAACCCACTGATAACAATTCCATCTTTACATCTTTCCATATCGGCTCATTCATTATTTTCGCCTTATCAGCCCATTAAACAAGATTTTTTTTAATTGTATTATTTTTAGAGTAATCATTCGTGTCGACCACAATATCAGTCGCAGCAGCAGCAGCAGCAAACAAAAACTACTCTCTCATATTTCCATATCAAAATTAAAGATATTTTCATTTTCTTATCAGCGATTCTCTCAATTCGAAACAAATAAAAAATCACATATATGTACATGTACACGAAGTCTGGTTGGAACGTGGTTCTTTTTTTTTGTGTTCAGCATTCCTAATTTATTGTTATTATTTTTTATCGGTTCGTGTTGCTTCAATAAAATCCTCATCGTAGTAATCAAGACATTTAACGAGTCGTTTCAAATTACGAAATTATCGAGGAAGATGATAGAAGAAAAAAGGAGCGTGTACCGAGTGAAAATGATTCCGAAATGAAAATCAAAAATAAATCCATGAAACAAAAAAACATTTCACCGATAAGAAAATTGATACAATATTGTGTATTATTGGCTTTGCTGTTGATTATTCGTGTTCTCGACGGACATACACGCCAGGCATGTTGTTATAATAAATCACGCGTTATCAATATGCAGTCATGCTGAAATTTGAAATGCTTAGAATAAAGCATGAATGTTGAGTGAATGATACCAATGATTTCTTGACCAAATGAAAATAACAAATTCAAGTGCAAAACAGCCATTTAAAAATATATACATTTTGACAGCAGGCTCGAAGCAAATAATCTTATTATTTGAAAAGGAAAAAAGATATTTTATATTTTATATTTGTTTGATAATATTGATAATTCATTTCGCAGCCGATCAGTTCTAGCACCTACTTAATTGTGAACTTTGTTCTGATTTTTGTTGGCTGTAAAGTTTTAGTAATCAATTTTCCATAACGCATGCCAAAGGTACTCGTGCCTTTAGTATTCATTTCACGGTTGCATGCATTTTCTTGTAGTGAACGAACTCAACGCGCATATGTTCTCCAGCCAAACCCATGTTCACATATTAATAATTCATTTCATTCCGATTGGTTAGCCAGCGTCCAATCGCCAACGAGACAACTATTATTAACAGACTTAAACTGTCTCGGATAAAGTCATCAATATTCTATTTGTCAGACAACAACAGAAAACATTATTCATAAGTGGGCATTCATATGCAAAAACAGCTTGTCGCTGCTGCTAAGCAGACTGTCGACCTGCGATTGCGCACGATAAGATGGACGATAGAGTTGGTAATAAGATATTTCAATACTATGAATGATTTGCTTTCTATTGAAAATTGAAATATGTCAATAGGAGTGTAAAATGTTACCCAGAGATGAATTTAAAAATAGGATTTCATTTTAATAAGGATATATTCCACACAGACCCACTCTAAATCAGCAGCACAAACAACAATTTCCATTCTTTCCCATACCAATGCTGAGTACGAATATATGTATATAAAATAAAGAAATGTTTTCACGTATTTAAAAGTCAAAAAACACACAGAAATTGAAGCGCTAAAATTATATCGGATCGCGTAATCCAATCGAGAAAGAACACATTTTCAGGAGATATTAGTTTATATAAGTAGTAAAATTTTCTTTAGCCAACAATCCAACAATCGGTCGCTACCATAACAGATAAATTGTATATAGCAGGCACGGCTGTCAACGCTCTAACTGAAATAGCGACCATTGAGCAGTAGCCTCCTATCTCGAATATTTCAGTTTCAATAGGCTCAGCCAACATTTTTCTATCCTGTTTTTTTTACTGCTCTACCATCTGTTTCATCTGCTGTCACTGCTAGTGGTATGCATATCACTCCTAATCGCTCACAACAACTTCAAATACATGAGAATTTTCATCTTCGTGGAAGGATACAATAACCCGTCTCTTTAGATCTTATCAATCTGGGACGACACAACCAACAAAAAAAAGTAATGATTTGATTCGAGGAAGCAGCTCCAAAAAAATGCAGCATTATAAGAGGCATTTTATCTGCATTTGCCTCAAACTCTTCACGGAGATCAACATCGGCCACAACATAAGCCAGACCATCTTCTTCACCTGTACTACTTTTGGACATTCCAACCACTCGTGCAATTCGTACGGACGAAACACAATTTCGCGTAATTCCATTGGACATTACGAATCTTCCGAGCTTAATATTGTTTTTCCCCCAAGTGAAAGCTGTCAATCCGCCGCTGCAGGTATCCATTTGTCATATCGAATGTAACATTTCAGCCGAGACTCTTAGGCATTTTGCTGCTGCTAGAAGGTAGCATCATTTCGTATAACCATTTCTGCTGGTTCTTGTTAAGAAATTTACTAAAATTCCTCGAAGAAATTTTCGTCCGAAAAGAGCAAGGAGCTCCGGAACTTAAACCTATACGATCAAAATGATCGCGGCTTGAGGGCTATTTACTAATAATGATTTCCGGTTTTCTGCTACTGTAGCTTCAGACGATATAATAAATATGTTTCACGGAAGCCTCTCCCACTGACCATATTTGCGATTTTAAAATTTTATCTCATTACACTATTTTCTGTAAGGACCGGAATAGTTCGGTCTCTCATAAATCCGATGGCGGAAGTGTTCTCATTGGTATTAATAAAGTACTCAACGGAACTAACTGTCGTGCTTTTCCTTTTTAGTTTTATGTAATTTAATATCCAACATCATTAAACAAATCAACAAAACACACAACAGCATTCATCCTATACAAGAGATATGTCTATTTTCTAACAGCTAAAGTACACAGGCTTCAAAATAACTTTACAGCAACGCAATAGAAATTGCTCATAACCTCAAGCATGCCGTACCACTGCAGGCGAAAACGTTAAGTTCATTGCAGCGTATTGAAATAGGCTACACAGAATGCTAAAGTGATCTTGCCTCAAGACATGTTCAATTATATGCGGATACATCTAATAACAAGCGTTACACAATTGATGGACATAAAACATTGCAAAGAATGTTCCCAAATAGCATCGCGGACGCTACTCAGCTCACCACGTCTTCTGCGGTAGAGATATACAAAAAACCTTTTGCTTGTTCACCCGCTAAACGGCCCAGAAATCTTTGTGCATCAACGCAACAGTATTTCCAGCGTTTCCTTTTCGGTTTCTGTTTCGATACAGAACCTGGAGCTAGTTTCTTTTGGACGCCCTTGTTTAGGATGTTACTTGTATGTTTGAACACTAATGGATTTATTGTTTAACATAGGATGTTCTTTGTATGTTTAATTTGTGTAATAGCCTTATTACTTAGTTCTAGAATTTAATGTTTAACTTGGATTGAAATTCTTTTGACTTGTCTGTTTGCTTATTTATGCTTATAATGCGTAGATTTGAATTCGAATTATTTAAGAAAGATAGTTGTGCTTAGCTATAGAACATCTACTGCAGTAATAATTTTCACCTAGACCATTTAAAGAGAAAAAAGTACTTTATAGATTCGTGATGTCCCTTATTACTTTGTCCCTTATTACTTTGAAATATCTTGGTAAAATGGTGATCATAGTGAATGGGAAAATCACTGAATGAAACTTTTGGAAATCGAATAGTACTGACAACTTTTAATATATTTGCTGCGCTGAAATATCTACTTGATTATTCTTCAAAAATATGCAAAAATATTTATACTTTCCGAGTCACAAAATCAGGAGCCACCACTGCCATTCACCCTTAGCTCCGCCTCGAAAACTCCCAAAAGTATTCACCCCACAAGTTCCCAGCACACCTAGACTTACACTTGACGGTACAAGCTTAACATTTTTCAGTGAATTCATGAAATCTTCCCGACACGAAATAACATCACAACCAGTATTCATCAAGTCGTTTACTGGTTCTTCCTGTATTCTTTAAGATTTTCATATACCCTCAGCTCTTCTATACCTCTGATCATATACCTTCAGCTCTTTTATGCCTCTGATCGCATAGAGGACCACTTTTTTTACTTTATGATCTTTAATTCCGCTGATGAAATATAAAACTTACGATTCTTCATCTAAGTCAATGGGGCTATCGGGTGACAAAAAAATAACAACCTGAGTCTTAAAATACTGCAAGAAATCCGGGTTAAAACTGGATAGAACTCGTTTCATATATAACAGGACTAATTGGAACTGCAAAGGAAATTGTTCTGAAAGATCACGCAAATAACCCTTGATTGCGAGCAGGTTAAGAATACTAAGCTCCAGGCCTCAACCATCAAATTACCAACCTCAATGCACGCATGACAGTAAAGCACTCGAACTCAGATAAGACTAATGACAAACGTTCCTGTATCCCTCGCTGTTTTCCCGAAAACCGCCAATGGTAGCTTTGCCCCAACAATCGCCATATGGTTCTGTCCTTCGTACTTTGTACTGATGTATCTATTACCCTTCGCAACAAAGGCCAGGCACGGTTGATACACGTGCGCACTTTGCGTACTTAGAAACATCCCTCCTTTCTAATAATCCAAAACTGTTTTGGCTGTATATGAATTCCCTGAAAACTTCAGAAAATACACCGCATAGCCTTTCGTTTAATGTCGCATATTTTCCTCAAAACATTTATGACTTATTTGCTGCTTTCTTTTCGTCATCTTCAGCTACTCGTTTTGATTTCATTGTGACGGTCCACTCTGAAGTAGAAGCTTTAATATCCCTTTCAGACCCTACAGCCAGCAAGCTATCTGATGGTATTCCGTGTGTATTTGCTAATTCTCTATCTTCATCTTTGAGTGTTCCTCTTTCAATTCCAAAATTCAACATCCAAAATCCTTCATTCTTGGTTCTTCTCCTACATCCAACTGCGTTTCTTCTCCTTATCATCCTACATCCCATACCTACATACCCATCCTCGGGCCGCTCCTATTCGTATTGTTCATTAATGACCTTCCCAGTTCTTTCTATTCCATATCTACTCTACACGGATGCTTCTACATACTATTTCTTTAAGCTCCTACATACTATTTCTTCTTTTGAAGGCTGCCTGCTTCTTCAATCATACCTTACTCCTTTGAGTGGTTGGTGTACTGTTAACTCCCTTTCCGTAATTATTTCTAAATATCTTGTTATATTCTTTACTATTCCTATCGACATGTAGACCAACATATGGACCTTGGCGTTATATTTGATCTTAATGGCAGGTGGTAATGATCTTAATTCGCTCTACGTTGTTCCCTTAACATCTCAATTTGTGTCTGTCTGTTCACATCGTTAGTACGTACCATACTTGAAAACTGTTTTCAAGTGTAGTCCTGTTGTTTTATGTACTTGTCAACTGCAGTCGAGTCTGGCCAACGTAAGTTTACTCGTTTTCTTCTGTATAAGTTTAATTTTCCCTACTGTCTTTATAGTGAACGCCTGAAATGTTTAAACCTTTCCCCGTTTCACATCCGCAGGTTGTTTCTTGATCAATGTTTCTTGTATAAGATTTATGTTGGCCTTTGTTCTTTTAATATTCGTATTTCCGGATTTGTGCGGGTCCCTGACTGACCTATCAGATACCAATCATTTTAGATCATCCCTTTCGTGCGTACTGACGTATTTTTTCATTCACCATTACTTACAATGCTAAGAAATCATAATGAGCATCTGTTAGGTTCTTTTTCCGCTCCTTTCGTTAGTTTTAAGAGGCGTATTCTTAAAATATTGTTGGAACCGGTTCGCCTATAAATTGTTTATGTTTCAATTTTCTTTCCTTAATTGTTATTACTATTTTTCATTTCACTGTTTTAGGATTATTTACAATTTTTTTCATTTTCACTATTATTGTTATAATTTTTCTGTTTCTTTTTCTCAATCTACTATATTGCAATATTTTCATTGCTTGTTGTATTTGGATTGCTGAATTTTCATATAAATGCCTTTTTTGTATTAATTTATTTTCTTTATGTATTTATCTTCTATATCCATTTTAAAATTAGAAATATACCTGTTAAATGGATTTTAAATAAATAAACAATAAATATTGGTCCGAATGAAACATTGGAATTTTGTTAAATCCCTCTGATCTCATAAATTCACCTCAATGATTGCGCTTTGATCCGAGTAGAATCTAATTCGGCAGACGACCTCTACCTTTGAAATAGAATCAATAAAGCTTGTTTTTTCAAAAGCTACATATGTTATGCACAGTGCTGACAGCCAAAATGATGTGGCCAGGCATCTTATGAAAAATTGTCATTTTCTGTCAGCTTCTGAATGAAATAAAGAAAAAAAGTTACGAAGAATTGCAGATATAATGTTTATTTATCACTTAAGTGAAAAAATAACGAAAAAAATAATGCCTTAGGAAAAAAACTAATAAAAATCCAGATAAGTGCCGATTTTCACAGCCAACATGATGTGAAATGGTTTTTCTAGAAAAAAAATTATACCAATTTCTTAATATCTTATAAAATTAAAAAATATTACTTCTAGTATTTCGTGAGATAGCCTTTCTTCTTAAGAACCGCGTCTAATCTGCAGTGCATGGATTCCATTAAAGATTTCGTGTACTCTGGCTGGGTTTGGTTCCACTCTTTCTGCAAAACTCGTTTGAACGAGTTGGGAGGAATGCTTAGTATCATTGTCCTGATAAAATCGAAAATTATCCCTTATATTCAATGTTTCTGCATTTTGCAATAAGTTCCATTTCAAAGTATTCAAATACAGGTGTTTGTCCATGATACCATCCATGAAAGCCAGATTTTCGACCTCTGCTTGCGACATACATGCCCATACCATAGCATGTCCACCTCCGTCTTTCACAGTCGCCCTTAAATGTTTTGCATCGAGCTCTGTATTTGGTTGCTTTCAGACTTGTTTTTGAATTTCACGGTTCCCCAAAAAGCAGTATCCTTTCTCAAATGCTCACGAGCGTAATCAATCCTGCACAATCTGTTTTTGTGATTGATGAAAGGTTTCTTCCGGGCAACTCTACCATTTAAATTGGCATTCCTGAGTATCCTCCTTATAGTTTGGGGGTTGATCTTTTTGCCGCCAGTCCTTTCAGCAAACTCTGCCAATTTGGGGGCACTCAATGTAGGATCCCTTTTTGACTGTCTCACGGTCCAACGGCAATACATTTCAGAAAAAAATTTATTGTGACCTTTTTTGACTCGATATCCTACACGATTTTCGCGCAAAAAACGTTCAATAATATGCTGAACCGGTAAAGCACTCCTTTTAACAATCTCAGCAAATTTTTTTTGAGATTTCCCGTCCTTAAAATTGTTTATTATTAACTCTCACTCTTCAATAGAAATGTGACGACCCATCGCGAATTAACTGTAGTATTAACTGTAGTTCACGAAAATTCGTGCATATTGCCTGCTTTTACATATGTTTTATTAATGCTATAAAGTCCTATTCAAATAAGCAACAGAAATCTAGAAAATGCATAAATCCAAACATTCATACTTTAAACTATTTGTTCATTGTTTCAGCAGATGTATGACACAAACCAATAATTGTAATATTTTATTTCTTTCAGGTGTATTTTGGCATTACCTCTGACGTTATGTCCGAGTGTCTCTATTAATTTTTCAAATCACAGCTGCCTAGAATAGAGAATATTCAGGTAAGCATTCACCATATCTTATTTATACTTTCACGTCAAATATTATATTTTTCTTAATTGTTATATAAATATTTATAGTAATTACATGTAAATTATAAACACCGGATGTTGTCTGGAAACTACGAGCATTTCTTATAATTTCTTAGATGCGATTCGATAGGAAAAGAATCAGAAAGCAAATTTTGAAATTTAATTAGCAACTTGCTTTGTCGCAATATATACACCCGGGTTCTTATGTTCTTATAAAATAATATAATTCAGCACTTAAATTTACGGTCTGTATTGAACTACAGGAATTTTGTTTGTTTTCTGCTTAGCAACTAAAACCATCCATTTGGAAAAATCTAATTTGCATTAAGTAGTTATCATGCAAATTCACACATCACACTTGTATGCAAATGTCACTCAAATGAAGAATCATCAATTCAGCCTTATTACGATCAGTCATATGAATGTGCTTGCTCATAGATATCCAACCACTAACAATCTTCAGCCAATTGTACTTTTCAACGTTCGTCAACTATTTTAGCAATGCAAATTTAAGTGCCGCTACCTAAATAAATTCAAGTAAGTGTGGCTTTAACTACGTCGCTTTGTGTACTTAGCACTTGAAAAAACGTCAATGTGCAAGCAGCACGTCTCCAATAAAACCGTAACTAAACAGCTATATGTACTTCTATACATCTATGCACCGTGATAAATGGCTGCAACACCCATAAAATTGCTCGAAATTGGTGTTAAAGTATCAATTCCGACTGCGAACGAATGAACTTTTAATGAATGAACTATTTTGTCGAAAGTGAATTAATGTAACACTTAGCGCGCCCACTATTAATCAACATCATGGTGCAGTTATTATTGCATAGATGATTGTTATTTGTATCAAATAGGACTAAGTGACTTGAGTTAATTTCGTAAGTAGTTTATTTGCTCGTTAAAATGTTTTATTTCAATTGAGTGACCCTGGTGCGGATGGCAGTTTTTTGAAAAATTTGATTTTTCTTTTGCTTGATCCATATGTGTTTATATCAACAAATGTACCTGTACACAAAGTGTTTGTTGTACATTTCGATATTTTTGTTTAACAATGCAAAGATCTAAGCCTATATGTTTGTTTTTTACAAAAAAGCTAATTGAAAGACTTCCACTGGCTAACTGGCGCATGCCACTCTGCACACAAAAAACATGATTTACTGCAGATCGATTCAAATGAATGGCATGTTTCCAATCATCAATAAATTGTTATTTATAGAAAAACACATCATATATCATAATTTTGATATTTAGGCCACCAACCAAAATATTCGACAGGCTACAATAGTTAATTAACAATTCCGACATGTTATTCTAACTGTATTCAAAGTCCGGCGAGCCACAAGAGAAAAAAGTCGCATCGCGCACCGCAAAGCTCGCACAATTCAATCAGTGGGAAATATTTTCTCTTCACACGTCATGAATCACGACGATAGTCGCCGTAAACAACGAGACTGATCATGGACGATCAGTAAATCAAAAATGAAGAATCGAATGATTGACACGTAAATGACAAGTGAATCATTTCGACTTCAATCTTGTTTGTGTGCATACCTATGTACGAGTATCTTTGCTCAGGATCATCCTCAACTGTACACAGACTCAGAAGATGCGAAATACCGTGTCTTGGGTAGATGAACGACCACGAAGATCGCATGCTACCCATGAGACTAGAAAATAAAGTCCACAATGATCTTCATCAGATCTCTTCGAAATAAATAAATATGCAGAAAGATATAAAGTTGAAGATTTCAAAGAAGAAGAACTGATTTTAAAGAGGTACTCAAAACAGGAATGTTGGAATTTTATTGGTCTAGTAAGAATAATTCGGCAAAATACGACACAGACTTGTACCTTAAGAACTCTGCAATAAATTTCAGAAGTATTTAAAAACACTAACGGCAATTTAATATTTCTAATCGAACTTGATACTTCTCAAGATAGTAGATACGTTCTCCGCCATCATAGTCTAGCACTAAACCATAAATTTATGTACAAATCTTTCGAGAGAAATTCTATTTCACCAATATTCTGCCCATAAATTTAAACTAAATTCATTTTCTTCTTCCTGTCAGAGGGCTGGCCCTTAAAGGCCCAACTCCATACAATGCCAGCTATTGCCGATTAGATATTCAACAAGAAATAATTTGAAGATGATGACAGCGCAGATAGTGAGCATGAACAATATCACCATAAATAAGATACATCACGTCGTGAATAAAGCCAAGGCACGGACAAAACGGACGGAACAGTCAGACGATTCTTTATTGTATGCACTTAAATCGCTAAAAGAGTGCACACATATCTGGAAAAGAACAATCCGAAGTGAAGCTATGTGCATCACAGTGCGACTGTTTCCTTGCCATGGAATAAATAGTATTGCATAAAATTTCGAAATGAGTAAAACAGGCATCAACAGGGTTCTTAAATATCGAAAGAAGGCTTCTTAAAAAATAAATTTAATTTCACGGAAAAAAATGTATTACCTTGGACTAAAAACATCTCATTCCTGTAAGTTTTCCAGAAGAATCTTAATTTGGATGTTTTTCTAAGTGATTTACTGGGTCCATCTTTAATTTCTCCCCCATTCTATCTACTCATTAAGAAAATTCCACCATGCTCCCCTATCAACCTATTCTAATCGTTAAACCAGCAACTGACTTCAAGATAATTCCTCTCGGCAACTATAAAACTGCATTAAAAACAAAATGAATTGATAGCCGCAAAAGCAAAAGCAAAAGAAACAAACCGATAAGCTTAATCATGGTGAATTTAAAGCCGATCGCCAGTCGATCTTCTACACATGTTCTAGGTCTTCTGGTTTGCCTAACTGGAAGCCTATGTTCACGATGGTATTACACAAAAGAGACGAAGTCTAGTTAGCTCCTTTCCGTGCATGATCCGTCCAAATGGACATATTCGCATTTACAGACGTATATGTACATCAAAACATGTATAGAAAATATATGCATGCAATTGGTCTGTTGCTTCATGCAGGCCATTGCATCAGCAATACTCGTATTATGCTTCTAAGGTGCATGGAAATGGACAGATAGAAACCATCAATAAAATCATTTGATGTAACTTATAAAATGGATATTAAATCATTGATATGGCTATTGGCATAGGATCGATACGGTGCCACTGGCGTCGTCGGTGACTTGTTTGTGACTCGAAGCCGAACAGGAGGTTGAATATAAGAAAGACATTATGGAAATCATATTGTGCAATTGAAATAGTATACTGGCCAAATTTATGCAGCGTCAAGCAAGTTATGTCGTATTGGTCCTTCAAATGATCAATGCATTTTTTTTTGTTTTAATGAGGCATTGGAGATTTCTAGTCGTTATTAGTGGCACATGGAAGTCTCATTACAGATTTGTTTTTTTTTTTATCTTTGAGCAATTCTTTTAGAGTTTATTTATATGTTTTACATCAATAAATATTAAAATCCACTCTGTTCTACATTGAAGCCTGTAGAGCCGAATGGGTAGAGTACTTGCTGCTAGCAGTTCAGGTCTGTGGTTAGAATCCAGCTATTGACGATCAATCATCATGACAAACTACATACGCAGGACGTTTGCAGAGAAAAAGCACTTCTGCTCAAGAAGATTACTTCGTATGTACTCCCGAAGTCGAGCCAAGAACTACAGATTGCAAGAACCACAGACAGGCACACAGTCCTTTTCAGCGTGGCCTACTTCTTGCATCATTCGTGATCATCAACCTTATAATAGATCCACATAACTGCATAAGACTTGCGATAGTGTAAGCTATTGCGGTACTGAAAGCTCTCTTGCACTGCCCGAAAGAATATTAAAGCTCACTTAAGCTTCACTTTTACATGCTAAGATTACTCCAAGATATTTGAATTCATCGGAATATTGAAGAGTTTTACCCTAAATTATTGGAAACACTAGTCCTACAATTTGCTCCTGGTAAACTAATCAAGTTTCGCTCCACCAGGATTCACTATCAAGCCGCGCCTCGAGCACTAGGTTAGGTAGGGTTTTCCTTTCTGACACAACTGTAAGTCCATAGCGAGCGATACCAGATAAGAAGACCGGGAGCTTAAAAGTTTAGTCCAAGTGGCCATCGAAGGTCCGAAACCTTTTTGCGAATTGGAATATGTCCTTTAACTTCCATATTCCCAACCTCTGCTCGAGCACCGACTATAAATCAAACCGTTTTTAGCTAGCATAATCCACAGCAGCAGTGATGGGATACCCTCTTGTAGAAATCCATTTGTCGCCTCCGTTCTCAAGTAGCAGTCGCCTCCAGCCTATAACACTAAACATTCCTGCGCCAGCATGGCCATTTAATTAGGACTTCGTCCATGCCATGAACTTTTGCAGTTTTTCGTGCCTTCCTTAAGGGTGTTTAATTACAGGTCCCTTGAATGCCTGCAAATATTCCCATCGCATACTCACCGTTAGAAATTGTTCCTTCTACCCTGGAAACCAAAAAATGAAGTGCTAACTCGCTTTATTTTCCTCGCTGATATGCATGTTGCTCATCATTTAAGGGGTTAGACTTAAGCGTACCGAGTGGGTATATCGTTCCACAAGCCTCTCCAGGCATTTCAGCATAACCGACGTTAGGCTGATCGACCTAAAGTTCCTTATATTTGAATAGGGACCAGTTTTACCAAAGGCTTACCGGACCCCGCAGAAAGTATCGTATGTAGAGACTCCTTTTTGGTCTTGTGGGAAATCGTCATCTGGTTGTTTTTGTGAGTCCTATTTAAGTGATTGACTCTTCTCCAGGACTTTGCAGAACCTTGATGAATCTCGTGCACCTTCCTAAGGACGAGTTGAAAAATTCCCTCGTGGAGATCCTCACCAAATATTTATATGCTTCTGTGATGCTCTATATTCTCTATTGCTCTTACAAGCTGGACTGAAGACTTTTCTTTTTTTCCACCAAGACCGTTTTACTGCATCTGTTCTTGCTGATTTATCTGGATTCTTTAAAGGTACCTATTATGGCTATACCCGGAATGTCGACCGCGATCTATTGATTTTATCCTACCACTAGGACACAAAGAAAGATAAGGATTTAAATAAAACAGTTAGTGATGATTGGGTTTCTTCTCTCCACCACGGGCGCTAGCAGCGGTGATCAAAGAGTAAAAAAATATAAAAAGAGTAAAAAAATATGTGCCGTTCACTTATTGATCCAACTAGTTCAGATGCATATAGAGGTATATTGTTCTAGGTAGTGAGGAAGAAAAGTGGAAAAATGTCCAGTGTTTAGAGTCAGGAGCTATAAAATCAAAGAGTCTGCCTCTTCTCCTTCGTTACCCTTCCTAGTGCGCTGGGAGCTAAAATCGCAGCTCACCAAAACTTCCAGTCTCTTCGATTCACTGTACTGAACTAAAACCTGTAACAAAGTTTAAGTTAAGGAAACATGGATAGCTATGGATAGTTAATTATAAACAAAGATTAATAGCTCCTAGAGCAGGATGCCCTAAAAATAGCCGTGCAGGCCCCTCGTCCGCATTAGTGGAGCACATTTTTATTTGACCCCGACTGACGCTGGTTTGAAAATTGGGTGGATATGCTCCGGAAAAGCGAGACGGTGCTTGATATTCATCCATCATGAACAATAATCTCGTAGCGGCAATATGCACAAAAAGAAGAAAAGAAGCGTAAAGAACGAAAAGAAGCTCTCAGATATAGGCTGGCAAGGCAGACCCAGGAAAAAGCGACGAAACACGTTGCTATTTAAGCAGACCGCACGGAGGCAAGCAGCTTCTGGCAGCTGATAGTGTTAGGGTCACGTCGCTCACTGACTCTGGCCTAATACTAATGGCCGAAATCGCTCCCTAATTAATGAACAGGCTGTAACGACCATTCTTGCGTGATTGATTGCGTCGATTGATTGAGGTCCCGGTTAGAAAAATGTCTGCGTGGTGGCATCAAGCAGATTCAGAACCCGAGCACAACCCTTCGACCTTGTTGATCCTTCATTATAGTATATATATACCCTTCTTATTGAGCCAATTCCGTAGATCCTGCTACTTCGATCCCACGGTTCCTTTGCAAGTGCAATATAGGGGGAAGCTTGCAGTTTTGCTAATTATTGGCTCAAAAAAGGGACGAAACCTTGGCAGTTTATCTGAAAAAAAATATATCTTCAGGCATAGAAATGCCCCAAAATAATGTATCCAGACTGTTCGGAGGAACCCATAGACAATGTTCGCGTAGGGTAAGTGAAAGAAATTCTATAGAAGAAAAGTTTCCCTGGATCTCTGCGTTTTGCTCTGAAGACATATTCGTAGACAGTCACACGAGTAGTAAATACTTCTCATCTTTTTGATTTGATTAAAATTAACCGCATACCAGAAGTAGCTCAGCGTTTCTAGACGTGTTCACTTTATTCAAAAAAAATATTTTTCTGATATTTTTCTTAAATAAGCGCCACAGCATTTGGATATTATTCAAGGAACTTTATTCATTAAAAAATAGAAAATTGGTACCTTTTTCAAAAAATGTGGAAATTTCGTGCTTAAAAAAATTACTTATTTTTCTATTTTTTTCTGTCATGCAAGTAAAAAAGATCAAACACATTATAATAATTAAGAAGAAGCCAATATTAAAGAAAATTGATAATTCTTTGCATATTTAAAAATTATTAATAATTGATCGCTCCGCCTTTAGTCCGGATGACAGCCTTCATTCGTCTTATGATGGTACATACAAATATGCTTCGTTTTCGCCTTGCTATTTTTACGCGTTCCACCGCATTTGCTTTAGCCGGATTCGTCTTCGTCAGTTCTTCTCTCTTCCTCTTTTGAGAAAATTTAAGATAAAGCATCCTTTTCCTGGCACGGCCGCAATTGGACATTCAGCTGATACTATACTCGCCTCTCTAGAACCAGTAACCACAGAAGATGCAATCAGCAGGTTAGAAAACTGGCGGGTCATGAAGTCTTCATCGATGGTAATCTGTAATCTTCCACTGCAACCAGGGTCTTACATTGCTGTCATGCATGGGGTTGGAGCCTGCAGAATTTGAGCTCCTGTCTTACTCGGCGATCCCAGTATAGAATCATCCTCATCCTTTCTTCTAAACAGTCTTGATGCGATATATTATTTAGCTCAGATCACGTGCACCACGACAATGCGTTCTGTTAATTTAAATTGCATCTGATTATCGAGTCGTAAAGCATGTTAAATTATATCTTGTGAACATAATCATCGAATATCAAACTAAAAGCGTGGACAAACCATTAATTTCCATTTTTCCGAAAAAGTAAAAACAAAAGGACACGCGATAGTTTAGAGGATTTATCTTCAAAAGCGTGCCGTAGCTATAGGGTAACTCATAAAAAAGCTAATAAGATATATATCTTATAAACATCAATCTAATTAATAATTTAGGTTTCAGATCGTCAAAGATCTAATAAGGATTTAATTTTATGGATAACATAAAAATGTTAGATACTTTTTTATAGGGTATATTTCCTTATTAAAAGGAAACCAAGAACGAAGTTGATAATTGTCGATAATGTATCCTATTGATCAGAAGCAAACATATTTTTACTCACCACGACTTTAGTCTGGCCGTGTTTCCTATGTAAGTTTAAATGTAGGTCTCAGTTAGCGCTAATGTAAGGCTAATTTTATTATATACCAATGTTTTCGTGTTGCTAAATCTTTTTATGTTGAAATAAGCTGAAAATATTACACAAGAGATTGATTTGCATATCGACGTGTCCGCTTTTTATGATTATACGCCCATTTGGTTGCAAAAGTTTTACTGACATTTCTCATTTAATCTTACAAACTATTCAAAACAAATCATTAAAATCTACAATCAATTTATCGTTGAAATTACGAAGACACTGCAATTTACGATTGCTGACTACTCGAAACTTCCAAACTACACATTTGTATGAAATTGGCAAATGCAATTTACAATCAGATTCCGGTGCAGTAGTGTCCATGCATACAGTGCCAGATAAGTTTCAACGTAATGATATCCTTTTTTATGAGCTGCTTTTACAGACGCAGACAACATATCTTACATCATTTCAATCTGCCACCACCACCTGCAACGGTGCACCCAAACACTACCAGTCCCGAGAGCATTGGGGGTCGTCCGCTACATCGTCGTCCAGTGGCTGAAGTGACGATAAATAATTCTTTTTTCAAATTACATCGAAATTAAACAAATCATATATGGATATAATTTACGATCACGTTAAATCTTATAGTTACCTCGCTCAGCAACTGCCGTGAGTGCAGAGTGACTGGGAAAATAATAGTGATAGTGATTCGGTTATAACAAGGCTTCTCTTCTCGAGAAGAATGGTTAGCAGAGTATAAAAATTTGACCTCAACAATCATTTATCTATCACACAGTGATTTTATTATGAATTTGAATCGAGATTTGATATATCATATTGTAGTAGACCAGTAGGAAATCGAGGGAACGGTGGCAGGTTGAATTTAAATTGATATTGTTGTCAAAGAATGTATGGGACTATCTACCTAAGATGATTGTATATACGTCAGATAAATTTTTAGTGAAGATTCAAAATAAAACAACGTAAAATAAATCTATTTTGTTGAAATGTAATTTTGCAATAACTATCTATGAAACCCTAAGACTCGTTCCTCTTTAAGAGTCTTTTATAATTTCTTACTGGATACTGCACAAAATGAAAAAATAAATAATACCTCGAACAGTAGAGAAATATGATTCTCATTACCAGACATAAAACATAGCATAATCAAACAAATGAAAGGATGTACTGACGTTCGTCTGGAAAAACATACACTTGTGAATTGTGTATGCAGGTATGTTACGATCATCATATTGAAATCGATAAGAAGAACCGTACATCTTGTTTTCTGATGTATTCCATCTACTCGAAAAGAAGATCGAGCGAGGGTGAAATTATCGCTTGGCGTTTTCTTCAATCCGAAAAGAAATGCTTCTTCACTAAAATGAAATGTCAGATCGCCCAGCAGGCTATCGATTAGTGCCATAAATCATTTTCGATGAAATGAATTAAGTTTCCCAAGAATACAAATCATCTACTGGACAAATAATCTATCGTCTCTGGAATTTATCTGATTGTGAAGATATGGTTGAATATTCTCTAGTGATATTTTGTTAGGATAAGAACAGTTATGTATTTACGCATAGTTAACAGTCAACTACGAAAAATATGTAGTTTTGGAAACATTTTCTGGTTTTGTCGAAATATTAACCATTCACTAGCTGCAGGGAAATTCAATTAAAACAAAAAGGATAATTTAATTAATAAACTAATACTCGTATGTATGACAAGCTACTTACTCTTAATGGCACGTAAATGTAAACGCCATTGCAATACAACCCCATAAATGTTTTTTAATTGTTTTCAGTTAGTGATGGGCGTTTCTGTTATTTTCAAAAAACGAAAACGAACTGTTTTTTTTTAAAACAACTGTTTTTTAAAAATGTTTGAAAAAAACAGTTTGAAGTAACGAAAAGAAACAAATTTTATGCTCTACAACAATTAGAGTTGGGTCGTACTAGGATTTTCACATACTAGGTATAGCTAGTACCAGTATGAAAAAATACCTGTTCCAAATACCTGTTTGAAGTATGTACATATATACATACAATGCATACGATTTGCAGTATTGTAATGACTCGGACTGATATGCCCTCCCCCAGCCTCCAGACACAACGTTCCCAAGCTAGAATGGTGATGGTTCAAGATGACCTTCAAAGAATACCGAGTCATTAGTCTGTGCAGCTTGTCCGTAACTTTCCAATGGTCGGTCATTTATCTGGCAAGTCTTTCTCCAATCTAGGGGCCATCTAAAGGAAATCGATCAAATTCAGTCAATTTAATTTGTTTTTCATTTTATTATATGCAAAAAAACACCTCCTGTATTCGTTCAAATGACCAAAGTAAAAAAAATTACTAAGATAGGACCAACTAATCCTGTTGTCATCTATATGACTTTTCATCGAGCGATCTCTGATACCAAACTTTTCCTGGCTAATCTAAAACAGTCGAATTTCCACTTCGCCTCACTGAAGCATGAAGTTTGTCGAACATTTTATTAAGGAGTTAGTCTGTGGGGACCACATGGACACAGTGGCGCGGCAGTACCAATTGGCAGCACTGCATAACCATCGTCAGCACTACTTAGAAATCAAACTTCATCTTCATCAGCCGACCGACGAGGTCGTGCCGTGAACGCGTTCATTATTTCTATTCTGTCTTTTAGTTTCTTAGTAATAAATTGTTTCCTTAGTTACACATTAATATTCGTATTTTATTACCGACAATAAGTAGCGCAGATGCTACAAGTCCACTGTTAAACTGCTCCAAATGATTTTTTTTTTAAACAGCTACCAAAAAAAAAACTATCTAAGATATCGATTTGAAATTTTACATACATCTTTATTGAAGTTTAAAGTTAACATTTTCATTGAATGAAAAATGGCGACCACCCCAATGGATCGCCGCAGCACCGCCGAAAAAAAAGAGCAAATTGCGCCTCGTAAATTCCTGGACAAAATAAGCATCGGTGAACAAACTACTAAAAATATTTCATTAGTTTTGAGTATAAAGGACTGCACGGGCCTAAATTTAGAGCCCCAAAGCGATTAAAAAAATTTGGTATACTTTTCGCGTTTTTCCAATCAAAAAAATTTTTCCCAAATCGTCAAAAAAATTTTTTTTATTCTAAATTTAGGCCCGTGCAGTCCTTTATACTCAAAACTAATGAAATATTTTTGGTAATTTGTTCACAGACGCTTAATTTGTCCAGGAATTTACGAGGCGCAATTTTGCTTTTTTTTTTTCGGCGGTGCTGCGGCGATCCATTGGGGCGGTCGCCATTTGGCTTTCTAATAATTTTTTCCAATAAAAACGTTAACTTTAAACTTCAATAAAGATGTATGTAAAATTTCAAATCGATATCTTGAATAGTTTTCTTTTGGTAGCTGTTTAAAAAAAAGTTCATTTGGAGCAGTTTAACAGTGATAAAAGGAGTTAAGAAATGATAAAAAAAAATGTTTCGTTTATTACACATGCACCCACTTGGGGGCCAACCTCTTCCGTAAGGCTGGACATAAGTCCAAGGGCACCTTACCGCCCGCGGTCTCGTAAATTTTATAACCCCGGTAGGGTTGGAGACACCCTCGTGGCGACCTGCAGTCACGAGGAGGGCCTCAGCACAGCCAGAGACGCCAACTGGTGAGCCAAAAAGGGTCTCGACCTTTTCCTCCTTGGCACTTTTAGTGCTAGTTTTAGTTTTTCCGCCGGATTTCATTTTGCCGTATCTTTGAAACTAGGCCGCTTTTTCCCAGACTTGTATCGAAATTTCACCCGAAACAACTCAGTCAGAAAGGTCCCCGAATTCATGCTAGACCAAAAAAAAATTTTTGGGAAAAATTGACGTTTTTGCCCAATTTCCCCTATAAAAAAAAATTTTTGGCACTTAAAATATCACTATTGCACTCCCCGACCACTTTCAGTCATCGAAAGTGCCGTAAAGTAAGTTTTTGCCAAACTATGGCCAAAAAACCCCTTACTCCCCTACAAAACCGAAATTTTTGTATCACAGCAATAGGTATTGGCCCGTTATGTCCCAAACCACTCTAACCCAAAATTGGTCGAATTTGTCCGATTTCAGCTCCTTTTGCCCTAAAAACTTTTTGAATAATTGAATAAAATACTTGCAAGTACGAAAATGCTCGACAGTACGAAAATGCTCGACAGTACGAAAATGCGCGACAGTACGAAAATACTGTTTTCCGCAGCTAAACAGTTTCCCACTGCCAAACAGTTCGTTTTAACAAACGAAAAACGGTTCGTTTAAAAAAAAAACCAAAAACGATGAAAAACGAATGAAAACCATTCGTTTTAAAAAACGATTCGTTTTAGAAAAACGAAAAACGATTCGTTTAAAAAAAACAGTTCGTTTTTCTCAAACGAACCGTTTTTTAAAAAACAGTTCGTTTTAAAAAAAGATTCGTTTGAGAAAAAGAAAAACGATTAGCTTTAGAAAAACTATTCGTTGTAGAATAGTTGGAATAATTGGTTTTATTAATACTATTCGTTGTAAAAAAAATGGTTCGTTGTAAAAAAAATGGTTCGTTTTAGGAATGCTGCTCGTTTTAGAAAAAAAAATTTCGTTTTAGAAAAACTGTTTGTTGCTATTTGGAAAAACTGTTCGTTCGTTTTTTGTAGACAAACGTTTTTTTTCAAACTGTTTGGCGTTTTTGAGCCCACCACTAGTTTCAGTTAGCAACTGCTATTTTTCAAATTATTGTTAATATGATACTTACATAAGAGCTAAGCTAGTTAAAGCTAACGTCATAAGCATTCGATAAGTATTGACAATCGTTCCATTTCGTACAATTAATATTTAGTTATACTTGCCTTATCGTTACGTTGTTTGCTTTTCCCGTCATTCATGCTATTACAATCAACAGGAACTAATAGAAATTGAAAACTAAATGGTCCATTGTTAAACAATCTCCTAAAATTAATTTAATTTACTATTAATATAGCCATCACACGACCATGCATACATCCAGTAGCTTCAGTTGGCATTTTATCTTCTAATCGTGAAACGTTTTTCCACCAACATATCTAAGTACGTCTAACTACTGTTCACTGTTGCCTGTTCACTTGTTCTGTAAACAACGCGATTTTACACCTATTAACTTGTCGCGAACGAAAAATATGTAGCGGGAAACTGTCTAAGTTGTTTCGTTGCTACTGAACCAGTTAACAATTTCGTGCAATTCACTTAGAATTGAGCTAATTAGAAGAGCAAAAAAACACGTTCCCAGCACAATGTAGTTATAATGCCAGCCAGAGAAAGGTGCTTAAATGCTGGAGGGCTTTAGGTCAGCGACAGTATCGTGAAAGGCTCAGTGAATTTCAGTCTGACTGACGACAGTTTGATACTTTGCGAACATCATTGAGCATCTTTATAATCGTTTTTCTTAGCTCAGTAGCCATGTTAGTGGCTGAGATATATTGAAGAAAACGTTTTTCCACGATAAGTAACGTTATTTGCTTATTTTTTAGTCTTAGATCAGATTTCTTTGGAACCGAATCAAGAATAGACATTTTGGAGTATATACAGTGTTTCGTAGTCAGTGCAAAATATGTAATGAATCAATGTGACCTTTCAAGCGTCGAACTGTAAGATTTTTTTCTCTCTCCTGATAAATTATAAGTATTTGTTTGGTAGTTTACAAAATTCAGCAAAATAGTCTAAAATGTTATTTTTCTGTTATGAAAATTTTTTATGAAAATTTAATATTGTTAAAATTTTGCAAAATATAGGGCTTAGTGGCTACCTGAATGTAAGCTTACTATAAATGCATTGCATATTTAAAAAGCTAAAAAGGAAAATATTAGCTTCGTCGTCTAACGTGTGCGGCACCTTGTTCGAAACCAACCATGATCATACACCAAATTTTGTGTTAATCTAGCTCTGAATAGGTGCCTGAATCAAAACAGTGGTAAAGTCGTGAAACTTATGGGTTATACGTTGATTGTGATGAAGTTTTTGCCAACTTCAATCCCCAGGTTTGTGAGGGGTTTGTAATAGCGCTGCTGTACTTTCCATAAAAAATGGGTATACATTTCAATTATATGCTCATTAAAAATGTGAGGTTAAATTATATACACCTTGAAAAGAAATAAAAGATTGTGTACAAAGAAAACAATATCTAGCCCATAGAAAAACTAATTTTCGAAGAGAAGTAGAAAAAAAATTGACATTTTTAAAACATGTTTTGCCAAATATTCTCCTTATTACCACCAACTTCACGTCAGAGTCAACCTACTCTGTGAATTTCGTTTTAGTCTGATGGCTGCATCAGACGAAAACGCAATATTGTAAGTAGGGAAGAGGCTATAAGTAAGGAAATAAATTTGAGGCTACTATCCGCAATCTTTTCAATACTTTCAAAATGTCATCATTTATTACTTGTTTTCATCTGTTGACACGAAAATGACAATAATTCCTAGTGCTGACAACTCTTTGCTAAATGAAATAAACTCCCAATCAACTCATTAAACTTGCCTCATTTGCATACACGTTCATATATTTCAAATTATCATATGTTATCGCACACCTATAACATTGACCAGATTTACGATACCATACTGCATACCATGTCGTGGTGCGCTAAAATATCACCTAATACTAAGTATTACTGATTACCTTAACCAATATATTCGTTAAGATACTACCTTATGCCAAATATTCACTAATATCACATATTAATGATTAGCTTAACGAATATGTTCGTTAGGAGAAAGCGCATAACGACATGGCATTTGTTACGGTATCACCTAAGGCTACTTTCACATTATACGGTTCCGACCGTACGGCAAAAAACCGTACGGTGATATTTAGCTTGTGACAAAATAAACCGTACATAAACCGTATAGTGTGAACATGTTGCTCATTCGGATTTATACCGTACGGTGTTTTGCCGTACGGTGAAACCGTATAGTGTGAAAGCAGCCTACCTGTAATTCTTATGATTATTCTGCCATTAATATATCAAATTCTTTTTCATCTTATTTTTCAATTCGACTATTAGATTCTAAAACATCTTTTTCGGCTACATGCTGCTACTCTTCCACGTATAATTTTCATTCAAATAAAATATTATCTGGAAAGTAGACTTACTTTCATTTTCCGATTGAATAATAAAATATTATATTTTCATTGGTAAACCTCATAGGCTCACAACACCATTTCTTTTCACCTTTGAATTATAATATCATACTTATAATAATAATTCTCAAATTACAATTTAAAAATTTTAAAAACGGTATTTGTTCCAACTAAATGCTTCGACTTTTTTTATCTATTAACTGAGACGATTTAGAACATGCAATAATTCCATTGAATCTTCGAAAAGTTCAGCGAGTTCAGCTTTCGAGTTCTAAATATAAATGATAATTACCAAATTATTATGTGCTGTTTTGGGTATACTATACAGAACGCATCCTAGAAAATGAAAATTAAAAAAAAAATTATTCTTAGGTAAGTTTCCTTATCCTCTCTATAACTCGAAGCCTCTAAAGGTCTCATCCCCATGCGAATTTTTCTCGAGACACTTCGCCTTGATTGCCGTGTCTTACAAGTTTTCAAATAAAATGGTTCACAAAAGAATACTGTACAATGTACATCTTTTAACCCTTTTAGTGTATTTGTATCTTCTGACGATTTCTTATAAACGCTCCCAGAAATTACTGGCGAACTTGATTGAGTTAAATAAGTTGAGCCAATGACTCCACCTTTGCCCAGCTATTTCATTTTGGTTTCTTTTTCACTTCCTGCCCCATTTATATCAAGCAGGGCTCATGCTAGCCTGCCAGGGGTATTCAACTAGATCAATACGCTTATGTTTTCATAGGTTAAATGAAGAATTGATGTATTTTGTTGCGAAACAGCTGTGAACATCCGTCACCACTACAGAAAATTAACTTGACTTGTTACCTTCGCGTGACATACAGGGGCAGGCTAATCACTAGTGCCATAGATATTTGAGAGATAGGCCAAGTCCTAGCTGGTCATGCAATTCAACACAACCAAGAAGGAAAAAAGATCTACGCAAATGAGAAATTCGGAACTTATATCACTTTGACTCTACAGAGCCTATATTTTTGGCGTTTAGCAACCCATGATTTTTTAATCAACGAAACGAAGTAATCAACACATAAGGCAAAAAAAACAAGAGCTTCAACTCTTTCTTATGCAACTATTATTTATTTTTTTATTTATTTGGTGCGTATTAAATACAACAGGCAAACTGCCCAATTACAGATTGGATACAACGAAAAAAATAAAATAATATGAAGTAAATGAATAAATATAAGTATATAAAAATAGTTAAAGTATGAAATTAAATAAAGTAAAATTAAATAAAGAAAAAACAGAAAAAAATCAATTTTAAACAAGAATATTTAATTCAACAGGCAAACCACTCAATAACAAATAGGATAGAATGAAAAAATAAAATAATAAAAAGTAAATTACTAAATATAAATATAAGTATATAAAAAATAATTTAAGTATTAATTAAATAAAGTAAAATTAAGTGAAGATAAGCAAGAATAGAAAATAAAATTAATTAAAAAATAATTTTTATAGCGAACCATATTTGTAAAGATGGCAATAGACTGTGGAAGAGGACCAAGTTGAAGACTGTTATGTGTGCGTAAGAGTCGCAAAACAAGAGAGTGGAATAAAGTATCGGTACGAGCATACGGTATTTCGGATAAAATGGAGGACCTGATTAGCCTTACGGGCTGCCGCGCAATGAACAAAGGTGCTAAAGAAGAAGATAGGTAACCGCGATATATTTTGAAAAGAAAACTCATCCAAGTAAACTCTGCGCTGCTCAAGGAGAGGAATGTTACGAAGAGATAGACGTTCAGTGTAGCGTATATAGAGTTGATGAAATTTTGTGATGTGTGCTACGGACGAAGGAATCATCCACCGGGTTAAGACACGCTGGGCAAATGAAGGATAATCCCTTAGAATAAATATGTAGCACTGGCGGCGGCTGAGCCGAGCCAAATTTCACGACAGTACCTACTTAGAGCCAGGATTAATCAAAGCTTGGTGTATGCCCATGGCTATAGATTAGCATCATAGATTACACACGCTTGCAACAGACGCTCTACCCACTCGGATACTTAAGCTTATACGTCACAGATATATGTAGATTAAAATGTCTTGCCCAAAGTGATATTGATATGCTTCTGCAAAATCAATAAACATTTTTATACAGTGAATAATATAGGTCTAAAAATTATTGTTCTTTCTCTATCACCAGACCAATATTTTTTCCGAAATCTTCCTAGCACTAATCATAAAATTCAGCATCAATTAAATTAGTCCACTTTGCAATTTACAAGCACAATGCTCATTTAATAAATTGATAAGCCAACACAATTGATCCATACTCATTCAACAAGTCTCCGAAGCAAGTTCATACATAATACAGCAATTTCTTCCGCAGTAACAAAGATGAACCAATCGTAGAGATTATTGTTATGGCTATTGTTAGCTACGGAAATTACGAAGAAGAAAGGCCCGATGTATTAAAACAATGCCAGCAAGTATGCCAGTTAAAGCAATGAATATTCTTATGGCGGCGGGCGAATTTTTCCTGTTTCTTTTGCGCCAACCAGTAAGTCTTTCTTGTTCGCGAGCCTATGCCCCAGTCCGCAACGAAACGTCGTCGTGCATTTCAATGTATTTACAACATGTTCGCATAGACTAAACGTGATAGTTAAAACGACTCGGAACATAACAATTTATCATCCACGAACGCCCCTATCTTCGATCTAGTTTTCACGTGAGCCAGCCAACAATCGACGACGTTTGTAGGATTTGCAATTTTTTCTTGGTCTCCTGATAGAACTCTTTAATTCGCATAGATCACCGTAAGGGTACTGAAGTTTGGTATTATGATTTTATATATTATGATGCGTAAAATTATGTAGTATGATGTGTAACTATACAGTCGAAATCAAAAACAATTCATTTTATATTTGTATTGAGTTTTAAACCTTGATTTTATGCTTACATAGCAGCTTTCTACTGATTTTCTAAGAAAATTATCACCAGAATCAGTTTGCCCAAAAACTCGACTTGCCTTAATATGACAGCAAAAAGATTATTTAAGAATATCTCTTTAGTGCGTATACCGATGCAGGTGAAGTTTTCCGAAAATATCAATGTATAAAATAAAATTAAGATATATTTAACCCTTTGGGGGCGGAGGTTATTTTATGAAGTTCCAGGTATTTCGATATTTCTTTTCAAAGAATAATTTTGAAAAAAACAAGTATGCAAATTAATTGAAAACTGATCATGTTTTATTCCTGGCCATGATAACGCTTTTGGTATTTTTAACCCTATATGGGCCTAAAAGTCGACAAGGAATTGTTTTCAAATTTCGATTTGTGATAGCTTCTAACAAAGTCGTCTAATCATTACGAAATTCACAGTATGTGTTGATATTTAGCAGAAATAGGTGTGAACATGTTGATGAATGTGCTGGCAACACTTATGCTACGGCAGGCTAGTGAGAAATCCTTCAAATCATCAAGTCAAAGCACGAACAGTTTATCAAATTGGTTCTTTGTCCATCCTTTCAGTTTACAATTTTCGAAATTCCGCTTCTAACAAGATCGGCAATCCTTCACCCAATTACCTATTTTTTAGGGGGCCCGGTAGCTCTGCTCGCTAAGGCGTCAGGCCGAAAAGCGGTGTGCTACGGGGCCTGCGGGCTCGAATCCCGCCAGTGCCATGGCTGTAAGTGTGAATGCGTGTGATTGTCCATGAGGGTGGCAAATGGGCCTAAACTGGTGGTCTAATGCTGGCCGCGTTCCCGGCAGCCCTCTTCACAAACCTAACCTAACCTACTTATTTTTTGAGCACTCGAAACTTCTTTTTCCAAATTTCTCATTTGGATAATGAAATCAACATTTAATGATCCAGCAGGCATGTATTGGTCTTAAGTCTTAATGCTAATAAGTTCTCCTCCTGAAAATTTTTGTTTTTTAGAAAACAAGCAACACATATATAAATGTTATGCTTTGTCTACGCAGCCAAAGCTAACTTTCTAAAATTTCACATCCGAAAAGAACGGTAACACTTCCCCCAATTAACCTTTATTGTTAGCGTCCGAAACGTTCACGGGAAACTCAGGAACCGATAATCAAATCAGTGTATTGGTCTCGAATAGGACCAGGTCTGATAATAGCGATTTTGAAATATGGGTAGCCTTGTGCCATTGGTGCCATCTTAAAATTTACACGAAATACACGAGAAGACAACACAATTAAGAAAAACAAACACACAACCAAAAAAACCCAAACATATCATACTAGCCAGACATCTATCGGCAAATTGCATCTAACGGCTATGTGGTGGATCAAGTCGAGTTTAGCCGAAATTTCTTTATACCTATATACGTGCTCTGATCCTATCGTAAATATTTAAATTATTTAAAAAACATTAAAATTCTAGAGAAGTGCTGTTTGAGAGTGATGCAGTAATCTTCATTGAGACAATTTCCCTAAATCATTTTCTTGCTAGCATTGAGAAATGATTTCTATAAGAGTATGACGGGTTCCTTTTTTGGAATGGAAATCTGTTGAAGATTTAATTAATTCTGCAACGCTAATTGCTGAGCTTCAAAAATAAATATTTTCTGAATTTAACGGCAAATATTCAAAATGTTTTGTTTGACTTCTTTAAGTTTAAATGGTTTAAATAATTATAGAAATAAATTTCGGAATACGTTTGAGCGAAACGCTAGATTTTTATGACAAAAAAACTGTAGTATGCTTGATAGTAATTTGCTTTCAAGACCGCAGTAAAAGAGACAAAATCAAAATGAAAGGGTAGCGTGCCACCGCATCAAAACCTTCAAAAATGTAAACATTCGTATTCAATTTGTACGATTGTATCAAATTGCTAGATCTGATTCACACTGGAACTTGATTTTGATGTAAGCCAAGTTTGACAGATTTTTGGTTGCAAAATTAGGTAAGGCGGCCAGCTACGATGGATGAATTTCGTCATTTTTGTACTAAGAGATGCTACGAATAAATGTTCAAGTTGCAATCACTCTGCAGGGTACATAAGCAAAATATGTTTTAGCAAGTCAACTCTAAAAATCTTTCGAGCTCTATAACTTCCGAAGTAGTGATCGGATTGAAATAAAATTCGCAGTTTGAGTAGATCTATGTAAATATAAAACACGTTTGGTGTACTATTCAGTACTGCCAAAAGGTCGCCAGCTCGAGATATTTTTTTATCATTTTTGTACCCAGAATTTTCATATGAATACCTTATAATTGAAACAGCCGGCAGCTGTTTGAATTTCTGATGTAGGTTGTAGTAGTTTCCAAACGTCATCCTGCGCAACAAGTCTTCTGTACATATGTCCTTCTAAGCAGTTGTGTCCAGTCAGCATGCCTGTCGCTGCTCTATAAGCTTTCCTGTTATTGTTTAAGAGCAATTATGCAGTCCCATGATTGAGCTTTGAAATGGTAACCTTCGTATGCCTGGCCACATCAGAAAATAGCCAAATCTTTTTGTGGACATCAGCTATCCACTACCGAAAAATGTAATGTACAAATGCGGTCGGCGCACCAAAAGTGCGCTCAGAGTCCTGTAGTTAAAATGTTAATTCTTGCTTCGCAATGGCATGAGCAACTTCGTTTGCAGTAGATGCACCTTACCAACCTAGCGACAATGTTCACTCGCACCCTGTATTCCTAGACAATTGTCGAAGTAATCAAAGGTATCCGTAGTGCCAGCAGTGCAGCTTGACTCTCTCTGCAGAGATCGATACGTTTTTCCCTCCACTTCTCATTAATCGCCTAGCAAGCAGCTCCCAAGAAAGTGAATATATCTGCCTGAAAAAAAAACAAAACAAAAACATTAAAAAAAAGTACCATACATTCTAAGTGAAAAATTGCCAGCATCAAAAAATTTAGCAACTATTTATAAATAAAAAAGATTATTCTTCTAAAGTTTATACAATTCCTGTGAAATGGTATGCGAAACGTGCTGATGATATCACTATAATTCAGTAAATTATTTTGCAATGTTTTCATTCTTTGTCATAGACGACTACTATCTGGTAGCTGTCAAATGGAGATCAAGATGTTAGACTTGAAGTAGCAAACTGTCAAGCTCTCATAAACTCTGAAAAAAATCCACATGGCGCCCAGAGCTATGTAACATAGCGCATTATTAATGGCCCCATACGCTATGTACATAGTACTCTGAGCTATGCAATATGGCTTCCCGCGCCATAATGTCAGAATCTACATAGCGCGTAGTCGTATGTAACACGGCGCAGCATTTATGGTCCCACACGCTATGTACATAGTACCCTGAGCTATGCAGTATGGCTCCCAGCGCCATAATTAAATGGCACAGAAATTATGGCCCCACACGCTATATTACATAGTGCCATGAGCAATTATAACTCGCAGCCAGGCTGTGTGAGGAGATGTATAAATGTCAGCAAGCTTCTTGAGTATAGGAGAAGTTTTATTGTAGTAGATTAGTTCACTGAAAATATCTGCAATAAGATTGTTTAGCTAATAGAATCACCCCAAATACAATTAGTCTGCCAAAAAGAGACGAAGAAACGGGAGGAAAATTGATCAAGTCTTCGTGATACATTGGCAAGCGGTCTTCACGCTGCGAAAATTTTGATAATCAATCGAAAAAACAGACCCGGGTGTCAAATAATTTTTGCAAACGAATTTTAATCGAATAAAACTTCAATAATAAATGATAATAATAATAAATAAACTGCAAATTAATCGTAATCATTACGCTCGAAAAGCATGTTATTGCACTGAAAAAAAAACACATAGCGCCAGACGCCATAATTTATAGACTTCTGGCGCCATGTACATAATCGATTTTGGTCGATTTGTGATAAAATATAGCGCCACACGCCATAGTACATAAGAGCAGACGCTATGCTTATAGCCCTCCACGCCATATACTATAGTCCTCCACGCCATGTACTATAGTCCTCCACGCCATGTACTATAGTCCTCCACGCCATGTACTATAGCCCTCCACGACATGTGCATGACGTGGAGGACTATGTTACATGGTGTGGAGGACTACAGTACATGGCGTGGAGGGCTATAAGCATATCGCCTGCTCCTATGTACTTTTCGCCATGTATTATGGCGTGTGGTGCTATATTTTATCACAATCCCGAAATATACTATGTGGGTACATAGCGCCAGAAGTCTATAAATTATGGCGTCTGGCGCTATGTGTTTTTTCAGTGAAGGTACGAATATAAATTAAACTCTCTTTTCGAAACACCCTTCAAAAAAATACATAATCTGTTAAAAATCACCAGTACTAAATATTTCACTTAAGTATTTTTTTTAGCTCTAGTCGAACCTATACTCTTCCTTCAGCGAATCCTTCCGTGATCCGCACCATTCAATCCAGCTCCGATCAAACATATGGACTATATATACGCTAACCGCGAATAACGTATGGTAATTTATAATTGGCATCGCGGCGGTTGATGACATTGTCGTTGCCGAGAAACGCTACCCAAAAATGCAAATTCACCACGAACTCTGTGCTATACTGTTAAGAGCCATCATAGGCAAGGTAACAGCATACTTCCATTGGGCTTGGCGTAGCTGTTTCAACGTTTCCAAACAGTTAATTACGCTTGAAAAATGGCTTGAGCATGACGGCAGCAGGCAGAGCACCACACTCAAGTTTTGTTCGAATTCAAATTAAGTCGAGAGTTCGATTCAATTAAGCACACCTTACAATCGCCTTACAAGAGGTCTATTACCAATCGATTTCCGAGCTATCTTCATTCTGCAGGAACTTTTTCAAATACTCACTAGCAGTAATCTTGTGTAGTTTTAGTACTGCTTCCATCCAGCCGTTAACGATAAACGGACGGAATTCCGAGCTCAACTAGAGGAATATTCAGAATATGCCTAGGAACTAACAATGACTGCGGTACTTGAAGAGATGGCACGAGATTGGCTGTTTGTCTTACGTACGTTGCGGGCTCTACAGAAAGAAAGATGAAAGAAGTACTGCTGTGCAGCATAGAGTACGCCTTGGAAGAATAGTCTAGTCATAGACGTTGCTCTCGACGTTGTCGTCGTTTCAAATATTAGAGATCTTATAGGTTTATATACCGAAAGCGAATCACGATCCCGGAAGAATCATATGGTTGTGCTGATTTGATGATTTGATTTCGATGGAAAAAAACAGTGCGCATTCAGAACTTTCCTTATGGTATATGGTCTGAAAGATTTGAGCAGCACGGTGTTCGCGTTATACTGTTGTCAGGTACCTAACCAACTCCTTTGACTGTTGCAATTCATCACGTGACTTTGCTACCAGATTCAGAACGCAGAACGATCTGTTCTTGGCCATGCTTTGAGCCATTGTGTTGAATGCAGTCAAAACAGACATAATAATTTATTTATATGTAAGTTAATATTAAATTTTGTTTGTTTGCGCTCATTTAGTTGACATCAATGATATAAACTTTTGAATGAAAAATGAATGAAATTCTCAGAAATAGCTATTTTTTGACTAAATAGAGATTTAAGTTTTAAAAGAGATCAGACTTAAATCACAATTTATAAAATGATCCGTTACAAAAACCAAATGTTGTACCGCTGCAATTCATTTGGAATCTCGGCGATTTTTTTGTTTTCCGAATCAAATGTTTTCCTAGTGTGAAATGATAAGCCTGGCGCTTCATTTTGGCCCTAATTTCACCCAAATAGCTACTCAAAGCTAGGTTAATTCAAAACTCGGTGTGCAGTCCCCCACCTGTATCTAGCTTCAAATCAGCCATCTCTCACACTAGGAACCAGTGGCTAAACGACTTTCAATCTTTATCGCAATTTGTCTTGATCTATTTATGTTGACTTGATATGTGAAAGAAAAAAGTTCAATAATATTTTGAAGAGCAAGCGAGTGTAAGTAGGTAAATAGGTAGGTTGAAGTGGCTGCCAATCGACAGAAGCCTGCCGATAGACGCATATAGGCACAAAAGGAGACCGTTGTGATGCCACAGTAATTTTTTCACTCTCCTAGTCACTAAAGTCGGGAAACCATCTGCTTCCTTTGATAAACCGCACTACACCCTTTAAATTGACCAGGTATAGTTCGATCAGATTTGTGAGAAATGGTGGTCCAAATGCCGCCACTCTTCTCCTTGCCGAAGGAGGTCACTGGCATATGAAATGGAGGACGAATTCCTCCTTGTCCTCCGAGCCACAGCTCCGCCATAAGTCGTTGAAACCTGCTCTCAATCGTTGCGCATGCCGCCCTATGAGGGGACAATCATGGAAACTGTACAAGGACCAGCAAGGGACTTAATAGCCGCTTGGTTATCTTTGAAAATACCAATATTGACTCCGAATATTCGATTACACAGCAGCAAGTCGATTGCCTGAAAAATAGTTGCAACTTATGCCTGAAAGATACCACAATGATCTGGTAGACGGAAGGACACCTTGAAATTCAGCTCATCTCAGTATACCTGTGATCCCTCTAACTATCGACCTATTGCAATCGTTTCGGTTCTGTCTAAGGTATTTGAATCTCTCGTGAATTCAAAATTAATGAAATATCTTGAGTTGAACCAACTTATCAGCGACCGCCAGTATGGTTTCCGTTCTGGGCGCTCCACTGGGGACTTACTTACATTTCTCACTGAGAGATGGAACCGTTGTCTCCATAATTTTGGTGAAGCAATGGTCGTTTCTCTTGATATTTCTAAGGCCTTTGACAGAGTCTGGCACCCTGCCCTATTAGCCAAGCTTCGTGCATTTGGTCTTCACCCCGTTCTTGTCAAATGGATTGAAAGTTTCCTCGTAGATCGTTCCTTTCAAGTTGTTCTGGATGGACACAAATCCTGTGTCCACACCACCAATGCCGGGGTTCCGCAAGGTACTGTTCTTTCACCAACTCTCTTTCTTTTATTTATAAATGACCTCCTTTCCTCCACTTTCAATCCGATTCATAGTTTTGCCGATGACAGCACCCTTGACTTCGCATACTCTTTTGACAGAGTAGCCGACTCTCGTGGCAATGCTACTTCTGTTAGTAGAGATCGCATGTTTGCATCGCTAAACAGGGACCTATTAAACATTATCGCTTGGGGCTCTGCGAACCGTGTTGTGTTTAATGCGTCCAAAACCCAATGCTGTTGTCTCTCGCTCAAGCCTTACCCTCCTCCTACTAGCCACACTATTTCCGTTGATGGTGTGAGTATTTCCGAATCACCTTCGCTGAACCTATTAGGATTTAACATCTCCAGCAAACTAAGCTGGACCAGCCATATTTTTCAAATTGCGAAAAATGCCATGCAATGCTTAGGATTTCTTCAGAGAGGCAAGAAATACTTTACACCATCAGACATAGCGCACATCTACAAGACTCTCGTAAGACCAAGACTTGAGTATAACTCCCATATTTGGGCTGGGGCAGGCCGCACTGCTTTAGCGGAACTAGGCAAAGTCCAACGCAAAGCTTTTAAGCTTATTGGCGATGAAACTATTACTTCACGTATCGAATCGCTTGAGCACCGACGTAATGTAGGTTGCCTTTCTCTTCTTTATCGCTATTATTATGGTCTTTGCTCTAATGAAATATCAAGTCTGCTTCCTTGTAGAGCACCTCCTACGCGCAACACCCGAGCCTCCCAACGAGCTCACTCGCATACCCTTTCGATCAGTGCCAGTCGTACCGTCAAATTTCACGATTCTTTCTTATCTAGGTCAATACGATTATGGAACAGTCTACCATCTACTGTTTTCCCCGCCAACTATGAGCCACAATTGTTCAAACGAATCGTGCATCGCTATCTCCTGCAAATGCAACCCTTCCCTTCTTCCTTTCCTTAAATTTCCTTCCGCCAAGGCTGTGCTGTAGCATAATAGGGCATCCCCTGAGCCTTGGCATCATCATAGAAAAAAAAAAAAAAAATACACCACTCCCGACTATTGCTTAGTTCTGAGCCATCAGTGTACATCGTGGATAAGCCTACATTCGAGAGTGATACCATCACGCCTTCATCCCTACCAGGAATGCGATTTGTGAACTCCAAATGTAGTAAAACGTGCGGAGCGCTGTAGTCAACACCCGTTGGAGCGTAATTTTCCCTACTATATCCCTGCTTAGTAATTTTCCCTGCTTTAAGGATAAAAACAACTCTAATTTGCCGCCAGAAAATGGGAACATACGAAAATCGCAGGCAAGCATCTCTCTGAGCCTTGTTAACCGTACTTCTGTGGACTACTGGATATCAGCCGCAAGCACGCCATGAGGGCTCGGAGATTTAAATGGCTCAAATGAGTTAATCGCCCACTTAAACTGGGAGTTGGATATTCTGAACGACGGTGTTGAGCTGATAAGCTACTTCGTTTGGGACACCGCTTCTAGAAGAGGATAATAATTGCCCGGAAAATGTGCGTCCTTGAGAACATTTAGAGTATCTGCGCTCAAAATAGTCCAAATGCTATCAGTGTTCATGATACACCCCATAGCGTTCGGTGTCGTGCTTAAAATCTTACGAATTATACCATTCATTAGATCGTTTAGAGCTATTTAACTCCCTCAGACAATCTCTTCGCAGAATGGTGATCTCCATATTCCACCAGGAGGGGCTTGAGATTGCCCCTGGCTGTGGGTGGATTGCACGTTGCCCTAGATGCGGAGCTCAGAGCAACAGTAAAGATGTCAACCGCTTGATCCAATTCATGGTAATAGTCATTGTTCCTCGGAGCAGTTTCCAGTGAGGATCTGACCAGGGATTGAAATAACTTCCAGTCCGTCCTCTTTTTGTTTATAAGGACTACCTGCTCAGCTGAGCTGCGGTCAGCCACGGTGAACGAAATGTACGTATGATCCGAGAATGAACACTCCTGTAGAAACCTCCAGTCACGGAGAAGATGCGAGTGTCGTCCACAAACCAAGATAATGTCAAGAGCCTCCGTACAGTTTGAAGTGATGAAGGTCGGTTCGCTGCCAGTATTGGCGTTAAATAGGTCCTGTGCAAGGATGATGCAAGGAAATGAAAAAGGGCCTCTCCTCTGCCATTTGTGTAGAAGCTGCACCACACTATATTATGAGCATTTGAGTCGGCTCCCAGAATAGGAGATACACCAATTCTCATGGCTTCAGCCACAACACCCTTGATAACGTCGCAGGGAGGGCTAGTGCCATGATCGTGTGCCATTTAGCAAGAAAGAAACCAGCACGATCTTTGATCGATTTGCACTACAACAGCCATGTTATCCTTGTCACAGAAATTGTTTAGGACAAGAAAGTTAATGGTTTTCTTGACAAGAATCCAGTCACGTGACTTATCTAAGCCATCGGGTAATATACGTCTGTATCCATTGGTACGTAGCCCGCAAATCCGGTTTTTGGCAACCCGTAGTTTCCCCTGTCCTAGACAAACGGAGTATCAAGTCAGCTGATTGTGCTTTGGAATGGTGAAAGTTCACTTGAAGTACCTTCACCATGATTAGCTATTAATTAGGGTTAGGTCGAGGTCCTCTTCCTCAAACACTAAAGCTGTCCCAGCCCCCCTTCCGTTGCATCCAGAATCATAAGGTCCCGGCAGTCACCCAATTCGGGCGTAATTCCGACACTAATCCCATCGGTATAGAGGGACTACAAATCCGATTCTTCCTCAGATGTCGCCCGCAGACAGGCGGTAGACCCCTCTTCAAGTGACTCCCCTGCCATTTGAGCCTCATGTTTTTGGTCAGGCTTCGCAGGCATCGGATCTCTCGAAACAGAGCTTTTTGGTCTGTCACTTCGGTAAACCGCACAGCCAATTTCTCGACTTCGTACCTGATAATGCCCAGATGTAATTTATATTATGGAACATATACAACAGTAAACCTCTGTAGGGAAACCGAGTTTAGTGCACTGAGCGATCGCGCAGAGAGCGATCAGCTGAGTGCAAAATCAATATCTAGGAACTAACAGGCCTGCAAAGATGACTTTGCAAAGGTATCACGTGTGCCCGTTGAGATAGTTGAATGTGATTCAGGGACCTATACCCCAAGATTGGCTCATCTTTAGAAGAACATGTTGGTAGCAAATACGTAATAATAGTTTAGGCATATTGCAAATCAATGGGGTATACCGGTATTTTTACTAAATATCGAAGACGCTATGATCTTTTCGCTGAAGACATGTGGTTTTAAATATAATATAGCTTCATAGGAACTTCCAACACACCACCCACTGGAGGATCAAAAGAGCCACCGGTGACGTCTGGATTTACAAGAATGGATTAATGGCAGATACAGAAGTTGACTCGGGAGTTTATTCAACGGATCTGAAACTTTACCAGTAGTATAGACTGTAAGGCAATGCTTTGGTTTTTTAATCTAAAGTATTTTCCATACGAATGGCAGTTGAGTCTATCAGTGGACCCTCAACCAAACCAATGACGATTTGCGTTTGACATCAAGGCAACTATTCTCGCTTTTGCGTCTAACAGATGTTCTTCAAGAACCATTAACGTGCAGATTGTGTATCAGCGAAGAAGCAAGACATTTGCCTATCCATATTATGAAGGTGCTATGATTTAGTGATGTCATAGGCAACGCAAAAAACTGACGAGCTTGCAAGAAGAGGTTTAGGAGCTAGGAATCGCCCCTGTATAACTTGCTAACCTCACAAGCAAACTAAATGCATCCATATGAGCTAATATAAAATGTTCGAATCTTTATAATACCATTAATAAACATGTTCCCTTATTGTCTTCATAATACACTACTTCGTATATTCATTAGTATTCAAGAAACCTGATCTCTTTTATCGTTGATAAAAAAATGGCGCACGAAAGCTTTTAAGAATCGGCTTGTGCATCTAATTACGACACATCTTCCAAGCTTAAAGCTATTTGCAAATCTAAAGGGTACTTTGACCGTAGATAGCATATTGATCATATTGAAAATGAGACCATCAAATAGCTAACAGTTTCGGAAATTTGTGAGCTCAATAAGGACTGAAAACTTTTTGCCGGCTACATTCCGGCTGAATTGGATGATCCTAAAGTTATCGCTAACATGTTCGCGAATCATACATCTCATTTTGATCAAATGGGACTTAAATCCAGCAATTTATGCAAGAGATGGAAGAAGGCGCCTTCGAGCATATTTTTGTGAGCACTCGGGTCGAGATTTTAGGATCCTACGTTTCAGAAGTTAGCAGAAGTGGCTAGTGTGCAATGCTGTGTCAGCTTATTCAATTTAGCGGGGTGGTAACTTGGCAAGTCTAACTAGCCAGCGGAGGGTGGCAAATAGGCCCAAAAAAAACAGTATCCGGCCTTACTTGTTTGCACTCGTATTCGCAGACACTTGCGTTCACATCGAACGAATTATTGGCCAACGTCTATCTGTGATTCAAAAGTCTTAAAATATGTCTCGAAAATATGTCGCTTTTCTATTTTAGTGCTTTTTTTTTACTTCAATTCGCTTCCAAGATCGTTTCCGAATTCACGTCTTCGTCCTCATCTTCAGCTTGTTATGACAGATTGTGACGTGAGCCGAGTAGCTGAGCTATTCTAATATTTTGAAGTAGACGAAGACGCGGTGTCCAAAATAGTTGGCTGGGCTTCGTAACATTGCCTCAAAACACCATCAAGCCAACGAAAAGTCAAATCAGAACGTGACTTCGTCAACTGTTATGCAGGAGAGCAATGTCAACACGTCTTCCCTTTTCTTTTTCTGGCCCATCAAACTCAAAAACTTGAATCATTTTTCCTAAGTCTTTACTTGAATAATTTTAGTCCTTCGAATCATCTTTCTGTTTTATATTATTATTTTTGAAATAGTTGCACATAAACTTATTGAAACGTATTACGAGTTAAAAGATTAAATTTTTTCTAGCCCAGTTATATATCAATAACAATTCTAATCCGGTCTATTCTTTTTCCAGAATGGTTCTTGTCTTCAACGGTGTCCTTCAGGATGAATGTCCAATGGACACGAACACACTTTTCCTTCAGCACCCAGTCTATCGGGACTATGCTTCGCAACTATTACAGATACCAACGAAAACAGTTGGTCCAATAGGTCTTTTATATGTGAATCAACGTGAAATGGCAGCAGTCGCTCCGCATGATAAAAATGTTAACATAATCGGATCAGACGATGCAACAACATGCATAATTGTAATCGTCCGACATTCAGGTAAGCATCAAAAAAATTACCTGCAAACTATTTCACTGAACTCATGAATAAGTACGTACTTACGTATGAGCTGACTTTGTATATATTTAGATAAGATTGAAAATTGATTAGAACGTATTCATGTGACGTTCCTTTCTATTTGTTCAGGATCTGGTGCTGTAGCTTTAGCTCATATCGACGGGACAGGAATCGATGAAGCCGTAACCACTATGATTGGTCGTGTTCAAGAATTAGCTCTAGGTTACCCGGAAGGAAGAATCGAATTGCAATTGGTCGGCGGATTTAAGGATCAACAAGGATATGCGGATGATATATTTTATTCAATTATGCGTAAGTTGCTGTGAAAACCTTTTTTTTTTATTTGGTTGCTTTTAATGACCAAAATAAAATTCTATCTAACGTTGAGATTAACTGTATTCATAACTGGTTCTTAGTTCAAATCGATAATGTTTCCAACAAAATCTAGTTCAATTATTATTTTCCTGAGTTAATTAATCGGAAACCCTTCGAATAGTGAAACACGAAACTCTTATCTCATAGTTGCCGAAACTAAAACTAACCCTTGTCCAGACAATACCTTCCTAGGTGAAAATTTAGATAATATTAAATTTCATGCTTGGACTCGTGCGAATATTTATTTCCACCCATTATCTTCAATCGATCATAGAGGATGTAATGTCTTAAGATAATATTTTTGAAGATGACCAACGGCCGGCAAAAGTTCGAACTTGCATACTTGAAGTTATCTAACATACTTCAATTACAGCCCGTAGTTTCCGCCTTATTCCTCCTCCATCTCCACTCAGTGCTCAAACTTAGAGCTATCGAGTTTTATTATCGTTAATTATACATCTCGTTAGTTCATTTGTCTATTTTATGTGTCCAGTAGAAGACCGAGTACTGTTTTTATGATTGTATTGTTTTCTTCGCTTTACAGAATCATTTCACAAGCATCACCTCGAAATCGATCTGACGCAAGCATGTGTCGGTGAATTGAACATGATTCAAAGGGGTGAAACGCACTGGCCAATTATTTATGGTGTAGGTGTGAATGTTAAGACAGGCGAAATATTTCCCGCTACATTTCCCGATAAAGGACCCGATTTCCACTTGCGCTGTGCGCGAAATTTCACCGGCGGACAAAGTGCACAATCGGTAAGTTTGAATAAATGAATAGAAGTTAGTCTATTATTACTAAACAATAAAGACAGAAAGGTTTTTAAGAGTGGTTTTTATTATTCTGTGATTGACAGGTATTAGACATTTACGATTCGTCTTTGGGAATGCTTAGGATCGGCCCGTTCAACTATGATCCGTTACGAGGAGTAGATCTGTGGCTGTCGCAAAGCGATGAGTTTCTATTGCAACATCTGTCGACTAGTCCCGAAGTAGAGCCACCACATTTTCCAACACAAGTAAGTAATTAAATTGTATCAATTTTCACTTTCGCTTTCAACTTCTCTAATGTCTCATAATTACAACAAATGATGATATTTTCTACCATTCTAATAGGTTCGCTTAACATTAAAATATATTCAGGACAATCAATTCCCTGCCATCACTGTATTTCGAGATAATCGCCCGCACTATTACCGCCGCGACGAAACAACAGGCTGCTGGCAATCAGTTCGTTACTAGACATCACGAAATAATCATAAAAAAACGATGTAGCAAAACGACAAAACAAAAAGTGATACTTGCTTATTTTCAAATTTCTTAGTTTTTTCTCGCAATCCACATAAAAGTAGCTTTCGAATGTAAAGTGACATTAAGTTAGTAGCTAGGCAAATGAATATAGTAATTTTCAGTCACACATTAATATATTAATTTCTTTCGTTTTTGACTTTGGAATATAAAGAAAAACTCTCGAATGTTTATCATTGATTGTTTCGTAAAACGAATTATTATTCTTGTTCTAATAACTTATGAGATTTAATTGAAATTGAGATTTAATGATTTGCGAATTTCGAAGTCATATTTTGATTATTTATCGGAACAAAGTATATCCTTTGATTGTTATTATATGAAACATTTTTATCAGCTTTGATTCGCTAAATAAAGTTGAAAATATTTCTTGAACGTTTTGTAAATATTCGATATAAAAAATCGAGTTTGTAATATTTTCTTGTTCCATGCTCTGGTTTTATTGCAAACGATAGATTCTTTTAATTAGCTATTATTATTTTTTTGTATCAGTGCACTGCTGTAAATAATCTGCAATAGAAGTTGAAGCATTTCATTTTTATCTGCTAGTACTGTTGTTAGCTTAGCAAATGAAATATTAATTTAATTTGAATTATTAAAGAAATAATAAATAGATAATATGGGAATAAATGTTATTTTTATCAGAAAATGAAACTTTCATTTCAAATAGAATCATTGATTAATCAATTTAGTCCGATTCAACTTTTACTAACTTTTAATTTAAAAACTAATTTTGTCTGCAGAAGCTAATTTTTTTTAGAAGCTTGATATACAATAGAAACCTTAAATCTCTGCAGAACACTTGATTGCTAAATTAGGACCACGGTACTTCAATATTTTCTTCACCACTACAGTAGCCAGAATAAGATCGGCTATGCCGCTGACGAAGGATATTCACGCTTATTTTCTATCTAATTTCAGCACAGATGTTCTAATCATCGTGGCGTATGAGGCGGACAAAGAGAAGCATTTACTCTCAAAATCCGCCTACATGACACGTGGTAGTGACAACACTCCCGACGGAGTCGCTCTGAAAAAAGCAATTGCTGGTGATAGAAGCGGACGCCGTAGCGCATTACACCGCTTGAGGCAGCAAGGGCATTAACGGAAGAGTAGAGTTTCTACTTAGTTTTATTATCAATTTATTATCTCAGTAAATAGAGGTAATGTCCCTACTTATGGGGAACCTTTTAGCAAAAACTTACGAGACATCACCAGAGCGTAAATATTAGGCGCGTTTTTTTGCTCCTCTATCCAGCACAGAACAGAACTGACGCATTGAAAACAACAACACTCCTGTCCCAGTGAATTCACTTGGACAGAATTCTATTCTGCATAGGTAGCTCATGTGCTAAACTATAGAATGTGCTGATAGTTTATGAGTAGTTGCTTTTTTTTCGACGTGAGGTGGCTTTTGATTTTACAAGGTTATGTTGAATGTTGTGGTAGTTAGGAAATTAGAAGACGCCCTCATAATGTGTAGAAAGCTAAAATATATTTTTTTCAGTTAGTTCTTTTTAAATTTTCTATTGATTGTGGTAGTTTGTACTCGCTATTTTCTCCCTTTGTTAGAGAGCAAAAGCAACTGCAACGGAGAAAAAAAAACCCACCTCCTATTAAGTAAGGCCAATGACAAACAAAGCGGTTCCGGCGAAGCTTTTCCCGAGAGGAAAACCGAATCGGTTTAGTTTTGCACTAAAAAACCGACCAAACCGCGGTGTGTGTCATCACAATGCTAAATGAACGCACGACTAAGCCGACTCGGTTTTCCTCTCGGGAAACGCTTCGCTGGAACCACCGTGTTTGTCATTGGCCTAACGCGGAAACTGCGATATTTTTCGACTGCAAAAAGAGAGATTTCAAATCAGCTGATGCCTCAAAAGATCATAAAGCACAATAAATGTACTTTATCACATGCAAAAGTGAGAACAGCATATTGTCAAAATGTAAAGGCGCATTTAGACTCTCCCCGAGACATGACAAGTATTACCGAATACGAGAGTGTGAATGGTCTCCTTGGCCATCCTCGCCTGTTTTTCTGCATTCACACACATGCCAAGCCATAGTAAGCACGAGAATGTGAATGGTTTTCCCCGGCGTCTACCTGTTTTATAAGGGTTTATGAGGGTCTCTTCTTAGCTCGCAGACGCTCGAAATGTTGTCGGTTTTACGTATCGAGTCAAAGGGGTTTGAAAAAAGCTCTGGTGCTGGCTCCGTTGATATTTACAAAATGATTTGGTTTGCCTACGAAATTATGGCCAAGATACTTCATACCGGATGGGTACGAGGTACATTGTTCGAATATTTGTAAACAAAATAAAAGAGAAAATGCTACCTTCCTACACCACATGCATATCTGCGCACTTAAACTTCACACTCTTCAAATCTTCTCAATGCGGACTGGACGAGTTTTATGGCGTACTGAGATAAAAAAGACGCTTAAATAAACAGTTTTTGAGTGAAGACTTTGAATACTCGTCGAACGTTTTGAGAAGTAATTTCAGTAGTGCCTTGACGAAATGTTCGCCATATAATCGGGGTATAACGTGAAAGTGTGTTGCTAGAGCTGAAACTTTTTCAGAAGTTGTCGGTTGCTCACAGAATCAAAAGCTTTTAAAAAGTCGGTGTAAGCCACATCCACTTGTTTCGGTTGGTCTAAAGCAGAAGTTAGTTAAGGATATAAGATTGGAGATGGGAGATCTACCTAGAAGCAAGGAAAGATTGGAGAATAGAAAGTAGGCTGTTTTAAAAAACTCTTTCAATAGCTTTACCAAAGCAAGGAAGGAGAGGAATGGAACGATAGTTGGAGATGCAGCTTGCAGGTCGATAGTGTTCTGAACAGGCTAGCTAACCACAGAGGAGTCTAAATTATCTGGGTTCCCGATCATGAGGACATTGATGTTGTGAGGAAACCGGAAAGAAACGATTAAGTGCTTCATTGACTCCAATGTGGTTGCGGTAAACGAATGATGGGTAACTCAGACTCGCAGGATAACCAAAATTATAGGAGGGGGAGGTGGTCATACAATATCGCAGCTACTAAATGCCTACTTGCATTAACCCGGACTGACTGCATTATTACCGGCCACTGTCTTGTAGCAGCACATGGCAAGAAACTGCAACTTATAGCCTTTGACAGCTGTAAGAATTGTAGGAATACAACATATTCTGCGTCACTGTCCGGCACTGGAGAGAAACAGTGCTACTTTGGTGACCCTTTTTGGAACAGAGACTGAAGGACATCCTCAAATTTGCAAGAAGGGCTGGACCTTCAATGGCCACTTAGACTGAGCCTTTAAGCTCCAGGTCATCTCATCTGATATCAGTGAGGAACGATATTTGGAGGAAAGTCTGACTTCTTTTTCAGTGTCTATAGGACTACTCTTCGCTAATACGACCTAGTCGCCCTAACCACCGGAGTTTACCGTGGTTTATTTTCGTAATTATATCTGCTCTTAGGTAGATAACGTACAACTCATGGTTGTAGGGTCTTCACATATGGGGCCAACGATTCTTCGCAAGACTTTCTTTTCGAACGCGGCTAAGAGGTTTCAGTGGCTTCTGCTGAACACCCAGGTCTCAAATCCATATGTGAGTATGTACTGGTAAAACCAGGGTCTTGTGCAGCAAAAGTTTTGATATTCACATAAGATTTTGGAATTTTAAGAGCCTTGACATATCGATATCTGTAAAAAAAAATGGGAAAAATAATCATAAACTTAAAATTTTTGGGGAGAATCATAAAATTGCAGTTACTTTTTTTCTACTAAAATTAAGGGACAAATTTCATTATAACAAAAGATATATTTTATCACAAAACATCTAACAATCTAGCAATGAAACATCTTGCAATGACATCCTTAATCTTGTGTTACAGCTCTAGTTAGTTTATTTAATTTTTAATGTTTCTTCGAGTAAGTCATACACTATAATTACTATATTTTCACCATTCAATACATATAAGGTTTCGGAACCGCAATTTCAAAAAATTATGACAAAATCGATTTCAATACAAGTTTGTTGCTGCACCATATTTCACATTCAAAGACATAACCAATCCATAAACTAACGTTCCAATAAAACTGAACAATTTTCAAACTAAGTGCATAGTTTGTAGGAAATATCTAATCAATGAATATCAAGCAGTTACAAATGTTACAAATGCAAATTCAAACTGAACTCCTTCATTGCGTCCAATAAATGCAACAAAGTAATGGACTATCAATGGCAAAGTGGGCGTGACATTGTGTTTCTGTCTGGATGTGTCAATCGTTGTTATTTTATGTCAATGCCTGAACACTTTCCGAACATGAAAACATTTTGTATATCAAATAAGTACAGGCAACACAATTCCAGGCTTAATTTGCATACGTCCATATGTGTAACTGATGTCGATAAGTATCACACGCAAGCATTGGAGGCCGTACTTGCATCGCAGTACGGCTCGAGAAATTGGTTAATTTAATATTGCTGGAATCGAATCAATTGGACAATGTTTGAGGTGACAGGTCAAATACGTTAAAGAAATTTTCATAAACACCAAGAATAACACTTTATTTGTTATTCAAATCAGTCGAAGATAGTATATCATTTTCCATTTTAAAATGAATTTCAATTATTTTCACATCTGTAAGCAGCCAATTTATTTTCTGTCCCATTGTCAAAGTATTCAAGGGCAATGATGCCGTTTTCGGGGGGAGCTGATGTTCATCAAATCAACTCGTTACGACCGGAAAAAGCAATTAGAAGTCATTATTTTCCGAAATGCCTGCACTTAATAGCATTTATATTGAATAATTAATCATGAGAACAAGAATATGATCATAATGGCATTACTCCAATAGTTTGCAAATAATGTATGAAAGAAAATCGAATTAATAGGTCTGGCTGTCTTGAGCTGAATATCGGACTTTATTTTCAAATGTCATACATGATTTTGACTTTATATGCATTAGGATGGTTCATATGGGGTGAAACATTTGTTAATTTAACTGAAAAACCAATCGGATGTGATTAGCCTTATCTCTCGAGTCGATAACATATTTTATTTTTTCAAACTAGTAATGACGGAAAGGATAAGTAGTTGGGACCAAGTTATGAATGGCAAAGGTTGGGAGCAAGAATATCATGTTCAAAATATTGACGGTTATTTCCTGTTAAGCGTTATTACATACAGTCTACGCTGAATTAAACGTGCTTTGATATGGAGGAGAATTAATGTTTCAGAACAGTATGTAGCAGTTTACAAAGAGAGGGATGGCAGGGCATCCCAACTGGACCGAAGTCTAGAAAAGAGCCTGACAAAAGAGTGATGGTGACCCAAGAGAATTAATTGCTCCTGGAGTAGGTTAGGTTAGGTTAGGTTAACGTGGCTGCCGATCTCCAGAGGCCTGACGACCAGCACACATAGGCACAGGAGAGGCCCGTTGTGATACCACAATATTTTAGTGACTCTCTTCTACTCACTAAAGTCAGGAAACCATTTGCTTCCTTTGAGAAACCGGACTATCCCCTTTAGCTTTACCAGGGACAGTTCCGTCAGGTTTGAGAGAAAGGGTGCATCAAGTGCCGCCAGTCTTCTCCTTGCCAAAGCCGGACACTGGCACATGAGGTGAAGGACGGTTTCCTCCTCATCCTCAGAGCCACAGCTCCGACAGAAGTCATTAAACTCTACGCCCAAACGTTGTGCATGCCGTCCTATAAGGTAGTGGCCCGTTAGAACGCCCACAGTGCAACGAAGGGCGCTTCGAGTTAAGCCTAAAAGCTGCCTGGTGCGATGCGCATCCATGGATACCCAGGACTGCCTTGCTATCACACAGGAAGATTCATCTGCCCAGGACTTCTTAGCGTCCTCAAGATATTTTTGCCTTATGGCCAGTTTGACCGATGTCATCGGTATACCTATTGAAAAGGAGCAAGAGACCTCAGGTAGCAAAGTTCCAAGCCTTGCTAGCTCATCGGCCTCACAATTGCCCTGAAAGCCCCTATGTCCAGGTAACCAAATCAATTGAACAACAGAATGGTTCGACATCTCCCTAAGAGATGCACGGCATTCAGCAACAATCTTGGACATTGTACAAGGACCAGCAAGGGACATAATAGCCGCTTGGCTATCTGTGAAAATACCAATATTGACCCCGAATATTCGATTACACAGAAGCCAGTCGACTGCCTGATAAATAGCCACCACCTCCGCCTGAAAGACACTACAGTGGTCTGGTAGATGGAGGGACAGCTTGAGATTCAGCTCATCTGAGTATATACCACTCCCGACTCTATTGTTTAGCTTTGAGCCGTCAGTGTACACATGGATAAGCCCATTATCAAGGGTGATACCATCACACCATTCCTCCCTGCATGGAATGCGAGTTGTAAACTCCAGATGGCGATGGGGCGATGTAGTCAACAACCGCTGGTGCGGGTACTCCCTCGGCCAAGATCCTCGCATGACCGAACTCTGTCCTATTCCATGCTGAGATACAATTTAGTCTCACAGCAGCAAGATTAGCTTGCTGCGAGATCAGTAGCTTGGTTGGCAGCCAATGTAGCAGCACAAAGAGTGCCTTAGTAGGGGTGGAGCGGAGCGCTCCAGTTATCAGTAGTGCAGCCATTCTCCGCACTTTTTCAAGCTGCCGTTTGCAGGTAGCCTTAAGAGCAGCCTGCCACCAGAACGCCACCCCAAACAACAGAATTGGTTCCACCACAGCAGTGTAAAGCCAAGCAACAGTACGAGGCTGCAATCCCCAACTCGCCCCTATGGCCCTTTTGCAGCAGTAAAGTGCGTTGAAAGCCTTCCGAGCTCTTTCTGCCACATTGTACGTCCATAGTAACTTCGAGTCAAGGATCAGCCCTAAGTATTTGACCTTCTGGCTCAAGTTAATGGAGACCCCATTTAATTTGGGTAACTCAAAATCAGGAACTTTGTACCTCCTTGTAAACAGCACTAGTTCCGTTTTATTAGGATTCACATTCAAGCCGCACTCACGACTCCAACGCGAAATTATGTCAAGAGAGTGATTTAACCTCTCCGATAGCGTAGATAAATACTTTCCCGACACTGAAACAGCTATGTCGTCTGCATAAACAATCACTTTGCAACCGGCACGGTCCAGCTTTCTTAGAAGAGTATTCACCGTGATGTTCCACAGCAGAGGAGAGAGAACTCCACCCTGAGGTGTGCCCGTGCTGACTCCTCGCCTTACGCTGGCATTACCCAGCGTAGAGATTACAACTCTATTTTTGAGAAGCTGCACAATAAAAGCAATTAGCCGTTCATCCACATGCATCCCCGAGAGAGCCTCAGCAATTGCGTTAGAATTAACGTTGTTGAAGGCCCCCTCGATGTCCAGGAAGACAGCAAGCGTATATTCCTTTAGAGCAAGAGATTTCTCAACTTGCTCAATAAGGACATGAAGAGCGGTCTCAACAGACTTACCTTTGGTATAAGCATGCTGCGACTGCGAGATCAGTATAGGATCGATTGATCTTTTAATGTGGTAATCAATTATCCTTTCCAAAATCTTAAGCAGGACGGAGTTAAGACTTATTGGACGATAGTCCTTCGGATTAACGTGCGTAACTTTTCCTGCTTTAGGAATAAACACCACTCTGGATTCCCGCCAGCTGGTGGGAACATACGAGAAGCGTAGACAAGCGTTATAAATCTCTCTGAGCCAAGGTAGCGATACTTCCATGGAGTAAGATACATTAGAAATGATCATGAACGCCCTTCGTCGACATTGACAGTGTGCCTTTCAAATAACATTCCTCGGATACTGATGGGGTTAAATAATAGGGTGGTTTCACTCCAAGAAAGAAGGACGCTACGTGTTTTCATCTGTTATGAATAAATGCTTTGTAACCGCTATTATGTACGTACACGATTGGAAGGAATCCGTATAGGAGTGAAAGGCTCTCAAGCATGAGTTAACTACGCCAGACTCAGCTGCTACACGACAAATTGCCTTCACGAGAATGGGAGTTGGCAACCAACAAAAACACAAAAATTTAAGGAAAATATTATCCTTCAAGAAGCAGACGTTTCACAGAAAGGAAGAGCCTCCAGATATTTGAGGGGTGTCATACACAAACCTGTGACTCGAAACCGAAAGTCACTCCGTAAATATAGCAAAACAGCCAGGCAAAAAATCCGAACCCGTTCGATTGTCTTCAATATAAACGCCAAAACAAGATATTTACAGTTTGAATGTATGGTTCTGTAAGGAAGTAATTTATTTTGAGCTGTTAGTTCTTGATGGAAAAATCACGGAGATTGCGCGCTCAAGTCAACCAATCAAACAAAAATGGAAAAATCTGAGGCACGACGGATTAATTTTCCAACATGACAATGGTGGACCACATGTTGCGATTCGAGCTAATAGCTAACGGGTGTTTTTTAGAGGGTTCCAATTTCAAACTGGAATAAAACAAAAAATACCAGTCGGATAGCCTTATTTTATTGTGAAAATTGGCACTTTACATTTATATTTAAAAGATGGTCTTCTGCAAACGACCACAGTGACTACCTCTCAAGAAGCCAGTTCTAGAGGACCACTTACGGGGAGTACATCCGAAAAGCATGGATCAGTCGTGATCATGGTGAAATACTTCCTACTTGTGCCAATATCTTTCAGGTCACAGCTACTTTAGGAAATACCTTCATAAAATGAAGAACGCCGGGACGGAATACTGCAAATATTCGAAAACTTTTATATCAAATTTTCCAAGAGTTCATATTTTCATACCATTCATTCATCCAGAATGTTTTCATGTTTGAATTAGCTAGATCAATGAATCAATCCGTTTCCAACCCCAGTCTGTACCCTTTCATTTAATTCACGATATACTTCCATTGCTGCAAATTAATTTTCAAATCCCAATGACATTTCAACCAAGGCCATAAAAAATGCTTGAAAACCAAAATCACAAATAATATCGAACTTCAACCCATTGGTTGTATACGTGCAGTGTACAAGCAGTAGAGTTTACGTTCCTAAATTTGCCGAAAATCTAATCTGTTCACAAATTCCCAATGTTGTACAGATTGTTCGGATATCTACAAACGAAAATCAATGGTTACCTAAGCTTACATCGACAGAAGATTGATTTGATTAAGGCGACCGGACATCGAATGGACACTATTCATAAAATTTCTTCGAAGGACATATCGACCTTCAGTATCTACTGTAAGTATAATTTAAAGCGTTGTAAGCTGGCCAATGAGAAATTGCAATCATTTAGAATGTGTCCGATTCGAGTCATTCAAGAGTATGTAAATGGTGATGGGACGATTTTCTTGAAACAGGACACACTAATTCCAGTGACAAATTGTGGGTCCTGGCAGAATAATGAAGTATTTTCGAAAGTTTTGCGTAGGATGAATAAGTAAAGAAAAATATTTCACTTTAAGATTAAGACGAAGCTCAAATCTTAATATCGAAGAAACACATGGTTGAAACCAATCTTAATATTATTAATGTACGGAGAATTTTATTTTCTATATTCTATATTTGTATGTATCTACATATTTATTCCATATTCTAATTCCGTTCATATGAAAACGAAAAAACTTCAGAAAATATTATCTTCGACTAAATGCTTCAATTTAATAAAGATATTATCAAACAATGTTCCAGCATGACCGTTACTTCGATTTTTTGCCCAGACCAAATGAAAGATCAATCAATACAATATCAAAGCACAAAAGGTTAATATAATACAATTACGAACTGACCACCGAATATCATCGGCGTGATAGATGTGATTTTTATGATTATGACCACATTGTCAGTCAGGCCATGTAATTCTATTGAATGTTGATCTAATTTAATTCCACCAATAAATATTCTGGACCGGAGTGTGCGATCATGTGGGTAACTGCGCATCTCGTTGATTCTGAGTTGAGTTCTGGATAATGTGTCATATGGCATGTGAAAATCAAATCTATTAAAATCAGTGAATTAAAATAGATTAGACAATGTTTTCTGTCAGTAGCAAGTTCAATCATAATTCTTCCGCTTACGTCTAGCTTACTATCGAATAAGTTGTAAAGTACAGTGTATTTGCATGTGTATAAATTTATTTCCTAAGCTGATGATTGAGTGCCCACTAATTTCAGTTTTAAATTTTCTTCGACATGCGATTAGAACGTTAATGTTTTTTATGCAAGCGAACGATCAATTATTCAATTCATGTACCTACTAAAGTTTATAACGTGTAATTCTTAATCAAGAAAATAGTATTGAATTCTATGGAAAAATGTTTACTTAGCTTTGTTTCGTTTTTTAGCTTGATAAATAAAGTAATCTAAAAATGTATCTCCCTCTAGAAGTACGCGTCACATGTTTCCTTTTCTAACCAAGCCAACTTTAGCATAGGATTTCCTTGTTTTTTTTGTATCCAGCCCAAAGAGTCGTATAAATGCCACGCAGCAAACAATACTATCTACCTCCCCTAAGAATAAAAAACCCTAGCGTATAAGTACCGTTAGATAGATTGATTTTCGAAGAAAATTTGAGGACATACTATGAGCATCACATACTATGTGAGTGCACACCTTCCAAATTTGTTTTTGAGCTTCAATAAAAAAAAAAGTACCGATTGAAAAATATTTCTGATTGAGGAATATTAAACCTATATTCATTAAAAACAATATACTAAAAAATCAGTTCTATATATTCACTAACAAAATATTTACAGAACAAAAGAAAACAAAAAATCGATGAAATACGAGTCACACTTCATATAATAAAAATTCATATAATAATTTTAAGAAAAACTAGTATTTGGTTTGACCACCCTTTGCATTGAAAACAGCTTCCAGTCTTCTAGGCATGGATTCTACTAATTTTCTGGTGAATTCTGCTGGTATATTATCCCATTCGTCCTTAAGAGCATTTTTCAAACTTTCCTTGCTTGTGATTATACTGTCTAAATAATCCAATAAATGCTCAATGGGGTTGAGGTCGTGCGATTGGGGGGATGATCCAATACCTTGGGAGCTCTATAAAGCAACTACAACCTTGCTAAATAGGAAATGTGCTTAGGATCGTTATTTTGTTGGAAGATCCAAGTCCTAGGCAAATCCAATTTCGCAACACTGTCAGCCATATTTCGGTGCAAAATATTGAGATAGCCTTGCTTATCTATTGTACTATCAATAAATTCAAGGTTTCCAACTCCCGATGCTGCCATACACCCCCAAACCATAACAGATCCTCCGCCATGCTTCACTGTGCCGGATACATTTGTTTCATGGAACTCAGTATTTTTAGTTTGCCAAAGTTTTTCATTTGTATGCCCGCCAAATATTTAAAATTTACTCTCATCAGAGAATAAAACGTTTTTCCGAAAATCATACGTACAGTTTTTATATTTTTTAGCATAATTTTTACGTTTTTTCTTATTCGCTTTAGAAATAAACGGCTTCCTTCGTTTTACTCTGCCATGTACCCCATGTTCATTCAATATTCAGAAACGGATTGATTGTGTGTCGCGGAATAATTTTCAGCTATTTTCGCTGCACTCGAACGTGAATTACCCTTAACTTCTTTCACTATATTTCTTATTTCTCTTCTATTTAATTTCCTTGGCCGTCCAGATCTTTTAAAATTGTCCAATATTTTGAATTCATTGTCTTTGTCAATAATTTTTTTAACTGTACTTTGTGGTCTTTTTACCATTTTTCCAATTTCCCGTAAACTTTTACCTTCACAATGCAAATTTACTATAATTTTTCGTGTTTCTGGCTCAGTTTATTTCTTCATTTTCATCCCTTTCTTCTAGCACGTTTTAAATCAAACTAACTCCTTCAAAAATGACTTTACCAAGAATTTTTGCGATTTCTGTTTTCAAGAAATTAAATTGAAGTTGTATTCCGTTATAGTAAAAGATCCGTGACTTTGCTTACAACGTTTGAACAAGTGTGCACTTACTTTTGATTCATATTTCATTGACTTTTTGTTTTTGTTCCCCTGTAATTTTTTTGTTACTTAATATATGGAATTGATTTTTTTGTATAAAGCTTTTAACAAATAAAGGTTTGATATAACTGAATCAGAAATATTTTTCAATCGGTAATTTGTTTTTTATTGAAGCTCAAAAACAAATTTGAAAGGTGTGCACTCACTTTTGACGCTCACAGTAGGTACATTAAGAACCCATGTTTTGCCAAATACACCGACCTATATCGAAGGTCATGCATCACTCTGACTTACTGAGTGTATCGAACACCATAGGGTAGAAATGTTTTAAGTGTTAAGTGTGTACATTTATTTTAAAACTTCGGAAAGTAAAACACTTGTCACATATTTTCATTAAAGGAAGCATATAATATTAAAATTTGATGACAGCATTGTAGCATTCAGAAATTTCTTTCGATATTTCTGGACGCTAAATTGCAATGCGCACTGTAAAATGTGCGTCGAAACCAACAAGATACACTTGAATTTTGTTTTTTGAGAGTTCTGCGATTGTGGTACTCAAGGCAGTCTTGGATTGGCCGGCGATGCGGTGAAGAGGTCTGCTTTGGGCATAAGTGTTCCGAATTTGTGAACTAATGTGGCTGTAAATCATTCTCCGCGATGGCCTGGTTGACCTTAAATTAAATCAGTGTGTTATTTTTTTCCTTTGTTTTAAAAGGAAAGACTTCAGTAACTTTTTCATTCTTTTGTTTTGTTTGGGCCGAAGTCATTAGACGAAGTGACCCCACCAATATCTGGGGTAATGGCCGCAATAGCATCAGGGGCCTGAAGCTGTCCGCCGCTCCATAGGCTTGCTAAATGCAGGTATATTTCCCCGTTTAGGTTTTTCTTGCTATTTTTCAGTCTTTTTTGAGATGCTAGCATACGTGCTTTGACACATCTTGGCTAGGTCTGGCTTGTAAGCCCATACCTGAGAGCTACTTTTGATCCTTTACGTACAAAAACCCTTTCCCTTTCTCTTGTTATATTTTGGCCAGTATATCTTCATGATGGATGAAATATAAGTAGCGTCCTACATTTTCTGGGAGCAAATCCGCCCCATGTTTGAAGATCCATCCTAGCCGCGTAGAGCTAGCAAAGTAGCATAGCAGCATTCATCGGGTTGGATTAAAGGGTGCTCAACTAATGCGGACGTGGTACCTTTACGGCCATTTCTAGTGTACCCTGCTCCTGAGGCACTTTTTTTATTTGCCTCTTGATGGTTCGCCATCACACACGCTGCGTGTCAGCCTTGGACGATCTGGCACTGGCACTTCCCAATCTTCGAAATCGCTACAGCTTCTCTTAATATAAAAAAGATGAAAATACTCGGTACTTTCAACATTTTGTTATCACTACAAGCACAAGCCTATCACAACTGCTTTATGTCAAAACCAATATACCCTGTGAATTTGGTTTTTCTCCGATGGATTTATCGGAATTCACATTGATATACAGTTTTTAGGTGCTTATATAACTACTGACTAACTCCACCGATTGCAAGTCTAACTTGTGACATGCCGATCCCAAGCACGGAGAAAAGACGAGGATTTGAGGCAACGAGGTAACTCTATACTCAGTAAAAATTTCATAGTTGCAGCCTAATGGCTGAACTACACCTAACCGTCTCAGGTCATTAGAGAGGATTAGCCACGTTATCAGACCTGCAATATAGTTGTGTGAACTTTGGCACGCGGTAAGTCTCCTGAAGCAACTATCACCGAGGCCACGATGGGAATGGTTGGTCATCCTGGCAAAAACTTCCTTCGTCAAGAAACCTGGAACAAATGCCTCGGATCGGATGGATCAACAACGACGACCACGCAAACGCACAACGGATTATTCGCTCGGAACATGGAATGTACGCTCCTTGAACTATCCGGGTGCCGGGGAGGCCCTCCTTCATCATTTCGAACAGTATAAACTGAGCATAGCTGCAGTCCACGAAGTGGCAAACAGTCGAGCCAAAAGGAGTTTGGGGTAGCATTCATAGCGAATAAGCAGTTCAAACCGCACGTTACTGACTTCAAACCAGTGAAGGAAAGGCTGTGTACGATTCGCATTAAGGCGCGATTTTTCAAACTCTGACTCATCAATGTGCACGCTCCAACTGAAGTTAAAGAAGTCTCAGTGAAAGACGAGATTTATGCCTGCCTTGAAACTCTCTTCGACTCACTTCCACCAAACGATGGAAAAATGCTGCTGGGAGTTTCAATGCAAAAGTCGGGAATGACCACGGAATGACCACATCGGGGGACCTCTGAAGGATACAGCTTCCACGAAGAATGCAACGATAACGGCCTATCTATAATGGACTTATAGGCTCAACTTGCTTTCTACACGGTCGCATTCATAAGCAGACCTGGAAATCTCCAGACGCAAATACCGTCAGCCAAATCGACCACACCGATCCTCACCTGATTAAAGCAAATTACCGGTGCAGAGTTTCCTCAGTGCACCAATCAAGATTCCCAATCCCTCTCCCCCCCCAAATCTTCACGGTTGAGAATCTGCTGAACGATGATACGATGCAGGCATATACGACCGCGCTTGAGGAAACGATCTCACCAATGTTGCGTGACTCCAGGAATGGAGATGGCCACGGGTTCTGGGAAGAATTCAAAAATTCAATCAAGGATGTTGCAGAAAACGTCGTGGGATATAAAGACCGACGAGCGCGAAATGAATGGTTTGACCAAGAATGCAGAAGCTCACTTGACGCACAAAATGAAGACTACAGACAATGGATTCAACGTGCAACCAGAGTTAAAAAGGAAAAATATGACGAGCTACGGCGAATATCCAATAGAATAATTATGCGTAAGAAACGGAAATACTTTGACGAGAAGCTACTGAATGCTAATGTGGAGCTAGCTAGTAAGAACACCAGAAAAGCGTACAACTAGTAAATACCATCAAAAACGGCTACCAACCCAGAACTAGCCTCTGTAAGAACAAAAATGGAAGTATTATCAGCGACACCGAAAGTATTATCAAACGATGGGCATCCTACTTCGAAGAGTTTCTGAATCCACCACCAAACATCCTGGCAGCAGAAGCTGAGCTCTATGATGATACCGCTGATCAGCCCCCTTCCACACAACACCTGACGTTAGAAGAAGTTGATCTCGCCTTACGATCACTGAAAAGGAAACAAGGCGCCGGGCGCTGACGAGATACCAGCTGAGCTACTGAAGTCTGGTGGTGCGGGTTTATTAAGTGCGCTACATCAATTACTGCTGCAAATATGGGGGACTGAGGTGATTCCAGACGATTGGGGCAGAAGCATCATTTATCCCATCCACAAAAACGGAGACAAACCGCGGTGTGAAAGGTATCTGCTTAGTCTGTACGGTCTATAAAATTCTGGCAAAAATCCTGGAGATTAGAATTGAACCGTTCGGAAAAGAAATTATTGGCGAATATCAAGGCGGCTTCAGATCTGGTCGCTGGTCAATCGACAAGCTCTTCACGGTCAAGTTAATTTTGCAAAAGTATACCAAATCTTTGTCGACTTTAAAAAAGCATATGACAGCATCGATCGAAGCGCACTATATAACATCATGCTGCAATTTGATATACCGGCTAAATTAGTGAGATTCATAAAAATAACGATGACGGATCCAGAACAGATTGACAGACCCTTTCGAAACTCTTGTTGGCCTGGAGCAGGGCGATAGAATAGCGCCGACGCTCTTCAACATCGCACTTTCATTCATTTATTAAATTTGTCTAATGCAGACTATACACATACAATAAAAATTAATTATTCTTATACAGAATTCGTTTAAGTGATGCTGTAGATAAATGGAAATCAAACTTATAATAAGCTTCGTTAAAGCATCTACTTATTGCAGTGACTGGGTCATTGCAACCATAATTGGTCCGATGTTGAGGGATCGACAAAAAGTTAACACGCCTGACACGTTTGTTATTAGTGTTAAAATTAAGTTGGCTTAATAAGTAGTTTGAGTCAATGGTGCCATCCAAAACTTTCGCGGCAAATAAGATTTTGGAATTTTGACGTCGAGAGTCCAAGGTATCCATTCGTAAAAGTTTTAAGCGGTCTTGATAAGGAGGTAGATGTAAAGGGTCATACCACGGAAGACCGCGGAGGCAGAAACGTAAGAACCTCTTTTGAATTGACTCAATTTGGTCTATGTAGACTTTTTGATATGGTGCCCATACAATACTTGCATATTCGACAATAGGTCTTACTAAGCTGCAAAAGAGGGTCTTAGTTAGAAAAATGTCGTTGAATTCCTTCGAACGTCTTCTGACAAAACCTAAGGCATTGCTAGCTTTCACAACGATTGAATCGATGTGATCGTCAAATGTGAAGGATTGATTCAGCAATACTCCTAAATCGAGTACTTTCGCTGATCTATTTAAAGATGTACTCAAAAGTGAGTATTCATAGATTACAGGATTATTTTTGCGTGTGTAGGATATAATCGTACACTTGTCAGGATTAATTAGGAGATTGTTATCGGAACACCAGTTGGCAAATCTGTTTAGATCCTGCTGCAAATCATTGCAATCGTTAAGGTTTCTCACAACTTTGAAAATTTTAGCGTCATCGGCATAAAGAAGAACAGAAGATGACTGTAGAATGGAACCTACGTCATTAATAAATAAGGCGAACAGTAAAGGGCCTAGATGACTACCTTGTGGAACACCAGACGTGGTTCTAATTTCAGATGACAAGGCACCGCGAAAGGATACACGTTGAGTTCGATTCGTCAAGTAAGAGTCAACCCAATTTAAAAACAAGTAAGGGAATTGAAAGGAATGAAGCTTAGCTAAAAGTATAGAGTGATCAAGCTTATCAAAGGCTTTCGTCAAGTCTGTGTAGGCGCAGTCAGTTTGGAGCCCAGCTTCAATTGAGTTGGTTATTTGGTGAGAAAATTCAAGCAGGTTGGTTGTGGTTGAACGACCTTTCATGAAACCATGCTGATACGGAGCCATAATTGATTTGCAATGAAAGGCTACAACATTCGTGACTATGGCTTCAAAAAGTTTTGCGACACAGGGAAGTTTTGCAATAGGTCTATAGTTGCAAGCGTCATTACGACTCCCTTTCTTGAATATAGGAGTGACGGTGGAGTATTTCCACAAATGAGGAAAGATGCCTGTTTTTAAGGATGTATTGAAAATATAAGACAGCACAGGTAGTAGTGACGACACACAATATTTCAAGACCAAATTTGGTATGCCATCTGGGCTAGGTGTTATATTATTGTCAAGTTTATTAACAAATGTGATAATAGTGTCCTCGTCAATTTTTAAATCCTTCATCTCCAAAGAAGAAACTGTTGAGTTCGTCAAGTAGGGTGAAAAGTGTCTGGAGTTTGGAAAGTCCGTACGATAGGCTTTACGGAAAACGGAAGCAAATAAATCACTAACATCAAAGGGATCATCAAAATAAGAGTCGTCAGATTTAAATGTGAGTGGATACCCATCGTTATAAGTCTTAGAATTAACAAAATTCCAAAATCTCTTAGGTTGAGCTTGAAAATTAAATCTTAGCTGTGGCGTATGTCTATGATATGCAAATGCAACTTCTTTATGATGCAGATCTCGTAATGTGGAATAACGTTGATAGTCAGGTTCTGAGCGAGTCAGGCGAAACTTTTTCTAGGCTTTGTTTTTGGAATTTTTTAAATGGCAAAGCTGTGGAGACATCCAAGGAAAACGAACCTTGCTTTTAGTGAAGGTAGTTGGCACGCACCGTAAAAAACAGCTAAACAACCGAATGTGGAAATAGAACGTAGCTTTATCAGGATTAGGTTCCTGCAACACGGAGGACCAATCATAGTTAGCAAGCAAGTCACGTATTTGATCGACATTAGCTCGTCTAAAATTAAATTTAAGTTCAGATGTGCTCGATGATAAGTAATTACTAGACTTTGGCTCGAAAATAATGTTGAGTGCACAATGATGCGCGGTTTCGTCGATGAGAGATGATGTGAGGGGTTTCACCACAGTAGAAGAGGCATCAGTCGAAAAAATCAGGTCCAGCATTTTTCCATTTGCGTTCCGGATGCAATTGGCTTGAGACAAACCAAGTGATATAAATTCGTTTGCAATGTTGATGTCGTGTTGTCCGCCAATAGAAGTAGAGCTCGGAACTTCGAAAGTGCCGTCCGCTGAAGGGCACCAGTTTATTCTAGGTAGGTTGAAATCACCCATTAAGACGACGTCGTCGTTATTGTCCGCAAGATCGCATATGAGCTGCATAATATGTATAAGCGAAGCATAAACATCATACGAAGAATTTGGTGGCGTGTAGTTGACACCAAAAAATATTTTCTTTGACGTCAGTTCGACTTGGGCACAAATAAATTCATTATTTGCATGCGGTATTTCGATTAGGGATACTTTGAATTTTTTGTGAAACGCCAGAAGAACACCACCTCCGACAGGGGCGTCAGTAAGATCTCCCTGTCTATCCCGGCAGAAAATAGTATACTCCGAATTAAAAATTTCAGCATTGTGAATATTTGCACAAAGCCACGTTTCGGTGATCGCAATGACATCAAAAGCTTCAGAGTTTGGCAGCTCATAGAACTTATTAAGTTTAGATCGCATTCCACTTACGTTGGTGTAAAGTGCTGAGATGAGTTCGTCCCGTTTTTTGTTGCAGCACTTGATTTACTTATTCGTTTGTTGACAAATTCATGCACAACAGAGTTCGGCGGCCAGAAATTGCTATTTGCAATGGAATCAAAGCAACAATCTGGTGCTATGATTTTAAAAGATGATACACGATGCCGATTCCCTATCTTAATAACTGATACACAGTCCTTAGGGATGAAAGATTTTGTATGTTCAAGGATTCCCTCAACATTTTTCTTTACGTCATCTGCGGTGGTATCAGGAGCAAGCCTAGATACAAATATAGCTCTGGGTTGTGTGACACCTCTGAGGGTGCAGTTGAAAATATTCTACTGCTTTTGAGCTAGTTTTCTTAGCTACATTAGATGCGGACACTTGACTTCGCTATTCGGGCAATGAATCTGAGCACGAGCGGCACGTTACTCTTTAAGATGACACAATTGGCAGCGTACGCGGATAACATTAACATCATGGCTCGAAAATTGACCGATGCAGAAGAACTTCTGCTTAAACTTGACAACGAAGCAAAAGAAGCTGGTTTAGGAATCAACGAGGACAAAATGAAAGTTATGATGCCATCTAGGACAAGGACGCCAGCGCACTCGACCATCAACGTAGGGGACTTTAGTATCAAATTAGTGAACAACTTTTTTTACCTGGGTAGCAACCTAATGACGCCAATGAAACTTACGAAATCAAAAGACGGATACAACTAGCAAATAAGACGTTCTTCTCGGTCCTCGTATCCGGTACAACAATAAGTTGTACGAGCTGTACGATGAGCTGGAATTCTCCAAAGTCTTCAAACTACAACGTCTACAATGAGCAGCAAATGTACAATGCATGGATGACGATTGCATGCCGAAACGAGTTATGAACGGGAGACGAGTCGATGGAGCGAGACTACGAGGAAGACCGAGATCTCGTTGGGAAAACTCAGTATAAAACTGACATGGGCTGTACAATGTAAAGTTAACTTTACTATTTCAAATTGCGATGCGGTTTCAGGTCACAAGCATGACTCCTATATATGCTACTTACTTACAGCGATTCTAATTGAAACCAATGCTCTTCGCCATTTTAATAAGGAAATTATACTTTATTTTAATCACCTTCTGTTAGGTAAACCACGAGAGACATACTTCAGCTCAAATTCCAAATTAAACATTTTCTTATTTTGCAAGTAAACTACCACAAAAGAAAACTGAAGAGCATACAGTAGGAATAGGCATTAATAGACTTGTAAAAGCTGATGACATCCGAATAACGGGATGCCCGAAAAATAAGCAAATTACGTAGCAAATGAGCGTATGGAGTCAACTCCAGTGAGATAGTAGAAATGGAGTGGACATGCCCATAAGATTTACATTGAAGGGGATGATAGTAATTTTTTGTCTACTCATTGTCAAATCGGGTCAAATCCAAGTAGTTTCCCTCCAATTTGACAATGAGAGCGAAATGGCGTAAAGGCAGCTTTAACATGCTTTGTGCGCGAGAGGACTGAAGGGGCTATTGGTGGAAAGCTCTCCCGTCCGTGTCCAGGGGCTGGTCAACTCTAGTACACTGTTTTGACTGGATTGTGCCACATATTGGATATATATTTCTAAATAAATATTTACATACATATATGTAGAAAAGTGTAGAGTAGTTAAAGTTTCCAGTGAGTTTCGGTGAAGTTTGTGTAAGTACAAATAAATAAATGTTAATATTTGTAAGTGACGTATATTTTGTTTTTACTTTTGTTCTATTTTACCATATTTCAAAGAACCTTCCCAATTTCTTTCTAGTTATCGACTATTTTCTAAGCCTATAACCGGTTAAATCATTGATCATTCTAATCTCTTGTCCGAACATATTTTTTCATAGGTATCTTCTTTTTTAAGAATTAAATTCCTAGTGGTGCACATTGGGAAATTAATCTAGACTCTATAAAGGACAATTATTTTTTTTTTTGATTTTCTATGAGTCGCAATGGAGCTAGTGATTGCAGCATTTTGAACCAAGCAGATTAAAATATATTTCTTGATTGTTTTATTTATTACAATTATTGTACCGTTAAAACCTTGACGTATGTTTGCTTGAAGTATGTTTTTAGTTTCGTCGTCGTCAAGTTCGTGATGTAGGTTCAATTGAGGGGGCCCCATTTTAACACATACTATTTTATACTTGTGTCCATCTGTTTATTACCCTAGTCCGTTCTGTACCTGAATATTATAGTCAAGTGTGGTGGCCTCGTTTCAAATACCTCTCTGACGCTGTTGAATCAGTTCAGCGCAGTTTTACACGCTTTTTAGTTTTTAAATATAGTCTGCCGTATGTACCCTACACTGAACGTCTATCTCTTCTTAACATTCCTCCCCTTGAGCAGCGCAGAGTTTGCTTGGATGACAGTTTCCTCTTTAAAATCTGAAGCGGTTACCTATCTTTCTCTTTAGCATCTTTGGTCATTGCGCGGCAACCCGTAATGCGAATCAGGTCCTCGATTTTATTCGATACTTTATTACACTTTCCTGTTTTGTGAATCTTACGCACTCTTAACAGTCTTCAACTTGGTTCTCTTCCACATTCTATTGTGATCTTTAAAAATATGTTTTGCTGTAAAAGTTTTGTTTCCAATTAATTTTATTTCGAATTCCTGTTTATTATGGATTCTTTGTTTTCTTCTTCTTATTCTTCTTTATTTAATTTTAATTTATTTGATTACTACTTTAATTTTTTTAAATACTTATATTTATATTTGCTCATTTACTTCTTATTATTTTATTTTGTAGTTGGATTCCATCTTTAATTGCGCAGTTTGTCTTATTTTTCTTTTCCAATTTTCTTCTTTTTTTCTTTACGTAATTTTACTGATGATTGAAAAAGTGCGAAGATTGGCTGCACTTTTCGTGCTGCTTCATTTGTCGCCTTCGACTATGTATATCCTACAGCAAGCCAATCTTGATGCAATAAGGTCATATTGCTTGAATAAAATAAAAATGCAAAATTTACTTTCAAGATAACATCCCTACGATTTTCTTCAAATATTATGCAATTACGAATATGAAAGATAAGGACTGTACATATGCACAATCCTTGAGGAACGTCTCTTCCTTTTATAACTGTCATGTTGATTCCCAGATAACTGTTGTAAGATTTGGTTGCACTCGATCGATTTCTGATTGGAGTTTTTTATTTTCTATTTTTAAAACATAAAACTTTAAAACTTTAAAACTAACCATAACAAATGTGATTCTTCCTAGCTAGATAGATAATTAAATATAAATTTATTACTTATAATTTCTTATTTAATTACACTTAAGTATTAGTCTGATAATAAAATGAAACTTTCTTCCTGAAATAAAAATAATAATTTGCTTGCCAGATGCAGTCAAAGTATGAGACAACTAAAAAATTCTGAATGAAATATTGTTAAGAATATGCTTTTACACATCGAATCCCTTTCTATTTTCGAATAGGAGTGAAATGAAAATGAAAATTGCCTCAAAATGTATCCTATCCGTAAAGTTTTAGATTTAAACATCAAATTTAAACACCAAATTTAAAAACTAACGTTTCGTTGCGGTTACCCTTAATTGATTTCTTAATCAGCCAATTCAGCTCCAATCAGCAATCACAAATTTATAAAAATTCCATTCAACTGCCCCATCAGCCATTCAATTTCGAAAGCGCCGATGGATATGCAAGTCTCGATAAACCACTCAGCTGACAGCATGCCCGTCCTTATGCAACGTTAACTCGTTGCTCACAATTCGGCAACCAATACTCTCGACGTATAACCTATCAACGCCACATTTTGTTTGTGTGCTAGCATTCGAAGCGGAGTTTTGTTTTCTTTCGCATTGCGACCGCAGCAAATTTTTTATTAAATTCGAAAAGGAAGCGCATTCCGTTAGATTAGCAAACGTGATTTGTACTTGAAGCAACAGACGCACCACAAAAAACTGTTACTAAACAAAAAGGACGTGAAAAAGTGCCCGAATAAGCGGAATTCCAGGCGAGAAAACTCGAACGACAACAGAAGTAAAAAATTTAAGACTAAAATATCGTGAACAGTTCGGGGAGCATATTCCGCGACGCGCAAACAACTGACATTAGTTAGAAGGCGGTTCGCCGGAACAAATTTCTCGAGCTGAAATTAGTGCAGCATTCTCGTGTGGCTTCTTTACGCAAGAATTTAGGGCAGGAGATCATCGTGCCATGAAACTGCGTTTTTCCTTGTAGCGAGTGTTAATTGCGTAGTGCAAATTCAGTTTTTCGTTGGATCCAGGCGGTGTCAGCAAGCGTTTGAAGACGGCGACCACCGTATTTAGGCTACCGGCTACGCCTGCAGGAGCATTCAATATGCTTATCACCCACGTGCAGGCCGTGGGGCCGTTCCTCCGAGTCTTCGGACAATTAAATCAGGATCAAATGGGCCAAATCCAGTTGGCAGTTGATGCAGTTGTCTCGCTTATTACTCAAACCGTATCCAATGCGGTTCCGATTCTTGCGGAGCTGCCGGTAGAGACAATCTGCTTGGCACGTTTTGCGGGCCATTATCGGCGAGCGCGAATAATTGGGCATCGTGGCGACAGCTATGTATTCGTACAGTTCATCGATTACGGAAATGAATGTAACGTCAAAATACAAGAGGTAAGCATAGCATTGTTGGTAGCTACGGAAATTCAGCTGATCTCAGCAGAAATCCATTAGAACTTAGTATCCGAAGCACGATTTGCATTGAAACGAATGTTTGGCAAAATTAATTCTTATTGGAACAATAAATCCAACTAGGAAACCGGACCCAGGTAAAATATGTCGTTTTTACCTGTGTACCCATTCTAAACATTTCAACTAGATACTGAGATTCAGGTTTTCGATGATAAACTATTATTGACCTGTGGCTTTAAAGTTGTTTTTTTTTTTTTTAGAATAGTGAATGCTTCAGAATTAATCTACCAATATTTGAAATGTTCATCTCTCAGGTAGTTAAATCCTAACAGGAAAATAAGTTCCACAATCTGGAAGTTTTTTCTATAAATCTTTATTCGGCAGTTTGTAAGACCCGGAAGCAAGTTACGGTACAATGCAGATTCGTTTGTTATCATATTCGTCAATACGATTCACTAATTGCTTACATTAGTGAATATATTCGTCTCTGTAATAATAGTCTCCATAATCAAATTTGTTATTATAATACACAGATAATACATTGATATATAAAATTCCAGGAGAAATAATTATAAATATAATACAAATTACAATTGTTGGTAGTTACACAAATGTCCCTTGAAGATATTTCTGAATTTCGCATTCGCATAACCTACAGATGCGAAACACAAGTATGCCCATCAAGAACTGATCATTTTATGCAAGCTACTTTAAAAAATAATGGCAAAACACAGGCAAGAACATAGACAAGCTGTGTTTTATTCCTCTTCTCAGCCGTACCGTTATTGAAAAAAAACAACAAAGTCCGCTGGAAGCATTGATGAAAAAGCCTTGAATTTTGTCGGATGTCTTAAAGGAGTCTTATCAAAATAAACTAACGCAAATATGAGATAGTTATCCACGACGAAAATCGACCAAAACCTTCAAAAGCAAAAATTGTAATTGAAATGTGTTTTTCACAACAGAACTTTCGAAAGCTATCAACGATTGCCTGATAGAAAAATAATGAGAATTAAACCTCAATGTGCCAACAACACATCGTCTACAAACAAGTTGAAGGTATTGATCCTAAAATACTAGGCAAATGCATCGATTAACTGAATAAAAGCTAAAATGAATAAAAGAGACGCGTGAACGCTGGCCTGATTTGGCCGATACGTTTATAAGGCAACACTGTCAAGTAATTTGGTTCTCATACATCAAATATAAGGCGAACTCTAGTGTGCACCAAATACATTCTAACTTTGCTAGAAATAAAGTGGTCCAAGTGGACACAATAATTCTAAAAATAAAACTGATTTGTTCTAGGAACTATTTAAAAATGTAGCAACTCAGCGCACATACTCCTTGCCAGGAGAGAATCCCATTAGCTTGATCCTCCAAATCTTCTTTTAATGTTTCGGTTCAACCACGCTGAAAAAATGTTTTTTTTTTTTAGAGAGTTTCAATTTCAAACTTGAATAAAACAAAAAGTATTAGTCGAATAGCTTTATATTTTGTTGATAAATTAGGCTATTTACATTTACTTTCGTCACTGCTCTTTACATTTACTTTCATCACTGATTTGTTAGAGTAGACCAACGACTTCCCGTATCGCCACAAGAAGTAATCTAACGGAGTGAAATCGCACGATCTCGGTGGCCAATTGACGGGCTCATTTCTCGAAATGCGATTTCCAAATTTCATTTCAAATCGATGATCGCGATTGCTATGTGGCACGTAGCACCGTCTTGTTGAAACCACATCCCTCTCATAACCCTATAATGCAAATATGGGAACAAAAACTGGTTTATCATCGCTCTGTGCCGGTCGCCATTGACATTTGCCTAGTTCATGTTTGAAGAAGTATGACCCTATGAAGCCAACTGCACGCAAGGCGCATCATACAGTGTTTTTGTGAATGTTACGATGTTTCTATGACTTGATGAGGATTTTACTTGCACCAGATACGGGAATTTTACTTATTGACGTAGCCATCTTGCCAGAAATGAGCCTCGTCGCTAAACAAAATTTTCCAATTTATTGACGGAATTTTAAGACGGTCATACGGCTTTAATTGTTGCAACAATGTGATTGATATGTAGTACGGACAAGTGAACGTGCAAATCCCCACTTCTTGCACACGCCTGCGAATCCACAAATCTGGATTGTCCGCAAGACTGGCTTCCACGACTGCGTTAATTGAAAAGGACTTTGATTCTGTTTGCCATCAAGATAAAACCTAAAAGCTCTTAAAATAACAAATCCCCATTTATCACTTCATGCTTTTGTTGTAAAAGTAGGAGGAAATACTAACAATATCGTATCTTCTGGAGTTCGCCAGAGCTCCTGTTTAAGTCCGATTCTATTTAATATATTCACTGCAGATGTTCCTCAATTTCTAAATAAATGCAACATAACAATATTTGCTGATGACAAGTGCTTATATAAAGTGCTGCCGAATTCACGTATAATGATCGAAATTCTTCAACTCTTCAGTAATATTATAGATGGATAGTAAAAATATCTTTTCAAAGACATCGTCTATATTTTTCTTCGGAAAAACAATATATACCTAGTCGAGATATAAATTTTATTGCCAAAGATATACCATGGTGGGTCATTAAGTTCGCACAATGAGTAAATAGGTCATTAATGAGAGTAGTTGATAGAAATGTAATGAGATCAGGGACTCATTATAAATATAAATAGCAAGCTTTACTGACTGCAATTGAGCCATTATTTTTGAACTGTCACCGACCAAGGAACTCAACCCGGAAGAAAATGTTAAAACATGGAGAAAATCGAGTACCGTACTGTTAAAAAGTTCCTCACAGAACAAGAAAAAGTCGTTTCAAATCATAATGGAAAAGATGGCATCCGTTTACGGGGCTATTGTATAGGTAAAACAATGATTTAAAAGAGACCCAGTCTTTTTAAACAAGGAAGGGATTCACTTATAGACGACCCACAACCACGACGGCTAATCGAAGTGACCACTCCGGAAATTGCTCAAAAAGTCGAAAAAGTGATATTGGAAGATACTAGACGAAAGAAGAAACAGATCGCAGAAGTGGTTGGTATATAATTAATTATTCTTGACGATCATATTGTGATGACTAAGGTCAGCGAAAGGTGAGTACTTAAAATGCTCACACCGCCTCAAAAACAACACGTCGTGGAGTGCTGTCGCGCGTTTTTGGGCGTCTGGTGAAGATCTGGGTTGAGACGAAACTTGGATTCATCATTATGAGCCTGAGTCCAAACAAGACTCTATGCAGTGGCACACAAAAGACACACCACCACTCAAGAAGTTCAAGGTGTCACAGACTGCTGGAAAAGTCATGTTCTGTTGATCGATTACAAAAACCAAGGCGTCTATATAACCGGGGAATGCTACGCTTCAATTATAGAGCGGATGAAAGAAGAGGAAAATGAACCAAAGGTGTCCTCCTTCTACACAACAACGCGCTTGTTTACAAGAGCCGTATTGCGTTTGTTGCCCTGCGTAAAGAATGTTTCGATATTTTAGATCACCTACTGTAAAGCCCCGACCCTCGATCATCTTTTCCCAAAATTGAAAAATGAACTTCGTGGGAAGAAATTTTCAAAGGATGAAGAGGTGAGGGATGCTACTTTTCCAACAAAATCAAAACTTTTTTTTTTTGGAAATGTACACAATTGAATGATCCGTGCAAATATTAACGCCACGCCACTGCCACCCAATGTAAAGACAGAAAGTGGCCGGAAGACCCTCCAAAAAAAATAATAACAGGCAACCATGCCAAGCGAAGCCTGAAAAGAAAAGCTCCTTCCGAGCTTTCACCCAATAAAAAGGCCAATGGTTTTCAATTTCAACAATTCGTCCTTATTTCCAAATTAGTTCTTCTCTTATCCTTAAATCAAAGCATATACATACTTGAACGAGATTATACAAATTTGAAAGGCATTAAATCATAGCATTAGGTTAACAAAATGAATAATCCAGCTCAAATGTTTTTGTTTTGAAACTAACGCAACAGTCGACAATTTCAAACAGCTTCATACTATGCAAAACCAAAATAAATTTCTTTCTCAGTCTCCTCGAAAAGTGTTCGCTTTTTCAACAAAAAAAAAAAACAAATCAATATAAACTATCACCCTCATTATCTTCTCGCATTAACTATTATGTGGGGCTAATTAGGTATGTAGAGTTAAGATTCGAATAAAGATGATTTCGAGTAGTATCACGTTTGTATGATCTGCTATAGCTCGCCGCCTTAGCTGTGGGGTAAATCTCGACTCCTTCTCAAATGACCACTTGTCTCTAATCAACTCGCAAACAATGACAAAACTTGCCAGTCCCGGTCTTTCTTTCAAATACGTCTCAAATTATTTCTAAATTAAAAGAAAAGACGTTCACTCCCGTTAAAATAGTTATGTTCCAGCAATCTGATTGTACTCCTCCATGAACTGGTATCGTCTCAACATCACCCGCAATCCAGTCCCAAGCGCATGTCATTAGATTGATAACGAGCAACGCCTGTAAGCCTTTCGCAAGATGTTCAAGTAGCGGTTTAGTCGAATGCCGCCTGTAATCCGCCCTATGTGGAACTTGCTGCTAACCGCAAATTTCCACTTGTTACAAAATATATATTTGGCCCGGAACAAAATTTGAATGTGACTTCTAGCTGGTAGTTCTAAGCGTAAACAATTTGTGATATTTATACGAGTAATATGTACGTTATTTTACGGTACTTCATCAAAAACTCAATGACGACTTATCTCAGTGTTGATAGTGGTTGTACCGCACAAAAGTTTTACTGAATTGGTTCTCATGAAATAATCTGAAGTGGTCAGAAAATGAGGAATAAATAAAGTCGAAAACATTTGCCTTAACAAAAATAATTCAAATGTAATTTGTGTGTCACTGTTAAATAATTAACATATCAATTTCATAAAGCTAATTGTACTTACTCTGGGAAAGTTTTATCTGTCAATTTGATTGCTTTAAAACTGGTTGTCCTATTTGAAAAATTAAAATGCATATATATACCTAATTTTTATAAATTACTAATAAAAATTATTACTCATTTTTTCTCTTTATTCAAGATTCGTTTGCTAAACTTCCAACTACCAGAAGTAGAGCTTTTAAAAACACTACCAACTCAGGTATCACCATTCATTCTAAGTAGGATATACTGTCAATGGTCACCGTATCAAATCAATGCACTAAACAACGACTTAGTCGGAAATCTAGTGTCCACAGTGATTGACGCTCAAGTAAGTAAAGCATAACTTTTTCATCCAAATTAAATTCTAATAATGAATTTTCCATATAAAAACCAATTTACAGCTCGTCGAATTTACATTCATAAGTATCATATGGCGTGGTGAAGATCTCGTAAAGTACCTAATACACATAAAAAATTTCGGCGCTAGTATTAGTTTAGAAGAACAAACTAGTACATTTTGCACGATATTGAGTAAGTCTCAGAGACTCGTGAAAAAATCGTCCAATGCAAACACAATTAATACTCATTCAATTAAAGCGAAATCTCGAGGTTTGGTTCCAGTACGACAATTGCATACTGCATTTCCCACTCCGCAAATAAATATGGTTAGTATTCATAGCATTGTTCCTACGTAGTTCCTGGAGGTGGTAAGTGATGGTAGAGAATCAGATCACGAACACTTGTACATATATATAACACTACATCAAGGTATGGATAGTCGATTTTTCCCGAACTAACATAATTTCATTTTTCAGCCTATCATTCATCATACTGCTCCTACTATGCAGCCACCGATGGCAGCACCGATAATAGCGTCCCCGCAAAGTAAGTTATTTACGCTATAAAGCACGAAAATTGATCCAAACCCATTTTGAAGTTTGACAATAGTGCACGCATTTTAACAATACTGGTAGCTGCTTGCGTTTAAGTATTTCCTGATTTGTTGCCTGGTTCTATTGCTTATAAATCTGCGCATGCTTGCCAACGTTTAATTTTCTGCTAAAAACTCTGGATATTTTCTTTAAAAATGTTAAGATCGGATTGATTGCCATTATTTAATTGTTTGACTTATATATTCCTGTTTTACATTCTCATACGGTTGATTCAATCACCTTTTCTTTCGCTGAGTGTAAACGAAAACGTATTTTTCAGTTATTCGTATGCCATATAGGAATAAAGGCGGTAATTCGCCTAATGCGCAGGCCAATTCATCCCCCGTATCATCGCCACCGAAACGTACAGTTATGACATTCAAATCTAAGACTCTTATGGCCGGTAATTTTTACGATGTTTATTGTTGTTTTGTTGAAAACGGTCCATGTCTTTTCTCCGTTCATTTGAAATCAACGACGGATGAACTAAATGATTTGATGAATGAAATCGAAAACATCGAACTGTACAATCTCACTGAACGTCCGGCGATCGGTATGGCTTGTATCGCAAGATTTTCTGAAGATTCTCTTTTATATCGAGCTGTTATCATGACAATAAAACCAACTGCATGCCAGGTATTCTATGTGGACTATGGCAATACGGAAGTTGTACCGTTTGCTGATATCTACGAAATTCCTCCAAATTTATTGGATATGAAGATATTCGCCATACGGTTTGCTTTGTCTGGCTACAAAGAACTAGAACCACTTGATGATGTGCTAAAGAATGCTTTTAAAGATATGGTTCTGCATAAATACCTGAGACTTAAGGTTATGCCCCTAGAAGGTCCTCCATTGGTGCAGTACTGTGAGCTCTACGATGGCAATTTGAATATTTTGGATGCTTTGAAAACGTACAAGAATCGACAGCTAACTTATCTAGCGCCACCGACTCTGAACAACAATGACTATGTTGTTATAAGATATGTAGAATCTCCAAAGAAGTTTTTCGTCCAGAAAGTCGAAAGCATAAACGCGTTCGATCAGATGATGGATGATTTATTTTTACATTGTAAGACAGCTCATATGCCACTTCAAGAGATCGAGGAGGGTGGCCCGTGCGCTGTGAAATTCGAAAATGCGTGGTACCGGGCTGAAATATTGGGCGTGAATCAAGCCCGTGTTCACATACGCCATGTAGATTTCGGTAACGAGCGTCACGTCGATTGTGGACAATTGTGTGCGATATCGGATAAGTTGGTAAAGTTCCCCGTGCAAGCCACCAAGTGCTGCCTGAAAGGTTTTGAAAGAGCCGAAGCCCTAAGCGACTCCGCTACCGTGCAGTTGGAGATGCTAGCAGAAAATGAAAATAACGAACGACGTCATTTCAAATGTCAGATTTACGAAGTGCTTGAGAATGAAGTGTTCCTAGTGAACCTGGTCGATGAAAAAATCAGGCCAGAATTGAATTTGATGAAACGCCTGTACAAGCTGAGTATGCCATTTAATAAGTACATCGGTTTGGAAAAGGCAGAATATCCCTACACATCGAAATCGATGCCTGATCAGATCCCAGCATCAGACTATATACCAGTTCCAAGTATTTTCAATTCAACAACAAACAATGGTGATCAAAATAATATCAGTCAAGCAGCAAATGATTGGGAGGTAAAGAGCTCACATTCAGCGAATTCAGGCGACTCGAGGGGAGGAGATGGTAACAGTCCCTCTGATCGTCAAAACGGTCAAAGGCAAAATCATCATAGCCCACACGCACCTCGTCCATTCCGCGATAACAACAGCAGAAGGTAATAGTTTTTTTTTTTTGATAAAAATCTTTATAAAAGGGTTACTTTTTTTCGCAGGGAACAAAATGATGCGCCATACCAAACGTTCAAAGGGAAAAATAGTAATTTGCCTCCACGATTTCAGAAGGGTCAAGATGACAACAGGTAATTTAATTAGATTTTATTTCTAGAGTATTTGTCAGTTGGCCTAAATTAAGGGGGCAAGATGGTTTCCGAGGCCGAAGAAAAGCCGATTTTTGCGATTTTTTTCCTCAGCTTTGAGTGAAAATAATTACTAATTTTTTATAACACATTAAAGAAATATATTTTGAGAGTACGTAGGAAGTATTTTATGAAAAAATATTATTTATCCCGTGGTGGTAGTAGATCAAAGGCGCTTCGAAAAAAAGGCGTCGTGCGGTGCGTAAAACCTGGCCTGAGAGTGTCATCTGAAATCAAAAAATCGACGTGATTTACTTAATATATTAGTTTTTTCGCGGATGAACGAAATTATGTTGATAAATATGCGATTTACGATTTTTGGTGTGGTTTTTAATTCGGAGGAACCATTTTCACATAAAAAATCAGCCTATGATTGCCTTTAAAAAATAGAAAAACATTTTTTTTTAAAAAAAACCATCGTTCATCCGCGAGTATCTATCATATTAAAGATGTCCGGCAAAGTTCATTGAGATCGGTGAATTAATTTTTGAGTTATGTTACGCACCGACTTCAAAAATGTAGTTCGGAGTTTCGAGCTAGACTATTTCGGCTTCTCGTGGAAATATACCTGGCAACACGATCATAAAATAACCGGTATCTCTGCGAGTTTTAGTCCGATCGCCTTGAAATTTTCAGAGGATATTCCTGAGATGTTGTACTTCCATATAAAAAAAATAATTGAAATTTTTTTTTTGTTTAAGTTGGAAACCATCCTGCCCCGTTAAACGAAAAGTGATCAACTAATAGTGAAGTCATGTAGAAACTATATTCAAATTGAGATTATGATGTTCAAACTGAAAGCTAGACTGTCACTCATAGCCTTGCAACAAAGCAACTGCTTGTTTCTATATCTGTCATTGGCATTTAGAATCGATTAGGTCAGCTCTCATTGAATAATATCTTTAGCCGTGCTTTTGGTTTGCGGCTTTATCCAGAACACAGTAGAGCAGGGTATATCGCAAAAATCGTCCGGACTAGGGTCATTTGAGTCGTTTACGTTAATACAGGAGAGAAAATCATTTATTTGCAATTTGCATAACAGGACTTAATTTTACTAAGAAATCATCCAATCTTTGCCCTGCGTGCGTAACCCAACCGACTAGCTCAGTTTTGGCGGATGATTCTTTCGTGCTAAGGTACGCTGTTGCCACAACATTTAAAAACAAGGACAACACACAGACGCTACAGGGAGGGAAATATTTCCCCCATAGTAATGTAAACGGGTTGGTTTATTCATCTGGTCAGGCATTTTTAATTTTAACGGAAAGAAGCTTAATTTTCAAGTTAACAATAAAATATATGAATTATTTAGCAGAAGATCAAAATCACAACAAAAATCAAACATTCACGAATCAAATTAATTAAAACCAAGTAGAAACTACTTGCAATATTCAATCTGACTTGAATCCGGATTCAATCCACAAGACGCAGATCGGATTGAAATAAGATTAAATCGATCCGATCCAACTAATTTGTAAATTGTAAACGCAAGTCGGAAAATGGAGCACAAATACTCACTCTTTTCTTCGGTTTAATTGTTAAAATGTAATTAATTATTACCGTGCGGTTTATGTAATTGTATCCGATTAATTTTATACGCCGTGACAACCTTTTAAAGAATGCATTCCTCCGTTTTTTTATCGTATTACGTAAATTCATTAACAATGATGATTGATTTTGAATAAAGTTTATTTCAGGATGTATTATCCCTGCAATTCCCGCTCGTGGAAATAGAAAGATTATTGTTACTTCAAAATATAATTTAGAAAACTGTATCGTTTTTAAGTTCAAATATTTATTGTTAACATATTCAAATCTCTACCTTTCACAGATACAAAACTGTAAATTTAATTTAAACCACTTTGCGTCCATTTCTAGTTCAGGTTAAAAAGCAGATCCATTACACAACCGTATATCATGTCCAGCACTTCCCAAGAAAAGTATTAACCACCACAGACACGCTATCAAGCGAGTCAGCACCAGAATCAGTGTAGTTTTTTCCTAAACTACGTCAACATGCTTACATCACCACGTTTTGATTGCTAGATGGACAAGATATTTCAATTCTAGACTTCTCATAGGATCCTCGATCACTGCATTTCTATTTTCACCACTTTGAAATATTTCTCACTCTTTACACTCTCATTTCGGCTGATTCCGCTTTTCTGTTGCTGCCATCATACCTCAGCCCCATTATATCGACAAGAACCGCTTCACGACGAATTTTGCTAATAAAAGCAAATATTGCTGCTGATCGAAACTAATTTGTGTTTAGTAGCCAGAATCATTTCATCCACATTTCGACACTACCGTTTAACAAGCACGTCCCTGCACAACATCCTTGTTCGCTTCTTCGAATTCGAATATATAGAAATTCCCTATAATTGCCAATGGAAAAATTTCTACAGAAACTCCCTTTAATTTCCGCCAGAAGTTAAATCCAATCACACAAGCACTAACGGGACCAACAGGAATTACCACGACGGAACGGAGTAATCCCCAAGCAAATTGCCCCAGTGTTATGCATTAATACATATCAATGGTGCATTTTCCGGCCATGACTTGACCACAACAGAATTCACGAATGATGCCAACAGCGAATTTATCTCGAAAGACATCGGCTCGAATCAATAAGAACAACCAAAAGTCTTAATTTCATTAAAGAGCTCTAGCCCTTTTCATTGTAGGGACTGATTTTCGGAAGAGTGTGCAATCATTTCGTGGCTTTGTTGAGGGCCATTTCTATGTGTGGGCTGAATGATAGAAAAAATTCAAAAATTAAGCCCCAGGTATATGACCCTTTTTGACAACTTGATAGAGTGGCCGCGGATGCAAAGTTTCAGTATTTTAATGCATCTTGTCCGTCTGGAAGACAGTTATCGCGGGCGCTTAAATACAATAAACTCACATTTTCTTGCGATAATTTTTATACCCCATTTGCCGTGATACCAGCAGACGTATCGCAGGATTTTTATTGTTGTCATCCTTGGATTATAATCATCACATCGTGCCACGAGGTTTTCAGCGTACAAATTTAACTTAACCTCATGAGGGCTATTTATGCTGGGAATTTCTTAAGTAGGTAAATATATTAAAAAGAATTGATCCAAGGGTAGAATTCTGACGGACACCGGAGTCCAGGAGTTTTTCCCATTGTGTGTTAGAAAAGCCCATCTATCGTGGAGAAAGCTGCAAATCAATTGGATGAGATATCTAAGGAGGTCAGGAGTAATAGGTTTGTGGATTAAGTCATTGATCCAAACTGAGTCAAAAGCCTTTTTCGCATTGATCAAACAAGCCGTGACTAATTTGTTCTCAGCCTAGTAGCTTAGTATGTCGGCCGTGAAGATCTCTAAGACATTGATGGTGCTTTTACCTCTTTTAAAGCCAAATTGACTGGCAGGAATGTTGTTTTTCTCAACAAATCAGATAATTTATCGAGAGCTGAGTAGATTACTCTTTTCAGAAGTTTCCCTATATTGGAGAGAAGAGAGATGGGTCTCGTGTTGACTGTATAAGTATTGCCAGGTAATTTGTGAATAGAAAAGTATTTGGCACATTTTCCAATACTAGGAAATTACTCAATATTCACGCAGTTGTTGAAGATAATGACTAGCAAAACAAAGAAGGAAATATGAAATTTCCTTATCAAATAGCTTGATACACTGTCTACTCCGCTGATTTCTTAGTAAGATCAGACGCCAGACCGACTTAGTGAAAACATCACTGCCACTAGAGCAACCGGGGACTTTGGATGCAGAAAATTGGTCAGGCAAGTATTTTCCTCAATTTGAACAAACAGGGCCACCCTACGTTTTATTTGACTTGCGGTGTTGGAATCTTCACTGATTTTATCACTTGCAAACGGCTCAGAGAAGTAGTCAGCAGCCGCGGCGTCAGTAGCGCTATTATCAGGGAAGCGCCTACAACCAACCGTTCAGGTTGGAGCGCAGACTCTCCGTTTGATGATTCAATTGATTTATGGATACATATCCCAGCTCAATATTCGTGAGTCTTGTTCAAACCTTTAATTGAAATGGACGCTAGTTTTAGTCATAATAAAGAAGCTGGTTGCCCTGAGGATGGATGCCACTGGCCGATACTCATCATTAAATACATTTTGTCATCGGTGATACATTTGTGTTAGGCGTTTTTACAAGGACCTGCGTCTTTTATGGAAGACAAGAATTTTATATAGGAGGTTTTGGTAGACAAAGTCTCTGGCTGTTTGAGGAATAACAATATCGTCTATGGAAGAGCGTTGAACGACGTTGATGTTGTTGATGGCCTGGCCAATTTCGGATACAGACTTTTTGTCTCCTGTGATGACTATGTTTTCTAGTTTAACTAAGACTTCTTATTCAAAAGTTTCCCAATTGAGTTTCTTACGGGGGATGAAAAGCTGAGGCCTGGAGGTTAGAAAGTGGAGAAACCTCTTGTTCTCCGAAGAGTCATATTCTTCAATATGTGGTCACCTTCTACTTCAAACACTCAAAAACCAACGGAACGCAATGGAGGCAATGTGTTGACAAATTGAGGGGAAACAAGAAATAAGTCGATTATGCTATCAGACCTCCTGAAAGTTAATTTTGGTGGAGCGACAAGACCTAGCTCTAGACGTTTAGTCTGCAGCTATCTCTGAAGGGCCAAAAAGCCAAAAATGTTGCTTGTATCATTTCCCCAGTCTGGGTGCTTAGTGGTGAAATCTCCACCATTATGATATGGTCAAAGTTAGAGGTTGAAGACAATGTATGATTGAGGTAATCAATAAGATCTGAAGAAGAATTTTAGATAGCATACGAAGAGAGTGGTACCTCCGCTTAGGCTGAAACATGTTGAAATTGACTCCAAGCACTTAAGTTTGCATCGACGCTTTGGGTTTTCATCCAGCTTTTACTAATCAGAATGTTGCCGTCTCTTGTATCATCGACTTCATCCAACATTCCCTCACGAAAACCAGAGTAATTGCTAAAGATATATTATGTCGGTGTTTGAGTTTAGTTTCATATAAGAAAAGTATGTCGGCCGTCTGAAAATTCAAGTATTCCCGAATAAAACGCCTTGTGTAAACAGGAACGATAGAGGAACTATTTAGAGAACCATGATTAAAAGACCCCATCGATACAAAATGGTTTAAGTGACAAACGCTCGTCTAAGGGATCCGGAAATTTGAGGACAAAACTCTCAATCTTTTTTTTTTGCAAATGATATAAGATTGTAGCAGAAAATCGCATTCAGAAAACATAATTGAGTGAGTTGAAGCTTTAATAGTTCTACGACTGTGGAGCTTTTGGATATTATCAGTTGAAAAGTTAACGATATTAGCATAGGAGACATCCTTTCGAACATTGTTCTCAAGTACGGCAATAAACAGTCAGGCCAGTTTGATAGGTTTATAGTAGTGAATTTGACCCGTTTTTCCAAAATCAAAGTACTTTTTATTGCACGATAGAAGTAGTTGATTCACTATTCTTCAATACATTTCGGCAAAATTCGTTGTGAAAACAAACAAGTTGTGATGTTCAATCAGTACTGTATCGTGAGTTGTCGTTATGTCCTGAAGCGATAATATGACATCCTTATTATATGCTCGAAACTTGAAATGTTCAATCGAAAATAATGTGTAGTATCACTTTACCCCTGATTTAACTCATTCAGATTTATGTGAACTCAAAGCTCGGTACGTAGTCCCTCGTCCGAACCTGAATTCGAACCAGGAATCCCACACTCTAGGAGCCTGCCCTCTACCAACTACACAACACAAGCTTCGTAGCGTAGAAAACTCCAAATTTAATGGGCGATCATAGACAAAATTGAAATTTGATATTTGCTGCTTCATGAAAAAGCTATGACTTTGGTTACATCGATTAATTAATCCAACACCTTGAATAACAACATTTTCCGCTTATAGTATAAGAAAGCAATAAAAAATTGTGGAAATATCTTAGCCTATAAACAGAGGTTTGCATTGGCTAATTGGTCTACATTTTGTTTATCTTTGTTTAATGATCTTCGACAAACTTTAAAGAATAAAATAACGTGGTTGCTAATTATAAAAATACTAAGATGCCTTCTATAAAGTGCTTATAAATATATACGTTATATTAGGTTGCTGCAGATGAAATGGCCGATTTAGCAATGACATCAAGTTGGCTGCAATTTTAGTGTATTATGTTGGCACAAGGCGGCGCAAATGATATGACATATTGAAGTATAAATACTGCTACCTTGGTTTATGGAGTCATTTCTGTTTTGCACTTCATAGTTATCGTAAAAATAAAAAGAGAAAGTGAACATGGATGTGAATCAAAAACGGCTACTTTTACTAGAATTTAAATTAGAGCACAACGCAACGGAAGCAACGAGGAATATCAACAGCGCAGTTGGGCCTGATACAGTTAGCAAACGAATCACTCGGCGGTGGTTCGAAAAATTTCGATCCGGAGATATGGACCTTGGAAGTGAGCCACGTGGACACCCAGGACCATCGATCGATAACGACGAGCTGCGTGCATTAGTGAAGTCTGACCCCCGCCAAATCATAAGGGATCTTGCCGAGAAATTAGGCGTTATCAATTCGACAGTTTGCCGCCACTTGCAACAATTTGGAAAAGTTAAAAAGCTTGACAAATGGGTTCCGCATGATCTTACCGAGCAAAACATGACGTTTCGAATGGAGATCTCAAGTTCTCTTCTCTCCCGCAACAAAAAGGAACTGTTCTTGCACCGAATTGTGACCTGCGATGAAAAGTGGATTTTATACGATAATCGTCGCCGATCGGCCCAATGGCTAGATGCCGATGAAGCGCCAAGACACATGCCGAAACCAAGCTTTCATCCAAAGAAAATAATGGTAACTGTTTGGTGGTCTGTAGCTGGAGCTATCCACTATTCGTTCCTGCAACCTGGCGAAATCATCAATGCTGACAAATACTGTGCTCAACTGGATGAAATGCATCAGAAATTGATAGTCCAACGACCTAGGCTTGTCTACAGGGATGGAGTGATACTGCTTCATGATGACGCACGACCTCAAGTATCGAGAACAATGGTCCAAAAATTAAACGAGTTGTGCTATGAGACTCTTTCTCACCCTCCATATTCACCAGACCTCTCACCAACAGATTACCATTTCTTTAAACATTTGGATCACTTTTTGACAGGAAAAAGATTTAATAATGAAGCTGCTGTTAAAAATGCCTTCGAGGAGTTTCTTCGAACCAGAAACTCGGACTTCTACAAAACTGGAATAAATGTACTTGTATCTCGTTGGGAAAAGTGTGTTGCATCTATTGGTACCTATTTTGGTTAAATAAATTGTCTTTATAGAAAGTTACAGCTGTTTAAAAATTTATTACTAAATCGGCCATTTCATCTGCAGCAACCTAATATTATTCAAGAAACTAACATCAATATTATTATATGGCAAAATTTAATTGATGGTTTTATCCTTTCAGGAAATTTAGAGAAAATCGTGAAACGAATTTCTACGAGTCAAAACGGTACAACAGTAACCAATCTGATAGCTACACTAGCCAAACTCAAAGCAACCGATATGAACAAGCTCAGTCGCAACCGGTCGCATGTGAAGATGAGTGGGACAATGGAACTGAAAACACCACTCAAGTATCAGCGCCACCTGCCATATCAACCACAGGCCCGGAGGAATATGTTCCGTCCGACTATACCTATTCGCGGTCAGAAATTATCATTCCATCCCGCGAGGAAATCATCCTATGTTGGTGGGTCTCACCGCACCAATTCTACACCCACAACTGTCCTGACGTTCCTAAATTTGAAATTCTCATGCGCAACTTACAAATGTTTTATAAGAGTAAAACCACGTCATCTAATCGATCGATTGGCGTAGGATCCTGTGTAGTTGTCCGCTACCAGAAAGATAAGGTGCTCTATCGTGCGACAATATTAGCACATAATGAGGCTCTGCGAAAATATCGCGTTGAATTTGTCGATTTTGGTAATCAAGCTACTGTGACGTCAAATGACATATGGATGTTAGAGAAGCGATTCTCAGAGTTTCCAATGATGGCACAATTGTGTAGCTTCGAAAATGTTGTTTCGAACTATGAGCACCGGGAGATTACGAGCCAGGTGGAGAAGTATTTGAAACCCGGCTCGAAATTGTTTTGTAATTACCAGCGAAAGGAGAAAAATGTATACTATGCTGACATAGAAGTAAATGGAAAATCACTGAAAGAGTCCTTGATTGAAGATGGATCGCTGTCAACTTTAGAGCCAAGTAGGTTTTTTAAAGTATTTCTTTTCATTTGTAACGATTGTTCTGTCTGGTTGCAGATATGCGTCTTGAATTGTTATCTGGACAACGAATCCGTATCAAAGTCGTAATGATAAAAGATCTACTCAATTTCCAAGTGGAGATCGAGGGCTCCGATATGAAATTGATGAGCTCGTACCATGATATTAAATTCGTCAAGTCGAATCCTCATCTGTCGACGGAATTCAAAGCTAACTATGAAGGAAAATATTGCATTGCAGATGTTCCAGATGTGTCAAAAGAAAAAATGTAATGGGCAGATAGTAGTTTTGGGTGATTAGTATGATAATTTTAAATATATTTTTGATTTCAGATTGATGCTGCAACCAATTATACCCCTGTTGATGAACGGCACCTCGCAAAAAATTTGTGATTATCCTGTAGTTCGTCGAGAGTTCACTGCTAAAATTGCCTTCATTGAAACGGAGAATATAATGTACGCTCATTCAACTGATGTTGAGGCAAAGCTCGGAGAAATCCTCGATGCAATGTTCAATTTTTATAGCGCTCAAGGTAAGTTGTCGTTGTTTCAACAGTGTTTTTGATGCTTGTATTCTTCATTTACAACCTTAATATAAGATGTAATTTATCGAATTCAAAATAATGTGTCCGATTTATCTTCCAGGTAATCCCTTGCAACAATACACTCCAGGAACCTTGTGCGCTGCTCTGTCATCCGACGGTAATTGGTATCGTGCGAAAATCGTCTTTTACGATAGTGGCGACAATTTCAGTGTCGAAGTTTATTACATTGACTACGGCAATGTTGAATTAATCGAGGAACCGAATAATATTCGAGAGCTGCAAGAAGAATTTAACGAGTCCAGCGCTTTAGCGATACGTTTTTGTTTTCCTATTAAAGTGACAAATAGTGCCGATGATTCGGCTGTCGAAACCATTAAATCTCTGACAGAGGGCTATGAGCTCACTCTGTGTATCATTGAACGATACAAGAATTGTTGGATAGCAGATATTCAATCTTATGGTAATAGTCTGATCAATGTTCTTAAGGAAACTTATTCTTTGACCAACGGCATGGATGTGGAGCATGCGAGAAGTGTGATTGATAGCGATACATATGTAGATTTCGATGTTCAAAGCTCTGACACATCAAATCAAGTTCAATCACTCGAAAAGAAACCGGTTGCAATCGCATCCACATCGGCGGATACTATGAACTTAAATTCTGGAATAATGGTGCCTGAAAAGTCGGACGAAGCCGTTGAAGTTTCAAGCAATATGATACCTGCGTACTTGAGTCATTGTGATAATCCAGGACGTTTCTTTTTGCATCTCACAAGCAACTTCTCTGATCTGCAACAGCTGCAAGACAACATTCAAATTGTCGCCGGTAGCCTTCCGCCGTTAATGACGTCGGTGACTGGTGCACTTTGTATTGCTTTGTACACCGTTGACGAGACCTGGTATCGAGCGAAGATCATTGACAGCGAAATCATGGCTGTTCAGTTCATTGACTATGGCAACACGGATGTGCTCACAGACAGTTCGTATGTGAAGGAGATGAACGAGGCATTTGCGAATATTCCACCTTTCGCTATCCCATGTGCATTGCCGATTTCACCCCGGAAAACCACAGATTGGGTTGATGAAGCGAACAACATTTTTAATGAATCTTACGAAAAGACACTGTACTTCGACTATGTTACTCAGAACCCTAAAAAGAATTACGTCAATCTGAAAATCGATGGAATAAATGTGGCTGAGAAGCTAATAGCCGATGGCTTGGCTAGGAAACTGGAAGTTTTGAGGTCAGGCGAGAACGGGTTCGTTAGCCACATAAACAGCTTGTCCGACTTTTACATCCAAATGGAATCGTATGCAGATGGCCTGGAATTGATCGCCGGTCATCTAGCAGACTTCGAAAACTTTAAAGTGCTAACTGATAATTCTGTGGGCAATGTATGTGCGGCGATCTTCCCTGAGGACAATAGTTGGTATCGTGCGAAAATTCTATCTCATAGTCCGGAAGGCACAGAAGTGCTATTTATCGATTACGGGAACGCTGCCATAACCAATGAGTTACGGGAAATTTCCCCCGACATTGCTAATCTCCCATTTTTGTCGAAGAAATGCTCACTCCGGATGCCTGATCATATTCTAGGCTGGTCAGATGAGGCCGAAGCTAAATTCCATGATCTGTCTGCGATGGGCGAAACGGTATTTATCGTGGAACTCATTGAACCTTCCGATCATGCCATAATCGATTTGTACATCGGTGATAGAAATATCCTAGAGGATTTGGAACCACTTTGTGACAAGCGGCCAACTATTGAAATGGATTTGAACTCGAGTATGGGCAAGGATGATTTTGCCATGCCTGAGAGTGTCCATGAAACAAAATGGGAAGATGTTACCATTGTTTACGTAAATACTCCGTCAGAGTTCTACGTTCACTTGCTCTCGGAAAAGGATAAACTAGATCAAGTTCTGGACGTACTTAATTGTGGTGATATCGGCGCACCATTAACCAACCCTACGGTCGGCATGATTTGCACTGCCTTGTACGAAGACGACGGTGCCTACTATCGGGCAGAAATCTTAGCTGCAAACGAGGACAGTTGGGAAGTTCTCTTCATCGACTATGGTAATACAACTCTTAGCAAAGAATTACGCTGCTTACCGACCGGATGGAACACAAGACCTGCCCTTGCCTATCAATGCACTTTAGATCCAAATGGACTATTAGATCTGTCCTCTGAATCTGTGGCTAATGAGTTCATTACTATTACTACAGATCACGAAGAGGAAGTGTTCAAAATGGATGTAATAGATCGATCAGTGAAGCCGTGGGTGGTATCGCTTCAATTTAACGATTTGATGATCTACGAAGAGCTAGAAAAACGACTAAATGATGCAACTAAAGGTGACAATGCCGAAGCTTCAAAGCAAGATACACATTCAGATACAATTGAAGCGAGTTCAGCGCTCGCGGAAAATATTGTTGAGAATACTGTTGAACAAAGCATCGAGACTGCTAACGAACCATACCAAATAGTGGAAGACATCGTCGACACTGCAATTACAAGTGCTACTGAACCTTACGAAATAGTGCAGAGCATTGTTGAAAGTGCAGTAACTAGTGCCGGCGCCAAACACGAAGAAGCCCGAAATGCAAGTGAAGCGAGATCAACACTCGCGAAAAATATAGTTAACGATGCTGTCGAGCAAAGTATCAAAACTGCTACCGAACCATATCAAATAGTGGAAAACATCGTGGATACAGCACTTGATAATGCTACTGAACCCTACGAAATTGTGGAGAGCATTGTGGACAATGCGGTAACTAGTGCCAGCGCCAATCATGAAGCAGTCCAAAATTCGATCGTGGAAGACATTGTAGGCACAGCAATTGTAAATGCTACTGAACCTTACGAAATAGTGCAGAACATTGTGGACACTGCGGTAACAAATGCGGGCGCTAAACAAGAATTAGCCGAAAATACCATTGACGCGGCTATTGGTATTGCGATCGAAACGCGTGCTGCCCCCGAAGCGATTTTAGATCCAGTACTTGTCACCGAGGATGTTGTCGAGCCACTGGAATGCAGTGCTGCTGATAAAAATGAAATAATTGAAAATATTGTAGATTCCATCGTTAATAAAAGCATAGATGAACACCTGCCAAAACATACAGGAAAAAGTCAAGAATCTTCTGAAGAAACTAAAGAAGACAGTTTTGAAACTGCAGATGAGGAAAATCTGGATGATACAGAAATTTTCGTGGCTGGTGCCGGGAATAAATACGCTCAGTCACTAAACATTAATAAAGGTAACGACTCAGGCACAGATAGCATTCAATCAAATCTGGATGTCGTCATAACTCAGGTATATAGTTCAACTAATTTTTATGTTCGTTTGCGTTCTGATGAACTAGAGCTACAGGACATACAAGAACGAATTAAAGATCATTGCGTTGAGAAACTAGAAATTCCACGCGTTGGTGACCTATGCGCTGTTCTCGATCCAGATCAAGGGAACTATCATAGGGCTAAGATATTAAATATGGATGCCACTGGAATCTCAACCGTCGAACTAATCGATTCGGGAATTCGTTTGGATACAAGTGAGCTATTCATTTTACCTCATGACCTGGCTCTGAAGCCCGCTTTGGCTAAGCACTGCAAACTAAAAACTACGCAAGATATTAATTCAAATACTTTTAAAAAGTTAATTGAATCGAATCCAAATGCAGAATACCGAATGAATATTATCGACAACTCAGCAAACCTTCTAGCTGTAGATTTATTTTTGAATGGTCTCGATGTGCATGAAGAACTTGCAGCGACAAATTTTGTTCAAAAAGTGATCGATTCGTCGCTCGCGGAGATTGTAAAGGATGCAGTTATGAGTCATACTAATTCGCCTAACGACTTCTACGTACAGTTTGACTGTGACGTGAAAAATCTTGAAAAAATTACTGACTCCTTGCAAGATGCACTGGAATTCGAAGAAATTGCCAATCCAGTAGTAGGTATGATTTGTGCAGCTGTATTCCCCGACGATGGCGCATTCTATCGAGCTAAAATACTTTCCATATTGGAAGACGATACTTATGAAGTACTCTTTATAGATTTCGGTAACGAATCAAACACCAAGAGTATTCGAGCGCTGCCTGACGATTTGAAAGATGTCGAATGTATCGCAAAACAATGTGCCTTGGAAAATTGTTCAGAAATCGATTTTTGGTCAGACCAAGCAAGCAACATCTTCAGTAATCTAGTGGCGTCGCATTTTGGCGAAACATTCCAAGTAGAAATCAAATCGATGGCTCAAATGCCCTGGATTGTAAAGCTGTACCATCAGTCCACAGATTTATGTGTAGAGCTCAAGAAGTTAATTGATGAGAATACGGCAAGTCATGACTCATCCGACTTGTGGGAAGAGGCTAAGGATTCGAGTGGAGCGATTGTTGTCAGTGATATACTCGACGATTTAATAAGTTCGCTTCCTCTAGCTAACGGAGAAGACGTATCGAATGAATCAAAAAGCTCTAAGGAATTGTCTCAAACAAACGAATCCTCAAATCATTCTGATGCGTCCTCAAATGTTGCCTACACGTCCGAGCAATTGGCACAGCAGCTCTGGGACGAATTACAAAAACGCGGTGTAAGCGATTCGAATATGCTGGAAAGAGCCAGTAGCACATCGAATCTATGTGATAACAATTCTATGAAATCTGCAAACTCAGTGACAGCTTTATTATCGGAACAAAGCAATCCGACACGATCAAAATCTGTTGAATGTGTTATCGATAATAAGTAAGAAGATGAATTTATTCTGTTCATAAAGTTGTTTTAAAAACAGTACTACATGAAAAGTCATGAAAATCAGGTCTTGAAAATCAACCAAAATGAATACGTATTTTTAGTGGATTTATGTTTTTTTCGGCTATTATTTCATGTTGAAGTTGAATAATATCAAAAACTAAATATATAAGCTATTTTTTATGATATTAGACGAACGTATAGTATACTAAAATTGAAGTTGATGTATTACTCGCTATATATATATATAAATGTTCGGTAAAAAGAACTTGCTTATGTTATTCTTTTACGTATTTTACTAATAAAACGTGTTTTCAATAAATGATACGATATTTTTGTACAAAATACCTTTCAAATTAGTATAATATTTGAGATTTTTATTATAAGAAAGAATTACGCTTTACTAAGTTCACGATGGATCATGGATACTAGTTGTAGACGTATTGTATTTTTATCCGAAACGCGATGGTATTTTCTATGGATATGAAAGTTGGTCTCCGCTACATTGGTGGTATTTTCCTTTTAAAAAAAAAAGATTTCTGTACTCAAACAATGACGCTGCTCCAGTTTAGGAGGATAAACTATGTATTTAGCTGCGAGATCGAACTAGATGCCTGAGAGACAGAGCTGCCAATATTGGGTAGTATTCTAGCGAGTGCTGAACCAACAACGGATGCCTTACCTGCTTTCTCCAGATGAGAGTTCAATTTATTGTCGATAATTACGCCCCGGTGTTTTATAGCAGGCTACGGGGTAATTATACAGTCGTTCCCTGAAATAATCGACAGTCTGCTAAATAGCGTGACACTCCATTATCGACCAACACGCCTACAATAGAGCTCCGCCTCGCGAAGTTGAAGGCGTTCTTTATGTCTAGTGTGACCTCAGTGCAGCAGTCTCCTTTAACTTTGACGTTCATTGCTGAGTCCGACACAATTCTGACATCGTCCACAGTTGATCGGCCCCATAGTAATTAGCAGGCATATTAGCCTACAATATGTTGCCTCCCCAATAGGTTTATTCTGCTTGAGCAAGAGAACCAGTTTTTCGGACACTTGATTTGAGGAGAACTCTTTCGCTTTAGTGTAGTCATAACGGCTTTATACATTCTATTCCATTGATCGAAATCGGTCCCGTTACACGGCTTCCTAAAGTGCTCCTTTTTGCTCTTAGCGATCATAAGTTTGAGGTTCTTTCGGACGTATTTATACTGGCTCTGCAAGTCTTCGTACTCTAGGCTGTTCCTACGGCGTTGGCTACATCGCCTAGCTTTGAGACATTTTTGCCACAGCTCCTGGATTTCTGCATTCCACCAACAATTTACCTTCCTAGTCTTGTGAAGAAAACGTCGTGAAATGGAAGCATCACACGTCTGCTAGATCTCGTTGACAATTCGTGCGGCCTTCGTCGAAGCAATTCCGCCCAGTTTCATATCGGGGGGTAGAATTTCCCGGAACGTTTCTTCGTCTAGTCTTTTTGATGACCAGCCAACTATGCTTTTACTCTGGGAACTCACACACATTGTGTTTTTGCTACGTACGCAGTTCATCGTAGCTATTATGGCCTGATCGTCAGTGTGGGTGTAGTACTTCTAACCAACTACTGCAAGTCCTTGACTATAGCGTCGCGCACAAAAGCGAGGTCTACAATGGAACCTAGGTCTCGCCTACTGAAGGTGTTGACATACCCATTGTTTGCGAGGACGATATTTAACCGCGAAAAAGTCTCCACTAACACCCGCCACCTAGCCTTGGTTTTATTGCTTCCCCACTTCTCAGCCCAGGCGTTGAAATCGCCGGCTATGAGTTTCGGTTTGAGTCATTTTGCCTCCATTGTTATGCTATCCAACATCTGTTAATATTCCACCAATGTCAGACTTGGTGCTTCGTAACATTTGTATACATAGATGCCATCAATTTGAGTCCATACATATCCGTTCTCCGGTTGTTGCATTACATCCTGCAACGCTCGATTCCCACACGCCCATATTACTGCTTTACCGCTTGCATCCGTCGCACAGACGCCACTATGAAAATTTACTATTGCTCGCAAATTATGGCGACGTCGGCTTTGAGCTCGTAAATCGACTGCGAAAGCAAATCCTGCGCAGCTCGACAAGGATTGAGATTCAGTTGCATGTTCTTCATTTTCGTCTGGAGCTTACCACCTTCTTGAAAACTGGGCATCTGCTGCTACCCGCTAAGTGCTTGTTCGCAACCTTCGATTTCCCGGCAGAAGAGACAATTCGGGTCCTTAGTGCAATTTGCAAAGCTTTGATCGATCCTCCGGGTTTCTGCAGTTGTTACTATATATTTGAATTCGAGACATTTAAAGTACCTTTTCATGGAATTCTGCTACCGTAACCTACAATTTGGCCACCCGCTTCGGACTTTGCCTGCTGCTTAGGCCTTACGTGCTTGGTCTGCAGCAAGATATAGAGTGGCTATTTGAGTACCCCTCAAAAATTATCTAAGCTCCGCGATGTTTGATTTCCCCACACTTATCAGCGCCAATTGGTCCTTAAGAGCACTGCGGATTTTCTCTTTCGTTTTGATGTCATCTAGATCTCGGCATTCAATTGCTATTTACTGGTAATTCATTCATAAGTTTGCCTGTTCACCAAGAGAGGCCTCAATTTACCTTTTGAATTCATCATGCTCGGATCCGTCAGATTTAAGTTCAAGCAGCAGTCAGCTCGTCGAATGCAGTTCACGTTGTCACCTAAGTCCTTTAATGCAGGGTATGCCTTGACTTTTCGCAGGACGTCTGTGACACGTAGACTGGTGTCTTCGGTGTAGTTTGCGTACCTGTTTCTATGTTGGCCTGAGCTTGCAATGCACTATGTGCCATTTGCTCATCTCTCACCTTATTGTTAGTCGATCTTGTTGCCCATACCGCGGGCTCACATGCTCCATCAGGTCAACAATAGGTATGTTTCCGTACTTCAGCAAACTGCAGCAGTAACAGAATTTGGCAGCTGGCTTCTTTTTGCTGCAAAATTTGGCTTGCAGCAAAAGTACGGAAACGACTTGCTGCGAATCTATTTTAATAGATAGGTCGAAAATTTTCAGCTGATGATGCATCCCTTGTTTTCGATATAGATGGGATTAGGACTTCTTTCCAAATTGAAGGAAAAATATTTTCAGATAGGCTTTTATTATAGATGATAGACAATGGAATGCTCAAAGAGTTACTTGCCATTTTTTAAAATATGGATGGTAGTCCGACCGATCCTGAAGTAGACTACAATTTTAGTATAGCCTCAATCATCAGTACTTTTTGTTCTGTTTCATTGTTTACCAACAAATCTATTAATCTTACAGCAAGCTAATCTTGCTGCTGTGAGACTGAATTGTATCTCAACATACAATAGAACAGATTTTGGCCACGTTAGGATCTTGGCTGATTGAGTTTCCGCTCTAGTGGGTGTTGACTACATCACGTTCTACTAGATTTGGAGTTCACAAATCGCATTCCTGGAAGGGATGAAGACGTGATGGTATCAGACTGGAAAGTGGACTTATCCACAAATACACCGATGACTCTGAGCTAAACAATAGTCGGAAGTGATGTATACTCAGATGAGCTGAATCTCAAGCTGTCCCTCCGTCTATCAGACTATTGTAGTGTCTTTCAGGAGGAAGATGCGGCTATTTTTCAGGCAATCGACTGGCTCCTGTGTAATCGAATATTCGGAGTCAATATTGATATTTTCAAAGATAACCAAGCGGCTATTAAGTCCCTTGCTGGTTCTTGTATAGTGTCCATGATTGTCGCTGAATGCCGTGCATCTGACATTCGACAGTGCAATTGATTTCGGTACCTGGACATAGGGGTTTTCAGGGCATCTGTGAGGCCGATGAACTAGCTAGGCTTGATACCTTACTACCGGAGGTCTTATGCTCCTTCTCAATAGGTATACCGATGACATCGGTCAAATTGGCAATCGGGCAAAAATACCTTGAGGACGCCGGGAAGGAAAATGAAACATCCTATGCGATAACAAGGCAGTCTTGGGTCTCCCTGGATGCGCATCGCACCAGGCAGCTATTAGGTTTAACTCGTTGTGCTGTGGGTGTCCTTACGGGCCACTGCCTCATTGGACGGCATGCGCAACGATTGGATGCAGGGTTCAACGAGTTCTGTCTGAGCTGGGGCTCTGAGGACGAGAAGGAATCCGTCCTCCATCTCACGTGCCAGTGCCCGGCTTTGGTGATGAGGAAGGTGGTGGCACTTGGTGCATCCTTTATCTTAAATCTGACCGAGCTATCCCTGGTCAATTTAAAGGGGACAATACAGTTTATCACAGGTAGCAAATGGTTTCTTAATTTTAGAGACTAGGGGAGAGAAAAAATTACTGTAGCATTACAACGACCCTCTTATGTGCTTATGTGCGTCTGTCGGCAGGCCTCTGTCGATCGGCAATCACTTCAACCAAATCTAACGTAACAGAGCTTTTAATGTCATGGAAGTAGGAACTTATTTAAACCTCTAATCGAGCATGTTCTGATTTAACATACATGTACTGGAGTGGTTGGAATATTGGATCAATCGCTAGCAGACAAGAAAGGCAAAGGTTCGCAAAACAAACAAACTAGTTTTGAACAAGGCAAAAGTCGTCTTAATCTATGAAGTTATTTGAACTTAGTTTATAAAAAGTTGCAGTTTCTATTTTATTGAATTATGTCTGCTCACATTATTCGGGTTTCATTTTGACTTTCAGTGAATTTTGATTACAATCGCAATAACTTGATCTACTTTAAGATGTTATATTTCATTCTCTCATTATTAATAAATACTCTAGAGTCCTAACAGACTATCTATGACTAAATAATAGTGAAGAGCGTTACCTGTCTCAATCAGTATCTAATTCAAATTTGTCAATACTATCGACAACCCAACCGAAATGCAACGTCTGTTTGTCTATGTTATAAAACCAAAATCAATTTTAAGAATTTCTTTTTAAAAATTCCACGAGAATCCTGATTACACAAAATAAAAATGAATCGATCCACTTTCTCAAACATACCTTTAAAAACTCATGTATTTTTTTCAAAATGTAAACACGCTTATTTCATTTATCATTTCGATGCAACGTTATCACTTTTTCAAAATATTGTTTGTTGTTTGAAATTTTCCAAACTGCTCATCTCCATGAGCATGTAGTATCTGATGTATTCAAGAAATCAACAAAATTTGAAAATACAGGGGATTAGGTTAAATCATGAGATAAGGCTCACTCCGACTAATCTGAAAATACAATAGCGTAGTACAACAATAGCATTGAACAACTAATCTATATGAACATCAATGCATATAAACATGCATGTACGGGACTTGTCCTCAGCGGTTTAGTAGTTGTTAAAACTTCATCAAAACCGATGATTAAGCGTACATAATATAGTATGTACGTTTTAGTTCTTTGATTCATGGTTAAAACCAAGTAAAAGTTTATGCGTACATTTGATTCATTAAGTCTAGTATCATAATCTTAGTTTGTCACATCTCGAGTCATGAGAATGATAAGAAAGCTTGATGTCGATTTGACTGGCATGACGAAAGCATCTCAACTACAATAGGCTTGTGTGGCAGATTCCGTTATCGTTATCAGTAACAATGAAGAGTTAAGAATATGTTTTGTTATACCGTCGAGCAATGAATAATGCTGCGGTGTAGTATGAAGGTACTGCCAGGAATAAGATCTACATATACAAGCAAAGATTTTTTTTTTACATTTCTTACAATACGTAATAGATTCTGAAGAGCTTTTAATTGACCTCTTTTGGGCCGTATCAGTTGTTGTTGTCTGTTTAAACCATTAATTGTAGCGAATCATATCAAATATCAAGGCTTATTGCATAAAATTTGGCTACATCTCAGCAGCAAAAATATTACAGCATACAATAACAACTAGCATCTTAAATTTCAAGCAGCACATGAAACTCTATACGTAATGATACTGAAATGACAAATTTTATTTTAGCCATTTTCTATTCTACATAAGGAATTGGAAATGTTTTTTCTACAAAAGATTTTTCGGGAATTTCACTTTAAAATTTGTAATTTGATTGAGTTCTTTCTAGCTTTCAAATCAATTATTTTTTAAACAACTTGTTTTCTTTTAGAAGGTAGATATAGTATTTCAATTTTTAGCAGATATCTATATTTAAATGGGCAAACAATCCAGGCATGCTATTCTAAATGTAATAATCCTAAATGCTACGATTTTCATTTTCACCTTGTTTGTCCTTAATCTGACTTAGCACTGTCGTTACACTGTGTTTCCGATTGTTGTTGTGTAGAATCTTTCCATCCATTCATGTTTCCATCCATTACTTCCAGAGCTACCCATACATGGAGGACACTGTATGAAAAAATGGTATCCAGATCCAGTGTATCCGAACCGGTCTAGGATTAAGATGACGATGTAGGTAAAGAGATCAGACAGAAAATATACTTTGAAGTGTGAGGATCGGTCCTCAGAACGAAAATTATTTGTGTGATTTATTTAAACAGCCCCTACTACATACAAGGTTTTATATTGACTATCGATGGCTAAACAATATAGCGAAAAAGGACAGAGAAAAAACCAACGGAGAAGGAAAAAGGACATGCCAAGAATGGGTGACATAATGGATACTATGGCTAGGGCAAAGTTGGATTCGAAGAGCAGATACTGGCAGTTTGAAGCCGAGAAAAGTAACCGTTACAAGATAACCTTTTCTATGGGATTTGGACTGTGGCTAAACACCTGGAGAACCTAAAGGACGTATTCGAAAGATTGCGAGCAGCTAAGCTGAAGTTAAGTTAAATGCCTCAGGCACATGGTGCCCACTGTAGGGATAAAAATAATAATTGGCATTGCAGAAAGCTAACCCGTGGAAAATCGACCAGTGCCCAAAGAAAAGCATCAGATATGGAGGTTTCTGGTATTGACAACGTATTAATACCGATTTGTGGAGATTTTGCTAGGATCGCTAAAATGTACAACAGCTGGCGCATAAAAATAAGCAATTAAACTGAAGCTAACAGTGCCAAACAGCGTTTCAAAAACTTAAACCGGATCTATGTGTATACCATGCCGCAGAAAATATTCATTGCGGGTACTGATGCAAGTAATACTGGCATGGGTAGAGTATTATAACAGTAATATGATGCTCAAGAACAGGGATTCGCTCACTTTAGCTGCGTACTTTCTAAACCAGAGAGGAACTACTGCGTCACCCGAAGAAAACTGCTGGCAATAGTCGAAAGCCACCAAACACTTCCATAAATGCCTGTATGGTCAAACATTCGTACTGATGACCGATTGCTCAACTTTAAGAGCCCAAAACTAGTGGTGCGATGGATTGAAAAGTTGCAAGCGTATAGCTTCAATATAGCTCCTCCAAAAAGAAGCCAACAAGAACGATGGTCGCACTCGGAGCTGTTGGGCACGCAAATGGCTGATGGAGATCTAAAGGAAATCATAGGCTGGGAGGGGTTTGTACATAAAATCGAAGTTCTGCGTTGAATGAAACTAATTCGATTTTTATGTACTGCTATTGGAAAGAAGATGAAACTGCAAATATGTAGATCAGCTCATCATAAACAAGTCGCCAAATAAAGTAAGAGAACGGCTCTATTGAGTTCATGCGCGGGAAGACCTGTTGGACTAGTGAAAAAAATGTGATACTTATGCATCATGCGTAGGGGTACCTTTCAAACTTTGAATGAATTATAGAAGCTGACAGAATCAGGAGAGTACTAAGTGCAATTCCCGACGTGCCTTCGTTTCTACGTAAGAAAAACAGGGATTGGGCGGAGGACTCCACCCAGTTTCTGGACATGCTACTAGAAACTCACTTTTCGGAATCAGGTAGGGTTCAAGGAATGACCAATTGTGGACACTCAACCAACCATTCAAACAGCCGATTAAGGGAGTATCAGATGAGGTCGACATTGAGTGGGTAATATTAACATTCCAACCTTCCAAAGCCACAGGAATAGATGAGAACAATTATCCCCATACTGCAGTGTATTTTTATCACATGTCTCCGTTTCGGGGTATTACCAAAGACTAGATAGTTCATTATTCTGAAACCTGGCAGCTTGAATTACCATAATGGGAACGATTTTAGATCAATCAGCTTAAAATCTTTTCAGCACAAGATACTAGACAGGCTAGCCGGTTTGCAATTCAAGAGTTCTATTGTTCACGGGACTCTGTATAATACGCGTATCTGGAGGGCAGGTCAGTAGAGACGGTACTACATAGAATTGTCGGAATAATAAAAAAAAAACCTTACAACTTTCAACAATGTTACTATTGCGAGTATCATCGACGCCTTGGTCCGACATGGAGTGGATAAAACTCTCATGGCTTGGGCATGGGACCTGTTCCCACAAACCTTGTCGGACCTTGTGTAATCGGTGCCGGACCAGATCCAAATCTGGGCCAGAAAAACTGGTCTCAGGGCAAACTCGACAAAAACAGAAGTTTTACTCTTCACAAGAAAACACAAAGTGCCGGCTATCACAGTAGCTACCCTTAACGGAAAAATATTAAAACTTGAAGAAAGTGTTAAACGTTTAGACTTATACTAGACAGGAAACTGAGCTGGGAAAATGTGAAGCACCAAATTGGTAAAGCTTGCGCAGCACTATTTGCGTGCCGATCTATCTTTATGGAGCGATCGTGTAGTGGAGGGTGGCAGAGAGCAAAACCAATATCAAAGAACTAGGAAGATTACAAAAGATTAGTTAGCATAATTATCACAGGCACATTAAGAGCCACCCAAATGGCCGAACTGGAAATTATTTTGAAGCTGATGTCACTGGATCGCTTCATCCTTAGAAGCGCTCGCTAAGCAGCAATACGCGCCTAAATTTTAGGCATGTGGTACGGACAATTCAAGGACCCACACTGGTATTCCCACATAATACCGAAGTAGGTATAGTTTTGTTACTGAAGATACACACCATATGGTCAAAACAACATATCTTAAGAGGATTTTCCGGATCCAGATACCCACAAGAAAAGACTGGAAAAACAAGGTAATCATCGGCGACAATGGCGCCTGAATTTAGACGAATGGGCCATAGACAGACACGGAGGTCGGCTCGGGCGTCTATTCAATGGATCTGAGCCTTCACCTATGAAACACTAGACCATGAACATGCTACCGTTTTTCTGTATGAAGTATACACCATACGCATGGCAATGGAGACCATTAACGGAACATCAACAAGACCAACGATGATTTACGTCGAAAACAGGGTGGCCATTCTTGCTCTTGCGTCTCATGCAGCCTCCATCCTATGGACCATCATTGGCCACTGCAATGGTTGCCTTAATGACAACCATAACACAAAGTTGACTCTACACAATCGGCCACTAGGCGAGTAATCCCTGATTTTTCGGTCACCCATGATGGTACGCTTTAATGTGTGTGAAAACCGCTCTCATCGCCATTTCCATGCTTCGCCGCTGTCGGCCACTACTAGCCATTGCCCGTCCACACAATGGTGATGGCTGCATGGACCAGATGATGGCCCATAATGTGGAGGCGGCATCACAAATACTCTTCGAGAACTATTAGTGCATGCAGAGTCGCTGTCAACAAGAAGGTAAGGCATATTACTATCCAGATGTGGGTTCTAGGGCATAGCGGTGTCGCAGGCAACGAAAAAGCTTATGAGTTAGCGAAGATAGGTTCAGGATCAAAAAACAGCTCTTGTATTACCGTACTGTAGTCACTTGCTGACGCCTAAAGGAAACTAGATACAGTCATACAGCCAAACTGAAGTCCAAATGGGCAAACAGAACAGACTGTAGCATAGCCAGGACACTATGACCAAAACCTGATTTAAACAAGAGCAGAAAAGTGCTTAAGCTCAGCAGAAATACCTTGAGAGCGACGGTTGGCCTGTTCACAGGGGATTTCCTTACCGCATCTCATGTGAATCATATAGGAATAACATCCAACAACGTAAGTAGGAGATGCACGATAGAAGAGGACACCATTGAGCATACTCTTTGCGAGTGCCCCGCCCTTAATAATAAACGCCTCAAGATTCTAGGATGATAGAACTTTCAAGAGCTAGCAGAAGTGACTAATTTTGCTTCGCTTAACCTGCTGGTTCAATTTAGCGAAGTGGAGGCTAAGCAGCTCTAACTAGTCAGCGAAGAGTGTTAAATGGGCTCAAACTGGTGGCCAAATGCAAGCCGTGTAAGTGGCAACCCTTTTTTATAAAATAGCCTAGCCTAAACTACTTGCTGGTAATGACCGAATATTTTACCAAATGGCAAGAACGCTATTCCAAATCAGGAGGCATCTCCAATGGCGGAGTAAATCGTGGGTAAGCAGGTATGAAGTCCCCAACGAGATTTTTTTGCGGTCGAAAGGTCGAAATTTCATGTAATAAGTATTTATTGAGTTTCGTGGCGCCTTGGGTATGAAAAATACTAGAACCACTCTAATTCACCCATAGTCTAACACAATGACCGAACATTTTTTTAAAAAAACCTTGATCGTGGCCAAATTGGTAGAAGACAGTCGAAGCAGATCTAATAAGCATCATTAACGGATATTCCACTTTTTCCTCTTCTAGCTCATGTAAAATTTGGAAGAATTAGGTTATGCATATGTAAGAACATTCAGAAATATCTATTGTATTTAAGGGATTTGGAAAAAGAAACACATGTGGCTCTTGATCTTGATTTGTTTTTGCACTGCACTCAATCAGATCTAGTACCATACTGAAAATACGAAATCCTCCTTGCATCTAGTATTTACTCGGCTCGTACATCAAGCTCCAGTATCCTCAATTTACTTCATTCCATAAAAAAGAACTGAAAATCCGATGCATTATTTCATCTATAAAAATGCAATTTTTTTATACCATTGAAAAATTAACTTCTTATAAAAAACGGTCATCACTAAATTGACCCGATTAATTAAGGTTCAAAAACTTCATGAAACTTATTAAAAGTTCAATTGAAAGTCTCACGCTACCCATTAAACGTTAATACCGATTTTAATCTTTCTCAAAACATTTCAAAGTTATTTTTCAGGGTAGGTTAACTAACACATACATACATACTCATTCGTAGTGCACTGAAAGCTGCTTCACAGTCAGAGTAAAATATCAGCAGAAAAGCTGATGAACCGAAGAATATCGACGATTTCGAGCCCCCAACGACAATCGCGTGGTGGTGCGGAGATCAGTAAAGTACGGTTGTTGAAATTCAGTTGGTGGAACCTTGTGTTGGTAGTGCGACGAGAGATTCATTCAATTGATCTAAATTGAAAATTGTTGTTCGGAGACAATAAACAAGTGCGCGCGCAACTATAACTACCCACTCGCAACAAGTGGAAAATCAGCCCCGTAGTGCAGTGCATTTCGAAATGTTTATCATAAAGTAATTAGTTGCTTTGGATATTTTGGGGGATCTTGAGGCTTCGCATTCACTCATCGAAAGTTTAATTTGAGAGATAAAATGAACTAAATAAAATTGACTTGGATGCAGTAGTGGTTAATTAAATCGAGCGCCTAGATGATGATGACCCACTAGGAATATTTCCAATTCCGAAAATAAAACAAATCATATTTTTGTGAAATCCACAGTACTGTTGGTTGCGTCGCGAAGCTCTTCAACTGGTCCGTCTAGTTTCAAATCCGAAATCCCAAATCGAAATCCGTTTGAAGTGATATTCTGTTATAAGTGTTTCGAACTGGCTCTTGGCTGTTTCGAATTTCAACGTAGAAACGTGCCGTGCTGATAAGTAAAATGCATTTCAGTGTAACAATTGATTCTCGAATTGTTATTAGTTATCAGTGGTGATCGTGATCAAATTACATTCCGGACCTGACCGATATTATGGCAAAAAGGTGAGAATAGTGTGTTTAATGAAAGCGTCATCTGTTTTACCGGGAATTTGATAGTGCTAGTCGATAGTAAGTTGTATTGTTCTTTGAAATGTGGTCAGCAGTTAATGCTGTTGTGGTGTCGCAGGTTTTAAAATGAATGCATACTATTTACGAATAGCTAGATGATAAGGTCAAGAGGAGTGTTTACTATCATGTGAACATCAATTTGATCTACATATGTATGTGCATATTGCACATGTGTTTTAAAATCAGTGTTAAGCAACTTTAGTCATACACCCATTTTGATTAGGATGCGGTGAATATTATTGAAATTTCACAAATTTTTACTTCAAATAAATTGCAAATATTTGTAAAGGTTATTGATTGTGATCATGGTTCCCTTCTTGTCTATAAATCAGCATAGACAACGTATATAATCTCTAAAGCTTATCAAAGCAGAGAATATTGATACGGGAAACTCGATCGTTTTGCGGAATCAGCCTCCGAAAGCAGAATCAAATTGGAATTGTTTTTGCGGGATGATTAAAATTGAACAACTTTTTATTTACATTAAAAATTTTAATCTACATACATTGTAAATTCTATTTTGACAAAGTGGTTTCGAAAGTATGCACTGATTCTCATCAGACACCAGCACACAGTGCATACTTGACTGGCGTGACCACTTGCAGTTGGAAATCATTAATTTGTATTTACGCTAGTTGTGACAAATTTTAACATCTCCGACTTATAATAATATTAAAATATTAAGTCTGCCTAACAGAAAACAAATTGCATAAATGCATAAAAATTAAAAAATAGCGAATGTGACTTAATGGAATAAATATTCCATGTTTATGAGTTCCTCGTACAGATTTAGGATCGCACGGTCACTAACGGAACTCTTAGTTTATCGCTCTGTGATGTAAACTCAAAAACACGTTCGTCATATCATGGACAGAGTGATTCAGGATCTTAGTCGTTATCCACGACTTAGTCATTATCCATTATTAAGTTACATCTCTATCAACAGCAATACTAAAGGCCTAAAATTATCGTACGAATATTTTGTGCTGTTATTCTTTTTGTTAATTGGTTTAAGACTTATTACTAATGTTCGAAGAAGAACATTAGTATTAAAATCGCTTAGGCCAAAAATTCATATTTCTATATATATATATATATATATATATATATATATATATATATATATATATATATATATATATATATATCATCAAAAAATTTCAGTGAAAAAATCTCAGGAACGCGCCATCCGATTGAACTGAAATTTTCAGGATACATTGGTGAATATGCAGAATAGTACCAGGTCTCACAAAAAGTTAATAATCTTTAACCCTTTGGTGCCGGCGGCCATTTTAGTGATATTTTAAATATACCTTTTTTTCTGTCAAAAAATAACTTTTGCAAAAATAAAGTTTATGTAATGAATTCTGAACGTGTTTAAAATGTGAATATGATAATGTTTTTGAAATTTTTAACCCTAGGTGTGCGCTAGGCGCCTAAAATGAGATTGGGAAAATTTGAAAATTTTTGAATTGTGATAACTTTTTATTAGATTATCAAATCAGGACATATAAATGTTGTTAAGTTGGACACTTGCGTTGTTTTATCATGAACATGCTGGCAACCCTGTAGCTACGGCAAGCACTGAAAGTGAAAACATTCAAACATCGAATCTCCTAAAATATGTCCGTTTCTTAGAATGAAAACCAACTTGTATACAAATTTTATGCTTTGTCTAAACAGTCCAGGGAAAACTTTGGAATATTCATGTCGGACAAGAACGGTAACCCTTTCCCAATTAACCTATATTTTTAGCATCAAAAACTTCTGTTCACGGAAACTCACGAACCAATAATCAGATGCAGTTGAAATTTACAGAATACATTGGAATTAAGTAGGACCAGGTCTGATAGAAGCGATTTTGAATTGTGGTGCCATCTTGAAAAATTACAAAGAAAAAAAAACTGCTTTTTGCCCTATGAATTCTGATTCAGTTACCAGATTTTCATGAAATTGACACAGTAGCTGAACCCTACTCTAAGCCGTGTTTGATATAAATTTGGTTGAAAAATTCGATTGGTGCTGCCAGCTATGGTAATTTTTGTGTCTTTGGTTTTGAAAATTCGCTCAGGAAAATAAAGCTTTTTGCCCTATAACTTCCAGTGCAGTCATGAAATCAATTCGAATTTCATACAATTAATGGAACCTATTATAGGCATTATTCATGTCAAATTTGGTTAAAAGCCACGATAGGGTTGCGAGCTGTTGTTGGTTTTGTGTTTAATTCCAATATCTTTCTTAAGCGATTTGATCGTAAAATGTTCAAATGGTAATGATATTGTAGTGACAATATACAGCAAATATTAAGTTTTCGATTATCTGAAAAATGGCACGGCTGGTAACCCTAAATTTCTTTATACTCCTATAACTTCGAACGCAGATCGAGACGAAATTCACAGGGTAGGTTAATTTCAACGTGATTCAGATGTGATACTGGCAAAAGGTTGCCAGCACGAGTCTGTAGTGCTATTTCTGTATCAATAAATGCTTACAGTTAGTATTCATACCGGAAACATTTACAATGAAAATAAATAACCAATGTTTCAATTCCCAAAATTCTGCAAAATTTTCGGATCGCAGCCCCAAACACCAACTTCAGTTACAGGGCTGCAGGCACTAAGCATTTTCTTCATTGATGTTATATGAGATGCTGCTTTCAAAGTTTTGTGAAATAAGCAAAATATAGTTAACAAGTGTTTTGCTCTCATAAACTTTGAAATTCATGCCAGTGGTAATATCTGAAACCTTTCCACCATATGAGTTGTAATGCATTCTTGAGACCAAAGTAAAACGTGGTGTTTGAAACATTTTGGCTGTAATAAGCAGCTCGTGTGGTAGAATATGCACTCAAAATCTGCACGATACTTCTACTGTTCTTCGAACATTAGTGTTTCTAGCGGTTCAGGTGCCCTAGAGTTTTTTTTTCATAAGTCCGATGCTTCTGTCTGAAGATGACGGTAGTTTGACTTTAAAAGTAAACCAGTCCCACTACAACCTTAGTCAGATCTAGGGTTTGGAGTTGGTAGAAACTTCATTCACAATCATTGTAAGTTTATAATATGAGTGTGGAATAAAGAAGTTACATTACTATTTTTATTCCTGATTTGAATTAGGTACCTACTGAGGGCTTATTTTACACGAAACCCTTTGTATGACAACCACGGATCACACATTCTTGCAGCCGGCGCTCTATCCACTCGGTTATTAAAGCTTCTGTTTGATTTTCAATTGCATTTTTAAAAGGCACGGTTTTATTAACATGCAGTCAGTGTGAATTTTGCTAGTGTGAATTTGGTTGTGAAATTTAAATTTTTTGAGGTACCCAGGAAAAGTATCCAGTAGTTAATCTTTTAACCAAAACGTGAAATTGTAATATTTTTGTTTGAAAAAACTGTACAAACATGTTTTAAATACAAAATAAAATCATATTCTCTTAATTTTGATCTAAACCGTCAGTGAAAAAATAAACTTCTGTAGGTATATACTCGTAGTTGTTACTCAAAATTAATGAAAGTTAAAGTAGATGCAGGCACTATTTAATTTTTCATTAAGATGATTTACAACTCTACAGGCAATTTGATAGCTATTTTCATTTGAAGATATTAGTTGCTTTTTCTACTTTGGTTTTCCGGCTTTCTAATGAGTGACATTTTGAGTAATATACTACCCCAGATATAAAAGAATATAATTCACATTTGCAAAATCAATTTTTTTATTATTTTTGGTAGGTTTTCTTTGATAGCACTTTCTGCACGTGAGGACAAGTGTCAGCGAAATATTACCATTTTCGGGTTGTGTTGCCCAATTATGAACCGTTTTTTTTTCATTCTAATTTAAGAGGTTCAAAGACGCTGACGTCAGCAGACTGCATCATATGAGTTGTTTTTAGATAGAAGCAAATACTATAAGATTTTACTGTCATAGCAGTATAATATATGCCCTATCCATCCGTAAAAAATATATTGAAAATATATGCCCTATCCATCCGTATTTGATTTTCCGGAAAACCTATATATGGGCACACTATTGACAATGTATTTCGGTGGTCTTACAAAAGGGAACACAAGAGGCAAAATATCACAACTCCTAGAAAAGAAGAGTATTAGTGAAAGAGCATCCTTCTCTTTAATGCGGTTTTACATATTTTTGTATCCTCGAGGTGCAACAATTTTTCCCGGTTTTGGGACATAGCATAAAACTTTTCTCATCGCCATTGAATATTCTATTATAATCGTTTAAAATATCGATAGCTCCAAGACAATTTGAACAACTTTCCAGATCTCTCATTTTTTGATAGCTTGCCTTATTGATCTGGCTCTCGTAACAGCACCAAATTCCTATTGTGCAACGATCTATACCATTTTTTTTTGCCTGAGCGATTGTCTTGTTCTTGGGTCTATTATCTTTTTTAAATTATATTGTTATTGTGAACTGTGTTTAAAAGATCTTTTGGCGCTAGCAGAATGTTGCATTTCACAAGATTAATTCACTACTAAGCAATTGTGTTTTCTTCTTCTTTGGATAACACAGACTCTGAGCGCATGCTTTGGGATACCTCTGATACTTTTAATCTAACCTATTTTGCAAAGCACTTCTTGGCATATCATAAACCCTAGTTGCTCCTCTAATTTTCGTGGCATTGCGAATGGCGCCCATAGCTTTAGAAAGTTGATCCTCCTTATATTAGTGTATTAACCTTCGAGGCATGATAGAAGGACAGGCTCTTAATATTGCAATATAATAAAACAAGACAATTTTTGAATTAATATTTTTTTTTTATTTTTCTACTAGATCACATAAACCAAAAGTCAGCCATAATTGTATTATAATAGCTGCGTTTTATTTTCATCCAGAGTGTAGTAGGTATCCTGCATGCATAATAAAACGATCCAGAGTAGCACGCGAGTTTTTTTCTATCAGATAGTTGTCATTTCAAAATTTGAACTGTCATATAACCAACGCCGTTTTCAAATGTATCACTATTTATCCTGGTTGCCAGGGTGACATGAAAATTTTTGAAAATGCCAACTATTCCAGTTGACATGACTTTCCGAAATACGTTCCACAGAGAGTACGAGTACGAACTCCACTGAATTCACACGTGTTCGTACTCTGGATGTTGTTGTTTTTTCGTGTGCAAATCGATATCCTGCACTACTCGGGATGTAAAATAAAACGCACCTTATGTGTCTGCTGCACGAATTCAAATAAAAACTGAGATTTACTAAAAAAACTATAGGCGGCCGGGGCCAGTCACATTTGACCAAACATCAGAAAATAATGACCAGAATTTGATCCTGCCTTTCCATTTTTTACTAACAGCAACAACATCTAACTTTTGTTTAAATTTTTCTAAAAAAGAAA